>OV281083.1:24076599-25418798 GCA_923060345.2 Erebia aethiops | reverse complement strand
TTCACCTCCTAAGTTATGGATATGTCAAATCCTTGAACGAATTACCCTCATAAAATCACGATGCTAGGGCATTCATTATAAAGTGTCAGGGAATAACTCAACGGCGATGTCACGTTTGAGAACTTTTAAACTGACACAAGGCCCTGAAAGTTTTCTTAATGATGACATTTCTATTTCAAACCAATCAATTTTACAAACATGACTGATTGTATGAATAGCTCGTTCATAGCTCGTGAATAAACAGTTACTAGTGTGAGAGGTCAATTAATTTTAATATGCATTTAGCCGTCGAAACTTTCACGATCTCAATAAACAAATTGTGCTGTTATACATATATTGCAAATATGCATTTTCTTTCAACTCCATGAATCATAGAGATACGATGCAAATATTATAGATCATAATGCCATTTGAATTGTTAAATTTATTCCACAAAGTGAAGGTGGTCTGAATAATGTTACTACCATTTTAGTTATAGTATCAAGGAAAGTTGTGGCCACACCAAAACAGAGATCAAGATAGCTTACACCAAAGAGTTGTCATAGTACTAGAGCCTGTGATGATTCGCAAATCGCATCGCCTACACTTGACAGATCGCCTTTGTCGTCTGCGCTAAATGCAAGAATCCTTTGTGGGGTTGAGTATTCATTTTTAGGATTCCGTACCTCAAGAGGAAAACAGAAACCCTTATATGATCACTTCGTTGTCCGTCCGTCTGTCTGTCAACCCCCTTTTTGACGGGAACGCGTGGATATCAAGGATATATATATAGGTGTATCAATATCAAATACTACGGTCCCTTGGAGCTGTAAAAAATTTAGTCTTTTAGTGACTATGGTAGCAGTTGACATCGCATTAAGCATCCCACCAGATTTGAAGCGTTCATGGGGACCACTGGTTCGTCCTTCGATAAAGCGCTGGACTTGTCTGAACTAGAGTTTGTCAAAATAAAGGTGTATATAAGTTAACTTCAAATCATGCTTCATACTAATATTATAAATGGGAAAGTGTGTTTGTTTGTTGGTTTGTCCTTCAATCACGCCGCAACGGAGTAAAAATCGACGTGATCGACGGCATAAGCTAGTTGTTTATATTTTGTACTTGCTTCAAAGCTTGCTTCTAAGGTTTTAGTTAGAGATATCTCAAAATATCACCTTAGCTATAAGGTGTGTGTAAGGTTTACTCGTCGAGGTACAAACGTGGTTTAACTCAATGGTTCGCACAGCTCGTGACAAAGGCCAAAGGGCGGATAGAAATAATTGACAAGGTAGAACTTTATAGGGCCGATAAATTTTAGTTTACCTTCAAAGATTACACGCTCTTTATAAATCTTACTTTCTTGGTAGTTGGCAGAATACTCAGGAATCAGGATTCAGAATAGATCACTGCATCAGCCTATAGCCTAATATCAGTATATTATAATTTTGTGAATTAAATAAATAAAAAATAAATAGGTAGTTAAGTATGGCATGAGCTAGAAAAAGAAATCGAAATAGAGCGAAACAAATAGAGCGATAAGATAAAACGTGGAGTTATTTATAAACAGAAAAACGTTTTCACGTCTCATTTAAAATACAATTGAAACTTAATTACTTAAAATAAATTAAATGAAAACTTTTTTTTATATTTCATATTCATATTTTTTTCATATTCATTTATTTATTTCGATTTAGGCTTGTATAAAGCTCTTACGAATGTCATATAACTCAAACAAGATTACAAAATTACAAAGATAAAGTAAAATAAAACATAAAACACAAAACCAGATCATAAAAGAAAAAATTAAACAAATTAAACAACTTACAAAATGTCATAGAATTATTAATATTATCAAATATCTACTGATTAGTTGATCAGAGTCAGTTGGTCTACTTCTGGAAGAAGGTGTTTGTTAAGGAAAAACTTTAAAGTAAAGCACTTAAATGATAAGAAGGAAAATATTGATGTGAAATGTTGTGATAAGAAAAATGTTACTTCGATAGTTTCTGATAACAATGTCGTTAGCACAGAGCAGTAAATATTATCACGTCGATAAACTGCTTGATATTAAGTTTACACCACAAATGACTTCTTGTAGAAAAACTATATAAAGATGCTAAATGGATAGAATAATTAACCTTAAACCGGTAATGAATCGAAGAGGAATCTTATAACATTTTATATCAAGAATTTATAGAGGCAAACGATGATAAGATAAAGATTTTTATTAAAACAAATATAGGCCTCCTAAATACAACCTTTGCAGCGGAGATAAGTTGCGGTACACATAGATTAAAAAGTGAACGGAAAACACAAGTTCCAGTTTTGAACATGCGCATACAATGCCAGCACCACTGGTAAGCCGTCGATTCGCAATTAATATACGCTCTGAGTTCTGACCCACTCTCAAGTACGAAACTGCGATTTGCGAAGTGCGAATTGTCGAATCGTTCTTTTCCAGAAGTTATAATGCTTTTACGACTTCCGGTTTTTACATGTTTTTACAAACCTACTTTTTTGTTGATTGTTTTCATTTTCAATTCAATGTCATCATCAAATAAATCATTTCGTTTTACATTAACTCTATGATAATATACTATTTATGGTTTTAGATTACTGTCTTAATGTCTTAATTTTCCAAGGATTTACTTAACGGTTGTTGTTGTATGTTTTGTTTTTATTGTGTTTTTGTTTTTAAATGTTGTTTAAATGTTTTTAAATTTAAGTACGCCAAGTATTTCGAAATCATTGTAACGATTTTGCCACTCAAGCAGGTTTAGCTCATCCTTGGTGTCATTGAAGCACAATACCGAAATACCTACGCGAAATACCTTTGTTTTCTTATTGGAATTCTTGCTAAGTATCCTGTTTATAAAAAGCTCGACGAAGGTTCCTCTTATTATATTATTTTGGTTAGTATATATAGTAAGTTGTACCTAATTATATTTTGTTGTATTTATAGTTGTAAGTTCTATTAATTCTACTAGTGATTTTGCAGAAACGCCCAATAATAGGTTGATGAAAACATTAACCTACCATATAACAAGTGAGAAAGGGCCATACGATGTGTTTAGTAGGCGCTCCAGATGAATAAACCCAATCACGAGAGTAACTCTTTGTTATGTGATCAGTTTAACTTAGCACTTCCACAAACTCATTGCTCACATTCCACTGCACTGAATAGCCACTATGCTCGCAAATACCACAGGGCAGGAAGAGCTGCACACGTTTCCTCACAGACGTTAAGACAGCTTAACAAAGTGAAGTCTCCTTGGAATCGCAATACAAAATATCGATGGTCAAACGGACACACGTTTAAAAACGGCAGTTAAACCGACATTACCGGTACAAAACGTCCCAAATTCGTTTCGGCAAGTCGATTATATTTTCGTAAAGCGCGAGGTTAAGATACGAGTGAGCTGCGCGGGTTGCGCGAGCAAACTGAGGCGCCACGGTGCCCGATTATGCGACGCGAAGCATCTAGCTGAACGTTGTGGACTTCAAACTTTTACACCGACAAATCGAGAAACCTCCACGCTCTAGAGCTACTCGGTTTGCACTAAATGTCTATTTAAATTGTCAGGATAACTAAGTTGCGATTAAGCTCACAGTTACATACATGGACAAGACACCTGGGCAAGGCTTTCAAGAAATGGCAATCATATACGCAACGATTACGCATGCTTAATCGAATCGGTTGGTGCATGAATCCTGTTGATATTGACCGCGACAGAGTGCAAAAACAACATTAACCATATTATTTATTCACGATTCTGGCTATTTAAACATCCAGATAACCAACTAGAAAAAATCATTGGAAAAATATCAATAGCAGATTACGTTTAAACAATACAAGATGATGCCCGCGACTTCGTCCGCGTGGATTAAGGTTTTTTGATACCCGCGGTTTACGTGGGGGTTTTAGAATATAGAGATTATTTCTACAGGTACTTTTAAATTCAACGAAGCTAATCTATATGGGTTGTCTGGAGGAGATCACTTTTAGTGATAAGACCGCCCTTGCGCACTTTGTTTTGTTTTGTTTTCTTTTCTATGTATTTTTATGTCTTGTGTAGCAATAAAGAATTTATCTATCTATCTATCTATCTATAATTTCTTAGTATTTATTAAAAAAATTAATGAATATTAAATACGAATATCCAAGACTAGTTATTTTCCATACAAATTATCATAGTTCAATAGCAGCAGTTACTGACAGTGCGTTCCGTTTGACTAGCTGAGCATGAACTTCTTTATAGCTAAGGTAAGTCGGTTACAAAGTTGTTAATAATTTATATTTTACTTCTAAAGTGTTTACTTTCGCAAATTAACTGTATATATGGCGTCAAAAGGAAGAGAATATAGATCTTAAATTTCAGTTTATTTTTTATTTATTTATAACTAGCTGATGCCCGCGACAACGTCCACGTGTATTGAGGGAACTCTTTAATTTTCCGGGAGATAAAAAGTTGCCAGATCCGTTCAGCCATTCTGGCGTGATTGAGTAACAAACGCCCATTCATCTATTCATCTATCCAAACTTTCGCATTTATAATATTAGTATAGAAGTATAGATAACCTAGCATGCATGTCAAAGCAATTTACCACAAAGCTCTCGAAAGCAACTCATCTGGAGCCTATCATTATAACATCGGCGGTGTCCATTCTCTGTTCCTGTCAATTCGACACGCAAACCAGGATACCTGCAATGCAATGTATAATGGGAGAATGGGGCTGATTCTGTAGTGCACAATCTCTAAACTAAACTAAAATTAGAGCATTACTAATATTGCTAACCCTTTCATAATACTTCCTACGGAAAGGGACAGAACTAGATTTAAAGCTGCCATTTTAGTTTAGTTTAGAGATTGTGTTAAACAGAATCAGCCCCACTATATTACTGATACTCTAAGAGCTGAAGATCTCGCCGGGTCACTGGAATTTGTCAAGCGGGTAAATAAATTTGAATCAATCTGTATAAAACATCAATCTCAAAACTTATCCACGAGCCGGTTCACTTTTCAATAGCTGTCACTCCAAAAACGCGCGAAATACTCTAGGAACGCCAAATGTCAAACGGGGCCTCGTTTACTATGTGCCATAGACACGGATAGACTGGGATGACGTTTGCGTTCCGCAATACAATTTTTATCCGCCTAAGTAGTTTGTTAAGTTTAGGATGTCAAAGTAAAAAGTGTGCATGAGCTTAAAAGCTGTGCTGAAATATGTGCAAATATGTTTGTGGCGCAAGTTTTTGCATTTGCAAAAACTAATTTATTTAAGTTAGTATGCTCAACAGCACAATGTTTAATTGACAGACAGATGAACTATTTTGATTTTGAAATTTTATGAATGCGGATGTTTGTCATATTTTACGAAGGTAGATTTAGAATATTTTAGAAGGTAGCAGGCAGTTTGTATTTTTGATACTATTAATTTCAATTTATTTCTTTGTATTTCAATCATATTTATATCATATATTATATAAACTGTATACTATACTTTTGTAATTTAATATTTTAAAAATACAAAACAGCAAATTAACGAAGTTGCGCTTGCAGTCGCGGACAACTGCTAGAATCATATTTAAATCTAATCATAGTTTATTTAATAATATCATTAACAACACGATACCACAGCCTAGTTTTTTAGATTTACCGTTATATTCAACATCAGAAATAGCTGATATAAGCGACTAATAATATTTTAATTAACTGTGTAGTAATACTTAAGATAATAATTGTCATTAATTTTAATGATTAGTACTATATGGAAATCGTAACTGATTATTTTGATTAGGTCACTAGCTCTACGTCTACATGCTGATGATTTTCATTTACACCAACCGTAACCAGGTTGTGGTCGCAAAACAAGTCTAATTAAGGAGTTTGCATGTAAAAGACCCTATTGCTGCGGAAACTGGATTCCTGTAGCCCTGAGAATCGTTAGGCTAGAGTGCTTTTATCTCTATTATAAAACAATAAGTCTAGCACGTAATGTTATAGCCCTGGGAAACTGAAGATGCACAGAAATACATTGCCGGTTAGAAAAAATGGAGAGTAGAGATTAAATAGAATGTAAAATACGGTGACTTATATGTGTATTGAATCTCGTTTTTGGAAAGCCTTTTGTGACTAGTGTGTAATGGAACCATTAACCAACATCTATTTGCTTAGGTTCTCTGGTGGTGGGGTCATGTGAGGATCTATAGGCCTATCAAGGTACTTAGATACATAGTGATTAGTGACGATCGCAATCATCTCTGATTGTTGCTCTCTCCTATTATTGGTTAACATATTCAGTTGCTGCAAAAAAGTCAACCAGAACAATTGCGATATCGCATGGTTATTTTGCAACTTTCCTGCTAAACAGCTGTGTTATGCATTAGCGTAAAGTATATGTTTTGAAGTTTGCACTTCAGAAGAGCAAAGCCTGCTTCAGTTGTTCACACTCCAATGTTGAGCACAAGCCTTCCCTAGTGAGTGCCAACACACCCTGCCTTCCTCAACCATGTTACTTCCCGCTACCTTCTTTATATACTCAGTGTATCATCGAGCCGAAATGCGCCCCACGCTATGCTTACTACGCGGTGTCCACTTGATGACTACGCTTGGCTTCTTTTCAACAAGAATATATTGCAAGGTTACCCAATCAGTGCACAGGTAAAGAATAATACACCACGTTAACACGTGTCAGTAAATGTATAATTTATGACTCTGGAGTCTGGAACATAGTTAGTCTGTAAGGAAAATAATGAATTGAATCATTAACTGGGATGGGAATATCGGCAATTACAAAGAGTGACTCGCCCAATTAAATTGAAAGCCAAATACCAATTGTAATAGACTTGATTCGATCGAAGAAAAATAGGATAATGATGCACTTGTTAACACTAATCAAAAGTATTCACACAATTTCGGTAGTTCGAAACAAGCCCGGTAAATATGTTTTTTCATTACTACCGAGTTTTATGTCTGCATCTTCTCAGTAGAAACTGGATTCCTAATCAATCGTGGAATTACTACAAGAAGGCAGCCCGTTCGAGTACCTTTAACGAATAAATACAAATACAAATATTTTTTATTCAAATAGACTTTTTACAAGTGCTTATGAATAGTCGAATGACTCTACCACTGGTTCGGAATGCCGTTCCTACCGAGAAGAACCAGCAAGAAACTCGGTGGTTGCTCTTTTGAAAAAATAAAGTATATTTACAATTGCATTAATCCTAAGATACATGTAAGTAACAGCAGTCCTGAGCATTGCTGGAGCGAGTCAAATCCATGCGCTTTTATCATTTATATAATCTTCGACATTATAATAAGCTTTTTTCAGGAGCATTTTTTTAATGGTTTTAATAATTTTTTTAATTTAATTTTAATTATTTTAATTAAAATAAATCTACCAAAATTCTTAAGAAGAGTCAAATCACGACGTTGGCTGGTTCCAGTCCAACTTTGGCCAGCAATTTTTTTGTACTGGTAAACAAAATCTTAGAATAGAAAAAGTAGCCTCAGTGTAGTCTTCCAAGACTCGAGGTGGTGATTTAAAAGTGAAAAATGTCTGCTTCATTGTCACTAGCGAAGTTGAGTTATTTACGAGTTTCCTAAGAATGAGTTAGGTTTGAGACATCGTTTGGTCATGGACCGTGGTGGACTAATGACTTAAAATGAGAATTTGAAATAGGTAAGAAAATATTTTCGGGTTTGAACATAATAAATAGGAACATACGCATATAGCATAATATACAATCTTAGTTAAATTATATTAACCGAGACTTTACGCGAACCTTAGGGTGTCCTGCATGTGCTACGTTGCTTAACTACGGACGTGTATCAAAACCACCAATAAAAGCACTTGATCCAACTCACGGGCGTATTCACCCTAGGGCCAAGGGGGCCATGGCCCAGGGCGGCAGGCTGCGAGGGGCGGCCAAGCCGCCCCTCTTGGCCTTCTCTGGGCGCCTTTTATTGTCAAGCTTAACTACAATAAATATTATATTTTAATTGACATATAAATTAAGTTAGAAGGCATGCCGTAAACCTTCAAAATGTATACCCGTTAGTTCTCGCGGTAGACCTACAAGACGAATGTGTTCTATTGAAACACTTCTTGGCAGCCTATATGAAAATAAAATGAGTCTAAGGCAACTTAGCTTATTTATAAAAAATAAGAAGCTTTCCCATACGTAGAGATTGCATTACGCATTTTTCTTTGCACTGCAGTGACGAATTGCAGTGCAGAACGTTCGTTTTCTGTACTCAAAAGGATAAAAAAATATTTACGTTCCACTATAAGCGAAGAACGCTTCAGCTTAGCTGTCATAAATATAGAAGCTGAATTGACAAACGCCATCTGTTATGACAGCGTCATTGACGATTTTGTCAACCAATTTGTACATAGGAAAAAAATGTAAATATTTACCTATTATAGTGAATAAATCATAGACTTAGAATTTTTTTGATGGAATAAATGGTTATTTTTTTTTCATTTATTATTTCACATCACATAGTAGGTAGGTTTTTTTTAAATGAATGGGGCGGCAAAGCTAACTGGCCCGGGGCGCCAAATCTTTAAATACGCCTCTGATCAAACTTCTAGCTATCTAAGCTATACAAAACAAGCGTTCCTATTGGTGGGTTTGACACACATCTGTAATTTAGCTACGTAGTACATCTCTGGTGGAAACGCGCACTTAGCACTAGGTATATGCAATAATGATTACACACGACACTCAACTTATCACGAAATTACACACATGATGACAAAATGTCTTGTTTGAGACACCATTTGTGTTATAGATAATCTTCCATGTACAAAAACTGAAACGTTGATGCTAGTAATCGGGTACTCGGGGATCATTTCCCTTGGGCGACACAGGTATGTTCTTGTAGCAACGAATGACTGGCTCCTATAATTACTACACTGCACCGAGATACATGTAAGTCATGAATTTACATCTTAACGACTATCTGCTGTTGCATCCTAAGGCCTATCGTTAATATTATAGACAGTGAATAACATTACTATGCATCTAATGAATTTTATAGGAGCTTCTATTAGAATTTTCTCGCGGGAAACTTTATGTAGGTACATGTAAGTAGAGAATGTTTTGATTTAAAATTTACTACACTAGCTTTTTAATTTTGTTTTGGTGTTTGAAAGAAAGTAAATAAATTTAAGTATACTACTATTACTATTCTAAGGTTACTTTTTAGAATTTTGGGGCCAAATGAGATGAAGAATTGGTAAATGCTGGCTGTTGTCCATTCCACGACCTTTAGTCGAATATCTCTTTCACATTGTCATTGGGATCAAAGTAGATACTTAATTTAAAGAACGAAGCACACCCTGATGCTTAGAGGTCCCTGATGCTTAGGGGTATTTGTATGTCTGAAATATTGAAAATAATAATAATAATAGAGCAATATTAATTGAAGATCGTTCACATAATAAAACCCGACGACGACAAAGGTTGACCGATTGAAGACGTGCAGATAGCTAAGGTAAGTAACCCAAGATCAAAATAATGGCTGAACGGCAACAAATAGCTGTATCGTGATGAAGAACCGTTAAACAACTCACGTGAGGAGCATAAACGCTTCCGTATATAGGAATTTGATAGAACTCTACAACATTCCTATTGTTTCTAGCTAATGCCTATAAAATATCAGCTTTACCTCACTTAGAATTGGTTAACCAAAAGGTCATTTCAGAGCTTGGGAGTTGGTAGCAAGCAATTAGCAGTTGAGTAATGGATAAAGGGCTGACGCATGTTAAAATGATGGGTAATAAATAAACTGAGAAGCATCTCTTTTTACTATTTGTATTTGGTGGGCGTTACATGGACTCTGATTGGCGTTAGGGAGCTCCAGGTTAGCAAACACGCAAATGGACGCAGTTAAATGCCATAAGGGGTGGTCACTGGACAAGAATTAATAGCGGCTAAAGATAGAGCAGCTTTTTGCGTGATGAGTAGTGATGACCCCTAAAACTTCATTTCGAAGGCACAATGATGATAATGACTAATGAGCGTAGAAATGCCTTGCATTTCAGAGAAAGACATCTACTTTTAATCGCGGAAAGGGCGCTTTAGCTTATGAGCATAGATTTAGTATTGGGCTCGCGCGCTTCTCTAAATCTATGCTTATGAGATGAGCGAGAATGCAAAGCATGCTTGCTTGATCGTCTTGTTTATCATTAGCTACAATGTTAAAAAGACTACGCCATTTTTAGATCTAATAAAAAATAAAAGCACCATCTTGAAAGTGTGTGAATTAAAAATATGCATCAAAAAAATAATCGAACCGCTTGTCTGGGCTAGTCCAAATATAGTACCTATGCAAGATGCAAGAGCCTGAGCAGATGTCATTAATTGTGAGTAGCTACAATATTAATAAAAAGACTACGCTATTTCTAGATCTAATAAAAAATTGAAGCAGCATACACATCTTGAAAGTATGTCAATTAAAAATATGCACCAAATAAATAATAGAACCGCTTGTCTGCGCTAGTCCAAATATAGTATGCAAGATGCAAGAGTCTGAGCAGATGTCATTAATTGTGAGTAACGAGGCATCTGCAACCGGTGTTACCGATCACTAGCTATTAAGCTGATCGCAGATACCAGCAAGATACGCAACGGCCGAAATATCGCAAACCCCAAGTTCGAACACAAAGCATTTTTAAAACTGTTTATTTCATACTAGATGATGCCCGCGACTTCGTCCGCGTCAATTAAGTTTGTTTTATTTCCGGGGGAACTTCTTGATTTTCCGGGATTAAAAGTAGCCTATTATTATTCGTGAAATAAGAATGAAATGTAATAGTAAATCACATAATATCATAATCAAAATAATATTTGCACGCCGGTTTGGCTAATATTTGTTGTTTGTAACTGTATGTTGGGACTCTGTAACTAAATTAAAAATATGTGATAGAATTTGGGGTACGGTTTTGTTCCTCTCGTGGCTTGATTCATCTTATGTGCGATCAACTTTAATGAGTAGCATACATTGGCCATATTCATTTCTTCAAAAAAGAATTATATTCTAGGAATTCCATCTATAAATAGTAAAATACACTTGACAATGATAAATAGTAACTTTTTCATAACAATGGCAAGGTAATATACCGTTATAGAATTGTATGACACCTTGTACTACAATTAGTAAAACAATAAATTGAAAAACATTTTTAAATACTATAAATTATAATTATGATCAGATGCCATTTAAAATGTCACATATAACAAAAATTCACAAGATGCCTTTTCTTCTTTCTAAAATTAAATGTCAGATCGCACTAAGTATTTGAACCATAAAATCCTATGTCTATGATTTGAACAATATTAAGTATGTGCCAATGAATACTTTTCAACTATACGTACCATACATGATACAACGTCATCATCATCGTCATCCTGTGAACTTCTATTTATTTATCGGATTATGTAGACCTTTTACTGGTGAGTGCCACCACACTCGGTCCTTAGCCTTCCACATCAAGCAACTACCCGCCGCCCTATTCCTATTTTCGGTCAATCCTGCTTCAGGGCGTCCAATCTTGCTTAAAAGTTAAAACACACAAAATATACATAAAATTAAGGCCGCTTCTCTTAAAAACCCAGATGTCATATATATGACAGATTCACGCAACAATCACCCGTCTCCGACACTTCGAAATGGGTGTATAATATTTCCGCCTTAAACACTTGCATTACATTTTAATTACCGTACGTATACTTTTTGCTATGGAATAGATTACAAAAAAATACTTCCTCTTATAATAGAGACGCCTAACTCAAAATGTCTGTGCAATAGAATCAGGTTTCCGAGCTACAAGGTTAACAGCTCATTAGAGCTAGTCGTTATATAAATAAAAAATTATGACACTTGGCTATTTAATTACTGTGAGTAACTGAAATAGCTTTTACAAAATATCTAGTGCAGCCGAAATCGTAATAACAATTATTCCAGTGTAAAATTATACAATACAAAAACAATCGTTAGCTGTTATGATGTATTATTTATTAATATTTATTGCTACATAGCAAGATAATTATCTACCGGTCACAGTGTAAAATAACAAAGCTATCAGGTTTCAACTGCCTCGTTGGTCTAGTGGTTAGCATGTTTGACTGCGGCTGACGAGCTCCCGGGTTCGAGTCCCGGGTCGGGCCATTTTAAGTATTGGGTTTTTCTGACTAGAAATTCTCAGTACTAGCCTGGAGTTAGGAAGTTCGCGGTGTTTCATCCCCGTGCCTCGGAGAGCACGTTAAGCCATCGGTCCCGGTTATTATCACTAACATGATAATTCCATTCAAGCTCTAATTCCCGCTCTCTTATGAGAGTGGAGGCCTGTGCCCAGCAGTGGGACGTTAATGGGCTGTAATGGTATCAAGTTTCTTTTAATCTTAAGCAAATACAAGTAGTTAGGTTGCTAATAGCTCGTAGATACCATTTGCCAATAACGATGAGATTTTACTTAACAGATTTCGTTCAAATTCTTCTATGTAGTCGACGGTACGACAGAATACTTAATAGTACCTTTCAGGGTATAATAAAGAAAATTCAAGGACCAGCTCAAGAAGATATCCAAAATACCTATAATATAAACAAAGAATAATGACTGCGACTTCTTCCTCGTGGATTATGATTTTTGAACTCTTTAATTTTCCGGAATAAAAAGTAACCTATGTCCTTCCCCGGGATACAACGTGTGAAACAACCTGCCCCTGTACCAAATTTCATCAAACTCGATTAACAGACGGGCCGTGAAAGAGTAGCAGACAGACAGACACACTTTCACATTAGTATGGATTATCATTTCAAACAAAAGTACAGTGGTAATTTGAAATCATTGATTAAAGGAAGTGAATAGTGCTGAGGTAATGTAAATAGAAAACAGCGCATTGTCTTTATTAATGAGAAAAGTGATTCTGTTAAGTAATTTTTTAATAAACAATTGTGACTCATCGCGGCTACAGATCGGAGAGAGCAATAAAACAAAAAAAAATTAGATGAAAAAAAAGCTAATTGACAAAGAATAAATATTAGCAGCTCATTAATACATTTCAAGTGATAACTTAAGTCATATCAATCATGTAACCCAAGATGTTGATGTTAGAAATAAAAAGAACAGTGGCGGCCTTAGGGGGTGGCAAGCAGGGCCACCGCTCGGGGCCTTGCTCTTGCAGGGGCCTCGCGCCTTGGCTCCCTACCGCTACAGCCCATGTAGAAAAAGTCGCACCTATTAATAGGAAGTGAGCTAGATAGATCCAAACTAGTGACAATCTACACAGACAATCCAGATAGTGGATTCTATTTATTGATCTGAGATGCCAACTGCGAAAGGTAAAAAAACGTGGAAAAAATAATGGACTATACTCCCCAAAGCTGGGCCTCGCAAATATCTAGCCTCGCAATAGAAGTCCGCCCCTAGAGAACCATTCGTTAATGTATGCACATTTCGCGACACATAAATCGCAACATTACCACTACTGTGTAACAATACTGTTGCAATCGAATCTTTCGCAAAGCGCACTGAAAGTTTCTTATTGTTTATAACATTACAATACTTTGGGACCACCTATCATTTTCCATTCAAGGGTACCTTAGAAGCATATCTTAAATCGAAATGAAAGGTCAGAATATGCCACGGCACAGTAATTTCATAATGCATAGTCATACATTATTTTATTGGAATATAATATGGAACTATCAATGTTTTGTCTTGTATGAATCAACTTCATTTTAACAAATTTGCTCGTTTCAATGCTCAATCAATTTATAATCATAGTCCCTTCTATTACCTTCAAGCTATTTTTTACGCTACCTATCATGCGAGAATGACTGCAATATTAATTTTGAATAGAAATTTTTGCTTAATAATTTGTCACCATTTTAGTCAATTTAACGCGTATTTTTTTTATTCTTGCTTGTTTAGTTTGGTTGGTTGGGATCGGTTGGTTGGCCCTTAAACATAGTCACGGTCCCCGTATATCTTAATTCTAGGTTAGCACTACGCTTATCAACGTTTTATAAGAAAAGTTTATACTTACGCAGAAGCGGTCATCTTTTTTTTTTTTTGTTGACGGGTGGGAAATTGGCGGTTATCTACTAGAATTAACACATTCTTAAAAGTGAGAATTTGAAAACAAAATGCTCAAACTGCTAGCAATGCTGTTTTGCGATCTCGATCACTGATAAGTTGCAACACATACAACCTCATGACAACAATATAAGGGCATTAGGAACATGTTATGCTAATCCGTGTACACAATCGGGGACAAGTGAAACTGCGAACCGTGTACATGTTAAACCACCTTGGAATGGCGAAGATAAATGAGGAGGTCGTGATAGCGATCAATCATCTTATGTTTCCACTGAAAGACATAATAGAACCTTTGCTAGAAATTAGGCTAAAGCAAGTCATCTAGCTAGTGTTAAACTATTAGTACCTAGTAATAAATAGCCAACTATACATTCCGTTTCAAGTAATTTCTACAAAATGGAGTAAATAAATAAATAGTGCGTTTTTGTTGAACATGGCACAGAGCACAGGTAGTAAGTATATGTACTAGCAACTTTAAAAACTAATAAAAATAGTGTGTGTGTGTCATCGAATTTTCAAATCACAACGATTCTAAAGAAGTTTCATCTTCAATATGGATTTATAATATAAGTTTATCATAGATAAATAATATTAATAAATAGGCTGGATACAAATTTTAAGATTTTAAGAACTACCTCGCTAACAATACCTTAAGACAAATAATTAAGGTTTATTTTCAAAAATGACCAAATTAAGTTGCTAAAGTTTTAAAAATTTTTAGTCGTCAACGCCAGAAACCGCAAGAGTCATTAGTGTCGAATAATTAACCGTGATGTGCGGTAAAAAATATCATTAAAACAAGAGAGACCCTTACCAGCACGAGCTAGCCTTGCATTCAGTATGTAAGTAAAAGAATTTAGAGGTAAGTAAGGTTTAATGTTTACATTGGAGGTAATTCAGTTGTACCCTAGAATAAATGATTAAATACTTTGATCAGAGTACAAATCAGAGGCAGAGGTCTAAGCAAATCGTAATGAAAAAGATTTTTGACGACCTCCGTGGCGCAGTGTTGAGCGCTGTTGTCTTAACGTGTGGAGGTCCCGGGTTCCCGGGCCCCGGATCCCCGGCAGGGTCAGTTTGGAAATTTATAATTTCTGAGTTATCCCTGGTCTGGCCTGGTGGGAGGCATCGGCCGTAGCTAGTTACCACCCTACCGGCAAAGACGTGCCGCCAAGCGATTTAGCGTTCCGGTACGATGCCGTGTAGAAACCGAATAGGGGTATGGGTTTAATATAATTATCATGCCCCTAACAGGTTAGCCTGCTACCAACTTAGACTGCATCATCACTTACCATCAGGCGAGACCGCAGTCAAGGGCTAACTTGTAGTGGATAAAAAAAAGATCAACAAGAAACCGTTGCATCCATAAACAATACGAATTGAGATGCTACATAACTTATACAACTCTACGTGAATCAAATTCTGATTGCGGACCTGTTACATGTGTATTACATCTTCATTCACGCGCCATTTTAGGCTGATGTGCAATTAATCAGACAGCATAATATAGAAAGCTCACGAATTCGATACACGAACTGGCACAAAAGATCTTCCATCACTTTAGCCAATTGTCCCAACGATAGAGAATACATTCAAGGAAGGAGAGTAGAAAGTATAAAGTATTTAATGTTCTGTGACATGTGGTGACATACTATGTCATTATGTAAGTTTAAAGGCTCATTTTAAGCAATTCAAAATGTCACTCATTCATCAGGTTTTGAACATAAGTTCTACATACTTCAGAATGGATTCAAAGAAAATGATGAAACAAAGGTTAATCGAAAACGAGAGCAAACTTACTTTTTTTTAAATCCACTACAAGTTAGTGCGATCTGCTGCGATCTTACCTGATGGCAAGTGGTGATGCAGTCTAAAATGGTAGCTGGCTAACCTGTTGGGTCATGGCAGTTATAATTAACCCATACCCCTAATCGGTTTCTAGACGACGTCGTATCGTAACGCTAAATCGCTTGACGGTACGTCTTTGCCGGTAAGTCAAACTAGCTACGACCGCAGCCTCCCACCAGGCCAGACCAGGGAAAATACAGATATTACAAATTGCCGGGACCTCCGCACGTTAACAGCGCTCAACACTGCGCCAGGGAGGTCGTCAACATATGAGAAGAATCAATACAAAACTAAGATATTATCAGGATGAAGATGATACAGCATCAGTCTACACTGTGCACAATAAAACATTTAAAACATCCCGAGAGAGCTCCCGTTTCCTTTAGGGCAATAAAGGGCGTTTTCGTTTCATATTTTGCCATCTTGTTACAGATAAAGCCCAAAATCCACGATGCCGTTTCCGAAACAAAGCTACAATAACATATCTATTACTAATTCTATACTAATATTATAAATGCGAAAGTTTGGATGGATGGATGGGTGTCTGTTACTGAATCACGGCCGAACGGCTGAACGGATCTGGATGAAATTTGGCACAGAGATAGATTATAGTCTGAAATAACATATAGGCTACTTTATATCCCGGAAAATTAAAGAGTTCCCGCGCCAAATAGCCTCAATCCACGCGGACGAAGTCGCGGGCAACAGCTAGTTGCACATATAAATATTATAATAATCATACATGCAACATACATAGATGTCGTTGATTATTCATATTGATCGTCAGGTGCCTTAGTGTTATCGGATTCCCGGTACTTTACCAGGATCTACTTATTATTCTGAACTCATATTAGCGGACTAACGTAGGTACTCTAAAGAATTCGCTAGCTGTTTGGTTTAGAACCTCAAACGTTTCTTTCTCTTTGTTCAGTGCATCTCTAATGTTCGACAAGGTGTAAAAAGTAAAAACTGTTACGTAACTAACCCTTTGGCATAATGGAGTTCAATTTTGTACGCTTTCGGCTTTCCATTTGGAAAACATTTGAGTATACGCAATTGTCACTGTGTGACAGTTACGTTCATATTTACGAATTCAAATTTACTCATTCATACATGCGTGAACCTCCAAGCATCCACTGCTGTACTGTCTTTTCAAGAAAACAACTCTTGAACTTGAAAAATTCTAACATCCATCCATCAACTTGTATGCATCCACTGGAGAACATAGGCTTTTTCGAGAGCGCGCCACCAAACACGGTCCTCTGCCTTCCTCATCCACCCGCTTTCCGCCACCTTCTTTAGATCATCGGACCAGCGGGCTGGAGGTCGTTCTACACTGCGCTTACCGGTACGCAGTCTCCACTCCAGTACACGTCTGCCCCAACGGCCATCGGTTCTGCGATAGATATGACCTGCCCACTGCCACTTCGGCTTGCTAATCCTCAAAGCTATGTCGGTCACTAGTTCATCCATACTAATATAAAACACTAGCTGGTATAGATTAGTTTTAAGTTAAGGTTTAGGTAGGTACTATTATGCAGAATTTAAAAATACTGAGTATACCATGGTCAATGTGTTGATAAAAATGATATTACGGATATCATCCTATTATATTATGAAGACAGACAGACAGATCACACAGAAGCCACATAGCAAGTTTCTTTATCTTTTAAAGACTCTTCGCAGAAGATTGTTCGAGCAAATTACGAATATCCTTACAATTTTCGGTATTCAAGCAAATAACAGTTACATTATGCTAGCAATGCCCTAAAAGTGTCAACGACATAACATTGTGCAATCCAAAAATTCTTTAAATAAGCGCTAAGAAAATAAACCGACGATAAGGAAGACATAAACAGCCTCTCTGTTGGACAGAGATGTCTTTAAATCTGTGGGGTATATAGTGTAGCATTGTATATATGTTGATGGCGCCAATGGTAGAGTTTAAGACTAATAAAACAAAATATATAGAACCAGCTAAAACGATTAACCCAAAACCTCGTTAGTCAATGAACATTAGACAAGAACTAAATTTGACTCGTATATTGATTTCAATGTTTTTTCTTATTAGGTATTAATTTAATATTGATATTATCCAACTCAATGACTGAACAATGTGTAGTACACGAAAAAAAGTACATGGGTAGAGGTAATATAATCGCGTCTACCACAATCGATAAAAATTGACCTTAGATTTCACGATATTATGCCTGTTTTTAGGGGTCCGTACCTCAAGAGAAAAAAGGAATCTTTCTCTCGGGAACCCGTGGAGGTGTCAAGTTGAAATTAATATCAAATACTTAGGTCTAAGGTCCCTTGGAGCTGTAAAAAAATCAAGCTTCTAAGTCAACGCAATCAAAAGATACGGCCGTTTATGCCGCATATTTTGATACTTGCCAATAAATCAAAACCAATAGAGTACTTCCCGTTGACCTAGAATCATGGAATTTTGCAAGAAGCAAGGTCTCACAGCACAAGTATAGGATAAAATCCGAAAATCGTTGTCGAATTTTTTGTCAGACACTACCAGCTTAGCGTCATAATATGTAAGCCAGCTGATTCCGTATTGTTATGACGTCTTTCTTGTTATTTACTAAATTAATCTATATTGTATGTTGGTACCTTTGTGAGCTAGTCTGACTTTGACCTGTTTTTTGTTTTTTTTTTCAAAATAAAGTACCTACTCTACCCTCTCATACTTAGTAGTAATTCTGCTATAGCAAAAATCTGGGTCGAGAAGTCAGTCTTCACAACAGTAGACTATAGAGTAGTCTATAAGACTATAATCATTCGTTTGTTACACAATAGAATGTTTCTTTCAGATGTAATCTGATTCAAGATCTATCATATCCTATTCAATACGATTGATTAGCGTTGTTATTTTATGTAATAAATTATATATTGCTTATAACTTCTTTAGGCCGCACTGTGAAGTTCGATTAACCTAAATCACTATTTGCTAATTAACATGTTTAAGATGCGATAAATAAGACACTCAATATTCTTTACATTTGATTAATTTATTACATCATGCTTACAAATACATTTGATGAGTTTTAATAAAAAATAAAGTTTATTGGCTTTTCCGTAACTATATAACCTTTTTATATGTAGGAAAAAAGCTATTAAGTATTAATCAATACTAAAACATAAAATATGAAGGTATGTACTAAAAGGGATTAAGCTTACACCCAGCAACACAGTGCACAGGAAAACATGTTTTTTCTGCACTGATTGTAATAATATATCTTGTGTGTATAGTATAAATGCAATTAACTTCAATTCCTACACATTATTAACTCTAGATGTCTCAAAATAAGTAAAAAAATATACCACGAGCAGAGGAAATGGCAGTGTATTAAAAAAAACAACAAAGGAATACCCTAAATAATTTAGACATTTCATCTCCCATTATTACCAACAATCCTGACATTCTCAATGAAAATTATAATCTAACAGGAACAACAAATCAACAAAAGTCATTAGTCATGCAGCAAATAAAACTTTCCAGATTATTTTTTAGTAGGGAACGCCAAAACATTTTTAGATTTATAACCATCAATTATATTAGCGGTCGGTTTCCGTGTCCAAACTAGTAGCTCTCTTATCCTAGAAACGAAAGGGGAAGTAAAATGTAGCAACGTACTAATCTCGCTATGAATAAAACTAACTTCTGCAAAGCTGTAGCTTTATGTGCTCTTTTCCTTTTATGAACACTACTTTACTTCACAGAAAATCTAGAAACATTTCGCCAGTTAAATAATACATCTATCTGTCTAATCTAAATACTGGTATGTAATATCACCTGTATCTATATCCATTATAGATCAACTCAAAAGGAAATGGGAAACGTTGAAGGAAGATGGACGATAATTACAGGACCGCTGTAACAGCATGTCAACATGTCAAAACAGAGACGGACGCTCGCTCTAACAGGAACCTCATATTTAGTTGCAGGACTTAATATTATTTTTAACATCAAGATGAAAGATAATCTCTATATTTTGGATTTAAAAGGCGGTGAAGTGAAGCTTTCCTTCCTGTCACATCCCACATAATAAACAAGAGTCTGGCCATTTAATTATAAAACTACTGACCAAATAATTTGTCGATTTTTAGCCTGAAGCTGGGCAGATTATTTGGACTTGATAGCCTAAAATAAAATAATTACTTAACACAGCTATGTATATGTCACCGGAAGATTGCAAAAACCGTTAGATTGTAATCTAACTGGTGAAATTGTAAACTATCGACAGATTACAATTTAACGCATTATTTTTCGGTAGATTGTAATCTGTTAGGTATACTAACCCGAAAAAACCTAATTATTTATGTCGAAC
The DNA here is from genome assembly GCA_923060345.2 of Erebia aethiops. Taxonomy (NCBI): domain Eukaryota; kingdom Metazoa; phylum Arthropoda; class Insecta; order Lepidoptera; family Nymphalidae; genus Erebia; species Erebia aethiops. The sequence continues at coordinate 25,398,516 of OV281083.1, read as the reverse complement.
CCTAACCTAACCTACAAGAAAGAGACAAGAAAACGTAAATACAATGAATATTTCAAAAATTGACACTCACAATTTCGATAGTTAGATTATAATCCAAAGGTTTTTGCAATCTTACGGTGACATATATAAATTTACTTCTAATAATTATTCCAAAACACAGAACACTTCTAGAAATCTATTCAAGAACATATTTTTTTTTGTCCGAGAAACTTTCATAATTTCACAGTAAAAATCTCACGATTGGAATCATTAAAATTTTTGGCACTTATCATGTTAACAAACTGACATTTGTAGCGAGTAAATGTGACACTATCAGAGATCTTTGAACACAATCTAAATCATCTTATTAATAATTTCTTCATAGGCACGGTATTTAATTCAATTTTATGCCATATCTTAACCTTTTGATCCGATATTCATGTTGGTGGGCAATGAATGTTTAGAATATGGGTATATTTGCAATAGAACGCAATCGCTTGAGCAATCTACAAAGAAAGTAAAGGTTTACGTAATGTGCATGAGTTGAATAAATAAATAAATAAGATACTTTTCGAACTAATTTCTAATGTTTTCTCATCCATAAGATGCACTATATTTTTGTATTCGTAAGGAAAGGAATCTATCTGTATACATGTTTAGGTATCTCACTATCTGTATTCTGTACTAGGTAATTGCTAAAGTTAGCCTGGTCAACATAGAATCTTTTGAATCTACTATACCCTGGTTATACATACTATAGAATGTTTTATCTCAGATTTGAGGCTAGGTATCCTGTATTAAAAGCTCGCCGTAAACACACTAAAGGCTGTTTAAGATTTAATCCACCTCCTGTAACAATCCACTAGCTGCTTAAAAGTTTTTGACTTAGTACTTTTAACTTGCAGTAGGTATTGCTATGACATTCCCCGTTTAAAAGATTTTGTAAATGAAATGGAGGCTATAATAGCATAATTTAGCGTGCATCTTCGGCCTTAGGGCATTGTTGATAGTATCAAAGAAAATAACGCTAAATAGAGAAATTTCTTATCTCACTATCGGGCTTTCATTTATATCCTAGCTGGGAATCTTAACAACATAATTGGACCACCTCAGTTTATTTCAAGTATCGTTGAAATAACTAATACTGATGTACAACATTGAAAGCATTGAAAACCTCATAGTCTGAAACTTTGAGCTGACCAGATAAGGGAAGGGAAGATAGACCATCTATCTGTGTTGTTACCTACTGGAAAAAGAATTATTTATTACCAGTTACGTTACGTATAATTTTTATGAAATTTAGTCTAAAGCTTTGGAAATGCCATTAGAAAAATGAACAAAAACAACCTGTTTTCAAAAATTTTTATGATCGAGGCAAGTTTAACTTATCGTGTTTTCATGAGTACATTAAAGAGATAAGGCATGTATCTTTAATATGTATTTTTAACAGTGAAAAAAAACTATTTTTTCATGACTTTGAATTGGTTTGAAAAGTGGCGTAGTCGCTAAAAACCGGGATAATGGGCCGTTAACAGTAACGTTATGTGGATGGGACATTATGCGTCCTAATCATTTTAATGATGTTCTTCACATTATAAAAACAAGGATATTGAAGGAAGAAATGAACAACACAGTAATTCAACACAAATTATACACAGATTTTAACCATTGGGCTATGGGCCAGGACTCAGGACATTAGCAACAAACCGCATTCAAAGGTTTAAAAAGATTTTAAAGCGTTTAACGTTTAAAAGCCGAAGAGGTTTAAAAATACCTAAAGTACTTACTTGAAATGTCATGAATAAATTGCATAAAAATGTTGCATCAGGCGTAGAGAACATTACATACCCAAATAAAGAAACTGTAGTTGTTAATTAACAACTCAAATAAACCACCTTGTAACATTTTGTAAGTAATGCTGTGGTACAACTGTAAACATTGCAGGTGCTTCTTTGTGTACTAAATGTCACATTTTAAACTACATTGCTGCCCCTTCACGTACTTATTAGTAGATACTAAAAAAATTGTGCCTTTAATTTGGTACCCCATTGAAATTACTAAAAAAATTCTACATCAATGTGGTACCCAAATTGTTTATTTGTCTCAACTTTTTGGTAATTTTTTTCTTGGCAGTTTATTTGTCTTTATCTAAGAAGGAGGCTTCGGCCGTGGCTAGTTACCACCCTACCGGCAAAGACGTGCCGCTAAGCGATTTAGCGTTCCGGTACGATGCCGTGTAGAAACCGAATAGGGGTATGAGTTTAATATAACTTCCATGCCCCTAACAGGTTAGCCCGCTACCATCTTAGACTGCATCATCACTTATCATCAGGTGAGATCGCAGTTAGGGGCTAACTTGTAGTGGTTTAAAAAAAAATGTAGACTTGTGTCGAATACACAAAACGTGGAATAAAGGCACAAGGGAAGTTTTGTCATATCAGTCATCACAGTTATTGTAACACACGAAAACGCTATTCGGTTGTGCATTGATCGATATTATCTGTCGTTTGGCGGACTGTATTTAAATACATATAAGGTATTACCCTATTGTACCCATTCGTAGAAACATCTTCCACTGACACCCAGGGATCTTTTTACGCGAAATGAACTGTATCCGAGAACATTAAGCAATTAATCTTTATCACCATCATCACATTCAACCCATTGCCGGCTTACTACCGAGCACAAGTCTCCTCTCGGAATGAGAGATGATTGACCATAGTCCACCAAGCTCTAGCCAAGTGCGGATTGCCTGACTTCACACACCTTTGAGACACGAGAGAACATGAACGTGAAACAAACTCATATATATGATTGTTGACAGCAGATTGTAACAGTTCGATACAAATCCTGCTCTACAAAATGACAATACTTAAAGAGTTAGAATAGATACTCTTGCCGCCATTAAATCAAATGAGAATTAGCTTTAAACACGAATACAATTATTACATACGAGACTCAACCAATTTGAAAACGAAAGTCTAATAAATATCTATCAAAGGCACAATGTTTAGTTCCTAGGAAGTAAAGAAACAGATCTAATTAATCGACAGGTTGACAAGTATGTCTTTATTGTACGCCTACAAAGCTGTGGATACAGTAATGTCTAAAGATTTAACAGAACTTATTGCTAGGTTACATTGACTTTAACAATTTAGCAAGCAAGGGGGATTACTGGACACTGAGAGAAATTTACCACTTTGTCTGCGTGATTAATATTTATATATTGGATAGAATCAGAGGTTACTTTGCGTAAGTTCATGATTTAGCAAGAAAAGATCACAATTATTTTGCTATAATCTGCCAACAGAAAGAAATCTGTATGGTCAACAAGCATGCAGTTACAAGCGAAGCACCGTTTACCTTCCCAACCAAACAAGAAAGCAAAGTTCCCAAGCAAGCAATGCCACCACCACTCACATGCACCACCACATAGGACTTTTATACTATTCTCGACGCACGCTTCGCCCCGACACCGGAGCATCTTCAGGAGACTTTAGAATGCAAGATTGTCTAGTGACATTTATATCTTTTTTTATTCACTACAAGTTAGCCCATGACTGCGATCTCACCTGATGGTAAGCGATGATGCAGTCGAAGATGGTAGTGGGCTAACCTGTTAGGGGTATGGCGGTTATATTTATGAAACCATACCATAGCCCTAGTCGGTTTCTACACAGCATCGTACCGAAACGCTAAATCGCTTAGCGACGTGCCGTCTTTGCCGGTAGGATGATAACTAGCCACGGCCGCAGCCTCCCACCAGGCCAAACATATCCATGCCAAATTACAGCGTTCTAGTTCTAATAGCTTCTGAGCTAAGCCGCGGACAGACGGACATGAAGGGTTCCTTGTTGACTACGAAACCCTAAAAAGGTTAAGCTGACTGACTGATATACCTATTGAATCCTGAAACTTGGAATTTAGCATGTAGGTTTACTGTAAACGTTGCGTTTTGAATACTGATTCTTACGGGCTTACGAGAAATTTAATAAAAATAATTAATTAAAAATATTTTGTCTAAAGTGTAAATCGTGATAAATGCGCCAGTTTACTGGAATTAAGCGAGTAACAGTTAAAGGGTGTTAAATGCGGTTTCGATTCCAATTATCATTTATCAGCTCATAGATTCCTATCTCCCTCCTACGTTAACATAGACTAAAGAAAGTTGACTATATCATACATTGAGTTTTCATATCTTAGAGCAGCAATGTCCATCAAAATGTACTCATTTTATAAATGTAAATAAAATATTGGTGTTGGTTATTCAATAAGTTTGTGCTGTACCTGTTTTTAATCTGTATATCAAAAATGATAAAACTGTTTAGGCTCTTTTTCATGTTAAAAAAACTACTATCAAGATTTTACCATTTCTCCTTTTCTTTTTTCATTGGGCCCAGCCAATCTAACAGATTTGCGTTGAAAAGTTACACTATGAACCGCAGATGTATAAAGTTTGCTACTCCATGGTCTAACTTAAGGTTATATCATAGCCTAAGCCCTGTAATGTAAACGTCTACAAGGCTGTAACGCCCCTAACTGGTCGTTTATCAGTTATGTTGAAACGTGAAAGTGTTTGTTTGACAAACGGTTTAACTGTTAAAGAAGTAATAAGTCCTCAGACAATGGTTGTGGGTTGGGACTGTCTATGTGCGAAAGTGAATTCTGATTATGTGCAAAACTTCCTGACACAGCTTTATCTGTGACTGTAGTAAACTTTTTAAATAGAGTGCGAACAACACCATACCAATATTTATTATAAACTAGCTGATGCATGCGACATCATCTGCGTGGAATAAGTTTTTATAATTCACACGGGAACTCCTCAATTTTCCGGGATAAAAGTTGCCTTTGTCACTCTCCAGGTCCTCAAGTATACCCAATAGGTACCCATTCAAAAAATAAATACGTCAATCCGTTGCTCTGTTGTGGCGTGATTGAAGGACAAACCAATAAACCAACAAACAAACACACTTTCGCATTTATACTATTAAGTATGATTCCAAAGTATGTTTGTTTTTGTTAGTTTGTCTTTTAATTACGACGCAATAGACCAACGGATCGATACGACATAATATACATTTTTCGCATGGGTGTAGTTGATGGGTAGATGGACCTACATCTCGTGTATTATCAGTCTCATGTAGCTCCGATGACATAGGCTACTTTTTATCCAGGAAAATGAAAGAGTTCCGCTCGGATTTTGAAAACCTAAATCCAAGCAGACGGAATAGGGATGATGCCTATATCAAGAATAAATTATTTCTAACTGATTATTAAATAGGGGGTCTTCGAAAAGACCTAAAATTCTCATCGGTTAGTTTTAAGTTTGATAACCATTTTAAAATATAGATTAAAGAAAAAAAGTGCGTTGAAATTTGATGACGTCACTATTGTGATTTTCATACAACTTCCATACTAGAAGCGCGTTTTTAAGTTTGATAAAGAGTTGCTGATTTGATTGAGTTGTCATCATCCCTATTGCGGGATCATCTCGTATGCCAATACATTTCTGCGAATAAGTTTATTATGCATTTAGCACAGTTATGCTCAGAGCAATTTCGTAAATGAAATCACACGACTTTTCCAACCTGTATGTCAAAGTCGCAACATTTATGATGTTATCCGATTTGTTTTATAGATTGAGTATTGATTGGGTACCAGTATATTGCATTAGCAGTTGAACCAGTTACAAAATATTGTTTTAGCTGTACGAAGGAACTAATAGATTGGTATTCAGAACACAATGTGTTGAAATAGGTCAGGGCCGAGATCTATGTGCCAGATGTTTAACAGAAGTTTGATTTGTAAGTCAGTATAACACCATTACCGAATGTTATGTTAGTGTACCAGAAAATATTAATTGATTTAATCGACCAAGAAATTTCAGACACGCACCTCTAACTTTTCCTTTATATACGTTTAAAGCAATTAAATATCAATTGATTTAATGGTTAAAGAAAATATCGTGACAAAACCTGTTAGAGTTCTCCAAAATATTCTCAAAAGATTTAAAAAAAGATAAAGCCAGGACTGCCAATTTTCACTTATCATCATGGAGGACGATGGCTTATGTAATTTTGAGAAATTTTGAGAGGCGAACCGAGCTATGCTCAGTAGTGGGATATACCTATCGATGGTTTGCGATGATTAAGTCATTTCTGATTATATGTCTACAACAGAATTTTTCTGATAGATTCCAGCTTTCGAAGACAGATAAATGATAGGAAACTGAGATGAACATATAACATATAATAACTTACTGTTTCTGAATTGTCTTAATTTTGTATTATTATGTAAAGCATGAGCTAACGGGCTTGGGCAAGTGGGCCTTAATTTTGTTAACCAAATAAGTTAATGCTGAAATCATTATTATTATTAGTAATTGCAAGACAAATTGTTTGTAAATATATATGCCGGTTGGTTTTGTGCCATTAGTGTTTGTAACAACATTAGTATGGGGCTTTCCCCGGTGAAACTATGTTTACTCGTCAATACCGTCGTCTTTGATAAATAGATCGAGATCTCGGCTTAATATATGTGTATGCTCTCCTAGTTACACTGAAGCAGCACCCACTATTCACTGTGGCTTAGATAAATTATACCACAAGCTGTCAATAGTGCAGGGTGCTATAAAGATCTAATAGCGCCTACGATTTCTAACTGTGGAACTCATAAGTCAAAATTCTGAAGTTAAAATATCTTAGCCTTGATGTAACTTTTCAAGAAATACCGGTTACCGGAGTTAGCGAGAAAGAAGCAAATAATATTTAGAAACGATTGAAGAACATCCATACTAATGTTATAAAATATGTGAAAGTGAGTCTGGCTGTTTGTATGACCCATCTTTTCAACCGATTTTTATGAAATTCGGTACAGAGATAGGATGCATGATGCATCCCGGAGAAGGACATAGGCTACTTTTAGCCTGGAAAATTAAGGAGTTCCCGCGGTGATAAAAAAAATAACTAACGCGGACGCAGTCGCAGGCATCATCTAGTAAATAATGAATATTCAGCATGGTTAAGTACCGTAAAAGTTAAACGTTAGTTGGCTTCATTCAAAAGAACACGGTTTTCTCAGTTTTCTGATAGACAAATATTTTTATTATATTTTTCGCGTCGGCACCGTCACTCTGGTACCGTCATGTACCACTGGCCCGCTGGACTGACGACCTAAAGTGGCTAGATGAAAAAGTTGCAGGATCTGTGATGGTGTACAAGAAAGCCTAATGGGATCAAGTCTTCTACCTAATACTCGCATGATTTACAAAAAAGGCAACCATGCCATGGTCTGACTCAGCGTTTACTATTAAAAGCCAACAATATTAAATGACCTATATGCTCATATAAAGCACATCGATTAAGCGCACAGGCACGAAACGGAAATCAATCATCTTAAGTATGACCATAATAGGATGCGCAATGGCAGTCATGATGATAACACCAATTTTTTTCTTATATTAGCCTACAAATTACGAAAATATTGAGCTAATGTATTTGTGCTTTTATGCTCATTTTTATATGACATCGTTGGTATGCCCTGAGTCCTGAACTCCTGACCCAAAACAATAGTATGAAGTATCAGACACAAGTTTCAGCATTACTGAGTATGGAGGAATCGTAGGAAGAGTATTTTTGGTTAAAAAAAATTTTCTATTTTGATAACAGTATAATAAATGTAGTTGTAAAAATACTATTTTTATAAAAATTGGAAAATAAACTCATTTTTGTGCATTTGCAGCAGTGTGTTGAGAAACTTTGCGTACAAAAAATTTCGAAGACATTTTCCACTTAACTTAAAAATATTAAAATATTGAAAAAAAACTATAATATTTTATTTCGACTGAGCATCGTCTCAAGACTTTCTATTACTAACTCTAGATTTGCAAGTGTCGTGAAAAACTCAACAGCTGCTAATACCAGTGTTAGAAATTCCTCGTATATTTATGTCGTCTCCGCTATATTCGTATTTACTTAAAGCGCTTGGTATTTCGTCTTTATTTGGAACGGGAGGGGTCAGTGAACTGTCTCAGTATTATTGTACAAGGCCACCGGTATTGTCCTCGTGGCTACAAAATGATTTATGGGCTTCCATGCTTCCAATGCCGTGGTAAGACATATTGCGGGACGAAAGCGATGCTTGACGGACATCAAAACATGATCAAAACACTAGATTGAAGGGACACGTCACGAGTCACGAGATCAGGCATAACACGAAAGCTTCAGCTTCAATTGCTGTAATTGTCTGATTGTATGTTATTTTTATATTTGTTGCAACTGCAATCAAGCCGAAGTAAAGAGCTTGTCAGCCAATCAGATGTGGTTGCCATCTTGGCAATGTAGCCGGTAACACCTCCAATGGCAAAGATCGTGAACTCTTTTATATGTTTTTATGTATGAAGGACGATGGCCGATGTCCACTGTAACCTGGGGTAGACATGTTTTGGTGTGGAGAACTAGCAAGCGTAGTGTAGAACGACCTCTAACTTCGACGACTTTAAGGAAGTGGTGGGACGAGGTTGGATGAGAAAGGCGGACCGTATGTGGTAGCTCACCCTCGGAATGACCTATGTCTAGCAGTAGAAACAAAAGTCTGACGATGAGGACGACAATACGATGGGCATTGCGGAGCGTGAAGATAACTGCATGCTAAAATAGAGCGACGCGCGTGTGAGTGCATTTACTTCAATTTCGTAGTATTAAATTAGGTATAGGATCCGAATTAGACATGTTGCCGTCACGTCACGCGTCTTGTCTGACCGAGCCTTTATAAGCTTCCATGCTTCTAATGCCTTTACAAGATTTGTGGTTAGCCTGACGACGCCTATCCTGTTTTCTGCTAACTATAGCTACTGCCATATCTTGCGTTGGTATTCAACACATACCTACCATAAATGTACATCGAATGTAGACTTTCATATTTGTAACAGATTACTGAGCTGAATTAGGAAAATTGCGAAATTGAACGCTCAATACGTTATATTGCAATCGAAATCTAAAATCTCTACAATATTTTGTTTGTACATATCACGACTTCATCCGCGTGGATAGAGGTTTTTAAAAATCCAGTAGAGGTTTTTGATTTTCCGGAATAAAAGGAAGCCTATACCCCTTCCCCAGAAGAGATTCCCCTTGCTATCCATACGTAATACCGAACGAATTTAGTTAAATCATTAATTCAATCAAATCAAAAACATTTTAGATTAAATCTGTAGAAGATTACAATATTTACTTAACAACATACCATAAATTACATAAGATTATTACAGGTAGGTTTAATGAATAATTCTATGGACAATGGCGTAGAAATAAAGCAACAATTACCCAAAATAACTCAATAGACTGTATAGGCCGTACCACGAAGCGTGAAATTGCTTCAATGCTTTCGACTAATTCAAGAGTCGCTGGGCCGTGAGAACATTTACCATCTTACGAAAAGGAGCTTATTAATGGTGGCCGTTATTACAGTGTTGATAGTAAGACAATAGAAGCCAAGAATAGTTTTACTGTTGCGGAAGCTTAAAATCCTCTAACTCATATACGATTACATGGTTTGTTGAAGATAAATATTATACAACCACATGCAATATTAAGATTCATTACTTATAACTCATTAGTCATCAGCTTGTCAGCTAATACCACCTTCATTTTTAAATGTTTAAGACTATATCTATCCTTTCTTTATTTATTTTGGCTTAACTTACCTAATTTATTTCAAACTGTCCAGAAATTCATTCGGTTTTAGGTATGCTATTTGGTTAAGTTTTTAAAATCCTCTTTGTCCACCTATACGTTTTTAATTATGTGGGATATCAGAACCTTCTTTTCCACAACACTTCGCAATTAGAGACGTTGAAATTGTGAACATTATAAAGAAACTGTAATCTTCTATTATAATGTGCAAATCTAAATCATCAACAAGAATATTAGAACAAGGAACAATTAGCCACTCAACAGTGCAAAATCCCCTTTGTGCAGCTGCGATTCGTAGAATCAACATATCTTTAAAGATACTCTAGGCTCAGCCGAGTAAAAGATCTTGGAGCGTACGTAGAGATCTTGGAAAAACGGTGTGATGTTGCTTGGCTTTACAGTGTGTGCATTTCAGGCAGGCGATGCAGTGCTTGCCGTATGTTGTAGCGTATAGTTTTATCTTGTTTCACCAGATTATAGCAAAATAAGCTTGTTGTTCTCCGTCTATCGCGGACTTCCGCAAAGATACGCTTGCTTCCATCCTAATATACTCGTAGGAGCATTTCACAAGATGGGATCGTGCCATAAAAAGCGCGTCTAAGTTATTACTTTAATTTGCATTCCTTCCTCTCCACTAGCCCTGCTCTAATAAAAGAGATGACCGGAGCGAGCTGGCGCGATGCCAGAGCCCTGTTATATTTCAGGCGATCCTTTTACATGTTCTATTAATTTAACTTATTTTCCTCGCTGATAACTTTAGTTATCACTTTGCCTTTTTTATTATGATAATTTTAATTTTTAATTCGTTTCCTTTACCGAATCGTTGCATGAAGACTTTCTCTATTCGGCATTTATAAAACCTATAAAAACTGTATCTACTGGTTCATTGATCCTATACTATTAAATACTGGTATTAAATTTGTATGACTTTTACTATTTTTATTAAATTGTTCTAACAGGCATAATAAATATATAAGACCGGTCTTACTACGAGTATATGGTAAAGGATTTTTTTGGATATTAGCAATTAATTTTTATTTTAAGCCTAGGAGATCTCTTGGGTAAGTACGTACATTAAGCTGAAACGAATCTAAATCAGACCAAAGTCAAATTATCTTTTATCATTTCAGATTCATAAAATAATTTTAACAACGCCTAAATCTTTACAAAAAATCAATTACGGTAGAGATAATTAAAATTACTTAACTTTAAAACGTCATCTTTCAGCAGAAGTTTATCAATCATAATGCGAATCAAACCCCAGTTATATCACGGTTTTAATCAATTAGCGGAACCGAAACTAATCGGTCACCCACGTGGAAGTTATCCGACCAATAATTACCTGAAGTAATTCATAAACCAGGGCAGACTTGAATTGATCAAACCAGATGAGATATTCAATAATATTGTTATAACGATTTCAGATAATGTAAACTCAAACTCATATTTTTTTATTCAAATATATTTATTACAAATGCTTTTGAATCTCGACGATTCAAAAGCATTTGTAATAAATATATTGAATCTACCACTGGTTCAAAATGTCATTCCTACCGAGAAGAACCAGAAAATAGCTCGGTAAGCAGCAAGACACTAGAAAATGGTGTTAATTAAGTCACAAGTCAATTAATTTAATATTTTTCATTGCAACTTCCAATCATTACAAACAGTGCTTTGTATGAATAAAATTTTCTCAAGATTCCAGCTAGACTAGGATACTGCAGACTGCTTAAATAATAATTAATGATTCATATTTTTTAAAGCACGTTGGCGCTACTTGAAAGAGGCCTATGTCCAACAGTGGATCCATAATGGCTGATGATGATATTTTTTAAATCATTGATTTAAAGACCAGAGGGAAGGAGAGCCTTGTTTGAGCTTGGAGACTTGGGTCAATACATTTTGTAAGCTTGCTATCTTTGGGTGTCGAAACTAGATCAAACCACCCCCGCAACTACATTTCAAAGCGAACTTGATTTTGATACTACCAAAATCACTCCATATATTCAAATACTAGTTCATTCAGTTGTTGCGTTGTCCGTTACCATACATAGTATGTACAATGTCCTACTGTATTGTTTGTTATAAGGCCTACGTTGCGTAAGTGTTGCAACATATCCAAGTCCAAATCAGGTTTTACTTGTACATGCTTAGGCTGAATGCTGTTGTTAAAAATTATACGCACTTTCCTGGAAGATATAATGAAGGCAAATTTTGATGTGGAATGGTCTTCAGTATCAAGAATAAATAAGAAATGTTAGATATGTTGTACATTAGAAACGGCAAAGTAGCAGTTTTTATATTTAGGTAGAATATTTCTTGTTTTTTTTTCAACTTAAGTAAGTATAATGATAGCGTCTATAAACCTAATGTTACTAAAGAAAAAAAGTAAATATTGGTAAGTTTATGTTGATTTCAAATTGGTGCAGTGGTTGAGACAGTAGAGTCACTTATTTTGAACTAATTATAAATGGCTGACAGGCTCGTCTTTTTAAATATAAAAAAATTTTGTTATTCGAAGAAAGTTGTCCGTGCTAGTCGTATTTTGCCTGATGATTCCTTCAGACCCGCGTTTTCGTCCGCCCGGATAAAGGTTGTTTAAAAACTATTATTTTCCACTGTTTATTAAGATAAAGAGTCCCTTAGCCCCAAGATGTGAGCTATCCGTGCCAAATTCTGTCGAATGTCTGGTTTAGCGGTCGAGGCGTGAAAATTGAACACTCTTACTTTCGCATTCATAATAACAAATGAAAGTATGGATTCACTACAACAACAAAAGAGGACATTAAGAGGTAACATCTATTCGTTTCCATCTATTGTTATCTTAAAGGTGTTATTAATAAGTATAAAATAGGCGTTTACAAAGACCACCATCTCAAAGTTCGTGCGGCGCAGAACGATATTCCTGAGAACTAGTCTAATTACTTATTACACTATAATACATAACAGTTACCTAACTTGGCATTTTAGTGCCACCACTTACTGTTATTAGTATTACTGCTGGCACGACCCGACAAGAATGTTTAGACTAGATTACTACCTATATAAGTTATTGGAAAGCACAAAATAAGTGGACTATCACTTAAGGACCGCTTGATTTATGACCGTAATAAAGTAAAATAGGGATGATGACAACTCAATCAAATCAGCAACTCTTTATCAAACTTAAAAACGCACTTCTAGTATGGAAGTTGTATGAAAATCACAATAGTGACGTCAACAAATTTCAACGCACTTTTTTTCTTTAATCTATATTTTAAAATGGTTATCAAACTTAAAATTAACCGAGGATGTGAATTTTAGGTCTTTTGAAAGGCCCTCTATTTAATAAACAGTGAGAAGTAATTTATTTTTGATATAGGCATCATCCTTATTTTCAATTGCTTACAAAGCTGAAGATAAAAGAAAGGTTGCCAATTTTACTAAAATTATTTAAATAGACTTCAAATTAAGAATTCCTAAATTGATGGCAACTTATTGGTTCATGTTTTAGTGCTGAAAATTGCCATAGGCGGCAGTAATCACTCGCTAGTCATAAACCATTACTCTTTAAGTCGACTAACGTATTACGTAGCACAGAAACATAGCAATAGTAAGTAGTACCTAATTATTTGAGTGATTTCGAAGGGTCGTCCTCAATGTTTGAAATGCAATAAAACCGTTTGCTAAGAAAATCTATATAAGACCATTAATTGAAAAGCAACAATAGTAGGTGCAAAGTGCAAATTAGGTCTTCAGCTTCCTCATCCAGGCACTTACCGCCCCCCTTTTTATATCAACAATCCATCGTGCTGGAGGGCGAAGCACCCAACTCGTAGGACTTTTTATGTCAGTAGGTAAAAAGATGAATGCGCTTAAATCAGTCCATGATAGCTATTAAGTATCTAAAGAAAACTAACCATACTAAAGAGTAAAATATAAAAACATCAGTTTTCATACAGCACGTACATTGGGATGCACATTTAAGTTGCAAGTAACCTATTTATACATTAGTCGCATTAGCGCAGCCACAATGAATCACGTGATATTAAAAGCAACGCGATACATGGAAACATGAGAAACCCAGCAAGGAACTTGTTTACAGTCGCGCCGTGTGATAATAGGCACGAAACTACGAGCCGTTTACTATAATTAGGTACAATTAGAGACCTAATTGCAATCCGACAGATATATTCACGCCCACAAATTGACATGGTATTAATTAGTTTCATGTTGCAAACGGTGTACTAAACAATTCATAGACGGTTCTATGGAGATAGACACTAAATTTTCTGAACTTCATCTGAATTTTAACTTAAAAGTACCTATATACTTAAATCTGTTAAAATTAAAACAAAATTGAAATGACCTAAAAGTGACTAAATGACTTCATTAGCTTTTTTGAATGCATTCTAATATTATAAATGCGAAAGTGTGTCTGTCATGTCTGCTACGCTTTAACGGCCCATCTTTTCAACCGATTTTGATGTTTGGTATAGAGATAGGTTGCATCCCGGGACACAGGCTCCGGAAAAATTAAGGAGTTCCCGCGTGAATAAAATTTCTTAATCCACGCGGACGAAGTATCCATCCATCCATCTAGTAATGAAATATTCAAATCTTTACTGAATCTATTATAGTTGTGGATGGAATCAACTGATCTAACTGAAATAAGGGCTGCAAACCTACCTTTCAGGTATGCGACCCTAAATAAAGTAGCCAAGCATAGGCTCAATCACATACTTGAGCTCTTTTGAATTATGAAAAAACATTGATAAATGCCGTCGATTTTTGCATTATGAATTTTATTCCAATTCAACCGACTAGGTTAACGACACAGAAACAACTTATCAACTTCAAGTAAACTTGTCACGATGCTTTCGAATGGCAACAGATGTTCAAAAAATTAAAAGGCACCAACTCAACGTAAAAGGAAATTAAACTACCGCCATAGATTCAACCTACAAACCTATAAGGAAGTTAAGAGTATAAATATGGAAGTATGCTGTAGAAAGGTTAAATTGGTACGTGGTTGATAATAGCGTACATTTAATGCAACAGAACCGTTCCGTGGGATTTGTAAGGGCTATTACATACACGGTGCTTTTAGGATCGGCAATGGACGACTTGATTGAAGCTCGATCGATGAAGGATCGAGCTTTTGGATTGTTTCACTCCACAAACATTCCAACGCAATTTCACAGCAATTGGTTCTACCGTCTGTCTGTCATATAGGTACCATGATACGGTGCTACCACGCAACGAGTTCTATTCTTTAAATAACTTGTATCTCACTTTATACTGCTAAACCTATTTATATATTTCTCTTATTTAAGTTATCCACCTATATGTTAAGATTTAAAACTTGCTGAGCGATGTTCAGACAAGCTCTCAAGGGCGTACGAGCAACTAGGGACCCATTTTATATGCATCGAAATCGATTTTATACATATCGATATCGATGCAGCCTCAACAGAATCGCTCTGTAGCTGTTATCCAATTCAATTCAATTCAATCATTAATTAAATTGAATTGAATCGGATGTTAAAAGTATAGTGTGCTTTGGCTCTAAAACATTTCCCGCTGACCGATAGCTAAAGGCTAGGTAGGCAGAGCATGTAGAATTGTAGACAATCATTGCACACGTAGACAGACTGCATATTAACTGAGCTTACACTGCAATTGACCAGTGCACCTCTTTAACGGTTAACCTAGGCTCAACAATTTACCAATTACTAAGCAAAGATTAACTTTAGTTTGAAAACTTTAGCTTGCCGACTAAACTGTAAATAAGGGGCGGATCTCGCTATTTAACAAACAAAAACGTAAAAATGTTTTTTAAAAAAATTCAAATAAACTTATAAAGTGCTTTTGAATCGTCGAGTATTATCTGAGTTAATAGTATACCTACTTAAGTACTTAAATAAAATAATCAAAAAATTAAGAAATCTTTCTCATAAAATTTTGAAGTAAATTTTGGCCATTTTTCAACAGTCGCGAAATAGCTTCATAAGCATGATAATATATTTGTAGGTAAAAGTAGCTCTATCTAAGGAAGTTTTAGAGATTTAAAATATTTTTGCCTCTTTCATATGTTTCCTATTTCCATCATATTACTTCATAAGTAGGTACAATATTTGTGTAATTTGTATCTTGTCTTCCAATAAAAATAATTAATCCGTTGGTTAGTTTATCCGTACCTCGATTTCTAAGGCCCGTTGCTTAGCTTCAAGGCAGATCCTAAATGGAAATACCGCTTCTGATTCACTGATTCGACACGCACTACCTTCAGCGATATTGACCCTTTTAAGGTTGCAAATGTAATATTGGATACTATAAACCTAGTTTGATACACCTGTCTACTAACTAATCCTAACGGTAAAGGAGAATACACACATGCGTAAGCACATTTAAGAGACCGCAAGAGTCGAAGTCATAAGAGCATAATATTATTTCAGTAGGTAGGAAATGTGACTGATGACAGCCGAATCGAGAGAGCTGTAAAAGTGTATTAACAGACCAATTTCATTTCAGCTGAAATTATCAGCATAATATCTTCGAGGGAGCTGTAAAAGTGTATTAACAGACCGCAATTTCATTTCAGCTGAAATTATCAGCATAATATCTTCGAGGGGGCTGTAAAAGTGTATTAACAGACCGCAATTTCATTTCAGCTGAAATCATCAGCATAATATCTTCGAAGGAGCTGTAAAAGTGTATTAACAGACCAATTTCTCTTCAGCTGTTTATCAATTAATCACCAGCATTTCTACGATGCGGTTGATACGGCTGAATGTCGTTGTTGACGTCACACGCATATTAGTACATATTGAAAGTGCGTTACATGCGCCTATTGGGGGGTCGTCTCGGTATAAGCGATTGCCATAGACCCATTGATATGTAAAGATAGGCTTGCGCGTGACGACAATCAAGTCTTCTCAAAAGCAATAGTGAAGTCAAGTTTTGAACACGCTTGCCTAGGTATTTCTATTCATACTTGTCTTAAAGATGATCAAGTTATAATTGTTAAAAGAATTAACTGCCCGGCAGATGTTTATCCTGTGATCAATAGGTAGGTAAATAAAATTACTATTAGTTTTTAACGGTTTGTCGCAGATGTTAGTAGTTCGCAATTTCGCATAGCATATAATTGCACCTGTAAATTTTTTTGAATACTATCTAATTTTTTTTAAGATATTCCAAAGGGAAATTTCATAATTCACTTTTAGATATTGGATGTCTCTACTCACTTTTTTACACTGCACTACACTACAGAAATTAAACGAATGAGTTAAATTTATAACCAGTTATGAGGTAAAGATAAACTATACTTATTACGAAATACATTATTACGTATTAAGACTGACTGAGAATTAAAAAAATACTTAAGTAAAATATAAATAAATAAACAAGATAAAAAAACTCGTTAGAGAGCGCTCTTAAAACTAAACCATTATTGAAAAAACCTATTAAAAGTAGATATAATTTATGTGATAACTAATAAATATTTTATAGCAAATAAATAGTAGAATCTCGTTAAAAGACGTATTCCTACTTTCAACATCCAACTAACTACGAGTAAGTAACTAACAAGATAAAATAACATGCTATCCTAACACAAATGCTAAGGTCGAAAGGGGAAAGTCAAAGTTGGCACTATCTCCACGATCCAAACAGATATCATTTAAATAGTAACGGAGAACTAATTGAATCATTAAAATAAGAAATCCAGTTTTTACTAGAGACCCACAGAACATAAAACAGTAGATGCCAGACATCAAGATTATTAATGGTTACTTACACTAACCAAATCTCCTATTTAAGTACCTTTCTTAGTGGATCGTATAGCGATAGGTTTCATGACATTTCAAAGTGATTTTTATTATATTTTGGTATATTGGCACCACTGTCAATTGAGAGGTTTAGAGAATATCATGGGGCAAGGAATGAGTTATTGTAGACACTCAGGTCGAGAGGAAAAAGCCAGAATTAGGATATTGTCTCGATTTAAATAATATAACTACGAGTAATACTTCGAAAAAAAAATAATTGGCAAAGGGAGTTTGTATCATATTAAGTACTTAATATGATACAAAATTACTTGATAGGTAATAAAAACAAACATGATTTTCTGGTTGAGCTATTCAAATTTAAAAGCTTATCGTGAACTATTTGCCACGTTTACACAGATGAAAAAATCTAATGTTTGTTTAACTTGTTTCGCCACTGAAAATGGGACCACATCAAACAAACCACAGTAGTTTTCAGCTTTGAAAACTTAGCTTGCAACTGTCTCAACAGAGTTATTTAACATTATTATGGTTAAATAGCCTGCAATTTTATCGTCGGTTTATCGTAATGCGCTCTAGACTCCGCTTGCCAAAAGTCGAGGACTTTTCAACTCAAACGTTCATTTTTTTATAATTACCTTTGACACATATGACCTGACAACTGTCACTTCAGCATGTGTGACTCCTGCAGGGCAACCGCGTATCTTTTGCATCAATCATTGTTACATCGCAATCACCCTGATTGGTTAACACGAGGTTAACACTCTTCCACTATTGGACAAAATCCATTGACGCAGCAAGAATACCATAAATTCAGCCAATTATTATTTAACTCTTTATTTGCACCACACAATAAAAATAGAACAATATATGACATGAAATAAAATAAAGAAGAAGGATAGGTACAAAAGGCGGCCTTATCGCTAAACAGCGATTTCTTCCAGGCAACCTTAAGATTAGGAAAACGCTGGGAAACCAGAATGCGGGTGGCTCAAAATTTCTGCCAATCACAACAATTGATACTGTAACAATGATTGTTGCAGAAGATACGCGGTCGCCCTGCAGTAATATGTGACAGACAGCACTTTGGCTTTACTTTTTCCCTCAATGAAGAACCTACATAACATTCATGTGCGGCAGCAGGTAAATACTTAAACACTTTGTTGACCTGCATTATCTTTATTTAAGAAACTACCAAAAACAATTCTAATCGCATTACCCTACGGCTAAAATGCGCCACTCCCTTGAGTAAAATTATTTCTTGCACTGTAGGACTTATACATTACATTTGTGGGGTGTGTTGATTGATTACTATCGCCACAAAGATCAGAAGGGGTCTTTTGGTCCCCTAATTACGTAATTTCTTAGTCTAATAGCTTCTAGTGTGTTAACTTATCGGTTAGGCGGAAAATATAGCTATGCTTAAAATAGCGTCTATTTGGGGAACTTACTCAATCTTGGACGCTCTTGAAGTAAGATCAAAGAAAAACTGCTGCTGATGGATATCGTTGACATGTTTTTGCTTTTTGATCCTTATTTTATTATTATTTTGTTCTTTAAGCCTGGACATGAACGAATTTCTGAATTTCTATTTTTATTTAGAAGATCGTACAGGCAGCAAACTGACAGGCTGTAGACCCGGACGTACTACAAAAATAGTACATTGTTCACCGAGGGGAGAAAGTGACCGATTGCTACCGAGGGTGTAGTTTGAGGCCCGAGGCGTAGCCGAAGGGCCGCAATACACGCGAGGTAGGAATCGTACTTTCTACCGAGTGATACATAGTGCTTTATACTACACCTGCGAGGAAAATAAGCAATAATAATTAGTGATAAACGAACTTACAAAGTGAAGTTCTATCATAATTATATGAGTCGCTTCATTCGAAGCTTCACTATCAAAACTAGACTAGGTACATTTTGAGGATTATTTCAATATAGATTTCGATATCGACAATCGATATCGACAATCGACATCGATACCGACAATCGACTACCATATCGACAATCGACATCAACACTGATATCGACTATCGATATCGACATCGACATCGATAGCGACAATCAACAAAGATATCGACATCGATGTTGACAATCTACATCGATAACGACATCGATATCAACAAACGACAGCGATATCGACAATCGACATTGACAATCGACATCGACAGTCGACATCGATATCTACATCGATAGCGACAATCGACCATCAAAATCGACATTGATATCGACAATCGACATCCACCATATTTGACTTTTGACTTTTATATATCCATAAGGACATACCCAAATTCTCAACGGCCATATACCTAATTTACTTAAAATTAAAAAAAAACAGCGCGTTAGAAATGGATTTTCATATAGTTTTTCTCCCCGCTTAGCACGTTAGAAATGAAATTTCATACATCTTTCCCTCCCGCATATTTGGTTTGTAGCAATGACGTACTTTCTACCTCGTTTTTAAAAAAAAATGAAGGTACTTTCCGAGCGGGTGTAGTATAAACTAATTTTCTGTATTGATGTCACGCGAATTTTAGTTCAAACTAGCTGACACGTCAAACAATCTTTTCTTGGGTATTTGGGGTCTAAGTAGACAGAAAACCTACATGAAAAATTACTAAATCCTGTTACTAAATCCAGTAGTTCGAGCTGTACGTTGATAACATTCCAGTCAGTACTCAATAATCTCTTTATAGTCAGAAGTAAAGATTTAGGTAACTACATTGCCATTTGAGGAGAAGCTATTAATTTCATGGGTAAGTACCTCAAATTGACATAGGACAATCTAGCTCATTATTTCTTGAATTTGAATTATAAATTCAAAATGAGCAACTTTCTCGTTCTCTGAGGCTGCAAGGCTGTTGGCTGTGACAATTTGTACTTTCTGCTGTCATGTTTCAATTTGACTCCCTGATTTAGTATGCAAATGTATCATAAAATAATATTTACTTGTAACGTTGATTTTATAACCAGAGTTTTAAAATATTTATTGCGTTCCTTTAAATATCTTCTGTTTTTTTATGTAAGTTAGAAAGCGTTTTGTGCCAAAATAATATTTCACTGATAGTTGGTGATGATGAGGTATGGTTTGGTATTAACCATCTAAATCCATAAATTAGCACCGATTTGCAACCTAGAGATGGCCATAGGCTATATTTTAGTCCAAAAAATATATTAATCACAGAAGCAATTACTTACATGGACTCTTGGACATATCTTGAATTGAATACATCAAAAAATACAATATCAAAATTTATTCATTATTTTATATTACCTAAAAAGAAATAAGAAAACCGATGTTGTAACCAAAGCGCCTTTGAAGTTTGAATCTACATACTGATAACCGTGATTTGCATAGAATTACAGAGGCGTCTCTTTAAAGGAATTGCATAGAAAGGCGGAAAAACGTGAGATTGCCAGATTGCGATGACATCGAAATGAAACATCGCGTCGCGTCGCGTCGCATAAAATAGGTACTTGGCGTCAGGGAAGACGAAATGTCGCTAAGATTTGCTAGTCCTAGTATAAGATAAAGAGGGATTTACCGTTTGAATTATCTTGAGCTTTAAGACGGAAGCAGTTATACGCTCTCATACAGTTTTCTATACTAATGAATGTCAAATCAAAAAATGAATGCACCTTTAATGTGTTTACGCTCACAAGCATTATAAGTGTATAGGAATACACACAATGACTCACAAATTGGACGTCGTCATTGGTCTTACTTACAGTCATTAGCTATTTAAACGTGAATTTCACGACTTTCTAGTGCGTAAATGACGACGTTTGCTGAGACGCGTTCGTTTTTACATTAGACGACCTAACTTCCTGGAACCACGTAGCGGTTAGTATTTGGTTCGCACTTCGCATCAATTCGTCGAATCTTTTCACAATAAGCATTACAATTTTATATAGAGCGTTCCCTACGCAACTCTACATTTTCATCGTGAAAGTAAGAAAAAAATTAAATATAAGCTAGATAGTTTGACAAAACCACATTTCCTTAGATGACAGTTACTTCTTCCTTAGATGGTAAGCGACTGCTCAGTAAAACTACAAGTACATACAATAACATCCATATCCTTAGCTGTCACCCAAAATGACATAAGCACGACTATAAAATTCCTAAAACAAAATTAGAAATTGCGGATAAACTTTGAAAGCCCTTTAAAAAGGAAAGATTATGTAAGCACACAACGATTATACTTTATCCAATCATAATAAGTTACTTTGTTTACTTGTTACATCGAATTCAGGCAATTATATGCTAAATCAAAACCTACACAGTTTAATATGGAAGCAAGTCAGTGACAGTGACTAGACACATTTACGTAAAGAAATGCAAGCTTGATTTAGAAGTGCAAGTAGACGACGGGCTTTGGAGACAGATTGTCTGAAACAAGTAATTTTTTTCAAATGTAAGTATGATATTCATTTTGTATATTCAATTATATATATATTCATTTTGTATATACGGCATATTATATATGCCGTAGATCAAAAACATTTACACTCGAAGTTTGTAGAAATAATACTTCATATTACAATCCCATCATAAGAATGTGTCGATTGTATAATGAAATAGAAAAATTTGATATTGATATTTTTAGCTCTAGGTTGTCTTATATGTATATATTATTACTATAAAATAGTTAAGTAGGATAACATTTAACACTATGTTTGCTTTACTTATACTAGGTATTATTAACCGTTATGTTATTTTATCTACTCCAGCATCGAAAAGTTCCAATTTCGAATTTGACAACTATATCGAATTGAACCCTCTTTCGTGTTTGCTTCTCATAACGATACAGTTCGTTGTATGGGAGCTGTATCGTTATGAGTCGTAGCTGTATCGATATGGTTATCTTCATAAATAGGATACCTATAGCTTAGCGGCTCTGGGTTCTGGCACTTTCCCAACCAGTCAATTGATTTGACTTTTTTATTAATTTACAAAGTAAAAAATTATAAAGACGTCCTTGTCGTAGATAAAATCTTGTATGCAACTGTACGTAATTAGTCATTTTAATTCTCGTACTATCCTATTTTGATACTCGGCAAGCCTCGTATCAAAAAACAGCACTCGAATTAAAATGACCCTCATTACGATACAGTTGCATAAATAGCTATTGTGGTTTACTTTGCACGCTAGAACCTTTCATGTAGTGCGACTCTGCAGGATTGCAATAAGATTAAAATGTTATTAGTTAAGACTTTAGGTTAGATCAGTATCGTAATCTGTTTTAGTTGCCAAATATATTTAAAAAAAATTATGACGTCTGAATAGAAGCAATTCAATATTATTTAAATAAGTATAGTCAGGTTTCATACAGTCCTTGCGACGAAAAGGATCCATCTAATTCCAGTTTTCAATTCTCGGACGGAACAACAAGCTTACTTTGTTTTAATCCGTACGTATTTTGTTTCTTTTGGATTGGCAAAGTAGTTAAGCTTGCACCTAGTGTAACATGTACGCTTTTACTCCCGTTTAACACGAAATTTAATCAATTGCGGAGTTTGTTTTAAACCTTGGCGAAGAAAGGAAAGGATAGCCAAAATTAGGGATATACTTAGACTAACAATACTGAGACTCATTTTCTTAGCTAAATGGACCCTATTCCATTTCCACATAAGCTATATTTCGTTTCGTTCGTTACATCATAAATGTCACATTCCAAATAATCCGGTAGTACGGAGACTTCGGTTTTATTCCTTGTCTACCGGCATCTGTAAGTATACGAAGAAGGAAGAGGATGTATGGAGGTGGAACCCATACAATCGCTTCATTTTCTTGGCTTTGTTCCTTGAACCAACTCATACATAGGTAAACCTGATGATGGATTTTATGCTATATTTCATGTACCTATATCTCTTGCTGCGTTACCCAGCGCATTCTTAGGAGTTTACGGGAGCAAGTGATATGAGAAAAGAAGAAAAAATAGAAAAATTTCTCCATGTGTTATAGTGGGGATGCGCTGTTCCAACCGTTGAACTTTGAAAAACTTCGTTAGCCCGATGCAGCATCGGTTCATTGTATTCTACTTATATCGGCAATACCCAAATATCACAATTCGGTTATTACTACGGTTATTACAAAATAACGGAAGACAACGTACAACATTTTTAATACGCTTGGTCGTCATAACTCCTTTTAACTGCTCAGTGGGAAGTCTGAATAAAACGAAAGTCCATTATGTAATATAAGTAACTAAACTGAATAGTTAATCGTGCCCAGAAAACTGTTAGGGGTCTGAGTTCCCCAGTTTAGTGATCACAACCCCACCCCACGTCACAAAACATTTATAAGGAGTAAACATGCAATCAATTGTTTATGATAGGGGTTCTGGGAGTGTGGGACGTATGGCAGGTTAATGTAATTAAAACGTTATGTTTGGGAGAAGCATGAAGCCTAGAGTACAATAAAATAATAACGTTCGTCGTCATCGTGGTCTCAACCCATCTACGAACTACGACAGGGTCCACAGCTGGACGGAGGTCTTCTGCATGTATCTCCAAAGGATAGTTGTGTGCCGCTTCCTACCAGCGCAAGCGGCTTCCAGCTACTCGTTTGAGATCGTCCGTCCACCTATTAGTTAGGAAGTCGTCCAATACTGCGTTTTCCAGCTACCGCCATTCAACCACCTTGGGAACCCAACACCTATCGGTTCTTCGATATATGTGACCCGCCCAAGTTCACTTAAGTTTAGCGACTCTCCGAGCTTTGCCGGTTACTCTAGTTCTGCTACGAATCTTATCATTTTTTATTTGATCACGTAGGGACTAGCGCGTCTAGATTTCCTCATTCATTCAGTAAGTAATAACGTTTTCTTGGCTTAATTTGGGCCACAGCCGCTAATCTCAAGAGACTAGCCAACTACACAGGAGATTTTATAGTGCACAAGTGTGTGCGCAACCACAGGTACCCGAACACACTCTTTATGAGACTGATATCCCTTTACAACCGGAGAGTTGATCAGGGTCAGGACCAATCGCTTTCAGTGCTTAGCGATGAGGTAAACGAATATCAAACGCTTGTGTTCTTGCATCGATAACCCTTCTCAATGAATCAACTTTTTAATTATAATATTGATTGAAACTCTTATTTGCCACGCATTCTTCATCATAATTACTCGCTTAACTCATTGTTTTGGTGATTGCAACAACGATGACTAACAGTTTTGTCGTATAAAGCAACATGGTTATTAGGTTTATGTTTATTAAGAGTACCGCAAGCTACAGACTCGATTGGGGTATACATGATAAGAGTGTGGAAATGAGGCAGCAAATGTAGTACTGTAGAAACGTTTGCAAAGTTGAGCCATGATGTGTTTTGAGGCCTTGCTCGGATATCGTCTTTCTTCACTTTAGTAGGATTTCCGCAATGAGCTATTCTAGGTACTTACTACTTACCTATTTTAAGAGATCAAATTGCAATTAACCGCTAATTAGGTAAGTATACCTACCTTCTTGAAGTTCTTTTTACTTATTGCCTAGAGACCGTAACTACTTATGTTATTTAATTAACTTTTGGAGCAGGTATAAAGTTATTAACTCAGAATTACTGAAGTAAAGTCAGTACTATTAGTCGTCAGCCGTCACTCGTCATTACTTCAACGCATTGCTCACTACTGAGCATGAGTCTCCTGGAGCTGAGAATGAGAAGGGTTTGCCCATAGTGTTCTTCCAAGTGCAAATTGGCAAACTTCATACAACCTTGAGAACTTGACGAAAAACTCTCGTGCATCCTGCTTTCCTCACGATGGGCTCCTTCACCGATAAAGCTAGCTTCTTTTAGTTTCTTAAAACGCACATGACTCGGGGATCGAACTCCCGAGAAAGAAGAAAGCCGTGCCACTAGGCTATCATAAATTTTTTGAAATATTACATGGATTAAGTAATCCGTCGTGTAAAGCCATTGATATCCGGCATTAGGTAGGCACATAGGTACATAATGCCTTGCCAAAATATCTGCTATCTCTACTAAAACAATGTTATCTCTGTTAGATAAACGGAAGCTTTTAAATACTAGATATATTTTCACATAGAAAGTGAAGTTATAATTAGTTCATTTATAACTAAGCTGTAAAGTAGGTTGTTGGTACTGTACTTATAGTAAAAGAACAGTTTGATATAAAATTTCTTTGGCATACCTATTTGTGAATAGTTAAGTACTTAATAATAGTACATTATGATCCAAGTATTATGGTACAAGTGTGTAATGTTGGTGATTACCAACATTACACACTTGTACCATGTGAATAATAGCAATGAAAAAGTCACAGTTTGATTATAGGTGTCATTATGTGCCTAATTGCGGTGAAATTAGAGCCAGTTTATGACCAAGTGTGTTGAAAAAATTATAATAATTAGGCAATATCATAATGGGATATATACGCGTCATCATTGAGAAAGCCTTATTTTTTTTTATAAAAAGGAAAGATAAAGTATGTAAAAATAATAACCAATAATACTTTGCTGCCATCATATTTAAATTAAAAATATCATAAAAATAGCTGTTTCCGCCCGGGATCGAACCGGGGACCTTGTGCGTGTGAAGCACACGTGATAACCGCTACACTACGGAAACTAATTTCTGAAACGTTAAAATGTAGTACATACTTTACGATTGCGATTTGGTATGAGGCTCCTTAGTTCTTAGTATTCATGCTTACTAATGTCGTAAATGCGAAAGTGTCTGTCTGTCTGCTATGCTATCAAGGCCCATATAATATGTTCAATAGATTTTGACGAACTCTGGTACAGAGATTTGTTGACAGGATGCATTGCTTCCCAGACTAGGTACCTTTTTTCTAGAAAAATTAGAGCTTCCGAGGAAATAAAAAAACCTTAATCCACACATATATAGGTAGATCTTTATGGTCGAAATAAATGTTTATTTAAATTTTATTTATAAACCTATGTATCAGCTAACTATGCATGTACTGGTAGTTAATATCATCTCCTTGATAAAATTCTAACACTGATAACGGGAACTGACATACAACACACAACAGCCACCGCTAGGTTTAGATCTAGAAGCATGCAATTTTGCACAGGACTTAAAATTATTTTTGAAAATTTATCTTCTAAAATAAAGGAGGAAAGTAAGTAAGTGCAAAAACTTGAGAAGAACAAGAGTTCCTCCCAGCTCCCGCCCAGGAAACTAAGGAGGAGGAGGAGTAAGGAGGGAAGAACTCTTTTTTTCTCGGCGTGAGAATCATGGACAGAACAGACCGAAGTTAGAAAAGTCGGATCCTGCAATATGTTGACGATGGGAAAATCCTATCACCACACGGCTAGTTTTAATTACAAACATGGACGCGATTAAGTTCAACATTGTTGTGTTTGCATGTAACATTGTTGTGTTTGCATGACGTGATCTAAATAAAGATCGGACTCATCGTAGTTCCGAGTAGCACGTATTCGATCTTCCTACGTATAGCATACGGGACGTGATTGGATCCAGTAGATACTGTGACAGTTATGTTGTGATGGTCGAAATCACCGTTAATCGTTAATTGCTGGTTAATCACAATTTGAATGCTGTGGCGATTAGCGTTTCAATCGGTTTACAGTATAAGTGTGCATGTAGGGCCCGTAGCCCATTCGCATAGAATTAATCGGCCGATGGTATTATATGCGGGTCGGTTTGTGCTAGAGCAAACTGTTCAAAACTGCTTGGTTGAGGAGTGTTATGCGGACTGAATAACCCAGTAAATCTGATATTGTTAACAAGACAGTGCAAAATATCGTTGGTTTTTTTGGTGCATATTAGAAAACTAGCTTTTGCCGGCGGTTTAGCTCACGTTACGTTCGATTTTCATACAAAAATTAAAAGCCCTATTTTACTTTTACCCCTTTCAAATTGAATTTGAATTTTCAAAAACCCTTTCTTAGCGGATGCCTGCGTCATACCTAATACCTACCTATGGCAAATAGCTCGACCCGTCCAGTGGTTTGAGCTCTGCGTCGATAGATCAGTTAGTCAGTAACCTTTTCCTTTTAATACTCTTCTGTCGGTATTCTACAGGATAGATATATTTCGGAGAGTGTGCTCAAGAAGCTCGATCTGGTTCCTCCGTCACCTTTTTATTATCGAACCGCAAGGCATCGACAAGGTCTGCATCCTTACGCAGTCGCAATTCCGCGGGCTCCTACGAAGCGATTTGCTTCCTCGTTTCTAATCCGAACCGCTAGGACATGGAATGCCTTTCCGGCTTCCGTTCCCCCCCTCCCCCCCTTTAATATAGGTACCTTCAAATCAAGAGTGAATAGGCATCTTCTAGGCAAGCGCGCTCCACCTTAGGCTGCATCACCTCTTGCATGCAAGTCTGATTGCAGCCAAGCGCTAGCCTATATATTAAAAAAAATATATATACATATATATATTTAGATTGCATAATATATAAGAACTTAAGTGGTAGCATGTTTTAAAATACTATCTAACAAAAACTATAACTGACTAGCTAGGTACATTGATATAATGCGGTGATTTATTTTAGGATCTCTTGCTTTCCGAATTCACATGCAGTTCCTGTAATAGACGCCCGCAAGTCTCATTTCGTAACTTGCAAAGGAAGTCGTGGAACATAAAAGTTTAGCGCCGTTTATGACTCAACATAACTCTTTTCATAGAGGCTCATAAACAGAAATGGCGCCAATGAGCGAGCGAACGACTAAACGCCTTCCAAAATTAGCTTAGTGAAGGCGAAGAAAATTTATTGACATGTATAAATTAATGTAACCCACAGTGTAGCCGCTTGCAATAGGTACTAAAATTATTCTACATCAATGGCTCGCAGTCACATCTGATTGGTGAATAATTTTTCGCTAATGACCAATATTCCATCGTCGCGGCACGAGTAGGTTTCAAACAAAGAATGTGTTCCTAATTTACTAACGCCATCTAGTCTGAAAAGCTGGACAGCGCTATGACGGGGACAAGGACATGGCTAAACAGGTGAAGAGCGCGCTCTAAAAGTCGGACGCCCAACTTTTTTCTATGAAAGGGCCCATCTAGTACCTACAATCTACATATATAGGTATCGATGGTTAGGTACCATTTTAAATATTCAGGTAATCGCGGTGAATGATTGATGATACAGCATAAGACAGGGGTACTTTCAAGTACTCAGTCAGTAGTCGACTGAGTAAACTTAAAAATAGTTCGAATTAAATCAACTAGGTAATGAGTTTGTAAAAATTATATGAAAAACCGTTCGAATTAGGTAGTGAAAATTGATAGACGCGACGCGACGTCGCGAACAACTGCTGCTTAATTTTTTCTAAAAAAGCTCGCAAAACTAAGAAAGTTACTATTTATGCACTAGTAGCTATTTTCCTTAAAACTACTAAGTAAACCGATTGTAATGCTAGTTTTTCCTAATTACTCCATAGCTATAGGCTAGGCTAGAAGTTCTTGGATATTTTTACAGAATTAGGCCATCAGTACGCTTACTCTGAGTTTTAACATTGCAAATACGATTGATCGACGTGAGAGCTCACCACGCCAAGTGTAAGCGAACGTTAAAGTAAAATGAACCTTAACTGCATTGGTTTAGAGCTCATTTCATCATTTCGTGTATTTAATCACAGCCAGCACTCCAAGCGCTGCTTTAAAGCAAGGTTTTTGGGTCCATTCTACATTAACGTTCGCTTACACTTTGCGTGGTGAGCTCTCACGTCGATCAATCATATTTGCAAAGTTAAAACTCAGAGTAAGCGTACAGAAGCAAATGAAATATGATTGGCTTTAAATGGTTAGGTACATTTCTGTGTGCACTGTTTAATTAAAATAATTAAGTACCTAAATATTAAAGATCTAAATGCCGCGGTTTTGTTTCCCTATGATTTTTCTATACTTACGTAGTTATTGAAATACGACATTACCTACAACGTAGGTCGTTTAAAATCCGTTTTAAAATCTAAACGACTGCGACGAAAGGGATATTTTCTTCTTTTTTTATTCGTCGGATAAAAATACCTATTGTGAAGTGTGGACGGTGTCTCGTGTCTAAACTTGGGCAACTCTATAGGTGATGTTTTCACACCCAGCGCGCTCGTTTCGTTGCCATCCGGTTTCGTAAGCTAGATAAACCACGTTTAGATAAGTTGAGCACATAAAGACAACGATGACTGATTTTTTTAAAAGTTCAATAAACTTTTCCGACGAAATACAGATCTAATAGTTACCTGTTTTAGTATTTAAGTATAAAACAGCAAAGTAAGGTCATGTCGTGGTTGGCCAAGCATTAGCGAACCAAGCTACCTACCTACGTCATAAAGCTGTCAGCAGACAAATCAGATTCCTGACCAGATAAAATTATGGTGTCATCGATCAACAATCCGCCCAACACACTTCCACTCCGCTTCAATGAACAGGCACCCTAAGGAGGCGCTGAAACACTATCAACATAGTGATTATTAAATTAAAATTCCATACTAAATAATATTTTATACTTAACTTATAAATGCGAAAGTGTGTCTGTCTGCCGGCTACGCTTTGACAGCCCATCTTTTCAACTTATTTTGATGAAAGTTGATAAAGATAGGTTGTATCTTGGGGAATGGCATAGGAGTTCCCGCGAGAATAAAAAAAAAAACCTTTTGGCTCTACCACCAGTTCGGAAAGGGATTCTTCTGAGGAGAATCCCAGTACTTACAAAAAATACTTTTGCTTAAATGACAATTTGTTTTCAGTTTTCCTGTACTTAAAGCAGCCTGAAAATTCCCAATTGTAACAGTACTTTATTTAGTAATAATGACAGATGTAACAATACATATTTTATTAAAAATAATCATTGTACTTAAATATCAACTTTATAATTATCTGTTACTTAATGCTTTAGACTTTGAAATAAAATCAACTTTAACAAAAAATACTAGTCAACACAATTTCAACAAATCATTAATTAGTACAAGTTAAGGTAGTCTTAAATATCCAAAATTAAGCTTCCGTAAATCCTTCCTCTCCATAGTAGATCTTGTAATGAAAACACAGGTTTATTTCACGAATTTAATGACTATCAGTACATCTTTTTTTTCATGTTTCTTGTACCAAAGTGTAGTATTGCATGTAATAATTTCTTAGGGATGTAAATCTAAAATACTGATACAATAAAAATTATAATCACTTTCATTATAGGATTAAATGTTTAACTACTTTGACACAATCCTTTAACAGTACACTGTAATAAAAATATTTTTAACTGTTTATTAAAAAAAAAATGTAAATAATTTTGACAACAGAAGTCGTTATTGATTCAGAGATTTCATTAAATATCAGAAGTCTGATATTTCCAAGCTGGTTGTGTTCAAGTGCTGGAGCCCCTAATCCCAAGATACTAGGCTAGGCTTGACTTCACTCATACAAGGATGGAAAATATTTCAAGTGATCAAGTTGCTGAACTATACCTGATATCCTGATACAACAACTTTATCTGTCTCTTTTTTTTAAAACATAAAATGCTTTATTTCTCTTTAGAAAAAGACTAACCTCTGGGTTCTAGCACTTTTGAGCCTCAGTTTGACAATAGAATAGTCACACCACTTAATCTGGCCTGGTGCATTTTTATGTCTGTTTGGCTGTTTAGTTTTTGTTTTTATTTTATTGCAAACCAATAATTATCTTGTTATCAACAAGTAGCAAAAATGAAAAAACATTACCTGGGTAAAATTACTTCTATAGTTTCGTTTAATATTATTCAAGGAACATACTAGGTAGGTACTTAGTACTATTCATAAAAATAATATTTCCTCATCATCAAAGTCATTACTAACAAAGAGATAATAAAAAATCAACTACTAAATCTATTTGAACACACGCAAATCGATAAATCAAGGTTGGGCCAATGCAATTGCAATTTGTTGCATGCTAACTTATAAAAAACTTCCAAGTTGCATTGTGATGTTGAAAACTTTGTCAAACTCGCGTAATATGAATGGATAGTCCCACCTTGTAGGGTTTGTTATAGGCTGATGCCTTGTTTTTGTTCGCAAATGCGATAAAACAAGAAAATACTCACCGGCGACGACAGGTGTATAGTAAATGCAACAAGAAAATTCCAACACGAAGCTCACATTTAAAACTTTTTATAGCACAATAAGTTAACACAACATAACCCAGTTAATTAATTGTCTCTTTAACTGATAGTTTTGCATTACAATACTTCATTAGGCATTCAATTTCTATCAAAGAAATCAAATTAATCTGCGGACCGCCCGTACCGCACGCGTAGATTGCACTTTATTTAGTTTTTAGGCCAACTTTTATCTTACGACATACGATATCGTACTACTTATAATATTATAAATAAGAAAGTGTGTTTGTTTGTCCTTCAATCACGCCACAACAGAGCAACGGATCGACGTGTTTTTTTGACCTGACTACTTTTTATCCCTAACAATTAAGGATATCCTGTGGTGCTTAATTTAAAAACTTATCCCACACGGTTGAAGTCGCGGGCTTCGGCTAGTCTTAAATAAAATGTTTTGTTACCTTAAATTAATTGTTTGTTACCTTAAAACGTGTTATAAAATACTGATATAAAGTACCTAATTCTTTAATAATGTAATAGATTCATAATTTAAACATAAAATTTAATTTTGAAATAAAATCAATTATACTGTATATTATTATATTAGAACTCATGTCTTTTAGAATAGTAGTGTAGTAGTCGTTTTATGTAAAGACAACAGCTTTTTGTTACTGCTCAGGATAACTGACTTTTGTTTAGCGCCATCTATTGGCAAGATTTCGAGCTACAGACCTAGAGAGTACAGGACAAGGACGGGAATCGCAGACAGGAATGGATAGATTGTGCCTACCTATTGTAAAATGTCCTACCGACCGAATGTCGGCCACGATGGCTAATCTACAGAGAATAGCCATTTTAGTGCACTACCGACGACCGACGGCTTTACGTACTCTCCGAGGCATAGTGATTATATACTCTTTGTCTCCGAGGCACGGTGGTAAAACTCCGCCAACTTCCCAACTTCGGGCTAGTA
This sequence comes from Erebia aethiops, assembly GCA_923060345.2. NCBI lineage: Eukaryota > Metazoa > Arthropoda > Insecta > Lepidoptera > Nymphalidae > Erebia > Erebia aethiops. The sequence goes on along the minus strand of OV281083.1, from coordinate 25,366,061 downwards.
CTGAGAATTTCTATCTATTGTAAAACTGTGGTGCTGGTAAATAAACCGTATCTGTGCGAGCTTTTCGTGTTTTTTATTTATTTATTGGCAGTGAGACATGAATAAAACCAATTTTCAATTACATCTACTTAATTTATTAACTGTAACCTATAAATAGATTTTATTGATAGATAGCTAGTTAGCCAAGTTGCGGTTTAGGCGATGCAAACGGACGTTTTCTTGCTAACTTCTTGCGGGACACGCGCATTTGTTGGAGTTGGTTGTACACTTCGCTCCATATCTCTGTTTGATCTTCAGCTGGAATTGTTTTCCTACAATGTGAAAAACAAATTTATATTATTGCTCACACTATTTATATTATATTATATTGTAGCTCTATACTTCAGACAGCTATACCAACATTCCTAGCAATATGGCGGAGGGTGATAATAATTTGAAAATAAACTGCTAAATGGGCTCTTCTCAGACCGGCGCGCTGCGCGTTTGTCACCCTAGTAAGTAGCAGTATTTTTAAAATTTCATCAATTATTGACCGTGCGTGCGAATTGGTCTCTACTTGAGGGAATTTGCACTTGTCCGTCCGTCCGTCGTCTGTCAGAGCCTTTTAACTTCTGAATTACTGAACGTAATTACTACAAATTTAAATATAATATGTAAACCGATGGCCTCCCGCCGAATATGGTTTAAAAAGTTATAAAAATCTTTATTTCAGGGGGGCTCTCATAGAAGCGAATGTAAAGTAAAATATTTTTTATAGCGTTACAACTTACATAGGGTTGCGGTATATCATTTTAAAGATAATTAGGAATAGAGTCAAAATATATATATTTTTTAATTTTTCCCCTAAAATTGACGAAATGGGGGGCTTTCAAAGTGGAGATTTTCTAACGTCCAAAGTTGACCTCAGAACTCTAAATTTTCTGAAAGGCTGAGCCTAAAACTTGATCAATTATTTGAACAACAAATACTAAAACTGGATAAATATTGTAAGGAAACGAAATTATTTCATTTTTAATGAGCTTCAGTATTTTTAACAGAACTTCACAATGATGTCAATAGATGGCGCCGCGAGGGGCGAACTACTAGTTATTATCACCGCCAAGTCTTATATTTCAACGTTCAAAAGGTGTCCAGTGATAAACGGCCTATGACCATAAGGGCACAGAGGCCTGTTTCACATTTGCGAAGTAAACCTTGGGTATGTTCCGATATACACTGCGAGCACTGTTCAGTGCTCTTAATAGGGAGAAATTCGTTCCGTTATGGACGGACAGTAAACTGCAGTCTGCACTTTAGGGAAATATATGACGACATAAATCGTCACCATTTTTGTACTGTGAGCAATGGCGTTTTTGATAAGGTGCTCTCAGTGCTTTAAGGGCAAAACACACAGGGAGCGGGCCCGGGTCAGCGCGGGCCGGGTAAGGGCACACAGCGACATCTGCCACGTGCCCGCGTTCTGTGTGATGTTGTCCATATAAATACAAGGAATTCAACCCGACGCGTACCGGACCCGGCCCGCGCCCGTTCCCTGTGTGTTTTGCCCTTTTATCAGCTGGACTGCGTTCCGTTTTTGGAAATTACTTTGGGGAATTAATATATAAAAAATACCCTGAAGAGCGCGATTTGCTTAGCTTTAGGGACTTCGTATATCGCTAAATGGCGCTAATGCAATAATTCTCAGTGTTATCTCTATATCCCTTCTTCAATGTACTCTGTGGTTAAAGTTTACTTGGTGATTGTGAAACAAGCCCTAAATGTTGCAAGTTGAAAATGATAGTAAAAATGCTGATTGAAAGGGCCTTATGTACTGTTCGAGAATGAGATTGTATTATATGCTTGAGAATGTGAACTGGCTCCCACGCACAAGTTACAGAATACAGAGACAAACAATTTTTATTATAACAATTTGAACCATATATCAAAGTCAATAAGTTGAATTTCTTTTGACAACAATAAATAGAAGCTGCGCCCCGCCACACCACTCCACACCATTTGTTAATAATATTTTAATGAAGAAGAAATGGGATGTTACCTGTACTGTTTCATTAAGTCATATTTCTCCCATGGTGTTTTCCTCAACTCTCTCCTAACTCTGTCTTTTTCCTTTAAGTGCTCTTCAATATTTGAGACACCTTTCAACTCTTGTCTCTCCCACCTCTCTAGCCAGGGCTTCGGCTTTAACTTCACCTGTAAATAATAGAGAATAATACTAAAATAATATTATCATTGAACATTCATGGAATGAAGATATCATTAAGATCTTTATACGCACCCTAGATGTTTAATTTGGCTTACAGTCTAACTGACAAAGAGATTTAGTGTTATGGTGTGATGCTTGGCTACAGGTTTCATAATAATTAGACTGCCATACCCATTCTAGGTTAGCCCACTTCCATCTTTGACTGCATCATCAGTTACCCACAGGTGAAATCATAGAAAGTTGTATAGACGTTGCCGCCATATCATAGAATACGGTAATCAATGGTAGTCATAAGATTATTTAAGTAAGTTGTAATAGAATAAGACAAATGCTCATTGTATTACCGCTGGCTTCCTATTAAATAAATAAATAAATAAATAAAAATACGCTTTATTACATCACTTCACAGCAGATATGTACTACTGAGAATCCTACAATCCGGCTGCGACATAGATACTGAATATATGAATAAAATGTTATTTGATGTTTCTAAAATAAATGCACTCAGTCACACTTTCGACAACTGCGAGCTAACTGATATCTTAAAAATGTTTATGATTAAATTAATATACTTTATTGTTATTACCTGGACTGGATTGATAGGTACAGGGGTGCCTTCTGGCAATATTTCTGGATCCATGTCTTGTGGGAATGTACAGTACTCTGGTAATGCATCACGCAAGTAGAATAGTTTGTCGTCAAGACGCTTCTCTAGCCTGAGTACTTGTATTGATTGTATTGTGGGATCATACAGCTCATATCTGACCTGAAATCATGTGAGGTTGTGCTGTGAAAAGATTCATACAGATAGAGAATTATATTTAACAAGATTGTAACTATAACACTAATAAAACATCAATTGTGGTAATTAATAATATCTATTAGCCTGCAACCTTTATCAATGTTTTTAAAGTTCCCCCGAGCATTCTTTGAATTTTTGGGATCAAAAATTTAAACTATAATAAAATACTGCTCAAGTCTCACATGCACAAAGGGTTCTGTACCACCACAGAATATAAACTCTTTTGGTAAATAACAAAAAAGATGTCATAACAACAAACAGTTTGAAGCTGTGAAATAACTGGCTTACATAAGACCCTAAACTGGAAGCGCTTGACAAACAATTCAGTTCAATTTGATAGACATTTGCAAAAATATAGGCTTACTTTTGTTGAGTATTTTGCCCAAGTTCTGTGTAAAACAAAATTGATATTGTTTTAGTACTAACCTCTATTCCCTGATGATCAATAACATTCCTCAATATGAATTCAGCTCTGAGACCACAGCCCTTGCGATCAATACATATGCCAACAAATCTATTTGTCTTGCCCTGAGCATGTGGATCTGATATTGTCACAGCTAATATTGAGCCTGGAAAGATTAGTTATAATTTATTAAGCAATTTGTCCTAATATTTTAAATTTGATGACTTTTTTAGACTAAAAAAGTAGACTATGTCCTTCCCCATGTTACAACCTACCTTTGTACCAAATTTCATCAAAATTGGTGGTAAATATGGGCTGTAAATGTAGCAGACAGACAAACAGACATACTTCCACATTTATAATATTAGTATGGATGCAAAAGTGTTTGTTTGTTTGTTGTTCAAATACTCTGCAACAGTGCAAGGGATTGATGCCATATTTCTCATAGGTATAATTGAGGACCCTATACAGGACAGACTAGTTTTTATCCTGGAAAATCAAAGAGTTCCCTCAGATTTTTAAAACATAGTTCCAGGCGGAAGAAGTAAATCTCTAGTTTGAAATATGAATGAAAATGAAACTAGGTAACATCAGAATGTAGTTTCATTTTCACTATTAATAAACCATGAATACTCACCCATACTGGTATGGGTGTGAAAGTTTATGTCAGTACACTTTATGTAAGTCAGACAACATGGTTTTATACTGCTAAGTCAAACATTTAGTTTTTTTTAAATGTAGTCTGGTAATTTTAATATACTTTTTGAATATGATTGACTATACATAACTACTGGATAAAACTCACGTGTTATGTCGGAAAATGCCCGACTAGTTCTTGAATATTGTTTTATAATATTTGAAATCCCATAAATTATTTTAGTTTTTTTAATGATAAGAATAGAGAATCACCCGCTTTAGAGAGAAGTCCCGCATCGATTAGAGGAACTAATATATTTTCTGGTTTAAGTTGCAATATAAATTTATTTTACATACAATAATTGCAGATATGTGCCTCTAGGGGACTTCTTTCGTGACACGGACTATACAATAGAAACTGTAGGCTCCAGTAAATTCCACCAGTAAACTAGGTTGTACATTTCAATCTACCTACCAACATAAAATTCAGGAATATCAATTTGACTTCTTCTTTTGAGCATATCTGCTCTTTCCATCTTTTCGCGTAAGCTGTTCCGCCATTTCGGATTAGGATCTGGAAGAAATTCTGGGTACAAATGTCTATATTCAAGAACAGGGTTACTAAACCTATGCTTACGACCGGCAGGTCTCTTTTCATTTTCTTCCTCCACTACCTCAGCTTTCTCAGGTAGTGTAGATAAAAGACGACAATCTGAAAAATTTATAGAATACACTTAAATAAGGTTTACTTGAATATTTTAAAATACCACGGATTTTCAAAAAGTAAACTCCTAACCTCTACGTAATATCCATTTTCCTACGGAGAATATGTCCAAAGTCGATTTTCGGATGACCAACGACATTCCCGGTTAGGAATTCAGGTGGTAGAGAACTAAATTAGTGTTTCGACGGACACGTTTAATTATCTTCACAAAACACCGAGAAATAATTAAAAATAATAAAAGCAGTGCACTGCCACTCAGTATCACCGACCAGAAAAAAAAGTATACCATTTTTTAGTTTTTTGACAGTTGTCAGTTGTGACTAGTGATTCGTAGTGATTACATTCTCTCTGAGTTCTCTCTGTTGTGACTTGTGACTGTGAGTTGTGAGCAATAACGAGTGTAACGACCTCAACCTCAGATTAAAAACCTAAAGATTTCGCCATATTCCAAACTGTCAAAGCAAAAACGAGATAGCTTTATGGCGTATTGCCTTTATAAGAAAGGTAAGTGAATACTTGTTTTTTGTCACTGTCAGCGTGCTCAATTTTTTTGCCTGCCAAAGTTCATTTTGACGTACATCTTTGGCACACAAACTTATGTACATTGGAGGTTATATACCTGAGATTGGAGGTTAGATAAGCAGTCAAAGTTTTTGATTAATTATTATTATTAAAACATATGTAGGTGAAATCGTAAGTGAAATTTAGTGTTCTATAAGCTATTGCGCAATGGTGAGTTGCAGTATATTAGGCTGCAAAAGCCGCAGCGAAAGGAAAATCGAAGGAATCAAATTTCACAAGTAAGTGGTCAAAATCTTGATTTAGTGACATATTAATCTTTGGATCTTTATATTAATGTAACTATAATCATGTTTAACTAATGTTTACTCAGGTAAATGAAAGAAATAGAGCCTATTTTTCCAATTTTCATAGTAAAACTGATAAGAAAAGTTTGTTTTGAAAACGAGTATATTTGAAGTGTTGCCAGGACCCAAATTCAAATCCTGCCATTCGGGCAAGCGCGCATGGCCGATTTTTTCTCTCTTAACGTACCGATACTCTATTATGATACCGTAATTACACCATCACGTCTTATACTTTGTAAGCATGACGTTCAGAAGGTGTACCTACTTTGTAGGTACCTATTTTGAAAAAAGATGTTTTTTAGTTTGTGCGTAGTCTATGGCGCAGTTAAATGAATTATGACGCCTTATTTTACATAAAAAAAATATTGTTCTGTTTTTGTTTGTCAAAAGTTAAATTCAAGGAGAAAATGTGTATTATAGTTAACGTAATTCTAATATTTTCCGTAAAAGTAAATTCATTATGGTCATACGAGTTTATAATAGTTTGACCGATGAGCATCAAAGTACTTTCTTTACCTAAATTCAAGAGAGTGATAAAGAATTGGTTAATAAGCAAAGCCTACTACAGCCTAGATGAATTTTTCAATGACGGCTAGCTAAATTATATGCATGGTTTATGCAAATACATTGACATGGTTAACTGTAATTACAATGGACTAATTCTTTGACTCTTAACAAGTGCTTTATATTAATTTATCGATAATACTTAATCTAAATGTATGACATTTTCAATTTCAGGTTCAGTTGACATAATAATATGTAGGTATTGTCCATATTTCAAGAATTTTCTTAATTGGTCACCTATTTATCTAATTAATACCGTGATTTGCTACATCGAGTGTATTTAAGTATTGCACGCCATGACGATGGTAATACACTTGTATTTTTATCTTTTACCACCTTTGTAATATTATGTGTATTATGCAATAAATCATTATTTCTGATTCTGTAATACTGTGAAAATATGTTTTATGTCATCTGGCATTATATAAATAGCAATGAAAGGTACGAAATAATATCAAGAAAAGTTTAGGGTAAATTATTATGTAGGTATGTTACTAATATTTTATGGTTTTGATTTTAACATATGAGTTCAGATAAAATAATAAATGAAACTACATAAATCGGTATTTATTTAAACATTCGCGTGATACAATTAATTATTGATAATATTTTATTATAATATAATATTATATTATATTTGTAGTTGTATTGGTCAACTTTATTTATTTGCTATTATTCCTATCCTATCTGCCAGGATTCACCACTTTGGGAGTAAATTATGAATATGGCAACATCTTATTATATACCTGTCAAAGACAGTATATAATTTACTTGAATATGGCTGTCTCACGACCGAGCAGACCATTGCTATATCTATTAGGTTTTTAATCTGAGACCTCAACTCTTCCACTATTGGACAAAATCCATTGACGCAGCAAGAATACCATAAATTCAGCCAATCACAACAATTGATACTGTAACAATGATTGATGCAGAACTCAGATGCAGAAGTTACGCGGTCGCCCTACAGTATACATATAAATCTATGGTTGACTAATTGACTTTACGTACTCTGTGGCTAAGGTACAGGTATGTTCCGTTATACACTGCGAGCACTGTTCAGTGCAGGTTCAGTGCTCTTACTAGGGAGAAATTCGTTCCGTTATGGACTGACAGTATATTGCAGTCTGCAGCAGTATCTTAGGGAAATATAATATGACGACATAAATCGTCACCATTTTTGTACCGTGAGCACTGGTGTTTTCGAGGGAAGGTGCTCTCAGTGCTGACTGTGTTCCGTTTCAAACTGTAACCACTAACCAGTATAGCTAACTATAAAGGAACGGCTTCGCAGTATACTAAATTGACGTTACACCTTCCGGTGCTCGCAGTGTATATCGGAACATACATGGAACATTCAACATCAATTTGTTTCAACATAATATTTATACGTCAATGTCAAGACCTTGTCAATTAAAAAAAAAAAAGACTTGTCAAAAGTGACAAAATAATAAACATTTATCGATTTATTTTGACCTCAATTTTTCGTAGTATTTGCAGAGGAAGTGGTTCTAATTCCGATTATAATGTCATCTCTTATGCAGAAATGTAACGACGACAACATCCCTTTGGCCGACGATGATCCCCAAGTGATTATAACAGACGACGTGGATAACAATCGTTTGGACCATGGTCGCTCCATGGATTCACTCCCAAGTTCGTACACAGGGGGATCTTCCAGCCCAGGGTTGAATGGACCACCTAGTTTTGAGCCAGAGTCCGGAATTGACGAACAGGAAGAGAAAGCGCGGTTAATATCACAAGTTTTGGAACTCCAGAACACATTGGATGGTAAACAAGTTATTTATTTTATGTATTGTGATTCACTCTATTGTTACAGCAGTTTAGATATGTTCATACTTACTTTGTTTCATAAAATTAGTAAACTACTGTAAAATTCGTCAAAACAGTCATGAATGTACAACGAATTCAGTATGATGCCTCGTATTTTTTTTTTTACATAGCGCAAGGCTTTTATGTTATCTAAACTTAAAATACATACAATCAATTTGCACCTAAACAGCTCTGTATTCACATAGCACTAGAGTATGTATATTGTAATTTATTGTACTTATTAATAAAGATGGTTTTCATTTTTCAGATCTGTCTCAAAGGGTTGATTCAGTGAAAGAAGAAAATCTAAAACTACGCTCAGAAAACCAGGTTTTAGGACAATACATAGAAAATTTGATGTCTGCGTCATCAGTATTTCAATCCACTACTGCCAATATACACAAGAAGTAAAGGATTTGTTAGTGTACCAGCATTCTACCTTAGGATAACTGATAAGGAAAATGCTTTAAAATCAAATTTTTTTTTAAAAACTTTTGACCCCAATCATGGACCTAACATATTGGATCAATCTATGAAGGATGTCTTCAACTTGGCATATTAAGGGCAATATGATTTTAAAACTACATAACTATGTGTTATAGTCAATTTAGCTATAGCTTTATAAATTTTTATTACCTAGTATTTTTTTTTGTACTAAACATGTACAATTAGTAACACAAAGATTATAATGGCTAAAACAGTAATCACTAAGCAATCACTAATGAACATTTTTGATAACTTTTCTGCTTAAACCCAATGTTATTGATGTTAAACACTTAAACCTGTGCATTCTGCAGTCAGGTACAAATAAGCATTAAGTTGGCACCCAATAGCTGAAGCCTGAAATGCTGCCACACAAAAGTAAATGTTTGTGTAATCTCTGGAGCTTTGCAACAAAAGCATTGCTGTTGTAAACAAACAAAAAACACATTTAAGTAGGATTTAATTATTATTGTTAATATTATTAACACAAGTTAAAGCATAGCGTTAAGTTATTTTATTGTATAGATTTTTATGTGATCCTGCTTTATTTTAAATGCATTCAAAAGAGCTGCTTATTGATATATAATTTATTCTTCTTAACCAATTTCAAACTTTTTCACTGAAGTCTACAATCTACATTCCATACACAATAATTTATTCTGACTAGATTTACTCACAGATTTTACTATCAAGTAGTACCAACTAAAGAGCTCTCTTTGTATTTAAATAAAATCTCAATTTTATGTACCTAATAGAAATTATAATATTGTATACTAAAATAGCTTTTAAATATATAATAATTAACTATATTGCAATACTTTTATTTAAGAACTAAACACCCAAGCCAAATACCCATAAAAAGTATTTTTTTCACAGAATTTATGAACTACTATTCCTTAGTCATTGACTATAATTTTATGAAAGTAGGTACCTACTATTTTGGACCTTGGATTTAGTTATTGTGCAACAGATTTATCTTGATACTTGTTAGCAGTTAGACTAAAGTACCTACTTTCCAAAAATGTCCATACCTACCAATGATACCTACTATAGAATAGAAAATACGGAACAATCAATTCCATAAAACAAAGTCACACTGTTATAGTCATGGAACACGATTGTGACTCAATATTGTACGTGATAAAAAAATTGAGACGAGGTGATGACTACAATGAGACTGTGTGGACTGTGAACTAGAAAAACTTGCATTAAGGACCTAAGCGGCTTAGTACAAAATACAGTCATGCAACCGGCAGACACCGGTCGCGTGAATGCGACGTGAACAAAACGTGACGTCGTAATGCACGGTGTTGGCGTTCTATGGAATTTGCCATGAATATGGGAATTAGGTATAGGGTGGATGCCCCGAATATCAGCCTTTTAGTACTTTTATTATCTTTAATCAATCATAGAATTTTAACGATCTTTTATAATCAATTGCTAATATTTTTAAACAACAGGTTATTTCAGTATGATTGTGATTTATAGTTGACGATAAGGATATGTACTCAAGAATAAATTTAAAAAAAGGACAAACGAAGAAAGACCTTTTGGCTCAAATTGCAGCCACCTTGTATCTAATGCCATCCTTTCGAGTACCTAATACCAGCCTTGTTTAGGGTTATGTCTTTTGAGATTTTGTGTCGTGAACTGTACGGACCGAAAAATTTACTCATACCTATCTTAATTTAATTTTGTGTTGGTGTAGAGCAGTGTTTCCCAATTAAATTTTGCCTCCAACTCGCATACTCTTTATTTCAGAAATGATAAATAAAAAATTAAACTTTTTATTTTTTATTTTTAGAGTTAAAATTTTCAACTTGAGTTTTATTTCATGCTTTTTTCATTCACTCGATCCCATTTCATTCACTTTACTTAATCATACACTAAATTACTACAAACGATACTACAGAGAGTACTTACTTACCAAAATTTCCAATCCAATAAACAAGTGAATACTTACAGCTGGACAGATTTTTTAAAACATTATCTAAGGACACTCTCGATTAAGGTGCATGACAAGGGTCTGCCCGCGAAATTCAAATTTAATTTGGTTTTTCACAATTTGTAAACTAATACGACAAAGTAGGCTTATGGCATTCAAATTGCGAGCCTAGGAATATCATCCTCACAGGTTTATATAAAAATCTTTACTTGAAAGTGCCCAGTTTAAGAAATTAGTCAAAATAATGACTAATTTGTGAGTAACTCACGTCTAACTCATTTGGACAGCCGTTTGGGCGTTACGATGCCACAGACAGACATACAGACACACAGATACACGTGTCAAGACCCGCTGTATAATATTGTATAACTTATGTGCAAATCGTGGATGTTTATAAACATTGAAATCCTGAACGTTCTAATTAGATACTTTTATCGAAAAAGTGTACAATCAATGAGTTCGAACTTGAATGATGTCCTTTATAATTCTTTACTTAATTTTGTGGCACCCCTGAATTACACCACAAGGCTGGAATTAGATACTCTGTCAAATCAAATACCAGCCTACTAGGCTGGCATTGTGTACTCCGTACATTTAGTGCGTTTAATTGCAGCCCTTATAATTTCCGCTTACAGAAAAGAAACATTTTGTAAATTGACTGAGAAATACATTCAATACTATATTTATTACCATAATATTGCAAATTACACAGCTAAAAGATAAAATTATGCGCAACATATATCTTCTTTTTGCGGGATCAAAACTTAGCATAGAAATAGCAAAATGGCTGACGTCCACTCTCTACAGTTTTATGCCAGTGTTGCCAATTCTGGAATATAGTTAGTACTGGGTGCAAATATTTTTTTAAATGACTAAATTCATAGGTAACCCCATGAGAAAACTTATTATCGAAGAAAAAAGGCAAAAGGGCTGGTATTAGGGGCAGGGCTGGTATTAGGGGCAACCACCCTAAGTACTATTATTTTATGATTTTTTAAATAAAATTTATAACATGTTTGATTTCGGTGTCGGGCAATTGCTTAGGTTAGGAAGTATGGTGGAGGTGGTCTTTCTGAGAAAAATCAGGAGACCCGTACCCACTTACCTATTTAGCAGTAGCGATGGGTTGATAATATTTATGTGTTATGATAGATGATGAAAGAGGGTCCACAGGGTATGTCTCTTTCATACCTACTCCAAAGACAGGACAAATTAAGAATTTTCCGAATGATAAATGATTTATTTATTTCACGAAGGTCAACTTGTGTCACCTAAGATACGTCAAGACTCTACCACCGGTTCGGAAAACCGCAGTTCGGTTCTACTGAGAAGAGCCGGCAAGAAACTCAGCAGTTGCTCTTTTCTTAAAAAGATGAAGGGTTTTCCCGAGGTTTTTCTTATATACCTAAAGTAGGTATTTAATTTTATTATATTAACTTAAAGTACCTATGTACATAATATAATTATTCTGCGACCATTTTGTTTTCCGGGAAATTGTGACACCCTTCAGGAAAACATTTGTGCCTTGTCCTTTTCTGACGAATGAAGAATCAATAGCAGTGTTCTTTGTCTAAAAATTTAGTCGATCTTCCACAGTGAGAGTGGGTGCACGCATTAATTTAATCGTCTTCGTTCAAGCGATTCGTTTCAAAATGCCGAAAAAACTAAAAGTTGTTGTTAAGTCACTGTATTCGCACGAAATTCGTAAAGATGTGAGCCTGGAGAGTTTGAAATCTTTAAAATTGGAGGACGCTTGGCCATTTATCAGGGATGAAATTGAAATTGAAATTGGGAGTAACCAGTTGGTCTGTATCCCGCATATAACTGAAGCTGAACTGTATAAAGTCACGTCTCTTTTTGTACCGAATGAAAAAGAAACAAACGGTAAAATGTTTACCCCGCTTGGCGAGCTAAAGCAGAATATAAATAGGGAGAAAACTGACCCGGAATACATTGACCTGCTGCAACAGGGCGATTTTAATGATCAAGATTTTAAATTCCCTCATGAAAGTGTAAAGGTATGTCCCATCAATTATCAAGTACAAATCTAATATCACTAAATTCACAGAAATGGCATTGCGTTGCGTCATGCGTGTCCTGTGGCTATGTCCATGACTTTTATGTTTTTAGGACAAGATCACGAGAGGTCGTGGCAAGATCATGTTCCTTTTTGCCTTGAAGAGTTCCTACTTACTGGAATATTTGTATTTTTAAAACTGTTATGTTAACTTAGGAGAAAATAATTCATGTTCATTATTTACACATTCAAAAAATATGATTTATTTTGAGGTAGTTTCCCCTAGGAAACTTAAAATTTATTCAAAGAAGTAGGTTCAATTATACAGGAATTTATCACTTGCCTGGTTATTGGTAAATTTAGCTCATAATTCTAAATGTATGGATGGTAATGGATCATCTTTTTAATTTTATTAAAATCATTGCACAACATATCCCAGATATATTTGTATTTTACCTACCACAATGTTTTACGCAACGTTGTGCAAATTTCATGACTATCATTACCATTGTGCTGTGGGAATTAGCTATTATTATTAGCTCTCACTGGGATACAGACTGCAGTTTACATTATTTAACAAAAAGGACAGGTAGGTACCTACCTAACGTTGGATAAAATATGTTTCTTTTAACAGATTACATTACAAGATGAAGCAATAAAAAACAAAGTCAGAGTGATAATGATCAACTTCTCCCAATCAAGAATTCCTAAAGCCAAAGATTTCGTAAATAAAATTTACTTGGATGTGAAGAATAATAGAGGTAAGACAAGCTTTTCATACAATTCATAATGAAAGATAGCTTTACTTACTTATTGTTTTTGTTTTATCGTATACCTTCTTAGCCAAGCCTACTAAAACCACTTGAGATTCATCTAGATAACTATAATCCCATGTACACAGTAATATAGTATAGCTGTTGTTTAGTTATATCGCTTTTGAATTAGCTAGTGTACTTACCTATCGAAATAAATTTTGTTTCCAGCCCTGGAAGGCAAGAAATCAGTTTACATGATTACAAGTGTATTGATGGCAAAAACCATTGAGTTCAGGGTGACCCGTGGTACATCTTCAAGAATCTTCCATCTTGGCAATGCTTCTCCACTTGTCTTCGGTTTGGAGGAATTCCTAATAGGCGATGATGGGAAATTAATTGCAAAGGTAATGTATTTGTATTTATTTTCCTTTTAATCAATTTTTTTCACAGATTCCATCTTATACGAAATTACATCAAAAAGCAGCTATATACAGTAATAAACTCCAGAATTTTAGTTTAATAATATTTGGCATTTAAACGTTTTTATTTGAGTTAACTAGATCTTCCTTTAAAACAGATCAATACAAAATTATAAAAAAAAACATAACAACAGAACCTTAAAAAGTATTAATTCAAAGTTAGAGAACATAACTATTGTTTCCATAGCAAGAGAGGTCAATCAATGCGCTACATTCTCCAGTAGTTTTCTAAAAATATAAAATTATATGACTAGGCTAAAACGTCTGTTAAAAGTACCTAATTTAAACAAAGATTCCTACCTACTTAATTAAGAAAGGTTTTACGTTAGGTACTTTAGAAGTTTAGACATAATTTCACGAGTTTTTACTTTTAACTTCATTAAAAACGGCGTTAGTCATCGCTCATCAGTATCACTTAAGACAGCTGTTAGATAGACAATTTAGTCAATTTAGACAATAGTGTCTGTTATAATAATAATAATAAATAATAAAAGTTTTTATTGAAGGCATTAAATTAAAACCCACTTGTATACATATTAACACAATTTGTAACGTTAAAATATTAACCTAATAATTACTCAATTATTATGATCATGCGCGCTCTACACTGCAGAATGTACAGTCTGAACCTGCACCTGCAGTCAAGTGGGCCTTAGATTTGTAAAATATAATCGAGCGGAGTCGATCACAAGTGCCTCGTTTCAAACTCTGTATTTCCAAGATAAACCTTGGTCCATTGACTTTTGCAGACAATCTGGCTTTCCGGTTTGCTGTTCAGTAAATTTTTAAATAATCCTATTACTTTTTGTACCTTGAATACCTACCTTCGCATATATCCTGTGATCCTACCGCCTACCCATTGTATTCTTGAACGCTTAAAGAGCTTTCGCCTCTTTCTAAAGTTCTTACCACTTCAAATTATTATTATTTTCATCGTACTTTCTTTCTAAGTTATTTTTAGTAGGTACAATCTGCTTTATGACTTGGCCCGGTGCACTGTGGTTAGAGTCCTGCCATAATACCAAAAGTTGACATAATGAAAAAAATATTTGAATTTATTTCATTGAGATTAAAACAATCCCACCTATTTATCTAAACCGGAAGTGCGATAAACGTACACTTTATCAACATGCATCAATGCTACACATGGGGAGTTTACTTACCCTAAACTTTTGCCTCACGTAGCTACGTAGTACGCCATGATTATTTTTTTATTACCACGTCCTTTAATTAATAATCTTTTTTAGTACCTAACTACTTGTAAAATATATTCGTTAAAGACCTACTTTTAAGTGAACCAATGGTTTCGCAGCATTAGAAACTCATTTTAAAATTAGAAACTGCTACAATAATTTTTCGCAACTGAAATTAACTCTTTAATAGAAAAACGAATGAATTAAAAATAATACCTACCAATTATCCATGTTGTAGGTACTACAGGTTTTTGTGACCAATTAAAAAGCCTCTGACTATCGAAGTAAGTTGATTGGAATCTGGTTATGGAGATTGAAGAGTGTCTTTGTTTTGTTGATAAACATAATATAAGTACCTAACTACCTACGTTTAATCTAAAACAAAATATAGAACCACTTCCGAACTATATTATTTGACTCAACGGTGCAAGCGTACTGTACTGTATGTAATTTATATAATATACTTATTTGTAAAATACATTGGAATTTTGAATGGCAATGCATTATAAATCCTAAACAGTGGCTACAACTGCGTAGATAAGATAAAATCATTATTAATTTATTTAAAGCCGTTTATGACTACTCAATCATATTCAAGTCTTACCTACTATTAAGTAGGTAAGAACTACTAAGTACCTACTTATTCTTTATCTCTGATCTGCTCACGTATCAAAACCCACGTATTAATATTTACAGATTAAAAAAATATAGTAACATGAGTATAGTTACATGAGACCATCGTCTACCTATAGCAAATATAACATATCTGCTACTTATACTATCTGTCTACCGTATGTCTTTGAATCATCAGCCTTGACGTTTCTCCGTGTATTTCTATAATATTATAGAATACTTGAAACTCGAATTGCTCGAATGCGTTTCCAATTAATTTTAGCTACTCAGCTTGGATACTGGCAAGGGACCAATTCCCTCGCAATCTAATTAATTATCTATTCATCGAATGAATATTGTTTATAATATATTATTGATCTATTTCATACCAAACTGTAATTGTTTTTTAGGCTGTACGTGTGCCTGTATACACAGGTATATTGCATATCGAAACGCTAAGCTATACAATGTGTTAGTGGCTATTGTACTATTAGTAGGTATTAGAAATAGGTATTTAAAATGTATTATAATATGACGTATTTATTTCATTCAAAGCATGATACATAACTTGTGAATAATGTTGGTTTTCGCAATAAGGAAGGTAAAATACTTACCTTCAATGACTTGATGAGCAAAAACTTAGAACTCCTCACAACCTCAACATCAATATGTTATGAGAAGTTTTTGCGTTATGATATGAGTAATCTTTAGACAAGGAAAAAAGTATACCTACTGTTTATATATTATCTACTAATTACTATAAAGTAGTTATTATGTACGACACAGAAAATAAAAGAGGTGTGTCTTCATAAATATTTATCATCAGGTCGGAATGTATGTTTATGCTGTGACAGACTGCGACGTAATTATTGCGGATACATATTATGTGAATATATGGATAATAATAATAATAGGTCAAGGTTTAGATAGCGTAGGTCTTAATAAAATATACAACATTTCTTATCTAAAAGTTTATGTACCTATCTAAATTTTTTTACAAATACAAGGGACATTATACTATGATGTGGGGCTATAATTATATAAAATTGGTGTCCTTATACATAAAAAAAAAATATTGTGTTAAGGTAGGTATATGAATATCTTGTTATTCCACGTAATCATAATAATTAAGTGTTTGATTACTGAAAACTGATTGACAAAGCTGATATACCTGTTTATCAGATTATATAGATCGTATTGACAAGGTGCATATACTTGTAACATATCGCATACACTTAGATGATACTAAAACTAAAGTAGGTACTTGGTGATATTTCCGTTCAAAATTCTATATTTTAAATACTTATAATATTAGGTACTCGGTAAGTAACAAAAAATTCAAAATTCAAATACGTATTGAAGGCAAAGGTAAAAACTAGTATTCAGTAATATTTTTAGTTATAATAGGTACCTAGGTATTAATTTTCATGAAGGATTTTTCTGTTAAAACTTGTTCTTTAATTTGTCCACTACTGTTAACTACCAATTTAAAGTTATTGAAAGTATCCAAACAATCCAAACATCTCTGAAATAAGCATTTAAATGTAATTCTAACCTTAACACCAAACAGTGCCAATTGCCAACTTATGTCTACAATTACAACTTCTATCAAGCGCTCATTTGTACGTGTAGGTATTACGACTAACACAAGAATACGGAAACCATTCAAGAAACATTAACACGCTTGAAGCCATGTCACTGATGCTTGATAATAATCTCATTGTATGTTTACGGTCATAAGAAAGAAAAAACTGAATCTGTATAAATTCAATGAATACGTACACACTTTGTATTATTTGTGACTGGGTACCTGGCGTGTCCCATATTTTTTGGAAAACGGTTGGTAACATTAAAATAATGTCATCACAAAAAATATAGCCTGACTACATAGAAAAGATCATTGAGCCCGTAGACAGAGAAAGAGATATATAGACAGGGCGTCAACGTACACAGTATGCGATAGCGATAGCCTTAGAGTGCGATATTTTCATTTTTTTTTTATTAGTATCAAATCAAAATCAAATCAAATCTTTTTTTTATTCAAATAAACTTTTACAAGTACTTTTGAATCGTCAAGTGAATCTACCACTGGTTCGGAATGCCATTCCTACCGAGAAGAACCAGCAAGAAACTCGGTATTACTTAATACCGTGTAGCATTCATGCGAGTCCTTACAAATATAACCTGTTCTTAACTGTAACAATCCGGTCAAAATAAGGTCAAAATTGTAAACTTACGTAGATATTAGGTTATGTTTTCGTAGTTCCGCTTTTGAAGCCTAACACACAGCAATACACCACTGTCTATAAGTTATTTAACTTTTTTCGTAAGTACAGTTACCACTTTCCGATTCCGATTCCGATACACAATTCCGATTTCGTACGAATATGGGCGAATAACAAAAACGACACAGGAATGTCTGACCTAAACTGACGGATAGGTCAAACAAAAAAAAATAAGACGCTGAGCAGGCCAAGAGACAGCATTTTCTCGCTCTGTCACTCCTTGGCATTAGCTCATATATACTCATTTCATTCACCTGTGGTATTATTATTACATTAATATATAATAAATAGGTAAATGGGATTGGCGTCTTTGACCATATTATATCGCCACTCATTACTAGAGGTGTTAAACTATCGCTAAACGGTTAAACGGTTAACGGTTGTTGTTTAAGTCGGTTTACGGGCGATAGTTTAACGCACAGATGTAGTTTAACGTGATAACTAGAAGTTCTCGAAGAAGCTCGCGTGGCGGCGTTCCAGTAGCAGAACTATTCGAACTGCTAGATTTGACGTCACCGATCGTGCCTCTCTATCGCTTGCTCCGCGCTCTCGCACGTTCAGGCTCAGGAGTCAGGCGTAACGTGACACTTTTTCGTGCATGCAGCCGGTGTTCGTCGATTTATAAGATGTTATCACGTCAAAAGCAATGTTTCTTGTGCACAGGAGTAAATATTGTTTACTACCGTTTTCAACCGTTAACCGTTAACCGTTCAGCGATAGTTTAACACCTCTGCTGATTACTGATAGGTTACTTTTTTTAAATTTATTTTCTCAGGTGAGTTGTGACGAAATACCAACGGATTTTAGTATTGAAGTTTGAAAGTTTGAGCCCAGAGCATCTCGCCATTACCTTCAAGTTCAACACGACTTTTTCTTTTTTCAGGAACCAGTAACAATCAAATCCAAGTACCTGCAATGGCAGAAATTGGACCCCTCCGATCAACTCTACATCCCTGAGAAACAAGACACTGCTTGTGCGGTTTAGGACGTATGACCATCGTATCACTTCACATTTATTGTTAGTGTAGACTGTAGATGCAACGGGACCTCAATTGGTTCATTTAGTAAGCTATTCGGTATTATGAAAGCTTATATTTATTTTTTAAAAACTGTGCACGCAAATCCAATTAATTTATTTGTAAGGACGCACCCACACGAGCAACATAAACCTCTGCGGTGGAAAGTTGCTTATGTGTGTGCGCCGTAAGCTACAATTAACTTTTGATTGGTCAGATGATCAGAGGCCGGATTTTAAAAATAGTCATCATTTACGTGCAGAGCTAACGTATGGTTAAAAGCTTGCTAAGCGACTGTTTAAGAAGTTCATAGATGCTTGCATATCGAAAAGCATCTATGAACTTCTTAAACAGTCGCTTAGCAAGCTTTTCGATATACAAGCTCTATGAACTCCTTAGATTATTAGCAGTTCGTCAAATCTAACTGATTACAATCATACACAATCGATCGCACTACATACAGTAGGTACCTACTTACAAGATCCAGATGTAAAATAGTAGCGAGGTAGTCACATTACATGGTAGCACGCAAACAACACATGTGTCAATAGACTGCGTCATTAAGGTCGTAGTAAATGTACCGGGATCATGGTCGAGCTGGGACGTTGTCGTTTTAAATACCTTTCTGTTTTGAAGAAGATTAGTAGGTACTTCTAATCTGATTGTTTACAATAAAATCGTTTTTAACACGGTAATTTTCATGCAAAAAATTTCAAATTTTTGGCGGTGTTCCGAATTTTTTACTAAAGTACCAATTATGTTACGCTAAAACAAACGCGTGACACTAATAGCCCTGCCCCCTCCCCGACAGGTCCGAATCCTTTCCCTAGAGGCCCCTAACAAAACTACGTATCTGCGTTTACGCTTTATCCCTATCCCGAACAAAAAGTATGACCTCATAACTCGACGTCGCGTTTACGGGCCAAATTATTGAAAAGTAACGCGACCACGCGACATCGAGTGATTGGTTATCAAAGTGTCTGCCTCTGGACTGTTATCGTAACCATTTTTTATGTACTCACAAAATACATAGAAAAATACTTACCTACGTAATTTATGCTAACCGTTACATTATTGGATAATTTTTCGCACAAAAATATGCAGAAAGGTTATGACTTAAAGGTATTAGGATCAGTTCGAAAATTTCGACAATCCATTTATCGGTTCCATGGTGTAATGGTTAGCACTCTGGACTTTGAATCCAGCGATCCGAGTTCAAATCTCGGTGGAACCTGACTTTTTTTGTGTTTTATTTTGTTTTTTTTTCTTCCTTTTGACAACAGTATTTTTATTATTATTTAGGAATTTTATCAATAATTTTTGTATTTTATAAAATAGATTTTTTACATGTATGCCATGTATCAGGTTTTTAAAAAAATCGCAGGTTTCGATATGATACTGTCGATAAAACGACAATTTAGGTTTATAAGTTGTAAATGGCATAGCCATGACCCTATTAATTATTTTAAAAATTGATAAATACTTAATTAAGGCTTACAAATGATTTACTTAATCCTCACAAGTACAATACTAGACCCGTTTACAAAGACGCTGGGTTACGTCTTACCCGGGCATAAAAAACAGAAGTTTTATAAGAATTCTGTCAAAGAAGCAGCTAACTCTGGGTTAAAAAGGTAACCCGGCGTTTCTACAAACGGGCCTTACCTAGTTTTTTTATTGTGATTAATTGGACAAACTAATACTAAGTATATCATTAAGAAAAATAATAAGTAACAGACTGCCAACGAAAATGAATTGGAAAATTTTATTATTGAAAATCCACAATTTACATTCCAAAAAGCAGCTTTGCGTAGGTACTTCATAAAGTAAGCCACACCCTGTGATTTTGGGTTAAATTACCCTAATTTAATTCACTAATTTATTAAAGTATTATTGCTAAGTGATGCAAATGTGATTAATGATTATATCATTAGGTACTTAATTGATTTACTTATTTGTGTGATAAATATGTGTTACTACACATTGTGAGTTAAGGTATGGTTATTCTAGTATAAATTAAAAGTGTTGTAAAAATAATAAAAGTTGCGTTTTATTTTTCGTCATCCTAACTGTAAGACGTCCATTGCTAGACGATCTCTTGCATGGATCTCCACAGACACAGTCTTGTGTCACTTCCTTCCCGGATCCCAGCTACTTGCTTTAGATCGTCCGTCCACCTTAGTGGGAGAACATCCAAAATTGTGCTTTCCGATGCGAGGCTCCCATTCAAGCACAAACATGTAATACCGCTTTATTCATATAACATATTATAGAGTATTATAGACTAGTGTTTGTCGACGATTAACAAGCATTTACCTGGTTGAGGCTTCAAACTTAAAATCGCACTTCTAGTATGGAAGTTGTATGAAATTCACAGCTGTTGTGACGTCATCAAATTTCAACGTACGTTTTTCTTTATTCTATATTTTAAAATGGTTAACCAACTTAAAACTAACCGAGGATGTGAATTTTAGGTCTTTTGGAAAACCCTCTATTTGTACTTTGTAAGACAATGACATTCTGATAAAAATAATTATTATTCCGTTTCGTAACTATAGCCACGGCCGAAGCCTTCCACTAAACCAGCCCAGAGAAAATTCAGAAATTATAATTTAACTATATTCCCAAATTAGTATTATTAGTTCTGTCGTTCTTGCATGAAGGTGTAACAAATATCCACATTTATAATAGTCACAGACCAGTTATACTTATACCAAAGATAGCTGATAAAATAGCTATTGGCAATGGGACAACAATTATTAGTTATTGCTAAACAATGCTTCTAATTGAACCCCAACACAAGCCATAGCTTGACAACAAATTAACCATCTATTATAGAAATTACTCATCAATGATCATAATGTAAAGCAAATGAAAACCACATGTTATTTAATTACGGTTTTATTACCGACATAAAGGTACACAATCAATAGCCGACTTTAGAAAGGCTTTCATAAACAAAAATATGAAAACTGTCAAATATAAAATATAATATATGAAGTCTGCAACTTGTTGCCCACAGTTGCTGTACATCGTAACAATATGAAACTGTCGAATATAATTAATATCTGAACCTAGTATTTTTTAATAGTTTTCCTGATAAGCGCCATTCTCTGTTTATGTGATTCTGTGACAGCAGCGCGTTTGTACGGCCGTAGTTCGTCGTTGCCAAACCCTGGTATCCACATATTCCATTGCCTTTCTGAAAAGGGAAAATTATTCACTATGAGTAAAATTTATAATTTACTGGCTAGCCACTGAAACTCCTCAATTTTCCAGGATAAAAAATAGCATATGTTCTTCCCCGGGACAAACCTTTTGTCTTTACCAAATTTCATGGAAATCAGCCTATCATTGCTACATTTTTAGTTACAAATTGTTCAATACATTGTGCCTCACTTCAAGTGCCTACCATCGTCAAGGTTCAAGGTTATAATTTTTGTTAAACTCTCTGTTTTGATAATTCATTCCTAACATGTGAATTCCTACATTCAGTTTCAGTTTCTTCAGTTTCTTTATTATTATTCATATAGGAGGTTGCATGCCTATCGCATATAGTAATCAAACCTGAGACTTTCTTCTAGACAATAAGGGAGCAAGCACAGAGTTTGGCATGATCTTAAATATTCATAAACTATTTAGTAATTTCAAACTTTGGGAGTATTTTTCTAACTGGGACAGTATGAAGAACAAAAACATAGGAGATACATGAAAACGGTTTTAGGAACTTTGGGTCTTTTTTTGTGAAAACAACTTTGGTAATTTTTGGTTATGGATGTTCTCATACTGTCCCACTTAAACAACACTGTATTTAGAACACTCACCTAAATATATCTGTACATCTCTAAGCTCCACATTGGAAGCGTGTCTATGCTTGGCCAGTGTGCACGCAGCACTCAAGGTGGTGTCAATGAAGTCATCAGCCAGCTGAAGGAGGGTCTCTTCCACCTCTTCGTCCAACTGTACTGTGGGGTCAACCTCCCTTACTAGTTCCTGGAGTCTAGGTCTTGTGAGATACTGGAATTAATAAAGATATTTAACAGATGATGTTTTTTAATTTATATTTTTGGGCTACAGTCCAAACCTCTTACAATGACATAATTTATAAATGTATTAACTAATAACTATCAAATAATCACAATACATCTAAAAATCTTAAATAAAATATAATATAATAACTAAAATATATATTATTAAAAGGAGTCCCTTTAGGCAAGGTTTCAAAGATACTGGCAGCGTTCCCCCTTTGAATAGCTAGACTAATTCTTTGTCTGAGGTAGCTGCCAGCTCTTCAGTCTCCTGTGATGTCGACTAACCTTTTTGCTATTTCCTTAAAAAGCCTTATAGTGCTAGGACCCCACGGACCAAGGGTCTCGACACCGAATGGGACAAAATAATATTTGGAGCCTAGACCCCTGTTTTTGCATGCTTTAGCTTTTTCAGCCGCTTCACAAGCCGCACCAGCTCTGTTGTTGGTTCCATGTAGATGGGAAGGGGCCAGCGTGTCTGAACAGGTTGCATCCCATACCAGCACCTGGCCCATCTTCCATGGAATCAAACTCATACCGTCCGGTCTCTTGCCATCGTCTCTGCAATACCAGTCGGCTCAAGTAGACTTGGCACGTTGACGGTGGCAAGGGACCGGCGTATGATATCGTTAAGTGCGGCATGTCTCGAGAAGCGCCCTGTACTTTTTTGGCATGACAGTCCGTGATGTCCTAGCTTGTCGACATCACTGCTACAGGGACATTTATGACGAGTGCAGATCGGAACCCCAAGCCGTAGACAGGTTGCGATTCGGAGCGTGTCAGGCTCAACAAATGTTCCTGTATTTGACGAAGAGTACGTGTGAAGCCAGTGGCCGGCCTCACACGTTCTCTCTCCGGACCTGTACTACAGCTCAAAAGATTGTCATAAGTCAATTTGCAGCTTATGTCATCCCAGCTCCTCTGTGAATTTGGAGAAACTGGAAATTTTGACCTGGGCATGCAATTAAGAAAGCGTTTCTAGCTTCTTCCAAGCCAGCAATCTCAAAGTTTGAAGGGGATTCCCTTAAAATTACTTATGAGATTTGCTGAACTATGGACAGAAGATAGGAAGGCTGGTAAAATTTTGCGAATCCCTAAACCATCATAACGGTAAATGGGTAGGGATGCTTGGGTCCAAGATTGCTCGTTCAGCTGCATATTAAGAATCGATTCTAAGCTAATTTTGATTTAGTTGTCTACTTGTGTCAAAAAATCTGGGTGATTCCAAAAGGAGCAGCAACGGAGCACATACGTAAATTTTGGGACGAAAAGGCAGAATTTTAAGATGCAAAGTGCATAATGTGGACTAATTTCAAGGAGACGGTCAGCAGAATTTTGAAATTTAGTAATTGAATTGTTAATATTATATTCAGAAATAGATTCATTAAAAATTGGAGAACCTAAAGGGAATTACTGTTCTATTTTAATATTTGGAGCCAAAATATTAAATTTTTGTTTTACGTCATTTAAATTTAAGTCGCAGTTATTTATAAAAAGTTCGCATTTGCTAAAATTAAGCTCCATACCAATGGCTTCAAATTTAATTTTGATTAAAAAAAGGTCCGCAAACACAGTATCCACGTCACCTCCTAGGGTTCCGTCCGCCAAATACCAAACGTTAAATTTAGAATTTAAATTTTGGATTATCGGATTTATATCCAAACTAAAAATTGCAGGCCCAAGGGCCAATCCCACGAAAACAGGCTTCATCATCACGTAAACGTCGAGGCTATCCAGCTCCTCGACAATACAGATTTAGTGCGTAGACTTAAAAGGACTAAGCCCTTCGAGTTAGTGAAGTGAAGTGAAAGTTTAGTGCTAAGTGCAATGTAAAGAACACAAGAACACAGTGTCTCGTAATAATATCTAGCGTAAACTAAGATAAGTCAATGGACCAATTCTTAGATATAATTTTATAGTATAAGTTTAGGTTAAAATAATGTTACTCATTAGCTTAATTTACTCATAGGCTAGATCGTAACTTTAGTAGGGTATTAACTGTTGTTAGTACTTTATGATATTATAAAAATAAAAAAACACCCCTCCGTCCTTTTTGGTGAGGGCAATGAGGTTCGCGCCGAAAAGAATGGGAACAATTTCTGGATTGACATTACCGGAATACATAAAGTTGATTAATTTAGTGATCGAATTTACAAGTTGCTCGCCTGCATCACCCACAGAATGCGATGTTAAGTCTTTAAGGCATGCTTGCCCTGCTGTTGGTGGGTCGAGAAAATATGGGTTTACTGGAGCTGGAGGATGTTTTGTCTGTAAGGCCTGAAGGGTGTCAGAGGTATCTGGTGATAGCACGTCGTTGGAGAACAAAAGGCGAGCGGCACCTTTGAGATCTCCGTCACAGATTTTGTTTTCGATGAGTTTGTTGCGATTACGAGGGGCATCATGTTTGATTAGAGGTGCGGGAGAAGGCGAGGAGCTTACCACACAGTTATTCTTAATCTTTTGTGTTAAGGATAAATTCAGTTTATCAGTTTTTATTATATGTAGTGTGCTGTATGAAAATAAAAATAGGTTCTGCCAGTCTTGAGTACAGTTGCTTATGTAACATTTCTGGATTAATTGGGACAAATGTGTAGCAACGGTTATTCAAGCTCCTCGAGGGATTCTTTTAACTATGGGTATACTATTTTTCAAATGGCTAAGATATGTGTGGAAAGGAGTTGAATTGTTGACTACATAAGTAGGCGCACTCGGAATAATGGGATGGATGTCTAAAGGTGAACCGTTTTGGCTAATACATTTCCTGTGTTTTTGAAGAGTGTATGTTGAGGCCTTTCAAAGATTTGAATGACTTGTTGCACTGTGTACATGTATGGGTCGCATTCGACGTGCCATCACAAGATTGGGTCACGGACTGCATTTACAAAAAAGAATAACTTAAGAGAAATTTAAAAACACAATAAAGTAACTTAAAATGTACACTGATAACATAAAAAAGTCAAAATCAAATTATGACAGCTGCTTGTTTTGGTAACAAGACGCATGAGTCGTTACGTAGGTGCATTTTATAAATCAAATCAAATCATTTATTCAATATAAGTACACTGTAGGTACACTTATTGTTGTTAAAAATTACTTACTTTAAAAAAACATGATGGTGATAATCGGTTGTGGTTTAGTATATGTGCCGCGGGGGAGGGGGGAGGGGAGGGGGGAGGGGGAAGGGGGGGAGGGGGTCTACCCCCCCTCCAAGTCAAACTCATCGATTCCTAATAGTATTCGAAAAATGAATTTTTTAAAATTTCAAAATTTTGAGGTTACTTTTAACTAAAGTCGAGGTAAGATTAGCTTGTTAAGGCGGAGAGTGGGCTCTATGGGCTGGGGGAGGGGGGAGGAAGGGGTGGGGATGAGAAGGTAAGGGTGGGGGTGGGGGAGGAAGGTGTAGGGGGAGCGGTAGGGTTGTTAACTCTGCTTAGTAGTCAGTAGGGGGAGCCAGGGGAGGTAAAAATATAGACGTCCGGTACTTGCATATGGGAGTGAGAGGGGGAGAGGGGGAGGGGGGGGGGGGGGAGGGAGAATCCACTTTGCAACGGAGCCCGGTCGACGGAGCCCCGCTTCGCGGGGCTCCTTTTTCTGGGTGGTTTAAAAAGAAATAACCACGAAGAGGGATGGCGGGGTCTTACAGACCCCGCCATCCCTCTTCTAACCTAACCTATCCGAGTCGGAGTGCCCCCAAGTCCCGAGCTCGCTTCGCTCGCTCTTGGACCCTAAGGTCTCTGTGACAAGACCCCTTGCTGGAGGATCCACTATACAACAGAGGCCCGGTCGACGGAGTCCCGGTCGACGGAGCCCCGCTACGCGGGGCTCCTTTTTCTGGGTGGTTTAAAAAGAAATAACCACGAAGAGGGATGGCGGGGTCTTACAGACCCCGCCATCCCTCTTCTAACCTAACCTATCCGCGTCGGAGTGCCCTCAAGTACCGAGCTCGCTTCGCTCGCTCTTGGACCATAAGGTCTCTGTGACAAGTGGACAGAGTGAGTGTTCTCTGTGTAAAAAAAAACTATGCGTCTCCTAGACACAAATCGGGTGTCATTTGAAAGGGGTGACCAACCCCTATAAAATGCCACCCTTCCCCCCCTCTACCTATAATGCGTGATTCAAATGCCAACCCGGTATTTCTTGTAGATTTAATACGGTTACGAAGGTCATTGACGGTTACTACATTTTACTTTTTGTAACACTTTTTATGTTTGTAATGGAATGCAATACGTAAAACGAAACTTTTGAACGCTAACCAAACGTCAGACGGTCAGTGAGTCTGTAATCTATGGCAAATGTCGTCTTGAAATGGTGAAAATTTGTGAATTTTCAAGAAAATATTTCTCGTAAACTATTAAGATTCGACGGAAAATATTTTAGTACAAGGTTTATAACATCAAGGCCTTTCTGTAAAAAAAATACGAACTGCCTACTGCGCGGCACATATACTAAACCAGAGCCTGATAATCAGTTACTGTATCTTAAAACTAAACATACGAGGGTTCTAAATGTGCCCTGGTCTGAGAAGAGCCCACAACAAACTCAGCCAGGTTTTTTTTTATTATCACCATCTCACAAATCATCTTAACTAAGGAGCTATCAGAGCCATTAGAACAAATCATTGCCAAGCTTCCTTGTTGTGTAATCCTCTACATGGTAAATGACATATTGGTTATAATAACTGAAAATTTGTGCCAATTTTGATGTATCGACATTTGTGACCTTATTATAGGTCCCTTTTAAGTTGTTATAACTTAAAACAGATTATAACTGTATTTATGAAATGTCAACATTTTAGCAAATGCTACACTCAGTGAAGATAGAATGTGAGGGTCAGACCAAAAGAATCATATTGCATGCTGCTGTAGTGTGACTGGGTATTTCTTAGGGGTACAAACTATAGAATGTTCAACACGTGATTCTCTATCTTGTGCCACAAAAGCAGACACTACATATGCTAAACTGAATGTGAAAGGTGGTTCCTCTATCTCTATCCTGTTTAATGCTAAGGTGCTACTCGCCAGAATTCAAGAGTTTGTACTTAGATGTATTTCATTTACCTGTGAAGCCTGATCCCCACCGCCCTGATTGACTTTGGAGCCTACTTGTGGCTGGGTACCCATCGGACTGTGCTGCGAAGGCGATCCTTGTAACGATGCTGATTGAATTTGGGGACTTTGGAGCGGGTTGTTCACGTACTGAATGCCTTGATTGTTTAGTGATCCGAGTGTGGGCATATTGGAAGCCTGGCCTAGAGAACTATTTGACATATCAACATAAACGCAGGGTTGTTTTGAGCTGTAGCTCTTCCGTTTGTTTTAGACTTTTCAACAACACAACACAAATAAACAGATAAACATTTTAGATCTTTTTTTTCTGGTCGGTGATTTTAGATCATTTCATCAGAGACAAGTAACTTACTATCACCGACCAGAAAAAAACTTAATATTCATCAGAGACAAGTAACATATTGTTCATTACAGAGACAAGTTAACCGGAGATAGACGAACGAACTCCATAGACATTTTTGAGAAACGCCTCAATCTGAGAGAAACGCTCAGGCTATACAATTTCACGTTATATCTATAGATAAAAAGCAATATCTACCTATACTTAAATTTCATTCATATTTGTTTGTCTGTCTCACCTTCTTTGACATTAAAGCACTATACATTTTTGTGCTCTTTCCCCTCAATTTCTAATTTCTATAGATGTGAAAGGTACGAATGGGCATCGTAATCAATATGTTCCTTGATCGTAATCGGTGGTAATAGCGTAGGTAGTACTGTCTGTGGCCTTGCTCTCTACCGAGTACTTGTTTCCACCAGAGACAAGTTAACCAGAGAGTAGATGCTTCAAGGAACATACAAAAAAAAATATATGTATATATTTCAATGAATAGGGAAACTAATAGGTATATTTAGTTGCTTGTTTCTGTCAGACATCAACAACAACCAACAACCAAGAATCTGAGAATCACCGACCAGAAAAACAATAACCCACAGACATAAATCTGTGATTTAACCCACGGACATGTAAACAAGGTTCCTAGAGTTCGCCCCGAACTAAGACCTCGCGGCGCCATCTATTGACATAAATGTGAAGTTCTGTTAAAAATACTGAAGTTCATTAAAAATTAAATAATTCCGTTTCCTTACAATATTTATCTAATTTTAGTATTTGTTGTTCAAGTACAGGATATAATTGAAATAATTGATCAAGTTTCAGGCTCATCCTTTCAGAAAATTTAGAGTTCTGAGGTCATCTTTGGACGTTAGAAATTCACCACTTTGAAAGCCCCCCATTTCGTAAATTTTGGGGGAAAAATTAAAAAAAAAATTTTTTGGACTCTTTTCCTAATTATCTTTAAAATGATATACCGCAACCATAAGTAACTTTATAAAAAATATTTTACTTCGCATTCGCTACTATGAGAGCCCCCCTGAAATAAAGATTTTTATTATTTTTTAAGCCATATTCGGCGGGAGGCCATTGGTTTACATATTTGACCGAGCGAAGCGAAGGTCTCTGAGTCTACTTGGGTGAATTGGCACTTGTCCGTCCGTCCGTCCGTCTGTCAGAGCATTATAACTTCTGAATTACTAAACGCAATTACTTCAGCTTTAAATATAATATGTAAATCAATGGCCTTCCGCCGAATATGGCTTAAAAAGTTATAAAAATCTTTATTTCAGAGGGGCTCTCATAGAAGCGAATGCGAAGTAAAATATTTTTTATAAAGTTACATAGTGTTGCGGTATATCATTTTAAATATAATTGGGAATACAGTCCAAAATTTTTTTTTTTTTAATTTTTCCCCCAAAATTGACGAAATGGGGGGCTTTCAAAGTGGTGATTTTCTAACGTCCAAAGATGACCTCAGAACTCTAAATTTTCTGAAAGGATGAGCCTGAAACTTGATCAATTATTTCAATTATATCCTGTACTTGAACAACAAATACTAAAATTAGATAAATATTGTAAGGAAATGGAATTATTTAATTTTTAATGAGCTTCAGTATTTTTAACAGAACTTCACATTTATGTCAATAGATGGCACCGCGAGGTCTTAGGTCGGGGCGAACCACTAGTATATTTAAAGCTGAAGTAATTGCGTTCAGTAATTCAGAAGTTATAATGCTCTGACAGACGGACGGACGGACGGAGGGACAAGTGCCAATTCACCCAAGTAGACTCAGAGACCTTCGCTTCGCTCGGTCAACAAGGAATTCAACCCGCCTGACACCCGACCCGACCCGCGCCCGCTTCCTGTGTTTTGCGCTTAAATCAGTGTAGTGTTATTTAGTAAAAAAGGGTCAATAACGTGCCACGTCCACCCTTAACTTAGGGCCCTGTGAAAAGTGCAGTGTAAGTGGGCGTATTAGTCATTCTGGATGTGGAGCAAAGAAAATATACTCTCTACCGAGAGATGTGGAGTGTGGACGGGCCCCGCCAAACAGCTAAACTTTTTTGTGTTTATGGCAGAGATAAGTAAAGGATAGTTTTTGCGGTTTTTGGTTTTTCGTGCAGACAAGTTGTTTTATTTTTTTATGATTTTGACTTCTACCACAGATTACTAATTTATTTACATAAAGCTGCGTACAGACCGGCCCAACGAACGCCCAACGATGGATATTTATCGTTCGCTAGCGTGGGCTTCCGCACGCTCGTTGGAGTTCGTTAATACATCCAAATACATTTAGTGCTCGAATGAACGTTCGTTGGCACTTGATTCCGGTTCTTTTCTCTTTCATTCGCAATTTAATCATGGAAGACGACGACATCATTATAATTGCTAGTTTTATATACCAAAACGAGTTAGCAAGAACAAGAAAAAATAAACGTAAGCGAAGATGGTGGACAACCACATATTTTAAGAATAGGACTTGCTTCAACTGAGCGTTCGTTCGTTGGCCTTCGGCGACCGTCCAAACAGAGTTCGATCAAATAGCTCGATTTCTTTGCTGTTACCGCCACGCTTCGGATCGCCGGCACACGCCAACGAGCGATCGTTGGCATTCGCTAAGCCGTCTAGATTGCAGCAACGAAGTTCAACGAAACCCGTTCGTTGGCGTTCGTTTGGCCGGTCTGTACGCAGCTTAAAAGAAAAGATTTAAACATTAAGTATGGAGGGGTAGTGGAGCAAAGTTGAAAAAGTATTCAGAAAAACTCCCACAATGGCGCTGTGCTGGTCATGGTGTCTACCACCGGTCTACACCATGACCAGCACAGCGCCATTGCTCTCGCCAAAACAGGAGAAAACATTGGACGCCAAAACAGTCAGCATCGCCTTAAGTCATAATATCATAAAAACTAAGTATGCGCTCACGAATTCGTTTTAGATAACTATTAACTTTTAAATCGCGACCCCATAAAGGCGCTCGCATTTTTAGTCTGTCTAACGCTCAAAGTATAGAGTTAGCTCAACGTTAGGTCTAGTAAGCCATGCGTAAACGCAGGGAATTAAAAATATTTTTTAGTGGCACGGTGAGTATCACAGTAGGTACATTGAATATAGTGGTGAGTATCCACATATGTATGAGATTTTTGATTTGCCTTGTGTTTGGTTTCCTATGCGATCATATCTTCATCATGCCCTAAAGAGCAAGTATAGGTTATCCCAGTTGCCAGTACGTATCTAAAAATCCGACTCTCCTCTCGGCTTTCACTAGACAGACTCTAGTTCCTAAATTGAAATAATAAATTGCTAAATTATTGACCTTCCCGGGAATCGAATGCGGGACCTCTCCCTAATAAGCCGGTAGTTATGCACGGTTTTACAGTCACCACTGCGCCAGAGAGGTTGTTAAACGTAAGATAAGTTGATAGTATGGGATATAAGAGAAAAACCAAATACCTAAATAAAAAGTTTAATTAAGGCGCACGTGCATAGGTCGACTTTCATACATTTTTATTTTCGATTATTCTTGAAATATAAACATTTTTGTGTTTTTTTAATTTGTTTTATCATTTCTTTAGGGCTTTTTATGGTCGCAATTTTCATGTCAGACAAATATTTACATTATTTATAATATAAAAACGGCATTCAAAAAGTGTCAGATTTACGCATGTGTGAGTTGTGAAGTTTACATTCGTCTTGATAGATGTCGCCCGTGTCGCATATATAATGCGTCAAAAAAATATATTTGATCGCCATCTATCATTATACTGTAAAACTAGTTCGCTGTTACATGCTATAAACTTTTTTAAGATAGGGGAAGTTGCATGAAGGTTCATATCTAAGTACGCGGATTGTGGATAAATTATTTTCGTAGTAGATCCCGATAAACCACGACCTTCACCGATCTGTATAATAGATGAAACCTTCTTTTTATTTTTAACCGACTTCCAAAAAAGGAGGAGGTTCAATTCGGCGCGTATGTTTTTTTTAAATGTATGTCGGTGCATATCTCCGTTGTTTCTAAACCGATTTGAAAAATTTTTTTTCACTGGTTAGTGGAAGCTCCCGATGTGGTCCCATAAAGAATTCTGACTCCAAATCCTCAATCCTGATGCTGTAGGTGTACCGTACTACATGAAATCCTCAAAACTAGGCATTTAGGAAATTTTGATGGTAAATTAATATAGTAGGTATCAAGTCACGTGTATAAAATACAACTCTGAGTCCCAACTCCTCAACCCTGATGCTGTAGGGTACAGAACTCCTTAAAAATAGCAATTTAGGATTTTTTTATGATGAATTCTTATTGTAGGTGTCAAGCAACGCCTTCATACTTAAACCCAAGTGCCAACTCCTCAACCCTGATGCTGCAGGGAACAGAACTCCTTAAACATAGTGATTTAGGATTTTTAATGGTGAATTCAGATTGTAGGTGTCAAGCAACGACTTCATACTTAAAACCAAGTCTTAACTCCTCAACTCTAACGCTGCAGGGTACTGCACTCCTAAGCCGTGGGGATTTAGAGTACACTAAAAAGTTAAAAATAAAAATTCTTTCCAAAAAGCCGACTTCCAAAGCCATTGTAAAGTATAAAATAATTTTGATTTCTACAGTGGCTTTGGAAGTCGGTTTTTTGGAAACAACTTTTATTATTTAATAATAGATAAATACGCCTAAATTAGTTTGCCTATCAAAATCCGGTCCAGGCTATTTTTAAATAAATTAATTTTAATTTTTTTTTGACAAGTTTATTGTAGCCAATGCTATACCATCGCGTTTGTTATCAAATTAACCTATTTTAGGCGTGTTTATCTATTATTAAATAAAAAGTAGGTTTCATCTATAAAACAGATCGGCGAAGGTCGTGGTATATCGGGATCGGGACTATTTAATCGTATCCAGGCATAAAAAGAACGCTTATTTCGCCTACAAGTTCGTCGCTCGTTTAGCACCACCCAGGCACAGTATTGGTATCTATATGTATACCAATACTGTGACCCAGGGGACACGTGCAGTGAGGTAGAAGGTAGTTCCTGCGGACGTTAGCGACGGGGCTTCCCCCAATTGTGGATTGTGTGTTGCGATATACCTACCTACTTGGATTTGTTGAGATCAAAATGAACCAAATAAACAAGGCAACCTATAGTCCAATGCGTCGAATAAATCTAGGAAAAGAGTAAAATATCATTGTAAGTTTCATCAAAATCGGTTCAGAGTTTAAAAGATAACTTTGTAACTACCTAGCTGATGCCCGCGACTTCGTTTACGTGGATTAAGTTTTTGAAATCCCTCGGGAACTCTTTGATTTCCTGGGATAAAAAGTAGCCTACCTAGGTACCTATGTAACTCCAGGTCCTCTATTATTCCCATGCAAAAAATAACCTCGATCGGTAGCTCTGTTGCAGCTTGATTGAAGGACAAACCAACAAACAAACACACTTTGGCATTTATAATATTAGTACCTATGAAGTATGATTATAATTTTTATACATACAAGCTTTTGCAAGCGGCTTCGCCCGTGTGGATAAAATGTAGCCTAGGTATGTTCTAAGTCAGGCTATAAGCTATCTCCATTCCAAATTTCAGCCAAATCGGTTCAGTAGTTTTTGCGTGAAAGAGTAACAAACAAACTTACTTTCCCCCATAGGTATAATATTAAAAGTATGATAGGTCTACTGTGTTTATAGCCTTCATGTTTTTAGGTATTTACCTACCTACCGTTTTTCCGCGGCTTTATACCTACCTAGGTTTAAATTGAAACTTTTTATTGATACCTAGGAGGTATAATTGAAATCATATCATACTTCATACAAGGACCTTGGTCTAAAGGTCCTTGACTTCATAATATCATCATACGAATATTATAAATGCGAAAGTCAGTTTGTTTGTTGGTTTGTCCTTCAATCACGCTGCTGCAACGGAGCAACGGATCGACGTGATTTTTGGCATGGGTACAGTTGAGGACCTGGAGAGTGACATAGGCTACTTTTTATCCCGGAAAATTGAGGAGTTTTCGCGGGAATCCAAAAAACTTATTCCACGCGGACGAAGTCGCGGGCATCAGCTAGTATAACATAAATTTGCAATTATGGCTCAATTTCAAATTAAAGTTTTATTCGTTAGTACTAACTACTAACTAGGTAACTAACTACTAATCGACTCGAATTAGGTAGTGGAGCATTATTCAAGTTAGTTACTGATTTTGATAATTCGAATTGAATTCAAAATCGCGCATCGCTAGCCGATGCGGCCTCTATAGTCCGGGAGGCAGCGGCACTAATTTCCGTTCATTTCCTCCTGTTTTTATTTTTTGAGTATCTGCATGAGTGATGAGATAAGTACCTATGCAATATGTACCGTACCTATCTCTAATTGACCGAGCGAAGCGATTTCAGATCAGCGGTTCAGATTTGGCTGAGTTATGGAGTATAATTAAATAAATGAAAAAAAATTAAAAAGATTATGGAGTACTCTTCAAAAAAAAAATTTTTTTTCAATATACTGAATTGGACCCGTTACAGTTTTATTATAAGTACCTACCTATTTATATTTTAATATAAATCGTTCAACTTCGGTATAGGCATAACATTCACATCAATAAGTACATTATCATTTTTACTTGTATTTGTCATAATCTGTTGTGTCTAATAAATAAAATCAGATAAAAAAACATTTCGTTTCCTCTTGGTCTATAATATCGCGGTGATAATAATTTCTTATTTCGCTTTTGCGCGTGGCTTGCAACAGTACGCCTCATCAGTAGGGTTGCCACTTGCCACCCGTACTCGGTACTACCCAATTATTAATTTATTATTACATCTCTCGAAAATTTAATTATAAGCCGGCACTCTGTCCGAAATGACAGTTATTGCATTAATGAGTACTTAAACGGGGGAAAATCACGCAAACAAGAAAACAGAAGAAAAAAAAAGAATTAAAGCGAAGTATGTGTATCACTTCAACGGGGGACCTGACCAGGAATCTTACAGATGTTTGTTACTTAATCACGTCACTACCGATTTGGCTGCCACGGGATTCGTAAAAAACCTACTTAATTATATAATTTTCCAGAACTAGTATATTTTCACAACTTTTGAACAAATAAAAACTATTTTTAACCGACTTTCAAAAGACAATTCGACACGCATAATATATTTCGTGTGTTATATTATTGGAACTGCAGAATCATACTTCATATCATACTAATATTATAATTAATGCGAAAGTGTTTTTTTTTGTTGGTTTGTCCTTCAATCACGCCGCAACGGAGCAACGGATCGATGTTATTTTTGGCATAGGTATAGTTAGTTGAGGACCTGGAGAGTGACATGGGCTACTTTTTATCCCGGAAAATTAAGGAGTTCCCGCGGGAATAACTAAAACTCAAACCACGCGGACGAAGTCGCAGGCATCAGCTAGTATTCACATAAATGACAATCTATTAGGGCTTCCAAACATAATATGTATATGTAAGTCTGTATGTCATGTATGTTTGTCCATGCATTTATTCGAAAATATGCGACTAATCTTTTTTTACTGGCTTACATTTACTTCAACTTAGGGAACAGTGCAAGTTTCATTAAAATCGTTTCAATAGTTTTCAAGAATTGGCCAATTGTTCGTTTTCTGTAGGTAGGTATTAGCTATTTAAATTTGAAGTAGCTTGCTTCCAAAAAAGTTGGCAACCCTAGCCACATTATTGTAAGTTGTCACCCGTCCGCAGCAAAGACACCCTACCGGCAAAGCCGTGCCGCCAAGCGATTAGCGTTCCGCTACGATGCCATGTAGAAATCAAAGGGGTATAAAGTATGGGTTTAATAAAAACTACCATACCCCTTCTAGGTTAGTCCGCTCTTCTTCTTATCTTAGACTGCATCATCACTTACCGCCATCTCACATGGTGGCACCATCAACCATGTGAGATTGCAGTCAAAGCTGAAAGTTTATCTTGTATCCGAATGAAATAAATAAAAAAACAATACTAAGCAAAACGCAGCAGTTTTTGTTTCAATGCCATCTAGTTAAATTTTATAGTAAACAATTCGTAGTTTATGTTAGAACCACAGAACTTGGATAACAACCATTGTCAGTGTGTGCGTGGGTATTGCGTATATACAGTAATCGATATAACAGATGTTTATAATTTGACTATTTGACTAAATGGCTCTGTTTTAAAGTAAACTAATTATGTGATAAAATAATAGGCATTGATGTACTGCCGCAATTTTAATATTTTTAAAATCAGTGCATTGCAACTTTGCGAAAATATCAAAAACCTGTCAAAAGCCCTAACAACGCCATCTAGCGGGAATCTGTCCGGGAGAAGACGTTGTGTTGACCCTTAATCAACTTCATCTTCTGATAACAGGGATGATAAGTCCGACAATTCATCTTCATTTATGTCCATTTTGTTATGTCCAAACTTATCCAAGCTTACTGCATCGTTCTTCATATCAGTGGCAAATTGCCTCAGCGCCTTTCTTAAATCCCAGTCATGTTGTTTGAGACGACTGAAACAAAAAATATAAATAAAAGTCAAAATAAATAAATGTAAAAATGGCAGCAGAAAAGGCTGAAACCACCAAGCGGCGTAAGTATGCCTCTCTCATAGAGAGATACATATTTGTGATAGAAGCAGGCGTTACTTGGCGGAAGTCCACGATAATTAAAGAAGTTGAACTTTAATTCGCTATAATCCACCACAGTGATTCTCTGGTGTCGGAGTGAAACGTACGTTGAGAATAATTTGGAAGAATTGTGTGGTGTGGTGAATATAGCATACTGTGCCCATCGACTGCACCACATAGATTTACTTACTGTGGTGGATTACAGCAAATTAAAGTTCTACTTCTTTCATTAGCTACATATTTGCCGTGGAGTCTCAGTGGCAAAAAATATTTGCGAGATATTTCACCGCGGTTAATTGCGTCATCTGGTGACAGAAGGGCTGGCTCATTTTCCTGCGTAAAAGATCAGCCTGGCTGTCCAACGCAGAAATACAGCCAGCATTCTTGTCACCACGTGGATTTATATATAGTCGGAGGCCGCCGGAGAATCACTGTGGCGGATTATAGCGACGACATCTGACGACTTCCGTGGCGCAGTGTGTAGCGCTGTTGTCTTAATGTGCGGAGGTCCCGGGTTCGATCCCCGGCTGGGTCAATTTGGGAATTTATAATTTCTGAATTTGCCCTGGTCTGGCCTGGTGGGAGGCTCCGGTCGTGGCTAGTTACCACCCTACCGGCAAAGACGTGCAGCCAAGCGATTTAGCGTTCCGGTACGATGCCGTGTAGAAACCGAATAGGTGTATGGCTTTAATATAACTGCCATTCCCCTAACAGGCTAGCCCGCTACCATCTTAGACGTATCGTCTCATCTCAGCGGGCGCGGGACATCGCGCACTCCGACACTTGCGAATTTACCACTTGCAATTTCATACGCGGCAACTGTGCACATTCTTTATACCTTTATATACAGTCCGCTATTATCATATTATTTCATTGTCATAGTATTGTTGGAAATTATAACAAAGTTCAACCTTATCTACAAGACTTTCTACTACCAGTGTGATCCAAAGATGTGATTTTAAAACTTGTGGTACAGTTTGATTATGAGTTGTTGACTTACCTCTCCGCCTCGTATTTGTTCAGCTGAGTATAATAACAGAACATATTGCAAAGGGCCTTCCTGTCCTCTTGATCGGGGTTGATTAGCGTCAGCTGACAACAATTTCTGATTGGATGCTGAAACAAATAATTGACCGAGCGAAGCGAAGGTCTCTGAGTCTACTTGGGTGAATTGGCACTTGTCCGTCCGTCCGTCCGTCCGTCCGTCCGTCCGTCCGTCCGTCCGTCTGTCAGAGCATTATAACTTCTGAATTACTGAACGCAATTACTTCAGCTTTAAATATAATATGTAAACCAATGGCCTCCCGCCGAATATAGCTTAAAAAATAATAAAAATCTTTATTTCAGGGGGGCTCTCATAGAAGCGAATGCGAAGTAAAATATTTTTTATAAAGTTACATAAGGTTGCGGTATATCATTTTAAAGATAATTAGGAATAGAGTCCAAAAATATTTTTTTTAAAATTTTTCCCCCAAAATTGACGAAATGGGGGGCTTTCAAAGTGGTGATTTTCTAACGTCCAAAGATGACCTCAGAACTCTAAATTTTCTGAAAGGATGAGCCTGAAACTTGATCAATTATTTCAATTATATCCTGTACTTGAACAACAAATACTAAAATTAGATAAATATTGTAAGGAAACGGAATTATTTAATTTTTAATGAGCTTCAGTATTTTTAACAGAACTTCACATTTATGTCAATAGATGGCGCCGCGAGGTCTTAGTTCGGGGCGAACCACTAGTACTTATTATTACAAATGCGATAGTGAGTCTCTCTGTATTTTTAACACAGTTACACTTTTTAAACTAAATCCACGCGAATGAATTTCGCCATCGCCCACACTACATTTTTTATTCCTTGACAAATCTCTTTATTGGACGGAGCATTTTCAATGACATGGCAAAAATTACAAAAAAATAAAAACTTTTATAATTTTAATAGCTTGTAAAATGCGTGAGATTAAAACCAAAGTGTGCTTTGTCGCTCAAAGTTTTCACATATGAACTTACATAAAGCTTTAAACAAAAATAATTTCCAATTTTTTTAATTCCAGTGTCTTTGGGCCACTAACATACACAACTATTCCAAATTTCATGTCGATAGCTTCGG
Organism: Erebia aethiops; assembly: GCA_923060345.2. Classification (NCBI taxonomy): domain Eukaryota; kingdom Metazoa; phylum Arthropoda; class Insecta; order Lepidoptera; family Nymphalidae; genus Erebia; species Erebia aethiops. The sequence goes on along the minus strand of OV281083.1, from coordinate 25,327,080 downwards.
TAGTTACTGAAATAATCGAGTGTGACGGACGGACAGACAGACTGACAGACGGAGAAAGTCGCACCATAAGGGTTCCATTTTACCATTTTGGTACGGAACCCTAAAAATGTAAGAAGTAGATAATAATAACCATTATTGTCGACTAAAATAGTTAGTTATTAAAAATTTCAACAACATACATTGTACAAAATAATAATGAATGTTTTCTCTCCTTGTTTATTTCTCAAACCTACTCTAATAATATTTGGCGCTTCCTTTTAAATTTACCCTGATGATAAGTGGCGCCCCCAATTTAATGCATTTCGTCAGACATTTTTTATATACAGAGTTATCACTCCTATTCTACCCTCTTAATGATAATCATTAAGAAAAGTCACTTCACTTCACTTCTTAGGTGAATGGCTTTACTCGTGCACTAGGCACAAATATTTTGCCAATGTCGCGTTGAAGGAGTGTACACACTACTGGAGAAACCGGTGAACTTGTCTCGCATTTGCGAGCGTTTAGCCTGAGTTAGTGGTTAGTTCTACAACAACACAAATATAAAAAGGAAAAGTCACACAGTCCGTTATACTTATCGGACCCGGTGTCAGCGTCGCTAGTTTATATTATGAACAATAACATAAAAACAAAAACTATACAGGCATACAAATTAGTTACAATTTTGGCCACCAAGTCATTTAAGATTGTGGGACAAGTCTACTTTGAGTACCTTAAAACTATTTCTGATGATTTCAGGCGTCGCCAAAGTAACCGAGAACATTTCATATGTGATCATGTAATTTGCCAGTGGATTATTGTTCTCTTTGGGTGTAATGCTCATTATGAACGTCCTTCTGAAGTATATGACCCGTTCTTTGGTGTTTTTGTGCATCTCCTTGCATGCGCCGTCTATGACAAGGACCATGGATTTGCTCTGGAAATAGTTTTATTAGCCTTGATTTTATTGCGAGGTGTGAAAATTAGAGTATACAACGCAGGGGTAATGCTGTCTTCGTCTTGGGCGCCCCTAAACCACGCGCTTCACTCAGGATTCTAGCTGCAACACTACTCCAAAATCCCTCGTTACGCTTAGGATTTATCCCGGCGCCCGTAACGTAAGACATTGCATTACCCCCATGTTGAATAATCTACTAGTGTTTGAGTAATAAGGTTTTAAGGATTTTCCACGGGATCAAAAAACTACACACTTGCTGACGAAGTCGGCATGATTGTAGTTTGAGACAAGATTGAGGGCGAGATCGTCGATTTGGTTTAGTTAGTAAGAAGAGTTTTTAATATTTTATCATACTAATATAAAATATCTAGACAAAGATGGCGGATTCTAAACAGCTGTGGGTTTTGTATGGCGGCTATTAAATTACTCTATACTTACTTATTATTATAAATGCGAAACTTAGGATGGATGGATGAATGGATGAATGTTTGTTACCCAACGGCTGAACGGATCTGGATGAAATTTGGCACAAGGATAGATTATAGTCTGGAATAGCACATAGGCTACTTTTTATCCCGGATAAAACTAAAGACTATACATAAAATTAAAGAGTTCCCGCGGGAATCGAAATACTTTAATCCACGCGGACGAAGTCACGGGCATTAGCTAGTATTAATGTAAAATACCTCGACAAAGATGGCGGCATCGAAACAGCTCTGGGTTTTGTATGGCGGCTATTAAATTACTGCACTAGTGCATAAAATTAATATTACTGCACGGATTTGTAGGCTTTTTAAGAGCGGTGCCGTAAGAGCAACTTTACTAGCAAATGTATTGTGAAAAAAACCTCACGTCATGTTTCAACACGTCGATATTAAACGTGCTCAAGTCGTGTACGGATTCTGGCAGTTGACACAGCGCGCTGGTCAACGCCTGTCGCGTCCTGTAGTGCCTCTTGCCCTTCTCTAATACCATCGCTCGCTTCACCGGGTTGAGAAAGTTTCGCGAATGCATCGCGTACGGCTCCTGTTTTTGGTCCTCCGGGGTTTCTAGATTAAAAATCAACATTTAATTAGGTACTAACTGATGCCTGCAACTTCGTCTGTGTGGATTGGGGTTTTTCGGTTTCCGCGGGAACTCTTTCATTTTGCGGATAAAAAAAGTAGCCTATATGTTATGTCCAAATTATAATTTATCTCTGTGCCAAATTTTTTTCAGATCCCTTCAGCCGTTCCGGCGTGATTGAGTTACAAACATCCGTACATCCAACCTCTCACTATTAGCTTTAATCCATACTAATATTATAAATGTAAAACCATCAAGGCTGTAATATCTCGAAGGAGCCACGATCTTGAGGAAACGATATGCGCGAAGAAGAATTATAAATGCGAAAGTGTGTCTGTCTGTCTGTCTATCTGTGTCTGCTACACTTTCACGGCCCATTTGTTAAACCGATTTTGATGAAATTTGGTATGAAATGTATTAAGTATATAAATGGTAAGATTGTATCCCGGGGAAGGACATAGGCTTCATTTTATTCACAGGCATCAGCTAGCCAGTCGATAATAAAGCATCTTCCAACAAAAATATTTTAAGAGCAGGATTTGTCTTACAGGTTCATTACAAGTACAACGTTACGTATATTAAGCTTATAGTTTACCCATGAAATCAGTAGAAATAGTCAAGTTGGCATGCATATCATAGAAGTTCTCTATCTTTTTCCGATTCGAGTCATAATGAGCAAAGTACAGCGATACGAATTTCTCTATGATCCATTTCGTTTTTTTGTCCGATTTGATTGTGAAATTTTTGAAGAATGGCATCATTACACCGTGTTCGTTTAATGGGATCCCATCCTGCAAAATAATGAAATATTATGACTGCATCAATCATTAGAATAGAATAGAATATTTATTTATTTGCATGATTGTATGTAGACTATGCATAGTATGGTGTTATTATGTAATAAAGTGAGCATGTTACTTACAGCCATGCAATGGCGTGCAAAAATACTTAAAAATAGGTTGCATAAAGCTAGCTACTGCACTAAACAAGTTGCAAACTTTATACACTTAAAATTTTTGTAAAATAAAATAAAAATAATAAGACAAATAATTATGAGTTTAAACTGGTTCATTCGTTTTAAAATTCAAGTATACTAAGTTACGACAAAGAATCTATGGATTGGTAATACCTTAATATCTTTTGGCAGCTTATTGTATATTTTTACGCATAAGGCTGAGCATTGTTATTTGTTACAGATTAAATTGGTTGCCTATGTCAAATTTTTTGAAAATAATAAAGAGACTGCCTCATTGGTCTAGTGGTTATCATGTTGGACTGCGGCCGACGAGGTCCCGGGTTCGAGTCCCGGGTCGGGCCATAAATAAGCATTGGGGTTTTCTGACAAAAAATTCTCAGTATTAGCCCGGAGTTGAGAGTTTGGCGGTGTTTCACCCCCGTGCCTCGAAGAGCACGTTAAGCCGTGGGTCCCGATCATTTATCACTAACATGATAATAGACATCAAAGTCGCCAACTCGCATTGGAGGAGCGTGGTGAGTCTAAGCTCTAATTCACATCTCTCCTATGAGAGTGGAGGCCTGTGCCCAGCAGTGGGACGTTAATGGGTTGTATAAATGGAGGATCTCTCAAAGACGTAATACCTACGTCTCCTGTTAGTTTTGTTTTTACCCATTTTAAAATATCAATTAAGTAGTAAAAAAGTGTAACGAATTATGATTTTTTCTCTGACGCTAGTGTTTGAACACTCAAATACGCTTTACTTTCGGTGTATTCAAACTAATAATATAAATGCAAATGTGTTCGTTTGTCGGTTTGTCCTTCATTCACGCCACAACAGAGTAACGGATCGACGTGATTTTTTTGCATGAGTATAGTTGAGGTCCTGGAGAATGACAAGGGCTTTTTTTTTCCACTACAAGTTAGCCCTTGACTGCGATCTCGCCTGATGATAAGTGATGATGCAGTCTAAGATGGTAGCGGGCTAACCTGTTAGGGGTATGGCAAATATATTGAACCCCTATGGCCTATTCGGTTTCTACACGACATCGTACCGGAACGCTCAATCGCTTGGCGGCACGGCTTGCCGGTAGGGTGGTAACTAGCCACGGCCGAAGCCTCCCACCAGACAGACCAGGGAAAATTCAGAAATTATAAATTCCCAAATTGACCCCGCCGGGGATTGAGCCCGGGACCCCCGCACGTTAATACAACAGCGCTCAACATGGCGCCACAGAGGTCGTCAAATTGGCTACTTTTCATACCGGAAAATCTAAGGGTTCGGGTAAATGGCATCTGGAAGAAATCTCTTCAAGAGATAAGTTGTCCTTGTGCATATCCTTACTCATTTCAATGTTAATGTTTTATTTTTAAGTTACTGGTACAGAATGTATAAATAAATAAATAAATACATATTATTACAAAGTATCATACCAATTCAGTCAATCTGGGAAACTTCTGTGCGATCTGTCGTATGTAAACCACTGGGTCCAGGTCGTCTTCACACAGGGGGTTCCCCTCAACCCACAGCTTTTCAATCTTGCTGCTTATCCTTTGTAGCTCAGCTACTGATGGAATCTGTGTAAAGTTTACTATTCTTACTTGCTTCTCCATATAAACATATTCAAGTTTATTCCATATAATACATACAACACTATATCTTGTGATGTCTTGTTTTGACTCTACCACAGGTTTGGAAAGATTATAGTGAGAAAAGGCAGTAAGAAACTGAGCAGTTGCTCTTCTCGTCTTGTGGATTACTGACATACTGTATAAGTTTACTGGTTTCAATACATTTCGTAGCTTCAGGAGAATCATGGCACAACACGAAATCTATACTTACTTATATTTTAGACATGTTCTAGTATATTTCCAGATTTATTCTACTACATCTATTTTTTATTTAATACTTACATTGTTATTACTTAAATTGACACCTATTAAGTCTCCTTTAATGAAAAAGTTCAATATGTCCAATGGCACTTGGCTGTAAAATAATAAAACAATTAATTTATTATTTCATTAAGTAGAGATATGCACAAAATCGCTCAACCAAACTAAAATGACATGACTAATAATTGATGAGTTTCTTGCAGGCTCTTCTCAGTAGAATCAATTTTCCGAACCGGTGGTTGAGTATTGAGTCTTGACTCTAGACGTATCATATGTGACACAAGTTGTCCAATGTGAAATACATAAATCATTTATCATTTAATTATATCCCGCCAATCATTACAGTTTAGTTTGAGATTGTGTAGCCCAACAAACTTATCTGGTCCAGTGGCCAAAATTGAAACTAATTTTTATGCCTCTTTAGTTTTTTTAATTTTCATAGATACTAGCGACGCTGTTACCAAGTCAAATAAGTTTGTGGGCCTATACAACAGAATTGGATAAAATTGGTGGCTGAGTTAAATAGAAAAAAATATTAAGTACCTTAAATCATTAGAAGATAAGTTTAATATTCTAGTGTCTCTGCCCATCCTTATCATTAGGATTTTAAAATGTGAAAGCAGAGATAGTTTATAAAAGTGGATTTTCTTATCTCTAAGTACTGGAAATAAAAAAAAAACAGTGAGAACTGCAGGTTATAGCAGAGAATCTGCCTAAGCATTCATCCACCCCCAAAAATACAACATGATTGCAGTTTTGAGGGAATACACAAAGAATCACATTATCTCAAGACCTGTTAATGTCGGAAATGCCAGCATCAAAGTTGTTCAGGAATACGACTACCTTGGTCAGGTTATACAACTTGGTAGGAACAACTTCGACAAGGAGGCTGACAGAAGAATTTAGTTGGGGTGGGCAGCATTTTCAAAGCTACGTCGGGTCTTCGATTCGTCGATACCGCAAAGCCTCAAGACAAAGGTCTTCAATGAGTGTGTCCTGCCGGTAATGACGTATTTTATTTTTAATCCGCTACATGCTAGCCCTTGACTGCAATCTTACCTGATGGTAAGTGATGATGCAGTTTAAGATGGTAGCGGGCTAACCTGTTAGGGGCATGGCAGTTATATTAAACCCATACCCCTTCGGTTCGGTTTGGTTCGGGTAACGTATGGAGCGGAAACGTGGACACTGACGGTGGGCCTAGTCCACAATTAAAAGTCGCTCAGCGTGCTATGGAGCGGGCTATGTTGGGAATTTCTCTCAGGGATAAAATCCGAAATGAGGAAATTCGTAGAAGAACCAAAGTGACCGACATAGCTCATAGCATAGCGACATAGATTAGCAGCTCGCTGGTCTGATGACCTAAAAAAGGTGGCGGGAAGCGGGTGGACGGGAACTGCCTAATTTTTCGGGTTCATATATGGCCTATGACACTCACAAATAATGTAGTTTTCTATTAGCACCTAAATTTTCAAAATCGGTTCAGTAGATTCAGAGATGACCTCCTACGTCACAAACTTTACCTTTATAAAATTAGTATAGAAGTATAGATAATACAACAAATTACCTATATCTTTGCAGAAGTTAGACAGATTCAATTCACGATGCTCAGTAAAGCGATGGCTGACAACATGGGTGACTATTTCATCAACTGTAATCTTCTCTTCGAAACACTCTGGAGATGTCTTATCATTCAGTAATATATCTAAACTGAACATATTCCTGCAGTGGGGGAACATGAAATCCATTTTCAATATCTTCAAGACCAGCATTAAACTGTTTGTATGGAAAGACGTAAGTAGGTTTGTTTCTACAAAGTTGATAGGTATGAATGTTAGGCCGAAATATTCATATAAAGTTTCAAACAGTTTTACATCACCGTCTGGCCATCTGCAAACCTGGAAAATTTGCTAATGAATGTAAGATCTTAGATGAGGCTAAAAAGATTAGCCTCCCTTGGGGCGAGTTAAAATATAATGTGTCAGATAGATTGGCTTGGAGAAAAATAATGTCTGCCCTGTGAACGGCAATGCCCTCTGTCCCATAGGGGGGACCCAGGATTTAATGATGAATTTATCAGTAGACAAGAAAATAAAGAAATGGTTGGTCATACTAATATTATGAATGTGAAAGTGTGTTTGTTTGTCCTTGAATCACGCCGCAACAGATTGACGTGATTTTTTGCATGGGTATAGTTGAAGACCTGGAGAGAGACATAGGCTACTTTTGGGAGTTCCCGTGGGATTTAAAAAAACTTATTCCACGCGGACGAAGTCGCGGGCTACTTAGTCAAGTATATTGCAATAATACGAGGTTTTCCAAGCCAAGTCTCAAATCCATAAAATGAGTTTATCTTATACAATAAATAACTAAGCAGAAAAACCAAGTTAATTACTTACCAAAATCTTATGAAACGAATGCTTTGCAATCTCATCCTCTGATACTAAACATTTTTCAATATATTCGACGATTTCTTGATTAGAAGTCATCCTATTCAGTAAAAACTTTCTATACTTATCAAATTCATTCATTTTTAGGGACCTTCACCTTTAATAAGTATTTTAAATATAAAAGAAGTCTAAAACAAAACTAATCCACTACGTTTTTCAAAACAGCAGCAGCAGAGACAAGTTAACAGCAGCAGATGCTCCCATAGATAATACACTATACCTGCTAATGCTCCCCCGTGGCCGTAGTAAATATGTTCTATAATAATCTGTAAATGTTCTTTTTTTTTTTAATTAACTGGTTTAACGGCTCTGGATTCCAGTCCTTCTGAGCCATAAATATGTTCCTTGAGCACAGTCCTTGAGCAGATGGCACTGGCAGAGACGAGTTTAATTCTATTCAATGTACTCTGTGGACCACCGCTGTGGACGAGTAAACAGGACGAGTAGTACGACCAGCTTTTTTTTCTGGTCGGTGACGACCAGTTTATATAATGTACTCTGTGGACGAGCATTTAAGCAGCATTTGGCAGAGATTTTTTTATTTTTTTTTATTTTTTTTTTATTTAACTGGTTTAACGGCTCTGGATATTTATTTTTATTTTTTAGAGAAACAGAGACAAAGAGAATCAAACATATCAAAGAATCACCAAAGAACATGGAACTAATAAGTACTACGTACAAGTACTTATTAGTTCCATGAACAAATTTACAAACATAAAACATGTTACTTGTCTCTGTACTACGTACGTAGTACTTATTAGTTCCATGCATATAGGATACCAGTAACCAGAGACAAGAAAAGTCTTTGTAAGATTGGTGCTGTCAGCTGTGGATTGGTGTCTGGTGACCTCTGTTGGTGACGGTGTGTCTGTGGTTTGGCTATGGTTTGGCTTGGCGGTGGTCATCAAAGAGTATATAATCACTACGTTCTAGGCGGTGGTGTTTGGCATAGAGGAGGATGTATATGTCACCGTAAGATTGTAAAATCCGTAAGATTATAATTTCTTCATTATCATATATTTATCATATATCATATATCATATATCATACATTATATCATCAAATTTCAAACCGCAGTACTAAAGGCCATAGATAAGAGAAGAAGAAGATTATAATCTAACGGTTTCTATCCCGCTAGATTATAAACTGTCGAAAGATTGTGAACCGTTCAATGTTCTGAGTATTAATTCATGAAATATTTATTGTTTTTACGTTTTCTTGTCTCTTTCTTGTACAGTTAGCGCGCGAGTTGAATGCAGAGTAAATGTAAGTGTCACCATACATTTACTCTGCATTCAACTCGCGCGCGAACTATAGGTTAGGTTAGGGTTTGACATGAATATTCAGGTAGTATTCACTTAGGTTCTATCGGGTTAATATACCTAATATATTACAATTTACCGAAAAATAAAGCGTTAAATTGTAAGCAGTATGTTACGGTTCACAATCTGTCGAAAGTTTATAATCTATCGAGATAAAAAACGTTATAATAGAATCTAACGGTTTTTACAATCTTACGGTGACATATTTATGACAAGTTGGGGTTTTGGCAGAGACAAGGTAACCAGGTGTTTGGCGAGTTTGGCTTTTTCACATGTAACCAAAGGCAAAATCCAAGTTCAAAATTTAAATACCAAGCTGCACCCAGCGCTGTAGTTTATCGACTTTTAGTGGTATTATAAATCACCAGAATGCAAACGACTTTGCTAAATGTATGTAAATTAGCTTTGTTTTTTTTTATTTTAATGAGCGTCATTCAACACGTCGTGATAGCTAGCTCGTCGCCAAAAAAATTGCAAATTGGAGTGAAGAAGAGGGCTACTGAATGTCCCACGAAAAGTAAAAAAGGAGATCTTCTTCACATGCATTACACGGTAAGTAATAATAATATTAAGTATTCCCTGGATTAACACATAGGTAGGCTACTTTTTATCCCGGAAAATTAAAAGTTCCCATAGAATCCTAAAATCCTAAATCCACGCGGACGAAGTCGCGAGTATCATCTATAGTAATATAGTTGCAACCTTTGAGTTTAATTGATCCACAATAGAATAAGTATAGTTATTATTTTCAAAGTAAAATATTAAAAACCTCCAAAATTGAAGCTTGAATCTAGAACAATGCAGAACTCTGGCTGAGTTTTACCATTTTACTTTTATTCAGAGGCACCCAACAACTCAGGCATGATGTACTTACTGCAAAGGTTTATTAGATTAACTTACTACTTGCAATTTGCTTTTAAGCCTGCAACCTACCTACCTATTGGTACCTTCTTTCCTTGTATCAAGAGAGAAGTTAAAAAAAAGTAATTTTTTTTTTTCAGGGCACTTTGGAAGATGGTACAGAGTTCGACAGTTCTATCCCTAGGGGCAATCCACTGACTTTTACTCTTGGATCTGGACAAGTCATCAAAGGTTGGGATCAGGGACTCATTGGAATGTGTGAAGGCGAACAGAGGAAGCTAGTCATTCCACCAGAACTCGCCTATGGAGAAGCGGGAGCTCCACCAAAGATACCTAAGTCAGCAACCCTTACATTCCATGTTGATCTTGTGAAAATTGAAAGGAAGGATGAACTATAAGTATTATAACATTCTATACATATATTTAGTATTTGTATCAGGCAGGCCTTTGGTTATGAGGAAGTTGATTCATGAAAGTGTTATAATTCCCTCCATTGATTAACCAATTAATTAATAGAACTGGAAACAACAGTTTCATGAATGAATGGCTCTTTTTATGACCCGGACTCCACCAGAGTGGAGACGAGAGGAGAGGAGAGCAGATGTGATTTAAACAACCAATAGAATTTCATTATTCCCACATCTTGTCTTTGCTCAGCTTCAGTGGATACCACTGAGCAGAGATGAATCATTTTTGTAAGGCGCGATTGATGTGAGCTGTGGCTGGGCTGGGTGGTAGTACAAAGTGGAGATGTGAGCGGTTCCTGGCGACAGCACGTGGGGTGGCTCTAGCCAGCAGACATCTCCGCTCCAGCCAGCACACGTCTCGGCTCCAGTCTAGCCAGTACGCATCTCTGCACAATCTCTTCTTGTCTCCGCTTGGGACATCTCCGCACATCTCCACTCTGGTGGAGTCCGGGCTTAATATTGGTTCCATGACCTGATTTGTATAACCAGTTTAGATAAAAATTTGTATGTATCATTAGGTTTAGATCTCAGGATGCACTTTGTTTGTATAAGTACTTTGTATAAGTACTATAAGACAGGTGTAATGTAATTTTTATCTTCACAAGATTCTAGCATTTCTTTTACCATCACATTAATTTGTAAGGTGAAATAAAAACAATATAATAATGTCAGTATTTTAATAAACACTTAATTTTATATCTTAACAACAGCTTTTCCAATATTATTACAACTCAACATTGATATAAGGGCTTTTGGTATCATCAAATCCATTATAAATTGTTTATTTCACTATAACATCTATATTCTGTAACCAAATTTTTATTTGGGCCAGTGCTTTCCTTTGCTCTTTCCCATTCCATTGTGTAAATCCAAATGATTCAACTTTGATAGCGGAAGATGCTTTTAAAGATTTTTGTTTTGACTTATTATCTCCATAGCTTATAGATCCACAAATAGCAACTTTTCCATTATTTTTCATGTGTCTTATATTATCGGCTGAAAGATTTCCACCAACATTATCAAAATAGCAATCAACACCATTGGGTACTACTGTCTTCAAACATTCATTAATGTTGACTGATTTATAATTAAAGGCATGGTGGAAATGTAATTCTTCAATTAAATTTTTTTCCTTTTTCATCTGTTCCAGCAAAACCAACGACAATACAGCCTTTTTGCTATTTGTCCAACTATAGAACCGACAGATCCTGCTGCACTAGAAACACAGACAATATCACCTTTTTGTGGTATACACTTATTTTATAAGCATTCATGCCAGGCATTCCTAAAACTCCTAATGCGAAAGATAGCAGAAAACCATCTGTATTTGGTTCATTGCAAACATTTCATGAGCAGCACCATTTAAAATAACGAAACCTTTCCAACCTGAATGGGAGAAAACATATTTTCCAGTGGGGTAGGTATTCATTATTTTTACTATAACTATTACCCTTCCTACTTGGAATCCGAACTGATCGTAGGGTACACCAAAGTTTTTTGCAAAGGACTGGATGTAGGGATCCACACTTCTCCGAAATTCTCCGTTTTTAAGTTTAACTCTTCAACAATTTCAAAGTCAGACGTTAGGCAAACAATCTTTTGAACGAATTTTTGACGACATATTTACGAAGTATGTGCATTTGGTATTGGTAAAAAAAGTTTATTATTTTGTTTCTCAGAGTAAGTAAATAGTTTGTATATGTCACCGTAAGATTGTGAAAACCGTTAGATTGTAATTTACATATCTAGCGAAATTGTAAACTGTCGAAAGATTACAATTATTTAACGCATTATTTTTCCGTAGATTGTAATCTGGTATATTAGGTATGTAGGTACGTGCGCGAGTTGAATGCAGAGCGTATTGGTGAATTGGTGACACATACAGTGTCACCAATTCACCATACGCTCTGCATTCAACTCGTGCGCGTAAATAAGTTGATTGTTTTTATGTCGAACCATAGAATAATTAAACCTCTAGAATCAATGCCAGCGTGTAACCGAAAGGGATAGGTAATAATAGGTAAAACGCAACACTATTACTGGTAGCACTTATTGTGCTTGGCAATGCACCAAGCACAATAAGTGCTATAAGTTAGGATTGAAGTTAAACAAACCCAATGTTATTCAAGAATATTATATTATATTTTGTATATTTAAAGTTGATTATTTATTTAGGTTACAAAAGTCGATTGATATATTTTTCCGTAGGTCTCGCGGGGCTTCGCCACAAGTCACAACTATAATAGTTTTTGATATCTTGTTGATCAGAAGGACTAGAATCCAAGGCCGTTAAACCAGTTAAATAAAAAAAATATATCTTGTTGACAGCATGGACGCATGCTCTATGAAATTGACATATATCTTATGCTTCTTTTTCTGGTCGGTGGTGGGTCGGTGGTCAGTAGGGTTATATTGTTCTATGGTGGTCAGAGTCGGTGGTCTTAAGTGACAGCTGACAACAGCAAGTAACAAGTAAATAAAATATTATATATCTTCTGGTCGGTGGTAAATATTTAAAAAAAGGTAAAAAAAATAAAAAATAAACTAAATTGTGAGCGAATATACAATAAATATGGTGAAAATAATATTTCTCCATCCAGACTTGGGCATCGGTGGAGCAGAGCGATTAGTTTTGGACGCCGCTTTGGCCTTCAAAACCAAAGGCCACGATGTCGCCTTTTTTACAAACCACCATGATACAACGCATTGCTTCGCCGAAACCAGGGACGGGACCTTTCCGGTGACGGTGATCGGCGACTGGATTCCGCGTTCTATATTTGGGAGATTTAAAGCAGCGTGCGCCTACACCCGCATGGTTTTCGCCGCTGTATACTTAGCCTGGTACGTTATCCCAGTAGAGGAGCCTACGTTGATATTCTGTGATCTCATATCGTTGTGTATTCCATTTTTGAAAATGGCTAGAGGCCCTTTTCGAGTAGTGTTCTACTGCCATCATCCAGACAAGCTCCTAACTACTGAGGGTGGTATCTTGAAAAAAATATACAGAGCTCCATTGAATTGGTTAGAGGAATTAACAACTGCACAAGCTGACAAGGTTTTAGTGAACAGCAAATACACAGCTAGAGTGTACCAAGACGCATTCCAGAAAATTAAGGATGTACCTGATATTTGTTATCCATCTATAAACACAGAGTTCTTTAATAAAACTACTCCAAAAGCTTTGAAAGAAGTAGTACCAGTTGGCACTGATAAGTTCATATTTCTCTCAATAAATAGATATGAGAGAAAAAAGAATTTGCCTCTCGCATTAGAGGCATTGAGTCATTTAAAAAATATGCTAGATGAATCTGATTGGGAGAGAGTACATTTGATAATGGCAGGAGGTTTTGATCCAATAAACTTGGAGAATATGGAACATTTCATGGAGCTAACAGACTTAGCTGCTGAATTCGATTTAGAAGATAAAGTGACATTTATGAAGTCACCTAAAGATGTTGAGAAAGTATCTCTGTTGTATCACTGTAGGGCATTAATATACACACCCTCAAATGAACATTTTGGCATTGTGCCATTAGAGGCGATGTATTATAGCAAGCCAGTTGTAGCTGTCAATAGCGGTGGTCCAACAGAGACCATAGTAAATGAGGTCACTGGTTTTCTTTGTGAGCCAAATAGAAATTCATTTGCCGATGCAATGTGTAAATTAATTACTTCACCAGACTTATGTGGAAGGCTGGGTGAAGCGGGAAGGAAGAGATTTGAAACTAAGTTCTCATTTGAAGCCTTCACTAATCAGCTAGATGGTATTCTAACAAGAGAGCGACAACTCATTTCTGAAGTAAGAGCTATTGAGTACGAGAAAAAAGAGAAGAAACGTAAATAACAGGATGCCAACACTCCAACAATATTTGATATTGTTTGAGTGTTCAAATCAATTGATTGATCTCTTGTGATAGTAGATTCTTGCTAATAAAGTTGATAATAATATAATCATACTAAAAGAGATAGCAAAGATAAAGTAATATCACTTAATTGTAAAAATTGATAGCTGAAGAAAGATTATCATTATAATAATTATTGCTTAGATTTAGCTTTACATTTAAGGTGGAAGACAAGGGTCTGCCCGCGAAATTCAAATTTAATTTGGATTTTCGCAATTTGTTTGAGTTTGATGTGAGTTACTCACAAATTAGTCATTATTTTGACTAATTTCTTAAACTGGGCACTTTCAAGTAAAGATTTTTATATAAACCTGTGAAGATGATATTCCTAGGGGCGCAATTTGAATGCCTTATGCCTACTTTGTCGTATTAGTTTACAAATTGCGAAAATCCAAATTAAATTTGAATTTCGCGGGCAGACCCTTGTCTTCCACCTTAATGATAGATTTATCCATGTGTGACTATTTTATATTTCATACACTATAGCAGGGTGTATATATGTTAATTTTTAAGTGATATGTAAGTACTTGGCTTGTTGGATAGTTACTAAAATATTCATATATTTTTTAATATTATTGCAATTTAAAATTTAATAGAATTCATTAATTTAGCTAATAAGTAATGGTATGCTTATTTTTCGAGATATCTTAATAATAATAATGCCATGATTGCTTTATAAACTGTGAAGTGTAATGTAAGAGTTAGGTACCTATGATAATAATTTGTAAATTGACTAAAGTATATTTTTCTTGAGATTGTTGATTGAAAATAATATATTGTAGAAAAAAAATAGCTGGTTATAAGAAGTAGGTGGTAGCTGGTGATATTCATAATTATTGTAATCATTAAAATGACATTAAAAAACTATGACTAGATACCTACTACCTATTTTCGAAAATTCATTTGATTGTCTTCACTCTTCAGCTTTTATAGTAATTATACCTACAATGAGAGTATTTAAGCTGATACTTATTGCTTTGCATTTTATTAATGACTAGCGGATGCCCGCGACTTCGTCTGCATCAAACTTTCGCATTTATAATAAATACATAAATCTTACTAATAAGTAAGATTTATGTGTTTTTGGAGTTACTGCAGTAAATGTAAATTAGCTAGAAACATTCTCACTTGTTTCTATTCTGATCTGTTTATATCTAATTGTTAATATGTAACCTGTGTTTCAAATAAATGTCTTTGATAATGTTGTTCTCTGTGTCTTGTTTTAATGGAGTATATTCTTCCATTCTATTTTTCTGTAATTCTAGTTTTGGTTTATATATTTTAATAACATTTATACCAAATAGGTACATAAAATCAGAAGCTTAAAAAAATAGTCCTCAAATTAGACTGTGTAGGTACCAAAGATTTTGATATGAATAGAAATATAAATCACTGACGAAAATTATGGTAGGTACCTAATTAATTACGAAATATATAGCATCATCTCTATGGTGACAGATTGTACCCTCATATTCTCTCTTACTATATCAACTAAACTGCAAAATGTAAACTGACAAATGGACTAACTAGATGGGCCACTTTTTATATATATATCCAAGTGAGCAAATAAGCTGGTGGGTCACCTGATGTTAAGTGATTACCACCCCCCATGGATATTTGCAGCACCAGAGAAACCGCAAATTATTGTTACTATTTCAATTTTCAAGAGTACTAGCAATACAAACTACTAGTACCATGGAGTACACTAGCGGACATACTCAGTGTAAGCTTTGTTCACAAAAAAAAAACAAAAAATTGATAAAAATAATTTATTCTTAAAACATTTTCTAAATAATGCCTTATAAAATTATACAAATATCACTCAATGATAACTTTATCCATAGTGTCATAAACTTTTTCAACAGTTTCCGGCGGGAGTGGATCCATGAGCTCAAACTGAAAGTCGTATTGCTGGTCCAGACCAATGTAGCTGTCGCTCATTACATACAGCGTGTATATCATGCGTCCTGTAGACAAATACAATGATTTAGCAACTTAAAATGATTGAGTTAGGGCTAACTGGTTAAACGGTTGATCTCGTATACTAATGATTTTAGACTTTTTTTGTGTTAAACGACATAGTAATATAATGTAATAAACTATATCGTATGTCGGTCAAGATGGGACCACGATCCATGTATTTGCAATAATCCATGCATTATGTACAGTGTCGTTAGTAGATACGAAAAATAAAATAAAAACAAAAACTAAACAGGCATAAAAATTAGTTCCAATTTTGGCCACCGGGCAGATAAGTGTGACGGGCTTTAAGGTGGATGACAAGGGTCTGCCCGCGAAATTCAAATTTAATTTGGTTTTTCACAATTTGTAAACTAATACGACAAAGTAGGCTTATGGCATTCAAATTGCGAGCCTAGGAATATCATCTTCACAGGTTTATATAAAAATCTTTACTTGAAAGTGTCCAGTTTAAGAAATTAGTCAAAATAATGAGTTTGACGTGAGTTACTCACAAATTAGTCATTATTTTGACTAATTTCTTAAACTGGGCACTTTCAAGTAAAGATTTTTATATAAACCTGTGAAGATGATATTCCTAGGCTCGCAATTTGAATGCCATAAGCCTACTTTGTCGTATTAGTTTACAAATTGTGAAAAACCAAATTAAATTTGAATTTCGCGGGCAGACCCTTGTCATGCACCTTAACTGGGTCGAAATATCGACAAATTAATACGTCATATTTATCGTGGTACCCGTTTATTACATTATACTAAAACTCATAAATTTTAAAATACTTATATAGCGAGGTATCCAGGGGATATCCATTTTATTCGACTCTCGCTTTTCATGTAAAGAGCAATGCAGAAAATTTACCTTGACCTGTTGACCTTGAAATTTACCTTAAATTTACCTTACCGGGAACTCTTTAATTTTCCGGGATAAAAAGTAGCCTATGTGCTATTCCAGACTATAATCTTTCTCTGTGCCAAATTTTAGCCAGATCCATGAAGCCGTTGGCGCGTGATTGAGTAACAAACATCCATACATCCATCCAAACTTTCGCATTTATAATATTAGTAAGATAAGATGTACTACTACGTCAATGTGAAGATTGTCTTACCTCGTATTGAAGGGGTGTAGAAAGTGACATGCGTAGTCCCTCTAGCGGGAACTCGCTTCAACGCGTGAAGTTCCCCGTACTCAGTGGAGCCCAGAGTCAGGAACCAGCCCTCGTTCTTATTGCGAGGGAATCTCGGACAGAGGACATTGTTTGCGTTCCCACCGCGTCTAGCTATGTCTATGACCAGGGTGTATTCCTGTTCAAATAAAGGTATTACGTTATAGTTGGGGGTAGATTCAAATTTGTAAGGTCTAGGTTGGCTGGGGGTGGATTGAAATCTGTAAGGTTTAAGGTTCCATGTATCTCAATTATCTATTTCAAGCATATTAGTGTTGCTTTTTTGAAAGGAAGAAATTTATTAAAGTGCGAGAATGTTCCACAAAGGGTATAATTATAAACATTTTAGTATCTGAGATATTTTTATTATAAATATTTTAGTATCTGAGATATTGATATTTTTATTACCGTAGCTCAAATTAGGTAAAATAAAATATGAGAACTAGCCATCATTACATTAAAAAAATCTTTTATTTAAAAAAAAATTAGTTTTCACTTCTATCGGCAGTCCCTATGACTGGCAATTTTTTTTAAATATTTTGGTATAACATGTCATAGCATTATGAACCCTTACCTGATCAGCGTGTAAAGGTAACCAGTCCTCCCTCGTAGGTGGTTGTTTGATTCTCTTGTCTACTTCGCAATCACTGTCAAACCATAATCCCCGTATGTGGAACTTCAGGTCCAATGTGGGTAGATCGCATATTGCCTGTTGAATCAATGCACATTTTCTATCAATGCTTTACAAAAGTATAATAGCCGGTCTACATTATTGGCTGGGTCTCATTCAGGCCTTTTCAGTGCTGATTATATGACTCACTAGCTGATGCCCGCGACTTCGTCCGCGTGGATTAAGATTTTTTTGTTCCTGCGGGAACTTTAATTTTCCGGGATATAAAGTAGCCTATGTGTTATATTCCAGATTATAATCAATCTCTGTACCAAAGTTCATCCACATCTGTTCAGCCGTTCTGCCGTGATTGAGTAACAAACATCCATCCATCCATTCATGCAAACTTTCGCATATCACTTTTAATATTAGTAATATTATAATATATAATATTATAAGTAAAAGTAATAAGTATAAATATAGATTCACTGATTGACTCATCAACGACCAGTCCAAACACCTATAGGACCTAGGAAGCTGAAATTTTGGCGCAGAAGTTTCCTTTATAATGTACTAAGAAAAACGTCGGATGTTATAAATTGCTACAGGAAAGAAGGCGCGACATGTCGCTGGTTTAGTTTAAAACACTTACCCGATGAATTTCTCCAATCTGATTCTCCTCAAACTCCCTTCTCATATGCTTAGCTAAAAGCTCGTAATTTCTCATACATGTAACTTTCAGTCCGTTCAAAACCGTGCAAGGTTTGTTCGTATCCCTTGTCATGTTGGTGAACATGTATAGATGTTGAGAGTCTATATGAGGGAGAGTGGTTAGGGGCGAGTCGGCCGGCCAGCGCGCTTGCACGATGCACTGCATTAGCATTTGACAGCTCAAGCATACTGTCAACCAGCCGTTTTCGGCTGACGCGTCTATCATTGCCTAGAAAAAATTGGCCAACGTTTAAAAAAAAATTCGTTATTGGTTTTGTTTTCGATGGTTTTCAGGGTGTACTATGTAAAAAAAAGTTTCATCGAAATTCTTGCGCAATAATAATTATAGTAGAGTTAAGCCAGAAACGTACCTACTTGTAAAACTACTACGTCATCCTGGTCTTAAAAATACTACGTCGCCAAATGTATTCTAAGTATTTCTCTAGCCTAATCCATTTATATGCATTAAAGTTTGCCATTGGACAAGTCTAACTTTCCCGTATCCCTTGTCATGTTGGTGAACATATTATATAGATGTTGAGAGTCTATATGAGGGAGAGTGGTTAGGGGTGAGTCGGCCGGCCAGCGCGCTTGCACGATGCACTGCATTAGCATTTGACAGCTCAAGCATACTGTCCGCCGTTTTCGGCTGACGCGTCTATCATTGCCCAGAAAAAAATGCCCGACGTTTTAAACAAAAAACGGTATTGGTTTTGTTTTAGATGGTTTTCAGGATGCTGTACGTAAACACATGTGGTGGTCTTCGCAGTCCGCACATAATCCAATAGATGGCATTACTAGTAGCGCACGATGAACACGAAGAGCCCAACTCACGCTAACGAAGCGTTCTCTGAATTACGCCTATATACGACCTCCAACGATGAACGGTCGGACCAGTGGTCCCCGAGCACAACACCCGCTCGGTGGATGATATCATCCTTTGTTACGGTCGAGCCATATCATCTGCTCCCGTACAGACAAGTTTCATCAAATTCTTGCGCAAAAATAATTAGTAGTAGTAGAGTTAAACCAGAAACGTACTTGTAAAACGTCAAGACTGTATTTTAAGTGTGATCCTGGTCATAAACGTCCTGGACGTAGTATACGTCGCGAAATGTGTTCTAAGTATTTTTCTAGCCTAATCCATTTACAGGCATTAAAGTTTGCCATTGGACAAGTCTAACTGGGCATTCCGAACTGAAGATTTAGATTCTTTTGTGGATTCAAAAACACTTGTAATATTATATTTGAATTAAAGAATTTGAATTTTAAAATAGTCTGATACAATACGGACTTGCCCCCCGATTGTGTAAGGAAATCGTTAGTCAAACGTGTAACTCGACCTATTTAAGCAGTTCATAGATGCCTACACGTCAAAAAGCATGTAAGAACTCTTTAAAGAGTTTGAGTTATACGTGCTGTCAAATTATTGCGATTTTCTTAGAAAGTTCTGGTCACCAAGTATTTACAGACATAATATTTGGTAGTAGTAGTTACGACAAATGCGCTTGTATGAGTAGGAAAGTTTTGACATCGGATAAGTCTAAATTTTATGGCAATTATCTAATGTGTTAGACTTACCTGAATGATCCTAATAGTCTGATCCAATACAGACTTGGTGTCTGTGAGGTAGTCAGTATTCGGTAGTGGTAGTCGCGACAAATGCGCTTGTAGGAGTAGGAACGCTTTGACATTGGACGAGTCCAATGTTAGCGAGTCAACTGGCAAGCGACATTGCTGGGATAGCTCTCTGAAAAAAAATATAAATTGAAAATGTAGTTTTTTTTCAGTCAAAAAATGCACGTTGAGTAAAGATGCCTGAAAAAAATAACAATATTGCCTAGGCTAATCTTTAAAACTGCTGAAGCAATTTAGACATGGAGTATAGGCTTATTTTTCTAGAGTTTCTTTAATAATCTAGCAAACGGGGCGGTCTTTTGTATGGAGACTGGAGACCTCTGCATTAAATCTTCAGTCGTTGAAA
Source organism: Erebia aethiops (assembly GCA_923060345.2). Taxonomy (NCBI): domain Eukaryota; kingdom Metazoa; phylum Arthropoda; class Insecta; order Lepidoptera; family Nymphalidae; genus Erebia; species Erebia aethiops. The sequence goes on along the minus strand of OV281083.1, from coordinate 25,306,783 downwards.
AAACCAAAAAACCAACCATTTTTTTTGCCATGCCAAAACCACGCGGAAGTTCCGCATGTTTTTTTTGAACCTTTTTATAAGTTTTGCTTCATACTATACTACAACCCTGCCAAGTTTCAACGAGTAAGGATTCAATGCAGGGGTCTCCACAGCGGAAGTTAGGTATTTATATTTTACACCTAAAACTTTTCTCGATTTATTTTTTAACCGACTTCCAAGAAAGGAGGAGGTTCTCAATTCGGCGCGTATCTTTTTTTGACCGAGCGAAGCGAAGGTCTCTGAGTCTACTTGAGTGAATTGGCACTTGTCCGTCCGTCCGTCCGTCAGAGCATTATAACTTCTGAATTACCTACTGAACGTAATTACTTCAGCTTTAAATATAATATGTAAACCAATGGCCTCCCGCCGAATATGGCTTAAAAAGTTATAAAAATCTTTATTTCAGGGGGGCTCTCATAGAAGCGAATGCGAAGTAAAATATTTTTTATAAAGTTACATAGGGTTGCGGTATATCATTTTAAAGATAATTAGGAATAGAGTCCAAAAATATTAGTTTTTTTAATTTTCCCCCCAAAATTGACGAAATGGGGGGCTTTCAAAGTGGAGATTATCTACGGCCAAAGTTGACCTCAGAACTCTAAATTTTCTGAAAGGCTGAGCCTGAAACTTGACCAATTATTTGAATTGTATCCTGTACTTGAACAACAAAATTAGATAAATATTGTAAGGAAACGGAATTATTTAATTTTTAATGAGCTTCAGTATTTTTAACAGAACTTCACATTTATGTCAATAGATGGCACCGCGAGGTATTAGTTCGGGGCGAACCACTAGTGAATAGTATAGTAGGTAGTCATATTTACACTCAATACCGAAATATCAAAAGAAACAAAGGTAACAAAACAACATACCCGTTGAGAATATCTTCATTATGTCTCACAGGCAGAGTAGCATATTCCTCCGAGTCGGCCAGTATCCTAAGCAGGTTGTCAAAAGTGAGGTTACTCTGCAGGTGAGCGTGGAAGTGCGCCATTGTCTTGTGCGACAGGTAGTAATATGACGCTATTCGGCCCATCCATGTGCAATGGATTGTGCGTTGGTCCTACAAAACAATGTGGTTACTTATTTTAGCACGTGTTTCATGCCATGTATAACTTAGGTACTTTCAAGGCAAGAGTGAATAGGCATCTTCTAGGCAAGCGCGTTCCAACCTAGACGTACATCGTTGCTTTGTACTAATAGACTAAGAGATAGATGTACTTTTGGTAACTATCACCAGGAAGGCTGATTCAGTATTTGGTGGATGTAGGGCTCTCCTCTGGTTCAAATAGTGATGGTCTGCCCGCATGCGGCTAGGAATCTGACTACTTATCGCCGCTCAAAGACGTGTTATGGTTACCAAAAATGAACAGTAACTAGGAAGGCTGATTCTAGTATAGTATTAAAGAATGCGTAGTACCTATTTGAACAGTATAAAAACTGACGCTATTCATCGAGGCGTTCATTAGATATGGCCGCTCATAGATGTGTACCATACATATGGTAACCAAAAATGAACAATAACTAGGAAGGCTGAATTGGAAATTATCAGTTGAAATACACCTTAAAGAAAAGATTTTCACTTATTTTGCCCGGGTAAAAGGGCCGTGCTGGCTAGTTCTTAAAAAAATTGCCTGTTTTAAGACCGAGAAAAGAAGCTATCATACAATTTTTAAATTAACGTTATCATATTAGTCAGCTGAAATAGTATACTTATACTACAAGTTAGCCCTTACAAGCTTTGTGTACTCGCCGTTTGTGTACCGTAACATAATAAATAATATCAATCTTACCTCTTCAATTTCCACACAGTTCGCATCAGACAACGCGTCGAGCGAGGTTTGCACTAAATTGGACAGATAATAGTTTATGTCCTGAGGCTCAATGCTCTCCAGCTTGTAATATGACGGATTCTTCAGTAGACGTCTGAAGAAATACGTCCACGTCATGTAATCTAGAATGTCTTGTTTCGTTTGTACCGTGCCTGTAAAACGGATGGATATTTATTTTTAAAAAAATAGTGATTATATGGAGGAAAAACCTTCCAAATCTCCCAAGAGGTTCAAAAAATTTATATCAACTACAAGTTAGCCCATGACTGCAATCTCACGTGATGGTAAGTGATGATGCAGTCTAATTGAACTAAATTGAACCTCATAATATGTTGAAATTACATTATTCAAATTATTACATTTATTATTATTACATTATCACAGAAAGTGATAATGAATAATAATGTTGAAATTACATTATTATTCATTATCACTTTCTGTGACACGCTTGGTGAAGAAGTTCTAGAGGGTTGTCATTCGACGGATTTTGAAGTGAAGAATCGTTGTGATTTGAAAATTCAATGAAACGAAAAAGTGACACTAAAAGAGACAAACATGTTCATAATAGGATTTAGCTTGCGAGAGGATGAGATAGAATACAAGTTATATTTACCTATCTCATTCTCTCGTAGGCTACTTTTCTGAAGTTTCACTTCTGCCGTGTGTGAATTACATACACACATTCTTTTTTTTAAAGAATGCAAGAGTCAACATACCCGCAACGATTTCAGCGTTCAAATGATCCGCCAGCACTTCGAGCAAGCTCGACTCCACTGGGAACGGCTCGTAGAGGAATTTCTTGTAAAAGTTCTTCTTCTGATCGTGAACCAATACGACCGCTACTCCTTCGTTGTCATACTAAAAAGATTAGTTAGTCATCAGTAAATTGACAGCGTCCAAAATCTGTATCTTAAAAAAAAAGATATATAGTCCCACAACCAACGAACTCAATTTACATAGACGGGCCCTGTCAAACAAAGAATGTGGGCGTATTTTTAGCAACGCCATCAACGCCATCTAGTCTGAAAAGCGGGAACTTGCTTGCAACATCTTGAATGAAAGCATGAAAACATATGACTCGGTCATAGATAATATAGGTCATAGTCGTAAGGTCAGTTAGTAAAAAAAAAAATCATACAGTTTGCCGCGGAAATTAAATGATTGCGTAATGGATAAAAATATTAAATAGGAAGATTAAATAACGTTTTTTTGGAAATGTATATTATTGTGAATTGAAACACTTACCTTAAAATTAAAATTATACAGTGCCAAACTAATTAAACTTTAGATGTTAACTTAATAATAACAAATTATCTGCACGACGAGCGATCGTGACCTAACGCTACGACGGGAACAAAGACAGGTGCGGAACGTGTTCAGCAACTCGGACGCCCGGCGTTTTTCTATGAAAGGGCCCATCTAGTTCCTACATATATATCGATGCCCACAACTTATTTGACCCGGTGACAGCGTCGCTAGTATAATATATCTATACTAATATTATAAAGAGGTAAAGTTTGTGAGTTTGTGACGTTGTAGCGGGTAATCTCTGGATCTATTGAACCGATTTATATTGAAAATTCTGGTACCAATAGAAAGCCACAATATTTGTGAGTGTCATAGGCTATAATATATACGTTTATATATTTTTAAAAGCATCAATAGAAAAGTGCTGTAACCTTATCGCAAACTTAAATTACAGATTGAAAGAATGCTGTAAGTAATCTTGTATTTAATTTGCACCCCAAAAGAATGCTGTATCTATATGTCACAGTAAGATTGTAAAAACCGTTAGATTATAATATAACGTTTTTTATCTCGATAGATTATAAACTTTCGACAGATTGTGAACCGTAACATACTGCTTACAATTTAACGCGTTATTTTTCGGTAAATTGTAATATATTAGGTATATTAACCCGATAGAACCTAAACTACCTGAATATTCATGTCAAACCCTAACCTAACCTACAGTTCGCGCGCGAGTTGAATGCAGAGTAAATGTAAGTGTCACCATACATTTACTCTGCATTCAACTCGCGCGCGAACTGTGCAAGAAAGAGACAAGAAAACGTAAAAACAATAAATATTTCATAAATTAATACTCAGAACATTGAACGGTTCACAATCTTTCGACAGTTTATAATCTGGCGGGATAGAAACCGTTAGATTATAATCTAACGGATTTTACAATCTTACGGTGACATATATATATTATAGTAATCTTTTCACATGTTACTTTCATTCCATAAGAATGCTGTAAGTTATATCAGATGATTAATAATAAACCGCACTTTTGCTGTAAGTTAAAAGAGTGTTAAAACATAGTTTTTTTAGTGACTTACAGCAAATTGAACACGTAAACTTTTCAAAATTATACCCTATTTTAAAAGTTTTTGCCGTCGTAGCGATATGAGACCCAGACCATTCGACGCAGATTTTTTTTTCTGAATATAGCTGTGTATTCAGTCTACTTACGCCATTCTTGCTACTTACAGCAAATACGTTTTCTTACGTCGATATATTAACCCGAAAAATTAGGGATTTCCCGTAGGAATTTAAAAAACTTATTACACGCGTACGAAGGGCGGGCATCTGCTAGTTAAAAATAAAATAAAAACTAAACAGGCAAAAAAATTAGTACCAGTTTTGGCCACCAAGTTACAAGACTATACCTACAACGGAAACTCTACTTTTTTTAAAAAACAGTAAACAATTATTACGTCTTGTCAACTTCTTAAGAAATTATTGTTCTAACACTCTCCCAAAACTCAGGCTACTATTTAATATTTTCACCAGATCTCGGATCCGTATGGCAACATACACGCAATAAAATCGTCCTATTTTGAAGTTGGGTAATACTCACTTGTGGTCGTCCAGCGCGCCCCATCATCTGTAGAACATCAGTGATGGGCATATCCACGTATCTCTTTTGCTTGCCGTCGAAGTATTCCGTGCCTTTGATCACCACCAAATGTGCGGGGAAATTCACTCCCCAGGCTAGTGTTGCTGTGCAAATAAGAACCTAAACAGGGACAAAATAAAGATTAGTTTAAAAAATTAAGAACTTGGTGTGATATAGCGTGATTGAAGTATTGGGTTCATGTTATATTTGAGACACATTTTATGCTATTGCATTCACTGTACGTTTTTAAAGGCCGTGAGAATTATTTTATTTTCCGAGATAAAAAAAGTCACCTAGATCCTTCCTCGGGATGCAACCTAGCCTAGTATTTACCAAACTACGTTAAAATAGGTTAAATAGATGGGCTGTATAAGCGTAGCAGACAGACCTATACTTCAAATTAAAAAAAAAACATTTCTTTAACCAATTTACAAAATTATATAGTGTACTTCAGCATTCATAAAATTAGTATGGATTTTGTTAATTTACTTTCGCAATATTAGTATTGATTCGATATTTCTTTCAAAAATTCATAACATTAACAAAAACTCTTATTAAGACTCTTCATTTGAGCTGTAACGGTTCGGATCAATATTTAGCTCTTTTGTCCCCTGATATTTTATTATTCATAGCATTAAAACTCAAAATTTATTTATACCAAATTGTAGGCAAATCGCTTATCTACCACAATGACTGACAACATTTTGAAATTAATTAATAGATTGTTCCTTATTGCGAAAATACCAAGAGGCTGTTATTGAATCTTGGGTTTTGTGTAAACTTTGACGTTAGCAAACGTCATAATTTACTCACTGTGGTCTAAAAAAGAGATACTTTTATTGAGTATAAGGTCCTGAACTACAATAGTTGAAGAGAAAAATTATTAATTTGCTATTCTTTGTATTATAAATTTTTGTTTTTTCATAGTAAAAACTGACCTGTATTTTTTGATTTATAAACAGTTCTTCAACAGTGGTCCGATCTTTTTCATGCAAGCCAGCGTGATGTATTCCAATGCCAAAGGCTAACGTGAGTTTTAGATTCGACTCTCGAATGTGCGATAGGATTTGTTCCATTTCCGATTCTTGCATATGCAACCATTGTTTAGGGTTGTCTTCCGCTGCTAGATACGCAATCAGGTCTAGGGCTGTTAACCTAGAATAGAATATTAATATAGAAGTAAGATTAAAATGGCGCAAATGACAAGTAAATTATTTTTTTAGTTTGATCAAGGCTTGTGGAAAACCCTCGAATAGCTGCAATAATATAATATATTCAATTTGAATACAATAATATATTTTTAAATTTTTACTACAAAAATTGACTTGGGCTACCAAAGTTATTTTAGACCTATTTCGTCCTAGGTGCTATCTCAAAAACGACTCCACATCAAACGCTGTAACTTAATTATAATTTCAGGCATATCCTGTAGTTAAACGCTTAATACAATCATTAGTCAATTATCAAACAGAAATTAAATTAATACACTTTTTCCTAAAAGACAGAGCGTGGCCTTCTCCAATTGGCCGAAGGCCAATTCATAAAACAAGAAATCCTTTGGCTAAATCTGTATTGTGTTCATAGATGGCGCTACATCGGCAATTTTGAATTCTTGTGGCTCTTTTTGGGGAAGAATAAAATAAATCAAAGACTAGATATGAAAAATTGGTTATATAGTACGTTTAACTATTTGTAGGTCCGAACTCATAGGACCCAAGGTCTTAGTTCGGGGCGAACCACTATAGATAGTTGTATTCGATTCAACGCGTGCCTTGTAACGTTTAACAAATTCAAATATTTTATATAAAATTTTGACGACCTCCGTGACGCAGTGTTGAGCGCTGTTGTCTTAACGTGCGGAGGTCCCGCGTTCGATTCCCGGCAGGGTCAATTTGGGATTTTATAATTTCTGAATTTTCCCTGGCCTGGCCTAGTGGGAGGCAAAAGCGTGCCGCCAAGCGATTTAGCGTTCCGGTACGATGCCGTGTAGAAACAGATTAGAGGTATGGGTTTAACTGCCATGCCCCTAACAGGTTAGCCGCTACCATCTTAGACTGTATCATCACTTACCATCCGGTGACATCGCAGTCAAGGGCTAACTCATAATTCGTAACAAGGGCGTCGTAAATTTAAAAAAAAATGTTTCTAGTATTGTTACACATACCTGGTCTGTCGTCTGCTGGAGACGAACACGAGTGAAGGTGCGGAGGGCGAATGAGTTCGTATGGCCTGGAACGTTGGCTTGTTCATCGAAAGCATACGCGGACAGTAGTGACGCCCCGGGTGACCCGATATGTGGACCTGGGTACGAGCCAAACCGTTAATATAAAAACTAGCACTCAAATTACAGAAAATTAAAAAAAAGAGTACATGTCCTCAAGTTACCAAAAATTTAAATAAAATAATGGATCCAAAATAGATGTCCTCAAGTCCTTCTCCAAAAAATTTACTCAAACTTTTATACAAACTAATATAAACCGAGTAGATGATGTGAGAACTTTAATATGGGGATAGCATATAATAATATAAATATAACCTATCTCTGTACCAAGTTTCGACCAATTCGGTAAACGACGCAAAAACAGACAGACATCCAGACACATTTTCTCATTCGTAAATAATATTAAGTACAGATAGAAAATAAGTTGAAAAATAAAAAGTGGTCAGACGGCTGATACTTCCGGAAACCTTCCTTTAAAGGTTTAAGATACCAGAGAGATACCAGAGGTTCAAGATACAAGAAACCTTCCCTAGAAGTTTTAAGATATCAGCTTAAACTAATAAACTCTGATCTGTCTTAAAAAATATAAGTTTTTTCAAGATCAGAGGTTTATGTTTTAGTATGCTATTAATAAATATAAAATAAAGAATATACCATAAAAAACTCATACCTCTAGTGGCACGGGCCGGACGGACGGCCTAAAATTGTAAAGCCCCATCTCTCCTATGTTCAGCCAATTCGCGAGGTCCTTTGCGTTAGCCAAAGCTGTCGATAAACCGATGATTCGCAACCGTCTTGAGGTATGCGACTCGATGAAATTTGTCCTATTGAAAGTAAAAAAAATCACTATAGCAATCATTTTACTGTAATAGCGGCCCCAGATTTACTAAAATTAATATTAGTTACCTGCAATAATCGAATCTATACTATCATGAGTCATGATTTGATTAATTTGAACAACTTACAGATTTGATTAATCTGAACACTATAAATCGGAATTAAATCGTCTGAAACATTGGTAAGCAGAGGCTCGAAGTCAAAAACAATTTGAGATTTAAAAAAAGTTCTCTGGAGTCTGTCTATGAGGCAGCCATAAATTCTTCATACAATAGAATGTTCCGTCAATGAACGGATACCTATCTACATAAAAACCAAAAACGCCACCAGCAACCGAACGCATCAATGTCGCAAAACAGATTGGCGATTTATAAGGAGTTCAAATAGTAGTGTCTTAAATCATCAAAAATCATTTTTAAAAACAAGCTTTTATCGACCGCCATATTGAATTTAGTTTGACGTCATTTTATTTTTCGTATTCTTCTTAGCCAACCCTTTTAACTGATACCCATATCATGGAGGTGCATAAAAAATAACTAGACTGCCATATTTGGGAGTCCGCCATATTGGATTTAGAATGACGACACTTAGCATGTCAACCAAACTAAAAGTGTATGCAAAATTATGCTCAATCGGTAGGGGATAACAGTTTTAAAATTCAGTTGCAAGATTTGACCTAAACTGCAAACCTAAATTGCAAGTTAAATAAAAGCTTGTAAAAACAAAACCTACCTGGATACAATAACTTCCAACACAGGTCCTCTATCCTCGCCCAGCAGATGAATTTCATCGATAACAATCAACGCCACATCCCTCACATAGTTCCTCGTTTGCCACGATCGGCTGATGCCGTCCCATTTCTCGGGGGTTGTCACTATCACTTGTGAGTTTCGGATTGCTCTTATATCGGGGGATACGTCACCTAAAAGTTTTAAAAAAGATTTTTTTTATAAAGTTGACTGCAATAAAAGGCAAGAAATACTGTTAGGTAATCCATACTTATCCATATGAATATTATAAATGCGAAAGTGTATCTGTCTGTCTATCTGGTACGCTATCACGGTCCTTATGTTCAACCGATTTTGATAAAATTTGGTATAGGGATAGTTTGCATTTCGGGGAAGGACATAGGCTACTTCTTATCCCGGAAAATTAAAGAGTTCCACTTAATCCACGCGAACTTAGTCACCGGCATTATCTAGTAATATTATAAATGCGTAAGTCTGTCTGTCTGTCTGTTACGCTTTCGCGGCCCAAATTTTCAACCAATTTTGTAGAAAAGTCCAGAGATAGCTTGAATCCCGGAAAATAGATCCGATAGTCCGATTTTATAAGAGAATTCGAGGGACCAATAATAAACCAACACACCATGGGATATCTTTTTATTATTGGTTTAATATTTCATGCCAATTATTTTGGAATTGGACTGTGAAGTGTCTGCCGGCCTTATGGCAGCTTAAAAGTACATATAGTGATAATAAAGTTTTTCACGAAATTTTAGCTAAATTAACAGTTAATTTAGTGATGCCAACGTTTTCAAAATTTCTTGTTCATAAGTTACCTGTCAACTCCACAACATTCTTTCCCAGCCTCTCTTCCAGTCTCACTTTCCAATCCTTTATTCTTTCTTTTACCAAAGCTTTTAGGGGTGCAATGTAGACTACCTGTAAACATTTAAATTAATTTAAACTTTTAATCCACTACATCATGCGTCAATTTTCAATCTATGCTATCTAAGATGCGTATTTAATACATATGCGTCTATTTAACTGCGTAAATTTGAATGGATGCGTCCATTGAAAATCAGTTTTGTATGGACAAAATCTGAATCGAGCTGAATAATAGGGATGATGACAACTCAATCAAATCTAAAAACGCGCTTCTAGTATGGAAGTTGTATGAAATTTACAATAGTGACGTCATCAAATTTCAACGCACTTTTATTCTTTAATCTACTTATATTTTAAAATGGTTATCAAACTTTAAACTAACCAAGGATGTGAATTTTAGATCTTTTGGAAGACCCTTTATTAAATTATCAGTTAGAAATAATTTATTTTTGATATAGGCATCATCCCTATTGCAATCAGTCCTTTAATCAGGGGGTGTTTCTGTAGACTTTTCCCCTTCCAGTGAATGTTTGACAGGGCATAACAAGGCTTACCTTGCAATTCGGATACTGGTTAAAGACTCTAAACATTGCCACTTCAGCGACTATAGTCTTTCCAGAACCAGTGGGGGCACCTAATAGCACGTTATTATCCGTATGATACAAACAGTGGAATATCTGTGTTTGTATCGGGTTGAAATGACTGAAGTTGTACAGCATTTCGTAGGACGGATTGTTGAGTGCCGTGACTGGGAGAGGTTGAAGTTCCAGGAGATCTGAAAGGGTATTTAATACCTAAATAAATCCATATCCATACTATATAATATTATAAATGTGAAAGTGTGTCTGTCTGTCTGCTACACTTTCATGGCCCATCTGTTGAACCGATTTTGATGAAATTTGGTACAGGGATAGGTTGTATCCCGGGTTCCCGCGGTAATTAAAAAAACTTATTCCACGCGGACGAAGTCGCGGGCATCATCTAGTAAAATATATCATATACTAGATGATGCCCGCGACTTCATCCGCGTGGATTAAGGTTATTTGATTCCCGCGGGAACTCTTGAATTTTCTGGGATAAAAAGAGGCTTACGTCTTTCCCCGGGATACAACCTGTCCCTGTACAAAATTTCATCAAAATCGGTTACACAGATTTTTTTTATTTATTTCCGCGGGAACTCTTGAATTTTCCGGGATAAAAAGTAGCAGCTATGTCCTTCCCCGGGTTACAACCTATCCCTGTACCAAATTTCATCAAAATCGGTTGAACAGATGGGCCGTGAAAGCGTAGCAGATAGACAGACAGACAGACACACTTTCGCATTTAAAATATTAGTATGTATTTTGACAGCTCTGGAGTATAAACTGGAGTCTAAGACAACTTAAGGATTAATTTATTCGACATTATTACCATGAAATAATAATACGTAAATAAATTAATAATTTCGAACTTTTTCTACCCAATCATTTTTTTGTAGTTTTTGTTTCGATTTTTTTTGTGGGAGTTCAAAACTCCCCCAGTTTATGTAGGTTTTGTGGCTGTGTTGAGGCCAAAAGAGTTTCAAAGACTTGGTTAAGATATTCTTTCCAGAGTTTAGCTGCAAGATACTCAATACTGGTAAACCCAAACGACCTTAGCGTTTGGTCGTATTGTAAGGATTCAGACAAACAAAATAAACAGACTTTTAAAAATTAACAGAAAATTTTAAACTTTTTGTAAGCAATGCTGCTTAACGAACAAAAACATCGATGCATCTCATTGGCTGGGCAGCGCCTATTGTATGAGTGAGATAGAGACATGACTCACCAGTATGAGGAGGATGTGTTTCAGGCAATATGAGGTGTTGGAATGTTAATGCCAGAACACTTTCCGAACCCAACCATCTATAACAAAACGTATTGCTGTGACTTTTTCTACAATTTACAAACTATTGCTTATAAAGATTGCCAAAGATGCTTGAACAGAAGCATATCATGCTTCTATGCGTTCAAGCATCTTTCATCCGATTGAGGTCAAGCATTGTATAGTTGTTGTTGACACATGCATGGAACACAGTTACATATTTCCCTTCCATAACAATAACGAAAACTTAAGAACTTGCCGAAAAAATAAAATTTGCATACCCCCCCAAAAACTTACGCTATTTTCAAAAAGCGCATATTGTATGGCCGTTACATTATTTAACAAACTACCCGACAATCTAAGATAAGCCTTTGACAGTATTTAAAAATAAAATTTATAATATTTTAATGAATAAAAATTACTATGACATTAGCGGATAAGATTATATCAAATTATTAAATTATATTTTATTACGGTGACATTTAACAATTAGCTCAGTTTTTTTTTGTACTTTTTTAATCATTTATCTAATGTAATGTAATTTAATCTTAATCAATTCAATCAATCAATCATCATTTATTTATTAGTTATTATTTAAATTTTCTGACATAGTACAATCAAAATACCTACAATAACTGGCACTCGAATCGTCCATACAAATTACTTATTATATTTTAAAAGAGGTATTCCAACGCATGCCGGGCCTTAGCCAGCAAATAAATATATTATTCAAGTGATCACCTTTTAAAATTCAATACGATTAAGTATTCAGTTGATAAGTTACTATAAGCAATTTTGGTTCTTTACTTACATTTTACGTTCGTTATTGGTCAATAACAATGTTACAAGTTATTAAACTTCACATACACATAAATATAAATTTAATATTGAAACGCGTTAAGAAACTATTGAAAAACCTATCTACCTTTCAGACGTGGCTCGTACATAATACTGTGGCGGCAACGGCTCAGATATTGGTATCGTTATGATGAGCTCTTGTGGTTCATTGGTTATTACCTGAACAATCATAAAATCGACATAAGATATTGCTTGCATTAGAAATGAAAAAAAAATGTATATCTGCAGTATGCACTAGCTGATGCCCACGACTTCGTCCCCGTGGATTGAGGTTTTTTGGTTCCCGCGGGAACTCTTTCGTTGTCCGGAATAAAAAGTAGCCTATGTGTTATTCCAGACTAAAATAATCTATTTCTGAGCCAAATTTCATCCAGATCCGTTCAGCCGTTCTGGCGTGATTGAGTAACAAACATCCATCCATCCATACAACCATCCAAACTTTCGGATTTATAATATTAGTATATATTGATCGAGCGTCAGCGGTCAAGCGCTTGAAAATTCCATACAAACCGTAGTTAACATTTTTTTTTTGTTATTTGTAGATACTCTATCTGCAATGAGTTTAAACTTTAACTAATAAGCAGATGATTTTGGATGCATCGAGAATTGGGAGGTAACTACTTCGAGAAACTCTCCTCATGAAGCTTTCGCTGGCTTCATTGTCCACTGGACAATAAAGTAGTTAACTATAATGCAATATTGAATACATAATCAAATCAAATCAAATCAAATAATGTTTATTCAATATAGGTAGGTATACTACACTTATTGACGTCTAGTTATTCATAAAATATAATGGTGATAATAATCAGTAACGGTATCTTAAAACTAAAGCTACGAGGGTTCCAAACGCGCCCTGGTCTGAGAAGAGCCCACAACAAACTCAGCCGGGGGCTGAGTTTGTTGTGGGCTCTTTTCACTATCACCATTTCACAAATCATCTTAACTAAGGAACTATCAGAGCCATTAGAACAAATCATTGCCAAGCTTCCTTGTCATTTAAGTAATCCTTTACATGGTAATAAGATTTTTTAATGAGTTTACGTTTTACATTAACTTTGAACTTATTCAGAGACATTTTCAACATGTCTTCTGGTAGGAGGAGGGATTGTAGAAGCGGACACTGTTTCCAACAAATGAATTGCTAGTTTTACTAAGCCTAGAAGTTTACAAGTTTATTTTTATTTCTAGTATTGACATTATGGCAATCACTTTTCTTCTTGAATTTATCAATGTGTTTATGCACGTATACTAAATAATATGTTATTGTGTTCCTCTCGTATAGTTTAGATAAGTAATTGAGTATTTGACAAATATAAACCGAATAGGGTTATGGGTTAGTATAACTGCCATGCTCCTAACAGGTTAGCCCGCTACCATCACCATCTTACGGCCGAAATTAATAATCAATCTATCTGTAGTCTGTCGGTTTGTTACCAAGCAACGTTGTTATTTGTATTGTGCTTTTCGTCATAAAACAATGTTGCTAAGCAACTTATCGACAGACTACAGATAGATTGATTATTAATTTCGGCCGCTAGACTACATCATCACTTACCATCAGGTGAGATCGCAGTCAAGGGCTAACTTGTAAGTGGATAAAAAAAAGTAGTTTAAAATAGTTATTCAACATATCAGGGGACGTGGATATTAGGACTTTTGGGAGATCCTCTATTTAATAATCGCCAAAAATAATTAATTTGAATAGAACTTGTCAAATACCCAATTAGAGATTTGTATACAACCGGATAAAGTACCTGTTTCTTAGTTATGAGGAAATATTCATGGTAGTACATGATATCTGTTTCAGGATCCTCCACCCAAATCCAGAAAGCTTCAGGCGCTTTGCCGTGATATTTGTCGTTCCATCTGAAAATCAAGTTTTCAGAATATTTTGTAGAGCTTGAATAAGTATTTGGAATTAGCAGTGACCGAAAACTATTCAGTAGTTATTTACAAAAAAAAGGTTAGGCGTCTATGACACTTGGAAAAATGGTCTAGAGTTCTGTGTTCTGTTCTGACTGAAAGACAAATCCAAACTCATACTCACTCATGGGTATCATCTAGATTCTAGTGAAACAATGTATTGAATGAAATTTGAATTCTATGAGTAGTTGAAAACTGTTGCCACCAGAGGCCCATTAATTGTCTAAGCAAATCATTTGACAGCTTGAAACATATTACTCGAACTGCTTAAGGAGTTCATACAAGCTTTTGACATGCAGGCATCTATGAACTCCTTAAACAGGTCGAATTATATATTTGACAAACGATTACGATTTACTTACACAATCGGGGGCTGATCCAGCTCTACAGACCCAGGAAACATTAAAAAAAAATTACGCAATAAAAAGTAATTATCATACTAATATTATAAATGCGAAAGAGTGTTTGTTTGTTCGTTTGTCCTTCAATCACGCCGTAATGGAGCCGCCGTTTGTCATGGGTATAGTTGAGGACCTGGAGAGTGACATAGGCTACTTTTTATTCCGAAAAATTAAGAAGTTCCCGCGGGAATCTAAAAAAACTTAAACCACGCGGACAAAGTCGCGGGCATCAGCTAGTATATTATATAAAATCCTTACTTGAAATTGGGCGTAATGGTTAGTCGGATCCGTAAAACAGTCCTCGTAATAGGATGCAAACTGGCTTCCATTTCTAACAGAGGGAACTCATCCGCACATTTCTTTAGATGCCTCGCTGCCTTTGGGTTGCGAATAAGATCACCTAAAATATGAATCAAATCATAATTAATCACATAATAAAATCATTTTAATATTTTTATAAAATAAAACTAGCAGATGCCCGCAACTTCGTGCGCGTGAAATAAGTTTTTAAATTCCCACGGGAACTCCCTAATTTTGCGGGTTAATATAGTGCCTACGACACTCACAAATAATGTGGCTTTCTATTGGTACCAGAATTATCAAAATCGGTTCAGTAGATCTAGAGCTTACCCCCTATAACCTCACAAACTTTACCTCTTTATAATATTAGTATACGAGTAGATACGTGTTATTGGAAGGTTTTGAACATAATTTATTAAAATAACAATTTTCAGGGTATAAAGCAAATCAGCACTTTGGAAAAAAGTTAGTTGTTTTTGGGTAATTCTAGGAGGCCGAAAATACCAAATCCATAATTGTTTTATTAATATCTATATCTGTTTGAATAGTGAATTATGAATATATATGGTGTACCTCAACTAGATCTTCTGGTATACAAAGAACTTTTGCTAAACTTAAACGTGCTTAAAGAACGGAATGTTCATTCCTTGTCCATTAAAAGTTTTTTCTAAAACCAAATTAAATTACTGCTGGGCACAGGCCTCCACTCTTATTGGAGAGAGGGAATTATAGCTTAGATCCACCACACTGCTCCAATGCGGGTTGGCGGGCTTTAACGAGTATGTTATGTTAGTGATAATAACAGGGACCGACGGCTTAACGTGCTTTCCGAGGCTGTGTCCGAGGGTGAGGTGACTCACCCCAACTTCCAACTCCAGGCTGGCACTGAGAATGTCTTAACTGAAAACCCCAATTCCTAACAATTTTTATGCCCTACGGGAATCGAACCTAGGACCTCGTGTTCCCAGTCAACCATGCTAACCGCTATGGTCTAGCGGTAGCATGGCGAGGCAGTTAAATACCTAATTCTTTCCAATCCATGTCCCGTATCTGGTCAGGTTTGAGCATTGGGTACTCGATATGCTTCAACACTTCATTGGGGAAGCAGTTGAATTGTCTCATATCGCTGTAGAAGTCCCATAATTGTAGTTCCATCATTTTCGCCATCTTCAGGTAAAGACCCGCCATGTACGCGTTGTTTTTGCGGAGGGTTATCTCGAATAACGCACGCACTATACGAACAGCGTTCTAAAACATTATTCGAATTAAAGTTACATTGTATTAAATTAAAATAAATAATAATATTTGAATCTCGTTCGACAAAAGTTTTGCATCCAAGCGCCAATTTTCGTCGGTGTGTTGCTATAGGTTATGGGAGTGAACCACATTTCAAGATTTTTTTTACTATGATGTTGTTAAAGGAAACGGCTTACGATTTAATATTTAATAATACGAGGGTGTTGTTCTGTGGGAAAATTCGAAATGTTAGCAACATTATTTGCGTACACGACGCAACTTTGTGGAGTGACGGTAAGTGCGTGTTCACGTATAAATGGCACGCGCAGAGGCACGTATATCAATCTGCACTTTCGCACATTCTGGCGTGAATCTGCGTTCGCTGATCCCTGGCAGACAACACCAATCCAGTGAGAGACAACCAATAGGTGTGTAGTAACGGAACGTTACAATGTAAGTTGCCAAACCACTTTTATTTGAATATATTACATGGCGCAGCCGGTAGGATTCATGAATCATGATAGACCATAATGTACACTAGCACTATTAAAAAATTAATAAACAGAATTTGACATCGCCATCTAAATTCAATTCAAAATACAATACGATGTGTTAACAAAGGCGACAAATTAAACCGTTTTTATCCATTGTGAAACATCTAAGACAGCCTGGTTTTACCTGACTAATGTAATTTAAATCAGATTGCAGCGACGACGCGTTAACTCGTCCTCTTGAAAGGTAAGTTTGTAGCAGAATGTTGATTTTCCAATGTATATCTTCGGGCGGGTCGTCGATTCTTAGTTCACAGTACTGGTCTTTGAGATTCCACATTTCTGTCAGTTCTTCTTTTCTAACCTATTGTTATTATGAGAAAACATGTTATAATTTTACATAGTCCAAAGAAAGTGTGACTGGCTTAATTTCTAACAAAATATATTTCTGTTCTTTTTGTTAAATCTACAGGGATTGTATAATATACTTGCATTAAATCAATCGAGATCTAACAAAGAAAAACATCATATTATGATTTCTTACTGTACTGTTTATTTTCTAACTGTGGTTTGAGAAGTAGATTGAAATAAGTCTTCTGGATATAAGAAAATGGTCTTTAAAAAAGTTTTTATTCCATTATTAGAATGCGGAGACATTTTAAAAATAACTTTTTAATAAAAATTACCTTAAGTTGCTGAAAATCTGAACATCTGGTCAACATTTCGAGAATGTAACCTTGTGTCATAGACTTGCGGACCATAGAGTTGAAAACTTCCATTGTTTCCCACGTTATGTAGTAATGACTGGCTGTTCTACCCAAGTCTAGAACAAAACACTTTGTAGTTGTACTAAATGAAAAGATCTTAGAACTTCGGTCTAGTAAAATTGAATTAAATATCTTGCAAAATGGACCTAAACTGCTTTGTTTTAAGGCTCAGTACGTCTAGTACATCTACAGTCAGCTTTCCAAGCGCAAACTTTGTGAAAATCGGTAGTTCTGAATAAACGACTTTAAAACTTTTAATTATATAGTATGTCATGGGATTCTCAGGCCTGCTCATAACATGATCATACCACCGCAGACGACTCTCTAAGAGTTTATCCTCGATCTGCGCTACTTTAAAGGTGCCCAAAATGTGCCTATTTTGTACCCTATCAAGTACAGTTTAATATAACTAAACTAAACTAAAATCACAGCTATAAATCTAGTTCTGTCACTTTCCGCAGGGAGTATTATGAAAGGGTTAGCAATATTTTTAATGCTGTTTAGTTTAGAGATTGTGTACTACAGAATCAGTCACATTATCAGCTCTAGCTACCATTTACCTGTAACGTTTAGATCGCCAGTGCGTTCATTATAACGCAACATTTGCGTGCGGTCCAATTGCATAGCGGCGTTTGTGATCAGTTCGCGTCTTTTGGTCTCAAGCATCGGCTCTTCCTGTACGTCCGTATACGTTAGGCCATACACCTGAAATACAAAACGAATCGTTAAGGTCGTTAAATTCTACGCCATCAAAATATTTATTAGTACATCAACGCAGTGACTTGAGATATTTTTTCTAAGTTTATTACGTCTTTGAGAGAATCCATCGGGGCGTTTACTAGATGTAAACGCCCCGATGAATTCTTAGCTATTGTTCATTAGCATTGACTAGCTTTCCTAGTTATTCTTCATTTTTGGTAACAATAACTCGTCTTTGAGCGGCGATAAGTAGTCAGGTCCCCTGCCACTTGCGGTCAGACCGTCACAAATTCCACCAGAGGAAAGCCCTCCGAAATACAAAACTAATCGTTAAGGTTTTTTTCAAGGAAACCGACTGTTGGGTGAATTCCATATTTTGCAAGCAAAAGTTAATAGTAGATTATACACCAAGGGGATAAAGCACTGTTTTATGTCACGGGCGCTACATTGAATCCTGAACGTAACGAAGGACTCCAAATGTAACTCCCGAGCGCAGCGAGGGTGTTATAAGTTAATTCCCGACCAAAGGGAGGGAATTAAGATTGAGTCCTGAGTGCAGTGAGGGATTCAAGCGCCCAAGAAAAAAACAGTTTTATCCCGGTGGTGTATACTCTACTTTTCTCACTTTATGCGAGACAATAAAAAACCAGGCTTAGTAGATAGTGTTTATTACAGAAAATTAAAAGTGAAAATTGATATTGGAGACATTAGTCCAATTATGGAAAGATAACGTTATATTTAATAGCTTCTGGAGTCAAAATACTTTCATCACTCGACATTTTTGAAATATTTTTTTAAATATTTATAGAATCTTCTTAAGGTACTACTAGCTACGGCTATAGCAACTTCTTTCAGCTGGCGTGGCCTACTCGATTTGACAAACAAACGAAGTTCGTCTCAGTGCGAATCTAGTGGGCCACGGCCTATATAGCCACTTCTTTCAGCTGGCGTGGCCTACTCGATTTGACAAACAAATGAAGTTCGTCTCAGTGCGAATCTAGTGGGCCACGGCTTCGGTTTTCTAAAATCGAGTTGGCCGCGCCCGCTGAGAACACATTCTGTTTAGCGAAATTAGACTTTATGTACATAGCAATAAGAATTATGAAAGTGAAAATCACATTATTAACCAGCGGGTTATAATGAAATTCAATAGAACATTATAACCCGTCTAAAGCCAAGAGATATAATGTCTTGCTTTCGGTAAGGTTTACATGACATATAATTCGGCATTGTCGAGCATGTGGTGTGAAAAGTTAATTTATTCAAAGTGGGTAATATTGTACGTGTCCAGTTCATATAACATGACATTATAAAAGTTGTAGCCTTATTCCGAAAAAGTTGGAAAGCCAACAATGTTTACAAATTAAATTGTTGTGATTGGAGGACGACTTGACGTTCTCCCTGGCGCAGTATTGAGCGCTGTTGTCTTAACGTGCGGTGGTCCTGGGTTCGACTAGTTGCTAGTTACCACCCTACCGGCAAAGACGTTTCGGTACGATGTCGTGTAGAAACCGATTAGAGGTTTAATATAACTGCCATTCTCCTAACTGGTTCTCCCGCTACCATATTAGACTGCATAATCACTTACCATTAGGCGAGATCGCAGTCAAGGGTTAACTTATAGTTGATAAAAAAAAGAAGTTTATGGTATTCTTGCTGCGATTTTGGCCAATAGCGAATGAGTACAAGCCAATCAGGGGTGATTGCGTTCGGGACAATATGTAGTAATGATTTTAGCGTAATAGGGGATTTTTTGTCACCAGTGGCAAGACTTGGGCTCTTTCCGCTCCTCCTAATATAATGTGACCCCTGGAAGACAACAGCTGGCCGTGGCTCTTGATGTTGGAACAAACATGAAGTCGGGTTAAATTGGCGCAGGGATGATCGCCCAGCGTGGGCGATCATGGGAGGGAGGCGCCGGCGCAAGTTCTTAAGAGCTCCCGGAGCCTTTCATCATGCGCTGAGGATGGGCACTGAGGGGGTTTTAGTGGGTACAAATCCCACATAGCCCGGTGTCCCCCCTAGGAGGTCGGGTATCTCAAGAAAATTTCCCCCCCGTCAACAAAAAAAAAGCAGTGGTTGATCTTACGGCGACCGAGTTAGACGTGCCGTCTCGATTACACGTGGACGCTCACTATTTTACCTGAGACCGGTTCCGTGCGCGCGTGTGTGTGTGTACGGGACCGCTGGCGGCCGACGAGTGGCGGTTTACGCGATACCATACTTTGAGACTTATTTAGTATGGAGCGTTCTGCCGCGTCAGAGGAGGACAATACCGATGCGAATATAAACATGAACGCTGAGGAATTCACGCAGTCGTTTATGACAGATGAGGCCCAACAATCAGCTCCTAATACTTCGAACGCGGGCATTCCCAAACGGACTCGAGATATAGACGAGGAAGAAATTTGGCATGAGGTGTCCAGATCACGTAAGCGATATGCTCGTCATGAGGGAGATAAAAGAGTGCCGGAAGAAAAAATTGAGATAAGTGTCACATCAAAAGAGCCGTTGCCCAAACAATTTGCTTTCGCCCGCCTACTGAAACTTCATAAAATTTCAAACATTCTCAGAATTCGATACCTTAACGCCTATAAATTGTTAATACAATTTGGGAACGAATCAGATCTGGCAAAATTACTAGAATGTGAGACTATCAAGAATAAAGGATGGAACTTACAAAGAACGTTGGAAGTTGGAGTGTCTTACGGCATACTCAGAAATGTAGAATTGGATCTGTCCGAAAATGACATCATGGAGAGTATTAGCAGTACAGCAGAACTTTTATCAGTAAAGCGGCTCAATCGCAGAGGAGATGACGGCATGGGATGGATAACAAGCGAAACCATACGGTTATGTTTTAAGGGTTCATCTGTACCTGCTTACATATATGTTTATGGAGTGCGAACTAGTATAGATACTTACACATTCCCAGTGACACAATGCTCGAATTGCTGGAGATATGGTCACCCCAAGAAAGTATGCCCTAAAAAGAAGATTGTATGCCCTAAGTGCACTGAGAACCACGAAAATTGCGACACTTCAAATTTTTCCTGTGTGAACTGTAAAGGTAACCATATGTCCTTCAATAAAGATTGCCCTGTGCATATTAAAGAAAAGAAAATTAGAGAAATCATGGCAGAATTTAACTGTACTTATAAAAGAGCCCTAACTATGTATGTCCCACCTACTCCACCTCCCGAAGAATATTATAATAATGAATATAACGCGCATGTGGAAAGTGAACACCCTATGCAAGAAAATACGGGCCCTGCATCTTCAGGAAATCCCCGCTCGTATGCGTCTGCAGCTGCTTCTGAACCAACCCGTAATGGTAAAAACAAATCAAGGAGTAAGAGTGGACCGAAAAAATCTAGTGGAAAGCAGGATGATGATATTAACTGGGATGCAGAGATGAATCACGCTTCAGAAGCAGAAACAACAGAAGAAAATGCGGCAGGAAACTCGACATCTAAAAAAGATAACGATCATTTTACATTCTACGAACTGTTAAAAAAACTAAAAACTATCATATTAAATAGAAACAATACAACTTTTGAGAAAATTATTGAATCTGTAAAGATTATTTACAAATGGTTTACCAACTCCCAATTTTCAAGCTATATCACCGATGTGAACTTTATTAAAAACTTATTAAATTGTTTATGGACAGAAGCCTCATAAAACATAAGGTAAATATCATCCAATGGAACTGTCAAAGCTTAAAAAATAAAGCATTAGCGTTAGAGCAGTTATTAATTCTAGAAAAAGTACACATAGCGGCATTGAACGAGACGTGGCTGGACCCAGACACAGATTTGAGATTTAATGGGTATAACATATTTCGAAGAGACCGAGATGACGGATATGGAGGAGTGGCAATCATTACCCACCGTTCCATTAAAGCCGAAGTTCAAAACACAACGCACCGGAACCCTAGAATTGAGCTAATTCACGTCAAAATACTTAATTCCGATTACTTAGAAAATATCGTCACGATTTACTGCCCCCCCTCGATCACTACCAATCAACAAGACTGGGATGAACTTTTTTCTATGATCACCAAGAAAACATTGGTTCTCGGAGATATTAATGGCCATCACTGTAGTTGGTCCTATAAGACAGACACAAGAGGGAACCAAATCTTTGATGCCTTATTAAATTCAACTTTTACTACCTTAAATGATGGGCGACCGACACGAATCAAGTCAGTCAATGGAGTTCTACACCAGTCATCACCAGATATTTCTACTGTATCCTCCGATGTGGCAATTGATTATGACTGGACCTCTTTGAATGAAACTCTAGGGAGCGACCACCTGATAATAAAGATATCAACTAGTCTAAATCACCAAAATTCATTCATTAAAAAAAGAAACTTGAAGAAAGCTGATTGGGAGTCCTACCATAACTCGCTAGAAGCAACCTTTTCACACCTTGTACTGCCTGAAGATCTACAACAGTCATACAATTCCTTTATTGGTGAGATAAATAAAGCCGCAGATGAGTTTATTCCTTTCATCAAAATCAGCCAAGACCCTTGTACCAAATTTATACCGAGGCCTTATTGGAGTACCAGATTATCGAAAGCTGTAGCTGAACGGCGGTTGGCACTAGGTAATTTTAGACGAAACCCTACTCCGGATAATTTGTCTATTCTTCAAGGAAAAATAAGTGAAGCACAAAGAGTTACCCGAATAGCCAAAAGTGGAGGATGGCAAAATTTCTGTTCGATGATAAATGAAGCTACGACTACTGGTGAACTGTGGCTACGTATGAAATGGATGAAGGGTCGCAAAGGAGGAAAAGTGCATGTGGATAGTAACCGCTCATATAATTTGTTACGTAGTTTATGCCCTGATTATGTAATCGACAAACAACCGGAATTCAACTCCCATAATTCACAATTAAGTATACCTGTATCGCTCCATGAAATGGAACAGTGTATAAAGTTATCTGACACGGCTCCCGGTTGTGATGACATATCGTTCTCTATGATAAAAAAGCTGCCTATAAATGGTAAGAACATTTTAGTTTCTCTATACAATTCATTTCTAGCATACGGCTTTGTTCCGATCCAGTGGAGAGACATACGTGTCTGCCCGATCCCTAAACCTGGTCGCGATTCTAGCTCCACCCCATCTCTTCGACCTATCGCCCTTATGTCATGCTTATGCAAAATTTTTCACTCTATCATATGCAAAAGACTGGAATGGTACTTGGAAAGGAACGATATGTTATCACAAAATATGATAGGCTTTAGGAAGTGTCGATCTTGCTCGGATGGCCTGTCACATCTGGTTACAAAAATTCAAACTGGTTTCTCTAAAGGTCTTGTCACATTGGGATGTTTTATTGATATCAACAATGCCTACAACAATGTGGACATCAATGGCCTATTGTCAATCTTAGATGGACTAGGAGTAGGCTCACAAATCTGTTCATATTTATGGAATTTTTTAAGAGAAAGGCGCCTTAATATTCCTACAGATAACTCACTAGTATGTCGCATTACAGGACGAGGTCTAGCTCAAGGAGATCCTCTTTCCCCACTTCTGTTCAACGTAGCTACAGTACGTATCTGTGAGAGTATTAAGGACCAGATTTTTATATCCCAGTACGCAGACGACTTTGCATTGAGCGTGACTTGTAGGGATATTAACCAAGCCGTAACAGAATTGCAACTGGCACTAAATACGGTGGCTAAGTTATTGGGAGATTTGGGTCTAGATATTTCCCCGGCCAAAAGCAAGATTTGTTTATTTACTAGAAGACGAAATCTTCCTAATAATGTAAACCTTAAAATTAACGATACCAACCTGCAACTGGTGGGTAGCGTCAAATACCTTGGACTGTGGCTGGATCGCTCCTTGCGATGGGGAAAGCACATCAATGAAACCAATGAAAAAGTACTAAAAATCCTTAATGTTTTTAAAGTTTTAAGTGGTTCTGGCTGGGGCGTACACCCCAAGCACCTTAGACGGTTATATCTATCGACAATACGAAGTAGACTAGACTACGGCAGTATGTTATATGACAATAGCTGTAAGTCTCACCTATATAAACTTGATAAAGTCCAGAACCAAGCTATGAGAGTGATAGGGGGATTTATCAAAACGACTCCTATACATGTGATGGAATCCGAACTTTGTCTTCAACCACTATACATCCGTAGATACTATTTAGCTGGAAAATATCTGTTAAAAATCAAGTCATTTCAAAATAATCGAATTATACAATTATTAGAGGAATTTAATACATCCTGCTTGAATAGTCCGTTTTGGAGACAAAAGAAAAAACCCTTGCTTGTTTTGCTTTACGCCGATTTAAAAGACACGACTTTGCATTCAACACGTCAGTTGGAGATGTTCTCTTTTGAGACCTGGATTTCAAACATAGATCTTTCTAGTAATATTAAATTTATAAAATCGGTATTTAAAGCTAAAAGACAATACAATGTGTTAGAATTGCAAAAAATATGTAATGACGTGATGAATGATTATGAGACGTACTACAAAATTTTTACAGATGGATCCAAGAATAATAATGATTTAGGTGCAGCTGTTTTTGATGAACAATTGGGATGCGGGTTTAAATCCATACTAATATTATAAATGCGAAAGTGTGTCTGTCTGTCTGTCTGTCTGTCTGTCTGTCTGTCTGCTACGCTTTCACGGCCCAACCGTTCAACCGATTTTGATGAAATTTGGTACAGGGATAGGTTGTACCCCGGGGAAGGACATAGGCTATTTTTTATCCCAGAAAAACAAACAGTTCCTGTGGGATAGTATGCTCTTTTTCTAGCATTTGTTGTTAAATTATGCGGCAAGAGCGCAACGGATCGACGTTATTTTTTGCATAGGTATATTTGAGGACCTGGAGAGTGACATAGGCTACTTTTTATCCCAGAAAAACAAACAGTTCCTGTGGGATAGTATGCTCTTTTTCTCGCATTTGTTGTTCATTTAAGCGGCAACGGCGCAATGGATCAACGTGATGTTTTACATAGGTATATTTGAGGACCTGGACAGTGACATAGGCTACTTTTTATCCCGGAAAAACAAACAGTTCCTGTGGGATAGTATGCTCTTTTTCTCGCATTTGTTGTTCAATTAGGTGGCAACGGAGCAACGAATCGACGTGATGTTTTTCATAGGTATATTTGAGGACTTGGACAGTGATATAGGCTACTTTTTTTCCCGGAAAAAGAAACAGTTCCTGTGGGATAGTATGCTCTTTTTCTCGCATTTGTTGTTCATTTAAGCGGCAACGGCGCAATGGATCGACGTGATGTTTTGCATAGGTATATTTGAGGACCTGGACAGTGACATAGGCTTCTTTTTATCCCGGAAAAATAAACTGTTCCTGTGAGATAGTATGCTCTTTTTCTCGCATTTGTTGTTCAATTACGCGGCAAGAGCGCAACGGATCGACGTTATTTTTTGCATAGGTATATTTGAGAACCTGGAGAGTAACATAGGCTTATCTCGGGAAAAGAAACAGTTCCTGTGGGATAGTGTGCTCTTTTTCTCGCATTTGTTGTTCATTTAAGCGGCAAGGGCGCAACGGATAGACGTTATTTTTTGCATAGGATATTTGAGGACCTGGAGAGTGACATAGGCTACTTTTTATCCCAGAAAAACAAACAGTTCCTGTGGGATAGTATGCTCTCTTTTTATCGCATTTGTTGTTCAATTAGGCGGCAACGGAGCAACTAATCGACGTGATGTTTTGCATAGGTATATTTGAGGACCTGGACAGTGACAAAGGCTACTTTTTATCCCGGAAAAAGAAACAGTTCATGTGGGATGGTATGCTCTTTTTCTCGCATTTGTTAATCAATTAGGCGGCAACCGAGCAACGGATAGACGTGATTTTTTGCATAGGTATATTTGAGAACCTGGAGTGTGACATAGGCTTATCCCGGGAAACTAAACAGTTCCTGTGGGATAGTATGCTTTTTTCTCGCATTCGTTTTTCAATTAGGCGGCAACGGTGCAACTGAGGAGGAAAGTGATTGAGGAGCTGGAAAGTCCAGGGGGACCTGTTTTCTTTTTCGGGGTAAAAAGTCTCCCATGCCCGGGATGTAACCTACCTCTGTACCAAATTTCAACCAGTCGAAATCGACCAGTCGTATTTTCGAAGATTTATAAAGTTTAAGTAAAAGTGGGTTACTATGAGCTCTTAAAGCAGGACAGAAATTGAACTGCAGCACACTTCAATGCAGTGTCTGCCTACCAGGTCAGTGCTCTGAAGTTCAGCGCAGTTCAATTTCTGTCCTGCTTTAAGAGCTTATAGTAACCCGATAGATAGATGGTGTTAGTTGCATAATAGTGAACACAAACAGATAAGTAGGTATATATAAGTTTTGCTCAAGTAAGTATTAAATAAAAATTTTCAAACTCATATACTCATACTCAACAGTACATAACATGCATAAGCAGTGTCATGTGCCTTAAATAATTTTGTATGCATAGGTATCAAAGTTATTATATTTTTACGCGGGCGAAGCCGCGGGTAAAAGCTAGTTTAAAATAAATCCTAACGTATCGGTAATGTACTTAGAACTTTTTGCAATTGCTGAAGCTTTGTCATACGCAGAAACAATAAATAACAATAAGATCGTAATCTTTACAGATTCAAAAAGTTCACTACAACATTTGGCTCGCTGTACCTCGACATTTCGAGGAACACCGATAGCCTACACCATAATAAATTCAGTTTTGCAGTTTAACGCTAGATCTACAACTATAGTCTTGCAATGGATACCATCGCACGTGGGGGTCAGCGGTAATGAAATGGTAGACAAACTCGCAAAAGAAGCTTGCAGCGACGGTATTGATGTGTTTTTGCGCCCATTTTATTCCGACTGCATATATCAAATAAAGAAGGCAAGTTATAACATTTGGCAAGAACATTTTGACAAAAGATCAAAGGAGAAAGGTATATGGTACAAAACGATCCAGCCACAGCCACCCAAACTCCCTTGGATTGACAATGGCAGAAGTAGATTAGACCTGATCCTTATGATGCGTCTTCGTTCCGGGCACATACCATTGAACAAATTTGCATATTTAATGAAAAAAACAAATTCACCCAACTGCAGTGTCTGCAATGTGCCAGAGGATGTGGTCCATATCTTAGCGGAATGTGCCCGAAACGAAGACTTTAGAAAGAGGATTTTTAAGGATTCCGTAAACTTGTATGCTGTTGGCTTATTCAACACCGTGCTGGCCTACCCGCTTTCAGCCAATGCAGCGCAAATGTTGCGGATGGTTAGGATTGGCATCGAGAAAAGAGAATAATATCTCGTGTTTCGATGGCAGTCCTGGCCTTTTTTATGTGTACCATTTGATTAGTGGATAATTTATCTATAATTATTGTTTACTTAATAATTATTTTGTTATTCTACAGAGAGGCATATTCGCCAAGCGAATAATCTCTAAAAATAAAGATTTAAAAAAAAAAAACAAAAAAAAAGGAAAGTAAAGAAGGACTCTTTTTGTAACGTTGACCGATGTTACGCATTGCATAAAAAAAGTTTTAACTATGATCCAGAGTCTGAGAGCAAAGAGGTTTGAAAACGTCATCATTGTTACCTATAAAAAAAACTCGACTTACCTGTGGATTTATTCTCATCCTGACAAATAGATATGTATAGCTCAACCACTCTACTGCCTCATCTATGTTTGTGACGGTTCCTAGTGCGACCTGTAGGTATAATTAATTACACTTACACAAATTATTATTTTAAGTTCTAGGGCTGAAATTAAATACAAGGGGTTGAATTTTCAAAAATCCTTTGCCAAATCAAAATCTGTATGCCAAATTTCACCTTTTCCTTTTATATATATATATATATAGATGATACAGAACAGCGTCTCACTGCTGGCCAAAGAGCTCAACGTTCATAGGAGAGAGGGAGTTAGAGCTTAGACCCACCACGCTGCTCCAATGCGAGTTTAACGGCTTTAACGACTATTATCATGTTAGTGATAATAACCGAGACCGACGGCTTAACGTGCTATCCGAAGCACGGGGGTGTAACACTGCCAACTTCCTAACTCCGGGCTAGTACTGAGAATTTCTAGTCAGAAAAACCGGGACTGACCCGGGACTCGAACTCGAGACCTCGTCGGCCGCAGTCCACTACTTTAAAGTCTAACAAATGTGCTTTGAAATTAAAATAAAAAATCTATATATAACTTACCTCAGCATTCAAATTATCAGCCAATAGGTTGATAAAGTTGCTTTCTATGGGGAATTGATTGGTCATACACTTCAGATAGTGCGTGAGTTTGTCGTGTGCCGTGATTATAATGCCTGTTCCAGACGTGTCGAACTGTGGTCTACCCGCGCGCCCGAATATTTGTAGCACGTCCAATATGCTGAGGTCTACGAATGTGCCGTGACTTTGGTCGTATATTTCTGTTCCCTGGTGGGAAAAGTATAATACACAATTTATTGACACTAATTCAATACAAATTTAGGGTTTTTATATATTTAGGTACACTCGAATATAGAAAAAGCAAGAATAAAATGTGGATAAATTGAGTAATAACCGTTGAAAGATCTTGGAAAATAGTATTGCAGTGCATTAAAAAATTGTATTAAGGCAGACTAATTTGTAAGGTAAGGTGAGACAACCCTAATACAATCTCTATTTAAACAGAATTTTCAAAAAGCTAAACTTCATAATTCTTAGACATATCTAAGTCATTTGTTTGTCTAATTTTGCAAGAATTTGATAGAGTCGCATAGCATACCCCGAGCATAACACAACTTTCTCTGGTGGGAGGCTTCGGCCGTGGCAAGTTACAGCCCAACCGGTAAAGACGTACCACCAAGCGATAACAGGTTATCACTTATCAAGTAATCATCAGGTCATATCGCAGCCAAGGGCTCACTTGTAGTGGAATTTAAAAAAAACTAGTTCTATTAAAATTGTAGATACATACCCTTATGATAACGGCGTGGGCTGGTAAGTTGACTCCCCAAGCCAGCGTCGATGTACAAACGAGTACTTTGATGTAGCCTTCAGCGAAATATTTTTCCACCATATTCCTACAAGAATGTGCCGAAATATTCATACATAATTGTATTTTTAACAGATTTCCAAAAAAGAGGAGGATTCATGAAATTTACATGGGACCCGAAGCCTGACATTATACATTTTACCATTTAACATAACATCGACGAAAAATTTCATCCCGTTTGCCTAATGAATACTGTTGTTTTTCGGAATAAAAAATCCATACTAATATTATGAAAGCGAAAGTGTGCCTGTCCGTCTGTCTGCTACGCTTTAACGGCCCATCTTTTCAACACATTTTGATGAAATTTGGAATAGAGATAGGTTGCATCCCAGTAAAGAAGTATACTATAAGAATATTAATATATATAAGGTACTTTTCATCCCAGTAAATTATAGAGGTCCCGCGGAAATAAAATAAACTTAATTAATTCGGACGAAGTTGTGGGCATCATCTAGTATTTCAATTTTTTCTATCATATCATTAACAGGCAGAAACACAGACAAAAGTTTAAAAAAAAGTTCCTCTGTTTCAAAATTTCAATATAATTATATTTGATGTACAGAAATCTTCCAGTTACAGTTTTAATCCATAATTTTGTCGCCTATCTCTTCTCATTATACCAGCATACAGAAACAGACAAAAGTTAAGATGAAATCGTCCAGTTAGTTTAATAATTATATAAGTACTAGCTGATGCCCGCGACTTCGTCCGCGTGGATTGATTCAATTTTCTGGGATAAAAAGTAGCCTATGTGTTATTCCAGACTATAGTCTGTAAATCATAACCTATCCGTCTATCTATCTGTAGATTATAATCTATCTCTGTGCCAAATTTCATTCGTAACAAACATCCATACATCCATACAAACTTTCGCGTTCATAATATTAGTAAGGAAGTAAGGATCTCACCTATCGCTTCTCAGCATACCAGCATGATGGCAAGCGAAACCAGACGCAAACAATTCTCCCAACAACTTGTTAGGGCTGCTCCCAATACTCTTCTTAGCTTTAAGGAATCCCCCAGAATCTTCCGGCTCGAAGTGCTTCAAATGGCCCTTCTTTTGGGCCAACTCCTTTAGAATCATCGCGGTTTGGTGCGTCGCGTTACGCGCGTGAACGAATACCATCACTTGATGACCCTTTTGGACCATCTCCACGGCTTTGTCGTAAGCTATTTCGTTCATTATTTGTATCTGTTTTACATAAATAAAATTGGTGAGTTTGGATCAAAGAATTCAAGATATTAAATGGGATGATGCCTATGTCAAAAACAAATTATTTCTAACTGATTATTAAATAGAGGGTCTTCCAAAAGACCTTAAATTCACATCCTCGGTTAGTTTTAAGTTTGATAACTATTTTAAAATATAGATTAAAGAAAAAAATGCGTTGAAATTTAATGACGTCACTAATGTGATTTGCATACAACTTCCATACTAGAAGCGCGTTTTGAAGTTTGATAAAGAGTTGCTGATTTGATTGAGTTGTCATCATCCCTACTCTAATCTTGAATAATGTTCAATCAAAAACGCCTTTAATTTGACGCCAAACGGGAGCACTGTAGTGTCTTGACGACCTCCGTGGCGCAGTGTGTAGCGCTGTTGCCTTAACGTGCAGAGGTCCTGGGTTCGATCCCCGGCAGGGTCAATTTGGGAATTTATAATTTCTGAATATTCCCTGGTCTGGCCTGGTGGGAGGCTTCGGCCGTGGCTAGTTACCACCCTACCGGCAAAGACGTGCCGCCAAGCGATTTAGCGTTCCGGTACGATGCCGTGTAGAAACCGAAGGGGTATGTATGGGTTTAATATAACTGCCATGCCCCTAACAGGTTAGCCCGCTACCATCTTAGACTGCATCATCACTTACCATCAGGTGAGATCGTAGGTAGTCAAGGGCTAGCTTGTAGTGGTTAAAAAAAAAAGTGTACTTTGACTTGACTTAGGATAAAACGAAAACGATCTATGAAAGGGACACAAAACTCTCTTGCTTCAACCGTCTTAAGTCTCAGTAAATTGAGCTATACCTTGACCTTAACTTTAGACAAAAATGCGTTTACCTAACATTTTAATGTGTAGAGAACATAAAAATTAAGAACCCCGAATCAGTTCAATTATTATATCTTCGAATGAAGCGACTCATATAATTGTGATCGAACTTCACTTTGTAAGTTCGTTTAATCACTAATAAAACTACACACATTAAAGTGTGCCCGAATTAACCATAAAACCCTATCCTACGTCAGCCACAAACGCGACTCGATACGACTCGACGCGACAGTATCAAACAGTAGCTTACCCTTCACGTGGTCTACGTTGTTGCATTAATAAGTTTCTTATTTTTAATGGAGTCATATCGCGTCGCATTGCGTCGTGTCGCTTTCGCCGCTCACCTACTACGATGAGTTAGTTCCATATTACAATAAGGAGAAAAAAGATCAAAGACCTGTCTTAAGTGTGCGCCGCCCCCACTACCGACTTCCTTGACACCAATGAATTGTTGTTCCAAAGGCACTGGGCGGAAACGTGAGTCGAAGAAGAATAACCCAACGTTTGGATTTACACGGAGGAACCTAAAAATGTATGTCAATGTGTGCATTTTTTATGATGAAACCTCTACTATAACCGTTTATGTTTATGTTAGTTTATGTAGTGTTTTCGATGGTAATATTATTACGTCTCCAACTACAACCACAGTTTTTTTATACCCACCAGCACAGTTTTTTTAAATTAAGATAAAGCTAATTAAATTCTTCAGTGGGCTCTACTTGACTATGTTTTCTATTATATCATGACCGTTTACATTGCAAAACAAACTTTATGGGACATAATTATAAAGATCATTCTTATCTGGCAACATCAAGGTAGTTGGGTAACGTAGCAGACAGCCCCACTATCCTTATCATATTCTGAGTGGACTCTCCAATTGACTACGTTTTCTTCTTTATCTTAACCGTTACATTGCAAAATAAACTTTACGCCATAATAATAAAGATCATTCTTACCTGGCAACATCGAGATAGTTGGGTAACGTAGCAGACAGCCCCACTATCCGTATCATATTCTGAGTGGACTCGACTTGACGTAGAGTTCTAGCCACTATGGCTTCTACAATCGGACCTCTGTCTCCATGTAACAGATGTACCTCGTCTATTATGAGCAGTTTTACTATTGACGCCAGCTCAGTGTCCGCTAAAATGTTAATTTTTTTCCTATTATTGTCAAATTCATGGATTTTATATTGTAGAAGTGAAAGCTTCTTTAGGCGCGTTGAGCACTTTTTGGTAGGAGGAAAAAATGTGGAAACGCGTGACCGACACCTCGCACCGTGACTGACACCTCGCGTTGTTACGAAGACATGCCTTAGTTTTAAGGTTTATATTTTAAATTTATTATTATAATAATATTAAAAAGTGCTGTGGAAGTGAGACCGACACCTCGCGTTGTTACGAAGACAAAAGGTCTTAAATATAAATATAGTACATTCGTAAAAAAAATCGTTTTCACTTCTATCGGCAGTCCCTATGACTGCCAATTTTTTTGAATTTAAGACTTAGAGGTCATAATAAATGTAAATTTTGAATATTATGCCATAAATCATGGTAGTTTTGAAGTTATAGCCATTACAGTGTTTCCCAATTCTGATGCATAAAAACGTAAGGACACTTTACGCACCTTTCACAAGGACGCGCGCACTTTAAACATTGAATCTTGCAGTGACGCGGGAATGTCCACGTGTTATTTTTTTTTGTGGAAAAAGATTAAAAATAGTTGTTTTTTTTGTTCAAGCACCGATTATAAATTATTTGACCAAAAATTAAACTTGTATAAACAGTATGTTGAACTTAGATATAGTAGGAATAAAATGCTTACTGGCCCCTTTCCTAGTAACGACATCCCACTTCTCAGGAGTAGTAACAATCATCTGGGTCTGCTGTACTTCAGTCTTCGTCAGCTTCATATCGCCTGTCAATTCCCTCACAGCTATACCTAAACCGCGCAGCCTTTTGCCGAAACTCGCCGTCATTTCCGATGCTAAAGCTTTCATGGGAGCTATGTAGATTATCTGTAGGATTTTTTTTTTACTTACTAGAATTTGCCTAGTGACAACTGAGAGTCGATTTTATTTAACGTTTTTAGTGGCCAGCGGGCCACTAAAGTCAAAAAAAGGATATCAGACTAATTTATTTTTATTTCTACAGTTATATTTTTTAGCTTACCTAGCACAGCACCTCTGAAAATCCAATACATACGATACGTACGTACGAATTTATAAAACGTACGCAATACGTATTATAAATTCGCTATTGCGTATCACGTTCAACGTTTGAACGCTCAAAATATTAAAAATCAGCTGGTAAACTGCTAAAGCCTAAAATTACGCTTTCACCATCATATCATCGACCCGTCCAATCAATTTTGTTGAAATTTGGTAAAGTGTCAAGTCTCAGTTCGGTAAAGTGATAGCCTGAGACTAAATGGAAGTAGCGGACTTACTTTAAACTTATTCTTCATAATAACGTTGTTTTCGATGTGCTGCTTGATTTGATGTACCACGGTGAGCAACGCTATGTTAGTCTTGCCGGCACCGGTCGGCGCGCATATCAGAAGGTTCTCATTAGTGTTGTAGGCCGTTTGAAATACTACCGACTGTATCCGATTTAGCTCTTTTATGTTTTCGAATGCCATTTGACCGACCTGTAAATATTGAAATAATTATTTATTATTTCAAAAAACTTTGAAAAAAAAACTGCATAAGTATGAAGTCCAGGAAAAAATGGAAATTGAATTTTCTCCCTAAAACAAAAACTACTTGGTAATAAGGAACACGATACTATTATCGTGTTCTTAATTACCAACTTCAAAACAGCTATTCTGTTGGGCGGAAATTCAACGACGAAAGTATAGTTCTTAGTTCTTAGTTGAACGTTATAATTCCACAAACTTATCTGACCCGGTGGCCAAAATTAGAACTAATTTTTATGACTGTTAGTTTTTGTTTTAATTTTATTTTTAATAGATAAAAGCGACGCTGTCACCGGGTCAGATAAGTTTGTGGAATTATAACGTTCACGTTACTTTCTATCCGAAAGAGATCTGAGCTACAGACTCCCAAGACGCGTCAAAAGAAGTTTTTGGTTACATAGTATCTATGATTTTCAGAAAAAGCATTTTATAAAGAATATTGTAGCACGTTATTAAAACCAGAACAGACAAGAGACCAGTAAGAGAGATCTAAAAGAAAAAATTTAAAAAAGAATCTTCATTTTCTTGATTACCTCATCCAAAGCAGAAATTGGTACGCGTTCATTTCCGACCTCTAAAGGCCCTGATTCGTTTTTGGGTATCAATACTTCTTCATATTCCTTGGTATCCTTTCTCACAGCATTTTCAGGCAACATTAGTTTTAAACCAGAGACGAAACCTAACGAAAATAAGAACTTGTAGCAAAAACCAGATATAAGAACTTTTTTAAAAAACAAAGTTTAAAAAACTTAATTTAATATATTTACCAAAATGTATTTAAAATTTTTGATGAATACTCTGGACACTTTGTAGTTCTGTGTTTTTTGTGGGCACTAGCCGATCAACGACCATACGCCTCGCGTAGAGTAATGCTATTTTAGAGCAGCCAATTTTTATTTTTGTTTGAATGTTTTCTTTTATTTAATCAGAATTTCTAAATGTCAATTAACATAGTCAGCCTGATAGATTTTTTCTGGCTGTAATTTTTTTTCACTGAGCATCCCGGTTACGTAATGGTAACCACATACTAGACTAAAAGCTGTTCAATATTAGGTACAGAAGTTACTTTTCAGAAGTAACAAATATTTTTAATTAACCCTGTATAAATAGACAAGTAAATATGTATTACCTGCAGAATTTTTAGCATTTATGGAAGAATCGTACACATTTGGATATTGCACTTTTGTTTGGAAATACGAAATCTTCTGTAGTATTGGATCCACTTTCGACTTAGTTGTAGAAAATGGCACCACTGGTTTTGAAAGCTCTGCTAATCTGAAATGCATTGAATTAATTATATTGTTAGATGAATAGATGCTGACAGTTTATTCTGAACATGTATTATATACTAGATGATGCCCGCGACTTTGTTCGCGTGGATTAAAGTTTTTTGATTTCCGCGGGAATCCGGGATAAGAAGTAGCCTATGTAAGGAAATGCCCCAGGATGCAACCTACCTCTGTACCAAACTTCATCAAAGTCGGCTCATCAAAGAAGTTTTCCAAAAGTTTTGTAAAAAACTACTTTGTTCTTTTGTATTACGAAGTTTCCCTTGAGGTTATTAGCATTTTTAAATTTACCTGGTATGAGTTAAATATATGATTTTTAAAACACGTGACGTCGGGCGATTATATAGCTCTGTATTATAGCTCTCTGGAGGTGCTGGAGGCCTAGAGGCCCCAAAGAGCCTTGTAGTTGTGCCGTGGCTTTTAGGTGTAAAAGTAGGTTAAGTATTTTTTTTTTGAAGTAAGAGGTAGGTAGGTTAAAGGTTGAGTGATTGTTACTAGAAAAATATGGGCTGAAAGTTGCATGAAATAAAAAGCTTTTATTTATTTTTATATTTGTTTACGCGAATTACCTTTTGGCTCGTAACTGTGCAATATTAATCTCCGGTTCCTGTTCATCTTCATCATGCCTTTTCGTCTTGGCTTTTTTCTCTTCCTTTCGAACAAGTTTCGCTATCATTTTCTCTTGCCCCGATTGTACGGATACTTGACATAAGTATTGCGGCATTTTGTTTTCTGGTAAGAGTGCTGCCACTGCGAATATAAAAACGACAAAAATGTTACAAATTCTACAAAAGTAACGTGCATTTTATATTATAAATAGGCATTATAACTTGGAACATCCAAAAGAAATTTAAGGATATTTTAAAATAAGGCATCAAGGAAACGAATTATCGAAAAAGATCGAAAAAGTAGTATTGAAAATATTGTGTCAGTTTAACTGAAATGTTGAGTTGATTTCATCTTGGAAGTTTCCTGTGATATTTTTAGGTACCTTAAATATACTATAATACTGTACAAGAATCAGCCTTCCTAGTTATGGTTCATTTTTGGTAACCATAACACGTCAATGAGCGGCCATATCTAGTGAAAGGCCTATCCGCATGCGGGCACACCTTCACTACCGTCATCTGTGGAGAGCCCTACACCCACCTAATACTGAATACCTCACTTACCAGCCTTCCTGGAGATAGTTACCAAAAGTGGAGCTATCTCTCATAATAATAGTGCATGTGATGGGAAATTAATCTACTTTTTAGCCTGCTCCACAAATGAGCTATCGAGACACAAGTATAATCAACTTACTTTCTATTTTAATTTTGGTAAAAGTGATTATAAGAGTACAAGATTGTCAATTTTACTATACATAACTACCGGATAAACTCACGTGTTATATTCGAAAAATGCCCGACTAGTTTTAGTTAGTCAGTCAGCGGCCGCATCGCCTGAATGGGTTCGAAACTAGTCGGGCATTTTTCGGACATAACATAATTATGAGTTTATCCTGTAGTTATATATAGTTAAAATAAATATTACTTACGATAGTTTAAACGTTAAAAAAGATTGTAAATTTTTGATACTTAAGTATTTAAAAGTTTCGCGTACTTACTTTCGGCGATGGTTGGCTGTGGAGGTGGTGCTTTCAAACTGTTAGTAATTTCTTGTCGATGTTGCAATATCTCTTCAATAAACTCAAACTTATCAAAACCCAAGAGCTCAAAAAAGTCATTCTGAAGTTCGTCATTCGTCCTTGGAGAGTTTAGAAGAGTTATAATTGATTGTAAAATATCAGCGCTTGAAATACCAGTAGAGATCTCGTATAGTTCCTTTACTTTTGTTTCTAGCCAAACTTTGCTGAACTAAAAGAAAATTGATAAATTTAGGTGTAAATTTGTATTTCTACTGAAAACAGAATGTATCTGTTTTATGTGTTTGTGATAAGCGTTGTACTCGTATGTGTGTTTATGTATATATAATAATATTCCTCCAACTACCTACTCAAATGATTCTTATATAGTTTTCTATTTAAAAAAGGTACGTAAAGGTATTGAACCTTCCAACCCCCAAATTTGGGGTGGCCAAAAGGGGTTAAATGGGGGTTGGAAGGTTACATAAAAGTTCTATGATTTTGAAGTATAGTCATGAAAATCAGCATTAAGGTCATTATTTTGAAATAATTAAAGCCTGCATAAGCTATATTAGATATTCTTTTTTAGCGGGAAAATTTCATAATCTCATAGGAAATCAGAAATTGTACGCGGACGAAGTCGCGGGCACCCTCTAGTAAGTCTATAACTCTAAACTACAGATTTAACTTACTTTGGAAACTGGGTGTGAAGGTGTAGTATAATTTTCTTTATTTGTAGTCTGATTGTCATATTTCATGGAGAAATCTGTGACAAAAGCACTAGCTGTGGCCGGTTTCTTAGTTAACTTTGTTAAAGGTTTCTTGGCTGGCTTGTATGGGATATAGTGACATTGTATGTTTTCACCCCATAGCTTTACGCTTTGTTTTGGCACTTCTGTTTCTGTCTTGATGTATTCTTTGGTGTCATCAGTTATTAGATTTGATATTTTTGTAACAATCTGTAAAAAATCATGATTTGAGTTAATGTGTGATAAGTAAATAGGTATTTCAATTGGACCTACATCACTACTGTCTCACCCAGATTTGCTCAGGACTATAGGAAACTAGTAGAATTGTTTACAAAATAGATTATTAATGAAAATTATGGTAAATTCTGTTTATAAGCACTTCTGAGATCACCTATTTTAAATCAATAAGTAGCAAATTTTTATTGCATAACATGGTACATTATGATTACCATTTAGTTACCTACTTCACATCATTGGAATATTTAGACGATAAGTGCTATATGCACATTTTATACTACTATACACAGGGCATGATGAAGAATTTCATTAAAATATATGTAAAAAATATTTTTTCAATGTGTAAGAGTAACTGTCTGTCTGTTACCTTTTCATGGGTCCCCTGCTAAGTTGATTTTGATGAAATTTGGTTCAGAGACAGCTTATATGGGAGAAGAAATCTAGATTTATTCCTGGAATGTCAAAGAGTTGCAATGGGATTTATTACAAAATTTCAATATAAGCAGTGCATGCATTGTGCATCATCTAATAAGGATAAAAAACTGCAGTTACCACACAAATCTTATTAGCAGTAGATGACACAACATTCCCGAACATCTGTTTGAGCTGCGACAGATGTTTTAGCATAACAATATCCTGGTCTAGGAACATCCTTAATGTCAATACAGCGGCATCCTCTATAATATCACTTGACGCCTCCCCAGTGAGAAGTTTACATGCATCTCTGAGCTGTTCCAAAAGATTTATGATGTTTTCTGCCGATGGTTCATTATCTTTTATGTAGTTGGTTATGTCTGTGAAAGTTTTGAACCTGAAAAATTAACAGATTTTTATTATATACAGATTTTAAAAGGCACAGTAGTCTTTGTAGTGAGAGGTCTTTTATTTCTAAATGGTCTTAGGTGTGATATGTTGGGGGGTTTTGGTCAAAACTAGATACTACTCTATAAGCAAAGATGCAGATAAGGGATTTAGTATTCTTGCTTCATAGAAATTGAATTGGCCTGCTTTCAATTTAAGACAACATTGTCACACAATACAATGAGATCTAGAGTTCAAGGGCTATTCATAATAAAACAAAAAAAAAAGAATATAAATTGAGCAAAATAATGGAAAAGGTTGGGATAAGCTAACTAAAGCTATAGCAGAATGTTAGACAAGGGCAGCAACAAGAAGATAAGAGTGGCAGAGAGTGATGGATATGCAATATATTATGAAGACAACACAACCCATTATTTTTGGTTTCATCTATATGTTGCTCTACATACATTACTTTCTTAAAGTTGTGTTTTCTACGGCAGGGATGTTATGGATATGAAATTTGAAATTTCGGATCTGGATACGGAATAATATTATACCAGTTTCAGATACGGTTACGGATATGCAATATTTTGGATTATCGTTAGTATCGGATAGTTTCGGTTACAAATATTAGAAGATTTTTTTGATTTAGCGCGCGGCTTGTGTGTCGGGTCGCCCGCGCAAAAACGTTAACCTGTCATAACATGTCTCATTTAGATTCTGCCCCTATCCGAAATCTTTTTATCGGATTAGGTTACGATTACGGATAGATTTTATTTCGGATATCCGACAGTTTCGGTTACGGTTACATAGCTCCATAACATCCCTGAAATTATGTACCTAATAACTACCATAAAATAGTTATTAGGTACATAATTTCATATTCGACATTCAAGAATAGTCTGCATGCCAAATACTGCCATGGTTGATACATACACAATTATAAAGAAACCATACCTTTGAAGGTTGCTTGGTAGTTTGACAACTAATTTCACATTGGGATTGGGTTTGAGGCAACGTGGTTTGTCAAGCTGTGTGTGCGCCCGTAACGCTCTTGTTATACGAGGCAATTCCAACATTTTGACTCTAAAATAACAAATGTTATGTGGATATAAAATATAATTGCCTTTTATGTCAGACTATACATTGTTAGTTTATATAGATTGCATCTTAAGAACCTCTTGAGTGCTCTTGGTGCTTCTTGGCAAAGGCTTCCTACAACCCATGTCAGTGCTTGCAGCCCTGCTCCATCCTTGTCCAGAATGGTCAGTTTCAGCTCATAATAAGTACATAATAAAGGAGTTGATTTTTAGTTAATGAGTGAGTTAAGAGTTTCCTTTATGTTGGATATCAAATGAACTCAGTGGCGGCTTTGGGGGTGACAAGCAGGGCCAACAAAGAAAATTTTTTTTTTAAAATATTCAAATTCCATGGGGTTTTAAACCTTTATCCACACAGACAATATCACACGCATCAAAGTATTATAACACTGGCTTGATGCTGGCGACTTCAGCCGCGTGGAATAAGTTTTATAATTACCTGGGGAACTCCATAAATGTAATTTTCCAGGGTAAAAGACTGAAAAGAGCTCCTTTTTCACTCTGTAGGTCCTCAACTACACCCATACAAAAAATGTTTAAACTGTTTGAACTTATAGTTTAGAATAGTGATAAGTGATTACCTACCTATTTTACGGGACTATCCCCTAATTCGTGTTATCCTTGCATGCCGGTATATCTTCAAATTACCTTTGCGGTTTGCCAATATGGTGAAATACATGCAATATTAACTTACAGGTTTTGGAAAATTTTTGTATTCCACAAATGTTAAGGAAACTAAACACACAAGAAAAAGAAATGAAGATTTTAAATAAAACTATGTACCTATTTTAATTTGAACAAGACGACAGACGTGCAAAAATATGAAATGCAAACAAAACAAATTACAAATTCACGTCACCTCACGTCATAATTGACAAATGACAATTGACATTGATTGTAACCGATTGTGACAGTCCAATATCAGTTCAGAAGTAAATCATTATTATGCCGTGTATACACATTGTATTATACCCGCAGCAAACAAGTTGTCAAGTTGAGACAGAAACTTGTATGTTGCTCTATGACGACCGCCCTATCGTAGTGTTGAGCGCTGTTGTCATAACTTGAGAGGTCCCGGGTTTGATCCCTGGCAGGGTCAATTTTGGAATTTAAGTATAATTTCGGATTTTTTTCTGATCTAACCTGTTGGGAAGCTTCGGTCGTCGCTAGTTACCACCTTACCGTCAAAGACGTGCCGCCAAGCCGAGATGCCGTGTAGAAACCAAATAACTATACTAATATTATAAATGCATGAATTTGGAATTTGGATGGATCTATGTTACTCAATCACGCCAGAACGGCTGAATGGATCTAGATGGCAGAGATAGATTGTAGTCTGGAATAACACAATGGGGCTGATTCTGTATAACACAATCTCTAAACTAAACTAAAATGGCAGCTTTAAATCTAGTTCTGTCCCTTTCCGCAGGATGTATTATGAAAGGGTTAGCAATATTTGTAATGCTCTAATTGTAGTTTAGTTTAGAGATTATGCGCTACAGAATCAGCCCCAATATCTATAGGCTATAACTAAATTGAAATATTAAAGAAAATTAAAGAGTTCGTGGGTTTAATATAACCCATAGTTATAATTTTTTAATATAACCCATAGTTTTAATTTTCTTTAATAGTTAACCTGTCATAGGTATGACAGGTTATCCCGCTACTATCTTTGTATCCCTCAAGGCTCGGGGTCCTCGGGTCCGCCCCCTTAGACCGCCATTAGGGTAAGTACATTGTTAATAAAAAACATTTACTTAAAGTTGCTTTAATTTATTGAAGCAATAATTACAATAAAACTAACGATACATACAGATTTAAATTTATTTGTATTTACTATGGCAATGAGATTACATTGATTAATTATGTTTATGTTTTGTTTATCATATATTTTAAGTTTGTTGTATTTGAAATTTTTACTTTATGTAGCTAAGAAATAATTATTATTATGTACCTACTTGTATTCGACTGTTGGTTAAATGCTCGAAGACTATATACACATAATTGCCGTTATGTAATAACGTAGAGCTTGCTAAAATCTAAAAAGATCTAATATCGAACCGAAAAAATGAGTGGGTACGGAAGTTGGCTAATTTTTACAAGCTTTCAATGTGTGTATGTTTGTTAAGTCTTGCAACTGAATTGAAACAGTTATCCCCAACCGATTGAGGTGAAATTTTGAATACACCTGTTTGGATGAGAATGCATGGTTAGATAAGTGACGTTATTTTAAATTCGTTTCCAAAGGACTCCCAAACATGGCGGACTAGTTAGTTACTTTTTATTTAGGTGCACCCTTATAATTGTTGTGTTTCAAGCCGTTGACAAGCGCTCTGTTAGCCCGTCAATCCGCATTGGAGCAGCGTGGTGGTCATAGAGGCACAAAAGCACTGCTTACCCAAATAGAAATACCTCAATGCTCATTTTTCATCATGACACTCAGTAAATAGGTATTCTGACTAACTAATGCCTACCCTTGCTTCAAACCCTGTGCACGCCACTGCTGAGAAGAATACGTACTTAGCATTTAAGGTCGTTTTTAACATTTAAAACATAAGTATTTAAAAATAGTTCGCTTCTCATTTATAATTTTTTATACTAAATCCTTCTCAAGCATACTTAGATTTTGACAAATACTGAAGCACCTCATACCTAAAATAAATATACGTTTTATTAATCATAGAGTTAAAACGAACAATTCAGAATTTAGTAATTTTTCAGAAGTAATTAATTGGTTTCTCGGAAACGGCTCTAAGATAACGATGTTTTTTTTATTGTTTTAATTTTCTCTCTATTTGGACAGGTGTTATCCCTGTATTTTCGCGGGAAGAATTCGAAAAACACCGATCAAAAGTCTAGTCGGTTACACGCGTTTGCGATTCTA
The DNA here is from genome assembly GCA_923060345.2 of Erebia aethiops. Taxonomy (NCBI): domain Eukaryota; kingdom Metazoa; phylum Arthropoda; class Insecta; order Lepidoptera; family Nymphalidae; genus Erebia; species Erebia aethiops. The sequence goes on along the minus strand of OV281083.1, from coordinate 25,264,358 downwards.
TTTCATGCATTTCTAATTAATAGTTGAAAGTATAAGTTTCAAATACAAAAGGTATCTATAATATCTACCACAAAACATTTATATCACTTACATATTCAATATTTACTTCATTTGAATACATTAATGAAACAATTTAATATGTACGTACAAACATCACAATAATTTACGTAGAATATTAAAACACTTTTTTTTTCTCTAATATTTTATTTTATGGTAATAATAATATTTGGTATGCATATTAATTTGATTTGAATACTCAGTTTTATTTATGCTGTTTATTGTGTATTCAAAAATGGTTTATAAATTTAATTTTCGTCTATGATAGGTAATAATGTAACAGGTCTAACTTCCTAATCTTATTAACTTACCTGTACAAAATGAAATTGCAATCAACTGTGTTTCAACTTTTGAATTGACCAATGTCAAAGTTGAGGAACACGCTAACAAAGGTGGAGGAACCTGGGCTATGGCCAAAGCCTATACATATATCTATACCAGGCATAGTAGGTGTGTGACTTTTTTGAAAATTGTGAATATGGGAGTAAAATTAGATAGTTTATACTTGTAAACAGTTAGCTACCTATTTTACAGGGCTAAATATTTTATTTCTTCCAGACCGAAGATAGAGTCGGGCTATGAAAGTATAAGATATGGGTGAATATTAGGAAAGGTTTTCAGAATTAGTTTGATGAAAACACCTATTTTATAAAATTAATAATAAGTTCGATTTAAATTTCTATTAATTACATTAGTAGGTACCTATTCTTTATATTAGGTAATTATAATATTCGGCCAAACGGATATTTTTGGGCCGTTACTCTTCTAAAATTAATTTATTATCTACACTTTCCTTATTACATATTATATACTAGTAAGAATAAAGGTAGAAAGCATTAAAACATAATATTATACTCAATTTGAAAAATAATACTTTTAACATTATATTTTTTCTAATTACATTTACTATTTTTCCTATTTGAAAATATAGATATAATACTTAAATTATATTTAATAATACTATGGATAATTTGCTAGAATATTTAGTTGCATGTTACTTTATATTTTTTTATAATAAAGAAAATAAAATACTTATGTACCTAGGTACTTTGAAAAATATCTAAAGATTCATAATACTTTTCACCTTTACCTTATTAAACATTAATTAAATATAATTTAAATGCCTAACTTAAGACAATAATTATATTCCTGGTGTATTTGGTTTTACCTTACAGTGAATAGGCCCCAATTTTTGAAACACGAGTGTTTTTTTAATTTTGTTATTATAATAACAAACTTTTTGTTTGTTGATTATAAACAACAAACTTTTTATATTTAAAACCTATCATTTATATATGATTTTCACACATATTTTCTAGTTGTGCTGCATCGCAGTGATGAAAATTAGTGATGTGTCGGATCGTTAAAAATGTATATCCGCGGATACGGATCCGGATACGGATATTTGGTGCCAAGATCCGCGGATACCTACGGATACAGATGCGGATCTTATCTTTCTTACTCAATCGGTGCTAGTGCGCATGACCTTAAAACTATAATATTATAGTCTACGCCACTTGTGACTTGAAGCTTTGCGTAACAGGACAAGTTTCGACTTGCATTGCGCGGGTCTTTCTTTTGTTTTATTTATAGTTTCGTGTGACAGTGGACATCTAGATAACGTTTGTGTTCGTACCTACATGAGTAAAAAAATGTCTGCAAAGAAGTTAAGTAGTGTAAACTTTACACTAGAGTTATATACCTACTAATAGCTGATGCCCGCGACTTCGTCCGCGTGGATTGAGGTCTTTTGGTTCCCGCGGGAACTCTTTAATTTTCCGACATCCATCCATTCATCTATGCAAATTTTCGCATTAATAACATTAGTGTAGATTGGTATGGTTGGTAACTCACTACGATAAATTTTTGCAATATAAAGGTGCCAAATATTTGATTTTAAGAAATAAAAAAATATCTGAATAAAATTTAATAGTTTTTCATTGCTACTTAGTCACCTATATATAGAATTTCATCTAAGTATTGAAAATTAATAAGGTAAAAGATAAGTCAAAAAAGTAACGAATACGGATCTTTTTTTTCCCGCGGATATCCGTGGATACCGATATCCGGAACATCACTAATGGAAATTGAGCGACAGACCTCCTTGACGCCTAAGTGGCATCATATTTTACCGCCGTTACGTTTAAAATACAATTCGAGAATAATGGTAGCCTGAATGGTAAGCTTTTCACGAAGTAGATCTTTCTACCTTGTATTAGAGCTATGTGCTTATATTATTTTTACTTACTTTATAACGATCGAGTATCTACAGAGATTTTTTATTCGACTGACTTTCACAGATTGAAATGTTTCTACCTAGCGTTTCAAAAATGGGGGATTTGTTATAAATTAAACTACATCTAACAAACCTGATCTAAAACTCCATAGAACACTCCTATTTTATAACATTTTTAAAGAAGTGCATTTCGTCTAAAACTGAAAACTATACGACTTGTCCCATAACATCTTTAAACATACTTACATAACTTATTTGAACAAGGATGTTACAAATCATATCGATCAAATCATAAATTCAGCCAGTCACAACAATTACAATTATTACGTTATTATAACAATTTTCATGCTAACCGCTCACGAAACTACGCATTAGGTATAACAAAAATAAAAGCTAGGGTTCGTAAGATGGTACATCCATTAAATGTAATAATATGTTACATATAAATATTCAAGTGAAAGAAGATATTAAATTATATTTTAAGTGAAAGATACATTATTTAAATATCATATATTATGTACACGAAATTAGATTTGAAATTCGAAATTTTGAAAGTGAAACAAATAAACCATATTTAACCCTTTAATTCCACCGTTAGCATTATGATTTCATACCTCCTTATATTTCGTGGGTATGTGTAAAAAGGCATTTCAATAAGAAATAAGGGACATAGTCGTTAAAAATTGGTACTTCTGACTCAGTATTGAATAAATACATTATTTATGTAACTAAGACAATAATTTATATTCTAAGTTATGAAGATATTCTTCACTTAAATATAAAAACCGTACCACAATGCTGTTTAATTAAATTTCACTTTGACTAGTACATTTTTGTACATTAACTTATTAAGCTATAGGTACATACAATTTTACACACATAAATAGATACATTGCGATTAACCAATGAATTTAGCAAAATATAGATATTATTAGATTAGATTATAGCACATCGCTAATTAATAACAACGAGTTTAACTTTTTGTTTTAAATAGAAGTGGAAAATAGACATGTACTTTAAGAAGTAAAAAAAGTGTACTGTGTAGGTACCAATTCTGAATAAACATACTTTGACTTTGAAGATTAAAAAATGGACCAATGTTTTCCTTAAAATTAAATTAATATTGATTGATAGAGATAGGTATGTAATTAAATAGTCTAGGCAACGGGGCGGTTCGTTGTATGGAGACCCCCTAATTAAATCCTCAGTCGTTGAAACTTGGCAGGGTTGTAGTATGGTATGAACCAAAACTTGTAAAAAAATATCCAATAAAAAATCCATGCGAAAGTTAGGTATTTATACCTAAAACATAATATTTATGACTGAATATGTTCTCGATTTCTTTTTAAAATAATAGTAGTTAGTATATTTACACTCAAAACCGAAAAATCAAACGAATTAATCGTGCAGAACATCGATATTTAATTTTAAACCGATTTGATTATAAAACCTAAACTGCGTTTACGCGACAATGTACCTTCCTGTTTTAACAATTGGGTATAGCATAAAAATCGTTAAACTCATGATACTTTATCATAAAGTTTCGTCGCCTGAGGAATTATTGTTGGAGTCCACTAGCTTTATTGCCTAGACTATAAAATTATGTCAACATTTGCGTACTAAGCTTTATTTATGGTTTAGTCAATTTAATTATGTAATATTAGAAGGTATCAATAAAATTTCCTAATTTGAAAATGGTGATTTTTGCTTAGATTTTGGGAGAAATAAAGTTAAAAAATATCTAATAATTATTATATCTAGTACAAAGCAATTATTTTATGAAATAATAAATTTAGATTGTGTAAATATAGGTACTGATTGGATTACAAAAATATAACGTAAATATATTAAGGAAAATTTAGCCCAAAATAGTTTAGATTGGACCTTATATATTTTTACAAACAATCTATGTATCTATTCAACATCTAAAAGTGGTTATAAAAATATTATAAGCAAGTCAAAGAAATCTAAAAAGATTGGTATCAAAGTTTGACTATAAAGCTGGCATCACACTAAGGGACATTACACCGCTTATTATACGATTTAGCAAAAATCTAGTGGAAAATTCTGGAACACGGTGTAATGCTTACAGCTAGAGAATGGATCGTACGTTCCAACCAAAGAAACAAAATATTATACATACAACATATTACAATAATATATCTAATTATCTACATATTATGATGATATGAAACTCTGATATAAAATAGTTTAAAATAAGTTCTCATAATATCTATTTATTTAAAGATCTTTGTGATAATAAAATAAATATAATATAATTTATCATTTTATGGTCCTAAAGTAAAACCATACAATATAAAAATATAGTCCCATTTATGTTTGTAAAATATGAATAACTGTATAATATTTTAATGTTCCGGCGTACGATCCATTTTATTGCTACAGCTTTTAATTTTCCCTAAACAGACGACAGATTAAGAAATATATTGAAGTATAAAAATAAATGCGGTAACTAACAATTCAACATCAGAAACTTTGGTCCAAATTGAAGAAAATAAAATTTTATTAAATCCGTCTCATTTTGAACACTATTTAAAATTACAAGATATGGTTTATTTTCGATAAGCCTTAGGTATCTATAATATGTATAGCAAATAGCAATTTTATGTTGTTACGAAATTTATAAGGTAAATATTATAACAAAGAAAGATCTTCTAAAAATACTCCAACTATTTTGTTTGTCATAATTCAGCTGAAGTGACTAAAGGAGCCGTATTATATAGGACGTGTGAGTTTAACATATCTATCAATATACAAATCTATAATGAAATAGAATTAACAGACTTAAAGGTACGAAACTTTTTGAATAAGTAATTTTAAAAACGCTCAACAATACTAATGTCTAACAAAAAGAAATTTTTATATTTTACCACACGTTGCTGTGCAAAAATGAGATTGCTGATGGAATAGGTACCTGTGAAACAATAAAATAATTAACCAATTTATTACGTACCATAAATAATTTTAGTCTTGCCAAGTAAGAAGGTACCTTAATTAAATTATATTGTTATGTATTTTCGAACTCGTCAAACGTGTACCTACATAATATTATAAAATGTCATTTTTTTTGTTTAAAAATCTTAATTCGAACTATGCCCACACTCTACTCTCTACTCTGTGTAAGTAAAGTATAGGTAAGGCCCGGACTCCACCAGAGCGGATAGGAGATGTGATTTAAACAAGGAATAGAATTGCGTTATTCCCACATCTCGTCTCCGCTCAGCTTCAGTGGATACCACTGAGCGGAGATGTGTCATATTTGTATGGCGCGATCGATGCGGAGATCTAAGCTGTGGCTCGCAAGCTGGTGGCGGCGCGCAGCGGAGATGAGGGGAGATGTGAGCGGCGTGCAGCGGAGACAAGAGGAGATATGTGAGCGGCACGCAGCGGAGACGAGAAGAGATGTGAGCGGCGTGTTATGAGCGGCGCCGCGTTCATCTCAACATCCAACGCTCACCGCACGCAGCTCAGTCCCGCTCTAGCCAGCATACATCTCTGCTATAGCCAGTACACATCTCCGCTCCAGTCTAGCCAGTACGCATCTCCACACAGCTTCGGTGGATACACCCTAGCTGAAAAACATCTCTTCTTGTCTCTGCTTCAGACATCTCTGCACATCTCCGCTCTGGTGGAGTCCGGGCCTAATCCAAATGATACGAGATTTTAACATCGATAGGAGAACACTATGGCTGACTTTTCGTTTATGCTAATCGATGAACCAAAATGATCCAATCAATAATATCGGCTAGCAAAACAAAAAAAAACTTTCGGCTTAGGTTTAAAATTTAGATCATTTTTATAAAAATGTTTTTTGTCGTTTACAAACCTCGTCTTAAATCCTCCAAAATGATGTTTACAGACCTAGAAAATATAAGAAAATCATCAGTATGCAGTGAAACATAATAGTAGGTATAAGGGCGGTCCAAATGCATTTTACAAAAGGGAACTCTGTTAAACTTTAAAGTCATTTTGGAGAAGGACAAGGGAATTTCAATCCTCACAATGATTAAAGTAATTTATATCTTAAGGCATTTGTAGGAATAAGCTAGTTCATAGGGCTTATTCGGGTTAAGCATTGCAAGCATCTTGGAGTATACAATTTATTTAAAGCTTGTATAGTATCTATCAGTTAGTAATAGTTATAGTAAGTAGGTCTACGATACATTTTATACAGCAGCATTAGACACAAGATAACACAATCACAATACAAAGCTCAGAGTTTCATGAGTTGATTTATATTGACAACTTTTTCGATTTATAATGACAAAAATGCGACTTCCATTAGCTCGACTTATATATCTATAAAATTATCGAAAGCAAAAAAAGTCTAAGGATTTTAATCATGTATAAATTGTTTATTAATCTAACCTGTGTTTAGGGGGTAACCAGGGTGGCTTTTTGATACGATTTTTCGCAAGTGCTATTTATTTATTTAAAACCTATTTAATTATTGTGAATTCGAAATTAATTTAGTTTCAACTTTCACTTTAGATTATAAATTACCTTTAGGCCCATTTTCACAAGGTCGTTATACCTGTTCATTTTATGTGACTTATCAAAAAAGTGACAGCATCACAAAATTTTACTAAAATAGTTCAGACCGTGTTAATCATGTTGTGCAGGTCGGTCGTAGTTTATGTGAATAATTATATATTTTGAAAGAAATAATTATATATTATAAAACTTAATTGATTGTATAATCACCGATAGATTAACTAACTATTTCGGCCGTTGGCCTGCTCATTATTTATGGTCGGCGCGGCGGTGCGATCCCGTGGAGGTGTTCGTACGGCCCGTTGTCCGTAGCGTATGGACGTACTCCTCCACGGTGGGTTAAATTGTATTTTATTTTTTAACCACATTCTTAATCATGTAATCGACTGATTACAGATATATTAATTACAGATATATATTAGAATGGTAGCCTGCAAAGCTATAATTCAGTAAATATATTTGGCTGAGTTGCTAATATAAATCAAGACTCATAGTTTAGGTAATAGTCATAGAGACGGCATAAAGTTTCAAACACACGAGTTTACGAAGATATTACAATAAACAGATAAAGCTGACATTTAGGGCGAATACACAGGTTTTAAAACGGTAACTGTTCTAAAACTGCAACTAATCACTCTTGAGAACTTCTTTAATCGAGACAAAGAATATATTGAAAAAAATGATTGTAAACTGATTATTTTTTAAAGTGTAGAATTAGTTGCAAAATTTTCGCAACTACCGTCGAGCTGTATGATGATTAGAACATGCCAAAGTAAAATGTTATTCCAACCGAAAAGAAAGAAAGGCATTGAAAAGTATTAGAGGAAAAAATCCGTTCGGCTTGTATTCCCATCAAACTATTGCCATGTTCTTTTTCATCAAGCCTTTTCAACAACGACACTGCCCACTTACCAAAAGAGATTATCAAATAGTAATAACGAAATAACAACATACTTTATATTACTATTTATTATATGATAACGATTAACTTCTAAATTAAACTTCGGTTACCGAAACTTGTTCACACAAAGTTGGCTGAAAATATGAGAGAAAATAATGGTATGATTAATCTAAAAACTTATCAAATGTAGAAAAAACTTAGCGACATCCTCTAAGGTGCATTATTTTATAATAACTTAGTGGTTTTACTTACCAATGATTAAAGCCAAAATTATGATTCCAATGACAGCTGCAATTATCATCATCTGCAAAAGTAAACGTTTTCCTGTTATATTAATTATTAGATGTGTATTGGCGCCCAAATTAGCACTGAGGCCCAAACTGAGGACAAAAAATATGTGAATATATTGTATACTTAGGCCGACTTGCGCAACACTGCCTGAACTGATTTATTTAAAGTTAATGTAGTACTTTTTGATGTTTATTCCGGTGTTGACATGAAAAGGACAACCCCAAAATTTAACTTAAACACATTTAGTGGCCCTTACTTCTTTAATTTTTCCAATTAGAGATGCTGCAATAATAGTCAGACTATATTTAAGTATTTCTGTGACTCTTAGGCAGAACTTTGAATGGAAAGTGTTAACACTGTCCTCAAGTCTGGATAGTAGTAAAATTTTGCTTCGCTTCGCTTTTATGTCTTTGTCAGTGTACTGCAGTGAGATTGCGTAACTTCTGCATCAATCATTGTTACAGTATCAATTGTTGTGATTGGCTGAAATTATGGTATTCTTGCTGCGTCAATGGATTTTGTCCAATAGTGGAAGAGTGTTAACCAATCAGAGGTGATTGCGATCGTTACACTGTAGCTGTCATTTTTAGCCGGTCGCCCAGCTGGGATTTCTGTGCAAACTTTATCGTAATATTTATTATTTTTGATTTTTAAAAAATTGGTGTATTTCCATGTTGCGTGCAAATAATTAGTCAGAAGAAAAAAAAAATTAACAGTAAAATACCTTTAGGTTCTGCAACCAGAATTTGCTTTTAAGTTTTCCTGCTTGCTGTTCAAATTGCGATGCACCTTGCTGTAGCGCATCTGAAAGACGTAAACAAATGATAAGATTGTTAGGATTGAAAAAAAATCTCCTTGTATTATGACGTTGAAAATTAAAAACATATAAAATACATGATCCTCACTTAAAATATAATAATGTCTTAGTAGTGGATGATAGTGGTTAACAAGATAAAATATAAGATAAAACTTATTTTAAATAAAGATATAACCGAACCGGTGGTAGAGTGTTAACGTATCATAAGTGACATAAGTTGTCCTACATGAAATAAAGAAATCATTTATCATTTGCTTTTTAATCACCTTTCATAGCGTGCCTACTCAAGAAGAAGACTAGACAAGCATATGAATACAAGCGTGGTTAAAGTTAAATGAAATGAGGTATTTATTGAAAGCTCGTTTACACTTTGGCGGTTGGTAAAGTAATGAATAGATTTATTGAATCATAGGTTTAAAAAAAGGTAGCGGGATGTGGGTGGATGAGGAAAGCGGAGAACCGTGTGTGGTGGCGCGCTCTCCAAAAGGCCTACGTCCAGCAGGTTGATGGATGGATGAGGTTAAGACTGAAAATGTATGTTGTGAACATAGACAACCTTCGTTCATAATTTACGCCATAGATTTTACTACAAATCTTTGGTTCACACTCAGTTTCATCCCTTTACTCACTAGACACACGTTAGGTATATATTATCACAACATATATTTATTTAGAGATTTACTGATGGCATCTAACTATTTATAATATTCAAACGACGTACCTGCCCTATCGTCGAGTTCCGAGAGCTTTTGATCTCTCTCCAATACCTTCTCCACGTTTGTTTTCATTATGTCGACCACCTGGGGAAGGTAAGTTTCAATATCAAAGATTCCCTTTGTAAATACCTACCTGCGATGTTGGTACCAAAGCCTCAATATTAAATTACAAGGTAAACAAATGATTTTCCTCAAGCACTTAACAAAAGCGTTTGAATATAACTGATTAAGAAGGTACGTATTTCTGTCGCTTGAAAATTCCACTTAGGGGTGAGGAAGCTGTATTCGAGATTTCGTTATTTTGTTTAACGACGACAAAGTATCTGAGGTGAATCCTTGCGGTAACTGGTAATGTAAAAGGAAATACACCGGATATTGGAAATGTTCGCGTCACAAACCGTTAATTGACAATCTATACAGGTTGCCAATCAGACTATTTCAATGTTGGTTTTAAGATTATATAGAGTAAAACAGCGCATAAAATATGCTCTCTAGATTTTCTCTAATCACAATAGAATGTTCTAATATTATATTATATAGCCCACACGTGAAATTTGGTCAATTTGATATACTTACAACTTAGCATACTATTTTAATTTTACATTTCGCCACTGTAAAGTAAAAAATAATTTTGATATCTACCCACTATGCTGAAGTCGGGCGGGTATAACAAGGATAAGCAAAGTTGACGCATCAGGCTCGCCCGACTTCAACATAGTGGGTAGAAATCAAAATCATTTTTTACTTTACAGTGGCGTTGGAAGTCGGTTTTTTAACCGACTTCAAAAAAAGGGAGGAGGTTCTCAATTCGTAGGAATCTTTTATTTTTATTTTTTATGTATGTTCCCCGATTACTCGAAGACGCCTGGACTGGATTTTGAAAATTCTTTTTTTGTTTGAATGGGTATACTTCAAAGGTGGTCCCATATCCCCCCCCCTCCCCCCGAGCTGTCAAATCGCACGGACGTGTTTGTAACCTATTAAAAGTATTTAAATATAATTTAGTAACTAAAAGAGTAAATTAGTATCTATTAGGGTGAACAGCTAATTATAACTAGTAAATCTAAACATATAATAGTGATTCAGTGCTGATATTCGTCGTATTCGTCATATTTGAGTGTGCTAATAATGGAATGTTGCAACAAAAATCTGCGAGACAATACACTAACTTGCGAAAACTGCAAACTGACGTTTCATTGTAAGTGTTTAAATATTTCTAATGCCAACTTTAACAAGGCAAAGAAATCTGCATGGAAATGCGCTAAATGCTCGACTCCACGGGGCAAGCGCGGTGACGAAACACCGGTGTCTTCGGCCATAGTTGAACGTGACGATGCACAATCAAACGACGAGGAGCTCTTGATTGATGAATTCTGCTCACAACAAACAAATATCACAACTGACTCACTTAGAGATATATTGAATAACTTCCTACAAAAGGTTGAAGCTAATATGAATGTAATTAAAACCGAAATATTGGAAAAAATGACTACGTCACAGAAAGAACTAAGTAAAGAGCTCAACACTATTAAAAGCAAGTTCGGTGTTATCGAAAAGAAGCAGGAGGCCCTGGAGGATTCACTGGGTGGTTTGTCGGATTTCTGCGATGGATTAATTCAGAAACACAAGAATCTCGAGACCGAGAACCAACACCTCAAAACCCAAATTGCAGGGCTCACAAGGAGTTCCAATGATATGATGCAGCAATTAGACGACGCACAGAAGTACATTACATCGAAATTCATAGAAATCCGTAACGTACCGCTAAATCCCGAAGAAAACTTACTGGGATATTTTAATTCACTATGCAACGCCCTGAACATTGATTTTAAGCCAGGTTACGTATGTAATATTTTTCGGAAACGCACATACAAGGAAGATTCTCAACACATTTTGTTAGAACTAAATAACGAAAGTTACAAGCAAAATATTCTGTCCGCTGTGAAGCAGCTTACTAAACAAAATAAAGAGAAACTAAGCACTAAGCACGTAGGAATCCACGGTGAACCTAGGAATGTCTATGTATCTGAGCTACTTAGCCCTAAAGTAAAGTATATATACTTCAAGAGCCGCCAGTTTGCTAAAACACATAAATATGAATATTGCTGGGTGAAGAACGGTAAGACCTATTTACGTAAACACAAAACCGAACCAGCGATACTAGTTCGTAGCGAACAGCAACTGATAGACCTCGCTTCCTCGACGCCGGAGCGTGTGGATCAAGTGTCCGCGTCCCCCACCAAGCTCACCCCGGACGTCGACTCATCACTCGAGGTGCGCGAAACGCAAGCGCGCCGGCGAATGAAGTTAATTAATAACAAATGACTATATTTATATTGTTCTACTGTTCTCGGCATCATATGGCATTTCTTTTATTATGATAATTACGAAGTACCTACATTTTTATTCCTAGCTATTTCCTATTTACTAACGTGTCTACCTACAAAACGTAACACCCACAAGTCTAATAAACATTGACAGTTATTATACACCGTACATTTCACACTTACCATACACAAATGTATACATAATATTATAATCTACACTCATATTACGGATCCTTCATGCGCGCTTATGTTGAAACACTTAAAATCCTATCATAGTGATTTTTGCACTAATATATTTTGTGCACGTTGTTTGAAAGAACTTACTCAGTTGCGTAAAATCCTTAAACATCCTACTCACATTTTGGCATCTAGATACATCATTTTACATTCAATCCTTTGCAAAACCGCTTAGCATCTGATATAGATCAGCACACCTCTGTGTGCTGTACACGAGTGGCTGATCTTGATAAATTTTACGACACATTCTTATCGAGTAATGATTCTTCCTCACAATACCTAAATATACTAACCATGAATATTAGGAGTATAAACAAGAACCTAGACGATTTCCTTGTCTTCATAACAAGATTAAAAATAAATCCTGACATCCTCGTCTTAACTGAGTGTTGGACACAGTATGTAGCTAGTCCTCCGCAAGTTGATGGTTACTCGAGTTCACACACAAAAAATACTCACAACCAAAATGATGGGGTTATTGTATACATACGAACCAACTTACCCGTATCGACATTTGAAGCCACAATCTTAGAGTCAAACTGCCTCATTATTAATTTAAAAGATATTCATCTTATAGCTATATATCGCCCAGCTGGCTTCCGTAACCCGCAACCGTTTCTAGAATCTCTTAGTACTTTTCTGGAAAGTACAAGCTATAAACGAATTATCTTAACTGGAGACCTAAACCTTGACCTTTTACCTGACAGCCACTGTTCTTATAGCCAGGAATACCAAAATATACTTGCTATAAATGCTATTACACCAGCTCTAAATTGTCCAACGAGAGAATTGCGCTGTCTTGATCACTTTGCCATCAAAAATATACAAAACCCACGAACCTTTGTCTTTGAACCTACTATTACAGACCATGCACCTATTCTATTAAATTTAAAACTATGTAATAAAATAGATAAATCTTCATCGAATAACACGACTAGATATACTTATAACTATAAAGAGATGGAGAAAAGCCTAACTCAATTAAACTGGGAAAACTACTTTAATTTGACCGACACAAATATTGCAGCAAATTTCTTAGTCAACAGTATAAATGATATAATTTCTAATAATACGCACGTCTTAACTGTTTCTAAAAAACTAAAACCCATTAAACCGTGGATTACCTTTAGTATTGTTAAATGTATGAAGAAAAGGGATCGCCTTCATAGAATATTTAAGAAATCCCCAACAGAAATAAACAAGGTGACATATACGCAATATAGAAATATTTGTAACGCCTTGCTAAAGAATCTAAAAAGAAAATACTTACAAGGGAAACTTAGACAAAATGCCGGTAATTCGAAAGGTACTTGGGACACCGTCAAAGAAATATGTAACTTACCTAAATCAAATGCATCCGCCACAGCCTTACTAAATATTATGGATACCCCTGAAGAATCTTTAGCTCACGTGAATAAATATTTTTCTAGTATAGGGCATGACCTTGCAACCTCAATAATTAACAAATTAGATGGGCAGCACGAAAAGAATAACGCCAATGTAGCATCAAATGCTCCCCTTAATTCGCTTATGTTTTACCCAACCGATATATGTGAAGTTCATAAGATGATTGTAAAACTTAAGAACAGTGGTGCGTCTGGATCCGATAATATAAGTACCTATTTTATTAAAAGATTTAAAAATCTACTCTTAGAACCTATAGCTCACTTAGTGAATTTAAGTTTGTCTTCTGGTGTTTTTCCTGATATTTTCAAAAAAGCAGTCGTTATTCCAGTTCATAAAAGTGGAGATAAGAGATTAGTTTCCAATTACAGACCTATATCGCTGTTAAGTGTGTTGAGTAAGATAGTGGAAAAAATTGCAAACTCCAGATTGGTGAAGTATTTTGAGCAATCAAATCTCCTTGCAACAAGCCAATTTGGTTTCCGAGCCAATAGATCTACGCTGGATGCGGTACTAGAAGTGACCAATCATATCACGAAATGTCTTGATAAGGGAAGGAAATGTATTGGCATTTTCCTTGACTTACAAAAAGCTTTCGATACCGTGTCAATCCCTATCTTACTCGATAGACTTTCCAGCATGGGAGTTAGGGGTATTACTTTGGAGTGGTTTAGCAGCTATCTAAAAGGAAGACAGCAGTGTATTAAAATAGGAAATGTCACCAGTGAATTTTCTAACATTACTTACGGTGTCCCCCAGGGGAGCGTCTTGGGACCTACCTTATTTCTCGCTTATATTAACCCACTCTGTAGTTTGTCCCCAAAATCTGGACGCATTGTTTGTTTTGCAGATGATACTGTCGTTTTATTCGAAGGTAGTGATTGGGAAGAAGCGAAGTCGCTCGCTGTAGCAGGACTTCAGCAAATTACATCGTGGTTAGAAGATAACCTACTTACAATTAACACCGCGAAAACAAAATATGTGTGTTTTAGTACATCAATTAGAAATAATCCTGACAAATACCTTAAACTTCCTATTCACACGTACCCTTGTAATCGGAAAATTAACAAAAACAACTGTAGCTGCGATATTTTATCCAAAGAGGCAACTGTAAAATATCTTGGCATAACACTAGATGAACATCTTAAATGGTCAAGTCATATTCAGAACACTTCTAATAAAATTAAGAAACTTATCCCGTTATTCAGAAATCTAAGAGATATTGCGCCTATTGAGACGACAATGATGGTGTATAAGTCATTGTGTCTTCCGATCATGACCTATTGTATCTGTGCATGGGGTGGGGCTGGAAAAACGTTCTTGCTTCAGTTAGAACGAGCGCACAGAACCTTACTCAAAACTATTTTTAAAAAACCATTTAGATACCCTACTGACCAATTATACAAAGAATGCAGTCTGCTCAACGTTCGTCAACATTACTTAGTTTCAATAATTTTACGCTTTCACTCAAAATTTGATCACTGCACTTTAAATAACAACAAAAGAGTAGTAAAATTTCCATTATCAGTTGCTAACACAAGTTTTGCCCAATCGCAATTTCAATTCAGCTCATCATATGCATATAATGTATTCAGTAGGGCTAACAGTGGTATTAATTTGAATAAAATTAATAAATTTAACCTGGCTAAATCTCTTAGAAGTTGGCTAGCACCTAAGGGCTACGATGCAACTGAAAATATTCTAATAATAAAAAAATAGCATTGCGCGCACTTACACATGCACTAACGCACACACACACACACACACACACACAGACACACAGACACGCACACACACACACACACACACACACACACACACACGCACGCAGACACGCTCAGTTTTCGTAATATAAGTAATTAGTTTTTAAATATATTTTTCACATGTTTCACTGGGAGGAACTACCCTCTACAATACAGGTTATCCTAGCGTAGAGGGTAGGGACCGATATTTAATTAAGACACTTGTTTATGGAAAATAAATATTATTCTTATTCTTATTCTTATATAAATTTGGTGAAGATCTGATGAAGATCTTCGAAGACAGATGTTCCCCGATTGCTCGAAGACGCCTGGACCGATTTGGAAAATTCTTTTTTTTTTGGAAAGGGTATACTTTCCAGGTGGTCCCATGGTCATTTGGTCTGATGATGGAATCCTGGGGAAATCAAAGGAACTTAAATTTTATAAGGACACGAACCCAGATAGTTATTAGGTACAGGTCTGTCTACCTTTCGAGAACCTATTTTTTTTTAATATTTACAGCACTAAAAAGCAAAAAATAATTGGATATATTTACATATTATTATTTCTACCCACTATGTTGAAGTCGGGCGGGTATAACAAGGATAAGGTTTTTATAAAAAAAACCGCCTTCAAAAACTTAAAAGCAAAAAATAATTGGATATATTTACATATTATTATTTCTACCCACTATGTAGAAGTCGGGCGAGCCTTGCGTCAACTTTGCTTATCCTTGTTATACCCGCCCGACTTCAACATAGTGGATAGAAATAATAATATGTAAATATATCCAATTATTTTTTGCTTTTTAGTTTTTGAAGGCGGTTTTTTTAATTTAAAAATAATTTTATTGGAAAGAATTTTTATACACTCCAGCTTTCACTAGAGAGACTCTACCTTCATTGTAATACGAATAAATACAAATAATGGATAGAACTAGGCGTTACTTTCACATTATCCATGATAATAAAAGAACTAGATGTTTAATTGGCTATAATCCGCTACAGTAGGTTAATCTATGTGGTACAGTGTGTATCTTGCGTTTGTAGCTTGTATTCACCACACCACACACATTTTCATTGTAAAGACTACAATCGAGCATAGTCAAGTAATATCTTCTGAAGAGGCTCCGGTATCGGAGTGAAACGTACGTTGAAAATAATTTGGAAGATTTGTGTGGTGTGGTGAATATCGCAAGCTACGACTGCAAGATACACACTGTACCACATAGATTTGCCTACTGTAGCGGATTATAGCAAATTAAACTAACTTTCATTAACTACAAATAACTTACTTCATCCACTTGCGCTTGCGTCTGCTGTAAGCGACGTTGAGCGGCAATCTGCTGTGGGGTTTTGGGACCTCCCACCGGCATATCATCGCTGCTTGGCGCCAATCCTCCTTCCGTCGCCCTGGTAAAAATTATAACACTCTAGATGATACCCGCGAATTAGTTCGATTTAAGCGCAAAACACACAGGGAGCGGGCGCGGGCCGGGTCGGGTGCACAGCTGGTTGCATTCCTTGTATGGACGACATCATACAGAACGCGGCGGCAGGAAAGGCGCGTGGCCGGTGACGCTGTGTGATTTCGTCCATATAAACACAAGGAATTCAACCCGCCGCGCACCCGAACCGGCCCGCGCCCGCTCCCTGTGTGTTTTGCCCTTTAGTGCCGATTGCACCAACTCACAGTAACTTTAACCCAGGAATAAGAGTTTCGACAGACGTTGTTTATGAATTTCGTCACAATGTCAATTTTATACCTGGGTTAAACTTTATTGAGCTTTATTCAGAGTTGGTGCAATCGGAACTTAGCTTTTTAAATTTTTAGGCAGGATTTTTTTTATCGAGCCCTTGACTGCGATCTCACCTGTTGGTAAGTGAAGATGCAGTCTAAGATGGTAGCGCGGGCTAACCTGCTAGGGTATGGCAGTTATATTAAAACCCCTGATCGGTTTCTACGCGGCATCGTACCGGAACGCTAAATCGCTTGGCGGCATGTTTTTGCCGGTAGGGTGGTAACTAGCTACGGCCGCAGCCTCCCACCAGGCCAGACAAGAGAAAATTCTGAACTTATTAATTCCCAAACTCCCAAGTTCCATGTGAAGACAACAGCGCTCAAGACTGCTGCACCAGGGAGGTCGTCAAAAGGAAACCAAGGTTTTTAATGTTAAACATCCCAACATTCTGATCCCAGAATATGAACAATAATACACTACGACCGGTCACGAAAATCGACCGTGGTAACAAAGATTGATGATGATTTTTATTATTATTTATTATTATTATTATTTATTTATTAGGATAGCCAACAGTTGTTACATTAAATTACATGATAAAGTTAATTAAACGCATACAAAATATATATCCTAAATGTACTACCAATTACATGCTAACACAATATAAATACTAAATTGGAATGATAACAAAGAATTTCATAAATCTAATTATTTACAGTAAAGTAGGTATGTCAATCTTTCAAAAAAAGAAAGGTATTATTTAGATTAGGTACCTATAAAGTCGCAAATTATATTTTATTATATTATCAATCAAAAAAACAGTTAAAGGAAAACCTAGTCACTTACTAAAAACTAAATTAACCTAATACAGGGTATACAAAGTTCATTACAAGTTCAGTTCAATACACACAGAATATGCCCAATTTAATTTATAAATTAAAATTTTTCTCGAATTGGGGCTATAGATCCAAACCGAACTGAACCTTCAAAATATTATGAGACTCCAATGTGTTTTTTAAAATGTAGGAAGGCTTAAATACGAATAAGCTCTTTTGTTTGCAATATAAAATGTTTCAGTTGAATACTGAACGAGCAAGGCCACAGAGAAAAGGCACAAATACATTTTAAAAAAGATATTGTGGAGTGTTTCTATGCTGTCAATTTACAGCCCACAAAGGGAAGGGAAGGGAATTGAATAGGTATAGTTGGTATATACCTACCTCCTTACATTAATACACCCTTTTACGTGTAATACTTACGTAGAAAGAAATCTGTGAGTAACTTTATAAAAATCTATATTTTACTGTATTTTGATATAACAGCAGTGTATCATGTATGTATACAGTATGTATGTGAGTTTTTTAATTCCACCATAAATTCTAAATGCCTGAACAGATTTGGATGTTATATCATAGATATGTGAATGAGCTATCGTTAGAATCCTTACACCTTTCCGAATGACACTGGCTATACATTTTTTGAAAAAAAAAAAACAATATGTTAGGGCTACCGTGTTTTTAATCTTTTAAATTATTTTCGAAAACTCACATTATACATTGACTCATTCGCTGACGTTTTGTCCTCTCCTGTCGTTAGTGTACTACGCCTTTGGTCTGATTACGTAGCCATCTACGGGCTACGTATTCATACGTTGTGCTACGCAGTAGATCTAAACATGCCAGAATTTCAGCAGCTTATTGCATTCAGTTGCAATCTGGTAGTTAGATTTGTTTTATCCTGACAGGTTGAAAGGCCTGTGTGCTTGTATGATAGTCCTATGCTAGGATATATTGTATATAGGGTGGGTGTATGGGGTATATCCCTTTTTGATGAGATTATAATGAGTCCAGCAATCCATCATCAATTTCTGCTGTATTAGTTGATAGTAATTATATAAATTTTTATATAAAATAAAATGTAAGTATATAAAATACTAGATGATGCCTGTGACTTCGTCCGCATGGATCACGGTTTTCTGATTCCCGCGGGGACACTTTAATTTTCCGGTATAAAAAGTAGCCTATGTCCTTTCCCGGGATACAAAGTATTCCTATACCAAATTTCATCAAAATCGGTTGAATAGATGGACCGTGAAAGCGTTGCAGATAGACAGACAGACATACACACTTTCGCATTTATAATATTAGTATGGAATTAGCATGGATAATGGTTATCTGTTTGTTCGATAACTTTGTCACTAACATACAATAAGTATAAAGTTAGGACTTTTAGGTAAAATCTGAGGAAAAAAAATCCCTAACGAAAAAGCTCTCCCGTTTCCACTTTCCTTCCACTAGAGGGCTCTTAAGTTATAAATAAGTGGACGCGCATGACCTGGCAGCGGACCAAGTGGTGCTTTACTCAGGCAACTAGGCGGAACACTGGCCAAAATAACTTAATTAAAAAGGTGAAATCTAGGTAAAAGTGAAGTATCTAAGGAAAAAAACTCAATTGTTTTTTAAATTATGCACTACAGGCGATTTCATGTCAAAATATTTGCTTGCGTTCTGAGGAAAATGTTAAACAAATTCGTTATTTCATCATCACAATTTTTAATCGTCATTCTGCTACTAGCTAGATAAACTTATAACAACATATTGTTATAATTTATTCATTATTCATCATAATGAATGAACGTCCAGCGAACTTTTAGCGAAGATAATGCGTATTATTTTATGATTTGAATATGTTAGAAAAACAAAAGTACAATTTTGCTTGGTATTGATTTGGATAAAATCACCCGTTTCGGAACCTACGAGCTATTTGTATTTCGAAAAAAATTTTACAATGCCATACATAGATAGAGGATAGGTCACCAATGTATGCCCTCAAAGAAAATAAGAGAGTGTTTGATAAGGTAGGTGAGAGGCTTTGATAAGGTAGGTTTAGGGAGGTATATTTTACTGAGTATGTTTAGAAACCGTTTGGTCCGCCAGACAATGTTTTTTGTCCGTAGTGTATTTTCACCCTAACATATTATATCTGTACTAAAAATCTCCAACCATAACCCGCATGTACACGACAGGCTTATGACCTGAATCTAGTTCAGATCCTATCAGGGATGTGTCCTTTCTAACGTTTTTATTACTAAGTAAACAAAACCTGAAAGTGTAAACGCCTACTGAAAAAAGGAGGCTTTGATAAGTGCTAAAGTAACAAGTAATCCGTGAAATTTAGCAGTATAACTTTTAAAAGTTCAACCAATACGCATTTGGTCAGCGTGGTGGACTAATTATCAACTGCGATTCATCAATCTGAGTTGATACCCATGTCCTGTAGTGACTCTAAATATGTTGGTTGCCTATTTTCTTAGCTGTAATTATTGTTTCATGTCTTACCTATATTAACACAGTGCACAGTAAAACCGACTTTAACACAATTTAATGTAAATTTTATAATCTTTCTTACTTCTTACTAATATTATAAATGCGAATGTTCGGATGGATGTATGGATGTTTGTTACTCAATCGCGCCCCAACGGCTGAACGGATCTGGCTGAAATTTGGCACAGAGATAGATTATAGTCTGGAATAGCACATATAGGCTTTTTACCCCGGAAAATTAAAGAGTTCCTACGGGGACCAAAAAACCTCAAACCATGCAGACGAAGTTGCGGGCATTCGCTAGTAATAAAATAAATAAAAGTTACCTATCTCATTTATTTATGTAAATATTCATTTTTACTTTGATTTGTCGTGTAAAATAGATCAACCGATTTGCGAAACCTTTCACGTAAATGAAGGAACCAGGAGGAGGTTTAAATTAAAGAAGCCTTGCATTTAAAAGCTTTTCAATCGTCAAAGATATTCTTTCAAAGACTCAACATCAGTAGATTGAATCTATCATTCCTTCTTATAGACCCTTTTAGCTTTTATTTCAATCAAATTCTCAATCACAAGTATTGAATGAGCATTCTTTTCTATAACAAAATTCCACAACCTATTTTAAACTTGCCTATACACAAATCTAAGAAATCCATTAAGACTATGCTCATGAAAAAAGCTTATTATACTGTTGAAGATTATGTAAATGATAGAGGAGCATGGATTTGTTAAGGACAGCGGTTACTTATGTACACATTGATATAATAATTGTAAATGGATTATTTAACTACCGAGTTTCTTGCTGGTTCTTCTCGGTAGGAATGGCTTTCTGAACCAGTGGTAGATTCACTTGACGATTCAAAAGTTTATTTGAATAAAAAAACATTTGATTTTGATTTTATTCTTAAGGCCCATTTACACGAGGCCACTTTCTTGCTGTTGCATGCAATAATGGTAATTGTCTCATAGCAATAAACATTGCAGAAGTTAGCACTGGCAATTAGTGGCTTGTAATGTGTAAAAATTGGCCTCAATTAACTTCTGTAAGTAAGTGTTACCTGGTTCAAAGGTTATCGCCATTCAGCGTGACAATGCTGTAAGCTTGAGGGGTACCTTTGGCCCAGGGGCAACCAGGGGTAGTTTTTTTGATTAGGGTTTTTTTTTAATATTTTTTAGTGGGTATTTGTTTTTAATATCTTAAACCACTAAAAATTTATATTAAAGGCTTGAAAGAGAAATCATTTTTTTTTGTTCGATGCAAGATCGAACTTTTCAGAACACAAATCTTGAATTACAAAACGGTCGTGTGTAAAATAGTGTTAAAATGATATATACCACATCTATTTGTTAAATATACCTTTAGATTGAAACCGAATAAACTTATGCGCTTAGCTACGTAAAATGAAAATGTCGTGATATACTAGCGACCTGTTTTTTCACATTGCGTGTTCAAATAGCCTTTAACGACCCCGAAGTGCAGTTTTACAACGAAATAACATAGTAGGTAGGAGTACCTACTAAAGTTCTATATTACTATCGAAGGTCAAGACACGAAGCACCACATTTCATCGACATTTCGTTTGACGTAGCTCGCAAAGTGCTTGCTTAGCAATCTGCGTCGTAGACGAGTGTATTATTTGATTTGTCCCTTTATATTGTAATTCACGCTTTATGACTTTGAAATAAAGCCATAGTAAAGGACCACTATTTAATACTCTTCAGTTTCACCTAAAGCTTCGTTTTAAAAGTAAGTTAAGTTAAGAGAGTTTTCAAAGGGAGCGTCACTTTCATTGAAAATTGCTGCCAATTATTAGCTGTTTTAAGGCTGTCATATTTTACCGATTTTTAATTCTACATCAATGGATTTTTAAAAGAATCCCAGCCGTCACGATTCGTATCGTATCATACGATGTAAACTCCCGAAGTTCTCATTTTAACGCGTAGAGAATTTTCTACGCGTGAGGCAATTCATATTATATTATTGACTTAATAATTTGTTAATTTACATTTACATGATATTATAAATGTACAGTCTGTCTGCTTTAATTTAACAACCCATCTTTTCAACCGATTTTGATGAAGTTGGCGCAGAAATTGTTTGTATCCCGATGAAAGGCTTAGGGTATTTTTTAACCTGGAAAAGTATAAGGATTTCTCGCGGGAATACAAATCTGAATACACACGAATGAAGTCACGGGCATCATCTAGTTGTTATGTATTTGTTAAAACAAGAAGGGAAATAGGTGTTATAGAAACAGGACTACAAACTCTAAATTAATAGAACGAACTTGATAGAATTTGACAAATGTTCTAGCTGACCCAGTGAAGTCAGAAAGCCGAGGCGTCAATGCTTCCAGTAGCCTGGCAATCAATCAATGTGTCACTATCAATACAACGTCAGAGGTCAAAGACCTACATGTAGGACCACGAGGCTGTGGCTAGCTGAAAATACATTAGTCGATGTTGATAGCATGAACCATATGAACATTATTTCTACTGGGGCATGGTGATGCACAAAAATTGCTACTTTACAGCGAAATTTGAAACTGAAATAGAATAGAATAGTGTGTTGAAAGCAATGATAAACATAAAATATTATCATTTTATTTCGAAGTCTTACTAGGCTAGTGAGACTTCGAAATGAAATAAAATGACATTTATTTCATGTAGGGCAAGTTTGCCACTTATGATAATTGTCAAGACTCTACCACATCTACCACCGGGTCGGAAAACGCTGGCAAGAAACTAAGCAGATTCTCTTTTTTTAGAAATAAAAATGACACAATATTTATCCATACTTCCATACTATCCATATCCATACTTCCATACTATTAATATTATAAGTTAATATTTTATGCGAAAGTGTGTCTCTCTGTATGTCTCTTTTCGACGCTTCCACGACACATCTGTTCAACCGGTTTTGATGAACTTTGGGTTAGGGATAGTTTGTATGCCGGGGAAGGACATAGGCTACTTTTTATCCTGGAAAATTAAAGATTTCCCGCGGGAATAAAAAAAACCGTAATCCACGCGGACGAAGTCGCGGGCATCAGCTAGTCCATACTAATATTATAAACTTTCACGGCCCATCTCTTCAACTGATTTTGATCAAATTTAGTATAGAGGTAGGTTGTTACTCGGGGAAGGACGTAGGTTAATTTTTATCCCGGAAAATTGACCGCAGGAATAAAAAAACTTAATCCACGAAATCGCGGCCCTGGGGTATCATCTAGTGTACAAATACTTGCGTAGAAATACAACATAGCTACGTCACTAGTTTTAGTGGAGATCAATGACGTTCCATATAATATGCAATTTTTTAAAAGGAAATTAAAAAAAATTCATATGTTATCCTGCATGCCTTTCCCATAATTTTCTAAAAGGTATGATATCCGCAAATCCACACTTGGCTACCGTGGTCCGAGTTAAGTGAAGGGTTGTAGGTATTACCTACTTATCTCTGCTGTGATGGACTTATGGTTTTAAAAGCCTTTGTCATTCTGAGAGGACTAGTAGGTACTCTTTAATGTGGTGGTGATTATGATGGTTATTTGTCACACAATACTTGACTGATTGTGATGAAACTTTCAGGCGAACAAAAAATAAACATCAAAACTAGAAACCCCGGACTGAGCTGTAGCTATTCCTAAATTTTAAGCAGTGGAATATGAGTGGAATCCAACGTCAGATGGTAAGCAAAGTTAATTTTATGTGTAGGTACCTACTTAGATGGTTTTCCTAATCATCCATCCTAAAAATAAATGTTCTTGCTTTGTATATTTAGCGTTTATTCATTAAGATTGATTTAAGTAGGGACCGATTATTAATTATTTTATAATTGTAATCACTGATTTATGATGTTTTCACATCATCAAATGTTGTCACGGTTAAGCCACGTTCACACTTAAATTCAATTCAATTGAAATGTTTTTTATTTAAATAAACTTTTACAAGTGCTTTCGAATTGTCAAACGAATCTACCACTAGTTCGGAATGCTATACCGAAAACTAGCAAGAACTAGCAAACAACTCGGCGGTTACTCTTTTTCACTAATCCGCATTAGTGACAAAAGATAGATAGCTTGCTAGTAGATGCCAGACGGACATAGGCTTCTTATCCCGGAAAATCAAAGAGTTCCCATGGGATTTCTAAAAACCTTAATCACAGAATA
Source organism: Erebia aethiops (assembly GCA_923060345.2). NCBI lineage: Eukaryota > Metazoa > Arthropoda > Insecta > Lepidoptera > Nymphalidae > Erebia > Erebia aethiops. The sequence goes on along the minus strand of OV281083.1, from coordinate 25,239,879 downwards.
ACAATATCGTTAAAATTTTAACTTAACCTTTTTTATTTAAGTATCTTATAAGTAAAAGTAAATTCGTAAGCACAAAATTATAAAACTACAATCTGTCACTTACATTTTTCCAGTTAAGCTTAGCTACGTAGTCGGAGGAAATCCAAAATAGGCCGGAAGCGTCTACTGGTACGCGCTCACAGATAATTTAAAATATCCATTCACTGAAAAGTTGCTTATCGATCTATGCACCTTCACTGCCCAGTACCAAATGAATGTGTTTTATGAATGGGATGCTCACTAGATTTCCCTACAAGTACATCGACCAATAGTCTATTTATAGTCACGCCTTTTTACTCCTTTATACGCCCTTCTCAATACTAAATTTTACCGTAAACACTCCAAAACGATGCCACGTTAACAAATTAAAGGAATAACCGGAGAGTGATGGGAAAATGCGCGATATTTAAGAAAAAACAGACAGAAGTGAAAACCTAACGCGACAAGGTTTCCCGATTTGCATGGAAGAGGGCGCGCCTGTATTTTCCTTAATAGGTTCGAATGGTCTAAAAATACCATTACAAAATGCGTACAAAATTCCACTCTACATAAAGTTTCTAAGGTTTGAATTCGATTGAAGTAAAAAATACTATGTCTGTATGTAGTTATATGATTTGCGTTTGTGTGCGTTAAAACTTTTGCGCATGCGTACTAGGACGGGTGGTTGGGAACAAAAATCAATTCGGATATGTGGGTGTTACGTAATGGTAGAGACAAGTTTGCGTTGGCAATTGTTCTATACCCTAATTTGGGGTAATCCCGTTTAATACATTCTTGTAAAAGAGTATTTTCTTAAAGGATTAATGGAAAACGCTTTTAGCATTATAGGGGTTAATATCTACAAAATAAGGATTCAATTTAGATTAGCCTACGGGTTTCGATAGGGAGATTCGACGAAGGGCGCGGACACGATCCCCGTCACTTGATTCAAGTGTTACATATTGACGAAAATTTCCATTGAACTTTATCATGTACATGTTACGAGAATTCAGAAAGTTCTCTTTGAATGTTCTCGTAACTTCGTTTTCTTGGCTACGATAGCAACAAAAACATTTATCGTTGTTTAATATAATAGTTTGGTAAGTTATAATTTATAGCAAGACTAGCGACCGCTCGCGGCTTCGAAAAATCAGGACTTGGTCCTTGTCAATGGGGTACAACGGGTAGGGTTCTATAGGTCCAAGCGTATGCAGGGCTGGGTGTTAATGAGATAATGAGTAAGGATTTTTCAAGCAAGTATATGAGAATGACCTTACACTTTTGTGTTCGACGTTGAACCTTGAGTTGCCCTATATCCGACCGGTAGTTAGTAATTATACGTCAGTAATTGAGAAAAGGGAAATTAACAGATTGTGTAGGTACCTACATAATGACCTTGACACTGCCAGTAAAAAATCAGGTACTGCCAGGACAGGACAATCTGTCTACCCGAAACGTCCGCATCGGAGGACTAGTTGTTTTTTCCCGTCTTGCTTTTGGTGTGCAGCTCGACATAAAAGTGAGTTATGCGGACTTTTTTCCAAAAGGGCAAAAAGGTTCTCTAGTGTGTTTTGGCGCTTAGTAATTAAGTAGATAATTTAAGAAGTGGAAGTGAAACTTTAAATTGAGAATTGAATCCAGGGCTTCGGCTTACGGTTTTTTTTTAATCCACTACAAGTTAGCCCTTGACTGCGATCCCACCTGATGGTAAGTGATGATGCACTCTAAGATGGTAGCGGGCTAACCTGTTAGGGGCATGGCAGTTATATTAAACCCATACCACTATTCGGTTTCTACACGGCATCGTACCGGAACGCTAAATCGCTTGGCGGCACGTCTTTGCCGGTAGGGTGGTAACTAGCCGCGGCCGAAGCCTCCCACCAGGCCACACCAGGGAAAATTCAGAAATTATAAATTCCCAAATTGACCCTGCCGGGGATCGAACCCCGGACCTCGTTAAGACGACAGCGCTACACACTGCACCACGGAGGTCGTCAAAGTCGTGGAAAACTGTGTAGGTGTTATCACTCCCTAGAAAATTGACACACTGTGACCTTTCACATTTGCGCCTTTTGCGGTATAATATCAAAAGGTGAATCAATTTACCAGAGAGTAACAGTTATTTAGTTTCAAATCTTATTTTCGCTTTCATTATAATTAATTAAATACTGAATTTACAAAGAGAAAATAAATAAAAATTCTTTCCAAGAAACCGACTTCCAACGGCACTGTAAAGTAAAAAATAATTTTGATTTCTACCCACTATGTTGAAGTCGGGCGAGCCTGATGCGTCAACTTATTTTTTACTTTACAGTGGTTTTTGGAAAGAATTTTTATTTTTAACTTTTAGTGTCAGGGTTGAGGATTTGGAGTCAGAATGGAACCACCTCGAGAGCTTCCTCTAACGAACTAAATCAATTTACGTTATTTTTTCATTATTTAATAAGGCAAATAGCTAGACTAGTCATACGAGACCCTACGGACATCCAATAAAGATGTCGGGTCGGTGTAATAAACTCCGCTATGGAAGCCAATAAACTTACCATGGTGGATCGTAAGGTGGAGAAAAATTCATAAAATACAGGAAAGTAAGGATTAATGTATTAAGCAGGAAAACCCAGTATTACTACTGGAAAATACAACAGCGAAGAAATAAGCAGAATAATTAATTTTATTAAAGGAATAGAAAACATAACTATCTGGATACACTCAATTGTGACGTTCATATCCATATTCATTTATTTTGTATTCCAATTTTAACAATTATACTTATACTAGTTGATGCCCGCGACTTCATCCACGTGGATTGAGGTTGTGAACTGTTTAAATTTCCGGGATAAAAAGTAGCTTAAGTATTATTCCAGACTATACTATACTATTCATATCTATCTCTGTGCCAAATTTTATCCAGATCAGATTTTATGAGCCGTTCTGGTGTGATTGGGTACCTAACAAGCATCCATCCATCCATCCAAAGTTTCGCATTTATATATATATAATTTATAATATTATGGTCTCCAGACCACAATATAAAAGCTTTCAAGCTTGAGCTTAATACCCGATGTGTAAAAAATTTCAATAAAATTCCAATTTTATTGTAAACTAGCTGATGCCCGTGACTTCGTCCGCGCGTCGTAACTAACAAATTTTTCCATATTTTCTCACCGTTTAAACCTTCCCTGGGCGACAATAAATATTACTTATAGGTAATAAAACTGTAACTGGAAGATTTCTTTTTTTTTTTTTAATCCACTACTAGCTAGCCCTTGACTACGATCTCACCTGATGGTAAGTGATGATGCAGTCTAAGATGGTAACGGGCTAACCTGTTAGGGGCATGGCAGTTATATTAAACCCATACTCCTTCGGTTTCTACACAACATCGTACCGGAACAAATCGCTTGGAGGCACGTCTTTACCGGTAGGGTGGTAACTAGCCACGGCCGAAGCCTCCCACCAGGCCAGACCAGGGAAAATTCAGAAATTATAAATTCCCAAATTGACCCTGCCGGGGATCGAACCCAGGACCTCCGCACGTTAAGGCAACAGCGCTACACACTGCGCCACGGAGGTCGTCAAATACATTTAATATATAATCCTCCATCCTCTTTTAAGAGTGAATAGGCATCGTCTATAGGCAATGCAAGTTGCATGCAAGTGGTGATGCAGCCTAAGGTGGAGCGCGCTTGCCTAGACGATGCCTATTCACTCTTCATTTGAAGGTACCTATATTAAAAGAGGATGAAGGATTATATATTAAATGTATTTGACGACCTCCGTGGCGCAGTGTGTAGCGCTGTTGCCTTAACGTGCGGAGGTCCTGGGTTCGATCCCCGGCAGGGTCAATTTGGGAATTGATGCAAGTCTGACTGCAGCCAAGCGCTATAGCCTATAATCTATATAATCATATTATTTTTCTTGTGGGTCGTAGTTTGTAACGTCGCGACATATCTCCTTTATAGTTTCGTCACGGTAGTGGTTTCGTGAAGTTTAGCAGTTTTTTTTATAAATTGGCTGATTCTAGTATGTAAAGTTCAAGTAAATAAGTGTAGGTAATGTAATTGGTAATACGAGTATATATAAGTTTAAAGGTGGCTCTTAGAATTCTTATTTGAATTTTTTTAGTATGTTATTTGTGTTGTAAGGCTCAAAAAGGTTAAAGGTCGGTCAAAAGCTGGAATAAACAGCGTTGCGACTTGCGAGTTACTCGTCGTTATTTGTTTTTCTGTAAAGCAAATTTATTTTCTGTCGAACAAATTTATAACAATGCGTTTGTATTTTCCTTTCACTTTATTGGATCAAATTACATGTTTGTATGAGAAATGACAATGAATGCGTAGGCGGTACTGCGATATATTATGTGATACATGACTCTGGGGTAGGTGGAAAATGGACGATTGTTTTTGTTAGGATATTTTCAAGTTTTCAACAAACTTTGTTTTTTTCATTTATTTCACTACTAGCTAATGCCCGCGACTTCGTTCGCGTGGAATGAGGTTTTTCGGAAATCGCGGGAACTCTTTGATTTTCTGGGATAAAAAGTAGCCTGTGTTATTCCAGACTATTATCTATCTCTGTGCCAAATTTCATCCAGATCCGTTCAGCCGTTGGGTCGTGATTGAGTAACAAACATCCATCCATACATACATACATCCATACATCCAAACTTTCGCATTTATAATATTTATTTGATAAGAAGAGCCCGTGACTGCTGATCTCACCTGATGATGCAGTCTTAGATGGTAGTGCGCTAACCTGTTAGGGGTACAGCTATACCACTAATTGGTTTCGACTCGGCATCGTACCGGTACGCTGAATCGCTTGGCTGTACGTCTTTGCCGGTAGGGTGGTAACTAACCACAGCCGAAGTCTCCCACCAGACTAGACCAAAGAAAATTGAGAAATAATAAATTCCCAAATTGACCCCGAACCAGGGACCTCCCACTAAAAGACCACTGCGCTCATCACTACGGAAGGGCGGTCGTCAAAAGTAATTTCAAGTTATTGTAAATTTGGTTCTTAACAACTTTCGTAACGGTTTCTATACTTTTCTAATTAAATGTAGGTAACACTTACATGTATTTTTATATTCATGTATTGAACACGAATAAAATAGCAGCCAATAAAAAGTTAGAGTTAAGATTTAAGACGGTTTTATGTTATGATAAATTCGATTCGTATTTTCGTGACGAATAAAATAAGTGGAATTGTTCGGAAAGAATGAAACTCACGAGAAATGATTTATCGTTCTTTATACATAGGTAATGTTTTGTCGATGTTATGGATTTTCGTTAACTTTATTTGTTTAGCTTATGATCTAACAACCATCTGATCTTATTCCTTATTGAAACTTATTTAAGGCTGTATGCTACCCGAGCCGAAATTTCATTTTGAGAGAAAGGTAACAGCTATCTCACTCCAACGTCGGTTACCTGTTGCGTATGGCCACAGTGTAGAATAATAATAAAAAGACGCACCGCTTTTGCATAAATTCTTAACTTCGTAGTTAGTTCCATTCTAGTTTGCTCTGTTAGTTTGCGCGAACTTAATAATTATGTTTATTAATATTAATACCTAATATACAATATTGATTACCTTAATTTGACACCTTATTATTACCTATTGATTACCATAATAGGACATAATATTATGCCTTGTAATTGTAATTGTGACATACTAACCACCATGACATGTTTAAATTTATCAAAATCGCTAATTCGAATTCATTGTTTGTCACTGTCTTGTTAATTTAGTTTTATTTTAAAAGTGAATCGAAAAATAAAATGAAATGAAATGTTTTTGAACGACCTATCCAACGACACCACACACCATGGGATATACGAGAAAAAAAAATCATCGCCACTTTACATGAAGCGGAGGTACCTACCCTATTTTTTTCATAATTGTATTTTACCACTTTATCGGCATGATTAATATGTATCTTATGCCAAATTACAGCTTTCTAGTACTAAGGTCTACTTGCACAAGGACTCTTAAATTGATTTAGTTAAATATTTTAATGCTGTCCCTTTTTGAAAACTACAATATGCATTTGCCAAAAAGGGACTGAATTACAAAATTTTACTAAATCAGTTTAAATGTGCTTGTGCAAGCGGCCCTTAAGAGTCTCAGCTACGCGGCGGATTGACAGGCAGATAAACGGAACCTTGAAAATCATCCAATACGCACTTGGCCAGCGCGGTGGACAAATGGCCTGCAATTTTCTCATTCTAGTATAGTAATCAATTTATTTTTATTTGCAGTGTCACTTCTTATACCATACCCCACGGTTCAACATTTCATTTGGGTAATTTGTTTGATTTGCTTTCACGAGAACGCCCATTAAAACAGTATCGGGAAATATTTAAAACTCGCAAAGAGCACTCGTTTGTGTTTCGTTAAATTAATCTTTCCTTTCAAACCGAGGAGTACGTGGTTTTTATTCTGAATTTATTTATTTAGAATTATGAGAAATGGTCGATTGATGAAATTATGAAAATAAACTTGCTGAGGACGTTATTGAAATAAAAAATTGATCTCCTTTGTACCTCCTTCAAGTTACTTGACATTGGCGAAGTGCATTGTGCTGCTTAGGCACTACGGAAACCAAGAAAAGAAGAACAATTATGATTGACTTATTTTTGGCCGAAGAATTTAAAAATTTTGTGAGGTCAAAAAGTCCCTATGTGGACCTAGGAATTTCTGGAATTGGGTCCTTCAATTTGAAATTATTTTCAAGAGATTTCTAGCGATTTTTAACAGACTGATTTATTAACAGACTATGACAAAGCAAAAAGGAAGGGTAATAATAAATGTATGTTTGCATTTATGTATGTTCCACAGTAGCGCTTAAACTACTGAGCCGATTTTGATAACTGAAGTGTCAATGTGTTATTATGGACCGGGTAACATAGGCTATATTTTACACGAACAAAATCGATATATGACTTCACATCTAAAAATTTAGGCGACTTTGAAATTTTTTCCGTAGTCGGGTTCCAGTTTTTTAATTTATATTTACTGCTTCTTTTAGCCTCTACATTGGTGCCTGCTAGCAGACATCTGTAACCACACTTGGATTCCTGAATGTGGAACGGAGAACGACGAAGATATTCATAGCAGGAGACTGTTCATCGACGAATGTGATATGTTTGAGTACAACTGCGATTACGTCACAGGTAAGCTTGGTTGGGGAGGCTTCGGCTGTGGCTAGTTACCACCTTACCAACAGAACAATGCCGCCGTGCGATTTTGCGTTCCGGTACAATGCTATGTATAGAAACCACTTTAAAGGGTTTGGGTTAGGTACATAAAACTACGATACCTTTTCCAAGACAGTAAAATTCCCACGTAGACTGCTTTGTCACTCACCACTAGGTGAAACCGCATTCAATAGCTAAGTTACCTGTCATAAAAATGTCCTCGTGGCAGATCATGAGAGGGCGATTAATTAAAGCTTTAAGGCTAATATCTCACTAGGACACCATGGCGGCGTCACCGGTCGCGCCTCCGTGGTGTCTTGAGCTAAAAGACGGAGACGGACTTTGGCAGATTGCAGCGACTTAAGCTTCTCGTTCCTTGATAAAATCATGGACTTCCGCAAAGTAACGCCTGCTTCTATCCAATATTTAAAACGAGAAAAACCAGAGCCGACTCCTGCAGGGTTGTCACAATCACCTCGCATCAACAGGTAGGTACACTTGCTTATGTCATCGTCACGCACGAGCAGTGCAGTGGAGGGCTTCTCTGGTAGCCAACTGGTGGTAAGCGGGTGATCCCGGTCGCGGCCACCAAATTAGTTGCGCAACCAAGCGGATACCAGAAAAGGAATCCTCCATAGAGGTAGGTATACATTTTGTTGGTAGCCGGACTGGTTTCGCCACCAGTGGTCCTGGACAAAACTGCCCTTAGACCAAAGATTTAACATTTTTATATTTTAAGTTAAATAAATAAAAGAAAGTTCCACGAAGTTATACAAATTGTTTTATTTTTGTACCCAAAAATAGCCCGGGATACAAAACATAAAGGTCAGCGAAGTAATACGAAAACATTTAATATTAGAGCCACGGAAAATTTTGCTATAAGCGAGGAATTTGCTAATATTAGCGCAGAGGTTTTACTTTCATCCTTATTCGTATAATTGCCCAAAAATTTGTTCTATTCCCCATTTGCATTAGCTTTTTAAATAACGACATAATCGAACATAGAAGTGCACTAATAAGGGGCTTGTCGGAGTTTCCTGCCGGTTGTGTGGAATAAATAAATGTATTGAGTATATACCCCAGGATTCCCATTTCTATGGGTATACCGAGTTAGCTTGACTTACCACGACTTAACGACTGATTGAATTGAACTATACGCTCCACCAAACTGCGGTGGATTCACTAGGTACCTACTTAAGCTTTTAACGAATTTAAGGCATCCATTTTTAATTACAGATTATTATGTAATAAACTACTCCGATTGCTTCAATTTACCAACCACGCCATGTCCTCCTAGGAAACCGTGCCCTACATGCCCCAAAGGACTCAGACTGGGCGATGGAAACTTACACATTGCACATAGGAGAATGCCGGTGAAACCAACAACCTTAGGAGTGTCTCTGCCAGAGCGTATGTTAAAAGGAAAGAGAAGGTACACGCCAACTTGGAGAAAGAAGACTCGGCGAACAACGAGGCCAATAAAAAGGGCACCAATCACCACTACGAAAATAGTGAGGACCATGGTTATAAAGACAGAAAAGGTGATGAAGAATGGTAAAATGATGATAAAGGTCGTAAAAGGGTATGTTGTTAAAGGTGTAGGATTGAAAACTACGAAAAAGTCCGACGATTTTCTTGAATAGCTAAAGATTTAAATGTAGTAGGTACATCTGTTATTTGCTATAATAATTATTATTAATATAATTGAGAAATAAATAACATTTTCACATGACGTGAAGTAATTTCGTTGGCTATAAAATCCTTTATCGTAAAATTGAAACGAAAATTTAAATATAATAATATTTTAAATTTAGTTGTTTAAACATTATGGATCGCATTTGTTGAAATAAATTTTAGTAAAAATACAATTATAATAATTGGTATATAAAAACATGATGTGTGATAGCATACTGCGTGTAAATATGATGTGTAAATAGACGCATAGGACACGCACGCATACAAGTATGAAATGACAGTCGTTGACAATATTAAACAAAGATACAATTTAAATTATGATTTACAAGCGGCCCTGCTTGGTAGCAGTGTTCTTGATAATCTTGTTACACCACTTAACAGAACAACATTATATACCGGTAAGACATTTAATATCATAATAATGATCTTAACTTCACAAGAAGCATATTCAACAACTTCAAAACTTTTAGCCCCCTGATTTTTGTGCGTTTGCAAAAACTTGCAACCATACTGGAGCATCAATATGTGGCATTGAAACGAAGAATTTGACAACGAGGTTATTTTTAGATGATTGCGATTTATATGAGTACAATTGCGATCATCACAAAGGTAATTTTTTCTTTTGATTTCTGTCTATGTAGTTTTCAATGTACTACATTAAAATAATTTTGCTGTGATTTCGGCCTCTAGATTATATCACAACGGATACAGAGAAATGTCCATCCAACGAAAAAGTGCTAAAATCTTCAATAGCATCAACTATAAGCACCACATTTCATTTAAATATTTCTACTATTGAAGCAAGTATTACTACAGACAATTCAGAAATATTGAATACAACTGTGATAGAATCTAGCACGAAACCAGCGTCAGGTAAATTATAAATAACAAAAAAGTATTAAAATGACAAAGGTGTAAATAAAAGAATGGTCTGCAAATCAAAGCTTTTTGTTTATTACCATAAGCTATTTTAAAACATTATTTTGTTTATTTTAAAATCTTTTGCAGACACTGTAATTACAACCAGTTTACAAACAAATCCATCAATTAATATAACTACGCCTAAGGTTACTTGTGTCTGTCCTACTGTGACATGCCCAGATTTAAATAATATAACAACAACAACAACGATATCTCCAGTTCATAATTCGACTATTTCTTCATCAAATACCATGGCATCGTCGACAGTTGCTTTATCAAGTACAGAAGCAACAATCGATTCAACAATAACGGAAGCAACTAGTAACTCGACGAATACTGAAGCAACAATTAATTCAGCAATCACCGAGGTAACAATTCTTTCAACAATCACCGAAACAACAAAGAATTTGACAAGCACCGAAGCAACAATCAATTCAACAATCACCGAAGCATTAATAAAGACAAGCACCGAAGCAACAATCAATTCGAAAATCACCACAGTAACTACCAATTCGATACGTACTGAAACAACAATAAATCCTACAAGCAGCGAAGCAGCAACCAAATTAACGAGTACAACAGTGCCAACCTCTGTGTTGACGACTGTCCCAATAATAACTAACAGTACTGATACAACAAAAAGTGTGTCTTCTTTAACTACTTGCACTACATCGAAGACATCATTGGAAACAGATCTAATATCTACCACGGTTGCACCAACACCCAAAGATGTAGGTAAAACGAGTACCGCAAATGTCTGATGCTCTTGATAGTGTTAAGTTAATTCTCTTTTTTATACAGGGTTCATTTTAAATACTAATAACCTTTTAAGACCAAGTTCTCTTCTGAAAACATTATTTTTTCGTTCCTGGTTCTAGAAAGAAATTGCTCTGCCCGAATTCAAAGAAAATGAAAAAGTTAGTAATGGTAAAGACCCTAAAGCTTCACAGGATAAATGTGCGTATCCAAAACACTGCAACAGACCAAGTACATGGGAGACTACGGCTAAGGGTGAAACAAGAGATTTCTACCAAATACTTCGGGCTCAATTTGGAGATCGTGTGAGACTACTGCGAGATACCACTCATTTCCCGAGACGCTTTGCGAACGATTTCAGTGCTGACGATGAGGGATTTCAGTTTGGTTATCATAATGAAAGGACGACTGAAGTTTAATCCAAATAGGTTTGAAATTAATTCACTAAAAGGTAAAGGTAAAGGCTTTTAAAGTAAGTATAAAAATAAAATCTACGTGAATATTTAAATGCTGGTGCTTTTTCTGCATGATTGTCAGTTTTATTATTTTTTGTATTTCATACATTCATGATTTATAAATGAGAAAAAAGTTAAAGCAGATTATAAATTAACTACTCTAACTCCATTTATGCTTTACCGGAACCAAATTTTTTTTTGCTTTAATAACATAAGATCATAAGACATACAATAACAAATAATAATAGATCGTGTAATAATAATTGATTTCTTGACAATATTTGCTCGCTTTGAATCGGTGTTACATTACGAAAAAAGATAATGTTATTAGGAAGATAAAAATCAGGTTAGGTACATTATTAAACAACAAAACCTTGAATGCATTTTAATCCTGCACCGTGAGAACCTACTTACTGTCATCAGCAGTATGATTAATAAGTAATGCCAAGGTGTTCTGAGTTGTATTCATAAAGATACTGAGCTGATAATGCCACCACTTGAATTATTGTTTACTAATCATTGTTTCTATGTAGATATTGAAAAGTATATATTGGAAACAAACTCCACCAAAAATTTCGGACCGTGAATGATCGTGGCTAAAACGATAAATTTGCGTACCTACCTCCAAACGACATGTTCCACAATGACGCTACTAAAAGCCAATTATAAGCAAATTCTTTAATAGAAGATCTCCTCGAGAAAATTCTCCTATTCTATTGAGAATATACCTAACCATTAGCTAGCGCCAACCCAAGATTGACCACCCAGGAATCGCCACTGTTTATATAATATTTTTTAAAATTGTATGTGATTGAATGAAACCTTCCGTATAACTTCGAGTGCTCTGCGTATGCCTTTTCGTATTTAAGGAGGTTGTTTTGCAGGCACGTGTCGTAACTTGTAACCTCGTTAATGTTGCATTGAACTTGGCCCCGACTTGGGAAACCATTCCGCGTACAGCATGAATAAATACACGTTGGTCTCGGATGAGATATTTTTTATTTTTATGGCCACTTTCTTCTTCAACTATATTAGTTCGGAATACTTATGTAGAACTAAGGGATACCCGAAACTTCGTTCGCGTGGAATAAAGTTTTTTGGTTCCCGCGTTAACTATTTAATTTTCCGGGATAAAAAGTAGCCTATGTGTTATTTATTACAAACTATAATCTATCTCTGTGATAAACTTCTTTCAGATCCTTTCAGCAGTTCTGATGTGATTGAGTAACAAACATCCATCCATCCATCCAAACTATCGCATTTGTAATATTCAGATTTTCAGATCAGATATTCAGATTCAGTCGAAGCCGAGTCGGCGATGGTTAGTTTTTATAATTGAGAGAGTTTTCTTTTTATACGACTGCCTGAAAATTTATTGAATTGAATATATTGTTTTATCATTATCGCTAGTGAGATTACAATCTAACGGATATTACAATCTTACGGTGACATATACATAAGATATATCAAGTAGGAACCCGTCCGGGGTTCTCATGTCTTTATTCATGACTCAAAAAGTAACCTTAAGGGTTACTTCATGAGTTACTTTTCACTACGACCTGCCAAGACAGAATAGGTACGAGTTTAAGGAATTTTGAAAATTTCACTTCCAAGGTATTTTCAGTGGGCCATTTTGCCAGGTAAGTCATCAAAAAAGTCGTCGACTCTACCCCAGAATATTCGTATTGGATCCGTATCCGTATCTCTTGTTAACGTGTTAAGATGCTCCAGTAACCTATATTAGGGTCGTCATGTAACAAAGCCGACTTCGTATACTCTGTTTGTATAGAAGTCTCACGTATCAAATTCCCTCTTAACGGTTACTGTCTTGTAACTAAGTTAAAAAGAAATTCCTCAAAAGCTGGCAGCGCATTTGACAGTTTCTCTGGTCTAGCAAATGTTCATGGACGACGGTAATCACTTAACATCAGGTGACCCGCCACCTCGTTTCCTCGCTACTATAATATTGAAAAAAAACCTAATGGCACTAAGTAAAAGGAGTTTGTAAACTCAAGTTTTATTAAAATGCATCTTACTCATACCTATTTGATATTCGAAATTATATTCATCAGAAATTATGCTGTGAAGAAACGTGACGCAATAGGGCGAAACTCAAACTTAGAGATTCCAGAAAAAACGGAGTAAAATATAAATTTAGCTTTTAGCTTCGTGCTTACTTTTTTGTATATTTTACTTATAATTTCCATTATAATTAGCCTTTGATATAATAATGAAAACATTATCAGTATACGTAATTTTGTTAATTTCGTGAACATAAATCACAAAACTGGGCGTGGGCGGGGAATCCGTGGGCTTTAGATTATAAAATAAACATTCATCCATTAACTTACTACTTTGTTTTATACTAGATGACCGCGACTTCGTCCGTGTGGAATAAGTTTTTTTGGATTCCCGCGAGAACTCCTCAATTTTCCGGGATAAAAAGTAGCCTATGTCACTCTCCAGGTCCTCAACTTTACCCATGCCAAACATCACGTCGATCCGTTGCTCCGTTGCAGCGTGATTGAAGGACAAACCAACAAACAAACTGACTTTCGCATTTATAATATTAAGTATGAAGTATCATGATGCCCGCGACTTCGTTCGTGTGGATTAAGTTTTTTGTATTCTCGCGGAAACTCTTTAATTTTCCGGGATAAAAAGTAGCATGTCCTTCCCCGGGATGCAACCTGTCCGTACCAAATTTAATCAAAATCGGTTGAAATGATAGGCCTTAAAAGCGTAGCAGATAGACAGATAGACATACACACTTTGGTATTTATAATATTAGTATGGATAAACGAGTCGCTATCAGAATCCCTCGCCTCGGCCCGCACCCTGGGGGTAAAAAAATAACTAAATCCTCGGGGTTTCATTTGTTTTATAGAATTACTCCAAAACTGTTTTTCAACCAGAAATATTGTGCTAAAGTTGTTCTGTAACATTCGTAGCGAGTGGCATCCCAGATTCGATAGTTTGACGACGTGACCTAGAATAAGTAGCCCTATTATGTAAAACCGGCATCAATCATTTTAACAGTCTCAATTATTGTTGTTTGTCATCATCTATGCCATTTTTGCTGCGATAATGGATTTTGGCCAATAGCAGAAGGGTCATGTTAAACAATAAGAGCTCCCATCAAACTCGGTTGAAAAGATGATCCATTGCAGCATAGCAGACAGACAGACATGTACACTTTCGCATTTATAATATTATAGTATGGGTTTTTAAATTAACCCTGTATCAGAAGAATCAGCTAGAGAATGATGGTAAGTTTCATAAGACGCGTATATTGTAATCTTAGTGTATCCGAGCTGAAAAGGTAGCTTAAAACAACAGTTAAAGAAGCAGACCTATAGCTACACAAGACAGAGAATTAAAGAAGCCCCATCTACGCAAATCTCAATTCTGTAGCATAGAGATAAGATAAGATGTATAAGATAACTAACTCAGACCATTTACTCGTACTGAAATTGTGAATCGAAAATCTTTTTATTTTAAGTACGCGTAAACAGACCATGCCGATCATTTGGCTTGTGGCTTCAACTTGGAAAAAACACGTAAACAACGTCTAAGTTACGTATAAACTTGTAACATTGCTAGTGACATCATTGCATTAAGTTTTGTTGAGCAAACCAAGCACGTGTTACTTATTTGAACATCCTACAAGGACAGCGTACGAAATTAAGAATAGTGTTGCAAAATCGCTTTACACATTGAGGACATCAGAATTCCCTCTCTAAGTACCCTAACCCTCAATCCACTAGGAACCACTGACTGGATCCACCACTGGATTGAACAGCACTCTGGAGTTCACTGTGATCCACCGTTCTATTGAGTGGATCATGTAACACTTTGAAACTCCATATAAACTAGTGGTTCGCCCCGAATTGAGACCTCGCTGCGCCATCTATTGACATAAATGTGAAGTTCTGTTAAAAATACTGAAGCTCATTAAAAATTAAATAATTCCGTTTCCTTACAATATTTATCTAATTTTGGTATTTGTTGTTCAAGTACAGGATATAATTCAAATAATTGATCAAGTTTCAGGCTCAGCCTTTCAGAAAATTTAGATTTCTGAGGTCAACTTTGGACGTTAGAAAATCTCCACTTTGAAAGCCCCCCATTTCGTCAATTTTGGGGGAAAAATTTAAAAAAAAATATTTTTGGACTCTATTCCTAATTATCTTTAAAATGACATACCGCAACCCTATGTAACTTTATAAAAAATATTTTACTTCGCATTCGCTTCTATGAGAGCCCCCCTGAAATAAAGATTTTTATAACTTTTTAAGCCATATTCGGCGGGAGGCCATTGGTTTACATATTATAATATTTAAAGCTGAAGTAATTAAGTCCAGTAATTCAGAAGTTATAATGCTCTGACAGACGGACGGACGGACGGACGGACAAGTGCCAATTCACTCAAGTAGACTCAGAGACCTTCGCTTCGCTCGGTCAAAAAAATACTATTCAAAATACAGTATTTGGTGAAAAAATCACTCGAAGAAGGTCCTGAAGATGCACCTAAAGGTAAGGATCGAAAGGCATCGCTTCAACTTAAGGCATTCACGCCAGAAAGCTTTATATCAAGCATTTTTTTTTTTTTTTAAATGCTTTATTGCCACACAAAAAATTAAAGAGAAACAAAAAAAGTTAACAAGCAAAAAGAAAAAAAAAGTGCGCAAAGGCGGCCTTATCACTAAAAGTGATCTCCTCCAGACAACCTTTAATTACAGAAGCAAATGCAATGAAGCGGGATAGTGCAACAACATTAATACATATAATATACTACATAAACTATACATTCTAATATTACATCAACAATTATACAAATAAAATACTAAAATATATATACCAATAGAACCATAATACATATATATAAATATTTCAGACATATAAACTACATAACAAAAAGTAAACAAATACATAAATAATTTATAGCATATGAGTAAGATAAAATTCTTTCAAACGATTCTTAAAAATACTCAAAGATTTTGACTGTCTAATATCACCTGGCAGCGCATTCCATAACTTGACTGCCTTTACCGTAAAGGAATTTGCATACACCTCAGTTCGACTCAATGGTATTTCTAACTTGTTGTCGTCCCTTGACCGCAAATAAAAATGAATGTCCTTGCTGCCAAGAAAAGTGAATCGCTCTTTCAAATATGGTGGCGTTTGAGGATGATATAAAATAGTGTACAGGAGCGAAAGAGCGTGTAAATTTCTACGGGATCGAATTGGCAGCCACTTCAACTGAGCCCGAAACTCAGACACATGATCATATTTACGCAGGCCATAGATATAGCGAATACATACATTCTGCAATCTATCCAATTTGTTAAGCATGGTCTCCGATAAATCCAAATAACTAACATCAGCATAGTCCAAAATGGGTAAAAGAAGACTGTTTGCCAAAAGTATTTTAGTCTTAACGGGCAAAAAATGTTTCCACCGTCTTAAATACCCAAGAGCAGCAAATATCTTTCGACTCAGCTCTGTAACTTGTGGAACCCAAGACAAAGAATTATCTAAGATAAGGCCAAGATCCTTAACCACACTACTTATGGATATGACTGTGCCATCTAAGAGAACAGGCGGTACACTATTATGGGAAAGTAAGGAAACGTAATAATTGCTACCAATAATAGCCACCTGAGACTTATTGTTGACAAGCATTGTTGGTGTTTGTCGCACTCAAAGGCGCAGACGTATATTTTATCAGCTTCAGTTCATTGCTTGACGTCAAGGTCTGAGACTACTAAAAGAGATACGAAGTTTTACGAGTAAAAGTAATACGTAAATTCATTTACAAACATCAATATTCGATAGGTTACCTTGAAAATAATTATCTATAACACTCATTCAATAGCCGATAATGCTATCCGGAACTAGGAAGCGATAGACACAGGAAGGTATGTCTTGCCTCGAGCTATGGTTTGAGCTTTTATGTTCACGTTCTTATGTCTATGGTGATAAAGACTAGATTCGATTAAGTTCGCGACGGGGCTGACAAGGCAAACGACTGCTTGAACTTTATTACTTGGGATTGAGAGCACTTCGATTTAAATAATAATTACAATTTGGCTGGTGTGGTTAAGTAGTTGGTATTTTGATAAATTGCAGTAAAGGTTTAATTTCATAAATGTACGAGTAAGGTACTTATTGCGTCTAGTTACCAATCATGTAGCATAAGAAGATTATAGTTCTCACAAAGTACAGCTATTTTGCTGTTTGCTGGTAGGTAAAGGTCTAAAAGCTCTAAAATATTGATTTGATTTTGCCAACTTTCAAGACTCTAGTAACTATCGGATACAGAAAATCAGCTTTATATACGGTAAGTTGGAATATAACAACTGATATTACTAATCTCTCTCTCTCCATCCGTCATAACTAAAGATCGTGGACACAGTAAACAGATGCAACCAGTATGGAAACTACCTAGAAACGTTCGAAACAGGCTCACTCACACAAACGTGCGCATCGACGAGACCCCAAGCGCTCGTCGCAGTGCCGTCAGTAGTGAGTGCCGCGTCATCGCATGTTCAATGCGCACGTTTATGTGAGTGAGCTGTTTCGAACGTTTCTAGGTAGTTTCCATACTGGTTGTATCTGTTTACTGTGTCGTGGTGGTGAGATCCGTTCGTCGAGCGTCTCACTATAGTTATTTCTGTGACCCCCCCATACCGGCAACGTTGGAAGCAATACTTAAGCAATATACTCAAATGACAGTTTGATGTCACGTACCTATTGTACCTTGGCGTTCCTAAAATAAGGGTTATTATAAATTATTATTCTAAAACACGAAAGTCAAAAATAGTGAAACAGTATGGCCATACTGCCCACGCTTAAAGCCATGCCATGCCATTTCAGGCCTCATACCATACCTAAAAATGCGCGTTTTGTTTTTATCTAAGTGTTAGTTATGCGGGATTCTGTTAGTTAAAAGAACACTAAGTTCTTCTTCTTCATGTGCTGAAGGTTAGCAGTCAGTTTTAAAACGTCTCCATGTAGGCTGGGTGGAATAGTTTTCCGACTGTTTTTAATCCAGTCAGTCAATACACTTAGTAGTTCCAGCTAAACGATACAATCCGGAAGTACAAGAAGGTTGCATGTACCAGCCTTATATACGCCAGTGGTGCGGGCGCCCGCGCAGTTATAGTGATTGTGTTGACCGTGACTTTACCAGTGCTGGTTAGTTTAGTTTTTTTTATATTTACTATCTGTTTACTAGAATCTTGATGATTGGATTTGAAGTGATATTTTGGTGTAGCATTGGTACTGATTCTATTGTACACAATATCTAAACCAAGCTAAAATGACAGCATTAAAAATATTGCTAACCCTTTCATAATACTCTCTACAGAAAGGGAAGGATAGTGATGCAGAGGTGTCATTTTAGTTTAGTTTAGAGATTGTGTTATACAGATTTGGCGACATTATTATCTTGACGTTTTATTGGAAATAGGCGTCTATTAGACTAAAGGTCATTTCTGTGGTCAGGGATCATCTAGCCGTCTGATAAAATGACGGGGGTTTGCATCACTTATAATATGGATAATTTTCTGTTTTAAAAGTTATTAATTTCTTCTGGTTAACATATTTGACTGATACAGCTTCGAAAGTTCAATAGACGCATTAGATTTTAAATCGAGAAACGTAAACGTTTTAAAAGTCAATTTTACAATTAAAACCCATCCCAGTTTACTAGTAAAAAAACAGTAATTTTTAAAATTTTTTTACCCGTTTACTTTTCAAAGCCAGAAAAATAAAGATCTTAAAAAGATCCTTAATTAATTTTGAATAGGCACATCATTATTTTACCGTCTAGACTCTAGGTATTTAATCACGACTTCTAGGCTTTTTCCAAGATATCTAAAGCTATAACAGCCTATAAAAATATTGTTGTTAAGCCCTAGATTAAGGTTAAACGGAGTTTTCTACCCACAGTCAATAATGTAGAAATAAATAATTTGAACTGCCACACCACATAAGAATAACTTTACAGAGATAACTGTTTCTCATAGTTTATTATATTTCACAGATCGCAATGCATTCCATCACCATCATCGCTGCTCTCATCACTGTAGCTCAGGCCCGCCCTGGCCTGATATTCAGCCAACAACTCGCCGTACCCGGGATTGAATATGCTCAATCCGGCCCCTCCATTCATCCCCACCCTGCTGTAGAATTCAACGCTGCCAACGAGGCTTTACTACCACCAGAACTACTCAAATCAAACTCATTCTATAGTAACCCAGCCATCGCTTCAGGATTGGCAAAGGAATCTTGGTTCACAAAAAAGGAAATGCAAGTAGTCGAACGCGAAGCTGAGAAGATTCCAAGACAACGCATTTACGATATTGTAAAAAATGCTGGGTTTATTTAAGAAGAATATCTTACTCTATTAGACGCTTCATTTAAAATGAACTATTTAATACTGCCCCTTTCTTGTTTTTGATACAGTGTGTTTAATTTTTATTACTTAATCTTTGTAAGTATTTGTAAGTGTAAATTATAATTAATCGTTTAACTTACCTAATTATGTAGGCTCTTAATTTTTTGGTTATATCGTTGTTTTTATATTCTTTATTTGGATAATACTCATAGTTTATCCTCTATTCCGTTCTTCACTCTCTTTTCTTTATGTCTATTTTTCTCATGTGATGTGTTGTACAAAATATAAAAAGAATAACAATAAAAATATTCCTAATTTTAATATTGCACTGTAAATATTAGCACCTTAGTTATAGGTACTAATATACTTACTTTAAGCTATCTTTTTTTTGTATTCAAATGTTATGTTTTAATTTATTTCGTTTCATCATCGACTTAGATTTAAGCAGTATACTGTGATCTCGAACAATAAGAACGTTTTGTAAGTTATTGTGCTATTAAACTTTTTTTGTTTTGAATTTGGATGGTTTTATTGCTTATTCCTTGATACAACCAAACGTTCTCCCTATATGATCGCCTATATTATACCTAAGTCATTTTGACTGATGCCGTGAGTGGGTCAGTGGTCTCAAGCCTCTGGGTACAGTGATTTAAGCTGGGGGGTAACTACGAGTACCATCGCGTATAGCAGTATTATTTCAAAATGACAGCTTTATGTCACGTACCTTGACGTCCTAAAACTAAGGGTTATAATTCTACAACACGAACGTCAACAATATTAAAACAATTCGACTTTAAGCGATGGTAGTATGGCCCCTGGATATTATGTGACGTTAAGTTTCAATGACGGCTTGCGACTGCATACACCGATGTCCTAATTCATGGTGGCCTTATATTAGCAAGTCCTCAGAAAATACCTTAGAATACATTAGTATCTTAGATAACCCACGAAATCTAAGTGTTTTCATAATTATGCTTCTATTTAAATGGTATCTTCAAGAATATTATGTTGTTTGTATCGAATAACCTAGATAGAGCCAGTATGCAAAAAAGGGTATCTTTGTGTATAATAGTCGCGCACTTTGTGTACATTTCTGTATATAAAACACTAGATGATGCCCGCGACTTCGTTCGCGAAATCGCGATCATCAAAACGAAAGTTTTAACGTCCTGTGAGAACTCCATGATTTTCCGGGTTAAATACTTAAATGCGAAAGTGTGTCTGTCTTTCTGATACGCTTTAACGGCATATCTTTTCAACCGATGTTGATGAAATTTGGTATACAGGTAGGTTACATCTCGGGAAGGACAGGCTTTTTTACGGAAAATTATGGAGTATACACACCCAGGAATTAAAAAACCGTAATAGGTACTCGCGAATGAAGTCGCGGACATCATCTAGTTTGTTAAGGCAAAAAGTAAATAGGTCGAGCTATTTAATCATATTCTTGCGGTCGCAATCCGCCCCGTAGGCGCTTTTCTTGAAGCTTCTGCCGCGTTTACACGTCACCCAGCACTCGTGTACGGGCTTTTGAACGAAATCTGTGGAAAACAAAGGTCATAAGGTCAATAGGAAAGAACGTGGCAAAAAATAAATGAACTGTGAAGTCTAAGCTTTATTGGGATTGACAACGTCTGTAAAGCTTGGTTACACTGCATTATAAGTTTAACGCGTGTATTGTCTCTATCATAGTAATTCCCAAAGCCAAACGGATGGACCGATTTTAATCTAGTTTTTTCGTTTGAGCGGTGATGGTCTTAGCTATGATTCAAGTAAATCTATTGAGCCGTTTGAAGATCATCAGCTCTTTTCTAGTTGATGAAATTGGTATCCTGTTACTTAATAACAATATGTCGGGAGTTAGTTTTAATTTTTACTTTCATTCATTTAATTTAATTTAATTTAATTTATTTGTTCCAAAAATCATTACAATAAGTTCGGTTAAAACTAGTGGGGCAGTGGTTTCCACACTAGAATTCCCTGCATCGTGGAAACCACTTGAAATAAATACAAATAAAATATCGTTTGTACAAATAACTACCAGGGTTAAATCATTAATCGAAGATTTGAAATGGGCGCCGGCGTGGGTGTCACTCGACTAGATTACTTTGACCTTTCAAGTAATACTAAGCTAGTGTTCGTTTCTTTATCTTTTACGTGTTATCTAGGTCTTGGTAAAGTGGTTCTTGTTCATGCGTCACATAGTCACTGACGTCTAGCCATACTTCTATTAGATTAGATATAGATACTTAAATACCTTACGTTTGAATCGTCCTTTGGTGAAAATAAGACTTGCTGAAGCATTATAAATGACTCCCTATACTAATATTAATATTATAAATGCGAAAGTGTGTCTGTCTCTCTGTTTGCTACGCTTTCACGATCCAACTTTTGATCAATTTTGACGAAATTTGGTCCGGACTCATAGGTTTTTCGGGTCAATTTTAATAATAGGTCCTTGTCCTAATAATTACTATAAGTGTTTCAAACACTGTTTTTTGAAACTGTTAAAGAACAAAAACAATTACTTAACAGAAACAGAAACGATCCTGTAACCCAATCAATCTGTAACCATTTATTTCTGTTAATAAGTGTTTTTATCTGTAACCCTAATAGGTACTTGTCCAAACAAATTGCACGGTGTGACAACGCGATCTTCTCACTTCATTGGACCTTACACACACTGACACAACATTGGTCATGTTTTTCTTAAAACAATTGCAACCATCGGTGCTTTGACCTTAGGTTCAAATTTGAATACGCGTCAACAGTAAATTTGGCAACGTCACTATTCCGGTTACACTTTAAAAGAGTTTCAAACACTTTCATTTCTGTTACAGATTTGATTCTGTTATCCATTCAACCTGTAACACTTACAATTCTGTAACTTAAATTAATTAATTGAATTATCTAAGTTATCATTTAATTATATAAGTTTGGTACCAACATTTGAACCAGACTTTTCCTTATCCTTTGGAAGATTATGTATTAAAAATATTGACGTAGGAAGGTAGATATAGTAGACAGTGGCGGACCAAGGGTGGGGCGTTGAGGGCACTCCGATCCGGGCTAAGTGGGTGTAGGTGGGGGGACTCCGAACGCTGAGAGTGCTCTTCCAAATATCAAATTATTTCAGTAAGTTCTACCCAGTATCTATGTAGTTAAATGACCCTAACGCTAATTCCGTTATTCCATAATATTTTGTTAAGAACCTGCCCTCCACCACTTCACGCTGATCAACTATTCCGAAAGCTTGGAAAACATTTATCCTAAAGATAGAGGGAAAAACAATGATATTAAGATGTCAATAGATTTCTCACATTGTTGGCTAATTAATTAAAAGAATATTAAGCACCTATTCCATTCATTTCACATTTTTTTCCTAGAATTCGTTAGGTTCATTAGGTTACTAATTTCCTTGGGTCTCACTTAGGTCTGATGGTGATAATTTAAAAAACCTGTCTGAGTTTATTGTAGGGTCTTCTCAGACCAGGGCGCGTTTGGAACCCTCGTAGCTTTAGTTTTATGATGTTTTATAATATTGGACGTCAAAAAGTGTGCAGTGTACCTAATTTTAATAAATAAACATTGAATTGAATTGACTTTCCACGGAGAAGGTAATTTCATTTCTCGTTTGCCCTAGTGACTAAATCCAATCTAAAGAGACTAATATAGTTTATCGATGACGTTATTGCTTGTTTCCCTATACCTTTTTTGCTATCACAGTTGAACTCGTGCATGTCACACGTGTCGATGAACGTCCTCATTTCGCCGCAGGAATCGATTCCGCAGATTGGTACTTGATCGTGTCGACAGATATCCGCTATTTTGCATTCTTCTTGCAGCTGTTAATACAAAAACAAAAGTGTGTGTGTACAATTCACACACGGCAGAAGTGAAACTTAAGAAAAGTAGCCTACGAGAGAATGAGATAAATATAACTAGTATTCTATCTCATTCTATCGCAGGCTAAATCTTATTTATGAATATGTTTGTCTCTTTTTGGTGTCGCTTTTTCATTTCATCGAATTTTCAAATCACAACGGTGCTGAAGAAGTTTCACTTCAATACTATCAGTAAACAACATAAATGTATTAAGAAAGAAAGAAAGATGGAAAAACTGTTTATTCGCCAATGGTGTCACAGATAAAACATAGATATCAATCTTAAGCAAGCTTTTTCTGTATTAAGTAGTTTCATAACAATTATTGGTTTCTTGATGCTCTTAAGAGCTTGTCCGCTTACCTGAGCACCTTAACATTCCTCAGTAATTAAATTTAAATCTAACCTGCCTCACCTACACGTTCACATAGAATAAACTTTAAATACAAAGCTAATAGTATAAATTACATTTTTTGCGTAACATTCACCTTTTAAATTTCAGATTTGCAGTAGCTACCGGGATAGAACACCTTTAATAGTTTTCCTAAGCGAGCGGTGGAATCGGCCCTCAGAGTATAGAATAGGTCAATAAATCGCAGAAACCTAAGCTAGCTTTGCCTGGAGCTTTCCCGAGTTAGGTTTTTCACCTGTATCCCGTTTTCATCGTTATTTCGCGGTAACAACGACCTTTCCGCCTTGCAAAGACCTTCTCTTACGCGTTTCATCTCGTTTGCCTTTTTTCTAACTAAGGAAAAACAGACTATAAGCACATTATATAATACTTGATAGTACTTTGACGACCTCCGTGGCGCAGTGTGTAGCGCTGTTGCCTTAACGTGCGGAGGTCCTGGGTTCGATTCCCGGCAGGGTCAATTTGAGAATTTATAATATCTGAATTTTCCCTGGTCTGGCCTGGTGGCTAGTTACCACCCTACCGGCAAAGACGTGCTGCCAAGCGATTTAGCGTTCCGGTACGATGCCGTGTAGAAACCGAAGGGGTATGGGTTTAATATAACTGCCATGCCCCTAACAGGTTAGCCCGCTACCATCGACTGCATCATCACTTACCATCAGGTGAGATCGCAGTCATAGGGCTAGCTTGTAGTGAATTAAAAAAAAACTTAACTTCTATAAGCCCACGAAGCCTAGCATAGTCGTGGCGTCATTAAAAACACATAAAAAGCTGAAGAAAGGCTCACTAGTCACTGTTACCTACCAATTCAGTCTCAGACTCTTATGGAGAAAAGTTTTATTTGAGTAGATACCTAAGCATTTAACCACCGAACTTATTCCAGTAAAGTTTGTACTTTTGTACGAAAATTTTGTTTACGGTGACGCTAGACGAGTACCTCTCCCATGTTTACTGTGTATTACTTGCAGAGCAGGTAGGTAGGTACACTTGTTAACATAATAAAGTTGTGAACATTGTTAAAACATAAAAGTCAACATCGTTACTCGTAAACATCTCTGTTACTGTCTTGTACCTTCTTATTTCTTCGCTGTTGTTTTTTTGTTGTTTAAATAACAAATTGGAAATTGAATCAAGATTGTAAAGTTAGCTTTGGCTTCAGTTTATTTCGTCACAAATGACTTGTAGCCATCCAAGGTGAATTTAAAGCATAGCTTAGATTGAAAGTTGTATGTATGCTGCATATATGTATGTTGTATATATGTTGCAGTGAAATTCTTAATTCCTAAAAAATATCTAGTAATTTCTAGTAACTTTTAAAGTTTTATGTTCCATACTAAACTTCGTTTGGAAGGAATGTCTGAAACATCTACCTATCTTAGTTTATGTTACAAAAACAACTTATACGCATTTCTAGTATCTAGATCCAACTTGAGTTGTGCGTTGAATCAGTAAATTTTTCTTTTAATAATAATGTCCTCCCTACCGAATTTCGGCTACAGTGGCCAATCTCCAGAGATTCGGAAATTTTATAGCGCAAAAGTGTGTGCTCAAGTACAGGTGCATTCTCTGATCCTTTACTCTCATAGCCGACATCCGACACGACCGGAGAGCGACCAAGCGCAGGACCGACGGCTTTACGTGCTCTCTGAGGCACAGGGGTAACGTATATATAGGAAATCTGATCTTATTTTGTCGTAAACGTCAAGATCGATTCAGTAGTTGAGCAGTGAAAAGATAAACTAAAGACTATAGACTTCTACTCAGGCTAAAGAGTCTGAATAAGATGCGATGAGATACTATGGATAGATATCG
This sequence comes from Erebia aethiops, assembly GCA_923060345.2. NCBI lineage: Eukaryota > Metazoa > Arthropoda > Insecta > Lepidoptera > Nymphalidae > Erebia > Erebia aethiops. The sequence continues at coordinate 25,214,322 of OV281083.1, read as the reverse complement.
CATATTACCTTAGCACCGTCGATGTGTGCGCTACAAAGTTTCAGCTCCAATAACAAACAAACCGTGAAACGTATAAAAGTTGCGTCAAACATGCTATCAAAATAAAATTTTCATGGAAAATAAAACTCGTTTTCAATTTAAATAAAAACACTAGTAAAGCGTAGATTTTTTTGTTCTATACAATCAAAGAACCATTCTCTGGCATGTGATTTATTTTTATAGTTTTCTTTTAGTATAAAATGGGTTGAGGGTAAAAACACTACGAACCAGATAGGACAAAAATTCTGTGTAATTCACTTTTACACACACTAGGTAAATCGGACAAAACGTCGTTTCCATTCGACGCGGACGTTTCATGTGGAAGTTTTATCCTTTCCGGTCCGTGTGTTTTCACTCTTATAATCTTTTCGCACTTTATTTTGCAACAGATTTTTTAAACATATTTATGCTCAGGTACTGCTCTATATAGCTGGGCATAGTTTTTAATAAAAATTAGATAAGGCCCGCGACTTCACCCGCGTGAATTAAGGTTATATATGATTCTTGCGGGAACCCTTTAATTTTTCGGGATAAAATGTAGCCTTATGGGCTTAGTTGTTGTTGCGTAAAGGAGTTATAAACATCCAAACTTAAAAACATACAAATATTAAGCTGTCCTTAGTTAAGCTGCTAAGGATAATATTAGTAAGATAAAGAATAGGATTTTGAAATAACTATTATTTTAATGTCTGGCTTTTACATTTAAATTACAATCCGTTCTGTATTCGGGCTTCTTGAACGATCTTCCTCTTTTGCACGTCACCCAGCACTCGTGGATAGGTCGTTGTTTAAAATCTGTAAATTAAAGACAATCTTCTCTTAATAATAATGCTTGCTGTTGTCTTGCTTGACTTGCTGTTCGTTTGTCTCGCTAAAACTCGAGAACGGTTTGACCGATTTAAATGGAATTTTTAGTGTGTGTTTGAGTGGGTCCAGGGATGGTATATATGCTCTATATATATATATATATTCATAAATGGACCCGGTAGCTTATAGGTACCTGTTATGGATATGCCGATGGAGAGTCGACAACCAAATGTATAATAATACTTGAAATAAAAATGGTAGGTAAGCCAAGCCAATCTTGGTCAACTACCTATGTAGAACATGGAGACTAGCGCCCTTACTATGTCTGAAACCGTTTTTTTTAATTTATAGAACGGCTTGCATGTGGTGCCTAAGTTGGAACGCGCTTGTCTAGAAGATGCGTATTCATTATTTATTTGAAGGTACTATATCTGTATTCAAAGTGGTAGGAAAACGGAAGTCGGAAGGGCATCCTATCCAAGCGTAACCTTGGTTGTTGGGCTAAGTTGTTGCGTTGCTGTTGGAAGCTTCTCGCAAGTTTCAACAACAACATTTGTGGGTGACACCGAAATCTCACTTTTTACGCACGCACCTTTTTTGCTGTCGCAGTTAAACTCGTGCATGTCACACGTGTCGATGAAGGTCCTCATTTCACCGCAGGAGTCGATGCCGCACATCGGGACCTTGTCGTGGACACACAAGTCTGCTATCTTGCATTCTTCCTCATTCTGTAATTTATTATTGATTTTTGTTATCTGTACTCAATATTTAGAATTTATAAGTAATTTATTAATTGTTTATTATTTTCACTCAATAATTTAAAAAACCACAGAATATTTGTTTTGGGACAGATAAATGATAGGTATGGGTGACAGAGTTTCTTGCTGGTTCTGCTCAGTAGGAATGGCATTCCGAACCAGTGGTAGATTCACTCGACGATTTGAAAGCACTTGTCAAAGTCAACTTGAATAAGAAATTATTTGAATTTGAATTTGGAATTAAACACAAAAAGTCCTAGTCCTAGTCTACAAAATGCTAGAAACCAGAAAGGTTGTTACGTTATTAAGTTAAGTTATTAAAAAATGTGTCGAGAAAAAATACCGACTCTAAAATCTCTAGGATCTCAAAGTCATCGATCTTAGTTTGCGGCAGTAAAATATTTCTACGTTGGTATAATCTCTCTTTCTCTCTCTCTCTTTCTCTCTCTCTGCGTCGTATTCGTCATTAATGAGGTTGTGACCCCATTCCAGTAATCACATAATGCTAAGAGTTTTCTTGGATAATACTGCGGTGGGTTCCCACGTCCTTCCGCATACGACTCGGAGTATTTAAACTCTTAGGTTTATTATCAGATATTAGTGATAATAACCGGGACCGACGTTGTTACGTTCCCTCAAATATGGTCGAGCGAAGCAATGGCTGGATCATGCGTCATGCTCGTGAACGGGTGCCACCGGCGGGAATGGGGCTACTTTCTGTCTGCCCGTCTTTGACATGAATTGAATAAACAAATTTAAGAAATCCATTAAAAGTATGCTCCTGAAAAAAGCTTATTATACTGTTGAAGATTATGTAAATGATAGAGGAGCATGGATTTGATCGCTCCAGCAATGCTAGGGACAGCGGTTACTTATGTACACATTGATATAGTAATTGTAAATGAATTATTTAAAAAGAGCAACCACCGAGTTTCTTGCTGGTTCTTCTCGGTAGGAATGGCATTCCGAACCAGTGGTAGATTCACTTGACGATTCAAAAGTACTTGTAAAAGTTTATTTGAATAAAAAAAAAAAAAAATTTGATTTGATTTGATTTGATTTGACGGCTTAACATGCTCTACGTAAGCCCGGAGGAAACGAAAAGGCCAAATTTGAACCTCCAAATTCGGTCACCCATCTAGTTACCGACTTTCGAGTCAACGTTGCTTAACAATCTCAATAGACTGATTTAGATGCGTTGTCATCGCTAAGTCATTCGTCCCTCAAAGGGAGAGAGAGGGTGAGAGAGAGAGTGTGTGTGAGAGAGAGTGTGTGAGAGAGAGAGGGAGCGATTCCAACCATTGATCCCCGCGTGTGTCATATCACATTTAGCTAGATCTGTCCTTAAAAAGCAGTTGGCGCGCAATTTAACTTCATTTATCTGTATAATATGTTTATCCAAGTACCGTTTAAAGGTAAGGATTTGTTTGTTAACCTTTGCTCCAACCTTTAAAGGTCACGGGTTGACTCAAAATCGCACTGCGTGAAGAGCAAATTATTGGAAATATTATTTTCTACACGGAATAGATAAAGGATTTTATACGCAGGCCGCTGGAAATTTGATCTATTGAACGTTTTATACGAAGAACGAATTTCGATATAAATTCTTTTGTGTAAATACTTCAGTGAAGCATTGCCCATTGACCTGTTTAAGTCCTAGGTTGAATAACAACTATTATCCCCGCAGGTCGAGTGTAAAATTAATTCGAGATCGGATATGTAGGTAATTGGTAAATCCACTACAAGGTAGCCCTTGACTGCGATCTCACCTGATGGTAAGTGATGATGCAGTCTAAGATGATAGCGGGCTAACCTGTTAGGGGCATGGCAGATTATATTAAACCCATAACCCTTCGGTTTCTACACAGCATTGTACCGGAACGCTAGATCGCTTGGCGGCACGTCTTTGCCGGTAGGGTGGTAACTAGCCACGGCCGAAGCCTCCCACCAGACCAGACCAGGGAAAATTCAGAAATTATAAATTCCCAAATCACCCTGGCGGGGAATTGAACCCAAGACCTCCGCACGTTAAGGCAACAGCGTTACACACTGCGCCGCGGAGGTCGTCACTTTTATTTTAATACTTACTTTAATTTGTTATTCGTTATCCAGATATCTGGGTTGAAAGCTACAATTTTAAGTAGGTATGTTCTAGGAAGCGGTGATAGCCCAGTGGTTTAGATGCCCGGCCTCCCACTCGGGTGGTCGGGACTCGGGAGTATATAGATGAATCGCATCTAATTTTTTGGAGTTATAGATAGATAGTAAGTAAGTAAGTAAAAACACTTTATTACACAGTACACACAAAAAATAACAAAACAGAGGTAAAACTAATCGTGACAGAATTTACAACTTGTTACGGTGTAAAGGCGGAATTCACTGTGAGTGATAGATAGATAAAACTCTTTATTGCACACACATAAATCAAAGACAATAAACAAAAGGTTAAAAGATAAAACAGAAGGGTGCAAGGGCGGTCTTATTGCTAAAGTAATCTCTTCCAGACAAGAGACAACCTTTGGGGAGAGGAGATTATCAAACAAGAGCGGGAGTTATGTGCGTTTTATATCACTTTGACGGCGAGGAAAACATCGTTAGGAAATCTGCATACCCGAGAGTTATTCATTATATTCTCAAAGGTACCTATGTGAAACTACCAATACACACTGGACCAGCGTAATGGTCTTCGGCCAAACCTGTCTCATTCTGAGAGGAGACTCTCGCTCAGTAGTATAGGGCCGGCAAAGCGAATGATTCCCTACTTGATAAAATTCATGAAAGTGTTTACCTACAATTCACTTTTGACGTGAAACTTCTTTGGAATCGTTGTGATTTGAAAATTCAACGAGACAAAAAAGAGCCAAACATATATAGGAGAGAATGTGAGAATGAGATCGAATACAAGTTATATTTATATCATTCTCGCGTAGGCTACTAATCTGAAGTTTCGCTTCTGCCGTGTGTGAATAATGCACACACACTTTTTTTAATTTGTAGGTCCCTGTGCCTTGGCGCTTGTGTACTAGTCTGTGATACATGCAATCAAACAAACATCATCGGCGCTACAGCACTTATGGCCCGTGACATTTCCAGAAGATTCCCCCAGCGGTCTCTATTACCCATTCTCGCATGAGAGTGCATTTTAGACAAAAAAAATTGGCAGGCATAGGGACTGCCAAAAGAAGTGAAAACGATTTTTTAAAAATTTAAAACAATTTAATTAAAATATAAACCTTAACACTAAGGCATTAAAGTTTAATTTCGAATGTAGTATATTTATATGTTCGCGAGCATGTCGCTGTTCACGAGCATGTCGGTTACGCGAGCATATCAGTCACGGTGATGCGAATCTAAATTTTTACCCCCTACCAAAAAGTGCTCAACGCGCCTAAAGAAGTTTTACACTTCAATGTAAATTACCAAAAAGTGCTCAACGTAAAAAAACGTAACGTAAAGGTTAGAGCAAAAGTGTACCTATAATAATATATAGGAAAATCAACGCGCCTTAAGAAGTTTTCACTTCAAAAACTGGAATTACACAATAGCGCAAATTACCTACTAGCGCGACATGACAATAGTAGATTGTATTATATGGGAGCAAAATAATATTTTTACGGCGAGGGCGCTTTTTTGAATCCTGAACGTAGCGAGGGATTCAAAGTACGTCGCCCGAGTCAAAAAAATATGCGCCCGAAATCCGAATGATACACTCTACTTTTCATCACTCTGTATGAGAAAATAAAAGACGCTTCCAAATTCAAAAAGTGCGCGGCAAACATAATTGCGGCGCACTTTTTGAAATAAAGAGGATTAAAAACTCATTTCTGCCCCCTAAAAGTTTCTTAAAGAAAACACCACCTTTGGGTGCACTTAAAGGCGAACCAAGTCGTCCTTTTCGAATAGGTACATGGGATGAAAAGTATACTTCACCTTTCCCTCCGACACAGACGTTTCGCATACGTAGCTGTATCTATAGTATTTTTACATTTATTTCAGATCGGATTTTTATTTGAATCCGAGCAGTACTCAAGAATCTTCAGGTTCATATTATAATAGGAACCGATTTCTCCTTAATATTGAATAAATTATATTTTCTTTCTACCTTACCTTAATACTTTCACTGTGAGTTGATGCTAACGGTAAGACCACTAGAGAATTAATAGCTGAAAACAATTATTTGAGTCCTTACATAAATATCTCTAAGTTCTGGGTTTAGCCTAAGCTTTAGACCAATGGTTTTCGTTTTAGGCTAGATATCTGGATGAAATTTGGCACAAGGATAGTTTATAGTCTGGAATAACATATAGGGTACACATAGCTATATATTATTCCAGGCATAGGCACCATTTTATCCCGGAAAATTTAAGAGTTCCCGCGGGAACCAAAAAACTTCAATCCACGCGGACGAAGTCGCGGGCATCAGTTCGTGTGTACTTATATTAATATGGACAAACATATTTTAACGCGGACTCCTTCAGATTAAGAAAATAATCATACTTACCTAGTAAAATAATTAACATTATCTAGCATTTGATAAGTTTTGTATAACATCTCATAGTGTATAAATCAAATTATTTCTTCATAGAAAATATGAAAACCAACAGCAATACACCGCGCTAGTTTTAATAGCCGTAAATTCTATTTCAATTTTATGTTGCTAAAATAGTAAAATGACTAGGTATCGGAAATATTTGATTTCAATAAAGGGAATAGTTTCTGAGCAATGTGATTAGGATTACATTCGAGAAATGTTTGCGATCGCTTTGAGTTGTATGTTTCAGCAATATTACATTAGAACAATGACTTTAAGCTGAAACATACAACTCAAAGCGATCGCAAACATTTCTCGAATGTAATCATTTTTGACGACCTCCGTGGTGCAGTGTGTAGCGCTGTCCTGGGTTCGATCCCCGGCAGGGTCAATTTGGGAATTTATAATTTCTGAATTTTCCCTGGTCTGGCCTGGTGGGAGGCTTCGGCCGTGGCTAGTTACCACCCTACCGGCAAAGACGTGCCGCCAAGCGATTTAGCGCTCCGGTACGAAGCCGTGTAGAAACCGAAGGGGTATGGGTTTAATATAACTGCCATGCCCCTAACAGGTTAGCCCGGTAATCTTAGACTGCATCATCACTTACCATCAGGTGAGATCGCAGTCAAGAGCTAGACTGTAGTGGATAAAAAAAAAAGTTGCCAGAAAATAATTGAATGTCTTTTCAGTGCGTGGAAGTAGTAAGTACTAGGTATATATGTATAGTACAGTAATTAATGCATGGAATTGATAAGAATACGTGTCGAACATGTTCAAGTCCCTACAAGAGAGCTATGTCCAGCAGTGGACGTCAATCGGTTGACAAGAACCACGACGACGATGACGTTCCATGTTTTCAGAAAGATCGACTTTACACAACACCTAAAATAAATCCTCAGAGCAAAAACACAGTAGGGACGGAAGGAATAAACGTCCGTTGACGGAGAACGAGGTTTTGTCCTGTCACCGAGTGTGAAATATTGTGTGAAACCGCGCTTCATATAAAAGTGAATGAAAAAGCGAAAGTCCCCATAAAGGCGAAAACAAATTAAATCATCTTTTTAAATGATACTCGTAAAGAAATCAATTATACTCAACTTGTGTCGAACAGTACTTAGTGGTTAACTAACCACAGACAACTAAGTAACTACTTACCTAGGTACCTACTTCATTCAACTGTGGCTAACAATCGATAAAAGTATCAATTTTTTTCTAAAATCAAATTAGCAATTAGTTGAAACAAGCCCAGCACTAATATTGCCGTTTTTAATTAACTACAATTCAATAATTGCATGTGACGGCTGTAATAGTCCAATTTACTGTCTGAGAGCCGTATCGTTGATGGTAATTTAATCACGCCGAGCTTAATAACTATAAATCACGTTAAGAAATGTACGTGAATCGATAAATTTTGATAGTTTTGTATTTTAATAAACATATTAATTTTGTTTAAAAAAACTTTTGTTTGAACAGTGTCAGTATTGAAACAACGACTCAATACTATCTCATAATTACTATAAATTAATATTTTTATTTTATTTTATTTATTTACATCTAATCAGAACGGCAATGCCACTTTCACTAACCAGATGATTATTAACAAATAACAAGGTAATACAAATAAATTAAAAAGAGAAGAAGAAGAAGAACATCAAAAATAATGATATAAACAAGGTTATTCTATGCTCTCAGAGTACTTTAACAATTCAAAAACCATGGTTGTCCATTATATTCAAGTGTTTACCTTAAGGCGGATAATTGGCAGACACATATATTTTTCTTTTTTTAATTAATAGAGAAAAAAGATTAATTAATCAATAACTTTTTTTTAAGATTTCGTTTAAAAGGGTAACCCAAAAATAGGTATAAGCTTTACACTTAATTAAATTTCTCTCCTTTGTGATATAAAATTCTTAATAGGCAGCTGATCTGATTAGTTATACTTTGATGTTAAGATCCCTATCAAATATTAAAATGCGAACCGAATCTACCTACGCATTCTGCTCAAAATACTTCTATAAAAGCATTTAACAAAATTATATTAAATACAAATCTTATGAGCATATTTTTTTATAATAAACCCTGCAAATTTATATTAATTGATGAAGGATAGTCAAATGTAGAAAAACTTTAAAGGAAATTTTGGTGTGTTGAAATAAAACTGCTTCTTTAATAATCGTAAAGTATCAAAACTATTATTAATGACGTGCCAAATTATCGACACTATAAGTGGGGCTTTCTTCGCTTCTGAACCTATTTGTAGGGCATACGGAATCACTAATGGACACTATGAGGTCCTTGATCTTAGGTAAAACCATTCTATTAATATTTGTAAATGTTAACGTTTAAGTGAGAGATTCAATTAATATCTATGAAGGAGAGATTTTGTGATTTTGGGTTACATAGAAATGTTATGCAAAATCACTAAAAGAAATTAGAAAAGAAGTTTTAGATTAAATATACTCAAATTATGTGCTTTTGAATACAAAACTAAACTTGTTAAACAATACTGATTCAAAAGAGCATTATATTTTCAGGGTTCCTCTTTATTGCCATGATAGCTTTTGCTTATCAGGAACCAATAGAGAGCTTAGAACATGTTCTTGTGTACCCAATGGAACCTGGGACGGTAAGGATTGAATGTTATACTTATTTTAAATAATCTTTCGGATATACTAAATAATTTTTTTCCTGTGACTTCATCCGTGGAGATCAAGGTATTTTAAGAATCTCGCAGGACATATTTTAGCCGAGATAGCCTCCAAGATGAAGGTACTGGTACCTTGGAACTGAATTTCATCAAGATCGATTCGGAGGTGGGGCGTGGAATGGGGTAACAGACAGAAAATCCACTGGTTATTTTTAAAATTTATGTTGATAAGTCTTACGTAAAGTTCCCTAATTCAATTATCTTAAGCTAAGCAGTGTAATTATTTCGCCAGAAAAAAGCAAAACGTGAAGCTTCCAGTGCTCAAATTAAACAAAGCGAATTCAATAAGTTCGTAGAAGACAAATTAGTTCAGCACACTCAGGCTCTGGAGCATCTTGTGAAATTGGCCCAGTCCAACGAAGAAACGACTAAACAGCTCGTTACCGCATTAAGTAGGAATTTCGAGAAGCCAAAGCTCCCTGAAAAACTCGAGGTACAACGTAAAACCAGACGCAGTGATCTAAAAACCGATCCTCCAATTGTTAGATTTGGAAGAAACGTTCCTAAATATGGAACGTTCTTCAAGGATATAATAATAGCAGAATTGCGTAAAGACGAGGATCCTGTAGCTGTTGCTGAACATGATACATCTAGTTTAAAATCAGAGGTAAGTGGGTTGTGAATCTTCTGAAGCAATGTATTATTAGTTTACAAAAGTACACCTCTTACAAAAGTAGTAATTTTTTTGCATGTTGTTTGTATAGTGATTTTGCTTCAGGTGATAAACCACACACTTACCATATATCGCTTTAGTATTTTAGTTCCTAAGTCTGTATGTAATAAAATTCTTATTAGATATTGCTCTTTTGCTTTTATTTTTTTCCTTAGGTTTATCAGCCTGGATATGGTTAATTCTTTATTTCTACATTTTAGTAGTTATGTTTTAATCTAGGATTTATTTATATTTCTGAAGTCCGGTATATGGTTGTATTAATAATTAATTTCAATTTTTCTACCAAAATATGACTTTTTGTGTGTTAAGTTTATTGGGTTAGCTTCTTATTCTCTTATTCATGGTTATCGGTGACTTCGAGTTTGAAAGTAGTTATGGATTTATAACGGGACTGAAAATAAGACTGAAGTATTTATTCTCTCTCTTTTCCACGATATTTTTCTTTTCAGTCTCGTCGGTCTTTTGGTGGTGCACCAATGATTGTGCAAACTAGTGAAAAACCAAGCCCATGGTGTTCGGTAGCAATATTGTGTCGTAGATCCATGGACCCAGTTTGTGGATACGATGATAATTTTGGTTATGGAAAATTCGACGATATCTGCCATATGTTACAAGTTAACTGCTATTGGAAATACAGTAAGTTATTATTTGCTTCATCCCTTATGCATTACCCTACTCTTCTTTTTAAGACAAGAATTTAATAATATTTATTCATCACGTAACTTTTATTTCTAAAAATAAGTCTTTGTAATTTTGATATAGTAGTAGTACAGTACCCGGCAATAAATATTGCACATCGACCTTTGGAAAGAGACAATCGGTTATTTCGGCTTCGTATAGCGTTATCTCTGTCGCACACTACCGATCGGTAGTGTGCGACAGAGATAACGCTATACCTAAGCGTGCTATTACCTATTCTGTGATAGTATTATATGTTGCTCTACTATTTATTCGAAATAGTATTTCTTTTTTCTTCTCTGTTTATAAGATAAGAATGTACTGACAGAATTTAAATTATACTTACTTTCTTGTTTGTTTTCAGATTTCGCCCTGGTGCCATCTTGTAAACCAGTTTTATAAGGTTGATTGGGCACTATTTTAGGATAAGGAATATTGGTACTTATTGAGTAATTGTAATTATTAATATAGGATTAATGAATATGTATACTGGTAACAAATAAATGTTTTAACTTTTTAATTTCTTTTTTAAATAACAAATAATAATTATGAAGTGCTTTCACATCAATATTTTCATCCCGCATTTGAATGTAATTCCTTTGGATTTGGACAAACCCCTTCTTCGTCCTTCACGTGTCTGAAAACTAAAAAAAACAAAACAATTTATTTGTCTAGGAGAAACTTCTAACTGTAGTCTGTATCTATATCTATACTAATGTTTAAAAAATGCGAAAGTTTGGATGGATGGATGTTTGTTACTCAATCATGCCAGAACGGTTGAACGGATTGGATGAAATTAGGCACAGAGATAGTTTAGTCTAGAATAGCACATATGAGAATGATGAATTAAAGAGTTTCCGCGGGAACCAAAAAACCTCAATCCACGCGGACAAAGTCGCGGACATCAGCTAGTTAATGAAATATTAAAAAACATCGTGGACTCATACAAAAGCAGATCAATATTATGGTATCAAGATTGTTAGCTTATAAGCTCACACATGGAGACTCGATCTATTGCCACATATTTTAACATATTATATTTTACCCATATTATACTCGCAGGAGTATTCGTACAGGTCACATAGGTCTAGGAAAGTCCTGGCTTCGCTGACCGATTTACCACAAATCATGACGTTATCGTGGAAACAGGTGTAGGCGTGTTCACATAGTTTTTTCAATTCCGTCTGGAAAAAGAAACTAAAGATTTCAAAGGCAAGTCTGCCAATCCGTACTTGATCAGCGTAATGGACTATGGCCAAATCCTTCTCACTCTGAGAGGTGACTCGGCCATTAATTAATTGAAATGATGATTTTAATTCTTAACTAATTTATGAAATGCCCGTGAGTTCGTACGAATGGATTTTCCCGATAGTGCAGCTCTTATGTCCCTCCCTGCGGGATGCGTGCAATTAAACCAAATTACGTAAAAATTGGTTAAGCCGATGGTTCGTGAATATGCAACAGACAGGCAGACAAACTTTCACATAAATGATAGATACTATAATATGAATCCACAAAGAGCTCCTAAACGACTGACAGAAAAAGTTTTTCTTGTAACGTAATCATGCCTATCTCTGAGGTTAAGAATTTCTAAACCTAGGAAAAACACAAAATCCTATCGAAAAATAAGTCCTATCGAATAAAATGTGATAAGTGCTCAAAAAAGTAAGAACGTAATCAGTCTTCAGAAACGCTCGCTGTATAGGTACTAAAATTCAACATCAATTCTCGCTGTATATAATCCTAGTTCCTACCACAGAATACTTCATACATAAAATAGTATCATTCTGTTCTTACTATCCTACTTGAGTTGAATATTAGAAGTTTGGATGTTTTTTACTCCTTCATAGTTCATACCACAGTGACTGAACAGATTGAATATTAATTAGCGATAAGGCCGCCTTTTTGTATTCTATGTATTTATTTGTGTCCTTTATATTTATGTGTTTTTATGTACAAAAAATAAATGAAGATTGGCTGGGATTGGATTGGATTTGATTGGCTGGCTTATACCCTGAATTAACACATAGATAAAATTTTGTCCCAGAAAACCAGAGAGTTTCCGCGAGAATAAAAAAACCTAATCCACTTAGCGTAGACACGGGCATCATCAAGTAATCCATTTATTTTTGAAGTGAAACTTCTTTAGAATCGTGATTCGAAAATTCGCTGAAACGAAAAAGCGACAACAAAGAGAGACAAAAATATTCATAATAGGATTTAGCCTACGACAGTATGAGACATAATAAAAGTTATATATATTATCTTATTATCTCGTTTATTTCTGAAGTTTCACTCCTGCCGTGTGTGAATTGCACACACACACTTTTTTGTCTACATATTCTAAGCTATCTATTTAGGTACTAGGTATAAATTGACTGAGCCCTTATTCGTAAGAGATCTTCTTAATCAAGTTTTTGGCATTCTGTTTGCACGTTTTTACATTTTATTGCAATTGTTAGACGGTAGGTACTTATTTATTGTAATTAAATAGCATGAGCATGATTCCGTCAAAACTCTGCAGTTTGACGGAATAACATATTATAGAGTAGTTTGTACCTAACGTTTATTGTGGTAAATAAAAAATTTTCAAAAAAAAAAAAAAAACCGACTTCAAAAACCACAAACACTAAAAAGTAAAAAATAATTTAATTTATTATGTATACAAGAGTTAATGTAGTTCTATAATAACATTTTTTGGAGTCGGTACCAATTAGCCGCATGAACCGTCTACCTACGCTTCATTATTGTTGACGTGACTCCACATTGGCACCGACTCCAAAAAATGTTATTATAGATAATGGAATAATGGTTCAAACATACCAAATGTGCTTTGTCTCCAACTATATGCGAATGAACTATAGAAATTAAAATTAAACTTAATTTAGCGCTTATAAGATTCATTATTTACTGATATATTTTATACGCGTGTGTTCACGAGTACAAGGTAGTATTCAATAAGGGTAAGCCTGATTTCATTATAGCACTATTAACGGATATTTGGGCTTTGTAACACGATGCGAAAACTGCTAGAACAATGCCTTGCCCCCATATCTTAGATGGTCAATAGAAGTTCGTATATACAAAGGAATACAGAGAAACATAATAAGTAATAAAGTCTTCTATATCTATAGTCAACTATTATATTCCATTTAATGAATATAAATTTCTCGGTAAAAGTTAAGACAAGATATTATAACTTAAATCAAAAAAATAATCAGTCAGTCAGTTTTTCTTTAATTGCCTCGATGGTCTAGTGATAAGCATGTTCGTCTGCGAGGTTTCGGGTTCGAGTCCCGGAATGGCCGTAATAAAAAATTGGGTTTTTCTGACTAGAAATTCTCAGTACTAGCCTGGAGTTAGGAAGTTGGAGGTGAGTTGAGAGCACGTTAAGACGTCGGTCCCGGTTATTATCACTATCAGTGGCATGATAATAGTTAGTCTTTAAAGCCCGCCAACCCACATTGGAGCAGCGTGGTGGATCTAAGCTCTAATTTCCACAGGCCTGTGCCCAGCAGTGGGACGTTAATGGGCTGTACTGATCTATAGAAACGGACTAGCTACTTTATATGTATAGTCATATAGTACCTGCGATATGATTGATGGATTAGGCAACACAGAGACTTTATGAGACAGAAGATCAAAAGGCAGGGTTAGTGGGTACTTATTATAATCCCCGGTTGATGGAGGTAGGATTACTGTAAGGCAATTGTAAGGTTTAAACTAAGTATTTCAAATCAAATCAAATCAAAGAACGTTTATTCAATTTAGGTAGGTATACTACACTTATTGACGTTCGGTTATTTATAACATATACGAGAACAATATAATGGTGATAATCAGTACGACATCTTAAACCAAAGCTACGAGGGTTCCAAACGCGCCCTGGTCTGAGAAGAGCCCACAACAAACTCAGCCGGGGTTTTTTTTTCATTATCACCATTTCACAATCATCTTAATTAAGGAACTATCAGGGCCATTAGAGAAAATCATTGCCAAGCTGCCTTGTCATTTAAATAATCCTTTACATGGTAATAAGATTTTTTAATGAGTTTACGTTTTACATTAACTTTGTACATATTCAGAGACATCTTCAACATGTCTTCAGGGGAGCTTATTGTATCAATGTAATGTAATGACGAAACAAAATTTTATTGAAAACGTTTCAATATATAATTCTTAATTACTATACTAATTTTTCCCGCCTGGAATCGCAAGAAAACTCTGCGCTTTGCGCAAAAAATAAACAGATCAAGCTATTCAAAATTCAAATAATCTCGCAAAACATATTTGGCACTGAGACTCCATGGCCACAGGGTCTCTAAGGAAAACCAATTAATTAATTCTGATTTATGTAAATTGGATTTGATATCCGCCATATAAAACAGACGTATCTACGCGACAACGTCTGTCATTTTCTATGGCGTCGCATTGCGTCGCGTCGCTTCTGTCGCTCACCTGGTACAACGGGTCATCTAGGACAATGAGTGATATCTAGGCGTTTTCTAGGGTGAAAACGCGGTGATTTCCCAGGTCCTTATGCATACGACTCGTCGCTCGACTGATAACTCTGGTTTTAATAGATTACTAGATGATGTCCGCGTGCATTGAGGTTTTTCAATTCCTGCGGAAACTCTTTAATTTTCCGCGATAAAAAGTATGTCCTTCCCCGGAATGCAACCTACCTCTGTGTACCATATTACGTCAAAACTGGTCAAAAAGATGGGCCGGGAAAGCGTGGCAGACATGAGGCAGACACTATCGCATTTATAATATTAGTATGGATTATTTCAGAGGTTAGTGACAAATGACAATAACCGGGGTCAACGCGAAGGTTTAACGTGATTGCCAAGGCACAGAGGAAGGCTAAATTCGGAAAATTCGGTCACCATTTACCGACTAGGGTTAACGTCGTCACAACTAGACCACTGGGAAAATCAAATAAAAGCATTTTTTAAAATTATTATTCAAAATACACACATAATTTACAAATTATGGTAAAACATATTTAAGATGTAGACAATTAATCGAAACTGGTGATGGATCGTTGTTATCTTTAGGTTCTCGTGAAGTTTTAGTTGTTCATTTCTCTAACAAATGACAATACATTAAACAAGTACTCATTATTTTAAGATTATAATCCTTAAATAATATGAATACAGTAGGTAAACATAAAGGTATAATATAAGGTAGTTATTTATCATCATAAAAGCTATTGGTTGGGCGACGGGATGCTGTGAGGATAGACTTGTCTTCTGGACACGCCGTCTGCTTGTAGTCTGAAAAAATAATGTTATGTTAACAGTCTAGCCTTTCTTGCGACGTCGTCCAAGTAGAGGTTTAAATCCGTTGAAACTTCCCAAAATTATTTTTCATAGGTCAAAACCCTTTCTTAATGGGGTAGATAATATTAAATGAGAGGGTATTAAATCGTCGGCTAAGATAGACCCTTAAATCCGTTTTTGGACGAAAATGAGTTTCTGATGACCTTTTGTAAATATGTAATTTCAAAACGCATCGTCTGGAAAAACGTAAATAAATTAAGAAGTAAATATATTAAAAAAAAACAGTTGCATTTTATTCCAATTGCAACAGAGTACAATTGCCGTAATTAAAAACTGCTTTTTTATTAAAGTCAAAGCTCGTGGTGAGTGCACGTCTTTGTAACTTGAGGCAAACGCGTACCTACTTATTTCCAAATAAAACAAATATTTTAGCATTTTACATAAATCAAAGTTAAAGTTTTGAAAAAATAAGTTTTTATGCCTCCTGTAAAAAATACTCTGACGCACATACGAGGCTTGCTATTTAAAATAAGTTTTTGTGCGCCTCCTGTATACTCTCAATCGAGGTTTGCAGATTTAGACGAAATACTAAAAAAAACAGGATCGACCCAACTCACTTCTCCGTCTAATGCAGTTGTAATCAAACATGTCGCAGAGGTCCCTGAAGCCCATGACGTCACCAGCGTGGCTGATGCCGCATATCGGAACGCGGTCGTGGTTGCACACCTTCGCCATGCTGCACCATTTAGCTCCCATCTATATACACATGAGAACTAGAAATCCATACTAATCTATATAAATAATAAAAATGAATGTTGCTAACTGCCGAACGACTGCACCAAATTGGATAATTCTTTTTTTTTATGTTCGTTATAGTCAGGACAAGGTTTGTAAAAAAAAAATCCCGCGGGAACCAAAAAATCTCATATGGATGTTTGTTACTCAATCATACCAGAACGGCTGAACGGATCTGAATGAAATTTGGCACAGAGATAGACTATAGTCTGGAAAAACAGATTCCCGCGGGAACCAAAAAACCTCAAAATATTGATATTTGTTACTCAATCACACCAGAACGGCTAAACGGATCGGGATGAAATTTGGCACAAAGATAGATTACAGTCTGGAACAACACATTGGTTACTTTTTATCCCGGAAAATCGAAGAGTTCCCGCGAAAACCAAAAAACCTCAATCCACGCGGACAAAGTCGCGGGCATCAGCTAGTAATAATTATATAAATGCGAAAGTTTTATTTTTTATTTTTTATTGCGAGATAGGCGTGAGCTTGACCAAAATCATGCTTAATACCAAGCAATGATGAGGTCTAGCTTGGAGCGCGCTGGAAGATGCCTATTCACTCTTGCCTTGAAGGAACTTAAGTTATACGTGGCAGGGAATACATGCGCTGGAAGGGCATGTATTCCAAGTTTGGATGTAAGTATGGATGTTTGTTACTCAATCACGCCAGAACGGCTGAACGGATCTGGATGAAATTTGGCACAGGGATAGATTATAATCTGGAACTATACACAAGCTACTGGTCATGCCGCAATATTAAAGCATTCCTGCAAGAACCTAAAAACCTCAAACCACGTAGACGAAGTCCCGGGCATCAGCTAGTCAGCTAGTATTATAAATGCGAAAGTGTGTCCGAGCTCTGAAGTAAAAGTATGTGTGTAAGAAGCGGTTATAGCCTAATGGTTTACACACCCGACCTCCTATACGGGGTCGCGGGTTCGATACCAGGGCATGCACCTCTAACTTTTCGGAGTTACGTGCGTTCTAAGTAATTATATATCACTTGCTTCAAACAGTGAAAGAAAACATTGTGAGGAAGCCTGCATGTCCGAGAATACTTGATAATATTCCCGCGGGAATTAAAAAACTTAATCCAAGCGGTCGAAGTCGCGGGAATCATCTAGTTTTATATAATTAGGGACGAAATCTAGCAAAAATTTCTCCCATAATTTTTGTCTTGAAAATAAATTTTCTTTGAGTAACATTAGCAGACCATACTTTTTTTACCTTCCGCCCCATGGCAATGTCTTCATTGTCACGATCACGTGGAGGCCCGTGCGAGGACGCCAATGTCGCCAGGAGACAGGCAAGCAGAAGAACTGCTAAGCATAAAACACTTTTCTTTAGGGTCTTTAGATATACAAGATATACATATATACCACCACCACCTCGTTGGTCTAGCGGTTAGCATAGTCGACTGCGGATCACGAGGCCCTGGGTTCGATTCCCGGTCGGGCATCAAAATTGTTAGGTATTGGGTTTTTCAATTAAGAAATTCTCAGTGCCAGCCCGGAGTTGGAAGTTGGCGGTGTTTCACCCCCGTGCCTCGGAGAGCACGTTAAGCCGTTGGTCCCGGTTATTATCGCTAACCATGATAATAGTCGTTAAAGCCCGCCAACCCGCATTGGAGCAGCGTGGTGGGTCTAAGCTCTAATTCCCTCTCTCCTATGAGAGTGGAGGCCTGTGCCCAGCAGTGGGACGTTAATAGGCTGTAGTGGACATATATACCATTACAGCAGATTAACATCCCACAGTTGGGCACAGGCCTTCACTCTCTTAACAGATAAGGAATTAGAGCTTAGACTTGGTTAAATTATTGATTGGGGCTGCTTTTCCAGCTATATCACAAGGAATCCATACTAATTGCGAAAGTGTACCTAAAAGTCTGTTTGTCTGTCTGTCTGCTACGCTTTCACAGCTCATCTAGTGTTAAATAAATAAAAACCAACCATTTAAAATAACTTTTGAAATAAATTATTAATTAATAAACAGCTAATTATTAAATAAATTAATTACCTGATAACTGATTGGATGCCATAGTTTTGAATAATGTGCTTTCCGTCTCGAAGGATTCACCGCAAGTGGCGTTAGTTTCATATTTTCATGTACCCATCGCACTGTTTACTAAAACATCATATTGTCCATAGCGTAATCTAAACTTCCTAGTATATGGTATATTCTATGAATGTGGTCTAGTACAGGAAATTCAATTTTATAATGGCGGCACATTACGGCAACGACTTATTCGAGCTAGTACGAATTCTGTAAGAAAAGATACTCATCATATAGATGTAGGTACACGACGTGAATTAATTGAAATTATTTCGCTGCCGAAAGCAAATATCATACCTACTCAGATTTCCGATAATATACTAGATCTTTAATAATCCAAAAATCGTTGAACTAAACCTATGAGGCAGCTTGAGAATTTGAATATATCAAATCCAAGAAATTAAATTCCGAAATATTATAGACTAGCAGATGCCCACGACGTCAACCGCGTTGTTTAAGTATTTTTTTAAATTTCCGCAGGAACTCCGGTTATAAAGTAGCCTATATCATTCTCCAGGTTCTCAAGTAGGTATACCCATGCAAAAAATAACTTTGATCCGTTGCTCTGTTGCGGCGTGAATGAAGGACAAACCAACAAACAAACACACTTTCACATTTATAATCCGAAATAGAGATGTATAGTACAAAACAAACGTATCCATACTAACCCATACTATTATTATCCATCCATACTAATATTATAAATGCGAAAGTGTGTCTGTCTGTCTTCTACGCTTTCACGGCCCATCTGTTCAACCGATTTTGATGAAATTTTGTACAGAGGTAGATGGTATCCCGGGGAAGGACATAGGCTAAAATAATATAAAGGCATAAAAAATCTTAATCCATGCGGACGAAGTCGCGGGAATCATCTAGTTAAATATATTTACTTTTAAAAAAATGTGTTACTGAATTCAAAACGTGGTAGAATAAAAGTTGTTTAGTTTTATGTACCCTAAGAAATATGAATATCAGCGAAGAGTGCTTTTAAATTTTTGTATCTGCTTGACACTAAGCCAACATTGGCTCCCCAGCAACACTCCTTGAAGTCTTTCATGGTCGGGTTGGCTCGCTTGGATTTTGGAGTGAGGAGTGATAGGCTTGAGTGAACCGGCGCGGCGTGGGCGCACTTATGTACAACATGGCTTGGAACTTAAACAACAGGTTAACAAAGTCTATGTACGAAACAACCCAAAAACAGACAGCAGAAGAAAAAGATAGTTCATACTAACTTTTGCTATATTCGCAGTTGAATTCTAGGATATCACACGCATCGAGGAACCATCTTATTTCTCTAGTCGTAGGGTCAAACCCACAAACGCGCCGGTTTCCATGTATGCACAAGATGGCTTCCGCACAGTCAACAGACTGAAATATTTAAAGTATCTTTGAATATTCAGCTGATAAATAATTTTATAGATAGGAATAGTTACCTAATTACCAACGCCTTTTGTCCTGGACCATGATTTTACTCAAGTCTTCTAGGCGCGTTCCAACCTAGACCTCATCATTGCTTTGCACTAAGCATGATTGTCGTCAAGCGCAAGCGTATCACGCAAAAAAAAAGTGTGTGCCGCGGGTTTAAACACGATTTTAGATTTCGGGTCGTCAGCCCTCGCTACGCTCAGGCAGGCAACTTCTCTATCGTCTGAAATCGTCTTGTTTCACCCCTAAGCACACAATATACTTACTATCTATATATATAAAAATGAAACCCGTTTTCCTTGGTCACGGCATCACGCGTGAATGGCTGGACCGATTTCACTAATTCTTTTTTGTTGTATTTGTTATTATTAGGAGAAGGTTCTTACGGAAAAAAATATTAAGAAAATCTCTCAGAAATATTGAAAAATATACAATTTAATTTTGCATACTAAGGCGGTACGAAGTTCGCCGGGTCAGCTAGTTATAGATAAGAATAGTTTTACCAACGTCTTTTGTCCAGACCATGATTTTAATCAAACCATTGGTTATAATCTTTTTCTGCTTCAAAATTGAGTGTTATAATTTACGTACATATCGTTCTTCCTCTTTTTGATAAAAAGCGTTGCTTAAACAACATACTCGTAGAATCAAAAATACATAAAATATAAATTCACAGTGTTTGATTGCCACCATTTTATGTCGATTCGGTTTGTAGAAATGAAAATTGAATCTGTATTTAGAATTTTAAATAAACTTTAGAACAGAATGGAATTAATGCAATATGCGCGTGAAATTACTTCTACTGGGTAAGCACTAAAAATAAAATTGTGAAATTTCCTCTGGTAACACGTTAACATTTTTTGGATTTGTTTTGTCTTGTTCTAGGTGTTGCTTATTTTCTGAGCATTTTGGATAAGTCTAATGCCACTTATGTAAGTTTTGGGTACACACAAAAAATATTACTATAGAGCTTAAGTTACCTACCTACGTAAAACCTGACTTTTATATAAAAATATTATTATTGTTTTATTTGAATAAATTTTGAATATCCGTTAAATTCTGTACTTTTATAGCGCGTCATAAAGATACTACTTAAATATTATATAAAGTTACCAGGAAGTAATTTGTGGATTTGAGTTTATGAAGATAAGCCAGTATTCATTTTCATTAAAAACTCATCATCAAGTTTTGATCCCTAATATTTTTTATAATTCATCATCTAAAATTTCCTAATAATTTTTTTTCATTTCAGAAATGCTATCAAGCTTTAATTTGTATTCATGACGGCAAAGAGAAATGTGGTGTTGACATTACAGGCCAAACTCGAAGATTCTTGGACTCCTGTGATATGAAAGAATATAATTGTTTAAGAGACGCTGGTGAGAATTTGAGAGATTATGTATCTGGCAGTATACTATCATGTGGAATTAAAATGCTATTTTTATGCAATGATTAAGATTAACTACCGTTTCTAAAATGTTCTTTATTTTATCATATTTTTTTTAGATTTCCAAAAAATAAGCCATGAAGAATGTCGGGATTTACCACTAATAGATAACAGGCCTTCAAATAATAAAAATGAAGTTATCAAACTCAAAGGTAAACTTATCTATGCTGATGATAAAGCAAAGGGAGCAAATAAAGAGGATGGAGTTGATGGAGAAAGTGAAAAAAATACCGTTGATGGAAAAACTACATTTGAAAAAAAACTCAAAGGTCAATTTATCTATGCTGATGATATATCAAAGAGAGCAAGTAAAGAAGATGGAGTTGATGGAGAAAGTGAAAAAAATACCGTTGGTGGAAAAACTATAATATTTGAAAAAAAACTTAAAGGACAATTTATCTATGCTGATGATGAAGCAAAGGGAGCAAGTAAGGGGAATGGAGCTGATGGAGAAAGTGAAGAGAACACTCTTGATGGTGAAAAAAAATTGGATGAAGCTGATGGAGAAAATGATGAGGAAAAAGTTGACGAAATTGATGAAGGAAATCAATTAACCAATGAAAAAGAAGAAGATGGAGCTAATATAGTAAGTAATAAAGATGAATCCGACGAAGTAAATTAAATTGATACAATGGATAGAGCAGAAAAATTACATAAATACAAACAACAACCCACAAACAAACAACCACAAAAACGCAGAACATATGTTCATCCATTTTATCGGAAGTGATATTATGAGAAACACGATCGAAGAACGAAATGAAAATACATCTTGCTAAATTACTTTTCTGTAAATAAATGCTACGAGCCTTGGATACCATTGGATGGCTGGATTTAACCATTTAGGGTTTACTCTTGTAATTAAAATTAGAACACAAATACGAGTATATAAAGTATATTACAATAAAAATTCAAATTATAAGCTCTTTTACTTGTGCTATGTAATTTAAATACTAGGCCAACTTGCGCAACACTGCATTAATGATTTAGTTTAATTTTGGATGCTGTAACTTTTGTATAAGTTTATTCCGGGGTTGAAAGGAAAGGTATGGAAAATTTAACTTAAACATATTTAACAGTCTTGTGCAAGTGAGCCTTAAAGTCCCAAAGTAAAGATGTAAAAAAGCAGGTAAAATATACCCGTATATGAATACAATAATATGTTTAATATATTCATGACTGCTGATTGGCAGAATGCACACACCTATCATGACCAATGAGAAAATTATGGAGGACTAGTCTCAAGCATGCGGGTTTCCTCAGTATTTATAATATTTTCCTTCACCGTTATAGAAAGTGATACTAATTTAATTTCTTAAATCGCATATAACTCAGTTCTAACTGAGAGATATATGCCCGGGTATGGAACCCGCGCCGACTATTTTTACTGAGTTTTTTTTTGTGTATGTCTGTCTATCTACGCACTCATCACGCAACGACTCAATGGATATGTATGGCATGGTAATAATTGTACTTAATCCATCAGGATATGGAATAACATTTTCGTTGATAATACTTCGTCAGCTATCTGAAACGATACAGAACTGCAATAACGTATTGGCCGATATCTGCCCTAGCAAGCAAGATTAGCAAGTAAAATAGAAATTCTTTCCTTTTTCTCGTAGATACCTAGAGCTAAGATTACAAGAGTGAGGATACATCCTGGCCAAGCTGCAGTCATCAATGAATACTGGTGTTGGCGAACTAAGTACTGCCATAGAACTGGTGGCGTAGTCTGCGGTAGAGATAGACGACTCAACGAACGACGAAAATTCAAAACGGCTTGTGATTTGTATAATCATAACTGTGATGAAGGTCACGGTGAGTACCTAACCATTGAATTCTGGCTATTTGCACCTTAGATGGTTAACGTTGAATTTGACCACCAATGAGCTGCTACTTGCTAAAGTGAGCGCCTGAGCGGTACAAGTCTTTCTGACATGAGTTAAATCTGTTGTAAAGTAGAAAAACTGTCGTACGAAGTTGGTTAAGTTAACCATAACTGATGGTGGCATGAATTAACGATTATTTATTAATCTATAAAGACGAAAATTCTTAAAGAATAGCCGACTTTTTTTCGCTATTTAAGAAAAAGTTGTTTTAACTGATGGCAATGAATAAATGCTTTGACTTGTTTTTATACCAAAATATTGGACGGTCATTATTGAATGACAAAATGGAATAAATCTAGCTATCATGATGTGGTATTTCTAATTATTGACGGATACCATTGTAGATGAATATAATTTGAATGCGTGGAAGTTGTAGTTGTAGGAATACCTACATCAGAAATAATCTGTTAGAAGGAATCTGCCATAATTAAAAGTTTGGTTTGATAACTTTGGTTCAATAGTTTTTCCAGTTTTCAAATTATTATATACATTTTACAGAGAAACATTTATCAGTGTTTGGTACATAAATAATTCAGTTAGAAGAAATATTAAAAAATTTAACCAAAAAAAATATTGAACTACAACATTTATAATTTTTATCTGCTTTGTTTTCGGTATTTTGTATCGTGGAATACAAAAGAAGAATTTAATAAAAATATTTTCTTTACAGATTTCACCGCTACTGACATGAAGTACTGCAAAGGATATTAAATTCTTCGAGCGTGAAATTAGCTTACGACTTTGTACAATAATAATTTACACTTAGCAAACGTTAATGAAGAAATGCTTTTTTCATTACAAAACCTCTCTTTTAACTAAAAGTTATGTTCTTTGGCATCATTAACATATTTTGTTTCTGTAAGGCTGTTTATTGTTAGCAAAATTGTAGTTTTATATTATTTTAATTACATATTATATTCTTTGTAATTTATATTTTTTGCAGTTATCATTTTATGTTGTTTAAATTGCTTACCACTATCTAATGTGAGTATTGATTTTTTTTTACATGAAGTGCACCCAATCCTAGTAGTATCATGGGGCTGATTCTGTAGTGCACAATCTCTAAACTAAACTAAAATTATTAGAGCATTACAAATATTGTTAACTCTTTCATAATACTTCCTACGGAAAGGGACAGAACTACATTTAAAGCTGCCATTTTAGTTTAGTTTAGAGATTGTGTTATACAGAATCAGACCCAATATGTTACTAAGTACACTCTTACTGATATGATAAATACAAAAGTGAGTTTGTCTGCCTTGCTTACTTCCTTTTCGATCTTTGAGGTACTCTGCACCCAATGTCGTTAAATATGGTTAAACAAATGGGCCGTGTACAGGTAAAATATAGACAGACAGACACAATTTTGCTTTTATATAGCTATTATTTATTTGATAGCTTAATCCCGTTAGTAACGAAGCTATTTAATTTCCAGTATTCCATTACCTATGACAATCCGGTGGCAAGAGAAAAATTTGCCCAATTCCACTGCTTCAAACTAAAATCTTGTACACCAGGAGGAGATAAAGTGTGTGGTTTTGATGAAACGCAAGCGTTTTTAGCTGAATTCGAGGACATGTGCACGTTACATAAAGTTAACTGCGTGAGAAAAGGACGTAAGTATATTAATCCACTCGATATATATTGTATAGTGCACAAGTATGTGCGCAATCACAGGTGCACTCTAAATTCTCTTAAGTACACTCATAATTCGGAGGGATTGAAAATTCGACCCGACTGAAGTGAGATCAGGCGCAGAGTCGACAGCTTTACGTTACATTGAAGTATAAATGACTAGCTCTCTCTAGATTCCGCCCTTGCTTCGCTCGCCGCTTGGCGGTTGTAATTTTGAAAATCCAAGTGAATTTTACAAAAATTTTAAAATGTGAATTTTTATATTTTAACAGAAAGCCCAAATAATTTTTTTCATTAATGTAACATTGTAAATGACGGATGTTTCATCTCTAACTTTCATCGCCACCCTTATGAGTGGAATTTCCAAATTTTGCTTCAATTAAATTAGATATTAAAAATTTAATTGATTTATATTTTTCAGTTTTCACTTTAGTTGATGCACCTATTTGTGAAGGTCAAAAGAAATTTTTGTCTGCAAAAATTGACTAGCAACATGTTCTACCCCAATCCGACCTCGGTCCAGCTGTACAAAATGTCTAAACTAATGTACTTAATCGACATAACTAAATCTAGTCCCGTCCTCTTCCGCATTACGAAAGGGATAGCAATAAAATTCGCCCAGTCGTTTTAGTTTAGAGACAATACTACAATGGGTGTCTTGTTACAAAGTTAGTTGTTTTTATTATTTTTCCAACGCCATCTTTCGGAAAGTGCCCGCATTAAGCATTAAAGTTCAAGTTCTCAGATCTTGCTGGTGTGTTCTGAGCGCGGTTGTTGCAGAATCAACCTGATTTAGCTCTTTGTGACCATAGTCATTGATACCTGCATATAGATGTCGCTGTGTTTTAAATATTAGAAAATAAAAGAAAAGCTGATTATTAGAAATTCGGGCGGTTTGTTTTAGTCCCACAAACTTATAGACCTCGTGGCCAAAATTGGAACTAAATGTTTTATGCCTGTTTAAAGATCACTAGCAACGCTGTCACCTGATAAGTTTGTTGGACTTGAGAACTACAAACTACGACAAGGAAGTCTCTTTAAACGTTAGCTACTAAAGAGATCTTTTAAAGTAATTTTATGCGGAGATACTGGCCAAAGAATCTAAAAATCTTTATAAGGAACTAGATGATGACCGCAACTTTGTCCGCGTGGATTTGGGTTTTAAAAAAAAGTCCGAGGGAACAAAGTAGCCTATTTCACTCTCCAGGCCCAATCACGTAGGTGTGACACGTTGCTCCATTGCGGCGTGATTGAAGGACACACAAGTAAACCAACACGGTCGCATTTTTGAAATTACTAACCCAGGAAGTAATTTGTAAAGTTGTCACAAATAAATAAGTATATATTTGCGAAACCAAATCCTTTGCTAAGTAGTAGCTATTTATAGTAAAATGTCGTCGGTACATTGTGCACGAGGTATGGTACCCACCTGGCACCTACCGCACCTGCGGTTTTCGTTAGTGTTGAAATATCTCTCAGTTTTCAGAATTTTCAGATTTTAGAAAATGGAACTTCGATTTTTAAAAGCTTTTTTTAAGTTACACTTAGCTAACCGTTGACTGCAATCTCACGTGGTGGTAAAGTGATAATGGACCAGACTAGAGAAAATTCAGGGGTTATAACATTCCTGATTTACCTTGCCGGGTCTTACCTATATCAATAATAAATATTCGATAAAGTTTCTAATAGGTAAAATTTGTAAAATATTTAATTTTCTTTCTAAACTCGAAGTTCTATTTTCTAAAACCTGAACTTTTTGTAAACTAACAGAGCTTTACTTACATGAAAAACCTAAACTTAAATAGCTACTACTTACCTATTACTTTACTTGTTACTATTTGGTTTCGCAAATATACTTTCACTTGCTGATGCCCGCGTATTCGTCCGCGTGGATTAAGTTTTTTGGTTCCCGCAGAAACTCTTTAATTTTCTGGGATAAAAAGAAGCCTGTGTTATTCCAGACTATAATCCATCTATGTGCCAAATTTGATCCTAATCCTTTCTGGCATGATTGAGTAACAAACACGCATCTATCCATCCATCCATCCATCCATACCTACATCTATCCATTTTTATTACAATAATATGGGATGAGATCACAAATAGAATGCCGAAATATCCGTTATTGTCACTTTTAACGGGCCCCAAAGGGAACATCAATAGAATCGGCGCACCGTTACATCCCTTTGTGTTTAAATCGATATCACTTTTATAAAAAATCGATTTGAATTCAGTCGCGGTGCTAGGCACGTGTTAAAAGAGCGTGCGTCTGAAGCGATTAGAAAGGGTGAAAACAAAGAATAATTTTATTTACCGATTAAAAATTCAGGGTGTAAGCTTATGTCGTGTGTAAGCGGCGCACACGTGGCAAGGGACATGAAAATCGTGCCTTTTATGAAATGAGTAGAGATGGTTAAAGATTAATATATCGATATATTTTGTGCTTCAATCAGGGATATAAGTAAAAATAATATTATAGCATAATATTACTGATGTAAAGATGGATTGACATAATTGTTAGAGACAATCCAGAAGTAGGTATTAATGAAACACTTTTAATATACTTATTTGTACTCTCATTTGGAACTTGCACGAATAAATAGTTGAACGTGTAGAGGTTCCACGAGAGATTTAATGTAATTAGATCAAAGTTGGCTAAAATTAAAGATAATATACATTTGATCTGGCCACGATTGCTATCGTTAAGTTCTAAATCAAAATGCGATCTAAACACAAAAGTATTCAATAATCGCTGCGTCTGCCGACAGGAGACTGATTTACCATCGTCAAAATACTCGCATTTATACTTTTTTCAATATGGCGTCCGTATCCCCAGATTAAAGCGAATGATACGAAACTAGTCAAATTAACTGATATTATACTTCCTTTTTCATGAGATATAATGACAAATAGTAATAATGCTAACATAATATTAACGTACCTACAGTTCAAACTTCGGAGGCGAGTAATTCAGATTTTGCATGTAGGTTTTGTCTATAAAGTAGATTCTACTAAGTAAGGATTTTCAGAAATTTCAGCCACGCAAACATAAGGGTGTGTTAAATCTAGGTGAAACTTTTAAGACAAGCAACTTTATCATGTTTCAGCAATTTACGTTTTTTTTAAATATACAAACAATATTTTACAAAAGTTGCAATCCACCAGCTGAAACAACATACGGTTTGTGTTTTAAATTTCAATATGATTTAAAGTTGGTTTAGTTAATTATACTTTAGTTACCCCTTGACTAAAATATCACCTGTTGGTATTGAAGTAATGACGTAGTCTACTCTATCGATAAGGAAGTTACCAAAATATCGATAGCTGAGATCTTGCAATCTCTAAATTGGTACTTAAATCGTGCGCTACCCTGTCAATTGTTTTCAATATCAGTTCATTTCGATTAACACGATTATAAGAATCAGCTTTGACGGTAGTTCACTTGGTATGCGGGGGACATGTTGCGGAGTTTGACTCGTGCATTATTGCGGCCTAATTATAATAATTATGTTTCTTTTTGTGTGTTTTCGGCTACAATAAGTCGTACGTGCCACTTTATGCCTTTGAATGTAGAGTAGACTAGGTACCTTACCAGGTAGGTACCTAGTCTACTCGTATTTTTAACTTACTGCTCCTGCAAAGACAGGGTTGTGTTTTCAAGCGTATCTGAATGAGTATACTAAATATTGGTATGATAAGTACGTATGTGGAATTCTTTATACCCTTGTAGCATCCCGACGGCTGGATGAATTTTCATTAACTAATCTATCGATTCATAACCGTGCAAGCATAATTATTTATTTCTTGTAACTCCATGAAGTTCAATCAGAAAATATTAGTTGCGACGGAATTTTAAATTTTCGTACTTTAATAGTTTTCAATTTCCTAATTAAAATGATGGAAATTCGCATATTCTCATGAAAATAAATACTAGGTGGATAAATTTAAATAGGTAAAGGTAAATAGGCTGCGAGAGAGAAGAGTACCTACCCCTATTTGTCTATTGAAACTATTAGGTAAAATAAATCATTTAGTAGTCATATTTTCATATTCGTTTAATTAGGTATGTGTGCACCATGCATCATCCTCACCATGTTTAAAGCATTTACAAAGTGATGGTTCTAAGGTACCTACCTAAAGAAAAAACGGTTAAACTTGAGTGTAAACAGAGTTTAATTTTCTAATTCGTAGCTTTTATAAGCAATCGATTATTATTAATTATTTATGATTTATTACCATCGATCAACAAGTGATTAGGCATACAAGGAACAAAAACAGGAAATCATAAACTCTTCGGAGAATCGCATAAAGAAAAATAGACAAAACTAATATTACTTATATAATTACTTATTATATTTAAATTAATCGCTTATTATATTTAAATTTCTTATTTGCAGAAGCCTCAGAACCAAGAGGTGTCATCTTTTAGAGGCGCTGATGCCCTGTAAAACAGCTTAAATTTCAGACCATTTATAGGTTTTAATTAATTTCATACCTACCATCATTTCTAACCACCGCTGGCCCAATACTAGGCACAAGTCTCCCCTCAGAATGAGAAGGTTGTGGCCGGAGTGCACCACGCTGGTCAAGTGCGAATTGGCAGAATTGAGTTTACACTTTTGGGTTTCCTCACTATGTTTTCTTTCACCGTTAAAGCAATTGATATTTCATATTGCTCAAATTGCACATAACTTATCATAAGTAATTTATTTAACGTCACGTAAATAATCAGTTTCATCTCAAAGTTGTTATATTCATATACCTACAGCTATACATTGATGAATTTTATTGAACATAGCGTATCAGAAATATTATATTCCAATACAGTGCTATATTCAATTGATTTCAATTCGTCTGGTAAACAAGACAACTCTCTCGTGCTTCTTATGTCCCTGCTTTTACTCTGGTTTCACCTGACGTGTTTAATAGATTATAGGTGATTATTATTCTCACTATTTTATTATATTTCTTATAAATAATTTTTTTTAAGAGAGATAAACATAAATGATTTAGTACTTCAAAATACTTACTACGAGTAGTTCAATAATGTCTTTGACGTGTTTTTTGCTGCTTTATGTACAAGGCCTGACACCACAGCTGCCACTCTATGGTCTATAGCTCAATGTATCCAAAGCTCTATTCAATGAAAGATAGTATCGCAAGCAGTTATAAATTAATCACTGGAGGTGTACGGAATTTCAAATTTCTCGATATTTATTGTTCTTTTCCTTCTACAATACCGGTACACTAGTGTACTACGGTACGACACTTCCATGTTACATAGGAATCGCTTATTTATTAGGTACGTAGAAACTCCTGATGCTTTTTCATTGATAGAATTGAGTTTTATTAGCAAAGACAAATAATTGTTATCATTTAACCGCTCATTTGGAAGAAGCATACTAAAATAATCCCACACCATAGATGAAGTTATAAATATCATGTTCTATGGCTGCTCCTTTCATCTCTTTGTCTACATGACGTCACGACTGGACCTGGCAGCAGAGAGGATATAGGAGATCTTTAGATGTAACTAGCTGATGCCATAAAATAAGGTTTATAATTCTAAAGCACGAAAGTCAACAATAATGAAACAATATATGGCTTTGAGCGTTGGCAGTATGGTCCTAGGCCTCCTGCGGCCATACAATTACGTAAACAGTGACGACGTGTCCAAAATATTCCCGTAGGTGTATTTGCCGCAAAATAGGAAATGTCGACCACACGAGACCATAATATGGCTAGTTACCATATATATATAATAATAATTTTAATATATAATAATTTTGGCTAGTTACCACCCTACCGGCAAAGACGTGCCGCCAAGCGATTTAGCGTTCCGGTACGATGCCGTGTAGAAACCGAAGGGGTATGGGTTTAATATAACTGCCATGCCCCTAACAGGTTAGCCCGCTACCATCTTAGACTGCATCATCACTTACCATCAGGTGAGATCGCAGTCAAGGGCTAGCTTGTAGAAGATAAAAAAAAAAAAAAAAAAAAAAAATATACCTAAGAGGGCAGAACATCAAATCCCTTTAACTTAATAGGCATTTTATTTCTCCTCAAAGTCTTGGAGGACACCAAGATCTTTAGATTTTTCGTCATATATCTGCCTATGGAGATGAAATGCTAATGAGGATGCCTTGTGGGCTCTGCTATCCCCAACCAGTTTTTTCTGCTCGATGTAGTAATGAGTTTTTTATAGTATAGGTAGAGTCAAGTTGGGTGAATGATATATAATTCGTTCTATTGATAAATTCCATTAATATCGTTCCGGTGCAGTAACTAAGAAAGCATGATACGTAGAGCCTTCCTTACTATAGTCTATGTATCTAGTCGTAATAGGCAATAATCTGTACGCGTTCTTATTTTCCTCTATAAACGGAATCCAGGATGCGTGCATATTTCCATGAATATTTATCACCGTCGGGTTATGCTGTAAAACGCATTCTAATAGATTTTTATCTGACTCTTCGCTTTGTGTGCACATTCGCCTTCCGACTTGGATGTGTTACGTTTTATGAGTTGTTAAATTTTTAACGGTGTTAGTACTAAAATTCTACATCAATGGTGTTAGCATTAGCAACCTTCGTTTCAGTTTTCAGTACAAACCTTAACTTGTAGCTCCATTGACATACTTTATTATTATTATTATATTCTTTATTTGTACCACCTTAAGTAAAAATAACAAAAACAAAAATTGGAAAAAAAAGTAAACACAGACAGGATACAAAAGGCGGCCTTATCGCTATAGGTGGAACTAGAATTTTAGAAAATTCTGAAAACTTGCACAACGGTCTCTACTGCAACCAAAGCAGAACGCTTCTATTTTTTTTATCCACTACAAGTGATTCTAAGTGATGATGCAATCTAAGATGGTAGCGGGCTAACCTGTTAGGGGCATGGCAGTTATAATAAATAATAATAAATAAATCCTTTATTGCGTTACATTGTTGCAGACTTAAAAAGGATATTATAAAGAAATAAAAAACAAAATCTACGACTAGCAACAACACAATAGGTCGCAAACTCAGCCTTATGCTGGGCATAGGCTACCAATACCCAGCGCTGATTTTCAGTTTGCTCCTGACGAAAATATTAAAAAATTAAGTGAGCCGCCCGACACGCTATAAATCTTATATCTAACACTGTCAATAGATTATAAAATTACAACAAAACGAAATAATTGAAAGTGATACAAACATTAATTAATGATACTAAAATTATATTAAACCCATTCCTCTATTCAGTTTCTACACGGCATCGTACCGGAACGCTAAATAGCTTGGCGGCACGTTTTTGTCGGTAGGGTGGTAACTAGCCACGGCCGAAACCTCCCACCAGGCCAGACCAGGGAAAATTCAGAAATTATAAATTCCCAAATTGAGCCTGCCGGGGATCGAACCCGGGACCTCCGCACGTTAAGACAACAGCGCTACACACTGCGCCACGGAGGTCGTCAAAACTTCTTTAGTAATCAATCAAAATCACATCATTGTCATCATCTAAGCCCATTGTTGGTTATAGTGGCTCTTTTGGCCAACCCTTCCAGTGACGTCGTGGGAGTCGGTCTTCACAGAATGAGAAGGGTCCGGGCCATACAGCACGATGGCCATGTGACATTATGGAGAACTTGGCATGCATTGCATGGCAGGATTTTTCACGGGGAAACACTGCCGATTTCCTAACTCCGGGCTAGTACTGATAATTTCTAGTCAGAAAAACCCAATACTTAATTATGCCCCGACCCGGGACTCGCACCCGGGACCTCGTCAGCCGCAGTTGAACATGCTAACCACTAGACCAGATATAAAATCACATAAATCCAAAGTAAAGCAATATGCATCAAAGTAGGTACACTTGCTATGCATCCATCATCAAGCCCGTCCTGTGCCTGCTACATAGGCCTCCTAGGCGTAAACTAAAACGCAGATGCAAATCGCACTTGATTCAACCCGTCCACGTATTAGATAGCCTAGATAAATAATATGAATAAATTAAGCACCTCGCAGTTTTCCCACGCGCCCATCAGGGCAGAGCATAATTTATTAATTTGTTTTCTGTTAACGAGCATTGGTAATGCGAGCCTGTGTGGTGCTTCTCAAACACGTGGACGGTGTCATGAGGTAGGCAGTAGCGATGTGTGAAAAATACTAATTTGCCACTAATGAAAAATACTGTAAAATTATATTCAATATATTATTTTGTAAATAAAACAAATATTAATCAATCAATAAAGCAATACAGAAATTAGTGGTATTAATTATTAAACTGACCGACTATTTGGCAATGAACGCCCATACTTTCAAGAATCAACAAGCGTTGGCGTCCCAAGGTACTATAAAAGCGGCCTTGCACCGGAAAGCTCAGCGTTGGAAGTTGGTTGGAGGATTTTACGGACAATCTTAAGTGAGAAGCTGGGCAAGTCAAGACGAAAGCGGTACAAGATCGCTTTCAGTAGAGAGTTGTATATTAAAAATATTATGTGAACTTAATCTAAGAGTTAAGAAACATATTTATATCTAAAACAAACATTAGATCTAACCAGCAAATTGATATTTACTGCATAGTATCCTCCATATTATTTAGATGCACTAATCATTAGAGATTCTATAAATGAACATGTTAACGCGATCTGATGTCAATTTCTGAATTTAAAAGGTATTACGGTACAAAATATTTTGCACGTACATTTTTGTGTATTTTGTGACATTTTTGTGTCTTAAATCACAAAAAACCTAAAAACAAGACTTTATAGTCTGCCATATTGAATTTAGTGTGACGTTATTTTACTTTCTTTTGTATTTTTCTCAGCAAACCATTTTAATTGATACCCAAATTATTATCATGGGAAAAAAATTACTAGTCCGTTATCTTTGGGTGTCCGATATATTGGATTTAGAATGACGTCACTTAATGACATTTGTATGCAAAACTCAATCGGTTTGGGATAAATGTTTTAAAATTCAGTTGCAAGATTTGATCTAAATAAACACACAAACATTGCAGGTTAAATAAAAGCTTAAAAAGGGTATAAAAATTGATTTGATTTATTTATTACCACCTAAAATCGTTCATTTAGTAGTCGTAAATAATAAAAAAATTGTAAAACGATCTGGGAGTCATAATCATCATGATTGTCCAAATTAACCCCCACCAAAATACATAAATAAAGGTTAGCTATGCTAGGAGTCATTACCGGTTCTATTATTGAAGACGTACCTACCTATTTTTAATATTGGTTCAACAATAAATAAGAATACTTCTAGTTTTAAAATATCATTTTCGCAGTAAATTCTGAATCCCATTATTGTTAATCCAGGGTAGCCAATGGATCACGTAGGTTTGTAGACATCAATAATTCATAGCGAACGCAGTCAGGTTGACAGGCAGGCAATAGTAATGTTTAGTCAGTGTAGGCACTCAGAAGCCTTAAAGTACAAGCAAAGGCGTATTTAAAGCCTATTTTCGCATTGTTTTCCTAACTTGGTATGAACTATTAATCATGGATTGGTATTAAAAGGTTTGGGTTGGATATTTTAACACATTATATCGGATTGGATTTAATGAACTTGAGGTTTTGTAAGTTTGAACCTAATTTTTATGCGAATTGCAAAAAGCTTAATTGGTCACAAGGGAGGTTTTTATTTAACTAACACAACAAAGACAAACTTGTATGGAAGCAAGCGGCTACGCATCCAGTAACCTACAAGTCAGTGTAAATACTTAATACGTATTAATTGTATATTCTTTACATTTTGTAACATTTTTCTTTTTATGAAAAGAGCAACTGCTGAGTTTCTTGCCAGCTCTTCTCAGTAGAACATTTTTCCGAACCGGTGGTAGAGTCTTGACTTATCATAAGTTGTCCTATGTGAAATAAATAAATCATTTCATTTTTAATTTATTCTTATTTATACAGCTGCCTAAATAAATGAATTGGTATTTTATTCAACTTAACCAATTCTTTTAACGAACACAATCGAACACTTTAGACTTAAACCATTACGTAGCCGACTTCGTATTGGTTTTAAGTCATGCCGGTAAAGCTTTTATCAATTTGACGGTGCTAGCGCCACCATTATAAAATGACCTACACTCAGTTCCACCACATACATATTTTCCCAGCACCGATTGAAATTTCAACAGAGCCCCAAGGGTTTTCTTAGAATGGATATTTCTTAAGCGCTTTACATGTATTAGGAAGTGCGATACTGCCGTTAATGTAAATTGTACGCATTTAAAGCGATTCGCGAAACTTATGCAAATTTATTAATTGGTTGAATGAATTAAACCTGGCCAAAGGAATGTTTCTCGAAGAATGTAAAACGTATTGTAGCTATGAGTTAATTGGTGGATGTATGTATCAAATCATCATCATCATCATCATCATGAATCATCATCATCATCATATATTATAAATGCGAAAGTTTGGATGTATGGATGTCGGTATGGATGTATGGATGGATGTTTGTTACTCAATCACGCGCCAACGGCCGAACAGATTTGGCTGAAATTTGGCACAGAGATAGATTATAGTCTGGAATAGCACATAGGCTACTTTTTATGTCGGAAAATTAAAGTTTTCCCGCGGAAACCGATAAACAACTCGCGGACGAAGTCGCGGGCATTAGCTAGTATTCAAATATAATACATTACCAAAAACCGTATCTTTTCCAATCTATATAATCTCCTACTTTCTAATAATCTTCACTGTAAATAATTAGATTTATAAAATTTTATGATATCATTCCAATTTAGTATTTATAATTTTGTATAATATGCATGTTGTGTTAGCCTATAATTGGTTGTACATTTAGGATATGTATTTTGTATGCGTTTAATTAATTTTATCACGTAATTTAATGTAACAACTGTTGGCTATCTTAATAAATAAATAATAATAATGATAAATAATAATAAATAATATTACAAACTACGTGAAGCCGACGACCTACTCGTATTTCACGACCTCGTCCGCGTGGATTGTTTTTGAAAAATCCTTGAATCCTTTGAAATTGTTCTAAAATATTTAAATTTTGTTTACGATAGGAAATAATAAATTCAACTAAATAAGACTTTTAAAATAATTTATTTCTATTTTTGCTACTTAACACATTACAGTAGGTATATAATATTATACCAGTTATTTACACAAAATAATCTTATCTATATTTTACAAATAAATATTTACAAAAAATTACTTCCACCGAAATTGAAGTAGACCAAATAACTCTAAACAATTATTCCTTTGGAATGCAATGAAAAATATTTGGACGGAATCATTTTCCATTAAAAAATATTCTTACTTACAATAGTAGATACCGTTTATTTAAACTCAGGTATAAAATTAGGACTTACACTAAAAATACTGATAAACTCTTCAAAATAAATTGAGCTTTAATTAATACAGTTTTATTTTAATATTTTTTGTATACGAAAATACATCTCAATAAAAATGGAAGACCAAAATCTCATTTATTCAATTTTATCTATTTTTATTGCTCAATATTGCATAAAACTTTTTAACTTTATTTCCATAAATGGAAGATTAAAATAGTTTAAAAATATAATCCTCTATTTACGGTAATAAATTAAATTAATGTATAGCTTTTGCATTTATATATATACATATATTATTAGTACTTATTGCACGTTTTGATACAACACCTTTAGCGTGGCATGGAGTAACTAGTGTGTCGCGAATATGTTTCTGCCATAATTATATACAAACTTATATCATAACTTATAATTAAGTGACCATAGCTCTTTCAGCAGGCATTGGTATCATGTTATATGAGGTGAACCTCTGGGTGTAGTCGGTTATTTTGAGGGTATCCGACCACGGAGGACTGGGGTTCCATCGGTCCATGCCGTCGGTGCCTTCTATGCTCAAAGGACCCGGTGCTAGACGCATTCTCTTAGCGGGCGGGTATTCGATGGCTGTGTAAGAAAAAAAGTGCTTTAAAACAATTCAGCAGAAGTTGTCTTAGTTATTATGTAATTAACTAGCTGATACCCGCGACTTCGTTCACGTGGATTGAGGTGTTTTGGTTCCCGTAGGAGCCATTTAATTTTCCGAGATAAAAAGTAGCCTATGTGTAGACTATAGTTATAGTTGCATTCTTTTACAATATTAGTATAGATTTTGTGATATTATATTGTTTACCAATTATCATGTAAGAAGATGCCTATTCACTCTAGCACTTACTTTTACACTTTATTGGAAATAAATAAAGGTCTAAATTGGAACGCGCAAGTTAATTATGAAAAGGCATCTCCTAGATCTAGACCTCTATGCTAGGCATCTATGTTAAACGTGTCAGGAGACATGAACACCGGAAAGGCATTCCGTATGGCATTCAGTCTTATAAAATCCAATAGCTGGTTAAAATATTTTTTAGCTGTCATTCCAGAAAACTGCCTGTTCCAAAAGAAACATTAAATATTTTAGATTCTATTTGGTGTTTACCTTCTATATTAGTACTGCTACATGGTTCCTGCATGTTATAATGTATGTGAGGATGCTCTTCGTAGTATTCCCTCTTGCCGTGCATTGGATACATGTACATGTTGCTATTTACTACGATGTCCGGAGGCTGGTCATAGTGCAACGGAGATCTGAAACAAGTATGAAAACAAACGTTACTTACAAAATAATTACTTAACAATCTCTTGAGAATGAATGGCGAATAAAACTCTATTACAACAACACTGAAAATTACGCAGCGTGTAATAGAGTATATTATGGTTGATTGTTTTGTTCAGAGTATATTTCTATTTCTATGGCGTAGTTTGTCGAATGTTTTAACCATGGATTTAACATGTATATCACATTTATCTGATAACTTTAATATTTATTCTTCTTTCTTCTCATTCTAGTAATTGAGAGATTCTACCGAAATCTCTCAATTACTAGAATGGAGAAAGAAGAGTAAATCTCTGATGTTCTGTCTTTACAATATATACATTTGTAATGTGTGTAAAAAAAATCCTTTCATGTGGATTAGCTTAAAGTTAAACTTTTCTTTTGTCTTTAAAGTCACTGAACTATAGAAATACTCATTCAAGATCACATCAGTTAGATACTTATAAGGATAGAGACAGAGTTCACCTGAGTCTTATAGTGCTACCAAATATAGAGCATGTACGACTCATAAACTTAGTATATTTACGGTATTAATATTACGTTTATGGATACAACGGTACAACTTTGATAATACCGAATGAAATTTTAAGGGTCAAGTTCGAGATGTCCATCAGAACTAGCACTGAAATGAATCAACAGACTCGAATTACTATCTTTTTCTCTTCGAATTTTCATATTTGGTTAAGGATAGGGTTGCCACTACTAATTTTGAGGGCGGTTCATTTTCCAGTTCCAAAGAAATAGTTTATCCAAAATATATCCGTTTTCCATGTACAGAGGCCTCCTCAAACATATCGAATTTAACGGACGTTCATCTGCACGAACGTAAGAATTATCGTAATTTTTAGTCAGGTTCTTCAAATAAATTTTTATTACAATATTATTTTTAATTCTTATAAACTTATCCTTTTAGTTAATAATAAGTTTCTGATTAAAATAACTGTTTATGGTCCGCCCAAAACTGAAAAGATGATTCCATTCTTGAACTAAGGTACTATATTTTGAACTATCGATAGCTTTCGCGTCTTGCTTTTTAAAATAAGATAATGGCGCAGCCCTTGTAAAGCTCGAGTGTGGTAAATATTTTTGAAAGCCATTTGATTTTCAACTTTATACACCGGTGATAGAGTTTTTACAGTTTTGTACGAAACTGTTTTTTGATTGCGACTTCACAATAAATATGGTAATGAAAGGTGTCAAATTACGCGGATGGACAGACGGACGGACAGGGTGATGATTTTCTTATTTATATTCCCGTGTGACATGACGTGTACAAATTGTGTAGAGTGACCTTGTCTGTTTGTTTGTTTTTTAGTAATGTAAAGAGATGTTGAATATTGTGTGAACGTTATGATGGTGGTACAAAAAATATTGTCTTTCGTTTATCTAATAAATTTAAATTAACTTTTAGTTAGC
The DNA here is from genome assembly GCA_923060345.2 of Erebia aethiops. Classification (NCBI taxonomy): domain Eukaryota; kingdom Metazoa; phylum Arthropoda; class Insecta; order Lepidoptera; family Nymphalidae; genus Erebia; species Erebia aethiops. Next base: position 25,175,525 of record OV281083.1, on the reverse strand, counting down.
ACCTTACGAGTAAATAATTGCAAAATTCTATCTCTGAAGTTAACTTTTTTTTATTCTACTATCTTTCCTACGATATTAATGTCGAAGTTATTGTAAATAAAATTATCAAGACAATATTTAAGTAAGATTCCTTCATCCCTAAGAACATAACATTATAGTTTCAGTAGTGTAATTGTTAAACATACCTTTCTTCACTTATCGTAGACTGTGGCGAATGCGTGGAATAATCGACTGGACCTCTGTCAGTGTATACCCTTTCATATCCATACTCATCAGTTTTATGTACATAAGGTGTCATATGATAACCAGTGTAATCGACCTCTGGGTTCTCTAGATATTGGTACTCTTGGTAGGGGTCAGGGTATGATGGTTCTCGCCTGAAGAACTTCTGACATCTAGGGTCTAGCATGCCGCAAGGTTGGTTCTGGTACCCGTAGTATTGGTAGAGCCAGGAGTTGGCTAGCATTATTGATGCATCTTCTTCACTGTTGGATAAAATTTAAATGAAAATATGAGGTATTATTTATTGATGAAACACGCCTGACAACATTACAGTTGCCTAATTCGTCTTCCATTCAAAAATTGCATAGACCAAATAGACTAAATATGTGGTGGACAGTGGGTGGGTGGTAACCTAATACCTACTTTTAACGCGGTTAAAAGTAGGTATTAGGTTAGCAAGCATTGATGTAGAATTTTAGTACCTAAGAGAGATCATCAAACTATTAATTACTGCAGGTCCTAAAGATTTATGAAACATTTCTAAAGGAAAAACTGATGTGTTACCTTAAAACTTGATTAGTAGCTACAATAAACTGGCGTGGCGTGTCCGCCGCGTCTTTTACTTGTAACACCATGTGCACCCAAAGGAACTGGCCGCTTCTCTGCTGGAGCTTCACTAGAAGTATACAGCACTTGTCTTGGTCTGATTGCGTTACTGTAACAAAAGAATACTTGCATGTTCCAACGTGTTTCCTCATAGTCATCGTTTTAACCAATAGATGTCCACTGCGACGAAATGAAAGTCAACTAATAGACTGCTGGACGAAGGCCGCCTGATGGATCTCCACAGATCACGTTATTGTGCTGCGGGCTCATGATGCGGACTCAGTTCGCGGAGATAAAACTTTTGAAATTTCCGTGGATAATCTTTTATTTTTTGGGATATAAATAGCCTATGACCGTCTCCGGGATACCTATCTCTGTACTAAATTTGCCAAAACCAGTGTTCCATATGGCAAGAGATTTATAATTCTTCACTTTTATATTTATAATATAAGTATGGGTTGATTAATTTTACATTTAGATGAGAACGTAGATAACTTACTTAGTCAAATTAGAATACCTTAAAATAAGATTTTCAGTACTGCTAAACTCTCTTGAACAAACCCTAGTAAATTTTTATTGGTAACAAAGTAGATAATAATTTATGACGGGTATCTTTGCAATAGATAACATGCGGTTTGGTGGCTTAAAAAAGATTGCTTCGCAGGGAAAATTTTACGATACTATATTTTTTTACATTCTGTATTTTGGACGAGTTTCAATTAGGTAACTGAAATTAATTTTATTCAAGAAAAGGTTTTATTAATAAGTAACAATTACCTATTTAAAATGAAAATTATGTACAATACTGTAGGAACGTATATTTAATCGCTGTCACCATAAGAACTTATTAATTACTATTCAATAAGCTATTCAGATATTATATACTACTAAGTACTACCACAGGCCAAGTGTCAATTTAATATACATAACATGTTTGCATACATTGCGTAACAAGAATTATTATTTGCATTGCCACGTTGGATTTCTTATTAATTGTGTTGTGGTTGTAATCGAGGAATGTACGCGTATGTGATGATTACTAACGCACATGATTAATATGCAAACAATATGCCCATCTCAATCAGTGATTGGCTTGCGCTCTCACGTGACCTTCTATCTATACCAATATTATAAATGCGAAAGTTTAGATGGCTGGATATATATATGGATGTACGGATTACTCAATCACGCCCCAACGGCTACGATCTGGACAGATCTGGATGAAATTTGGCACAGAAATAGATTATAGTCTAGAATAACACATAGGCTACTTTTTAGCCCGGAAAATTAAAGAGTTCCCGCGGGAACAATAAAAACTCAATTCACGCGGACGAAGTCGCAGGTATGAGCTAGTATAATAATATTTAAAAAAAACAAGTAACCAATGGGCGGCATGAGGTATCATTCAAGAGTGTTTGGAAGCTGCGATAGCCACTATCATCATGTCTGATGTCTTTACCCTAGTGGTAAGACACCCAACCTCCTATACGGGGCCGCGGGTTCGATCCCCGGGCACGCACCTCAAAGTTTTCGAATTACAGTCCGCACACGAGCTCCGAGGAATCGGGGTCTGAAGGAGCGAAAGCTGTACGCTACCCCCGATCGTCGCTCCATATCCAGCTCGCTCCCAGCACTAGTTTCGAGCTTGACGCGTATAATTTTGCGATAGCAGTATTGTTTTGTACTTTATACAACTCTAGGTAATTACTTCATTCCATAGGAATCCTCGGAGCTCGCGTGCGGCCTATAGTTATGACGTGCGTTTTAAGAAAATAAATATCACTTGATTCAAACGGTGAAGGAAAACATCGTGTGGAAATCTGCACGTCCGAGAGTTCTTCATAGCGTCTTCGAAGGTGCACTACTTGAGTAGATATTTTTTAAATTATAAGTATACATAGGTACCTTGGTTTACTTACTTAATCTATGTTTGCTCTGTGCTTCCCGTAGGCTGTCCCAATGTAATATTTGATACCAAGAAACGTCTGCTAATTCGCTTTTCTTCCAGCCTAAGTACCATTCGCCACTGAAAGAAAATTTCAATTAGTATTGGAAAAAAAATTAACGTTAATTGAAAATACTCGGAATGTTAAATTTTCTATCGACTTTCAGACAAAAATGTGTCTCAGTTTGATTTTAGCGCGAAAAATGTAGTTTGTCATTGGCGCCAGGGCAAAATGCCGTTCCCCTCTGACGAGGGAGATCCGAGCTAAGGCTTGAAGTCTGTTCATATTTTGTAGTGGGTTTGCGTATACATTATTAAAAATTTTAGTAGTTAGCTTTCAGGAAAACATGGAGGTTGTATTTTCAGTTCGAAGCGTTCTGCATAAAATAATATGGCGAACTTTGCTCATGTCACACACGAATAATAATAATTATATTATTCATATATATTTTTTAATAATTATACATAGCAAATAGGTAAAATATAGAATAGATAATATTGATGGACTTCCGCAATGTTACGCCTGCTTCAATCCAATATATAGAATATAGAATCAATCAAATAAATATTATAAATGCGAAAGTTTGGATAGATGTATGGGATGTAAGGATGGATGTTTGTTACTCAATCACGTCCGAACGGCAGAACGGATCTGGATGAAATTTGGCACAGAAATAGATTACCTATAGTCTGGAATAACACATAGGCTACTTTTTATCATGGAAAACTAAGGAGATCCCGCGGGAACCAAAAAACCTCAATCCGCGCGGACGTAGTCGCGGGCATCAGCTAGTATAGAATATACGCACAATATTTATAGGTAAAACATTACTAGATGCCTAGCAATTATAGTAATATTTCTTCATCAAATATCTAAACAACAGTGTATTTATTTACAACACGACGTCACTTACTTAGCATCTATATGTAAAATTTTCATGTCCATTGAGTGTATTGTCGTAAACACATTGGTGGCGCCATTCACTACGCACTCCCTGGTTTCAGGCATCGCCAGGGGCGTGCACGAAGCTAGAAACACTGGTTCGTTTCTACTACAGAGCGGTAGGTATGACACGTAATGTCCTCGAACTAAAACTACCTGAAAATAAACAGGTTACAGAGTGATATTTCACAAAATTGTATGACTTTGATATACGTAATAATTTTTTTTATCCTTTACAAGTTAGTCCTTGACTGTGATCTCACCTGATGGTAAGTCATGATGCAGTCTAAGATGCTAGCGGGCCAACCTGTTAGGGGCATGGCAGTTTTATTAAACCCATACCCCTATTCGGTTTTTACACGGTATCGTATCGGAACGCGAAATCGCTCGGCGGCACGTCTTTGCCGGTAGGGTGGTAACTAGCCACTGTCGAAGCTTCCACCAGGCCAGACCAGGGAAAATTCAGAAATTATAAATTCCTAAATTGATTCTGCCGGGGATCGAATCCGGGACCTCCGCACGCATTGATGTAGAATTGTAGAATTTTAATACCTTCCGCACGTTAATAAAACAGCGCTCAACACTGCGCCACGGAGGTCGTCAAATTAATTCGTAATTAGTGGACAGTGGACACTGTGTATTTAGGGCAAAAATACTCTACGGACAGGATAGGATAAAACGTCCACATGACTCGGTCAACTTCATATGAGAAACACGTTTCATCGTGTCGCGCTTGTCAATGCAGCTACGTAAAGGTAAAAGTGCGCGCGCGGGCTTTTTTTCAGCCAGACAAAACGCTTATATCGTCCGTTGCGTATTTCCACCCTTTACTTTGCCTGAAACTTTTTCAGAGTATCGCCGTCATAAATACCGGACAACTAAATATCATTTTTAAGAAATTTGAATACAATACTTTACTATTTTACTTATTACGATTAGGTAGTATTTCAAAGCGACAGGCTATACTTGCTTGTAAGTATATTAAAATTGAACATTTTAAACATTTTCATTCAACATTAAGGTCAACTTGCTCTAACAAAATTTTATATATCTGTCCTTTTCAAATCTACCCTGTAATTAACTAGTTTAACAGTGACAGTATAAACTCAAAAAATCTGTTGGTGCAAGGGCTTTTTACAAATAGGTATCATTATTACTTACTTTTTGGTCACCAAATCTCATCTGGCGTCTAGCGTTTCTAGATACATTCATTCTGCAAAAGAAATGCCTATTCTTTGGTACGTTTTCAGTCTCTCCATTGCTGCCTCTATTAAGCTCTAGTTGGACCATTTGGTGGTCCTGTCTATCTATTATGTCGTACACACTGTCTCCGTGTATTAGAAGATCTTCCTAAAGAAAAAAAAATAGGTTCATTGCAGTGCTAGTGGAGTATCATAATAGGTACTAGATGAAGCCCTAGACTTCGTCCGCGTGGAATACGGTTTTTGAATCCCGCGGGAACACTTTTTAATTTTTCCGGTAAAAAGTAGCCTATGCCCTTCCCCGGGGTACAAACTATTCCTATACCAAATTTCATCAAAATCGTTTGAACAGATGGGCCGTGAAAGCGCAGCAGACAGACAGACACACTTTCGCATTTATAATATTAGTATGGATATGGATAAGCAGGAACTATTGTTATAAGTATTTTTTATGTATTCTATGACGAAAGCTATACATAATTGACATTCAACATCAACAGCTAAATTTAATTATCGCGTTGTGACGTGTTCTGTAAATACCATCAAACTATAATAATTATATAATTCATGTTTATTGATTAGCACCTGCTAAATTGTTAAAACTAATTCAATATGCTATCAGAATTTAGTCTCCGTGAAAATGAAGCAAAGGTCCGAAGAATTTAAAAGCGAAGATAATGTTATTTATGGGGGTGCATAAAAATCTATTTTATACTAGTCCGCCATCTTTGGGAGTCCGCCATATTGGATTTAGAATGACGTCACTCAGCTAACCACGCATTGTCCAAACTAAACGTGTTACATGCCTTTAAAGTTTCAGTTTCAGGAATCCCGTTGATTTCCAAGTTATTTTCTCTGGAGTGTTGCTCCAAAATACAAAGGCGAGTGTTGAGATCAGTTTTCGCATTCTCATCTTTCAGCAATGTAAAACTCTTCTTAATGTCGTCGAGTTCATTATAGATACGTAATTAATAGACCGCTGGATGTCATTTAACAGTTCAATCGGTTGTGGATAAGTTTTTAAATTCAGTTACAGTCCGTCAAACTTATTACTTACTGGCCCGATCAGCGTATTAAAAATAAAATAAAAACAAAAACTTTACAGGCATAACAATTAGTTCCAATTTTGGCCACCGGGTCAGATAAGTTTGACGGACCCAAAAAACCCATAAACAATAAAAGTTTGTAAAAACCACACACCAATCTGTGGAAAAATGATTTCCATGAAGAATAATACAAACCATCGAATGCCCCAAGTATTCAGCCGCGTTTTCAGATATGTACAACAGTTTGCCGTTCTGTGTCATCATCATCATGAAACCATTCATTGCCTGAAAAAACATTGTAAAGTTACAACTGTTTATTACTTCACGTTTTACGCTCGTAAAATGCTTGTAAACTTGAAAAAACTTAAATATTTACAATGATCTTTATGTGTACCATTACGCTTCAACCTTGGAAATGTTAGAAGTAACTATTATATAATCTAGTAGTGGAATGTAGAGTAAGAAAAATATATAGGTACATAGTTAATTAAAAAAAAATTATGGCAAAAACTTTTGTTCTATAGCTATTTAAGAATTTTTAAAAGTCGTCGAACAAAAGTTGTTCAGTATTACGTTCAGAAGCTACCCGTTATTAGTATTTTTAAATTAACCTTGTACACATATAAGAGAAAGCATTCATGATTCCACTTTTTAACAAATTGTTGATGCTTGAAACCATCTTGATACCATCTTTTTTTTCACGAAACGGGGTCAAAAGATATTAAGTTAGTAAAATCAATTAGTAGAAACAAGTTGTTTTAAGAAACTTTTATCTGTGTAAGGCACTTTTTTTGTTCACAAATTAAGAAACATTGAATTCTAGTCTCTGATGGTAGGCACCATTAACTGTAACCTATCATAGGTTACAGTTATTAGTTATAATGCCACATAAAAATAAACCTGATGCATAAATGAAAGCTGGAAAAGTTTAAAGAAATAAAAGAAAATACTTATGTATATAAAAGTTATAATAATGCAATATACCTTTGAAAATCCGATATTAGGTGTCGGTGGCTGTTGTTCCTTGTACTGATAACTGAAGTCGTGACTCTTAAACACTAAAACAGAAAGAAAGACGGAGTTATGGGTGAAGTAATAGCAAAGCCAGATAAGATAGCGAACTAAATGCATTTTAAACGTCTTAATACGCCGTTTCGTGACTGAAGGTGAAACAAAAACTTTGGGGACGTTTTCAAAACATGGCCGAGATTTAGGATAACGGTATACGTGATGAGCTTAGACAAGGAAGCTGGGGCATGGGAAACTGTCGGGGCGGATTTTACACGGATGCGGATGAAAGCATTGTTTTGTGTAACTTACATGAAACTAACCTATATATACCTATCCGAAGAGAGCGGGCACAACTTGTAACTGTGATATTTTGTTGAAGGTATAGGAAGAGTCGGCACCTTTTTTTAGGATTGAGTATGTTGGGTAGGCTGACCGCTACAGCGTCAAAGGGTGAGTTGGGAGGCGCTAGACATCGTTGAGAAGATTCACTCAGATGGTAGATTCACGATTCCACGACGATTCACAAGCACTTTTAATAAGTTTATTTGATTAAAAAAATATGAGTTTGAGTTTAGAAGTTAGGTATGAGTCCTAGGACACGAAGTCATCATGGGGCAACGTCTTCGTCTTCGTCGCCGTCAGCCTGTGAGGCTAATTAATGCTTGAGTCGAGTCGTTCGACTTTTGCCGATTTTGTGTCTCCCGGCCTTTGCGGCAATGTGCGATTTTAGAAACAAAATAAAATCACTAATAAAAATCGTACCTTGCTGAAAATAGTTCATTTTGCGCACGTAAACACACACAAGTGCCATCAACTGCAGCTGTGAGAGCCTTTGTCTCGTCGAGGGCGGCAGCGGCAGCAGGTCGCGGAGGTTTGATATCTCAGCATTGATGAGGTCGCGACGCATCTTGCTCGCACCCTTTGTAGACTTCGTTGGCTCGAATCTGCATAAAACAATTTATTATTAAAAAATAAAGAAAGACAAGGATCACTTACAGTCTTTGACTGGTTTGTTGGTATGTGTTTCTATTTTTGGTGAATAATTTAAAAGTGTATTTTATTCATTAATTAATTTCACTGACATAACCCTAACCATCAGCGAGTTGAAGTGGTAGTGAGTAGTGACTGCTAAAAGTGAGCACGGGTGGATTAGCTGGTACAATCAATCAGATTTTTGTGCTGTTTAAGCAACTTACTTAACATAACGTCGGGACTTTAAAATGATGGGTAAACGAAAGGCGGTAGGGTCATACATACTTACTTATATTAGAAAACATCAGTGGGAATGCATGAAATACATAGGTACTTTAAATTTGGGATAGAATAAGAACATCTACATAAATTACCTAATCTTTTAGTTTTACACATGGTTTACAAGTGCTTTTGAATAGTCAAAATCTGAATCGACTAAAAATGAATTTATCAATGATCAGGTTTACTAACATTACTTGATTAAAAATATCTAAGCCCTTAAAACTAGGTAACACTTTAGTTATTTGATATTCTACACTTGCTTAAAGAAATATTATTATAAAATATCCAATACGAGTATTACTGATATTATCTACGTTTAAAGAAATGAATGAAAACTGATTCGCCACTGATTTAGTATTCCTGTGAAGGATATAGGAAAAGAAATTGCTTGCATTTCAAATGAACTTGTATATTTGCATCACAATAAACATCTTAGAGGCGTAAGGCAATAAATCCGAGGCATCCTTTTCCCTTTTCCAGTTGACGACAACGATACGTTTACGATTATTAGTGTCCGACATTTTGAAATATTTTTCTTGATATTAGTTCTAGATTATTTTGATTAAAATTGAAATGGTAACAGAGGTTTCCAGAGGTTGCTTTTGTAGAACTTATATTATAACTATACTTTAAAAGCTTCCGTCGTCTATGTTACAACGTTTAACTTGAATACCTAGTAAACCAAATTAAATCAAATGTTTCTTATTCAATAAACTTTTAAAAGTGCTTTTGAAACGTCAATTGAATCTACCACTAGTTCGTAATTCCATTCCTAGCGGAATAAACTAGCAAGAAATAGGGTTCTTCTAAGCAAGCGTGTTCCAATCTAGACTTATTAGGGTTCCGTACCAAAATGGTAAAATGGAACCCTTATGGTGCGACTTTCTCCGTCTGTCTGTCTGTCCGTCCGTCACACTCGATTATTTCAGTAACTACCGAAGCTATAGACATGAAATTTGGAATAGTTGTGTATATTAGTGGCCCAAAGACACTGGAATTTAAAAAAATTGGAAATTATTTTTGTTCTTATTTAAAAAGGGAGGAAAATCGGAGGGTTGAAATTTAAAAGTGAGATAACTGTACTGTGTGGGGTATCATATGAAAGGGTTTACTTTGTACATTCTAAAACAGATTTTTAATTATTTTTAGTCATGATAGTTTTTGATTTATCGGGGAAAAAGTCTAAAAAAATACCGTTCCCCCCCCCTTATCTCCGGAGTTTACCAATCGAAAAATCTGAAATAATTATGGTCAATAGGAATTTATGTATATTTTACAGGAAAACTATAGCCAATGCTCTAACTAGCATAGTTTTTTTGATATTAACAGTAAACCTCTACAAACAAAGTTAGTTTTGCGGTTCATTAACAAAGGTAATTATTACCGTTTTACATCTTTGGTCGTTACAGTTTTCAGTACGGAACCCTCGGTGCGCGAGTCCGACTCGCACTTGGCCGGTTTTTTTTTATTGAGCTTGATTTTCACCAATCGATCAAGCACAGTCTTGTCTTAAGGTCACACTTGCAATAAAAATCATATATGCGGTAATAAACCTATAGAATCCTTATTCTATTCACAGGCAATTCGTATCTACTACTTCTACTAAATTGCGGTCCTTAATTTTTTTTTTAGACTTTTTTCATCATTGCTCAAACTGTACTGAAACACGAGACTCCAGAACAAAGCTAGAAACATTCAATTTCTAGCTTTGTTCTGGAGCCTAAACTCGAAATATTGTAATCCTATCCCATTTCTATCCAAGTTTTCCCAAGTGCATTTTAGGAAAACTTGCCTTACACCTCTCCGAGTATTCATCAAAGGGCAAGAAATCGGTGGTCGTCACCGATAAAGTCGCATAATATAAAAGCATCCCATACGTCGTCGGCGCTATTACAACAATTCTAATGGTTTGCGCGTTATGTTAATATGCCTGTACCATGCCGACATACACCTGTCCGGAACACTGTATCCGCGCATTGTCTATGATCCTAGAATCCCTTCTGCTTTTTACATTTCCTACTTTGTTGAGAATTTTTCCGGCACATATAGAAAAGATGAATATCGGAATCCTTAATTAATTAGTTTCAGCATTTTGCTATTTGGTAGGTTTGTTTTGTTCGTAGTTACTTATCTATTTAAGTATTGTGATGACGATCAATGCCTGATTGATTCCAAGAGCTGCTAAGATATCAGAGGTTACTGTATTTCGTAGTAGTAAAGATTAGGATTGAAGGTAACCAAAATAAGTGCGTATATTAGAAGTCCTTACCTACTTAATAGGTACCTAAGTAATCCGTAGCAGTTGTAGAGGGTTTCAATTTTATTATAGTTCTTATTTGTAAAACCTTCAGGTCTAGCAGATTCAAAATCCACGTCATTCACCTTTATATGGAGTAAGTACATTAGCGCGACATGACAAAAAATACGAGCACTTACTCTGCTCAACGATCTGATTGCTCAGAACCAACAGCTACAAACAGATGTTTTTAATAATAATCTTAATGGATTTTGTCAATTTTGTAATTTCTGACTCGGTATGCGTTTTTGCTGTAAGCGTATCGAGGATATTATTTTAATGAATCCCTCCGACGAACGTTTCCGTGTACTAGTGAACTTTCGCTCTGACCCAAGAACACAAAGTACGACAGTTTTCTTGTAGATTTCGTCAATTCGAACACCTTAAAAGCAACTATGTTTCTAATAAATATTCTAAGTGTATGTTCTTCTCAGGCTGTTCGTATTCACTACCTGTAGGATATTTAAGAAAGTTTAACCCCTCCAAATCAATCAATCATCACAACAGCATCCAAACATATCATTAGGCCCGTTGTTTCCAAATCTTTAAAACAAACAATCGAGCAATTCAATCAAATTAATAAAGCGACGGGGGCACCAATCATCGGCAACTTCCCACAATCGTCACGAATAAAAAATAAACTTAATGGATACAAAAAGGACTCCCAGGTGAGATGAAACGCGCCGGCAGACGCGCCGGTGCATGTTAACATGACGGGCTGGCTACTTTCTTGTGTTGAAAAAACGCCGATAGTCGGAAGTCTGCATAATTTATCAAACATGTTAGTTTTCTTTTTAAACGAAAAGGACGGACGTTATGCATCGAGCTCATCATATTCAAACTGTCTATTTTCTTTCTTATAATAAGCGTTAATCGTATTATGCGTTGGACACTGATCATTGATCAGGACACTGAAAGGTCCAAAAAAGGGTTAGGTGGGGTAGAGCGATAACTGAAAGGTGAAAATGTGGTTACGTCATTATTTGGACTATTTTGTCATATCCACGCGTACGTTCGCTCAAACGCGATACTTAAAGTATCGCGTTACTAAAGCATCCTACTTTAGTACCAAAAGGTAAATCATATACTTCAATGTATGCTTTAGTACCTAATTAGCAGGCTTATTTTTTTAAGCCGATAGTTTTTTACTATATTCTTTTTATATTATATTTTGACAACCTCCGTGGCGCAGTGTGTAGCGCTGTTGCCTTATCGTGCGGAGGTCCTGGGTTCGATCCCCGGCAGGGTCAATTTGGGAATTTATAATTTCTGCATTTTCCTTGGTCTGGCCTGGTGGGAGGCTTCGGCCGTGGCTAGTTACCACCCTACCGGCAAAGACGTGCCGCCAAGCGATTTAGCGTTCCGGTACGATGCCGTGTAGGAACCGAAGGGGTATGGGTTTAATATAACTGCCATACCCCTAACCAGTGGCGTGCACACATTGATGTAGAATTTTTTTCGTGCACAGGTTATAGAGCTAGGGTAGGCACTAGTTAGTCAAAATACCTATTTACTACCAGTTTTGATGAAAAATGAGCATTGACGTTTCCATTTGGGCAAGCAGTGCTTTTCTGCCTCTTTGAACCGCACGCCACTGCCCCTAAAAGGTTAGCCCGCTACCATCTTAGACTGCATCATCGCTTACCATCAATCATCAGTGAGATCGCAGTCAAGGGCTAGCTTGTAGTGGATATAAAAAAAAATCTTTGAAGTTTCGATGATAGGTACTGTGAGTAGGTATTGTACCTACTGCCAATATTAATCTAATGTAACTGACAAGCCAGTTAGATTTTTTTATGCGTACTTATTTGAAAGCTTACATATTAATATAAATCCAAAAGTTTTGTTGAACATTTGGTTCACCTTATTACTCTTTCTGGTTGCTCGCTACAAAATTAGTAGGTAGGTACTTATCGCAAATATGAGTTATTTTTATGTTACTGTTTATAGATTTTGCTCTCAGATTGACACCGTCAATGCTTTGAATGATTAATAGATCTTCTAATACTATAAGTGATTTATATATTATATAGTCTATCTGGATAATTATTTAAACGATTATCGATGTTAACTGATCAATCATTACTCATCAATCATAATTAACGGAACGGAACTAACTGACGAAAACTTATCCACAACCTATCATATACTATAACGGATACCAGGGAAAGGAAAGTTTCCTTAAAGTTAATTCAGAGCCTTTGACTAAATCCTTTTTAAGGCTTCGTTTACACACAAGAAACTACAAGTAACTGTCTGCTCCAATTTACGAATCATGCTTATAAAAAAAGAGTTCAAATTCTCGAACGAACTTTTTATAATATATAAAGTTCAAATCATTTACGATGGTTCGGAATAAAAAGCTCACATTCCTAACATAACTACGAGCATGAAATACTTACATTTCACGGTACATCTTTCCATGGAAGGTAGAAATTCCACTCTACTTATTTTAAATAGATATTTCCGAAGTATTACTGAGTAAGTATTAAGTATTTTAAAAGATATATGATAACTAGCAGAGGCCCGCGACTTCGTCAGCGTGGATTGAGGTCTTTTTGTTTCCGTGGAAACTCTTTAATTTTCCGGGATAAAAAGTAGGGTATGTGTTATTCCAGACAATAATCTATCTCTGTGCCAAATTTCATCCAGATCCGTTCAGCCGTTCGGGCGTGATTGAGTACCTAACAAACATCCATCCATTCATCCATCCATCCGAACTTTCGCATTTATAATATAAATCTTCTTCTCTACGTATGATCTTTTATGTTATCTTACTTTTTGTAATTTTTTCTAAGAATATCAGCGCTAAACAGTTACAAATAATATTTTTCAATTTATTTAATCACAAAAAAAATCTAAGGAAGGTCCTGACTCACTCACAAACTAACTTATCAACGCGCAGCCCAGCCCCTTTGGACTTAGAAAGCTGAAATTGTTCCATGTTAAGTTTAAACAGGGTCTGAGGCTGGATTTTGAATTGACTGCAGGAGCGAAGACATGGGCAGTCGCCAGTTAACATTAAAGAGCTTAGCGAAACAACAATGGCAATGTTCCCAAAACTTATGGTTGTGTTTAAACGTTTGCTCCCTGAAAACTTAGGTATAAGTTATAGAAATTCTAAATAGGGGTAAAGCTTTTTGTTTTCTTAAATATTACAAGACAGGATACATTTGCGCTTGAAGACCGAGCAAGAACCCAGCAAGAATGCTGGGTTCTTAGTTCTTGTTAGCTCGGTAGGAATGGAATTCCGAACCAGTGGTAGATTCACTCGACGATTCAAAAGCACTTTGAATAAGTTTATTTGAATAAAAAAAATTGAGTTTGAGTTTGAATCATACTTATGAAAAGCAATGATGAGGTCTAGGTTGGAGCGCGCTTGTCTAGATAATGTCTAAATCAAGGTTAATTTCAATAAAATAAAGTTCATTATTTTAATGCTATTAAAAGACCGTAAACGATTATTCAAATTCCAAGCATAGTTGGGAGCACGAAATAGTAACATTTCACGGTGCGTTCGTCAGTGGACCGCACCGTGTAAATTATACTAAAGGCTCGGACACACAAAGTGCGGAACAGCAACGATGCATGGCCGCTAGTAAACAGAACGTCACATATTGTACTCGCGGGATATGTGTACGACTTATGTAATTGCGATAGAATAAAGAACACGACGGTGACTGTATTTACCTAGCGTCTACGCGCTAATTTATAAAGCATAGTTTGAAAATATATTTTTTGTCGCACTATGTTGGGTATCAGGGGTAAATTCTGGAACAAAGAAATTTGCAGAAGGACAAAAAGTAATGGGCACAGCTCAAAGAACCTAGCATCGAAATTAGCTGTGGGCAGGTCATATCTGTCCCAATACTAATACCGACGCCTAGTAGAGTAGACGTGTAACTTTGAGTGTAAATTAGACTGCGTACTGGTAAATCGTGTACGTGTAACGTCCTTCATCCTGTTGGACCGATGACTTAAAGAAAGTGGATAAAGAAGGCGGAAGGCCAAGCTAGATGTGCACTCTGAAAAAGTCAACTAAGTCTAGTCGTTGAGCGTTGTGTGTGCCTAAGCTTTAATAATTTGCTTCAGTACATCCGTGTTGAAAATATTATACATGCAAGGAAATGTTGGATAAGTTGTTAAAGAAGCAATGAAGTCGTATTAAATTGAAGATTCTTTTAATATTGTTTTGTTTGATTTACGTAATAATAATTATTTGAAATAGTATTTTACCAAAGTTGTAACTGAAAGTTAATCCATATTTTTTATTAATATTATTAGTGTATCTATTTAGTCTGTCTGGCTGTACCTTTTCATCCTGTTATTTTCAGTAGATTTTGGAGCTTCTTTTATTTTGGAAATTAAAAAATTCCTTAAGGGTTTTGTGAAAATCTTTGATTTACGCGGATGAATTCGCGAACATCCATCATCTCGTTGTTATAAGAAAATACGGTTCGTTTTTTAAATATGGTTATTAGTGGTTCCCGATAAAAAATAAACGAATTTTATTGAAGCACAATAATTGTATTATAAGCTCAGCAATTCGATAAGAGGAAAAAAAACAGTAGAGCTGTCAGTGGATTTCCAATCGCGCACAACTGTAACGCCACTTCTTCTCGATAAAATATAGCACATGTCTATTTCCGAATACCACAGTCGATACTATGAACATCGACGTGCATCGACCCTCGAATAGTGCCGGTGCTTGTAAGCATTTCTCAGCAGTTAAGCCAATTAACATGATTACTTGATTACATACGATAATTCTGTCAAAAGCGGGCAGATTTGACATAATGACGATTCAAATATTTTATCCGCCCGATCGCTCGGTATCGACGACGTTGATCGACATTGTTACAATAGTGAAGTCGAGATGGATAATCAGATGTTTTATTTCGGATATTTTTTTGTTGATCTTAGAAACATAGAGGCCAGCTTTTTGATTCAATGTTCCATAGAGTTTTAAAGATTCACTGCCTTTTATATTGGGATATCTGTTATCTCGTGCGTTTAGTGAGTACCTGGGTTTATTTGCTTTATAAACCCTATTTAAATTGTCCAATTTTTCTTGAATAAGGTGACTAAGTTTTTAATGTTATGTTTAGTATAATACTTATTCTGTGCGGAATCACTTTTGGGTATGTTTTAAGTAGGGAGGAAGTTAGGAAGTCTTGTGGTAACAATCAAATCAAAATATGCGTTTGCAAGCATATTTGCTGTTATTATGCACAGGACACAAAGTAATGTGTGTATTTTTTTAGCAGGAGCATAATTTAATGTGAATGCTCTCAATGAGAAAACAATTCAATTTTTAAAATGTCTTTGAAATCGTTGTCTCATTGAATTTCTCAAAAATGGTTTCGTAATCGGTAGTTAAATTAGTTTTGATTTGAAGCGCTACTGTTGGCTTAAGAATATAAAATAATACTTTTACTAGATGATGCCCCCGAATTCATCCGCGTGGATTTGGGTATTTTCAATTCCGAAATTCTTACATAATATGAGAAATTAGAAAATATAATTAAAAATTCTTATATAAGCCGTCGGTCCCGGTTATTATAACTAACATGATAATAGTCGTTAAAGCCCGCCAACCCGCATTGGAGCAGCATGGTGGGCCTAAGCTCTAATTCCCTCTCTCCTATGAGAGTGGAGGCCTGTGCCCAGCAGTGGGACGTAAATGGGCTGTTGTGGTGGTGGTGATATAATATAAAAAATTATATCAAAATTAGCCTTGAAAAAGTAGTAGACAGATAAAAAGACGCATAGACGTACCTAAATAATATGCAGACTTATAGATAAACTTTTCTAATTTATACTATTAGTATGAATATCATTTAGAACTTTTAAACGCAGGTGATATAATGATAAGTACTTAAAAAATAACCAGCAATAAGTGCACAACATGAGAGTAGTTTGTGTATTATATTTATTTTATACAAGGTTGCCTTCATCTTAATTTACTTAACAGCCTATGGCGCGGTAAATTTAAATGTTCAAAGGGAATTGGAGCTTATAATACTTCCAAATAAGGCGATTGTTGTATGAAAATAACTGATGTCGCAGGACGTCTTTTTCACTTAGCACTTTAATAACAATAGAGGCTATTTTCAGCGGTCAGACCAGTTTTTCGATAATGGAATTATGTTTTGTGTTTTTTGTTTGGAATAAAAAGTTTAGTTTAAATTAGGTATGCACTAGGTAAGGAAACTTAATTATGTTTTTACATAATTTATTAGATACCTTTGTTAAACCTAATTATCTTGGGATATTATTTTATAATTGTGATAAAACTGTACAATTAACAACATAATGTACTGTAATGTAAATTACATTTTATTTCCATCTACTGATTCAAAAAAGAAAATGCTATGAGAGCCTTGTGGTTGAGACACCTGACCTCCAATACGGGGTCGCGAGTTCTATCACCGACTTCTAACTTTTCGAAGTTATGTGCATTTTAAGAAAATTAATATCAATTGCTTTAAACGGTGAAGGAAAACATCTTCAGGAAACCTGCATGCCTGAGAGATCTTTATAATGTTCTTGAGGGTGTTTGTAGTCTGTCGATTCGCACTTGACCAGCGTGGTGGACTATGGACATACCCTTCTCATTCGTAGAGAAGATTCGTGCTCAGTAGGCAGCCGGCAATGGGTTAAGTGATGATGATGATGACCGAAAAAAATGTGTGATATTCCACTAATTAATTTAACTCAATAATATTTTAATTAATTTGTTTGTTATAGCGTACAGTTAGCGTTTATTCTAGCAAAGTGACCCAGACTCAGTGTCGCTTCGAGAAGGGTTTAAAATGTACTGACGCCATATTTTAAAATCCTTTCTTAATGGGGGTCTTCAAGCACATATTAATTTTTTCGAACTTAGCGTTTTAAATTAAAACTTTATAGGTACGTCTTGTGATTAAGGTAACGCATATGATGTTATAGTAATGTATTATCATGTTGCGATGGTAAATATGAATATTATATCGATTCACAATAGGGAGGGTGACTACATCAAAAATAGATTATTTCTAACTGATTATTAAATAGAGGGTCTTCAAAAAGACCTAAAATTCATATTCTCGGTTAGTTTTAAGTTTGATAACCATTTTCAAATATAGATTAAAGAAAAAAAACGTGCGTTGAAATTTGATGACGTCACAACTGTGAATTCCATACAAGTTCCATACTAGAAGCTAGAAGCGCGTTTTTAAGTTTGATAAAGGGTTGCTGATTTGATTGAGTTGTCATCATCTCTATTGCCTAGATGTAAATTTTAAACTTCCTCTTGATCTGTAATAGAAAATCACGCTAAGCCGTCGGTCTCACTTATCATCCATATCCGCTTTGATAATTATTTTTATTCTAATTGCTTGTTGCCTCAGTTATCAACTGTTTGTTGCCTCAGCTAGAAATTATTCTAATCTGAGATACATTATTATTTATCTTAAACTTTTGCAAAGCTCCAGTTGCAATGGCTTCATGGGAAATCTTTCCATCAACCTCCAAAAAGGCTAAAGAAATAGGAAGAATGGTTAACATAACTAGCCATTAAGTACCTATTCATTTTGTGATTCAGCCTTGTATTACATATATTTATTTCTTATCAAAGTTCTTTCAATCCATTTCACTGAAATAATATTATATTGAATAATATCTTGTATGTTTAATTAACATGAGAATATTTATCAAATAAATAAATATTTTTATTCAAAAATAAAACATTGAAAAAAAGCTTACCTCAAAAACATTTTGATATCGGCAATCAATGGAACTTGAAGTCACAACACAAACTCAATTAAATTCCATTTCAAATAAGAATTAAAAAAACGACCACACAGTTTGAACGAAAGAGTCTCAATGATTATAATGACAACAACCCTAATAAAAAATCACTAATTTATCGTCAAAATATAACCATAAAAGGAGCTATAAACGGCACGTGTTTGACATAATTCAACACCTATAAACGCACAGACGATAGAAGCACAATGTAAAAAACTATTTTAATTCAAAACTAATGATAACGCGTCGATATATGCGTGAGCTTTTTATTAGAATGAGATTAGACCGATCCTTAAGCTCGGATACCGCCGTGCGCGAGCGCATCGGGATAGCGACTATAAAAAGCCTCCAACAGAGCCTCTCTTTCCCGCTCGCGTTTTTCTTTTTTTATCGAAACGCACTTTAACGAGTCCCGTCGCGCTGGGGGACATCCAATTTCAAAACTGTCCTAAACACTTTTGACTTGTCATCCGAAAAAAGGTGACTTTCGTTTTGGAGAAAAAAAAAGAAAATTTAAAACTTTATTTTAGGGCGCATTAACAGCGTGCAACAAGGACGGCTATACGGCGCGTTTTTCCGTTGTTTCGGGGCGAGCGGAACAGAATGAGTCTGCGTTACAGGTATTGCTTCAAATTAATGAGTTCGAAAGGGACGTAAACAACGTTGTAATTACGGAGCTGGTTGCGTAAAAGAGATGATAGTATAATGAGTGTAATGACAGTTATTGATACTAGTGCGTCTTGCTGTGCGACGATTTGCGAAGAGGCATGCGCTGTATCTTGATACGGAATCTCGGGCTAATAAGATTTTAATGAGACATTGAGTGGCGCGCATTGTGAACAGTTACGACCTTTTATTTCCAGTAATCGCTTTACAATTAGCAGGCGTTAACATGGAAGCATAATCGTTAGTTACTATTGGGTAATATTTGCTCAATTATTATAATTTTAGGAAAGCAGAAATTGTTTACAAGATTTAATAAGGTATGATATTATTTTAATTTAAGATTAATCTAACCTAAAAAAACGTTCATTATAATAAGAGACTTCGAAAAATATGAATCATTTGCGGGAGAAAAAGCGAAAATTAGGAAAGAAAGGCGTAAAACGCAGTCGGACGCTCTCCGTAGTAAATATGTTCCTTGGTCGGAAACGCGACTGTATATAAAAAAGGCCAAGATCCAACACGAAAAGTGTCAAAGCGACTGCAAATATCATATTTTTTTAAAAAGGAGGCTAAAGTCGAATACACAACAAGTACCAGACAAGTCACAAGAAAGAAATAATCAAAGTAGGTACTGACCTATTTCGAT
Source organism: Erebia aethiops (assembly GCA_923060345.2). NCBI lineage: Eukaryota > Metazoa > Arthropoda > Insecta > Lepidoptera > Nymphalidae > Erebia > Erebia aethiops. The sequence goes on along the minus strand of OV281083.1, from coordinate 25,155,897 downwards.
GGGTGAGTAGATAGAAGAATTGAGATTAGAAAGTTTTTTTTGAATAGAGCAACCACCGAGTTTCTGGCTCGTTCTTCTCGGTAGGAATGTCATTCCGAACCAGTGGTAGATTCACTCGACAATTCAAAAGCACCTGTCAATGTCAATTTGAATAAAAAAGTTTTGAATTTAGAATAGAGATTGGATAAAATCTTTTTTCTATCCACTACAAGTTAGCCCTTGACTGCGATCTCACTTGATGGTACTAAGTGATGATGCAGTCAAAGATGGTAGCGGGCTCACCTGTAAGGGGTATGGCAGTTATTATTAACCCATACCCCTAATCAGTTTCTACACGGCATCGTATTGGAACCCTAATCGCTTGGCTGCGCGTCTTTGCCGGTAGGGTGGTAACTAGCCACGGCCGAAGCCCTCACCAGGCCAGACCAGGGAAAATTCAGAAATTATAAATTCCCAAATCGATCCTGCCGGGGATCGAACCCGGGGTAACAGCGCTCAAGTCTGTACCAGGAACACCGTCAATTCTAATTCAAATGAACAAGACGTCCGATAGGAACTAAAACAAAACCTAAATAAGTCTCGAAGCACAAAAAAGGCAGTTGGCCCGCAGGCAGCCCCCGTGTTACGCGTAAACACCATAATCTCATAATCAACACTAATACCCCGGCGGATCCACAATCAATTTCAACGAAGCCATTTTTTTTTTTTAAATCAACTACAAGTTAGCCCTTGACTGCGATCACACCTGATGGTAAGTGATGATGCAGTCTAAGATGGTAGCGGGCTAACCTGTTAGGGGCAAGGCAGTTATATTAAACCCACACCCCTTCGGTTTCTACACGGCATCGTACCGGAACGCTAAATTGCTTGGCGACACGTCTTTGCCGGTAGGGTGGTAACTAGCCACGGCCGAAGCCTCCCACCAGGCATTAGGATTAGCAATGGTGAAGTGAAATGAAATGATTTATTTATTTCACGTAAGACATTTTGTGCCAGTTATGAAATGTGAAGACTCTACCAGCACTTCTACTGAAGAACCTGAGAAGAACCGGCTAAAAAACCAGTTCAAATATTTTAAAAAGAGTTTTATAAACATTTGAATTTTCGAATGGTAGGAATAATATGGGCCCCGTGTTTGTTTAACACATTTTAGCAACTTTTGGAAGCTTAATTATTAAGCTTTGAAGCATAAGTGAAGCATATATACAGACAAAAGTCAAAACAATTGCAATGAGAAAATTACTCTCCCTTCTAGCCCCCCAATTAGGCAATTACAGTGGTAGAATCAGTTAACAGTCAGAGGTGATTGTGACAGTTACACTATAGGAACCCTTTTTACGTAATAGGGCCCCAGAGCCTTACTCTATTGAGAAGGATTGAAGGAATATTTAATGGAAATAATGCTTAAATTATAGCGAATTAAACTTCTTATAGTTCCTTCATTCATGGATGGATGGTTCATTCATTCGTCATGGACTTCCGCAAAGTTACGCCTGCTTCTATCCAATATTGGTAATAATGCTATTCCTGGAATCATATACGGATGTCCGGAAGATGTTGTTGATGCAATTGTCTGAATCACATATGAATAAAACCATATCATGCCATTATAAACCACTCAAAATATGAATAAATTAATTATAATGTTAGGAATGTAAACTTTATAAGTACCTACTAGGGAAGTGGTATTAATCATTTCCCATTGATGCTCATTTTGTATTTTATGTCTGCGGAGTAATTTATATCACGGATTTTAAATGAGGTAAGATTTTATATATGAACTTGAAGAAACTCTCCTGGAAAAACTTAAGAACAAATTACAATAAATAATTAACTAGATGCATTTCGCACTTTTCGCAACACTTTCGCATTGATAATATTAGTTTGTATCTTTATTACGTACAAAAAGTTAAAACTGAATAGAAATTAAATTGGCTAAATATTTAATCTTTTCATATTTTTGAAGTGCAAGTAATAGTAAGTGTATTAAAAAATTATGACTTTTAGGTTTTACTTCAAGTTAAAGTGATAAAAAAGCTAAATCAATAAATATCTTAGTAATTGCGAGTAGTAAGTAAAAATATAATTCTTAGTACAAACATTAAGCCGTCTACGTGACCCCATACAACTTTCATAAAAAAGATGTCGTTTAAAAACAAAAAAAATATCACAGAGTCAACTTTAAATGAAACGGAACTGATAAATAAATTGATTCGTGAATATTAATAGAATGAAAAGACGACTCTATTAATTACTAGTTGATGCTCGCGACTTCGTCCGCATGGATATAGGTTTAAAAATCTCGAGGGAAACACTATAATTGTTTTCCGGGATAAAAAGGAGCCTATGTCACTCGTTGATCGCCAAAATATCACGTCGTCGGTCCGTTGTTTTGCGGCGTACCTATGTGAAGGTCCAGACCCACTCGCCCCTCAAAACTTGGGAGGCCCATACTCTTTCGTACGCGTGCCGGCCCTATATCTATTCCTATAACTACTATTTGACTGAGAGGATACTGGATAGTACCCAGATATTCCTACATCCATGGCCCCGGTGTTGCGCGATCTACCATGAATCAGAACACGCAATCTGTACTTCTGAAAGAATCTTAAAAGTACGAAAGTGTGTTTGTTCGGTAGAAAGTGTGGTGGTTCGTTAGTTTGTCCTTCACTCACACCAAAACAACTGATCGATGCGAAGTTTTAGTTGGGCATAATTCAAGACCTTGAGAGTGATTACGCTACTTTTTATTCCAGCAAAACAAAGAGATCCTCGGGGATTTTAACGTAGTCGCGGGCATCATCAAGATTCTCGTATAATCATTCTTCATTCTTGACCATGCCCGCACCGGGGCAAATCCCTCCGACAATTAATCGATCATAGAAAAAATCGGAAATAAACCTCACATACTGACTTAATAAGGCAATATCACAAAAAGGCCGGGGCTGGTTATATTCGGCGGTATCAAACGGGCGTGTGGGGACGTCCGGGCGGCGCGGCGTCGCAGGGCGAGTGACATCGCGTCATTAGGCGGCCACTCACGCGCCGCCTAAACTGCGACACGTGCGCGCCCTATGCATACAGTATGATGTTAGCACCACGGGGTTAGACGGATGATGTTAGGATCTAAAGTAATTGCACACAATCTAGGGTTTACTTGTGATAAAAATATAGGCAAGCCAATTTTATTAACAAACTGAGAAAGCGGCAAAACAACTTTATTTTGGGTGAAATTTGATTCAGTTAACTGAGTACCAGACGAAAATTTGGTCTCAAAGTTGGTTTTAATTAATCTAAACTGATATTATAAATACAAAAATTTGTATGAATGGATGTATGGATGGTTGTTTGTTACCAATCAAGCCAGAACTGTTGAACGTATCTGGATTAAATTACGTGTTTTCCTTCATAGAGACTCACAGCATATTATACCCAATCATAATTACGCATAAGTACCGACTCCAAAAATTTGTTACAAATGAAGTCAGTTCTGCGAGCATACTCCCATCATATATGACATAAAACTGTCATTTAAAAACAATACTGCTTTTAGCGATAGTAGTAACCCCCTCGTTGGGTTGGAAAAGATCGACACAATTATAAATCCTCCACCATCCACCATCAATATTTTTCTTAATCCAATCTTAATTAAGTACTAGAGCACCCTGTTGCGTCACTCGTCATGATGACGACGTATTTAACAATAACAGCAGGGAGGTCCGCGCAAAGGTGCCGGCGTGACTTACAAAAGCACGTACTGCACCCTAATGTAAACAATAGACAAAGGGCCGCGGGTTATTAGACTAACCGACGCTTATCAGAGCACCCTATCACACAGTACGGGGAACTTTAGGCCAGATTCGGCGCGTTTTGGGAGCAAAATGTGATGGTGATGGACCATCTCAGATAGTTTCGAAGCATGTGGAAGAAGTGATTTTCCGCTAGATAGAAGTTTGCAGAATTCTACAACTGCTCTCTACTCTGCTCTGATACATGTTAATAACGATAACCTCAAATTAAATCTTCATACAAGACGTTCTTACAAGTATGGTCCCACAACTTATCTGATCGATCTGAGGTGCAATCATGTAAGGATTGCCGATCAAATCGTTAAAGTTCGGCTTCAAAGAAAAATAAACGTGATTTCTGAGGCACGGGACTGTAACACCGCCAACTTCCTAACTCCGGGCTAGTGCTGAGAATTTCTTGTCAGAAAACCCCAATACTTGTAATGGCCCGACCCAGGACTCGGACCCGGGACATTGCTGGCCGCAGTCGAACATGCTAACCACTAGACCAACGAGGAACTATGGTGGTACTCGTAAGCTAACTAGGTACTCCTTTTCTGCAAATAATTTCTCAACCGTCCGGCATATATTTCTAATAATCTGTGGTCATAATATTTCTTTATAGCTTTGGTCAAAAGTTGTAAGTCCTTGACCCTTTCCACCTGTCCTGAACTTGACCTCGGAGGCTAATCAACGAAATCGCCAGCGAGCGGCGAGCGGGCGGGCTCCGATTTAATGCACCCGCTAATTACGCCTTGTTCAAATTGTAGCTTTCTCACGGACAGCAGGGCCCGGTACCACCTATACAGATTACACTAAACAGAGTTTAATTTTTGTAAGGAACGAACTTGGCGATGAAAGTCATCTCATTTTTTATAACACTAAACGCAGTTTAAAATTGTTTTAAAATGAACGAGCTTAGCGATGAAACCTCATTGATTGGACAGCGCTTCGCCCCTATGATTGAGCTTGACAGAGTATAAGATTTGATATACAACAACAGCAAAGATTCGCTTTTGTTGGGTGTTATTCGGTTTTTAATTTTAGTTCTGTCATCTGTGTAAAAAAAAACATGGAGGCTATTTTAAAAACATTGGTTAAATATTTTGAATTAGCTATATTAATTTATTTTTCCTCATATAAAGTTGATTCTTTAAATACCTACTTGAAGAAACAGCTGGTGCCATACCGCAATCGTACTTTGGCGTTCCTGGGGGCTATATTTCTAAAATATAAGTGTGTCAACAATATTAAAATAATTCAGCGTTAAGCGATGCTAGTAAGCACTGTTAAATATAAATAAGCCCTGAAACAATATTACATTATAATAACTGATTAATAAAATGGTGCAACCGCGTAAGGATTCACCCGAGTCTTCGTACCTTACTGGCATCGCTATACTTTCTGCCCTAACCTGTTACCGGTCAACCTTCGGGCTATCTTCATCTCTATCACGCCCACACAACCTGCAATAACTCTATCTCGCTCACCGATCTCAGGTCAGACCAAGGTATTACCGTAATGGTACTTAAACACATATTTAAAGTAAAGATACTTTTTGTGCAAAAAGTTACGTCTGTGTACGATCTTTCTTCGTCGTAATTAACTAACGACTGCCTGCGATTTTGCCTGCGTGTATAGGTATCTGATATGGTATAAATAAACAATTAGAATTATTAAATTACGTAAAAACTACCTCGTTTGCGTTGATAGACGTTGGGACTTGGGATATCGACTCCCAAGGTGCTTTCGCATCGGAAAACGCAGCTTTGACGATCCCCCACTAGGGAGACGATTTAAAGCGAATATAGCTGCAAGCCGCTGGAAGCAAGCGGCCTAAGACCGTGTAATGTGTAGATCCATGCAGGAGCCCCATGACCAGTGGTGGACGTCTATCGGTTTAAGACGACGACGATGACCTCCTTTGCGCAGTGATTAGAGCAGTGATTAGTTTCCCGACTTCAATTAAATATTGAGCGGTGCGATGGCGCTTAAAAAATGACCCCTCCTTCCAGGTAAGCCCGCATAGTCATCTGAAGGGCTAACTGATCGTTATATATAAGCACTAGATGATTCCCGCGACTTCGTCCGCGTAGATTAACGATTTTATTCCCGCGAGAACTCTTGAATTTTACGGTATATAAAGTAGTCTATTTCCTTCCCCGGGATACAACCTATCCCTGTACCAAATTTCATCAAAGTCGTTTAAACAGATGGGCCGTGAAAGCATAGCAGACAGACAGACACACTTTAGCATTTATAATATTATACTAGATGATGCCCGCGACTTCGTCCGCGTGGATTAAGATTTTTTGATTCCCGCGGGAACTCTTTAATTTACCGGGATAAATACATCTATATCCATCCCCTGGATACAAACTATCCCTATGCCAAATTTCATCAAAATCGGTTGAACACACGGGCCGTGAAAACGTAACAGAAATACAGACCAACAGACACACTCTAGCATTTATAATATTAGTGGATGGATTATTTTGTAAGCTTTTGGAAATAAATTGTAATTGAAATTGATACTAAATTAAAACTAAAACTAAAAGCTCTTAAAAAATAATATTTCGCTCTGAATTGCAGCAATCTTTGAAGTCTCAGCCGGAATTTAATAGTTTAGTTTAGTTTTTTTCTGATTATAATTAAATAATAATTATTATATGCTTTTCAACTTATAAATATTTATTCAAATACTTAATTAACTTCGTTATTCCTCCCTGTGCTTGGGACATCCAGGAATGTCTTCTACGTGCGTAAAAACTGCGAACAAAAAATATGTGTACATATTAAAGAATCCATAAACTTGTTTATAAAATTAATTTTCACACATTGTTGCTGAATATTTACCACCACCCGCCCGCGACTTCGTCCGTTTTTCTCCGACTTATTTTGCAAATCGCTTTATTTTTTGGGTTAATATATAACCTACTAGCTGATGCCCGCGACTTCGTCTGAGTGGTTTAAGTTTTTTTGATTCCCTTAATCCCTTAATTTTCCGGGATAAAAAGTAGAGTATGACACTCTGGAGAGTGTCATACTCTCTCAACTATACCCATGCCAAAAATCACATCTATCCGTGACTCCACTGCGGCGTGATTGAAGGACAAACCAACAAACAAATACACTTTCGTATTTATAATATTAGTATAATATGATGACACTCACAAATAATGTGGCTTTCTATTGGTAACAGAATTATCAAAATCGATTCAGTAGATCCAGAGATCAACCCCTACAAACTCACAAACTTTATAATATTATATAGTATAGAAAGAGCGCCACCACCCACCGCCATAATAAGGCCGCCATTTGTACCGATCTTTCTGGTACTTATTTCTTTTTTTTTTGGTGTACAGTAAAGAACAGCACATTCAGAATTACAAAAGAATATGCGATCTGCACGATAGGCAAACTAGAAACCGCCATAGGCTCGTGACTCCATCGCTCCGCCTCACGAAAGTCCGAAGATCGTTCGTGGGAATGAGCATTCTATTCTTTAACAAAATTCCACTACCTATTATAAACTTGCCTTTACACAAGTTTAAGAAAACTGTTAAAAAAATGCTCCTGAAAAAAGCTTATTATACTGTCGAAGATTATATAAATGATAAAAGCGCATGGATTTGACTCGCTCCAGCAAGGACTGCTGTTACTTATGTATCTTTGGATTAATGCAATTGTAAATATACTTTATTTTTTCAAAAGAGCAACCACCGAGTTTCTTGCTGGTTCTTCTCGGTAGGAACGGCATTCCGAACCAGTGGTAGATTCATTCGACTATTCATAAGCACTTGTAAAAAGTCTATCTGAATAAAAAATATTTGAATTTGAATTTGAATTGAATATTTCATTCATTCGTTAATTCACCCACACCCGGTATAATCAGCCTTGCACATGTAACCACTTCCCGCCACCTTAATATTGTCCGAAGGTGTGTGAAGTCTAGTACACTTGGTCAGCGTGATAGATTATGACCTAAAATCTTCTCAGCTGTCAGCTTTAAATCCGTGCTAGTAGTGGGCTGGTGATGGATTGTATGGATCATAGATGATTGGTTGAAGCATCCTAGGGAATATAAAATATCCTATTTGTTCCGGTATAAAACTGAACAAATGGAAAAGCTTAAATTATGGGTATTTGACAACTAGTGTTTTTTTTTGAGAGGACTAAATTGAAGATCTCCTAAAAGTCGTATTATCCAAGTCCCCTGTTAGTTATATGTTTGAAAACCATTTTAAACTATCGATTGATGTAAAGAATTGCGTCAAATTTTGGTGACGTCACAATTCGGTATATCTAAGCGCGCGTTTTGACGTTTCAAAAAAATGTGCTGATTTGAGTACTTGTCAAATACCCAATTCTACTCTAAAGGAGTCTTACTTAGGTTAGTATCGCAGGCATATTCCAATAAGTCGCAAAGGTCCAGAAATCCTCGTGTTTCGTCGCCCATCTTCCCACAAATTGGAATTGTGTCATGAATACACGATTCTGCTAGGCTACAGAATTGATCGATTTTGTTCTGGAACGAGAAAGTAAACACTTTATAGATAACTAGCTTTTGCCCGCAGCTTCCCTCACGTTATTTTCCATTTTGATACCGAACCCCTATTTTACCCCTTTAGGTGTTGAATATTCATAAATGCTTTCTTAGCGGATGCCTACGTCATAAGCTAGGCGAGCGACGAAAGCGACATAACAAGTAACAATATCTGACCCTTTCCGTATCCTACGTTGTCATTGATAAGTCTGTATTTTCTATAGAGTCTTATCGCGTCACGTTGCGTCGCGTCGGTTTCGTCGCTCACTCAGGACAAAGCAGAACGAGTGCAAGCAGATTAAAAAAATTGGCAGTCATAGGGACTGCCGATAGAAATGAAACGAGTTTTTTAACTTTTATTTCGAATTATTAAAAAAAATTAATAATAATACAAATATTTCAAATATAAACCTTAAAACTAAGACATTAAAGTTTAATTACGAATGTACTATATTTATATTTAAGACCTTTTGTCTTCGTAACAACGCGAGGTGTCGGTCTCAGTTCCACAGCACTTATTAATATAAACCTTAAAACTAAGGCATTAAAGATTAATTACGAATGTACTATTTATGCTTAGGACCTTTTGTCTTAAGGAGAACGGTGTCGGTCTCGCGTATTCAACATTTTTACCCCCTACCGAAAAGTGCTCAACGCGCCTAAAGAAGTTTTAACTTTAAATGTTATGCAACTTTGCAATAATTATTATAGGTATTCGTGTCGGCTCTTAACTCGCCCACATAGAAAAAGGTCTTACGGATGGCGTCGATGCATAGTCAGGAAGATGGCCACAAGTCGGCAGGAGGATCCATAACATACCTGAAATATAGCATTATGCTAATACGCATCATATTAAAGTATTAATTACAACGCAATCGTTCGAAATGTTTACGCGGTTGTAAATATAGCTCCGAGTCATATTGCGAACGTAATGACTTTGCATAAATAAATCAAATTTAAATCGCTTCAGAATATTTTGATATTGCTCAAATATCGCTTTAATATAGGGTTTTAATGTTATTGATAATAATTAATTGAATTTGGTATCAGAGATTACACATCTGTTATCTCATAAAAAAACCTTAAATACATAGGCTGTTTTACACCGGATCCATAACATGCGACAATACAGCATGCATGCTGTATTTTAACAAGCTTATCTGTGCGTGTGCAAAATTCGGAACTAACAGAATCAGTTCTGTGTTGATCCTAAAATGAAAATTTTTAATAGGCAGCGGTGCCTTCGCCACACGCATATATAAGCTTGTTTAGCTGTACAGATGGAATCATCTGCGGCATGCGGCAGCCTATTTTATGCCGAGTCAACATAGAATATTACGGTATGCTAGTCTGCCGACAATATAATGTTTGCCCTTTGGCATGTCGCAATGTCGCTCTATATTGCTGTGGCATTTGTGAAGTCGAGTCGTAAGCAGAAGGAATGAAAAGCCTACCGCATTATTTTCCAAAGAAACCCCACTTATTTATATAATATAAATAAGTGGGTTTTCTTTGGAAAATAATAAATCTATGAAATGGATACACAGTCCTCTGCAAAAAGCAAAATAAATAAAAGGGAGAAATAAAACGCAAAGAGAGCGCTGGTTAGGAAATAATTCGACAGGATTAAGACGTGCGTTTACTCACATTGAACGATGATGTTCCACCACATGCCGATGTATTGATCTATTAAATGATAATATCCGATTCACTCGTGTTGTGGTTTATTATGGCAGTAAACGCAACGCGGACAACCTGACGAGAGTCTACAGGTGTTGCAAACGTTATATTTTTATTTATTTACTTACAGCTAGTAAAATATATTATATTCCTAGACTCTACAGCTTGTGTTTTAGATTTATAATATGCCACTTTATCCATTAAATAAATATAGATGGTATCATGTTTGTACAACTACATTATTCTGCCTATCGTTATCCTATCGTTCTGAGTAAATAACTGGAATACCTTGTGTTTCACTTTTCAGCAAGTTTTGGTTGTACTACTTGCGGAAACCTAGGTAAATAAATAAGATTTAAGATTATGAACTTAAACAAATACAGCTATTCCAACTTTTTTTAACGGTGTTTAATATCAAGAAAAAAGAAAACACAATCATTTAGATAAATATATATATTGTACCATGTAATTATTTGGAGTTAGTTGCTCAACACTATACCTACTACTTTTTAAATAAAACTGAAATAATTATAGAGAATAAAATGTTTGCAACTCCTGCTTGTGATCTGTCACTGCTCCACATAGTTTCGACATAAAGCGTATGTTTTGTGATAATTTCCTGTTCTACAGCCATAGTTACGCGTCGAGTGTAAACAAGCCTATCCTTGAACAAACTAGACCATAGTCGGCAAGTAATCGTTCATGAGTGGATGAACCGTGTATCTAAAGTCATGATACTTCACAAGCTTTATTCTAGTAAATTATTTGTTTTTAATGAATTTCATCTACTAATAAAAATATAAAGTGCCTTCTACACTTGTATGGACTTGCCCTATTTAGAGATATTAACATCTTTGAAAAAGATATAATTATTGAATTAAACCGTGATTACTGTTTCTTTTCTTTTCAGGTTTTATAATTTTAGGAATCGTAGTTGAAGTTTGGTCTCACGTTGAAATAGAAGCGGAAGATTATTTTTTTCCCTTAGAACCGGTAAGGAACCCTTCACTTTCCATTTTAAATTCTATTTTAATTTTATTATTTTCTGAGCTAAAATAAAAAGGTTTATATATATATTTAGGTTATCAATTTCTGCAAACTGGCTGACCAGTGTCAACATGATTTCGTACCAATTTGTGCTCAAGACTCTTTGGGTATCACTAGAATGTTTAACGATAACTGCGATTTGTATGAATACAACTGCGATGAGAAAAAACGTATGTATCTTATTATGTCTATTTTCTAACGCTTATAGTGTTTGAAGGGTTTAACAAGACACATTATGTCTATTTTGTACATCGACTTTATAGTCGATGATTTTGTATGGTAGGAACCGTAGACTTTTTACTTTTCAACCTCTTACTTCCTCTTTTTTTACTTTTAACAAAATGTTTTTATTTTCAGAATATCGACATGTCAGAGTGAATGTATGCCAATACGAAGCAGCTGCGGCGGAAACACTGAACCAATCTTAATATTAATTACTACCGTCAATGATACTAGAGCTTTATAAAAATTCTTTCCAAAAAACCGACTTCCAACGCCACTGTAAAGTAATAAATAATTTTTATTTCTACCCACTATGTTGAAGTCGGGCGAGCCTGATGCGTCAACTTTGCTTATCCTTGTTATACCCGCCCGACTTCAACATAGCCGGTAGAAATAAAAATTATTTATTTTTAACGTTTTAGTGTCCGGGTTGAGGATTTGGAGTCAGAATTTTTTATGGGACCACCTCGAGAGCTTCTTCTGAAGACTGATAGAACAAAAATTAAAATCGGTTCAGAAACCACGGAGATATGCACCGACATACATAAAACAAATACACGCCGAATTGAGAACCTCCTCCTTTTTTGGAAGTCGGTTAAAAATTGAAACCTTTAAATAGTGCCAAGTCAACTATATTCCCAAAAACTTATCTGACCCTGTGACAGCTTCGCTAATAAAATATTTAAAAAACTAAACAAGCATAAAGATTAGTTCAAATTTGATATGTTTTGATGATATTCAATGAGATGAATCCTGTTCACACTTTTGCGTAAAAATTCCGCGGGCTCGTACGAAGCGATTTGTTTCCTCGTTTATAATTCGAACCGCTAGGATATGGAATGCCCTTCCGGCTTCCGTTTTCCCCTCCCGTTTTAATATAGGTAGGTACCTTCAAATCAAGAGTGAATAGGCATCTTCTAGGCAAGCGCGCTCCATCTTAGGCTGCATCACCACTTGCATGCAAGTCTGATTGCAGCCAAGCGCTAGTATATATTTTAAAAAAAACCTGTACACTGCGAGATCACACCGATTTCGAGATATCCATTTCTCCCATCAACCGAGTTCAAAAAAGGAGGAGGTTCTCAATTCAACTGTATGTTTTTTTTGTATTTATGTTACGCGATCATTCTGCCAATTATGATTCAATTCTGATGATTGTTTTTTTGTTTGGTAGATCTTACTTCAGACGTGGTCCCATATTATTATAAATTTTATCAAAATTGATTAAGCGCTTTTTGAGAAAATCAACAAAAACAAATACATACTCATATAATGTTTTTTTTTACTTTTCAGTTTAAGTTGATACTTAGAGGTATAGTTTTTAAGTCGGTTTTTTTGTGTGTGTTTGAGTGGGTCACGGAATGGTTTGTATTCAGAATTGGACCCAGTAGGTGGCGCTGCAATCGGGTTCTGAGTTCGGGACAGACCAACGTCTGCCGGGCTTGCTGGTTTTGAATAAAATTGTTGTTTGAATTTGAAAAATGTTGATATTAATGCAAGTTATAAAGTACAGTTTTAACATTAGAAGTAAGTAATTATTGTAAAGACCGTCAACGTCAATTAATAAAGCAAAATAAACGAATAAAAATATTATACTTACATGAACGAATAAAAACATGGTTGAAAATAAACTCTTGCGTCAAAATATATTGAATTTCAATCAACAATCTTTCTCGCACAAAAGGTCGAAAAGGTGTAATTATTAATATTGATATAGATTATTATCGGCATAGATGATATTTTTAATGTTTAGTTTTTTAATTTAGATTGTAATTTCATAAATAAATACAGATACAGAGCGTCAACAATATTAAGTGCTGGAATAAGCGATGGCAGAAGGCCCCTGATTTGGTTTCTCTATATCAAATACTAGCTGACCCGGCGAACTTCGTACCGCCTTAGTATGCAAAATTAAATGTATATTTTTCAATATTTCTGAGAGATTTTCTTAATATTTTTTTCCGTAAGTTCCGTTTCTCCTAGTAATAACAAATACAACAAAAAAAGAATTAGTGAAATCGGTCCAGCCATTCACGCGTGATGCCGTGACCAAGGAAAACGGGTTTCATTTTTATATATAGATAGTTATTATTTATTTACGAAAACTTCTAAATTAAAGTAAAATTCACGTAGGTAGGTACGTCGCGCATATAAATTGAAATACATTAAACATTATTAAAGCCGATTCTAGTTCTAAATAGCCTAAGATTACATTAATACGAATGCCATAATGCAATATCTAAGTAGATGCATATTATAATTGCTCCGTGTATAAAGATGCCGTTTTCATAATATATTATGATACTGGTGTATATATTGAGACTATTAATAGATATGAAATCATTAGCTGTTACGTCATCATGCAGATGTTAAATTTAATCTTGCAGTGATCATCGCCGTCAGCGTTGTTCAGTGGATTATGTGGCGTGCCTGGGAATCGAATCTCAACCACCTGGGGCATACTACTATCGCTTAAAGCTGTATTATTTTAATATTGTTGACGATCGTGTTTTAGAATTATAATCCTTATTTTAGGGAGGTCAAGATACGTGATATAAAGGTGTCATTTTGAAATAATACTGCATCACGCGATGGTAGTAGCCCCTAGAACAGGAGTCCGAACGTCTAGAAACTACTAATCTATCTCTATAGATTATGCTATAGATACTAAGCCATCCTCTAACCATGTCTATAAAATATACTTTATTATAATACATTATAATACTTTTATTCATTTCACTGCAAGTTAGCCCTTGACTGCCATATCACCTGTCCTGATGGTAAGTTATGATGCAGTCTTAGATGGTAGCGGGCTAACCTGTTCGGAGTACGGCAATTATTTAAAACCTATACCCCTAGGTAGAGTGGTAACTAGCCACGGCCGAAGCCTACGAAAATACCAGACCAGAGAAAACTCGGAAATTATAAATTCCCAAATTGACTCTGCCGGAAATCGAGTCCGGGACCTCCCACTGTAAGACCACAACGCTCACCACTGCGTCAGGGAGGTTGTACGTGAAGCAAAGGTCTTATTATTCAGGTATTACCACAGATTAAAACATGTTAGTTATGGTTTGATATTACCTATATTTCACAAGATCGTAAGCTGGCTCTTATTCAGAGCAAAACTCGCATTAAAAAGGTCTCTGACGTCTTGTCAGAGGATAAAATATGAGTGCGAAACAAACAAAAAAAATGCCTATATAAATGGTTTTAGTGGATGCGAGTGCTTAAGACTAAAAAAATTACCCCTATCACAAACGACTTAGGCATACGAGTACTTCTCTATCGTTATCGTCACTTACCATCTGGTGAGATCGCAGTCAAGGGCTAACTTGTAGTGGAATAAAAAAAAACCTCCTCATCATACACTAACTAATTTCCTACGTCCGCGAATACATTTCGCAAACAGAAGCAGAACATAAATCAATGCTATGGGCATGTTTGCGCAAACACGTGCAACTCAAACACGCAGTGCTAAGCCGCGTAGGCATTTGACGTCAGTGTAATAACTGTAAGGAGTTCCTTGAAGTATTTGCTAGGAGTACACAGTCCTTACTATTTACTTTACTTCTTTTCTTTCGTTAATGCATTGGCGTATACTTTGGTTCAGCAGTCATTCTTTTGAAATATCCATAGTCCATATATTTTAAACGCGAAAGTGTCTACCTACGATGATGAATCGTTCCGCACACTTTAAATATTTTGCACAATACAGAGCAGAAACTGTATTTGAAAGCGGTTAATCCTAAATTTCAAATTGTAAATGGTATGGCAAATAAGCAAATTGATACCTTTTAACTTTATAGTTTGTGTCCTAGGGTTTAACTTACCTACTCTAATTCGTGGTTATAATACAGATTAAATAGCAGTTACTTCGTTTAGTAAAGCGTTGCTTGTATATTGTTAAATAGCAGAAGTCATGACCTTTCGTTAGAAAAGCGTATTTCATAAAATATATATTTGACTTTAAATCAGCCGGAAATGGTCACCGAAATCTACTCATGCCTCGAATAAAAATCCGTCGATACTCAGTTACAATGCATAAATCTCATTGAACAACTATAAGAAGAGGCAATAGCTTGTAGTCCTGTCTTAATATAGCTTGTAACGGTCAGATACTATTACCCGCAAACAATACTCAATTAATAACTTGGCAGATTCTCATTGTGATGGCAGCCCCACATTCGCGGGCTATCGAGTGTCGGCAATCGATACACCAGCTGTCCACAAACTAGCTGTTAACTAAGGTTATACTTCTACATAGCTCCGATCTCCTCGACCTCGAGTTATTTTGACGACCTCCGTGGCGCAGTGTGTAGCGCTGTTGCCTTAACGTGCGGAGGTCCTGAGTTCGATCCCCGGCAGGGTCATTGCCATGCCCCTAACAGGTTAGCCCGCTACCATCTAAGACTGCATCATCACTTACCATCAGGTGAGATCGTAGTCAAGGGCTAGCTTGTAGTGGATAAAAAATAATAATAATAATAGCTCGTAGATTGTTGCAAACGTTTGAATATTCTGTTGGAATATTTGGATTTTCGGGGATTAAAATAGTTCTGTCTATGTTGTTAACGATACGCATCCACGGCTGGACAGTGGACTTCTATCCTTATTAAGGAATCAAGGAATTAGAAATTATAGATCTTAAACTATGGTCTTGAACTCATACGAAAATTCCATAGAAAAAAAGGACGTTTTGACTAACTTCCTTGCGCAGTGTTGAGCGCTGTTGCCTTAACGTGGGAGATCCCGGGTTCGATTCCCGGCTGGGTCAATTTGGGAATATATAATTTCTGTATGTTCTCTGGTCTGGTCTGGTGCGAGGCTTCAGCCGTAGCTAGTTACCACCCTACCGGTATAGACGTACCGCCATGCGATTTAGCGTTCTGGTACGATGCCGTGTAGCAACCGACTAGGGGTGTTTGGGTTCTAATATAACTGCCATACCCCTAACAGTTTAGCCTGCTACCATGTTAGACTGCATCATGACTTACCATCAGGTGAGATTCAAGGGCTAACTTGTCGTGGAATACAAAAAAAGTTCAGTTTTTCCTGAGACGGACGGAATGTTGGCAGACGGACACCCTTCTCATTTATTATGTTATATTTATTGGTATGGATGAGTATGGATCATTTCAAAGATTCGGTAGCTTTTTTACTCGGGCAATGCTTTATAAGACTGTTCATTGGAAACAGTAACACGTGCGAGTGTTTGCGCTCACATCTCCGATACATTTTTCAGTTGCATTTCTACTTATATGCTGTACATACAATTTAGTTTATACAGCATGTTTCTAATTTTTTTTGTCCGAGCGAAGCGAAGGTCTCTGAGTCTACTTGAGTGAATTTGCACTTCTCCGTCCGCCCGTCCGTCTGTCAAAGCCTTATAACTTCTGAATTACTGAACGTAATTACTACAAATTTAAATATTATAATATGTAAACCGATGGCCTCCCGCCGAATATGGCTTAAAAAGTTATAAAAATCTTTATTTCAGGGGGGCTCTCATAGAAGCGAATGCGCAGTAAAATATTTTTATAGCGTTACATAAGGTTGTGGTATATCATTTTAAAGATAATTATTTAAAAAAAGATATTTTTTTTAAAATTTTTCCCCTTAAATTGACGAAATGGGAGGCTTTCAAAGTGGAGATTTTCTAACGTCCAAAGTTGACCTCAGAAATCTCAATTTTCTGAAAGGCTGAGCCTGAAACCTAATCAATTATTTCAATTATATCCTGTACTTGAACTAAAATTAGATAAATTATATTCTATGGAAACGAAATGATTTTATTTTTAATGAGCCTCAGTATTTTTAACAGAACTTCACAATGATGTCAATAGATGGCGCTAATGTTAAAAGTTTATTACAAAATATAGTTAAAACTATAATATGGATACCGCGAGGTCTCAGTTCGGGGCGAACCACTAGTTTATATATATGTATAGATCGATCTCGAGCAAACGAGCAGGCGGATCACCTGATGGTATGTGATTACCGCCGCCCGTGAACATTTGCAGCACTAGAGGAACTGCAATGCGTTGCTGGCTTTTGAGATGTTTGTTTATCCGCCCTTTGAAGAGCCCCATATTATAATCATGAGGGAACCCAGAAGATGGAAGCTGGTTCCACAATTTGCAGGTACGTGGCAGAAATGACCTGGAATAACGGGAGGTGGAAGAGGACCAGGCATCCAGGTGGTGAGGATGAAATTTGTTTTGATAAGAGTGACAGGCGACTAAAGCACAAATTGGTTTGGCATACATTTTATACTTAAAACGACCCGAACTGGGTTTAAGGAATTCATATTTAAGGTTTTCGATTTGTAAGCATTTATGAACTCCTTAATATTTTAGAGTGACTACCAAAGCACAGCACACTAACTGTAATAGCAACGTTACTAAAACTTTAAATTACTAAGTTATTACTAAATATATAATTACTAAGTATAATTTCCAAAATTACCTTTATCAAAGATTCTGATATTTAGTGTTGTTTTTATATTATATAATATGTTGCACCCAGGGGCGGGTGATGTGCGTCTAGACACGCATCTATCAAAATATCATAGAGTAAAATTTAATAATAAACACATATTATCATTATTTTAACACTCTGTATAGGTACAGCGTGTTTAGACAGATGCTGCCCGCACCCGCCGGATCTATTACCAGGCAAGTGATAATGCGGCTAGACGAAACGCCGAAATTTGTCTAAGACGCAATGTGACACCACTCTTTACAATGCCCTGTTAAATGGTATGGTAAAAATCCAGTTACCGGTACAGGTACCTAATAGATGGAGCATTATTACCGCTCCATTTTTGGTTAATGCAGTAGGCAGTACAAAATTCCTGCCTTTTGCTTTCAGTTTAGAAAATATTTGAAACTAGCTGATGCCCTCGACTTCGTACGCGTGGATCGAGTTTTTGTGGTTCCCGCGGGAACTCTTTAATTTTCCGGGATAAAAAGCATATTTTCCAGACTATAATTTATCCCTGTGCCAAATTTCATCCAGATTCGTTCAGCCGTTGGGGCATGTTTGAGTAACAAACATCCATCCATCCAAACTTTCGCATTTATAATATTTCATCATCACTACAGCCCATTAACGTCCCAGTTTTTCTGCATTGTTGTCATTCCTCTTCCACATTTTCTAATACAATCCACACTAAAGATCCGTAATATCCTACGCTTTAGCGGCCCATCTTTTCAACCGACTTTTATTCTGAAAAATAAGCAGCACCGCCGGGACTTAATAAAACTTACACACTACGTTACTAACTAAACCGACTATAACACGAGGTTGAAAAAAAATCGGTCATAGTCGGGTTTAGGAACCTACACATCCTACATGCAGAATTTCACACCCCAGCGCTTTGAACCCCATGTTGATATGACAGCTAGTTTTCTTTGTATAACTATTTCGCTGGCGGTTGGTCTAGTGGTTAGCTAGTTTTACTGTGGATGAATAGGTCCCGGGTTCGATTCCCGAGTCGGTCCTGCACCTGATTTATCTTCGGTCATGTCTGATTTTTCATCTCAGCGGACTATGTGAGTAAGGGAAAAAAGAGTGCACTTGTGTTTGTGCACTTGTGCACTGTCATAACTCATCATTGTAGAGACATGTCGTTGTGGCCTAAATTCAGTCAGGAGGATAAAATAAATAAAAATAAAAAAGTCTTTTATTCATTCCATAAGAAACTAGTTTCTATATTAATAAGGATAAGTACAGTACGTATTTATTTGCTTAATTGCAGGCATTAAATAAAAAAAATTAAGTACACTTATTATTGACTCACGGTCAGGAGGATATTTTATTTAATTTATTTATATTATAGAGTTTTATAAACTTGGAATTAATTTTTTACTTTATTTTGGGACATCAAATTTTCTATATTTCGTGTGACAAAAAATCAAAGGCAGAAGTGGCCGCCACTCCACCAATATTGACACGGCAGAATGGAGAGGTTACGTCAAAATTGTAACACACAGTAGCGAGAAAAAATAAGCTACGATATTTCACATATGACTGAGAATAAATAAACAGCAATATTATGTGGACTATTCACGTGGAATCTACGAATTTAAAGCAAAAATTGAAAATAGAGCTGAAGGCTCACTGCAATACGTTCTAAGTTATAAGACGTAGCGTTTTGTTGTTTTGCCTATTCTTTCTTTCAACAGAGGCTAGGGAAGATTATCTAGATATTTTACTCACAAATTGGATGATTTAAATTGATATTATTTAATCTACACTTAAGTGTATGACCTGTAGGATCACCTTTCGCCTTTGACTTCAAAGTTTCGTCGCTACAGCTTTTTCCTCGATTGTTAATCTAACACAGTCTTCAACCTTATATTAATTATGTTACATGTTTTAACCTCCAACGCAAATAGAGGGGTGTTATTAAGTTTAACGTATGTATCTGTGTATTTGTGTATCTATCTATGTTATCGCTGCTCCCAAATGGATGAACCGAGTTAGATTTAGTTTTTTTTTGTTTTGAAAGATGACTAATTGATCTTATGGTAGAGTGATCTTAACTATGACTTAAAAAAAAGTGCAGCTACAAAAGAGCTCTTTGAAGATCATCAGATCTTTTCTATTGATTAAAGTTTGAGTTTTTCTTAATTCATAAAAAGTCAATAAAAGTTCTATAGTTCTCAGAAAAGTCGCATGTGATTTGAGGCATATAAAACAAGCAAGGCACTAGCTCCTTGTACCAATAACCCTAGCAAACATCTCGGTCGCCTTGTTAACCTAAACAGTTAACAAGGATCGCAGCACTTAGCCGGAGCATGCTAACCGCGTGGACAAAGCCGGGATCTGTTTACCGCGCCTAGTTGCAGCTTAAGTGGGCTAATTGTTGATAGAATGTCGGTATCACCTGCCTGCCTTCTGCCCTTAAACCTCACATTATAGTGCTACTTCTCTAACTATTACCTCAACAACTTACCAAGATCACAGCGCCAAGTAGGAGTATGGTAGCTGCGTCGACAAAGCCGCGATGTGTTTACCGCGCCTAGTTGCAGCTTAAGTGGGCTAATTGTTGATAGAATGTCGATATCGCCTGCCTGCCTTCTGCCCTTAAACCTTACACTAGTGCTACTTCTCTAACCATTACTTCAACAATTTACCAGGATCACAGCGTCAAGTAGGAGTATGGTAACTGCGTCGACATTGCTGGCATTTGTTTACCGCGCCTAGTTGCAGCTTAAGTGGGCTAATTGTTGATAGAATGTTGGTATCACCTGCCTGCGTTCTGCCCTCAAACCTTATACTAGTGATACTTCTCTTTATCCATCGAAACTACACTTAACTTAATTTAATATTACTTCAACAATTTACCAGGATCACAGCGCTAATTAGGAGCACGCTATTCCCGCGTACAAAGCAGGGATCTATTTAAAGTGGGATTGTTGATAGGATGTTGGTATTACTGGTATTACCTACCTGCCTTCTGCCCTTACACTTCTTTGTAACCATCGAAACTACACCTAACTATTACCTCAAGAATTTACCAGGACAGCACTAAGTAACAGTAGGGTAACTGCGTCGACAATGCCCGATCAATACTTATAATAGTTGCAGCTCTGCGCAGGAGATATTACAGTGCACAAAGGTGTGCGCAAACACCGGTGCACTCTCTATTCCTTTATTTCCATCGCCACGGAGAATTCGACACGACCGGAGAGAGATCAGGCGCAGTGCTGACGGCTTTATTGAAACACCGTCAACTTCCAGCCTCGGGCTGGTACTGAGAATCCGGTATTGTACCCAGTACCCCGTCAGTCGCAGTCGCAGTAACCACTTGGCCAGCGAGGCAGTTAATACAACAATAGTAGACATTAGACTTTCACTTTCTTTTTTTCTGAATAATTGTTAATAGACATCCATTAATACAATAACAGAGTAATCATTGTGTATAAATATTGCAGTTAGTACATTTTTCTCATGCGCAGCGGAGTCAATTGATTAGGCGGTGCTCTTTGTGAGCACCGCTCAACAATTTGCTCGCGGCCGACCGCCCTAATTTTAATGGCCTTATAAAATTTATACTTAATGTATTTATCATAAGACGGGATAGTGTGGATGTGGCTCTTGTTTAGCCTTTTATTTTGGGGATCTATAGGTATTAAACTGAATTTAATAATGCAATATCATAATCATATTCTAAACCCAGAATCTTGCCTTAGATGCTCATAGAGTCTCAAAGTGAAGCAAAATTATACACCTCTTTGTTTTTTTTTAATGTATTACTGGTGAGCTTAACGACGAACACAAAACCTAACAATTAGATAATAAAATTTTGCATTGATTTTTGATTTCTAAAAATTTATTTTTCAATTTTAAGAAATAAATTGGTATTTAGGTAGCGTTTGCACACATTTGTTATTTTTTTTAATTCAGCCTGAACTATTTGATTTCATATTATGATAAAAATTAGTCCATATGTGCGTCCCTAAAAACCAAACTATCTCTAACCATCAAAATCGGTTAAAAAGGTGGAGTTTGAAATGTAAGACAGACAGACAGATTCACTTCAAAATATAAGTAACGAGTCTTTAGCTTCTAAAAAGGTAATATCCATACTATTTCATCAGGTCGAGATAAATGAATCTACTATTGTTTTATTGTTGCGCTTGCATTAAGCATCGATGTATAGCGGCCACACGTAAACAAATCACCTATATCTTTTTACGTAGATAATAAAAGCTATATTGCAATAACAGTGAAATAACAATAGAGGATAGTTCGTATATCTTATGGCTTAGATAATAAGGTTCACATTAGTAACAGGAAGGTGCCCAAAAGCATGGTAGAAACTGTTCTGGCGATGAGGTGGCTTCGTACAAGGATACGGTGATAAAAACAAAAATAAAGCTTAAACAGTTTACAATAAATGATATTGATGAGGAATGAATAGCGTCTTCCTGTAGATTGCTTGTTAGAATGTAAATGTAATTGTCCTTTATAAGTACCAAATTAAAAAAATGTAACTGTGCACAGATAATGTTTTGTTACACACTCCAAGTAGGACCTAAGTGCTAACTACAAAGCTAAGAAATAGGTACATCTAAATGATATATAAAGGTCTGTAATATTAGCAATAACAGGCTTAAACAGTGCTTCTGTTTCATCGATGCCTATATATCGAGATATTCCACCTTTGAATTTATGTCTATCTATATCTATATATATAAAAATGAAACCCGTTTTCCTTGGTCACGGCATCACGCGTGAATGGCTGGACCGATTTCACTAATTCTTTTTTTGTTGTATTTGTTATTATTAGGAGAAGGTTCTTACGGAAAAAAATATTAAGAAAATCTCTCAGAAATATTGAAAAATATACATTTAATTTTGCATACTAAGGCGGTACGAAGTTCGCCGGGTCAGCTAGTTAGGTATATTATGGGGAAAAACCCGTACAAAATTTCAACTTTCTAGGTCCAAATGTTGGGGGGCTGCTGTCTAAGGGCTGGGCGGTGATTAATTACAGAGCGTTTACCATTATCAGATTTCAATTATTATTATTGTTATAGTTAAAATATATAATGTAATCAAAAAAATATATAATGTAAAAGTATCATTAGAACAAGCGGTCTACCAAGGATTAATTTTTATTTCTATGCGGTCTACCACAAGAAGAAAGAAAGAGCTAGATATAAATTGAATGTGGAATATCATAAGGTCCGTCTCTCTCTCGCTCTCAAGAACAAATTATTTCCGAACCAACAACAAATATTTTCTTCCAGCGATTCCACCTTAGGAACCTAGTAATGGAGTTCGGATGAAAAAGCTCCGATAAAGGTAAATAATGATGTTGTGCTGCGCCTTAATTAAGACCCTGTGGTAGCAATTATGCTTCGGACAGAACCTCCTGCTAATTAAGAAATGGATTCTTGCAATTTATTAATTGGAACAATTTATATTCGATACTTGAAGTGAGAAGACTTTGTATGTACAATGCAACTTTATTCTAGTTTTAATAACAAAGGCTAGCGCTGTTCTGAGGTTCTGTTACAAAAGTTTTCAGTACAACTGAGCTTCAGAAAGAGACTAGATAGATAGACACGCTTTCGCATTTATAATATTAGTATGGATGAGTGAAATCGGCATTAACGTTAGATAATCGTGAGGAAATCTGTATGTCGATTGTTCTTCATAATGTTCTCAAAAGTGTGAGAATTTTTCCAGTCTGCATTTGACCAGCATGGTGGAATATGGCCAAACCTTTCTTATTCTGAGAGTAGACACGTGCTGGTTCGTGCCGGCGGTGGGCTGAAAACCATACTAATATTATAAAAGCGAAAGTGTGTCTGTCTGTCTGTCTGCTTGCCTGTCCGTCTGTCGGTCTGCTACGCTTTCACGGCCCATCTGCACAACCAATTTTGATGAAATTTGGTACAGGGGTAGATTGTATCCCGGGAAATGACATAGGCTATTTTTTATCCCGGAAAATCAAAGAGTTCCCGAGGAAATCAAAAAATCCTTATCCTCGCGGACGAAGTAGCGGGAATCTAGTTACTAATATGTATAAAACACCGTTATGTTTGGAGTTGCCAAATGACTATAAATTCTTTGTACTACTATTATGTATCTGTACTATTATGTACTCTGTGGTAATATGAAGGTACAGTATTTTGGTCGACGTATTTCCGACAAAATAGCTATGTTGTTCCGTAAAATCATGGGTTACTCGTGCGTTAAAACTTGGCCCTGTTTCTTGTCAACCAAAAACAAATGAAAGAGATAAAAGCTAAAACGTACACGATTTTAATATAATGGACGTGTTTGAATGCAATCGAACTCTTAAAAATAAAGACAAAAAAAGGGCTTGTGCATTTATGTAGGATTTTAGTATTGTGCCATAATTATTGTTTTGCTAAAGAAATTTCGAATTCTGTGCAAATTAATGAAAAGTGTAGTTACTCCTGTGGTTTGGAAGAATTTACAAAGTAATAGATACAGACATAACCACCAAAATGTTTTGTTTAGGATTTTTGTGTGTCCGTCTATGGTTGGCGGAAAAAATTACTGGCCCGATTTCATTGAAATTTTGGAAATATATAGTTCTTTAGGACCTTGGTCAAATTCTACAATAGGTATAAATATTCAGGCTCTTTTCAGTTTTTGTCTGTTCTCAGGTTTAGGGTAAAATTAATGCCCCGATTTCATTGAAATCCATAATAAAATGTGAAAGTGTGTCTGTCTGCTACGAATAAACGGCCCATATTTTCAACCAATTTTGATGAAATTTGTTATAGAGATAGTTTGCATAAAAAGGCTATGAAAAGTAATATCGACATCTTATTAGGGGATCTATCAGCCCAAGAATGCGGCAATACGCTTAGTTGATAAAAAAGTATTTGGACTATTGAATGAAAATCCTTCACTTTAGCATATCAGAAGTCCTCAGCCACAATCATTTGTCATGTTAATAAATCAGTTCAAACAATTTGTTTATCCAAACAAATAAATTGTTAATTATTATGTTATTGTTATAGTATGGTCCTTCGTTATTAGATGAAGACCGTGATTAGGTATACTTCTACGGTAAAGTATAAAGTAGGTATATTCATATAAAAAAGTGTATCAATTGGCAGCACGTGCGAAGTCACCCGGACCTACCCCACGAGTGGGCATAATCGATGCGACTCACGCAGTGCCACGCTTGCGCCCTGCTACTGCGGTACTGGCGGTGTCAGAAGTGGGTCATGATTTTATATAGCACTTTTTGACAACTACATACTTAGTTAATAATTGCTTTAATCACCTAATTTATAAACATGAACAATGTGTTCATTAAATGTACAAAATAAAGTTCGTTATTAATTAATAGTCAAGCTAATTGGTAGGTCCAAAAGCTTCAAATACAAGACAATTTTTACGGAGGTTCAAAACATCACAAATTGCTGAAGCAAATAATTAATATGATGAACATGTCATTAGCTTCATTATTTTGCTAGTGAAACACACGGTAACCACTAGACTCATTGATAAAACTTTCGCGATTCGACAAAAAGGTTTTAATAATGTTGCTACGTTTTTTATAAAAACCCTTACTCTATTGGCAAAGCATAAATGTAATGCAGTTGAAACTGATACCAAAGCACAGAAAAGGTAACAGCAAAGGTAACCAAATCTATTAAAACACTTACTTTACTTACTTACTTTACGGTATTTAATGAAATATACTTACTAATAGAGTAAGATCCCAGAGCGATCTGACATAACTTATTTTCACATAGATGAAACCTTAAGTTTTCAGTAGCGTCTCACGTTCTTTGAAAACCTGCGTGCTTAGTGGAACTCGCCTTGTGACCCCTGAGCAGATACCAGGTTCATCTATGTGAAAATAAGTTATGTCAGATCGCTCTGGGATCTTGGACTATAAAGGAATCCCTTAATTTTATCGAATGTAGTTTAGCATTCTGTCCACACAGAAAACATTAAAAAAGTCAATGTATGAATAAGATGGCTATCACAACTACTGTTTATCTTAATTTCTCAAATCATCTACTCCACGTACTTAAAGTCGATTAAGCTAATTTCTCTCCCCATAAACCTACATGCCAGTACATTAGAACCTCCGAAAACCGACCTACTTGTACCATGACGCAGGCCCAAAAGCTGCCACCGTAACACATTTGTGCGCGACGTTACTGCGGCCATGCCAGTCGTGTTGCGGCAAGCACGCGTCAGTAAAAGCTCCCGCTTCTAGTGCTAGCTCTAGCTTAGTGAATCTAAATCTAGTTTTATTTAAAAGGAAAAATGTAAGTGTTATTATTATAAAAGACCAATAATAATTATACAACTTAAACTTAACACACTGCAGCTAGTTTCAAAATTCGTGCCGTAAAATTATTTCGTTTTGAAGAATGAATTTCATTATATTTTAAAGAACATTAAATTAAACATTTAATTATCATTAAATATATTATATTATATAATAAATTAAATATATATCTATCGAAAATTAATGTCATAAATTTCAAATTGGCCATATACAAACGAGTTCATAAACTTATAAATGAAAAGGAGTGAATATATTATCAAAATCAAAACGCCTACAGTTATTCCCCGGGAATATACTAAGTAGAAGAATAATAATAAGAACCCCCACAAGTTATTATAGTAATAATATGCATAAAAAAAGTACGCCCGATTGCGACAGTGTATCGATTTAGCTATTTAAATATGCGCTGTCCATTTCATTGATCCAATTCGATAAAATGATAGTTATGAATTTTTTATGAAGTTACTACCAGTTTTGTTGCTAATTGCTAGTAACGACTTCACGCGCTGTCATAATTAAGCTTCTTTGCTATTATCCTTTGTTGATGATTTTTAGATAATAATATGAATTCTTATTTACTGGATCGCTCTGTGACCTAAGGAAGATCTAAATCTCCGAAACTGGAAGCTACCTGTCATGCCTGTAATGTAGCACTTTGCGCTATTAAGCTTTTCCAAAGAGCTTGCGCAACCTGTGTTAGAAAAAAAGTTGGCGCTGTGTTTAATGCTTGCCTTAACGTGGGAGGTTCCGGGTTCGATCCCCGGCAGGGTCAATTGCTCTGGTCTGGTGGGAGGCTTCGGCCATGGCTAGTTACCACCGTACCGGCAAATACGTACCACCACGCGATTTAGCGCTCCGGTACGATGCCTTGTAGAAACCGATTAGGGATATGTTAACAGGTTAGCCCGCTACCATCTTAGACCGCATCATCACTTACCATCAGGTGGGATTGCAGTCAAGGGCTAACTTGTAGTGGAATAAAAAATGCTTATTTATTCAGCTATATCTACGAGTAGGGCTAGGTTAGAGCACAGTTAGTTGTCAGTGCGTTTTTTCACATTTGCCGTCCCAACACCATCCTCTCCAACTTTCTATTTGGAATGATGCCAATTTTTTTTTAAAACATATTATTTTAGTAGCTCAGTTCCAGAGATGGTTTCATTACCTCCATCCCCTATTTTCCTGTCCAGCTATATAGGATTTACGGACAATTTTTTTTCAGACCCTCAAGACTAGCTCAATAACTATTTAATTATAAGTTTAAGTTAAGTATTATAAGTTTTTAATTACCGTCATACCTAAATATTTACACCTTAAAATATGGTTCTCCGCATAAACATAACCTACAAGCTAAAATTCGTATCAGTAACAATAAATCTATCGATATATCGATGCATAATAAATGTTAAACTTTTTTACGATTCAAATGACGTTCTGAATGACTTTTAAAAGTTAACAAGCACATAATTACCGGTAAAGTATTTGATGGCCTACTTCACGATCGCTTGGCTCATAGCCAATTTTGTATTGATATTTCTCTTCTCTCAGCTACACTGATGGTTAAACTCTTACATGATTCTGATAAAATTATCAAACACTAGCTGATGCCCACGAGCCGCGTCCGCGTGGTTTGAGGTTATCTGGTCTTTAATTTTTGAATCTTAATGAAAACTCATACTTAGTCGAGTATGAGTTTGGATTTTCCCTGGTTTGACAGACATTTTTAGTAACGTTATCTTGCATAAAATGGAGGATTATAATGATTTTGTTATTGTAGGGCGGCGGAAGGTACACCCGGTGGGTTGCAGGCTCCAGCGGAACCACAAACTGGACCAGATGGAGAGATCATCGGAGGACCTCGAACGCCACAGCAGATCGCTGCACAGAGGAGGCTGCAACAGACTCAAGCACAAGTCGATGAGGTGAAACAGATTGTTCGCTAGAAGTGACATTTAGGCTATATTTTTTCCCCCTGTTATTGAGTACCAATGAAAGGTGCTCAATATAATAATTACAATGTAGCATGACTATTTCACTAATAAGTAATTTTAATTTAACCTAACATTTAACATTAAAAATTAAAAAATTGTGTGTGACGCACGACTGGAGTTTACTCTTTACGAACGATTATAAAATAATAGATTAGTAAATGAGGGTAAATGAACGCATTTTTATATCACCGAAAGCATGCTTGATACATTTATTTATATTAAGTGTTACCATGGAAACATAAAGTAAATAACGTAACGGAGAAAGTTTGATTTTACTACCCATAAATTTTCATTCTCCGGGCTTATATATGAAAATCGATTCAAACTCCAAAAAGGCTATATAAAAAAGTCATTTGTGTAGATGAAAAAATAAACAAAACAATATGACTAGGTACTCGATGAATTCTCAGTCAAAGTTTAGAGGACGACAAGAACAAACACCATTAAAGTACAGACACTATATTATTATGTTAATCAAATTTTACAGGTGGTTGACATAATGAAAACAAACGTTGAGAAGGTGCTAGACAGAGATGCAAAGTTATCAGAATTGGACGACAGAGCAGGTAAATCCAACAATTTTGAAAACAAACGAGAATATTTAAAAAAGTATGAAAGTAAAATCCAATAAAAATTCATTTTTTAGATGCACTTCAGCAAGGGGCGTCGCAGTTTGAACAACAGGCAAAGAGTTTGAAAAACAAATTTTGGTTACAAAATTTAAAGGTAACTTAAACTTATAACGTTATAATTGGCTTTCTATACGAAGTATAAAATTAAATATTATATTTCAAAAAGAGTCTTTAGACAAATCTTAGTAAATAGAACAGTAGGTAAGAAACTAGAAACTATTAGACAAATCAAAACTCTAACAGTTTTGTCTAAAATTACCTTATTCTGGGTCTAGATGACCCTTATTATATCCACGTGGATGATACGTCACGGGTATTTAAAAATTAAAGGACATACTCAATACACGCTTATACACAATGTAATAATGGAATGGTATTTTTACTTTTTAATGAATAACATATTGATTTATAACATTACAGATGATGATTATAATGGGTGTCATTGGAATCGTTATAATAGGCCTACTGTTTGGTGAGTATTGAATTTTTTGTGATTATGTTTGTTAAAAATTGATGTTGTACAGTGATTCATAGAATATCCGAGTTTAGATGTCTATGTCCTGTAATATGTTTGTGCCTAATATCTAGATGAAATTTGTGTGACTATTCAACAACATTTTTTAATGACAACCTAATAATCAATCTTTTACTGATTTTTGAGTTTTAACAAATTTCATCTTTATTATAAAAGATTTTAGTGTGAACTGTCAAGTAAGTTTCTATAAGTCCTATAAACTTATCTGGCGAAAGCGTTGCTGGTAAATAAAATAATAAAAACAAAAATTAAACAAGCATAAAAATTAGTTCCAATTTTGGCCACCGGGCCAGATAAGTTGGTGGGACTGTACGTAAATTATATTATATATAAAAGGGATTTTGATTCATATTGATGTTATAAATATACAATATTGAGTTAGATGATATAACAATATAATATAGGATATAATATATATTATTTAATACAGAGATAATAATATTCTATTTAGCTGTATGGGATCAATGTTTAGGATGCTTCAATTTGCAGGAGTTCATTCATCATTTTGTCTGTAATCTTCTACTTGTCATGTAAAGCAAGTAGCAACTATTTATAGTTATTTATAGATACCTTCCATTTCTGTCCAATTTGTGTTTTGTGTGCATTAAATCAAATACCGATAGTCTGTTAAACTAAATATATAATTTCTGTTATGTGTTATGGGCGTGGTCTCGCTGGTCTAGTGGTTGGCATATTCGACTGCGGCCGACGAGGTCCCGGGTTCGAGTCCCGGGTCGGGCCATTAATAAGTATTGGGTTTTTTTGACAAGAAGTTCTCAGTACTAGCTCGGAGTTAGAAAGTTGGAGGTGTTTCATCCCGTGCCTCGGACAGCACGTAAAGCTGTCGGTCCTGCGCCTGATCTCTCTCCGGTCGTATCGTATTTACCGTCCCATCGGGATATGAGTAAAGGAACAGAGAGTGCACCTGTGTATGCGCACACACTTATGCACTATAATATCTCCCGCGCAGATGGCTAGTCTCTCTGTAGATTGGCCGCCGTGGCCGATATTCGGAAGGGAGGACATTATTCACAGATGTGATTTAATTTTATGCACATTTTCTCTTATGTTCAAAACATGAACATAGCGATAGAGTAGCGGCTAGATGCTTTGTGGCGTATGTTCTGCTTACGGCTCTTTGCAGGTGATAACATTAAACAAATGTTTGGTTAGTTCGATACCGTGGCACACCGTCTGTGGCCGGCGTAGTCACCCCAGCTGTAGCCGGCAATGCTACTGCAGTAAATACTCCTAATTGTAAGTCTTATAGAACTTCTATCCTTTCTTCAATTTTGCTATGTTTAGAGCTTATAGCTGATTTGCTTTAATATTTCGTAAATAATATTATAGGTTTGTGATCTGATGTTTGTGTTGAGGCTTGTATATTTGTAGACCTCGTCTGTTTTAGAATGATGGCTTTATTAACAGCGAGTTCCTACCAAGTTTGGTAATCTAAATAACATTTAATATAAAGAAGTATTCCGAAAAAGACCGGATTCAGGTATTTCGTTTTGACGGTCTCGAAATATTGTTTTAACAGATTCTAGGTTCAGACTTAGACGATGGTAGTAACTCGCTGTTATTAAGCTATCGCAATTAATCTAATAAGTACCTAAGGTAAGTATTAATAGAGTAAAGGATATAAATATTATACGGTAATCGTTGAAATATTTTTGTAAGTAGGTACCTACGGTGTGAAGATTTCGTTTGATTTCAAATTGTTAGTAACCTGAAACTGAAATTGGTAGCTAACTGAACAGAAAACAAATTAAGGAACATTCGCTACAATCCGCCAAAACAGACAAATCTATGTGGTACAACGATTTAAATCTTGTGTGTGTAGCTTGCGATATGCTCCGCTCATGCTCATACTCGTATAAGGAAATTGTGAAGTCGTTTACAATCGTGCATTGTCGAGTCAACATCTCCTGAGGATGCTCCGGTGTCGGAGTAAAACTTACGTTGAGAGTAATTTGGACATCGATATATATATGTGGGCCCTTTCATAAAAAAATGTGGGGCGTCCGACTTGCAGAACACGTTCCTCACCTGTCTTAGTCCCCGTCGTAGCGCTGTCACGGTCGCTGGTCGTGTAGATAATTTGTTATTATTTAAGTTAACATCTAAAGTCTTATTAGTTTGTCACTGAATAATTTTTATTTTAAGGTAAGTGTTTCAATTCACAATTATACATTTCCAAAAAAACGTTATTTAATCTTCCTATTTAATATTTTTATCCATTAAGCAATCATTTAATTTCCGCGGCAAACTGTATGATATTTTTTTTACTAACTGGCCTTACGGCTTAGTACGGCTATGACCTATATTATCTATGACCGAGTCAAACGTTTTCAAGCTTTCATTCAAGATAGGGCATATGTTGCAAGCAAGTTCCCGCTTTTCGGACTAGATGGCGCTACTAGACATACGCCCACATTCTTTGCTTGACAGGGCCCGTCTATGTAAATTGAGGTCGTTGAATTTGGAAGATTTGTATGTTGAGTCGGTGCGAATTGCTGGTTTATTGGGCGGTGCATATCGCAAGCTACACCTTATACCACAAAGATATGTCTATTTATTCGGATTATATCGAATTAATCTTCTTGTTCCTTGATTATCATGGACTTTCGCAAAGTAACACCTGCTTCTATCCAATATTATAAAACTAATTAATATTCATACGTGTGTACATTTATATCTCCTTATAATGATGATATTTTCTCAGATAGTTACATAATTCATGAAAGATATTGTTAGTACGCAAAGTAGAAACGTACGAAAGATTTTTTTACTAAACAGACACACACCAATACTCATCACTTAGATCATTATCACGTTCACGTACTTTTTGGAACCATTTTTTACACTTTGTATTAGATTATTCGTTTGTGTATTTAGCAGCAATAGATCCGCAGTTTTCTCTTTTGATATAACTTTTATGCAAGAAAGAACCTTACAACTATTTACACGTCTGCCACTTGAATATATTATCTCAAATATACATACTTCTTTATTATATATATACTTCTATACTACATAATACTTTATATAATATAGCTATTTAATTACGATTAATATTTCTCTGAAACGTATAAAAATATCACAAACAAATTATTTGGTGTCAATATCATACATCAACACCATCGCCTTCCATTATCTCTATTTCTCTAAAAGTATCGAAGTATATACCATATACTTATTAAATATGACACTATTGTATTTTTATTGAAATTGATTGTAATATGTTTCAGGAAAATACATGTAACTATTCATCGCAGGATCTCTACTTCTCAAGAATATGTAATTACAATAATTATTTAATCTGTAAAACACTATTATAGTTATTATTAAAATAAATACAAATAAACTGTATAACATAGCTTAGAAATACGTATTTATCGGTCAAAATAAAATACTACGCGTTCTATACGGAATATAATAATTGTGAAAGCTGTAAATTAAAATGCTCAGCATTTATTATTTATTGTACATTAGCTCTTTATATTTAAACAGATAAATAAACATTTATCAGATTTAACTTCTGTTCTGTAAATAAAACCTTATGCCTAAAAAATACCTACCAAAACCTTAATAAGTAAATCAAATCAATTTTGTTGAAAAAATTGTGTACCTTGTTGTTGTGTGTGTATTGTTTCATTTATTGAATCTATTAATATATATACCTAAATTGGGGACAACAATAAATAATCAATCAAATTTAAAATCATCACCTGTTGAGAAACAGATGTTAATGTTGTGTCTGGTAATTTTATTTAGCGTTTCTCTAGTCATGAGTCATAACGCAATAAATGTTTGGTAATGTTATATTAAAATGTAATTCTTATTAATTAGACGGAATGTCACATTTTAATGTAACATTCCGTTGAAGTATGTTATTAAGTTGTGAATAAGCGCTGAGTAGAAACATTTATTTGCGTGCCTTGTCTTAGTAAATCTGTAATTTGTGAAATAGAATCGCATTGTAATTTATTAAATCGAATTGTAATTAAATTGATATGTACTATTTGGGAAATAAGTAAGTTTCAATATCGGCCTACGAAATTAGTGGTTTTTGTTGTTATAATATGATTTATCTTAGTATTGTTCTAGGATTGAAATCATTATTAGCAATATTTTAAAATAAAATAAAAATAGCTAATAAAAAAATACGGAAACGCCAAAAGTTAATAGATTTAGAAGTATGGAATTGAATAGATGTTAGGATTAAGAACGATTGTTTAATTATTATGAGGCAAGTGTTTTCAATGCCGAAGGACCTGGGAACTATTATCCCAAGAAAACACCTACCTTTATGTGATTAATTGAAAGTAGTGACGACCCTCAGCAATGAAGAATACGACGCAGAGAGAGAGAGAGACAGAGAGAGAGAGAAGTGTTTTCAATTTTAATTTTTAAGACTAGAAAAGTTTTAAATTTAGGCAAATGTAAACAACGCATAAACGATTGTGATTTTTATTACAACAAAAAAGATATACTATTAATTTGAGTTCATAGCTTAATATTTGATGTAATATTATTTTTGAAAAGTTTCAGATAATATTATTGAAACATCTAAATGAAATCAATTATGTTTCTGAGGAAAAAAATTGTTCTCAGAATGGATTCAAGTCAATTAAAATTTGATTGCGCGATAAAAATATTTTTTAATGTGCATTTCAGCGATTTACAGCATAAACATAATTCCTTCATAATAATGTGCTGTAAATAATTATTGTGATTGTGCACAAAGTAATACGTAGTTTGAATTTATTTTACTTATTATAATAATTATTAATTTAACGCAAATTATAAATATAAGTTCGGATAAACGGGTTCACGTATAAAGCGAATGTAGAAAATTTTTCTTATGCTTTATTTTAATGAAATGGAAAAAATTGTTGAAAAGAATCTACTATTTCAAGGATAGTGAGTGAAAATTAAGCTTAGAGCATTAGATTTATAGTAGCGGAAAGAGGGTAATTACTAAAAGGGGGAAAATAATTGGGTTATTTCCACTTCAGTCTTATTAATTTATTGTTATAGTTTTAGGTTGGAATAAATAAACTTGCTTTAAAGGTACTATTAAGTATTATTTTTCTTAATGTGCCTTCTTAATATAATTAGTGGTAATACTGCTTACTTTTTAGTTTAAGTTTTAATTATTTTTTAATTTGATTATTACAGTATGTTGAAAATAATAATTATCAGATAATTTTACAAGTGTATTTAATCTGCAATTAATTTCAGATATATAGAATATTAGGCGGCATCAAATTGAGTTAAGTTTTAATTTCATTAGTGTCTTTACATGTTAAATTAGCTTATTTACGTCTACGGGAAAGGAATGGTGCCATTGACAATATTAGTTATTTTATCAAAGGGCTAAAATATGATTACATACATTTAATTATTAAATTGTTTCCTAGCCATATTATAACGCTTAAGAATTTACTATCGTGTGAATATTATTAACACTAATCATTATATTTAATTGTAACATTATAAGTTATTTATATCATTATTGCAAGCACTTTTATGATTGAAATGTAATTTAATGATTGAATGTAATAGTATTTTTTAAATATAAAAAATAATTAGTATCAGAACATTAAATATTATTATTGTTCATTGTTCTTATTTTTTTAAATATTATTATGTCTTTAATAATTAAGAATTTGTTTTCATAATTACAAATAGTATTCTGAATTTACTCTACCAAGATATCGACTTGATATCCAGGAATTCGCATAAACCATGTTGTCTTTAGGGAGTTATATTCTTTTCAATAGAAATATTAGGAACAATAAAAAATAGGAAATATAAAAACATATGTTACTTTCATAGGAATATAACTGATTTATTTGGAAATAATTATATTAAAAATACTACTTTATGTAGTATTTTTAATTTTTAACGTATGCTAAAAAAAACAACTTTGATTATAATAAAATAAATAAAGCAATATGACAATAGCTTCTCTACACGTATTCTATTGAAATGGGTATATAAATTCAAATGAATGTAATCAAATAGGGTATCCAAATTATATTTTAAAGTAGGTAAATAACTTGGCTCATTATTACAATAAATCTATACAATCTACAAATAGTATATATGTATAAATTATACACGAGTAATTATTTTTCATAATATTATGTATTATAATAAGACTTTCACTAATTCCTTTCAGTAATAAATTTCAAAAGTAGAACATAATTATTAAGATCAGAGATTCTTCAGATCGAGAAGATTTCACATCAACTGCTAGAAATATTTAAAATATTATATAATATAGTGAAAAACTCGTCTTAAACATTATAAAATCGTAAAAATGTATTTACTGTTATAATTAAATCAAACTATCTATGAAGCTGATTTAATTTTCAATTACTTACTTTAAACACAATATGAATTTATCAATTTTATCATATGCACCTATATTAATATAAGTTCAAATTATAATCTTAAAACAAGTGACAAAATTATAACATGCCTCAATGAGAGATCATCAATGAAATTAATTTGACAATAATTTTTCTTAATGTAAGTGATTTAATTTAAGTTTTATAAATAACTTTAAATATTATATAATTTTATTATATTTATTGAATTATAAACTATTTGCTTCATTTGGTCCCAGAATTTTTATTTAAATAGTTCTTAAAGGTAAGAAGTTCTTGCTGGTTATTTTTTTGTATAATAAATCTATTAGGTACTTCTATTTTTGAATGCGCCTTTACGAATTACTCAGTAACTTTTTTTAAAAAATGATTTCGTTAGTTTTGGCATTATTTAATTGCGTCTGTAAATCTTGTATCTACATCCTTCGACAGTGCTCGTTATTATTATAAATTTAAAAAAAGTTAATTCTAGGGTAGGTTCATATTAAAATCCACTGGATTGTTTCAAAGAATAACACTAAGAATTAACATTATTATTATAAAATTAGCGTTGAGTTTATTTGTAATCAATTCAATTGTATTTGGAATACATTCAATTTCAAAAGATGTTAAAATGTTATTCAAATACACAGTGCAAACTAAGTATTTGTTTTCTTTTTTGTGTTACCTATTTAAGTATATATTGTAATCAGTGGCGCGCACTGGCTATAGAGCTAGGGTAGGCATTAGTAGTTAGAATACCTATTTACTAGCTATTTTGATGAAAAATGAGCATTGACGTTTCTATTTGGGTAAGCAGTGCTTTTATGCCTCTATGAACTGCACGCCACTGATTGTAATGTAATAACCGGACATACTACGACAATAAACATAACCGATTTACATTACATAATAGTAGAATAACAGTGCAGATTTTATTAAGTAATGAGTATAATAAGAGAGAGAACGAAAACACCGTTCTATTTTAATAATACAGACAATTAATTAACATTCAATACTTAAATTATGTTATTCGATGACATGTTTTTGATTATATAAATACAGATCACTCTTAATATTAAAACCAATACGTATGATATTGATATCATCGATATATATTATGTAGGTACTAGATGGGCCCTTCCACAGAAAAATTTGGGGCGTCCGACTTGCTGAACACGTTCCTCACCTGTCTTTGTCCCCGTCGTAGCGCTGTCACGGTCGCTCGTCGTGTAGATAATTTGTTATTAGTAAGGTAACATCTATAAAGTCTTATTAGTTTGGCACTGTATAATTTTTATTTTAAGGTAAGTGTTTCAATTCAGAATTATACATTTCCAAAAAAACGTTATTTAATCTTCCTATTTAATATTTTTATCCATTACGCAATCATTTAATTTCCGCGGTAAACTGTATATAGTTTTTTACTAACTGGCCTTACGGCTTAGTACGGCTATGACCTATATTATCTATGACCGAGTCAAACGTTTTCAAGCTTTCATTCAAGATGGAGCATATTATGTTGCAAGCAAGTTCCCGCTTTTCGGACTAGATGGTGTTACTAGACATACGCCCACATTCTTTGTTTGACAGGGCCCGTCTATATAAATTGAGGTCGTTGATTGATATTGAATGGCGGTAGAGTCAAAACATGACGCAACAAAAGGGGCACACTTGTATGATCTACATGGAATAAATAAATTGGGTATTGAAATCAATAACATTTTATGAGCCAGTACCTAAGCACACAGCGTTATGGAAGCCGAGTTACCAATAATTTAATATTTAGCAGCGTTTCCAACACGTACACGACGGCAACGTGTTAATAATGCAAGACAAAGAACAATCTTCGTAAATTGATAAATTTAACCCTGTCGCACTCAAGCGAATAAAATCTAAATCCACATCGTTGCAATTTCAACTTTTTAATCATAATGTTAAGGTGTTAATTTGAGAGGCGTTTTTGCCTATGCTAAATTCCGCAAGCCCTTCATAGACTATAGCTCGGAGAATGATGTGAGAGAGCGAGCTTTCTCTTTGATAGCCGCCATTTTGACTTACAGTAATGTTCTGTATGACGTGAGTTATGCGTTCGTGTCACTAAGCGTTAAGTAACGTCGGTAGTGTACGAACCAACTCTTAATGTAGAGTTCAATTAAAAGGATAAATGATGCCAAGTGTTTGTAGAAAACAAAAATTATGTATAGCTTTGCACGTATGATGTGGGTACATACAAACAACACCTTATCTACCCTATTTAAAGCTACTGCATGTTTGGAGTTTCAATTATAGGTATATAATTATATTTAATTATACCTGATCACTTAAATGGAATATTAAATTAATAATAAAATTAGTTTTTGCCCGCAGCTTCACTCACGAAGTTCCATTTTCATACAAAAATCTTTTCTTCTTCTTATTTTGTTGTACCTATAGCTTATAGCAGTGCCACACATAACTATCTACAGTTCGCACGCGAGTTGAATGCAGAGTAATTGTATGTGTCACCATACATAAGCTCTGCATTCAACTCCTGCGTGAACTCTAAATGCCTTTCAGCTCGGTCCTGTCCTGTAGGGCGATTGTGTAAAACCTGCATGAATCATTGTTACAATATCAATTGTTGTGATTGGCTGAATTTATGGTATTCTTGCTGCGTCAATGGATTTTGTCCAATAGTGGAAGATTGTTAACCAATCAGAGGTGATTGCCATCGTTTCACTGTAGCTGTCAGTTTTAGCCGGTCGCCGGAAATTCTTTCGGAAATGAACGAAATAAACAATAATCGATAGGTGCATAAGTTAGATACCTACTTAGTGCATGTTGCATTTAATTTGCGACCACATATTACTCGATGAGTTGAGTTTGGTTGTAATTTCAACCTTCTTGTTCTTCATTACGTATAGTGAGTGATACATAACTAATGTGCGAATACGATATTTTGCTGAACGGACAGTCAATTATTTTCTGTGTGGGAACTGTCTAAGAAAACAAAGAGTGTTAAGTTACAACTGATCTCGTAGTACAGAATCAGTTACTACTTACCCGAGTGTGATCATACTCACTAGCTTCTCGAAAACTTGTTGTAGACGATAAAGTGACTATATAAGACGTACATGGCGAATACGATTTCATCTCAATTAATTCAGTGCTTAAAATTGTTAGGAGATAACACATTTTAAAGTTAATAACGAATAAAACGTACCTATAGATATAAATATTTGGTACTCATGTTTAAATGTACATAAAGTCAAAGTCAAAGTACCTATATATTTTATTCAATTTAGGTACACTGAACACTTATTGACGTCCAGTTACTTAAAAATATCGAGGGTTCCAAACGCGCCCTGGTCTGAGAAGAGCCCACAACAAACAAACAAACTCAGCCGGTTTTTTTATTATCACCATCTTACAAGTATCGTTATAAATTACTTAATTAGGTTTATAATCATATAAATAAATCAGTAAAGAATTTTATAAATGTATGAATACTGGACAGATTTTTATGGCGCGATATTAAATTTAGTATCATAATGAGTGAAATTTTATTTCATAACAAATAGTAAATCCAAATCCATACTTCGACAGGAAAAAGTGGCAGTTTCTAGTACCTATCTGAGTCCATATGAGTAACTGAGCCATCGTAAGTAGTAAGTAGGCATTTGGATGATAATCTTTTTCTATGCCATCTTTTACATGCAGTTTATATTTTTTGTTCATTTTTATTCATGTTTTGGACCCAGACTATCTGTAGGTACCGATTCTGATATTCATTTATTTAATTTTCAATAATAATATATTTCATCGAGATTGAGAACCAATGGTACGGGGTGGCAGGATCTCGGAACTAGATCTGGCGTTGCTCGGAGATATTGAATTTAGTGTGAACACTCGGAGCATTATTTAATTACGTGTCAAGCGGTGAGCTGTAACCCTGTGCGCGGGTGAGAGGTGATACTAGCGCTGTGCGCAGTGGGGTGGAAACGGTTCACTGGGAATCAAGGATATTTATGTTTGGTTATCTCTAATTATTTTATAGGTGTGTGAATAATCGGAGAGTTATTAACTATGTGTCAAGTGGTAAGCTCTAATACTGTGCGCTGGTGAGATGTGATACTAGCACTGTGCGCAGTGGGGTCAAAACGGTTCACTGGGAATCAAGGTTATTTATGTTTGGTTATCTCTAATTATATTTTAAAGGTGTGTGAATAATCGGGGAATTAGTAACTATGTGTCAAGCGGTAAGCTCTAATACTGTGCGCAGGTGAGATATGATTCTAGCACTGTGCGCAGTGGGGTGAAAACGGTTCACTGGGAATTAAGGATATTTATGTTTGGTTATATCTAATTATGGATTAGTGTAACTTGTAAGGTTTGTAAGGTTCCTCTTAGTGTGAACAGACAGATAATTATTCAATTAGGTGTCAAGCTGTTACTATTTGCGTAGGCTAATAAATGGATACAAAAATAGCCTGCGCAAATGGGCCACTGTAAATCATGGAATGCTATTTGTGCTATGATTATCTGAGTTTTTGATAAGGTAGTTTAGCAGGTAAATAAAACTCGAAGATTCCGCAATTTTCGATAATTTTAGTGCACACAATTTATTTTATTTTCTAATTTTTATTTTAGTCATAATTTGTTTTACAAGATTATAATATTACTAGCTGGTGCCCGAGACTTCGTCTGCGTGGATTGAGGATTTTTGGTTCCCACGGGAACTCTTTAATTTTCCGGGATAAAAAGTAGTCTATGTGTTATTCCAGACTATAATCTGTCTCGGTGCCAAATTTCATCCAGATCCGTTCAGCCGTTCTGGCGTGATTGAGTAACAAACATTCATCCACCCATCTATCCATCCATCCATCTAAACTTTCGCATTTATAATAAAATTAGTAGATAGAAGATAGATAGAAATAGAAATAGAATAGAAAGTAGAATAGATTAGTAAAATAAAAATGGAAGTAATCATTCTAAACAGGTCACATAAAAAAGTGGCAAAAAAAACTGTTTTGTTTGTATGTAAGCAAGTGTGGGCGCAGTGTGCGTTGATAGTTCGCGGTAATGGGACTGTCAGGTGTTTGAGCTGCAGGTATCGTTTATTTTGCCTCCTCACTGTTTATTCCTGTGTCTACGACCTGACTGCTTTTATGGAGTAAACGTTATTAAGGTATCTGTATGAAAGGTTACGGAAAGCTTTTTAGCACCTCATAATTTATGATTGTCCATTAGACTGTGTATAAATCTAGTTTTAGTTTAAAGGATAATTATATTTATTCTTTCTCATTTTTAAATGGTTGGACAAATATTATGTGGATTTGCAAAATATATGAATTTAACTAATTAAAGAATTGTATTGGAATATTTTTTTCACTGCTAATAATTGAGTATTCATTTACCTATAAAAGTTTTAAGAATTGCAATATTTGTGTGTTTGTTTAGGTTAAATCTTACAACTGAATTTCATTAAAACAGTTATCCCCAACCGATTGAGCTCAAATATTGCATACACTTTTAGTTTGGATGTCAATACATGGTTAGCTAAGTGACGTCATTTTTAAATCTAATATGGCGGACTCCTAAAGATAGTGGGTTAAACAGACAGGACAAATATTAAGATTTTATTAAAAAACTTGCAGAAAAATTAAAACCTAATAAGTATTATTATTATCAAGCCACATAGATTTGGTTCTCCTATCTGATTTAATGAGTACCATAACTAACGTTATAGTTTACGAGCCCTAGATAAATAGGAACCCCTTATTTTTCTAAAACTCTCACGGAATAACCAGGCCCGTGGTATCGAACAAATGTGCCTAATCATAGAATCAATGTTCAATCATTGCGATCAGACGCGGCCCGTAATCCACCAACAATTGCAAGAATTATTGTAATCATGCCATTGTATTACGTTTTATATTGTTTCGCTTGGTTCTGGATCTAACTAACGTGAATGCCTGTAATTTGAATTAGAGCCGAATATCATCGGAAAAGTAAACGCTTTTCGTTTTTTTATGCGATGGTAAAGTTTTGATAGTGATCTCTCCTCGTTGTCGTCATCATCGTCGACGGCCACTGCTGAGCATTATTAGGTCACTTGTATGGACGTCTAAACGCCGTGGTCTTGCGCCACCTGGATCCTACAGTGGCTTCCTGAGAATCGCTGAATGTGAGGAGTGAGGAGTCTGCTAATGTTGCACTTTGCGCGTTTTCGTCACTTTTATATAGTCGCACACACTTCGTAGTTCTACCACGGAATAGGTAGTATGTTGTTGTATGTCTACCTTCTCGTCGCTTGAGCGGAGAATTCGCGGGATCGCGCGATTAAGTTCTTCTTCTTCTTATTTTGTTTTATGGCCTTTATTAGTGCCACACCAGCACAATGCACTTTGCCAATGACAGCGATTAAGTTAACTAGTTGCAGTATCACGCCAGCACCATGTGACGTTTCTGTACCCCAACGTCCATTGCTTCTTCGAGCTATGTGCTCCGCGCCTATTGCCACATCAGCGTTGCAACTAGTCAAGCTAATCTCTTTTGGTAGTAGAAAGCATGCTGAATTAGGAAACCCTTATCCCAAATCGATGAGTTCGCTGCAATCATATCGTATTAAGAATATCATAGGTAATTAAAAAGAAGTAGGTAAGTACTAAATGGAAATAGAATGAGAACAGAGAAAATTATAATTCGGAAATGTATTGAAAAAGTGTAAATCTATCTAGGTACCTATCTTTCACTTAACATGGTAGAGTTGGTAGACGTGGCAATTCCATTATTTTTAAGTATATTGGCACTCAAGTTCATTCCCGTAGTACCCTGCAATATTTTACGTGTAGTGGGAACAATAACGACAGCGATTTGGAATTGGAATTGCTTCCATCTTGTTTTCATATCGCACGCATTGGCGCGCGCCGGTAGCTGGCCACTTTAGCTCGATAAAGGATAATCGTAGTCCATTAAGGTAGGCCAGTTCATATTTCAGATGAGAATTTTCAATGAGATGTAAGGTGTAGGCGTCTTAAGGTGTCTCTCCACTAAAATGGAGTGCCAGCCGCCAACCAACGATACGCTTTCCACGCTGCGTGTTCGCCACTCCAGCACTTTGGGACCCCATTCATCCATACCACCCCCAATTCCAGTTTACCGTAGTTAAAAATTAATCATTTATATTGATAAGAATATTGTTCGGGCATAAAAAAATGTTAGGTATTGGGTTTTTCAGTTAAGAAATACTCAGAACCAACAGTCAGGTGGAAGTTGGTGGTGTTTCACCCCCGTGTCCCGGAAAACACGTTAAGCCGTCGGTGCCGGTTATTGGAGCAGCTTGGTGGGACTAAGCTCTAATTCCCTCTCTCCTATGAGAGTGGAGGCCTCTGCCCAGCCGTGGGACGTTAATGGACTGTAGTGGATTGATAAGAAAGCTATTGAATTTTGAAATTTTACAATAATTATACTCAGTCGAAGCTTTCCCGCGCCTACACGCAATCTGTAATCGAATTACGTTCAACAAAATTAGATAATTGTCGATAGTTATCACTTAATTGTTAATTGTAACCGCACAGTGGCTTATCGATTGCTACAGATAACTGGGTTGTGACCTAAGATTAGGGATGTCAGGTGCAGAAAAGTATTTAAGCGAGTTCAAGCTATATCAGATAAAAATATATGTGTACTTAAGCGCCTATATCCATACTAATATTATAAATGCGAATGTGTGTCTGTCCGTCTGTCTGCTTTCACGGCCCATCCTTTCAACCGGTTTTGATGAAATTCGGTATAGAGTTAAATTGTATCCCGGGGAAGGACATAGGCATCATCTAGTGATAAAATAAGGCCATGATATACTATCAGACTTGTATACTGAACAGCTTTTATAGCAGTTTATATAAACTTATGTCGCTCCTACCCAGATATATAATGTTAAAAAAAAACAAAAAAGAAACCGGATTCCAAACGTGAAAAGCGAGAACGTCGTCGAATAGTTATTGAAAATCATTGTAAGATTTGTCAGTAAGTATACAGGTTTTTTTATGAAGCATCCTTCAAAGCAATAAGCATGACTACGGAAGGGACAAGCTAGTATGTCGAATTATAAATGTAAATATAATTCAAATCTTTATTTTTTATTACCTCAAAACTGATATCGTTAGAGTGGCATCCCTGCCACAGCTGAGGTGATCCAAGGCAATTAAATTTACATGCAGGAGGTGTGAGATATGATTTCAGGTAATATAAACAGGGCCATGGTCTGTGTAACAATTAATTGGGTTGCAAGCTGCAGCTTTAAAAGATATTATTATCTCAATATTTACGAAAGCTTTAAAGCTTAACCGTTTTTATTAATTGGTGTAAGTGGTGATTGGTCTAGTGATTAGCAGATTCAACTGCGGCCAATGTGGACACGGGTTCGAGCCCCGGGTCTGGCCATGATTACATGAGAAAACCCCATTACTTAATAGTAATGGGTTTTTCTGACTAGAAATTCTCAGTGCTAGCCCGTAGTTAGGAAGTTGGTGGTGTTTCACCTCCGTGCCCCGGAGAGCACGTTAAATCGTCGGTCCCGGTTATTATCGCTAACATGATAATAGTCGTTAAAGCCCGCCAACCCGAATTGGAGCAGCGTGGTGGGTCAAAGCTCTCATTCCCTCTCTCGTATGAGAGCGGAGGCCTGTGCCCAGCAGTGGAACGTTAATGGGCAGTAGTGGAAGCGGTGATATTTTTTTGATGATAAACATATTACTAGCCGATGCCCGTGACTTCGTCCACGTGAATTGAGTTTTTTTGGTTCCCGCGGGAATCTTCAATTTTCCGGGATAAAAAGTAGCCTATGTGTTATTACAGACTATAATCTATCTCTGTGCCAAATTTCATTCAGATCCGCTGAAATTTCATTCAGCTGTTCTGGCGTGATTGAGTAACCAACATTCATCCATCCAAACTTCCGCATAATTATAATATCAGAATAGAAGATTCTTTAGAAAATAGAAATGCCGCTGTTCTGGATAGCTTCCGAAGCCATCACACCTTATTCAGTAAGTGAGTGAGTGAATAAAATCAATTCAGTATTTA
Source organism: Erebia aethiops (assembly GCA_923060345.2). Classification (NCBI taxonomy): domain Eukaryota; kingdom Metazoa; phylum Arthropoda; class Insecta; order Lepidoptera; family Nymphalidae; genus Erebia; species Erebia aethiops. The sequence continues at coordinate 25,111,198 of OV281083.1, read as the reverse complement.
CTATAATGACAAAACTATTAGGCCTAAGTGGAGCCCTTGTCTCGCTACGCGTTACGGTTTAAGTGGACGGTACAATAAAATTTTACTACTTCACCAACGGCTACTAGGTTGTTATATTTTTTTAAGTTAAATTTAAGTGCAGCAAGACAAATTAAGATTGAGATAAGACTAGGCAGATAAAGTTCTTTAGGTTGACTTTCTTAATTAATATTTATTTATGGTGTTAGAACTACTCTTTTAATTTCCCGCTAGCTACGAGAAGTTACGGGCGCTATGGGCGAAGAAAGAAAGTGATTAAGATCCGGTAGGATGTCGCGTAGAGACAACTGCACCTATGGCAGTTTAATATTCCCGCGTTTAAGGCGAGTCACCTGCAAGATTTTAGGAGGTGAGGTGTGGGGTGCCGCCCGCGCGTCTCGCGTTACGTTTCTCGTAGAGACTGGCGGGGAAGCGGGCAGCGCGGTATATTCTGAAACCGCTTGGCAACGTTCAAGTTCTGGGATTAATTTGAATTAAATAAATATAGGACTTCAGTTTGAAATAAAGTTTAGCAGGTTCTCATTATTACTTCATGAGGAATTTATCCATATAAAAATGATGAGCAAAGTCGAAAATTTTATTAATAAAAAATTCGTTTTAAACTTTTAATTTAGCCTTTTTCAAGATTTTTTTTGATCGAGTAAAGTACATCCTATCGTGTAACAAATTAGCATTCTTTAGACAATATCTTTAAGTGTATCGGATATTTTTTGTAAGACCGTTATTTAATAGTAAATACCGAAAACATTTGATCTAGCAAACCAGTTTTCGCCGCTGAGCTGAGGTGACTCGCCTTAATAGTTAGCCCGCTACCAAATGGTAGCGGCCTAACTATTAAACGCGGGAATATTATTAGACCGCACCATCACTTACCTCAAGACGAGGTCGCAGTTAACGACTTACTAGTTGTAATGGAACGATTTTTTAAAAATAAACAATTGGAAACACAAACTTACTGGATTTCTAACTAATGAATATAGTAATGAAAGAACTTGAAGTTTAATTCGCACAAATTTTCGAGTCAACATCTCCTGAAGATGTTTCAGTGTCCGAGTGAAACGTACGTTGAGAATAATTTGGAAGATTTATGTGGTGTGGTGAATAAATTGCAAGATACACACTGTACCACATCAAACTTTGACGACCTCCGTGGCGCAGTGTGTAGCGCTGTTGCCTTAACGTGCGGAGGTCCCGGGTTCGATCCCCGGCAGGGTCAATTTTGGGAATTTATAATTTCTGAATTTTCCCTGGTCTGGCCTGGTGGGAGGCTTCGGCCGTGGCTAGTTACCACCCTACAGGCAAAGACGTGCCGCCAAGCGATTTAGCGTTCCGGTCCGAAGGGGTATGCGTTTAATATAACTGCCATGCCCCTAACAGGTTAGCCCGCTACCATCTTAGACTGCATCATCACTTACCATCAGGTGAGATCGCAGTCAAGGGCTAGCTTGTAGTGGAGAAAAAAAAAAAAAACTTCCAGTTCTTTCATTATCATGAACTTCCGCAAAGTAACAACTGTAATCCTATAATAAATAGTAGGTATGGAAACCGAATAGATACAGTTGACGACTTCTGTGTGTTCAATATGGACATTGCACAGTTGATAACATCGTCAAGTGACATAAAATTGTGCCGGCTACACTGCATACTGAATGCGCTTACAGTGAAGAAATATATACCACGCGGATTCATTGAAATACCACTGCCATAGAGCCACTGGATAACCTGCTCTATTTAAATTGTAAATGTGCCACAACTTGATTATTTCTCTATATTAATGAAGATCTCTCTCTGCGTGTCGTATTCCTCATTACTGAGGTTCGTGACCCCTTTCCAGTAATTAAATAATAGTAGGAGTTTTCTTGGGATAATAATGCGGTGGGTTCCCACGTTCTTCCACACATATTAATGAAGATAGGGGGTTATCAGATAGAAGCGGACTTACCCCGGCTTCACTTGGATGAATGTTCTGAAAGTTTATCCTTGTAGATCTCCGTGGTAAACAAAATATTCGTGCAAAGTTGCTCTTTAAGCTCTTTGCGATTTGAGCTGTATGTTGATATTTAAGTCAGTCAGTAGGTACCTCGTTTTATATTAAATTATACATACATATACCGAGCTATTTAGCAGATGGCAACTTCCAAACAACTGTCAAATAATGGGTGATGTTGGCATGGTATTCTTTAATATTATTTTATCGTAGAAAATGTGTAAAGAGTGTTTTGCATCCTTGAAATAGCTCATAATTTGCTACGGAAAATTTCGAATGCTCCCTTGATAGATTTAAACATGATTAAGTCCATGTATTTTAATTTATAACCCTAAGAGACTTAGATCATCAGAATCGTAATAAAATAATTAATACTCAAACGATTAGACTCTAAGAACAAGTTTGCAATGTTTGTTCCTAGATTAGACCTGGATTTTTTTAATTCAGACCTTTTCAGTTCCATTAAACTGGTTAAGGCCTAGTATCACAATATTATTACTGCATTATCATCAATTTAACATCAAGAGTGGAGACCAACAAAAAGCAGCGGTTCATTGATTTAGGTTCTAGTCACTTCTAGTTATAATTGCATATCTTTGTTTATCTGTTTGTTACTGGAGTATCGCGATGTAGTTATAGTTCTCGGGTCACGTTCTAGACAAAGCCTATGGGTTTATGTCTTAATTAAGGACCACACGCTCTATACTAGAATCGAGTGTGTAGGAATTCTAAATATTTGAAAGCTTAAGACACCTTTTAAGAGATAAATGAAGTAACTTTGTATAACTTTCATTATAGCTCTAGTAATTTTGTAAGGAACCGAACTTGGTTCTAACCAAGCACTAGAGTACATTATACCACGTTTGGAGCACATTTATCAAACTGTAACTAAAAGTGGCCTGAGCCAGGGTGGACCTTTTCAAATTGACTGTAATAATCCACAGAAAATTTAAGGAACAAGAAGCTTAATTAGCTGTAATTCGTCAATCTATGTGGCTTAGCTTAGCTTGCACATACTCATACACTGTCTGCTTGGGCGAATTACAGCGAGTTAAACTTCTTGTTTCATTATAATGGACTTCCGCAAAGTTACGCTTGCTTCTGACCAAAGAAGATTTGTTTATAAAATAAATGAAATACCATAATAATTTATGCTTCTAAGCTTGTAAACGAATAATCAAGCTAGCGACTACTGTCGTATTTAAATGCCAATTTAATCAGTTTAACAACCGGAGGGCAAGGAAATATCACCCGGCGTATTGTTACAAGCTGTGGACGTGAATTTGTTAAACCTGCAACTAGCTGTGATAGTTGAAGTTATCGGCTTGATACCGCTGTTGAAATTGTTAATTAACTAGTGTTTGTTAAGTGCACACCGATTTATGACACTATATCAGAATAAAGGGGCCATATTGAAAATTGAATTGAATTATGGGAGTTTCTTTACTGTACTGCCCAAAAAAAGGGAGTGTAATGTTTTTCAGGTGATGGCATGAATGTCAGTTTTTTTTATTTCCACCATAACTTCTAAATGTCTGAAAACATTTGAATGTTTAGTGTTCACTTGTTTGAAAACTGTAAATACAATATATTTAAAAATACCATTGCGGGTATACCTTGAATAATTATTATATCCTTCTCACATTTTAGTAAGTAAGTAAAAAAAGTAGGTAAAAACAATTTATTACACACAAACAATTAACAAAACAGAGATAAAACTAATCATGATATTACAACTTGTTGCTGTGTAAAGGCGGCCTTATCACTAAGAGTGATCTCTCTTATATGCAACCTTTTTAATTTTAGTTTCATTTTGGCCACTTAACTAGTGTTTGCTATGTGCATTAAATACCAAAATCAACCAGATTGGTTAAATAGAGTCTATCTTTTACAATAACTGTCACCTAATGAGCTTAGGTGTTCCCTAAAATTTTGGCATCGTGGCGAAAACGAGCATAAACGTAGGAACGTGATTATTTTGGTTGTGTAGAAAAGTTCTTTTAAAGTTTTTGCTATTTTATAATTATTCGAGTGCATGCCTATAGGATCTGCGATCTCCAAAGCGAAGCGTCATTGTGGACCATCTGCAACTTGCAACTGATTATTACCCATTAGGTACTCAATTAAAATATCTTATGGATATAATTGAGGCCCCATTTTCTACCGAGAATATAAATAGCAAGCAAGGTAATAGAATATACGAGTACAGCAAGAAACTCGGCACCCGCTAAAAATAAGTATCATTTAAATTATGACGTTATTTCCATTTAATCAGAATTAAATGGAAATAACAGTTTTGCATATAGGTACAATTTAATCTGTTTTCCTTAATGTTCTGTTAGAGCTTGCTGGAATCTAAGACCAGATCGGTCTCATTGTTAACTAGAATTCAAACAACAATGCGAATAAAGTTGAGATCATACTGGGGTGTACTAATAGGTAATATAGAAGTGAGTGAAATAAAAATAAATTTAAGTATGTGGTAAAGTATGGAATTATTAACGTCGTCTAAGAATTAAAAGAAATGATTTGGAATATCGCAGTCACTTTCATAAGTAGAAGTTGTATTCTGATATATAATATATTCTATATTTGTTAATATATATACCGACTTCCAAAAAAGGAGGAGGTTCTCAATTCGGCGCGTATTTTTTTTTTGAGAACATATTAGTGTATATATTTCCTGTGTAGATGGCTAATATCAATTGTGATTTGTCGATGTCGCGTTGGTGGAATTTTAAACAGGTCGCACTTATGCACAGACTTATGTCTGGATGCAGCCTGAGTGATAATATTGTCTAACTCTGAATGACGCCTGTAATTAGATACGGTGGAGTAAAACCAGCCACCACCAATTAATTGTCCCAGGTGTAACATTGAATTAATATGTTTTGACATTATCTCGACGAATTCGAACTTATGAGTCACTAGATTGCTCTTATCTTTGCTTAGCCATTGTCTGAGCTATGTACCTAGCATACGTATTCATTAAATAATTGATCAGTTAAGATCGAAATGACTTGAAAGTTTAAAAAAATACTAGATGGTGGCCGTGATTCGTCTGCGTTGGTTTAGATTTTTGAAAAATCCCGCAGAAACTCTTTTATTTTCTAAGATAAAAAGAAAATATCCTTACTCGGGAAGCAATCTATCTCTGTACTAATTTGCGTCAAAATCGGTTGAACTGAAAATGTATCAGTTAAAATTAAGATCATAATAACTTGAATGTTTTAAAAATAATACTAGATGGTGCCCGTAACTTCATCTGCGTTAATTTAGATTTTGGAAAAATCTTGCAGGAACTCTTTTAATAAACAGGATAAAAATAAAATATTCTTTCTCGGGATGCAATCTATCTGTAGATTGTATCTAGATGTACTAATTTGCTCCGTACTAATGACCCTGAAAGCGTAGCAGACAGATATACAGACACACTTTGGCATATTGATTTGTAATATAGCATAGATATTTATTGATTTAAGAAAAGATTTTGTTAGAATCAGTTTGTCTAATAAATACTTGTGATGGTATAAACTATGAAGAAAGTATTATGAAAAATTGTTTTAAGATCCTATAGTTTTAAGATAGATCCTATATTAAGTTCAACATATTCACACACGACATTGTACCTACGTTGCACAAAATTCCCTTATGTTTTAGTAAGATAACTAAACCGTTCTATTCTGTGTTAACCATGCAAATCTTATACAAAATCTACGCATTATAATTTCCAAGAACCAAAGTGCAAAGTGTCACAACTTGCAAGTATGACAGTGTTTTGCATGATTTACCTACTATAAATGATTGTAGTAACATGATAATAAATAGATAGATAAATACTTTATTGCACACATGAGAGAAAAATACAAAGTAAAGTTAACTATAACTAGATATGCAAAGGCGGCCTTATTGCTTACTAAGCAATCTCTACCAGACAACCTTTGGTGAGAGAATATATAATGAAATAGTTAGGTATTTGTTACATAACAATGATTAATCGTGATATCAAAGAAGATTATGAATTGAAAACATATATACAAACTTATTTATATTTTATGTACATATAGGTAAATACAATGCGATCTGTACTATTATAAAAGCGAATGTTTGGATGGATGTATGGATGTTTGTTACTCACTCACGCCCGAACGGCTGAACGGATTTGGATGAAATTTATCACAGAGATAGATTATAGTATGGATAGTTAATACTTTTTATCTCGGAAAATTAAGTAGTTCCCGCGGGAACAAAAAAACCTCAATCCACGCGGACGTAGTCGCGGGCATTAGCTAGTAAGCAATATTTATTGATTTAGGCACTAGGCACCAAAAGAAAATATAGATTTGTTTTGTTTCTTATATGACAAATGTTGGTTTAGACTAGTCTTCTAAAATTCACGTTTGATTTTCTTTTCTTACAAGCTTTAATTCTTTTTACCCTCGACGAAACGGAGACGGTATATGTGTTTGCCCTTAGAGGTTGTGTGTTTGTTTGTTTGTTTGTTTGTTTGTTTGTGCACTTTTTTGTTACCATTTTTCTCAAAAAGTACTGGGCCGATTGAGATGCAGTTTTTTGCATTAGATGTGTATACCTTGTGAGAAGGTTCTTAGATATATTTTAGGACCATAGACAACCGAGCTGAGCTGTAGTCTATGATTTTAATTTTTCAATATGTTACCATTTTTCACAAAAAGTACTGGACCGATTGAGATGCGGTTTTTTGCATTGGATATGTATAGCTTGTGAGAAGGTTCTTAGATATATTTTAGGACCATAGATAACCGAGCTGAGCTGTAGTCTATGATTTGAATTTTTCAATATGTTACCATTTTTCACAAAAAGTACTAGGCCGATTGAGATGCGGTTTTTTGCATAAGAAACCTATAGCTTGTGTGAAGGTTCTTAGATATATTTTAGGACCATACACAACCGAGCTGAGCTGTAGTCTATGATTTTAATTTTTCAATATGTTACCATTTTTCACAAAAAGTACTGGGCCGATTGAGATGCGGTTTTTTGCATTAGAAACGTATAGCTTGTGAAAAGGTTCTTAGATATATTTTAGGACCATAGACAACCAAGCTGAGCTGTAGTCTATGATTTTAATTTATCAATATGTTACCATTTTTCATAAAAAGTACTGGGCCGATTGAGATGCGGTTTTTTGCATTAGATATATTTAGCTTTTACCTAGATGCTGCCTAGGGTCTCATGATGGAGCCAGGAGGTGGTCATAGGAACTCCTTAAGTTCGCATCGTAAACCCGTCGTGTTTGGACTCTTTTCATTTGTCTTGACTAGCACTTTGTACCTAGATGCTGCCCAGGGTCTCATGATGGAGCCAGGAGGTGGTCATGGAAACTCCTTAAGTTCTTATAGTAAACCCGTCGTATTTGATTTCTATTGATTTGTCTTGACAAGCGCTTTGTACCTAGATGCTGTCCAGGGTCTCATGATGGAGTCAGGAGGCGATCATGGGAACTCCTTAAATTCTCATCGTAAACCCGTCGTGTTTGGACTCTTTTGATTTGTCTTAACAAGCACTTTGTACCTAGATGGAGCTTTGCAGTTCGTCGTGGGTTTTTTTAAATTTTTAATTTTATTACTTGTTACGTAACTTTTTAGCGTTACAACAAGGTCACAACTCAAAAATTCTGAAACATCTTTTCAACACAACCTAAGTATGTACCTATGTCTAAATAACAACATAAAGATTTTTCATTAACTTTTCTTTGGTATCTTGAAATACCGCACTACAGACAAGCAATAAGATATTATTTTGAGTTGCTCTGCAAATTATGACATTGGTACTGCTCAGAAGGTCGAGAAATTAGCCAAGCCTTACCTTCATCCTTTTACGTTCCCTACATTAATTATAACACCTCTTTAACTCGAAATTTATGGCGTTGTTTTGTTAGTCATTACTCGGTTTAAGTGGTCTTGGGGGTCTTTTTTGCTACGTCTGCTTGATATTGGGTGTTTATGTTGCCATAATTTATTACCTCGGGCGGTGGTTTTTATGTTTTGATAGCTTTAAGGTGGCCGTAAACTTACCGGTACCGATATGCTAGCTTACTAGGTGAGAGTACGTTTTTTTTGGTTTGCATATTATGACTAGAATGCTCCAAGCTGCAGCTTGTAGGTTTATTCAAAGGTAAGTCGGTGCATACGTGAGTCTGTGTTCTGCAATTTCTATCAAGGTATTTGCCTGGTGGGAGGCTTCGACCGTGGCTAGTTACCACCCTACCGGCAAAGACGTGCCGCCAAGCGATTTAGCGTTCCGGTACGATGCCATGTAGAAACCGAAAGGGTATGGGTTTAGGGGTATGGGTATGCCATGCCCCTAAAAGGTTAGCCCGCTACTATCTTAGACTGAATCATCACTTATTATCAGGTGAGATCGCAGTCAAGGGCTAGCTTGTAGTGGATAAATAAAAAAAAGAAAAAAAAAGAGTCGATCCACTTTAAGGATAAGTACCTGGATGAACGAGCTTTGCTGGGTATTTTTTTTTGGTAATTCGTGTTTTTTGGAAATTATATTTAAATTTTAAAAAATCCGACTGGAGACATCTGGACTCGAACCGGGGGTTTCTGGTTTCGGCCCAATTTATCACCTTGACCTTTCTTTTAATCCTAATCAATCTAACCTAGTAGATGGTAGAGAGATATCGTAGCAGTTTTTCATTGCCTGAAAACACGGATAAAACGACATTTTATAAAAATGAATCCTATAGCTAGATCGATTAATCGCCCCCGAAACCCGCTGCATACTAAATTTCATAAAAATCTATATTATCTTAGGCTATGATTATAGCAAGAAGATCCCACTACAGATACTCTACTACCCCAGGTAGACAGGCGACATCAAGTGAATAGCAGGAAGCCGCTGGAAAAAATATCATAGAGTAAGTATGAAACTTCCAACAAAAGACATGCATTGTCCAGCAGTGGATGTCTGTTGGTGGGTTGGGAGGACGACGAGGATTCCAGCAGTTGGATTATATGGCCATATTATTAAGTAATTTGACGTGCTGTGCTCTCGACCGGCCCGGACCGGTTACGGTCAAGTCTGTGAGCACGTGGCAGATTTATTGTTGGACGTTTCAATCCGGGCGATCTGCGGAGCTTAAGGTTTTTTGTTGGCTCGCAATTTTCTATTTGTTTGCGGTTTGGGATCGCGAGTAGGCTTGCCGGCGTGTGCTTTAATATCTGTATTTTTGTAAGTGTTAGAGTTTATAATAATCATGAGTAGCCCTTAGATAGAGTCCATGTCACGAAAGAAAGCCCCGCGGGAACTAGTGGAACTAATTAATCGATTTTACTAATAGATCTGACGACCTCCCTGTCGCAGTGGTTAGCGCTGTGGTCTTATAGTGGGAGGTCCCGGGTTCAATTCAGATTTTTCATGGATATAACCTGAGAAATGACGGACTTTCATACAAACTTACAACTCTTATTTTACCCCTTTGGGGGTGGAATTTCGAAAAACCCTTTCTTAGTGGATACCTAATCTTCACAAATAACACACCCTCTAAATTTCATGTCTCTATAGGACCAGCGGTTTAGGCTGTGCGTTGATATATAAGTCAGTCAGTCAGTCAGTAAGTCAGGACTTTGAATTTTATATATATAGACTAAAATAGATTGGCTAGTGACAACGGCTTCTAATATAATTCAATGACTAGTAAGGAAAATCCTTTTCACGAGTCACTGTAGGTTAAGTAGGTATGATTGAATTTTTGTAATCTAAATCAGTATTATTGAGTACAGAAATATTCTTCCTGGAAACATATTTACTACGAACCTTATCATTTTCCTTCTAGGTGCTTGTTTATCGTCTTAGTTGGAACTATATATCAAAACATGTAATTGAAACACTAGAAAACCAAGCGGTAAAACCACCATGACATCATATTCCTGGATGCTGTACAGGACTTAAGAAAAACCGCATTATAGCGTCGATTTTTTTTTCTACATCTGTAGATAATACGTATACGTGTATCTGCACTCGAAACGAGGCAGCGACATTATGGTGCAACTCTATGATCCAACCTCGCCTCGTCACCAGGGGCCATACTGCCGAAGCTTAAAGCAATACTTAAGCAATATTAAGCAATAATGCTCAAAATGACAGTTTGATGTCACGTCTCACGTATGACGTTCATAAATTAAGGATTATAATTCTAAAACACGAAAAGCAACAATAATGGTAGAATATGAGATAATACGTGATCAGACGACAAAGAAGTTGATAAAATAGATCATCTCTATTGGAATGGACTAAGAATGTGGACCTCGCGGCCTCAACTTGCCAAGAGGCTGCGATGGACTCGAGGGACTCAAGTTTTATTTTAAGTAGTATTTAACTAACAAGACATTTTTTTTATCCACTACAAGCTAGCCCTTGACTGCGATCTGCGATGTTGCCACAGTAAATAAACTTATTTATTTATTAACCTCGAACACTCCCCGTTGCAGATTATTTAAAGCACATAAAGAAAGACGCCTCTTCAGTGTCCCAGGGTCTCTTGACAAATTATTGTACAGGCTATTCTACCTACCACCTACCACCACCTTCCACCTACCATCTACCTCCGCCACCTACCTTCTACCACCTATTCTGTGGTAGAAGGTAGAAAGTGGAACTCTGCAGGTATTTAATCCAATCCCCCAATAAAGTAATCGGCAACCTGAACAATGGAAGCGGGCACGTGCACATCGAATTGTTTTCTACCGCATAAAAATATTCAACGCACATCGACGCACGGGCAAATAAAAGATACGAGATGCTGTAGTGCTGTAGGTATTTTCGACATGCTATCGACTTTTCTTAAATTTTTTAATAATAGTTTGAGTTGTTCACTTCAAATTTTGTAAGTGCTTATTTTTCAATGATTTTGCGGGCAGATTTGGCAGAATTTGCAAAATTATTACACATCGAAAGAGCATGAGTTTAAATAATTATTAAAAAACAATTACAATCACTATTATCTAAGCCATAACTTCCTATCTAGCTCTTCATCCACCTTGGAAGGTAGATAAAGGTATGTAGTATCCTACATACCACAGGTGCTTCGTAAAATATTTCATAAAGCTAAGGTACGTACCTACTTAAGATAAACCAATGAACTAAATAAAATCATGAATTTATCGATAAAGCTCAGAAACCCAAACTGAGCGCGACGAATCACCTTGAATAGCGGTGCGTATCTCGCATTATCTCGGGCATCCCTCTGTCCATGTTCTCGCATATTACGAAAGCGTTTTAAACCAAAGGATACGCCTACCAGAAATGCTTGTCCGAGATGTGGAATTTTATCGATAAAGCTCAGAATCCCAACCCTAGCGCGAAGAATCGCCTTGCATAGCGGCGCGTACGGGAATCTCGCGTTACGCGCATCCCACTTTCCATTTCCTCACATATTACAAAAGCTTTTTACACCAAGGGGTATGCCTGGCAGGAATGCTTGTTCGAGATGTGGAATCTTATCGCTCGTATTTTACTTTGTTGCTTTCGATGAATAAACTTTTTTTACGGTAGATAATAAAAGTGGGTTTGATATCAGTTGGAGTCCTTTAGATGATTTTTTCTATGGTTATTCATACAAGGAAAGCTAAAAAAATTATAAAAGTACTGAGTTTATAATGTAAGTACAATACACTTTTGTACTGTAGGTATTTAGATAGATAGATTATTACGTCTATTTCTGATTACAGTTAAAATTTAGATAGATATTCTTTTTGAGATTTATAGCTGATGGCTAAAATAATTTGTGAATTAGAAGACTGATTATTAACATGACAACATAGCATTAACGATTTCTTTATAACGTTCAGTTCCACATTAAGAAACGATTTTAGGAATTTCTTTGAATTTTCAGGAACGTAAGGAAGTAAACAAGTCAAATACGTGAAAATAAACATTGATTGTTTGAGTAGTAGACCTACTAGGTACTAATTCCTGTAAGTAACAGAATAATAGAATATGTGTGGACAACTGAACGAAGACAGGCTAAAAATTGTGTGTGTCAGCTTCGACGCACGACTGGAGTTTACTCTTTACGAACGATTATAAAATGTACTTAGAGATTATTAAATGAGGGTAAATGAACGCATTTTTTACATTACTGAAAGCATGCTTGATACATTTATTTATATTAATTATATAATTTCAAAACATTACATAGGCATGGAAAGATGAACAAGTGTTACCATGGAAACATTAAGTCAATAACGTAAAGGAGAAAGTTTGTTTTTACTCCCCATAAATTTTCATACCCCGCAAATCGATTCAGGAGGTAAACTCCAAAAAGCTAGGCCTGATTGTTGTTTTTAAGTTTTTATGGTTACAGGTCCAGATGTATATTGCAAATAGCTTCAAAAATGTTTTCTTCTTTTGTACCTACTTATATACAGCTTTACGTCCTCGCTTATATAGATGCGCAGGATTCCTTTCGCATTATGAGGATAAAGGTATTGTTCGCATTGTTTATTGGACGGGCACAATAGCCTGAAATACGCGATAGTCGAATAAAGTGTATGCGATCAATAAATATGTCCCCGACATGGTATGGTAATATTGAAATCGGTTTTAAAACAAAGAATTGTTTACGTTAAATAAATAAAAGGTTACAGCTTAGCTTACTGTACGGAGTTCGGTATCGTGTATCGAAAGATTGATTTACTTTTAAATACAAGCAGATAACAATTTTAACAAAATGACTACAATGACTGACTCAAAAATGTTCTCTTATTTTGGACGTGCCTCTTAGGTACGTATATTATACCATGTAAGCATTTTCCACTGAAAATGTAAGGATGACTTCTTACCAGAAAGCACGACAAACCAGTCGCGGAACGCCTCTGGATCCAAACGCCGCAAGACCGCAGCCCATGGATGTCTCTATTAAAAATGTATTGTATGTCCAGCAGTGGTAGTCTATCGCCTTTAATTGACAGAAAATAATAATTTAATTACATAAAAAAACACTGTGGGTTGCAAAAGTCAGGACTCATTTTCACATTTACATAACATTTTAACAAAATTTTACATTAAATCTTTATTAATTTTGGATATAAGAATACTTACTTTTGCCACGCCACTTTACAAGATGTGGGAATCAACCCAAGTAGTATTTAAAAAAATTTTTTACCGCACTATGGATAAAAAGAATCTGGTGGATAAACTTTTGGAGATTAAGAAATTACATACGTTAGCGCGACTGGACAAAACGCAATTAGGCACTAATTTCTGAACTTTGCGGACATTTTGCGTGGCCTGAAAGCAGTATCAAAGTTTCATTTAGTTTATTTTAATATTATAGCTGCCATACCAGCTTTTTTTAACCACCTTACCTTATTTAGTCTTACTACCAGGTGAGATACGTACAGTCAAAGGGCTATCTTGTCATCATGGATAAAAAGCTTGTTTGTTTTTGTTTCGTCTAATTTCAAGCTCTCGTCGCTCAACAAAATAGAACGTGCCGGTTTCTAAAAAGTGGCCGAGCCACTTCATTAGCGCAACAAGCCGTCGACTCCTGCGCATCGCTATGTATTTTGTATGAGACTCCCAAGCGGGTGATGCTACTACGTTTTACTAATATAATATTTTTACTAACGATTCTCGATCGACAATTCTCATTCCTATAGAGGAGACTTCGGCTCAGTGCTGAGCCAGCAATGGGGTTGAAATGCTGATGATGATTACTAGTCGGTCGGTCTCGGCTTGGCTGCCTTGGAATTTTCGAAAATTCGGCCTTATATCTTGTCTACATTGTATAAATCCGAGGGATTGAGCTGGACGTTGATAAGTCAGCCAGTGAGTGAGTCAGGACTTTTCTTTTGATTTTTGTAATAGGTAGTTTAATCATAGAATGGTGCAATTTACATTGAGATGTTTGAAGTATAATTGTTGTGCAAGTAACAAGGACTAATAATTTAGTCGGTCAACTTTTATTTTCAAACATATTCAATTTTGTCGATCTTTCACACGAACACGGACTTTCTCTCGCCAGACCAAAATTTTGCATCTACGGCATGTTTGCACATTAAAGCTCGTAGCTGTAAAAGCTGCGTGTTATCGGCTCATGATCTCATTAGGGGTCATGCATGGAAAACAGCGCTTCAATGCATGCCGGCCGGCTGCAGTCACGCAGTGCAGTGGTGGTGTATTTTTTTTATCCGGTTAGCACTTGACAGCGATCCCACCTGATGGTAAGTGATGATGCAGTCAAGATGGTACCGGGCTAACCAGTTAAGGGCATGTCAGTTATATTTAACCCATACCCCTATTTGGTTTCTACACAGCATCGTACTGGGTACGCGAAATCGCTTGGCGGCACCTCTTTGCCCGTAAGGTGGTCGAAGCCGAAGCCTCCCACCAGGCCAGACCAGGAAAAATTCAGAAATTATAAATTTCCAAATTGACCCTGCCGGGGATTGAACCCGGGACCTCCGCACGTTAAGACAACAGTGTTCAACCCTGCGCCACGGAGGTCATCAAAACATGAAATTAAAAAATTGGCAGTCATAGGGACTGCCGATAGAAGTAAAAACGTCAAGAAAAAAAAATTTTTTTTTGATAAAAAATATTAATAATAAAAAAAAAACCTTAAGACCAAATGAAGTAGTAACCATTCAAATGTAGTAGGTATAATATTTAAGACCTTCTGTCTTCGTAACAACGCGAGCATGTCGACGACATGCGTGTCGAACACGCCGCGAATCCACAATTTTACCCCCTACCAAAAAGTGCTCAACGCGGCTCAAGAAGTTTTCACTTAAACAAATTGCGTATTGAGTATTGGAAGCAGGTGGAGAATCACCCATCAGCCAGTTAGCCAGCGACGTATTGCGTATAGCTTGACTGGTGAGTACAAATTGATTGGCACATCGCATCAACGCGGTGCCGCCTTTGCGACTGTCGTTCACTTTTCACACACTCCATACATTTATGCTTTTGGTCGGTGTCTACGCGTAACGAGCAAAGTCACTTTTCACAACTGGGCCCTTATCCGATTTGACGTAGAAAACATGATCACGTGTGAAACTCACTTTCGATATACTCTTGGTACAATTTTTTTTATCCACTGCAAGTTAGCCCTTGACTGCGATCTCACCTGATGGTAAGTGATGATGCAAATGTTATTCAAACTGTATTTTGCGGATATTTGTCTATTTGTTTCCACTAAGACAAAATTTGGACAAAAAGAGAAAACAAACGTTTCTAACGTCTATAGCGTGTAAAAATTCCGCGTCATTAATATTTATAATATGACGTGCGCTAGACTATGCCTAATAATATGTGGCTTGACAAAACGACGTTCCTTTTCCGGTCAGGCTCGTAGTGTATTTTAGCTTTACAATAGCTTGCCTACCCAAGGCTATAGATAGGTATATAGGCTACTTTTATTCAGATAAAATATCAAAGAGAAACCTAAATCCAGGCGGGTGTTACTTCCACGACCTATTTTAAACTTGCCTGAAATCCATTAGAAGCATGCTTCTGAAAAAAGCTTATAATACATTTAAGCGGTTGAGGATTACTTAAATGATAAAAGAGCATGGATTTGACTCGCTCCAGCAATGCTATTGATAAAATTGTAATATTTTTTTTTCAAAAGAGCAACCACCAAGTTTCTTACTCGTTCTTCTCGGTAGGAATGTCATTCCGAACCAGTGGTAGATTCACTCGACGATTCAAAAGCACTTGTAAAAGTTTATTTGAATAATAAAACATTTGAATTTGAAGTCGCGGGTACTATGGTCGCAGGTCGTGTGGTTTGTTCAACCGCTGAAACCTTCTAACTGGGTTTCACTTAATTACGGTCAAGCCTAATCCCATCTTGTTCAGGACTCCGTCGGTGCTGCTAGTCCGCACCAGGCGTACCAGAAATGTGCATATTTAGGGTATGACTGCAAAGAAGCAGTCTGTTCTAGCGTTAGATTTTTTTTGGATTGAGTATGCTGCGTAGGTCCTACTGGCTGCTACAGCGTCACGGGGGGATTGGACGAGACCTAGGGCTTGGAAAGTAAACACACCTGATGCGCTAAAACAAGGAAGCCCTACCAAAGCTCTAGAAGGAAGCATTATTACATTGCACCCGAAGGGCGTTCTATGCCTTTTACGAGAAGCAATAAGCACGAGACTTCTTAACGGGGAGGAAAGGGAAACGTAATTGTTTATCTGATAACAATAGTAACCATGGAGCATATTTAAAATAAATTTATAACCAAAAAGCATTTCGGCGTACGCGCACGCGTAATCTAGTTAAGGCGCACTCCATACATTAGTGATTATTTACGCGATTGGACCGCGCCCCGCGGGGATGTACGTGCGATACGCAACTAATCTAATCTTTGTGCTCGTTTCCATTCTACTCGCTAGGTACTGTACTTTGTTGATAAGCTTACGCATTTGTGCGGCGGGCAAAAATTTACGTCCTCAGGTGGATTATTCAGCGAGGTGCATCTGGATTAACGCGTTGTGCTGAATTTTAAAAATTAATATCTGATTAATTATTAATTAGTTACATCCCTAACCGGTTAGCGATTATTATTATTATTAAATACAGGGCCTGCCAAAAAACGTAATATCCACGTCCCCTGTATTTTTTTTGTTTGGTAACTATTTAAAAAAATGCGTTAACTATTGATGACGTCACAAGTATTTCATACGAAATCCTATGCGCGCGTTTTGACTTTTGAAAAACAGTTGCTGATTTGACTAGTTGTCAAATGTTAAAGAAAATTACTACTTGAGTCTTAGCTGTTAAAAGTTAGTTGCAAAAATATAGTGTGGAAATAAATCTCTCAAGTAACAAGTGGGAAAGATCCAAATGTTCTAAAAAATATATCGTCAAAGATTTGTTTACAATAACCAGAAATAAATTGATTAAAATTCTAAAATTGGCTATGGCGATTGTGAAATTGGTCCTACGCATATAAAGTCTTTAGGCGGGCAAATATTTACGATCCATATTTTTAAAATGATATCCTTCCATCATTCGACACAATGGGCACGCGCACCACGTCGGTCCATAATAAATATGCACTAAGTTATGTTACGCCGGCAGCTCAGCGTTGCATTAAAGATATAGCTCGCTCTGATTCGGTTTCAATGTTTCCGCCGATTCGTTTTACTGTCTGTTGTCTTTTTATTATGCGAATTTAATTTAACAAGCTGAAGATTAAACTAATGTAACGCTTACGTCTTACAAACGACACGATGCGAAGTATTACGGGACACGGGTCTAGTGATTCACTCTTAAGAATTCATTGGATTCACTAGACATACTTATGTATAGGGTGTGGCGTGCAAAGGATAGAAGCCAGGGGTAGACAGTAATAAAAAAAACCCGGCTGAGTTTGTTATAGGCTCCTCTCAGACCAGGGTGCGTTTGGCACCCTCGTAGCTTTAGTTTTAAGATACCTTAGTTAATTATTACCATCACGTCTTATAATTTGTAAGCATGACGTTCAGAAGGTGTACTTTGTAGTTAGTTATTTTGAATAAATTTAGTTTGAGTATAAGTAAGTGAGAAATAACTGTAAAATATAGTCCCTATTTATTCATGCGCTGGTCCAAGGTCATACTAAAAATTGCCTTGATCTATTTAAATAAAGACTTGCGACCCGTCCCGGCTTTGCTGGGGTACTACGGGGAGATTCCTTGTGACGGTCAGTTTGACACGATTTTAAACCAATACAGAGAAACAGATGATATACAGAGACATATAGATTAAAAATATCAATGGATAAGGTGGGCAGTGCGAAATTAATCTTTATTTCGTGCGTTATAAGAGTGTACATCATAACAATGGTAACATCGCGCTGCGTGCATGGACGCAGCGCGATGTATGAGCGCATTACCTATATCAAATCCAGTTACGGTTTCGGATATCCGATAGTTTCGGTTCCGGTTCTGGAGCTTTATAACATCCCTGCATTGAATAGACAAAAAGCGGTGTCTAACGCTTTGAAACAAATTTTAAACTTTTAACACCGTCTTTATGTATAGTGCACCAGAAAAACTCAAAAATACCTTGACAAATGTAGTATATGTTATTTGTTTAATAAGATTGTATGTAAAGTTCATTTCAAAACCTATGTCATGGCCACCTGTAATCGCATCGTATAAATCAATTGAATACCGCAATAAATAATGGCTCTGGCATAATTATTATACCTATTAACAGTTTATTATCATACATCGGTAACCTCGGTAAGTAATCCTTGATTACTTCTAATAATACCTTGTGTACGAATTTAAACTGGAATAATAATTAGAGATCTCAATCTATTGTTGTGTGATAGGTTTTATAGCCTATTTTCCTTGTTAGCGAACTTACGTTATGACAAGTTGTTGTTGTTTCCTTGTTCCCCCTTCACCGTTCTACCACAGAACAGCATGAAACCGTCAGCGTTGGCATCCTTATGTGGTTGACGTCCAGTCAGCTTGAACGAAACAGTTCTGCTCTACGTTTTTTGACGACCTCCGTGGCGCAGTGTGTAGCGCTGTTGCCTTAACGTGCGGAGGTCCTGGGTTCGATCCCCGGCAGGGTCAATTTGGGAATTTATAATTTCTGAATTTTCCCTGGTCTGGCCTGGTGGGAGGCTTCGGCCGTGGCTAGTTACCACCCTAGGCAAAGACGTGCCGCCAAGCGATTTAGCGTTCCGGTACGATGCCGTGTAGAAACCGAAGGGGGATGGGTTTAATATAACTGACATGCCCCTAACAGGTTAGCCCGCTACCATCTTAGACTGCATCATCACTTACCATCAGGTGAGATCGCAGTCAAGGGCTAGCTTATGTAGTGGATAAAAAAAAAAGTTCCTGTTTCGAACCGCCAGGATGTGGAATGCCCTTCCAGCGTACGTATTCTCTGCCATGTATAACTTAAGTACCTTCAAGGAACAAGTGAAGAGGCATCTTCTAGGCGGGCGCGCTCCAACCTAGACCTCATCATTGCTGCGTGATTGTCTCTAAGCGCAAGCATATCTCACAATAAAAAAAAGTAGAGGAACATTAACAGGAGGCATTCTACCATCGCATAAAGCTGTATTGTTTTAATGTTGTAAGTAATAATATAGCTGTATAAGTAGACTTCCGTATACCTAACCTTTTTTTTTTCGTGTAATGTATGTGTGTAAATGTGGGTAGTCTAAGTATAGTTGTCATATTTTTTGTATCGGTGAGTTGTCGGAAATTATAGATGGTGCATTGAATACGTGGTATTATTTACTCCAAATATTTCAGTGGCGACGAGTGTCTTTTTAAAGAATTTCACGCGTGTGTTTGTTTAGAATACTGTGGTCGAACATGTCGATTGGTAAAATCGCCGAGTTTAAAGTGGAAAGTGACAATTGGCGATTGTACGTTGAGCGCCTCGAACAGTACTTCGTTGTGAATAAGATTCCACGCGAATTGCAAGTGCCAACGTTAATAACGGTTGTGGGGGCGAATTGCTATGAGTTATTAGTGAACTTGTGTACACCGGACAAACCTATCACCAAGTCGTTTAAAGAGTTAACGGACATTCTCGGTAACCATTTACAACCGAAACCGAGTGTATTAGCCGAAAGATTTAAATTTCGCCGTCGGGTACAACAAACAGGAGAAAGCATATCGCAATACGTCGCAGACTTAAAAAAAAATGTCGAAAACTTGCGAGTTTGGGGCCTGGTTAGAAGAAAGTCTTCGCGACCAGTTAGTTTGCGGCCTATCAAGCGAGACCATAAGGCAACGGTTGTTCGCGGAACTGGAGTTAGATTTTGCCAAAGCGTATCAGCTGGCGAGCAGTATGGAGGCTGCTGAGAAGGATGCCGCGCTGGTGGAGAACCGACCGAATACACCAGCTGCACCAGGCGGGAGTGGAAGTGTCTCAGCGGATTGCCAGGCCATGGCGGGAGCATGGCGGGGCAAGGGCACCGGCAGTCAAGTCAGGATAACAAACAACCGGGGGCGCGGTCAGAGGCGGAGCTCCAGTAACAGCGATGCGCAGGCATCGGCACGGGTGGCGGCTTCGGTGGCGGCTGGCCGGGGGCTGCAGTGCGGTGCGTGCGGAAGTAATGCGCACGGGACAGCTGGGTGCCGCTATGGCCGATATTTCTGCAGGGTGTGTAACCGGCAGGGTCATTTAGCCCGGGTTTGTTCGTATTCGACCCACTACAACACGACCGCGAGGGAGGTAATGGACGATATGGAACCGTACAGCGACGGAAGTGAAGAGGTAATTGTGAATATTAATCAGATATCGATAGAACGTTGCAAACCTATTTTAATTACAGTTAATGTTAACGATCACATACTAAAGATGGAATGCGATACGGGCAGTGCCGTTTCATGTGTTAGTCACGAGCTATATTTACGCAAGTTTGGAAATTTAAAATTAAACAAGTGTAGTTTAGCTTTAAGGTATTATACGGGCGAGGTGGTATATCCCGTGGGGGTAATACGTCCGTTAGTGAAGTATCGGGATAAGAGTAAACCGCTAGATCTGTATGTCATTAAGAACGGGAAAACTATGTTATTGGGTAGACAGTGGATTATGGAACTAGCAATTCAATTGCCTGTGTATAATTGTAATAGTATCGAAGGTTGTGAGTTTAATTTTGCGGAATTCAGTTCCAGATACTGTGATGTGTTCGCGGACGGACTGGGCAGGTTCACTGGCGGTGCGGTGAGCATCCACTTGCGGCCGGACGCAGCGCCCGTGTTCATGCGCGCGCGGCCGCTGGCGTACGCGCTGCGCGAGCCGGTGGAGCGCGCGCTGCAACAGCTGACGCGCGACGGCATCCTCACGCCCGTGGAGCGGTCCGACTGGGCCACGCCGATCGTGCCCGTCGTCAAAAAGGACGGTAACATTAGGATATGCGCTGATTATAAGTTGACGCTGAATAAAGTTATCAAGGTTGACCGTTACCCTTTACCGCGAGTAGAAGACCTGCTGACCCGTCTGCATGGTGGGGAACGTTTCAGTAAGATAGATTTATCCCAGGCGTACGCACAGTTCGAGCTAGACGAACGATCAAAACAATTCACGGTTATAAATACGCATAAGGGTTTATTCAGGTACAATAGATTGGTGTTCGGGCTATCGTCGAGTCCGGGTATATTTCAAAAAAAATTAGAGTCGTTATTCGCCGATTTGCCGCACGTAGGTGTCTTCTTAGACGACATCATAATCACGGGATCGAATAACAGGCAATCTACATAAAGTTTTTGACCGGCTACAGTCAAACGGTTTACGTGTGAAAAAGGAAAAATGTAGTTTCTTTGCAGAATCGATAGATTATTTAGGACACGTCATTAGCCGAGCGGGCGTGCATACCTGCCCGAATAAGGTCAAGGCCATCGTTGAAACTCCCGCGCCGACTAACGTATCGGAACTAAGAGCTTTCATCGGAATGATCATGTACTATTCCAAGTTCATAAAGAATGTAAGCACCATTTTAGCACCTCTTTATAACCTGTTGAGGGTTGGTGTCGCGTTTACATGGAGTAAAGAATGTCAGAATGCTTTTGCTGTAATTAAGAATAAATTAATTTCAAGCGAGGTGCTAGTGCACTATTCCGTCGAACTGCCGCTAATCCTGACGACTGACGCGAGTAGTGTCGGAGTGGGGGCAGTCATTTCCCAAGTCACGGCGGAGGGGGAGAGGCCCGTCGCGTACGCGTCGCGCTCCTTGTCGGCCGCGGAGCGGGCGTACTCGCAGATAGATAGGGAGGCACTCGCCATAGTGTTCGGAGTAAGGAAATTTCACCAATACTTATACGGTAGGAAGTTTACACTTAGAACGGATCACAAGCCATTAACGTACATTTTTGGAAACAAAGTAGGCATTCCAGTTATGGCGGCTTCGCGGTTACAGAGATGGGCGGTTCTGTTAGCCGGTTATAGCTATGATATAGAATATATTGCGTCCGGAAAAAACTGTGCGGATGCTTTGTCCCGACTACCGTCACAAAGGGATGATAACCGCCTACCTGTGAAGGAAATCACTTACGTGAATTTCGTAGAAGATTTTTTACCTATCACTCATGACGACGTTAGGAAAAATACTTTGAAAGACAGAGTGCTTAGTAGAGTAATGGCGTATTTACAATCGGGTTGGCCTGCTAGTTGTTCGGATGAAGAGATGAAGCCCTATTACTTACGGCGTAATGAATTATATTGTGAGCGGGGTTGTATCATGTGGGGGTACCGGTTGGTCGTTCCTCAGCATTTACAAGAAGGAATTCTGAAGCAATTGCATGTCGGCCATATGGGCATTGTAAAAACAAAGGCGATAGCGCGCAGTTATGTTTGGTGGCCTAATATAGATGCACAAGTAGAAGCCGCTTGTAAGAGATGCGAAACGTGCTCAACGGAGGCGGCAGCGCCGCCGCGGGCCCCTCCACAACCCTGGCCTTATCATGTGCAACCGTGGTCGAGGTTGCACATTGACTTTTTAGGCCCTTTAAACGGTAAAATATTTCTAATTATTATAGATTCTACCTCGAAATGGCTTGAAATTTTCGAAATGTCTAGGACGAATGCATCAAACGTTATAAAAGTACTCAGGCAAACGTTTGCGAGATTCGGTCTACCCTTGGAAGTGGCCTCAGACCGAGGTCCGCCTTTTTCTAGCGTTGAATTTAGAGAGTTTTTGGCAAATAATGGAATACGCCAGTCGTTTTCACCAGTGTATCACCCGGCGTCCAACGGGGCTGCTGAAAACGCAGTCAAGTTATGCAAACGCGCGATAAAGAAGGCTCAAAGAGATAAGGTTGACCTGGACGCAGCGTTGCAGGCGTTCTTGATGGCATATAGGAACAGCGTCCATTGCACTACAGGTGAAAGTCCAGCCAACGTGCTACAACGCCGTTCATTGCGTTCGCGTTTAGACTTGCTGCGTAGTGATCGCGCGCGGGAGGAGCCGGTGCGTAACGTTCAGGAACGTCAGGCAGATTTAGCAGGCGGAAAATTGCGAGTTTTAACACCCGGTGAATCGGTTTGGGCGCGCGAATATGGTGCGCATGAAAAATGGTCAAAGGGTACGGTAACCACGAGTGAAGGCTCGCGGCGATACGTCGTGGCTACGGATAACGATCGTGTTCTACGTAGACACATAGATCAAATTAGGCGCAGATCACGCATGTCCGATGTGCCTTGTCCAGAACCCAGTGACAAGCGAGACGAGTCTCGAAGTGAGGATGTCGGCGCGCCCTCGGTAGCCGCGCGTAGTGAAGCCTCGGTTGAGGAGCCAAGTCCCCACAGGTCAGGTGCGGAAATTGTAGGGGAGGTAGATAGGAGTTACTGCCAAGATACGGGCGAAAGTAGTGCTTCCTCACCCGAGGTTTTCGCAACACCACCATCAGTGAACCCGTCTAAGCGAATTAGGAAACCGGTGGTCCGGTTTCAACCTTAGCGATAAGTAATTATTTGTAAAATTAGTATTAGTCGTAGATTTAGGAATGTGAGTGTGCGGTAGTTAAGATTTAAATTAATTAGATTTAGTATTTTACATAAGCTAGTAATTTAGTTGGGAGGTGTAATGTATGTGTGTAAATGTGGGTAGTCTAAGTATAGTTGTCATATTTTTTGTATCGGTGAGTTGTCGGAAATTATAGATGGTGCATTGAATACGTGGTATTATTTACTCCAAATATTTCAGGGAAATCCTCATGGATACCTTGCATCTGGGGAAATGCAAAGGTTATGTCGGACTCTTACCGACTAAAACCCCACTGTGTTCCTCCCAATGCCGTGTGACGTAGCTGGTTTGGCGAGAAAAGAAACACAGCAAGTCAACACAAGGAATTTATTTAAGAAGGAATCAGAGGGTCGTGGGACGAGAGGCCCGTCAATAATTTTGCTTTCTAGACCTGTAGTGGGCGAGTACTGTCCTGGAATGCCGCGGAGTGTCGGTCCAGCTGGTAGTGGGACGCGCGGCGAGTTCTTCAGCCAGGTAGTGTGCGGTGGGAGATTTTACACGCCGGGAGTCGGTCGTCTATGCTCGGAGGCTCTGACCCGCAGAAGTGGCGCGGCCAGAGAGCTCGGGCGTGGAAGAGGGCCACGGACTGGACGGGACTCGCAGAAGTGGCGAGTCACGTTGCTCCGAGCGAGGTCGAGGCGCAGACCGACGAGATAATCCCCAGGAAGAAAACCCTGGAATGCACATTCCCGCGTGTGAGCAACTGTTCCCTTCTATCCATCTGGTTGTGACACGTAGCAGCAAGCAAGCGGAAAAGTACTGCGTAAAATGGTGGTGCTAAGTAGGTATGTCACAATCAGACGGAGTTACAGAGAAGGAAATAGTGAAGCTAAGTTAAACAAAATATTTTAAAACAAAGAAAAGATAATATTAAAGTGCAGAGGGCAGTGAGAAGCTAATAATAATAATTAATAATTTACAAGTTAAAATATTATTTTAAGAAAATCAAAAGACTAATTAGAAAATCAGTTATTAAGGATATATAGTGCGAATTATAGTACATACAATTGGGCAATTCAACCTTCATCGAGCTAAGAAAGGTCGTACAAGGACGTGTGGAAAAAACCAGAATGTAATGTGCGTAAAAAAATACTATCCTACAGCGAAATGTTCAGCACTTACCCGTGAACGGGGTTTAAAAGGTTTGCTGAGGTCTTCAGACGAATACTAGCCTTTGGATTTTAGGTGACGAAATCAATTTCGGGAGAACGGCCAGCGTGTAGTCGCTCCGGAACGAATTTTTTGAATGGGCTCGCGGACCGCGGTGTAGTAACAGCGACTCCCGCGGCACGCGGCGGAGGCGCCCTCTTCACCTGAAGCGGCAGCCACGCAAAACAAACCGGTCCGAAGCGACGCGCGCTGCCCGCTGTAGATCGCGTCTATATTTACTTTATATTTTACTAGGTTTACCTATTAGTTAATAGGTTTGTTATAATAATAAATTAGGTCTCTGTAGCTGCTTAAAACATGTAACGCCTTTTACAACGTTACATATCCCCCTCGCCTGGCGAAGAATTTTATCCCTACAGGATAAAATTCGTTTAGCCTTGAAATACGCTAGTACTTACACTTCCATAATCACCATTTACACTCTTACATACATCACGCAATTAATATAAGCAACAGTAATTTGATCTTTAAAATTACTGACGCATCCTTACACAATGAGTTAGAGATTGTATAGAACCTATAACTCTCGTACGAACTTAGCCACAAGATGTCAGAATTACACGAGGAATAGCGAGATACTAAAATATATTGTTTAATGTGAGTTATGTTGATATATAATAAGTATATTTATACATATATAGTGATATGAATTTATGTTGAACTAATATTATTTAAATATATTATAATGTGTGAATTTAAGTTAAACTTTATAGTGAGAAGATACAGGTTTAAGGTCTTTTATATGCCAAGTACCTAAATTATTTCCTGTCATATTTTCTAAAATATAAACGAGTGGCGAACGTTTTTCTATAACGCGACACTTAATATATTTAGGAGCTAATTTTTTGCTAAAAAACTTATCTTTATCAGATAAAACATAAGTTTTCTTAAAGACAATGTCTCCTACTTCAAATTCGAAGGGCTTTCTACGTAAATTGTAGTTCAACGTATTTTTTGCATGAGCATGATACAATGTTTTTTGAACTTCATTAAATATATTAGCAAGATGACCTAAATTTTCGCAGTAGATATCTCTAGGTATAAAAACAAATTCATCACCTACATCAGAGTTTAGGTAATGGGAACCACAAGTGACAAGTTCCCTTCCATGAACTAGGAAATTCGGAGTATACCCAGTAGCCTCGTTCACAGAACTATTCATAGCGAATTGAATTTTCGGTAGTTTTGAGTCCCATGATCTGTGATCGTTTTCTATAAATGTGGCTATGCTAGTAATGACAGTTTTATTATACCGCTCCACTGTATTAACTTGCGGCGTGTACTTGGGTGTGAAATAAACGTTAGGTATTTTGTACTTTTTAAAGAACGTATCCAGATCCTTGCTACAAAAATAAGTTCCGTTATCCAGAATAATATACTGAGAAATTCCGTGGACAAGAAACACGTGATCCTCTAGCACTCGAATTACAGATTCCGTGTTAGCGCGTCTTAGGGGAAATAGCATGGTATATTTCGAAAAACAACAGACTACTACTAAAAGATAGCTATGCTGCTTTCGACTAGTTGGCAAAGGACCTACGAAATCTATAGAGATCATTTGAAAAGGGCGTGAGACTTCCTTTGGTCTACCCATCTGTCCCATAGTACCGTGAGTAGGGGTTTTATAGGATAGGCAGGTATCGCAGTTAGAAATGAAGTTCACTACATCAGCGTGCATACCGGGCCAGTAATAACGTAGCGTTAAGCGCTTGTAAGTTTTGAAGACGCCGAAATGACCAGCAGTAGGCTCTGAATGATACTCAGTAAGAATTCGATCGCGATTTTCCTTAGGTACCACTTCCTTCCATTCGAACTCTTTCAGTAAGGCGCATTTAGATTGCATAAAGCGGTAAAGTCGATTATTCCTAACAATGTAATTTGGAAATGAAGTTGGTGAGTTCTGACAACCATGGTAAATATTTAAGTACCATTGATCAGAACTACTACTTACACCAGATGAAATATCATTCGAGTCTAAGGCTGCCACTGGACATGCGCGAGAAAGAGCGTCGGGAATAATGTTATCAGCACCACGACGATGTTTAATTTCAAAATTAAAGCAAGATAAGCGAATGCCCCAGCGAGCTAGACGCCCAGTAGGATTATTAAGATTAAGGAACCACTTGAGTGCGGAGTGATCAGTGTAAACCGTGAATTTGAGACCATTGTCGATATAGCATCGCCAATGTTCCAGAGCTACTAAGACTGCAAGTGCTTCTCTTTCTGTGATACTGTAGTTCCGTTCCGGAGCCGTCAGTGCTCTACTCATATATGCTATTGGATGTTCAATGCCGTTAATAGTTTGAGTTAATAACGCACCTATTCCGCAATCGCTAGCATCAGTATGAACTTCGAATGGTAGGCTGTAGTCAGGGCAAGCTAAAATAGGAGCAGAAATTAAGCATTCCTTAAGTTTATTAAAAGATTCATCAGCTTCCTTAGACCAGATAAAAGGTTTAGCTTTTTTTACCTGTAGACGTTAATCGGTTCAGTGGTCCTGCGATAGTACTGAAGTTAGGTACAAATCTTCGATACCAGGAAGCTGTACCTAGGAATCTTTTAACTTCCTTTTTATTAGTGGGAGTTGGAAAATTAAGGATCGCGTCGACTTTCCCAGGATCAACGTGTAACCCTTGAGCGTTCACAACATAGCCTAAATATTTAAGTTCATTTCTAAAGAAAACTGATTTTGATAAATTTATAGTTAAGTTAGCCATTTGCAATTTTTTATAGACTTTCATTAGTAGCGAGATGTGAGTATTAAAATCAGGTGAAACAATTATTATATCGTCTACGAAAACAAATACGGAGTTTTCGAACTCGGGACCGTAAAACAAAAGATCGACTAAACGTTGCTGAGTGGCAGGAGCGTTTGTTAACCCGAAAGGCATGGTAACAAAACGGAAGGTACCCCGACCAGGAACATAGAATGCAGTTTTGTCCCGATCTTCAGTTGCAATAGGTATTTGCCAGAATGCTTTGGATAGGTCGATACTTGACAAATATTTCGCATTTTTAAGGTTGTCTAGTATTTCTGATACGTAGGGTAATTTATAAGCGTCTTTTCTAGTAACAGAGTTAAGTTTACGGCTATCGAGACAAAACCTAAGCTTACCGTCTTTTTTAGGGGTCAGGAGGACTGGTGAGGACCAGGGGCTCTCGCAAGATTCGACAACACCTAACTTTAGCATTTCGTCCAATTCTTGACATAGAATACGTTGCTTATCTGGTGACATTCTATAGTATCGTTGTCTGATGGGCGGGGAGTCTCCTGTATCAATATGATGAGTGATGATATTAGTAACACCTAGACCTTTGTTTTCTGAAGAAATGTCTTCATATTGTTTTATAATATTATCCGCTAACTGTTTTTCAGAGTCAGACAAGTTGCTATAGCTTTGAATGAAAGATTGATGTGAAGCATCAGCTTTAAGGTTATTATCAACATTGCTACTAGTAGTAATAACACTGCTGACATATTTAGGACAAAGTTGGAATTTCTGCCAAAAATCAACACCTAAAATTATATCTGGTGTAACTTCAGGTATAATGAAAGCCTTCAAAATGTGAAATTGACTCTCAAATTCAACAGGGAGGTTAATGTAACCAAGACTTTGTAAACGTTGACCACCGGCCGCAATAACAGAAATACAGTCTTCGTTAATTAGAGGCAGACCGAGATTGGCAAGTTTATCATGTATACCATTACCTAGAATTGTAACACTAGAGCCAGAGTCTAAGAGACCTAAAAAACTATGACCACAAACTTGAATTGATGCGTGAGGTCTATTGTCACTGTTATAGTTTTTATCGAGAATTGTGTGGATTCTATAGGATTTAAAATATAAATTTATAATATTAAGCCAATTTTTCCAATCCTTATCATTAAATTTACTTTCCACACAATTCTCAGATTCTAGTTTTTTGGATCAGGACTTCTATTTGTAGCGCAGTCTGGACAGTCAGGGAATTTTACATTTTTTCGTCTGCAGCCAAAACAGAAAATTTCACTGCGATCAGCGGTACACCCTCTAGTGCTATGGCTATCGGTACGGCATCGAATACAGTAACGAGATCGCTTATTACTTACAGGGGTACTGACTGCATGAACGTAATTGCTATCTGAATTTGTGTTTTTATTACTAATATGTTGAGGTTGGTTGTAGTCAGAAGTAGTATTTTTAAGTTTATAATTGTAATTAAATTTCCGAGAGAAGTTAAATTTTTGTTTACTGCACGAGCTACCCGCATAAGCTAAATCTGGTGCTAAAGTATCGGAAGTTGCTTTTGGCGGTTCCTTGAAATGTGAGAGGCGAGACTGAATGTCTTCGTAGTTGCGACACAAGTTTCGTAACTCAACAATGGACTTTACTCCCGAAACTGACGATAAAGTACTGGCATAGCAAGGTCTGATATTATGGAGGAGTATTTCTAGTTTTTCTTCGTCCGTGGGTTCTTTATTTAATCTAGCAAATAAGCCGGACATAATTGACAGGTATATAACTATATTTTCATCTTCACCTTGGGTACGGGCTCTTATTTCTGCAGACAATTTGTAATCGTAATCCGGTTCACTAAAATCTTTTTTTAATAAGATGACAAGTTCCTCCCAAGAGTGCACGGAATCCTTAATACTTCGGTACCAATGAATAGCATCACCAGTAAATATTTCGGTGGCATTCTTAAGTATTTTTTCGGACTTTATATTTTTTGCTTGACAAAATTCATTAGCACGTTGTATAAAAGTCCTTACACAAGACTTGCCGTCAAATTTTAATTTGGAAAACAAATTAAGGTTGTTTCCCTCGCAAGTAACGTTGACATTAAGTGGCGTTGTAGGTGTTGCAGAATTCGAAGAACTACTACTCGCAATGGCTAAGGGATCTGTAGCATTGTCTAAAAGCGTGCTAAGTTTCACTGCATAAGTTTTATATAAGGAGACACATTCATCATAGTCTTGTTTTATTTTATCAGAGCATGGAATACGGTTAAGCCGATGATATAAATGGTTCAATAAGTTTTGAGTTCGTAATAGAGCACTTCTGTCAGAAGTAGACGAAAGTGTTTGGTTTACCTTCTCAAGAGCATCAACTGCGCCTTCAAGGTCTACGGAGGGATCAAAGGGACTAGTTAAGATATCCTCCGAAGGATATATCGGACCGCATTTAGATATTTGTTTGCGCAAATCTTGGACAGTGGTAGCTGGTGTTTCACCTCTGATAGCCACTTCGTATTCGAGTTCTCCTTTTTGTAAGGACATAAATTTGACTTCGTACGCCATAGTATCATACTAATATTATAAATGCGAAAGTCAGTTTGTTTGTTGGTTTGTTGGTTTGTTGGTTTGTTGGTTTGTTGGTTTGTTGGTTTGTCCTTCAATCACGCTGCAACGGAGCAACGGATCGACGTGATTTTTGGCATGGGTATAGTTGAGGACCTGGAGAGTGACATAGGCTACTTTTTATCCCGGAAAATTGAGGAGTTCCCGAGGGAATCAAAAAAAACTTATTCCACGCGGACGAAGTCGCGGGCATCAGCTAGTTTAAAATAAATAACGGATTAAAAAATACGCAAGGTAAGTAAAAAAACACGCAAGGTAAGTGCTGAACAATCGAAGCAAAAAAAACAACTAAATTCTCCGTCTGTTACAATTAAAATTAACTAAATTAACGCTTTGGTTGTTTTTTCTTAAAAGCATGAAGTATTAAAATTAAATGATTGAATGATTGATGAATGATTGATTGATTGATGAAATAAGTCAAAGTAGAAAAATAAAATAAAATCAGCAAAATAAAAACAATAATTGCAACTAATGTGTACAGACGTGTATAAGAAATTTTTTTTTTTTTTTTACGGTACTAAATAAGACACCGATAAAACACACAATTAAAAGAAAACAATAAAACAATTAATAATTCAAAAAATAAAATTGGCCTAAAAGTGGCCTAGGTAAGATGGACCTTAAGTGGAATACTGCCCCTTAATAAAAATTAACAACAGGTTTCGTCTAACACCTTAGTTGCTGGCAACCAAAATTAAAAAATAAAACGTTTCACAAAACAAAAAAACAAAACACACACACCAAATGTACCACTACAAGCCTAAGAAGCAAAATAATGACCATGAATACCAAGTTGAGGCGCCAGTGTGACGTAGCTGGTTTGGCGAGAAAAGAAACACAGCAAGTCAA
Source organism: Erebia aethiops (assembly GCA_923060345.2). NCBI lineage: Eukaryota > Metazoa > Arthropoda > Insecta > Lepidoptera > Nymphalidae > Erebia > Erebia aethiops. The sequence continues at coordinate 25,080,336 of OV281083.1, read as the reverse complement.
CACAAGGAATTTATTTAAGAAGGAATCAGAGGGTCGTGGGACGAGAGGCCCGTCAATAATTTTGCTTTCTAGACCTGTAGTGGGCGAGTACTGTCCTGGAATGCCGCGGAGTGTCGGTCCAGCTGGTAGTGGGACGCGCGGCGAGTTCTTCAGCCAGGTAGTGTGCGGTGGGAGATTTTACACGCCGGGAGTCGGTCGTCTATGCTCGGAGGCTCTGACCCGCAGAAGTGGCGCGGCCAGAGAGCTCGGGCGTGGAAGAGGGCCACGGACTGGACGGGACTCGCAGAAGTGGCGAGTCACGTTGCTCCGAGCGAGGTCGAGGCGCAGACCGACGAGATAATCCCCAGGAAGAAAACCCTGGAATGCACATTCCCGCGTGTGAGCAACTGTTCCCTTCTATCCATCTGGTTGTGACACGTAGCAGCAAGCAAGCGGAAAAGTACTGCGTAAAATGGTGGTGCTAAGTAGGTATGTCACAATCAGACGGAGTTACAGAGAAGGAAATAGTGAAGCTAAGTTAAACAAAATATTTTAAAACAAAGAAAAGATAATATTAAAGTGCAGAGGGCAGTGAGAAGCTAATAATAATAATTAATAATTTACAAGTTAAAATATTATTTTAAGAAAATCAAAAGACTAATTAGAAAATCAGTTATTAAGGATATATAGTGCGAATTATAGTACATACAATTGGGCAATTCAACCTTCATCGAGCTAAGAAAGGTCGTACAAGGACGTGTGGAAAAAACCAGAATGTAATGTGCGTAAAAAAATACTATCCTACAGCGAAATGTTCAGCACTTACCCGTGAACGGGGTTTAAAAGGTTTGCTGAGGTCTTCAGACGAATACTAGCCTTTGGATTTTAGGTGACGAAATCAATTTCGGGAGAACGGCCAGCGTGTAGTCGCTCCGGAACGAATTTTTTGAATGGGCTCGCGGACCGCGGTGTAGTAACAGCGACTCCCGCGGCACGCGGCGGAGGCGCCCTCTTCACCTGAAGCGGCAGCCACGCAAAACAAACCGGTCCGAAGCGACGCGCGCTGCCCGCTGTAGATCGCGTCTATATTTACTTTATATTTTACTAGGTTTACCTATTAGTTAATAGGTTTGTTATAATAATAAATTAGGTCTCTGTAGCTGCTTAAAACATGTAACGCCTTTTACAACGTTACAGCCGTGGCTGGATTGGGGCCGGGGAATTCGCGCAACCCAGCCCCGTATACCTAACCTTTTTTTTTTTTTTTTTCGTGGGGAAATCCTCATGGATACCTTTGCATCTGGGGAAATGCAAAGGTTATGTCGGACTCTTACTGACTAAAACCCCACGGTGTTCCTCCCAACGCCTTGGCTGGATTGGGGCCGGGGAATTCGCGCAACCCAGCCACCAGCGTCGTCGTCTGATAGACCCTTCTCCGCGGGACTTCCATATTCCCTTCTCACCATCTGAGGCACACCAGGAACACCAACGTGTGCCTCCCGACTCGAGGACCATTTTTTTTTTTCCTAATGAGCGACAGAATCCCCATGTCTGTCGCTCGGAGGCCCTCCTCATGGGGGCAGGCGGCGATCATGGGCAGCACGCCTGCGCCCGCCTCTTCTACGCCGGATGGGATGAGAGTCCACGTCATCCTCTCTCATCCTCTCCGCTAACTCCTTCTGCGACATTACGCTCTCGCAGAAGGATTCCATCGCCTTCCAGGAGTTCTCGCATCCCACCATTGCTCTCACCACAGCCGGAAGCGATAGATCCCGCCCCACCACCTCAACGAGTGCCTCGCGTGGCTCCGCCCACGCTGCGCACTCAGCCAGAGTGTGCTGCGCCGTGTCCACAGCACCACCACACTCATGGCATTCCTCCGTGGGCTCTCTACCCGCGATCCTGCACAGGTACCTTCCGAAGCAACCGTGCCCCGAAAGGACCTGCACAAGATGGAAGGTGAGTTCACCGTGCACTCTCTCAACCCATTCTTGGAGAACGGGCTGGATCGCCGCCACGGCCAAGTGACCTGCGCTGGGTGACGCGAGCCTCCCCCTCCATTGGTGGAGGAGCTCGGCCTGCGCAGTTCGCCGCCACCCTGCGATTTCCGCGGAGGTGAGGTATTCCCCCTGTGAGCGGGCATGCAACCTTTGTTGATGCATCTCCGCTAATACCTCCGCATCCAGGTCCCAAGGAGGAGTCCCGGCCAATGCACACGCTGCCTCGCAGGAGATGGTGCGATATCCGCGTATTACTCTGATCGCCATCACCCGCTGCGGCCTCCGCAGCAGGGTCTGATTGCGGGTGTTCAGAGCATCCGCCCATATTGGTGCCCCGTATAGTGCCATCGAGCGCACCACTCCTGTGTACAGGCGGCGACAGCTGGCTCTTGGCCCACCTACGTTCGGGAGGAGTCGTCCCAAAGCCCCGGCGGCCCGGATGAGTTTGGGCGCCAAGCGCCGGAAATGCTCCTCAAACTTCCATCGACTGTCGAGGAGGAGTCCTAGGTATTTCATCGTCGACTCGACAGCGATGGAAACTCCGCCCACGGTGAGACTTCCACCCGCTGGAGGTGCCCTTCTTGGGCCATGAAAGCATAACGCCTCTGATTTGTTGAGGGCGACTTCAAGCCCCAGCCTACGGATCCTTGCCACAATTTGGGCTACTCCCGCCGTAGCTAGGACTTGTGCCTCCCTGAAGTCTCCCCCACGGGCCGTCACGAGCGTGTCATCCGCGTAGCAGGTCACGTCAACTCCCCGCATGTTGGCCTCCCGCAGTACCCAGTCGTATCCGATGTTCCATAGAAGTGGCCCTAAAACGGACCCCTGTGGAACACCGCACGTCACCTCTCTGCGCACCCAACTCCCGTCATGCGTTGGGTAACCAACAGCCCGGTCGGAAAGGTAGGCCTCCACGATTTGCCTCAGATAGACTGGCATCTCGTGGTATCCTAGCGCCTGTTTGATACAGTCCCAGGGCAGGGTGTTAAAAGCGTTGGCGATATCAAGGGATACCGCCAAAACCACTTCTCCCTGGGACACCGCCTCATCCGCCAGAGCCCTCACTCGAGCAATAGCATCGATGGTGGACCTGCCCCGGCGGAAACCGAACTGGTGATCGCTCAGACCCGGACCTGTTTCTTCCAGATGGCGGACTATTCTTTCCGCAACCACACGCTCGAAGAGTTTTCCTACCTCGTCTAATAGGACGATGGGCCGATATGCTGATGGTGAATCTGCCGGGCGTCCCTCCTTGCGTAGCAGGACCAGTTTCCCCGTCTTCCAGCGACGTGGAAACTGACCCTGCCCCAAGCACGTGCTAAACAGTCCCCTTAGTCGGGGCTCCAGTGGGCCTAAAGCCAATGCTAGTGCCCGCCCGTGTATTCCGTCTGGACCCGGAGCAGTGTTTTTGGCTCGAAGCCGCAGCACTGCAGCCTGAAATTCGCCCTCGGTGACTTCGGGCACGTCAGGATAGGGCATGTCCTCTCTATCAGTAGCCATATGCGGAGGCTCCTGGCTGGTCCTTTGTGGGAACAGCGAATCCACCACCGACTCCAGCTGTTGCGGCTCTAGAGTTTGAGTAAGGGGCGGTGCCCAGGGGCGTAGCTTTTGTCTCACCATTTTATATGGCCGCCCCCAGGGGTCCGCATTGAGGCTCTCCAACAACTCCTCCTCCGCCAGATCTTTTGCATTCCCAATTGCTATCTGTAGGGATACGACTGCTTCTCTGTACAGAGCGTAGAGGCGTGCCTCTTCCAACTCATCCCGTACAAGGCGGCGACGGCTCCGCTGATACTGGCGTCTAGCTGCTACGCAGGCTTTTCGTAACTGCACTATTTCCATTGACCACCAGTACATTGCACGTTTAGGAGGGTGGGAACCGACTCGTGGCATGGATGCGTCACAGATTTGAGTCATGGCTTCGCCGAATGATTCGGCTTCCCGCTCTACATGCACCGGGCTTTCAGACACAGTCACCCACGCCTGGACCAATGCCGCCTCGTACAAGACTTCCTTGTTTAAACGCTTCAGAGACCAGCGAGGACTGTTGACCCGTGAGGGCCGACTCGGAGCACTCATAGATGTTGCAGATGGGGAGACTTCGAATTGAATGTATCTGTGATCCGAGAGCGTCTCCTCATCTACCAGCACTTCCCAACCACGGACACGAAGCGCCAGGGCAACATCAACAAAAGTGACATCAACTATGGAGCCACCCTGTCGTCGCACGCACGTGTTTGCCGATCCCCGGTTCACCACAGCCAGTCCTCTCGAGTCTGCCCACTCCACAAGCTCCTCGCCACGCGCATCAGTCGCTGGGGATCCCCACGCCGTAGATTTGGCGTTGAGATCTCCAGCGACGAGCACTTTGTTCAAGCGATATCTGTCCAGTAAGGCCCCAAGTTCTGCCAGGAACGTCTCAAAATCCGCTAGCGTGCGGTTTGGCGAAAAATAAACGCCGATCACGGTAACGTCTCCCACACGAGCTGAGATGAAACCACGGCCCTTAACAATACGATCAAAGACTGGAGACCCAGCCGAGATCCTGGTCGTGATGGCCACCAAGCCGTCATTGTCTCCCACCCAATCATTACCAGATGGGATGTAGTATGGTTCAGCGACTACAGCCACGTGTATCGACCACTCCGCCATACTTTGGAACAAAAGATCCTGAGCTCTTGCAGAGTGGTTAATATTCGCCTGGAGAAATCTGAGGGCCATTTATTAGCTACAAGCCATCGGAACTTCCTCAGCCTGTGCACTCGTGGTCGGGCCGGCAGTCTGCGAGGAGACCCGGGGGCCATCGTCAGCTTTGCCACTCTTCTTTTTGGCTTTTCTGGGCTGATTACAAGCACCACTGCCCCCCCGATGATCCGCTTGTCTTCCAGCAGCAGCACATATAGTGCAGTGTGGCGCAGCAGAGCAGCCCTTGGCCTTATGACCAACGTTCCCGCAGCGGTAGCACGTGTCGCTGCGGTCAGTCTCGGCGGTGCAATTCACCCTAAAGTGTCCCCTTTCAAGGCATCGGTAACACCGTTGGGGCCGATCGTCTAACAGCTTTACATGGGCCGAAACCCAGCCCACCATAAGTCTGCCGCCCGTGATCACCTTTTTTGCGACTGCAACTGGACAACGCAACCACACTGTTCCAAGACCTGAGTAATTGCGGGCAACCTCCCCGGCACGCACCTGGTCCATAGAGCAACCTCCAATACGCGCTACCGCGGCCACCACTTCATCACTAGTAACGGAGTCATCCAGGCCTGAAACGCGAATATCAACACATTTGGTGGGCCTGGAGACTCGCACAAACTCTCCGCCTACTGCCTCCTTGATCTTCTGGGCCAGGGAATCCGCTTTTTCTCCACCTAAGGCTGCCGGGAGCTCCAAAATCCGACCTCCAGATGCTGCCACTTTGAACCGCACCGCGGTAATGCCAAGTTCGGATAGCGAGATCTTCTTCTTCGCCTCCTCTATCACCTTGCTATAAGTAGCCCCTTTCTCCTCGGCCCCCGGCTGCAGTGTTATGAGCACCGCTGCAGTACGAGGGGGGCGTAACTTCCGTGTCTTCTTTTTCGAAGGCTGCGCTTGGGGATGCGCTTGCTGCTCATCTCTTTGCCGGGACGACGGTTCACCATTTCGCGGGCCGGATTGCCTCTTCTTATTCCTTTTCTTCTTCTTCTTCCTCCCTCCGACTTTCTCCCAGCCACCTTCGTTAGGAGGATTTCGGGGGGATGAAGTGGGGGGCGCAGGGCGCATTTCTTCCGCGGGATGCGTTTCCTTTGCGGGCCGATTGGGAACCGGCGTTTTCTTCGAAGCGGAATTATCCGCTGGCGCAGCCGCCGCTGCAGCTGCCGTCCTCCTCCTCCCATCCGCCGCCAGCGGGGGACGGAGCTGCCTCTCCGGAAGGAGTCTGTCCTCGAAGGAGGCCAGGCGGGCATTCAACATTTCTCCAACCTGGACCATCACCGTGCGACAGATCTCCTCTATCGGGGACACAGCCGGAACCCCCTCGGCACGCTCAACACGCTTGCTCCTCTGCCCTGCCCGAGGTATTTTCGACACGGAGGGAAGCTCCTCAGTCGTAGTCTGGGGAGAGGGCGCGGGACCCTGCTTTCGCGCGCTCTCCATTTCCCTTCTCATATCGGCCAGCTCTTTGCGGAGGCTGGTCATTTCAGCCTGCAGGCGCGTGTTATCTGCCTGCAGTTGCCGCGTCTCTTCCGTGATTGTGCGCGCACTTAGAACTTCCACGGCCTCTTTGATAGAATCCGCGGCGTCCTTTAGGGCGCGCACAAATGTTCCCTTCAAATTACCGGACTTTGTGGCCACTTTGGTAATCGTGTCCACTCCTTGGGCCACCTGCTCTTTAATCTGGGCCACAGTTTTATCTACTGCTGGCCCTGTCTTAGCTGAGTCCGAACCCGATTGATCGGTCGTCATCTGCTCTCTGCGATATTGGGCAACCAGGTTGTCCCTCAGGATCTCCTCCTCTGCCTTTTGAGAAGCCTCCTGGCGTCTTCTCCGAATCAGCTCCGATTTGGCCTTAGCAGACCCAACATTCTTCCTAACAGGCAGGGCACGACCCTTGCTGCTAGTCTTCGGTGTCTCCGACATCTCGTCATCGGTTGACTCCGGAACATCGACCTCGTTGCGACGCAGCCTTTTAACTCCCTGCGTCTGCCACAGGCGTCCAGCACCCGACACGGACGCAGAGGACTCAGAGCCCGATCTGGACCTGCACTCCACGGCCGTGCTGGGTGGTGGCATCGCCTCTTCTTCTCCCAGTCTCACGGACCCCATTTCTCCTCTCACCTCAACTACTTCCATCTCCTTCCCATCCTCACTCACTAGATCTACACAGCCCCCTTGCACATTGCCATCTTCTTCCCTACACATTCCATTGTTTTGACCTACCCCCAATAAGCGACGGTTGGCCCTCCCGTATACGATAGGGCCGATGCTCCGGCTGTCCGGAACACCAAGGGATTCCCCGCTAGCGGGACCCTCCCGGGTAGAATATTCATACGACGCTTTTTCCATGATTATTTAAACCCCAGTTCCCCCCCAGTGTGACGCCCTAACGACTGAATACCCATCAGCCACTCATCCCCTCGGCAGACGTCGACCTTGAGATTGGGTTGGGCGTTCCCGCCCACTTCGGTTATTTTTTAAAGAGGTTTTCTTCCTCTCGGTGCCACTGCTGGCAACTCCATGGCGTTCCCGCCCGCTTCGGTTATTTTTTAAAGAGGTTTTCTTCCTCTCAGGGCCGCTCCCGGCCACTCCTTGACGTTCCCGTCCGCTTCGGTTATTTTTTAAAGAGGTTTTCTTCCTCTCAGGGCCCCCTGGCCTCTTCTGGGCTTCATCGCCCTCCCACCCCCCTGGGTACCTCCACTGTGCCCTCAGCTATTCAGAGGGACACGCGGAGAACCCACCCCCCCGCCAGGTTATTAGCCATGGCTAACAATATCCCATAAAGAGAAATTATTAACCATGTTACCGGGGTGCACCGGCCCAAGCACTGCTCTTCCCTCCGGACGTGTCCAAAGGGACCAGCAATGCCCAAGCACACTAGGAGGTTCCCTGGCCCACCACCCCCCGTATACCTAACCTAGCCTAACCATGTTTTTTTTCCGACATAATTGCGTAAACGGTAGTCTTTTTCCAAAAAACTGTAAACGAGGTGTCACTTGTCAAACCAAATTGTATTTCTTCTCGCTCTTTTCAATTTTTGTAGCTACCAGTAGGATTCTATTTTTAAACTTTAAAATGCTTCTGTGTTGCGATAGCCGGATTCAGCTGTATCATACTTGAACTTTTGACATTTGACAGACGAAAAGATGTTCATATGTTTAACTGTCAAATGCTGCAGACAATTAATAAGAGACCTCCAAAAAGAGAGTTCCAATCAATTCATTGCTATCATGTATCGTTCGTTACAGTAAGCACAAATTCATTTTTTCTGTACCTTTTTCTACTTATTACGCATCAGTATTCGAAATATCTCTTTTTTACTACCAAACAGTTTTTGTTTAGTTTGATTGAGGCATTTTAGGAGACCACAATTGACGGTCGTAGTCTCATTGATGCTGACCAATTTATACTGACTTCTGGCTTTAAAATAATTATATAAGAAAAAGGTTGTTTAGGGTATCATGTTAAATGGGCGGGTTTTTAAATACCTATACGGTTGGAGCGGATCGTATCGATTTAGTTACACTTTGCTATTTAGAGAATTTACGGAAGTCAAATTTAGATGGACGTTTCTAATTACGTGAAGGTACGCAGCTCGTAGCTGGATCTATATGCTGGAGATATGCCCACTAGTATCCAGAATGACTGAATTTTTACTGAAACGCCTTGGAATCTAAAGCAAGGTCGTTAGATCACTGTTGGGTGACTGACTATTATGCCAATGATTTTTTCGAGACTAATGACCGTTAGAGAACCGTTATTGAGTCTTAGGTATAAACAAAAGAGTGATCATAAGGGCAAAAACACAATAACTATAGCGAAACGTCAGCGTTGCAATAGAAAAACCGTTTCGTCGTGTCGCACTTGTTTGCTCTGCTCCATATGAGGCTCCAAACACTACCTACTGAGTACTGACAGCCTCTCAGCAACAACAACACGTCGACGCGCGCAATTTTTTATGGTGCTGCCCAGCAGCCCTATTCTCTGACCCAGCCTCTATCACTGGCTGATATACCTAACTATATTTTTTATCCATTGAATGTTTGCTATGAAAGTGTAATGAATAAGGAACCTAGTCAGAATTTTAAAGAGTTGTAAGTACTCGTAGTACAAAAGTTATTCAGTAACGCGTACTACAGAAGCTATACTCTTAAGAGGTTATTAGTATTTTTAAATTAACTCTTTATTGACCGAGCGAAGCGAAGGTCTCTGAGTCTACTTGGGTGAATTGGCACTTGTCCGTCCGTCCGTCCGTCTGTCAGAGCATTATAACTTCTGAATTACTGAACGCAATTACTTCAGCTTTAAATATAATATGTAAACCAATGGCCTCCCGCCGAATATGGCTTAAAAAATAATAAAAATCTTTATTTCAGGGGGGCTCTCATAGAAGCGAATGCGAAGTAAAATATTTTTTATAAAGTTACATAAGGTTGCGGTATATCATTTTAAAGAGAATTAGGAATAGAGTCCAAAAATATTTTTTTTTTAATTTTTCCCCCAAAATTGACGAAATGGGGGGCTTTCAAAGTGGTGATTAACGTCCAAAGATGACCTCAGAACTCTAAATTTTCTGAAAGGATGAGCCTGAAACTTGATCAATTATTTCAATTATATCCTGTACTTGAACAACAAATACTAAAATTAGATAAATATTGTAAGGAAACGGAATTATTTAATTTTTAATGAGCTTCAGTATTTTTAACAGAACTTCACATTTATGTCAATAGATGGCGCCGCGAGGTCTTAGTTCGGGGCGAACCACTAGTATTTCTATGGGTAGGTAATGTAAACAAAATAATTACGTATAATAATTAATTAATGATTACTAGGTAATGTTTTTGCACCTATTGAAGTTTTTAATTCAGTATCCAAAACAAGGACCAGACGCGCGTCCATTCACTTCGGAATGAGCGTCACAGTTCGCTGCGGCGCTGCAATGCAACGCTCGTTTTTTGTTATGGCATTCTGTCGTCTAATGAATTTCACACTGCAATCGCTGGATATGATTCAAGTTTTTTTACTGCATTTAGTACAAATAGCTTTGTATAGCTTTGTTAGTGCACGTGCGGTTAACACATAATCGGTATTTACTAATGTTATATTCCCTTAGCTATAAGTACCCTGATATATCATGCTATTTATGTAGAAGCTCATGACATCGTTGCTATTTCAACACATGACTGAGCATGATGAGCAACTGCTGAGTTTTTTGCTGGCTCTTCTCAGTAGAATGAATTTCCGAACCGGTGGTAGTCTTAACGTATTATAAGTGACACAAGTTGTCCTACATGAAATAAATAAATCATTTATCATCGCTGGATAACTACTTAGCACGAGTTAAAGAAGGATTTGGCCACACGCGACCACGTGCGAATTTTCAGACTTCACATCAGCTTTGACATCATTATGAAGAACATAATTGCACGTTTCCTGCAGGTTCCTTCACCGCTTACGAAGTGATATCATGTATTTAACGCATTAAAATGATTAAACCTCATATAATTTCTTTTTCATCTTTTAAACCGACTTCTAAACCACAAGACTGGACTATCCCAGCTGCAAAAAGCAAATGCAAAATCTCATTCATTAAGGGTTACTTACCTGACGTATTCGTATCCATTTTATGTTTTTTACTTCCACGACTCACAAAAAAATTACTATTTTTACTCTATTAATAAACTAGTTTTACTCCTTTATTAATTATTTTTAACCAAGTATAACTGACTCAGCCCCACTTTACTCGTATGGAATTTCTGACTATTGAAAAATCTACACTATGGAGAAAATGTAAAAACTAAGCTTTCTTGAGGACAAGAAATAAGCAATTTAGTCAGATTGTCCTTCTTTTTTTTAATTGAAATTTATTAATTAATTAATTTAAATTATGAACTAATCATTAATTCTTAAATAATTGGAGTATGCCTAGTGAAACTTGCGACTGCATTTTTAGATACTGGCGTTGTATTGCCAGTATCTAAACACTAAACACAAGGTTAAATAGAAAAAATCAACAAAATGGAAAAAAAACTTACTACGATTTTTTTTAATTTTCAGTATTTTACCATTCTTTCTTTCACTCTATTGAACAAAGTTTAACACTGACATACTGCACAATATTTAACAATATCATTGTTTAATGATCTGCCTGATGAATGACCTGTTCTAAAATAAAACGCAAGTATTGTAATTTATAAGGTTTCAAAGAAAAAGCGTTCAGTTTTCCGCATCAGAGTCTGTATCTGTGGGGCAGTAAATCTCGCGGTTCCACGAAGCTACAAATTACGCTCAATATCGTCCGATATGGCGCACATCTGTGGGAATGGTCCATTGGCTACGTTGGCTCGGCTTAGCCGGATCGTCGATTTATTACAATTCCTATCCATTTTATTTGATACCCTTTAAGTCTCAGTTCAGTTTAATAACTAATAATGTAATATGTAGTAGGTTAGAAATAGTGGTAATCTTTGATATCTGTCTGCATCTTTTAGATTTGGACGTAGTATGCAACAGAGATAACTTAATTGCATACTGGGGATAGGCGTCCGGCATAGAATTTTTACCTTGTGTCAGCTTTGCTTTTAAATTAAAGTAGAATTTTTAGAAAAGATAAATGATTGTTAATTTATTTATTGATAAAGGTTTAATTAAACCGATATTTGACTCATTCGATGTATTTCACTCGGTTTGTTCTTTTGCGGGGATACGCCATATTGGATTAATTTGCATAAATACGAGTATTTTGACTTTGTTGAGTTAGTCTGTTGCCGACAGACTCAGCGATTATTGAATACTTTTGTGTTTAGATCGCAATTTGTTTTAGAGCTTAGCAGTAGCAACTGCAGCCTGATCAAATGATTAATTTATTGTTGTTGTGATGCTTTGGCCAAGTTTTTATAATTAACTGTTTACATTAAATCTCTCGTGAAACCGCTACACGTTTAACCATTTATTCGTGCACGTTTTAAAGAGAGTACAAACATATTTTAAAAGTAATTCTAATTATTCACCCACTTCTGGAATTATGCTTACCCTTGTAAAATAAAAGCTCTCACGGGATATTCAATAAACTTAAAATCCACGTATTTTAATCTTCTGGCTGAAAATGAAAAGCAGGCCCTTGACTTCACTCTTATCTGGTGGTACTAATGATGAATGATGATGCAGTCTAAGATGTAAAAGGGTGGAAACGGGTGGACAGGGTGGAATTAGGTACCTTTAATGGGAAAGGAATTTATTATAATTTCCTAATCTGATACAGCTGAAATATTAACACATAGATTACTAATTCGTGAAACAAATTCATTGATGAAGTGTAGGATATATAAAGGGTGCCAAATAATAAAACGCTATCTTCCACCATTTCCGAAAAAAGGTAGGATACAAAGTAAGATAGATTTTGATACCAAAAAATTTGTTTTGGCCATGAATTGTAAATAATAATGACTCAGAGATTACTTACCTTTATCAATACGTGAAAAAGATAACGCGTGAAATCTAATTTGTCGCAAAATCTTTAAAAACGCAAATTTTACTAAAAAGTATAACAAAATCTCCATTAAAACTAGTTTCCTATTACTTATTCGTATCGTCTGAAAGATTTTTTGCTTAATGCAGTCCAAAACATCGCGGGTCATTGACATATTATTTCAAAGTTGATCTATATGCGGCAAAAAACTGAACGACAATGTAAAACCTGAATTTTCTCACCTCTCTATCTACGTGCATGAAAATGGTTAGGAGTAAAGAAGATGTGTATAGTTTGTTGTTTCGCTTCAAAGTGGGCCGTCTTTAGCGGTGACGCGTGATGACTGTTCTGTTTGAAGAGGAAACGATTATTGCAGATGGAATGACGAACGTAGTGTTGTCTCGCTCGCATGTTTTTTACGCCTGTGTTGACAATAACGTAATACTGTTATTAGAGGTGTTTTATCTGATTGTAATGTTTACGCGTTAACTACTTTTTGTATATTTACATAAAAGTGATCGTTTTTAAACAATTACACTACCATGGGTCGATCATGTATACTTACTAATAAAATAATTAATTATTAAATAAAATTATTTCAAAACTTTCTAAGCAAATATTCATTATCAAATATTTTATAAGAGTAACATAATCAATACCTACCATTTTAACTCCATAAAAATAATCTCACCAACATTAACATTGTGACTCGTTGATGTCTTTTGTACCAATCGTCCTTGGAGTGACGAAGGACGCTATAATGCAATCCGACTGGTATACGAAGATCATCTTAAATTTTGTTTTATGTAAAGGGCAGGGCAGTACGTTCTTTTAGAGTTCTATAATATATTTTTGGAGAAATGGAGATATCAAACACACAAGGGACAGGGCATAGGACAATATTGTGTCCAAGTGAATACCTCTCGATTTCTAATTCAAACTATCTCTGGTACCAAACTTCATCAAAATTGGTCTAACTAATGGGTCACGAACACGATCAGGACGACAATTTCGCATTTATAATTCTAGTGTGTGTGTGTGTGTGTGTGTGTAGGATAGTGTGTATAATACTTGCCCTAACGGTAAGCAGAGAATAACAACGTATGGTTATGTTTAAGCAGTGGCGTGCAGTTCATAGAGGCATAGAAGTACTGCTTACCCTAATGGAAAGGTCAATGCACATTTTTCATTATTACAGTCAATAGATAGGTATTCTGACTAACTAATGTCTATCCTAGCTTTAAGCCCTGTGTACGCCACTGTGTGTGTGTACTTAAGCTTGGTTTTAGTAATTGTATCAATGTGATCCATTGACTCCACGACTCCGGTTTCAATTCAGATTTCTAAACCCCGATGCTTTCCTATTTACTGCACCCAATCTATAGAAACTGGAAATGTTTCATGGATCCAACTTAACCATAACTTTAAGAAGATCCCAACCTAGCACTAGCGGTTATAGTAGTACCTAGTTACAATAACCACGAGTCGGCTTTGATCTTAGCTTAAATCTGTAATGCGTCATAGTAAATGCTAGTATGCGAAATACGTTTCGTCTTGTTACGGTAGTTTGTAAGAGAGCGTAGGCGGACTTTTTGACTGCCAAAAAAAAAAAAAATGTACGTAGTGTGCTTTCGCCCATAACACAACAAGTTAAGTAGATCGAGTGTACTATGACTCAGGCTTTCATTTTAATCTGTGAAATGATGCTAGTTTCATTGAAGGTTCGGTTGGTAAAAAAGAATACTATTGTCTTGACCCGAACTTTACTTAAAGTGATATTGACATGGTATGTAGTATGTACCTACTATGTATCCTCTGTTTGAATGACTGAAACTTTAATTTTATAGCTGTTTGATGATAATTTATGATATTCTATGATAATATATGATATTCTTCACAGCTTCGCACAGCACAGAAAGACTAGGATATGTATACACATATCCAAGTCTTCCTAAGCTGGGAAGGTTTTGAGTCATTTATCATCATGCTCAAGTTGGCTCTAAGTAATATTGACAAATCCGCGGGCAGTGTGACCCAGGCTTTGATTTTAGTTTTAATCTGTAATCCGTCGTGGCTAAAGCCGGAGATAATGCCAGTACACAACACATCCCATTCTACGGAGGCTGCGAAGGTTTCGTGGGTCGAAAAGCGCGCGAACGCAGTGCTGCGCCGATGCTCGCGCGCAACACACGCGCGCGTCCTGTCACCACCGATGACAGCCCCGTACTGAAAACGGAAACGTAAAGCTCGATTCTAAAATACGATTTTATTCAAAAATGGAACGGATGACTTTTAATCGCTCTTGCGTCGATCTTACTTGACATTTTATTTATGGCCAGTTATTAAAAAAAGTTTTTAATCGATTTATTTTGTTTACTATGGACTATATTTGTTTATTGGATATTTTAGTGTATGGAATGGATTGAAGTGACTTTTTATATGTACTTGTGTTAGTGCGTTCCGAATTCAGTGCTAAATACTTTGTAAGGTCTACGTAATTTTGTTTGATCAGTTATATGTGGTTACAAGGGCGTGAATTTTGACTCGTTAGAAGTGTGAACTGAAAACGTGTAAACTGCTGAATTTCATCATAAATATTTTGTGAGGAGTATTTTTATTGAAATAATTCTCTTGAACTAAGTAAAAAGAGAAATACATTGAGGTGTTAGATTTGCAAGGGTAAGTTTTATGTTTTATGTCCACTTATAGGTTTTATTTCCTACTAATATTTTATTTTTATAGAAACTAATTAGATATTTTATAGTATGGCGGTATCGTTAGCACTATAATATTATGGACATTAATATAGATTAAAAAATAAACAAATTTTTTTTTTAAAACTTAGCAGTTATCACAGAGTCAGGAGCCATGACCAACTAGACCTTTGGTACTACAGTAGGTATAGAGCATTTTGGCTCAAGTGGATAATATTGAATTTCAAAACTCACTCGGTAAATATTTTCGAAAAAGAATTTACAACCATTCTGGAAGCGTGACTTTAGTGCTCTAACAGTATTCTGCGGCTCTATCATAGGGCTGTAATTTTGACGTGCCCTTTTTTCCAGTACAAATTACATATTATTTTACTGATATTATATGAATTGTTATTTTCGTTTTCTTTACAGTTTGAAGCTACGACTGTAAAAACTCATCACTAAAGGAATAAATTAATAATTAAATAAATAAAAGCTGATCCGTCGGCTTAGCGTAGGTCTTAGCGAACATTGTCAAGGGTATAAAATCATACCCACTCAACAATCATACCTACACTAGAGCCTCATAATAATTTCAGCCTGCTAAAGTCCATGACCTTTCCCACCGCAACCTCACCCAGTCCTCATTCTTTTTCATCCATCCACTTCCCGCCACCATCCACTACCGTGGACGTCTTCTGGGGACTAGGGTCCGTTGTGCTATACCGCTAATCATGGGAAGATGTGCCCATAATGGCCACGCTGGACAGGCGTGTTGTCCATCGAAGAGCTAGTCTGCTTGCAACGAAGCCGCTGCTGCCCGACATACACTTCGTATTCGAAGTGTATGTCGGGCAGCAGCGGTTAGAGTAGTGTATAAAAGTTAGAGTTAAAATTGTCCATTCCAATTCCAATCCAAACTCAAGTAGGAAAGATTTCGATCCCCGTGCATGGTGTTAAACTTTAGTCCCTAGAGTGCTTTCGCTCTAAGTAAGATTATACAAGACATTTCGAATCGTCGAAATGCTACCACGGTTTCGGAATGTGGAATCTACTCAGAGCCAGTGAGTAAGCCTCTCGATGGGTACAGCTTAAAGCGTCATTTACATAGGCATCCAACCATCTTTATCATTCATAGTATTCACGGATAGCAGCAGAAACATTGTATAAACAGGGATGCTAAATTCATAGCTCTTTCTTTTTTAATACGAAGGTGCACGTAAATGTTTGTGCAAGTACAACCACAGATAGATACAGGATATACGTGTGCAGCAAAGTAGCTTAAAGCGTCGGTCAAAAACCAACCATTATAGGTACATACTAAAAGCAATAAGGACCGCAGTAAATCTAAAAAATTAATTAAATATGCGAAACTAGATGAACTTTTTGTTAACTTCTCGTTTGTGTGGGAACGCTTTGCCGGGATAAAAAAAGATAAATCTATCTCTAAACCAAGTGTCGCCAAAATCAGTTGAACAAATAGACCGTGAAAGCGTAACAGACAGACACATTTTCACATTAATATTTGTATGGATTTTTGTGTATTAAAACAATATACATACTTGGCAGAAACGGATAAAATTTTTGTCTTACTAACTGAAAATGTTTCAAGTGAAACCGTTCTCCACTGGAGTCTACACTAATCTATCGAATTTGTATGGAGTTGTTAAAACAAAAGATCATAATCCATGCAAATATGCAGACCTATTTAGTATGTAGGTACAGAAGCATCAAAGTTAGTTGATATAATATTATGCAGAGTAATCATTAGTAAAATTAATCGACGCCATCGGAAATTGTTAATTCAGTCATTAGTTTTCATTCGCTATGCACGTACCTACCTAATTATGACAAAAAGAACTTTAATAAAAACCATAAAAAACCTTCCGAACTCCATAAGAAGACTGTGTTTTATTGTCAGTGCTTTACTATACTACTTATTATAGACCACAATTTTTTGCATCAAACATTTAATAGGTCAAAATGACTCATCAATTGATCCGGTATTTTTTGCATGTACTCTTGGATTATCCTGAATCGATATCTATAATTATTGACATAGGTATGAGTACCTAAGTCCATCAAAACAATTCGGAAAACTAGTGATTCATTGGTAAGTAAAAATTACTTATTTTGTTTTGGATTAGTAGGATGTTACGCCACAATTATCTGATAAGGAAATTGAAATATTTTTAAAAAACATTGGACATTGTTCTCTGACAACGACACTACTACCACTGAATACATTTTTCAGAGCCTACAACTTACAAACATTAATAATACTAGATGATGCCCGCGACTTCATTTGCATGGAATAAGTTTTTTTAATTCCCACTGGAACTTGAAGATTTTCAAGGATAAATTGGCCTATGCCTATGTCACTCTTCCATGCAACAAAACAAATCGATCGGTTCCTCTACGATAAACCAACAAACAAACATACTTTTGCATTTGCAATATTAGTATTTTATTGAACAAATTTAAGGTTAACTTTGTTATTGCCTTCGAAATTATCCAATATAGAACATTTTTCTATAAGCTACTCGTAGATAGCGCTTGAGAATAGTCATGGCTAGACGACATCAAATCAACGCATAACGAATAAGTATGGTGACCTCTGATTTTACTTCAATTGCAATGTGGACTTGGCCAGCGTGGTGGGTTATGGCGTGATCCTTTCACATTTTGAGAAGATACCCGTGCTCAGTTGAGAGCTGGTGATGAGTTTAGGAGATGTTTACTTTCTATTTTTCTATTTTCTGGATCTAGAAGATACTCACAATGGCTAGTATCTGCATCCTTTTGCACCATTGCATTGGTAGCCTGGAAGAGATCGCTAAGTATAAAGCCGTCAAAATGATGTTTTTGTTATGCCTACTTACAACGAAAAGCAAACAAGCTTTTCGTTGTACTAGTTTATATGGTGTACAATGAATGTAGGTATATTCAAACATGACGACCTCCGTGGCGCAGTGTGTAGCGCTGTTGCCTTAACGTGCTGAGTCCCGTGTTCGATCCCCGTCAGGGTCAATTTGGGAATTTATATTTTCTGAATTTTCCCTGGTCTGGCCTGGTGGGAGGCTTCGGCCGTGGCTAGTTACCACCCTACCGGCAAAGACGTGCTACCAAGCGATTTAGCGTTCCGGTACGATGCCGTGTAGAAACCGAAGGGGTATATGGGTTTAATATGACTGCCATGTCCCTAACAGGTTAGCCCGCTACCATCTTAGACTGCATCATCACTTACCATCAGGTGAGATCAAGGGCTAGCTTGTAGTGGATAAAAAAAAAGATCATATTAATTAGGCATGCCACAGGAATTACGGAGGCTTATTGCAAATACAAAACACAAAGTAAGTACCTAAATGGCTTGAATTTTGGTTGGTTTGGTTTGAGTTTGGTTTTGGTTTGGTTTGAGGTTTGAATTCTTGCTGGTTCTTCACGGTAGGAATTTCATTCCGGGCCAGTGGTAGATTCACTAGAAAATTCATAAGCACTTGTCAAAGTCTACTTGAATTAAAAAGTTTTGAGATTGAATCACGTCGTATTATATCTTATCATGTAGTTGACATCTTTAAGCTTTCTTCAGCTTTTACTGCTTTTATAATTTCACTCTTATCTTTACATTCAAACTTAGCGGAAATAAGGTAACAGTGACGGATTGTTTGATATAAATCAGGTTTTGTGAAAATAGTCATTATACTCAAATTCCTTAAGGCTATGGTTCCAAACTCGCGTTGCTGTTGACAAGCGATAACAAATGGCAGCGATAAAGTTTTATGATAGGAAATGAGCCAAATGTATCGCGTTTAAAATTGGCTTAGATAGATTGAGACTTCATTTCCTTCGGGAACTGTTTCGTTTTATAGGATAATAGTAACCTGTGATCTCTATATCCATGCGAAAAATCACGTCGATCCATAGGGACAGATAATCACAGAGAAAATCCATCAAAAAAGTCCTTAAGTTTCTGATCCAATTTCAAACTTAATAACCGACATTTACATAATCTTTTGGGTTAAATGTACTGAAAAGGAGTTACAAACAAGGTATGAATCGATTTTTGAATATATAAGTTTTATTTTAAGTAGCTCACCCAAGCCGGCGTTACTCGGGTGATTTTATTTTAAAAAATGTAAGGACCCAAAATAATTAAGTACTAATGTACTTTGCATTGATAGAGTTAATCAATTTAAATTTCCTTTGTAAATATATTATATAAGATTTATAAATATATGTAGGTATTTTTTTTTTCAATATATTTTTTAATATACTCTTGCTGTTTTTCTTTTTTTTTACAAAAAAATGTAAAAAAAAAATTATACATATACATCTATGTAGGTATATTTACCTACATCTTTATTTTCCAAAAGTTTTCTAATGTGTATCACTTCCGTTAAATCAGCCAACTTTTCACACCGTCCAGAAAAAGTCTTTTTACCTACATAGATTTATAAAAAAGCGTTGATATTATATCATTCGCTTATCCCGTGAGGTGTGGCGGAGGGATAAGTGTTGATCTTTGTTAACAAATGTCCGATATCACTTTACGGTATCTCGATATCGCGAGCTCAAATACAAATAAAGGCTTAGCTCAATTCTAAGCGCTTTTAGATACAAAATGGGTCTTTGAACGAAGTTTAGTGGTTTAACTGTAAACAAAGATATATATGAATGTTGTATTAATACTACTAAAGCGTATAAGTTCACTGAGAGACAATATTATATCAACTTGTGAAACTATAAGTTTCTTAACTCACTGGTAATTAATCAATGTAAATCCAAATTCTAATATTTCTTTTAATTTCTGTAATGGCTAAATTCTTACTGAAGCTAACTTATTTGTTTTCAATGTCCGCTCTATCATTTAAGTTACCTTTGCCTTTAAGTTATTGGTATTATTATATCACAAATCTATGTAGAGCTGTATTATTGATTTATATTGGGACAAATTGTGTCTTTAATACGTTTTGGATAATAATCTTTTTAGTTGAGTAATATTTTAATAGGATTTAAGCTTAGGTGTGGCTTAACCATATTAGTTCAGCTAGTTAAGTGACAGTAACTTAATTTAGTGCGAGATTATTATCTTGGAAGTGGTAGGGTTATTGTCCTACAGATTGTATTTCATTGTGTTGGTTTTAATGGAATGTTTAAATAAGCATAATGTTCAGTATGTAGGTAAGCAGCAGTTGTAATGTTAATGAAATTAGAAACCTATTGTAAGAGACAATCCAGAAGTAGGTATTTATGAGAGACTTTTAATATATTTGTACTCTCATTTGGAACTTGCACGAGTAAATGGTTAAACGTGTAGAGGTTCCACGAGAGATTTAATGTAATTAGATAAAAGTTGGCTTAACTTAAAGATAATATTAATTTGATCCGGCCACAATTGCTATCGTTAAGCTTTAAATCAAATGCGATCTAAACACAAAAGTACTCAATAACTGCTGAGTCTGCCGGTTGGAGACTGAATTACCATCGTTCAAACACTGGTATTTATACTAACATAGAATAATTAAACCTCTATCTCTGTCTACATATACTAACTATTTTCAATATGGCGTCCGTATCCGCAGATTAAATCGAATGACATGAAATGAGTCAAATTGCTTATCTATTATACTTTCTGTTTCATGAGATATAATGTCATACAGTAGGTAATAATGCTAACACTACAGTACCACAATTTTTTAAATTGTTTTCACAAAAACCGAATATTTGCTTATTTTTTGGCTCGACCGGGGAATCGAACCCACCACATCATCAGTTGACTATACCTACTCTCCACGAGACATGTTTAAGTACATGAGACAGTATATAAATTCTAGGTAATAATGGTACGGAACAATGATCAAACAGCTTCATGATATGCAATTCGAACCCACGACCTCTGGGTAACACTCCATGATCTTTAACCATTAGTCACGGCTCTACGTCAACATTAACAACTTAACAGATTCAATGATGATGTATTGCTATGATTTGAACTTTCATCAGCATCACTATCAGAACACCTTAAGCGAACCCTGTCTATAGCTACTCACTATAATAATATAAGGAATTTGTAGACGATCGAACTTGTTCGACCAATATAAACCAATCTAAGTAAAAGTTAAATCAAAAGTTGGACAACGTGTGTGTGAAAAATTTCAGCTTTCTAGGTCCAAGGATTTAGTCAGGGCGTTGATGAGTCATTCTGTAAATGAATAAGGACTTTTCAAATTCAAATTCAAATATATTTTATTCAAGTTGACTTTGACAAGTGCATTTGAATAGTCGAATGAATCTACCACTGGTTCGGAATGCCATTCCTACCGAGAAGAACCAGCAAGAAACTAGATGGTAGCTCTTTTGAAAAAAATAATTTACAATTTCATCAATATGTATGTAACCGCTGTCCTTAGCATTGCTGGAACGAGTTTCTTTTTACAAGTTTTGCTTTTGCTCAAAACTTTAATGCTTTATAAAATATAGAAACAAACACAATAATGTGAGACATGTATCAAACCAGCAAAAGAAAAAATAAAACAAGAACTCTTAGTGTTAATAAAGAATACCGAGCGACAATAATTTACTGTTAATCTATCATGTTTAATGTGTAATAGGTACCCATGATACAGGATTACTTATTAATCTACTAAGTAGAATACTATTGGTCATAAGAAAAAAATTGACAAGTTATTTTAAGTTAGTAAACATTTTTTATGGTAGCTAAGATGTGAAGAAGAATATAGTTTCAGAAGCATATTCGATCGTGTGTTGAAAACTTTATATTATTTTTGCGTCGAATATGCTCGTAATCAAAACCAGTCATGGTCAGTGGGACTGGTGTCGCCCCCTGACCCCGGCTGTGAAACGCAATTAAATTTCTACGGTCCATATAACTGGCACTTGTCTTCCTAAAACGCGTGATTAATCAAAAGTTAAACGCGTTGAAAATTAGAAATTTCGGAACTTAATTTCCTAGTTAACTTCGATTAGGTTAACCAATTAAGTAAATTAATTGCGGTTATGTATTAATTTTATGCCGACGAAAGTATTTATCGGAAAATAATTAATGGTTTATAACTATGATGGACAAAAACCGGTCAAGTGCGAGTCAGACTCGCGCACAAAGGGTTCTGTACCACCATACAAACTAAATTCTTTTAGTTAATAACAAGAAAGTTTTCATAACAACACGTAATCCGCTGGGCTTAAAATATATGGCGCTAAATTGGTAGCACCTGACAAACAATTTGACACCCTATTAGTATTCGGAACCCTAATTAATAATTTTCGGATTTTTTTCTATAAGTACATCGAGGTGATTGTATAAGGGTTTCCTTTTTTTACTCTTGATGTACGGAATCCTTAAAAATGGAGGGAACTGCGATAAATTAAAAGAAATAATAACATCATTTTAAGGGTCATTAAATAGTACCTAATAAGAAAAAGCTCAACTTTCATTGTATCAGTCATATTATGTAAAATACATTCCACAGCCATACAAAAGACTATTTCCCGATTAGAATCTGCAACGCTGTTTACTGAGTAACATATTAAATATTAAGATGGCAACAGTGATTTCAAAAAAGAGAAAAGTCGACTGGGCCGTTCGGTATCCCGGCAAATATTTAAATTTCAATCCGAGCGCATATCAATGGGGAGCCATAAGCCACCGGGTGTTGTTTTTTTCTTCAAAAAGCCGCTCTGCCCGCACAGAGACAATAAAGAAAAAGGGTACTGGGAAAGAGCAAAAAAGAAAAAATAAATAAACAGAATCTAGATTCGAAACACTGGCTGATTCGAAGCTGGAAACAAAAGAACTCAGCTCCCGCTTGACCGAGATCTTCGCGTACGGCCGCATCTTGGTTGCGTTTTTTTTTTGGTTTTTTCCAACTGCATCCATGTGATTTCTTTCCCTGATGCATCACAATAAGACTGTCGATCGGGGACAGGAGCTATTTTTGGATATAATTGCGTACAGCTTACTTTTGTGGCTTCTATCTGTGTAACTTATGGCTCAATTGTTATCTAGTGTAACTTACCTTTACGTTTATACGGTTAATTACAAACATGGAGAAAACATAGACTTAATATAGCTCTATGGGAGAAAATAGGTATCCAGCCGAAATAAAACAATAAAAGCGAGGAAATAGGAGGAGGTAGGTAAGTGTGTCAATAGAACATCAAAAATGTTTTGGCTGCCAATGCTTTTCCAAAAGTTACTATTTAAACAGTTAGGTATACTTTAGGTCTACGCTCTATCCGTTAAGGGGTTAAGAGCACATTAACGCATCCTCCCAACAAAGCGCCCAGGCCTCGTTAAACAAAGACCACCTGCATCCCTCGCCGCTAAGTGGCCGCTAATGAAAGCACCCCGCTGTCCTTCGCGACAGGAGTGCTAATGTGTAAAAACGCGGGGTCAATATTGGTACATCGACCGTTAGCGTTTTTTGGAGGTAGGTAGCGGGCGATACAGTATCATATACCTATGTGTACCTACAACAGTGCTTACTACGAAAGGTGCAGATCAAATCAACTCAACATTCTCATTCAAAAAATGAGGAATTCAAATGCTCAATCAAATCAACAGCCCTCCCTCCCTCAACAGACCTCCCTGGCGCAGTGTTGAGCTCTGTTGTCTTAACGTGAGAGGTCCAGGGTTCGATTCTCGGCAGGGTCAATTTGGGATTTATAGTATCTGAATTTTCTCTGGTCTGGTCTGGTGGGTGGCTTCAGTCGTGACTTTTTACGTAGTTACCACCCTACCGGCAAAGAAGTACCGCTAAGCGATTGAGCGTCCCGGTACGATGCCGCGTAGAAACCTACTAGGGGTATGGGTTTAATATAACTGCCATACCCCTTAACAGGTTAGGCCGCTACCATCTTATCATATCACAGCTTAGGTATAGAATCATTAGCTTTAGGATGTGTATAAATTCATTCATAAAAATGAATCAGAATCCGGAATGTAACAAAAAAAAACACTACCCGTTAGTCATTTCCGTACATCAGTTCACACATTCACAAACAAGATGATCGCATAATAAGTTACTGGTACCAACTCGGAACCGAATCCAGGACCTGAGGTAATATTTTTGCCATTCATCGATAAACTTGTACGATGATCTAATCCTTGTTAGAGATGGAGATTAGAATAATTTATGCTGCAATAAGGCTTATGTTTCCCCATTAACGATGATAGCAATGATGTTTATCTTTAAAGCATTAAACAATGTTAAATAGAATTAAATGCAGTATCCTACAATAACATCGAAGTATAGCAAACGTACAGTTCGTTAAAACACTTGAAACTGAACCGAGTTCCTTTCCCATGTACAGAATTCAGAAATTGTATAGGAGTTCTACCTATATCGTGGCCACGCGATGTGTAGTGGAACATCAAGGTGCGTTATGTGTATAAAACTGAAACGTATTTACATAGCGTAACAGTTTATTTTAAGTTGCTTTGAATGATGACCGATATGTACTTTAGTGTTTGTTTTCGTAGCTATACAGTTGACTACAAGCTGATCCGATAAAACATTTGATAAAATTTCTGTTACAATTCTGTAAAAAAAGAGGTTATCATTTGTAGTAGCTATCTCGTTTGACTGTATTGTGGTGCTCAGTTACGTCTCACACCTTTCGATTGACTGGATGGCAAAGAAGAATACTATCGATGCTAAGCAACAATTTTCTACTCCACATTTAAGCAACGACAAAAAGCATTATAAAAGATTTGGAATAATACATAGAAAGTCTTACTGTAAGCCTCAGCCAAATGGATTTGTGGGACGCGATCCCAGCCCCGTTGTGTCCGCCTCAACACCCCAGGAAGCTTTCGGTATTCTGCGCAAGCAGGCACTAGGCACGGTTCATTATTTATCTGTAAGATTGCTGAACCGTGATAATTATATGGAACATAATTAATAGGTAGGTATGAATTTTAAGTGACACTATTTTTAAATGTTTTTATTTTTTATTTATTTTTTAATCCACTACAAGTTAGCCCTTGACTGCGATCTCACCTGATGCTAAGTGATGATGCAGTCTAAGATGGTAGCGGGCTAACCTGTTAGGGGCATGGCAGTCATATTAAACCCATACCCCTTCGGTTTCTACACGGCATCGTACCGGAACGGTAAATCACTTGGCAGCACGTCTTTGCCGGTAGGGTGGTAACTAGCCACGGCCGAAGCCTCCCACCAGGCCAGACCAGGGAAAATTCTGAAATTATAAATTCCCAAATTGATCCTGCCGGGGATCGAACCCGGGACCTCCGCACGTTAACACACCAGCGCTACACACTGCGCCACGGAGGTCGTCAATATTATTACGATGTGTCACACATCGTATATAATATCAACAACACATTTTTCATTTTGAGCTGCAGGTATATTAAAACCCAGAATAAAAAAGAATTAATAATGTAACGCAACTTGTAATTGATTTAAGAAATGTAATAGTTTTTATAACGGCATATTTTGTAGAGCTACTAAGATCCTAAGCACTGCTCTTTCCAAATACAGAAACAATGCTCTGTGAAATAATATCAGTAAATGGATGCTCCTTTGGTTGATTTTGTGTACTATGCTATAACACATTTGTAATTAGCAACTTTATTTGGACAACAACCTGATTGAGTAAAAAAGTATTGGGTTAGGTATAAAAAAGTTTGTTTACAATTTACAGATTCAGATTAAGATTAAGAGATTTAAAAAAATCACAACACATTCACAGAGGGCTTTGGTCTGTGGTGAACAAATTAAGCTTTTCAAATTGGTTGATTTTTAAGCAATTTCAGCAAGTAGGATTAAAAATTTATACTTCTATACTAATATTATAAATGCGAAAGTTTGGATGGATGGATGGAATTTGTTACCTATTCAATCACGACAGAATGGCGGAACGGATCTGAGGGAAATTTGGCTTAGAGATAGATTATCGTCTGGAATAACACATAGTCTAGTTTTCTACGATTCTAGTTCTAGCATTTACGATAGTTCAAATTGTTGTAGATACTAATAAAAGATACTAATAAAAAAGAAAAATATGTCTATTTTGACTTCTCTACTTCAAGTAATAAACAAATTCACGCAACACGTCTTTTTTCAATTTATTAAATTCACAACACGTTATCAGCACGAGTTCTTTATAATTAGGGGAAAGATCGTGTAATTTATTAGAAAGTGAATTATTATTTTTTTTTGGTTTATTTCTCAGAAGTCGACATTTTTCCTTTTTGGGTCTAACAGAATGAGTTTACTAGAAAGAAAATGGAATTCTTCTATACCCAATTTCTGTCTAAGAAATAAAGACGGATACAATGTATGGAAATTCAAAATGCGAAATTATTTAATGCACGAGGATTTGTGGGAAGCTATAGTTGGCTACCCTGTTGGCCATACAATATCCGTTGAAACCCAAAAGAAAAATGACAAGATGGCGTTAACTAAAATATGTCTTACATTAGAGGATTCAGCAATTACGCATGTCAGAAGTGCTAAGACAGCGGTCGAGGCGTGGAGAGCATTGCAAATTGCATATGAAGATAAAGGCATGGGCCGTCGCTTATATTTAGAAAGGAAGTTATATAGATACAGATTTTGATAGCTTAGAAGGATATATTAATGCTGTTATTTCTACTGCTCAAGATCTGGCGGATATAGGCAAGACTATAGAAGATGTGTCTGTTGCAGCTATTTTATTAGGAGGCCTTACTTCAAGGTATGATCCGTTGATTATGGCGCTCGAAAATAGTAATATCGAAGTATCTACTGAGCTGGTTAAATCTAAACTTTTAAATGAGATGTCAAAAAATGATGAATTGACAAAATTAGATTCTGTTTTGCGTTCTAAAGATGTTAAACCTAAGAAGAAGAAGAAGCCTATCGTTTGTTATGACTGTAACGAGCCAGGTCATAAACGACCTTTTTGTCCTAAAAAGAAAAATAATAAAGCATTAGACTCAGTTTCAGTAGTAGCACTTGGAACTAAAGAATATGTTGGTGAAGATTACTGGATAATAGATTCAGGAGCCACTAAGCATATGTCTTCTAAGGTTGAATGGTTTGAGAACTTAAAAATATCAGATACGAAAAGGAGAATTATCGTAGCTAACGGTGCTGAAGTAAATTGTAATGGGATTGGTAATGTGTCTATTAACACTGCATCTAATATTAGTAGCATAAATGATGTAATGTATGTACCTTCTCTGAATAGTAATCTTATTTCTGTTTATAAGTCAGTTGAGAAAGGTTTTAGCGTACTATTTGATAAAAATGGTTGTAATTTTTATGATTCTAATACTTTCTCATTTACTGGTAATTCAATTATTCATGGGTCACCATGGAATGGTTTATATAAATTAGATTGTACGGTAAATATACCTAAGGATGTGGCTTGTGATGTTCACTCTGATAGTGATATTAAAGACTCTAATAGGTATGAATTGTGGCATAAGCGATTAGGTCATCTATGCCGTATAGGTATGAACCAGTTAAAGAATTATCAGTTAGGTGTTGATTTTAAGGAAATAAGTCAACGGAGCTGTGTATCCTGTGTAGAAGGTAAGCAAGCTCGAAAAGCTTTCAAGAAGATTTCCTTTACTCCAGCGACTTCAGTACTCGAGCTAGTACATAGTGATATCTGTGGACCGATGTCGGAAACCTCTTTACAAGGTAATAAGTATGCACTTATATTTGTAGATGATTTTACTCGTTTTATATTTATTTATTTTATTTCTTCGAAGACAGAGGTAAAGGAAAAGTTTTGTGCTTTCCAGTCATTAGTGGAAAGACAAACGGGTGCTAAAATAAAGGCGTTTAGGACTAAACATATTGATACTAAATACCATTTTATTCGAGAGAAGGTATCTGATAATTCTATTAAACTGATGTACACTAAGTCTAGTGAATTGATAGCAGATGTTTTAACTAAGTGTTTAGGTAAAACTGCACATCAAAGATGTATCACGGGTATAGGTTTAGTTACTACTTAGATAATTATAATATTATTGTTATTGTTAGTATCTTTAATGTTTAATCAATGCTTGGATGCCTTATTTGTTTAATTATAGGTAATTAGTATTGTGATGTTACTAGTTAGTCTGGTCATCGAAGCCTTGATTAAGGGGGGATGTTGTAGATACTAATAAAAGATACTAATAAAAAAGAAAAATATGTCTATTTTGACTTCTCTACTTCAAGTAATAAACAAATTCACGCAACACGTCTTTTTTCAATTTATTAAATTCACAACACAAATGACCCCAATTATCTGTATTAGATAATTTTTTGTGACTTCCAACAAGGTATCACATATATTTCACTAGTTGATGCCCGCGACTTCGCCCGCGTTATTTAAGTTTTTTTTATTCCCACGGGAACTCCTTATTTTTTTGGGATAAAAAGTAGCCTATGTCACTCTCCAGGTCCTCAAGTATACCCGTGCCAAAAATCACCATCCGTTTCTCCGTAGCGGTGTGATTGAAGTACAAGCCAACAAACAAACACACTTTAGCATTTATAATATACTAGCTGATGCCCGCGACTCCGTCCGCGTGGATTAAGGTTTTTTGGTTTCCGCGGGAACTCCTTAATTTTCCGGGATAAAAGCCTATGTGCTATTCCAGACTATAATCTATCTCTGTGCCAAATTTCATCCAGATCCGTTCAGCCGTTGGGGCGTGATTGAGTAACAAACATCCATCCATGCATCCAAACTTTCGCATTTATAATATTAAAGAAGTATGATACCACTGCACAAAATGCCACATCAAACATTTCTAGGTTCACTTTAATTGTTAGCCATTACGCCCTACCAGAACTAATGCACACCTTATCATAATTTGAATCGACGTTCGGATGACTTTTAGATGACGAACCAGTGTTTTCTTATACGGTTATTAATTCTGGAGCCGAGTACGATTCGTTTAAATGGTGACATTATGGTGGTTCAGTGAACTTGGACTTTGGTACGACATTTGAGATTCCGGTATCTACTTACTGAAGGAAAGCAGCGAAAGGAGGTTAAACAAAAGTTTGTAAAGTAAAGTTAAGGGTCCGTTGCACTATGGAAAGTTAACATTATAGTTAACTTGCAAACAAAAATCTAGCAAGTGGCATAAAAGCAGATCGTCATAAAAATACGACCTAATTTCCGGTCAATATAATCTGATATCCGAACTGGTTAAATGAACTCTTAAAAATTCTAAGCTTAATAAACAATTTATGTAAGATTTAAATTTTGAATCAACCAACAAGATAGTTTCATTAGTTTTTCCTTAGTCCTTAGCCACCTAAAGTTAATCAAAACTAAATGATTTTAAGAACATTATATAGCATTTACTATATGACAGTAATTCGACATCTCTACTACAAGTACAGATATACAAGACAGTAGTAGAGAGCTTGAGAGAGTACACAAAGCTTAAATAGGTATACAATGTACATACGTTTAAGATTATCACACTGCAGTTCATATCATAGAACGTTCCATATCGTTCCATAGCTACGATATCTATACTGTTCCACAAACACGGACTCAAATACAATTTGCATCCACCAACGATTCAATAACTTGGTTAAAGCACACAATTAATTTCACCACTTGCTGTGTTCCCTTATCAAAGTCATCTAAGTCCATACTAGTCGGGTCATCGACGCATTTAACTCGAATCTATTGTTTGAACCAACCTAACTATAAAAGTCACGGTGCTTCCATATTGGCATATTGCGAACCTTACATAGTTCGAACCTAATGACCTATGACATTTCAACCGATAACTCCGTCTTGCTCTTTTCTGGTAGGTGGGACACGTGTGCAGCATAATACAATATCTACTCGTTTTGTTCGATTTATAAGTGGCTATAGGATTCCGAATCTCTACTGTTTCTCATATTGTTTCTTTAGTAGCGACTTGATGTTTGCTTTTGTTGCTAACGACAGGTTTTATAGTATTGCAAATGTTTAAGAAACCACCTGATTCGAATAGCAGAACTGACAGTTCAGTGATAAGTAGATGGTTTCTACTGTTGATCAAGTAAATGACAATTGTTTTGCAGTTTTTCTCAGAGCATTTTGTTGGTTAAGAGCTTGAGGTAACTCTCCATCCATCCAAACTTTCGCATTTATAATATTAATATAGATGGATGGATGTATGTTACTCAATCGGAACGGTTGATCAGATCTGGATGAAATTTGGCACAGAGATGGATTATAGTCTGGAATAGCACGTAGGCTACTTTTTATACCGGAAAATTAAAGAATTCCAACGGGAACCAAAAAACCTCAATCCACGCGGAAGAGGTCGCGGGCATCAGCTAGTGTCGCAATACGAGGACAATACAAGGAGAAAAACTGTCTTAAAAACACTATAAAGGTAGCCCCAGTAAAGTTAATGCACACCATACCAACACATATATTTTTGTGATAGAAGAGTCATATGAAAATGGATATGTCACCGTAAAATTGTGAAAACCGTCAGATTGCAATCTAACGCTTTTTATCTCGATAGATCGTATACTGTTGACAGATTGTGAACCGTTCAATGTTTTGAGTGTCAATTTTTAACGTTTTCTTGTCTCTTTCTTGTAGGTTAGGTTAGGGTTCGACATAAATAATCGGGCACTTAGGTTCTATCGGGTTAATATATACCTAACAGATTACAATCTACCGAAAAATATTGCGTTATATTGTAAGCAGTTGTTACGGTTCACAATATTTCGACAGTTTGCAATCTAACGAGATAAAACGCGTTAGATTACAATCTAACAGTTTTTACAATTTTATAAATTTGATACAATTATTGTACACATGCATTTGATAAAAATTAAAACAAATACCTGCAGTAGGAAATCGTCAAATTTTTAAAATACCTCTTGTACTGTATCTTGGGCTAGGTTTTCTTAAAAGGCTTTGTAATTTAGAGCGCGGCCGTATATGGGTTATCGGTGGCTAAAATAACTAAAAGCCAGTTTTGTTCGGCGCTGAAATTTGATTTATTATGTCCTATACCTAATAGCTATTTGGCTAATAAAATTAACTATAGCTCTAATAGTGTTTGTTAATAAAATTATTATTATTATTTATAGTAATGGTTTTAGCGCCATTAACTGTTTGTTATTATAATGACTTACCAACTTAGTTTTATGTGATAGACTCATACTCTTGGCTCGTTACTTTATGGCTTAAGATTGCGTCTGCTATTCGGTTCTGGGTTAAGTAATATATAAGACCAGATTTTTTTTGGGTTCTGTTTTTTTTTACAGAAAAATAATTCTATCATGGATCCGCTACCAGAAATATCTCAAGCAACGATTAATTTAACGATTCGGTACACGCGTTTTACAAATTATGTGATTCATGAATAAAAATAATTACTAAAATTATTTTTTATTAAAAAACATTCCTCGGGAGATTTTCGTTTGATTTTTTTTTGTACTTATAAACTCAATCTCAAAGTATATTTATTCAAAATTGGTTACCTTCTGAACGTCGAGTTTAAAAAGTACAAGACGTGATGGTGATAAAAAATTCAATGCTGTATCTTAAAACTGAAGCTACGAGGGTTCCAAACGCGCCTCAGATTTCAAACGCTTTACTTGGTATTGAGAAGAAACCGTGTAAACGAAATGTTTCTGTTTTTCATTCAACTTCACCCTTATTGTTTTAATCAGAAATAGTATCTGACGTACAAGTAAAAGTGACTCTACAAGTACTTTACTAACATTCGCTTATCGTTTAGATATGTAAATTAAGGCTGAAATGGGTACTAGATTAACTATTAATATCTTTATAGTTTACACAATCTAGGCGTCGCCTCTATACTCTATACGCAACTAGATCTCCATAAATTACAAAGGCACTAAAACAAACTGTATGCAATAAGTACCTATCATTTTACTTATCGAACCATGAGGGTGTCGGTCTTTTAGACCCGATTGTGTACGTATTATCATAATAATATTTAAACAATTGAATTCTGCAAATATTTAGGTATTTATTGACCGTAAGAAGTTTAGCTTGAAGTATAGTATACTAGATGATGTCCGCGACTTCGGCCGCGTGAACTAAGTTTTTTCGATTTCGTTGAGGACCTGGAAAGTGACATAGGCTACTTTTTATCCCGGTAAATTAAGGAGTTACCAAGGGAATTAAAAAAAAATATTCCACGTGATCTAAGTCGCGGACATCGTCTATTTTTAACCGACTTCCAAAAAAGGAGGAGGTTGTCAATTCGGCGCGTATGTTTTTCAAAAAATTCTGACTCCAAATCCTCAATCCTGATGCTGTAGGTGTACCGAACTACATGAAATCCTTAAAAGTAGTGAGTTAGGAAATTTTTATGGTGAATTCATATAGTAGGTATCAAGTCACGTGTATACAATACAACTCTGAGTCCCAACTCCTCAACCCTGATGCTGTAGGGTACAGAACTCCTCAAACATAGTTATTTAGGAGTTTTAATGGTGAATTCAGATTGTAGGTGTCAAGCAACGACTTCATACTTAAAACCAAGTCCCAACTCCTCAACTCTGATGCTGCAGGATACTGCACTCCTAAGCCGTGGGGATTTAAAGTGCACTAAAAAGTTAAAAATAAAAATTATTTCCAAAAAACCGACTTCCAAAGCCACTGTAAAGTAAAAAATAATTTTGATTTCTACACACTATGTTGAAGTCGGGCGAGTATAACAAAGATAGGCATTGTTGATGCATCAGGTTCACCCGCTACTTTACAGTGGCTTTGGAAGTCGGTTTTTTGGAAAGAATTTTTTAACATAGATGTACATACAAAATTAAAAATCTAGTATTTGATAATATAAAGAATCAGCTTGATAAGTTGGAGTTATGTAGTCGAATAATAGGTAGTAATTATTGTAGCCAATATTTGCGGCTACCTTATGCAATTCACACGTCATGACTTACCTGGGTGTGTTTGATATTATATATTAAGACAAAAACTCGCACAAAAATTATAATTTTTTTTTCATTGGTCTATTAGACCACAACGCGTTTACTTTAGGGTTTGCAGGTTGCATTTGTGAAGATAAATCAAATTCATGTACCGTTCACGCGCGAGTTGATTGCAGAGTAAATGTATGGTGACACATACATTTAGTCTGCAATCAACTCGCGCGCGAACTGTACTAAACGAGGCCTTAACTAATACCCGTTACATGACTTTTGACAAATAATAGCATAAAAATTATACACCAAAATGTGTCCAATCACCGGTTCAAAGTGGATGTAATCATTTTAAATATACACCCTTAGTACAAAATTATTGAGTCGTTGAACACTGTAATTTGTTCTCTGATCGTAAACCGATGTGTACATTCCTCATAAAATGTTGGGGTGTGTCAAAATTAGGAATATTATTTTCTCTTTTATTGGTAAACGATATTAGGCATTATTGCAGTGTCCTTCTCTCTTCGCGTCGTATTCCTCATAACTGAGGATCGTGACCCCTTTCCATTGATCACATAATGGTAGGAGTTTTCTTGGGATAATAATGCGGTGGGTTCCCACTTCCTTCCGCATACGACTCGACTAAGAGAAACTCTCTGGTTTTTGAATGATCATGTTAGTGATCAAAACCGGGGCCGTCGGCTTAACGTGCTCTCCGAGGCACGGAGGAAACGATAAGGCCATATTTGAACCTCGTTTTCGTTTCGTTTGGAAAAGATTCGTGAGTAGAAGGGATGATTCAGTTACTTATACCATTTTTTCCGATGTCCGAGTCGATTTAGGTTTTTTGGTTCCCACGCGAACTTGGACTTTTCCGGGATAAAAAGTAGCATTAATAATCTACTAGCTGATGCCCGCGACTTCTTCCGCGTGGTAAGTTTTTCTTATTCCCGCGGGAACTCCTCAATTTTTCGGGATAAAAAGTAGTCTATGTCAGTCTCCAGGTCCTCAACTATACCCATGCCAAAAATCACGTTGATCCGTTGCTCCGTTGCAGCGTGATTGAAGGACAAACAAACACACTTTCGCATTTATAATATTATACGATCTCTTTGGAAAATTTCCTCCAGATCCGTTTAGCCGTTCAGGCGTGATTGAGTAACAAATATCCATCCATCCATCCATTTATCCATCCAAACTATGGCATTTATAATATTAGTATAGATAAAAAGTGTAAATTCTAGAGCTCCTCCCACAATAATTTCGGGAGTATCGTAAAACAACCCAATCCGGTTGGTCTTTTTGATTTGATGATTTTAGCACTCCATATTTGGTAATACCTTCTCATTCTGAATTTATCGCTTACCGTAAAAGAAGTGACCAATCAGATGCATCATTCTAACTATACGATAGAAACGTAAAATTACCTAGAGTTATTTCAGCATGGGTCACTTTTTAATTTGTTATATTTTAAGAATGACTTTTTTAAAATTTTCTCTCTGCCTGTCCTACCTGTACCTGTACCTCTATATCTATCTCTATTACCTTTTTACGGCCAATGAGTTTTTTGACGAAATTTATTACAAAGATAGCTGGCATACCGGAGATGAACATATTATATAATACTTTTTATTCCGGAAAATCAAAGATTTCCCTTGGGATTCTTAAAAGACTAGATATCTCTCTCTAATTAACCCATTACCAGCTCAATCTGAGCACGAGCCTCCTCTCAGAATGAATGTGAAGGGTTTGGTCATAATCCATCAAGTTGGCCAAGTGCAGATTGACAGACTTCATACACCTTCGAGAAAATTATGAAGAATTCTCCTCCTTCACCGTATGAAGCAAGTGATATTTAATTTCTTTAAACGCACATTACTTCGAAATGTTGAAGGTGAGTGCCCGGGGATCGAACCCGTAACCCCGTACAAGAGGTCGAGCATGTCTTAACCAATAGGCCATCACCTCTTCTATACTAGATCTAGTTTTTCTCAAAAAGATCCTCCCCCTGCCAAATCAGGAGCATTTCGGAATGCTTATCTCGGATTGGTCTTGTCGCAATTATGATCTGTTTGGATACTTTTTTAGCATACCATCTTCAGAGATACATCTCGCGGGTTATTTATCACCTGCCATAAATGGGGTAGCCAATCAGATGCCGCTGACTTCGGTAGCGTCGTAAAAAGTGGGTGTCTTCTTAAAAGGCTATAACTAAACCGAATTAACGAGCTTTTTCGACTGACTCTTAGAATGTATGTACGTTACATTGTATGGGTATAATATATATAGGGGATAAAAACTTGCTCCCTATACACTTCGATAGTGACCAAACCATTTTTTTTTAATTCACTACAAGTTAGCCCTTGACTGCAGCGATCTCGCCCGATGGTAAGTGATTATGCCGTCTAAGATGGTCACGGACTAACCTGTTAGGGATATTGCAGTTATATTAAACCCGTACTCCTAGTCGGTTTCTACCCGGCATCGTACCGCATAATTGCTTGGCGGTACGTCTTTGCCTTTACGGTGGTAACTAGCCACGGCCGAAGCCTCCCACCAGACCAGACCAGAGAAAATTCAGAAA
Source organism: Erebia aethiops (assembly GCA_923060345.2). NCBI lineage: Eukaryota > Metazoa > Arthropoda > Insecta > Lepidoptera > Nymphalidae > Erebia > Erebia aethiops. The sequence continues at coordinate 25,045,015 of OV281083.1, read as the reverse complement.
TTATAAATTCTCAAATTAACCCTGCCGGGAATCGAACCCGGGACCACCCACGTTAATGCAACAAACAGCGCTCAAAACTGCGCCGGGGAGGTCGTCAAATTGATCAATTCCTTTCAGATTTTGTCTATTCATAGTTCTATACTGATATTAAAAATTCTAAAACGTGTCTGTCCATCTGTCCGTTTGTCTGTCTATCTGGCAGCTACGTTTTCAACCATCCGTTCAAATTATTTTCACGAAATGTCCGACAAAGTCATGACTACAGGTTATACTTACTATCTCAGAAAATCAAAGAGTTCAGAGAATTTTCCAGAAGCCAAAATCCACGATGACGAAGTCATTATCTAGTGCTTTCATAGCGAATCGTCATATTTTAATAATATTTTGTTCTAATAACAAGCCAGACCTTCTAGAATTAGATCATCAACATAATTATTTAGAGCAATAACAATATTGAAACCGCACATTCATTTGGTACATTACGTTTGCCATCTTTGTAATACCGATGATATAGAGGTACGTACGTTGCCATATAACTCACTATCACAGTCTTTCTTTGCATTAACCAGTTACTCCTTTTCAGGTGTTAAGACGCGGCTGGCAAGGGGGGCCTCGGGCGCCAATGATGCCAACTGTAGGGGCCCCGGGCGACGCCACTCAGAGCGTACCACTGATACATCCGCCTCGCCATCATGTTCACGAGGTTTGTACCAATTACCTGTCCGATTTATTGAACTGAAGGCTAAACTTGTGGATTCGCGTGACCGTTACCGACATGCTCGCGTTGTTACGAAGACAAAAGGTTTAAATATAAATATACTACATTCATAATTAAACTTTAATGGCTTAGTTTTAAGGTTTATATATATTAATTATTTTAAATATATTTTTTTATAAATAATTTAAAAAAAAATTATTCTTTTGGCACGATCATGTCTTAATTCAAGATACTCGTGCTTATAAGGAAGGTCAGTTAAATAAACTTTCTTATCTATAGGTAAGTAGGTACAAGCTTTACTTGCCAACTCACCTTCACGCTAGTCAACTATTCCGAAAGCTTGGAAAACACTTATTTAAAGATAGAATTAATAATGTTAAGATATCAATAGATTGCTCACATTCTTCGCTAATTATTAATTTAAAGAATATTATATGTTATATTTTCAGAAGGTATATACAAACTTCAATCTTATTGCAAATGTAATAAAGCTGAGTTAAAGTTTCACTCCACTCCAGGCTGGCTTCATTATACTCATGAATAACTATACTCAACAATTCTGTCAGGGGACAGTTGTATTTTCGGTTACGCAACAAATATTGTATGGGCAAATAATTATAGATTCGATATGCTAGATTTAATCCTAGCCTCAGTCATAAAATGTACGTGTCTTCAAGCAATACATCGAATTATGCAATTTGCAATCATTATACCTAGTTTCGTACTGAACATTATACTATTGGAAAGTCAATAAGAATGTGCATCTGATCTGCATCTGATCAATTAGCATCTGATTTATGATTTTACTATTATTGAAAATTTAGTATACGTGCATAAACACATTGATAAATTCAAGAAGAAAAGTGATTGTCATAATGTCAATACTAGAAATAAAAAAAAATTGTAATGCCTGCTTCTAGGCTTAATAAAACTAGCAATTCATTTGTTGGAAACAGTGTCCGCTTCTACAATAAGCTCCCAGAAGACATGTCGAAGATGTCTCTGAATAAGTTAATGTAAAACATAAACTCATTAAACAATCTTATTGCCATGTAAAGGATTACTTAAATGATAAGGAAGCTTGGCAATGATTTGCTCTAATGGCTCTGATAGTTCCTTAGTTAAGATGATTGTGAAATGGTGATAGTGAAAAAAAACCCGGCTGAGTTTGTTGTGGGCTCTTCTCAGACCAGGGCGCGTTTGGAACCCTCGTAGCTTTAGTTTAAGATGTCGTACTGATTATCATCATTATATGTTATAAATAACCGGACGTCAATAAGTGTACCTACCTAAATTGAATAAACGTTCTTAGACTTTGACTATATGATACCCGCGACATGCGAAATGATGCTAGATGGTGTCCGGGATAAAATGTAGCCTATGTCACTCTCCAGCTCCTCAACTATATCCATGCCAAAAATCACGTCGATCCGAGTTTTTTTTTATCCAATACAAACTAGCCCTTGACGGCGATCTCACCTGATGGTAAGTGATGATGCAGTCTAAGATGGTAGCGGGCTAAGCTGTTCGGGGCATTGCAGTTATATTAACATATACCCCTTCGGTTTCTACCGGAATCGTACCGGAACGCTAAATCGCTTGGCGGCACGTCTTTGCTGGTAGGGTGGTAACAAGCAACGGCCGAAGCGTCCCACCAGACCAGACCAGGGAAAATTCTGAAATTATAAATTCCCAAATTGACCCTGCCGGGGATCGAACCCAGGACCTCCGCACGTTAAGGCAACAGCGCTACACACTGCGCCACGGAGGTCGTCAAAAATAAAAATAACTTAAATAAATTCATTCTAGCGGATGCCCTCAACCACGCAGATGAAGTTGAGGGCATCAGCTAGTTTGTAATATATGGTAGAACTTACCAAACATCAAAATTGGTTTAAGAGGTTTTTTTTTTTATTCTCGCGGGAATCGGTTGAACAGATGGGCAGTAAAAGCGTAGCAGACAGACAAATAGACAGACAGAAACACTTTCGCATATTAGTATGGATATAAGTAAATAAGTAATAAGTTTATAAGTATGGAGACTAGGTACTTTAACACCTGTATCTGTAGCTTACCCATGTTCCTGCAAATAAAATATTTATTTAATTATTACTTACTAGATGATGCCCGCGACTTCGTCCGCGTTGATGATTTTCTTCTTGTATTCCTGTGTGAATTTTCCGGGATAAAAAGTATCCTATGTCCTTTCCCGGGATGTGAGCTACATTTCTGTTCCAAATTTCGTCGAAACCGGTTGAAAACATGGTCTGGGAAAGCGTAGCAGACAAAATCTTTATTTGGAACATATTAATAATGGTTTACAATAGTTGGCAACGGTGGCACTGCAATAGTAGACAGACAGAGATACTTTCGCATTTATAATATTAGTATGGATTTGTAACTGCGTCGGTAGGTGTAAAGAATTTTTCTCAATTTATTCGGTAGTTATGTACATGTTTTGATTAGAGACGCTAAACGCGCTAAATAATGACGTTTCACACAAGCGGGCCATGTTTACATTGACGTTGGAAGTGCTAAACTCATAGCATCACCGTATAAGTGTTGTAACGTGAAAACTAGTGTGTTCATACCTTTTTTTTTCTAATGAGATATTACTTGTTACCTACAAGTTATGTTAAATATATATACAAGTATCCTTTCTGACTTACTTTGGCTTTCCACATGCGTACTAGACTATTCGTTTGACTAAAATGTGAATGCATTATACGAACTCGCACGCGAACTATACCTGCGAAATAATATAAACATTCCTCTGGAAATGTTCTAAATTATAGTACCATAGTACAAACCGCATTGAAATTCACTTATGTTTATAATATTTCTTTAGACTGGGTATCAACATTCATTCCTTGCAGAAAACAGAATTTGTACTGCTTAAACTCTCGCAATTCAACTTCTGCAAGGAAACTTGCCAATGGGCACTTGGTATTTAGGTATCCACTACAGCCCATTAAAATCCCACAGGCCGGGGCACAGGCCTCCACTCTCATAGGAAAGAGGGAATTAGAGCTTAGACCCACCACGCTGCTCCAATGCGGATTTGCTGTATTTAGGTAGGTATACTTCGAAGAAAATGTCAAACCCAAGGAACTTATAGTGAATTTGAATATAATTTTAGTAATCCAAATATTCTCTTTGGAATGACATTTTTTTAACCTATTTGTTTAGTTTATTAGCGAATTTCTCAATTCGGCGCCGATGTCGTGACACGGTACCTAACATAACAAAATAATATGTTGGATTAAGTGATTATATTCTTGTTACACACTTAAAAGAAAATATTATAAAGCACTATGGGTGTCTCTGTGGCGTAGTGGTGAGTGCTCTGGCCTTTAAGTGGGAGGTCTCAGGTTTAACGTTCGGCAGGGGGGTTAACCTGGTGTATTGGTAGGCTTAAACCGTGGCCGGGTATGAGAGCTCCCAATTATTATAACAATTCAAAAGCACATAAGAATTAATAAAGTTGAGTTTATATATGGTTAACTAGCTGATGCCCGCGACTTCGTCCGCGTGGATAAAGGCTTTTTGGTTCCCGCGAGAACTCTTTAATTTTCCGGGATAAAATATAGCCTATGTGTTATTTCAGGCTATAATCTATCTCTGTGCTAAATTTCATCCAGATCCGTTCAGCCGTTTTGTCGTGATTGAGTACCTAACAAACATCCATGATCCATCCATCCATACATCCATCCAAACTTTCGCATTTATAATACTAAGTAAGATATATTTTTTTTTATTGAACTACAAGTTAGCCCTTGACTGCGATTTCACCTGAAGATGATGCAGTCTTAGATGGTAGCGGGCTAACTTCTTAGGGGTACGGCAGTTATAATGAACCCATACCCCTATCGGTTTCTACACAGCATCACTTGGCGGTACGTTTTTGCCGGTAGAATGGTAACTAGCCACGACCAAACCAGGTCAGAAAAGAGAAAATTAAGAAATGATGAATTCCCGAATCGACACTGCTGGTGATCGAACCCGAGACCTCCCGCTTATAATCTAGCACACGCTCACCACGGAACCACGTCAAAACGTAGCTTTTTTAATTTTTACTGTTATCTATGCACTGAACTGATCTTGTCAAAATTTGGCACAGAGATAGAAAAGGTAGACTTGCTAGTTTTCGTAGCAACGTATTTACATGATACTTAATAAACATTGTCATTATTTTAACGTTAAATACCTAACTCAAGTTAATTTATCAGATCCACTCTGAATGTTCCGCGCATAACTCAAATTGTCTCTACGTTTTTTGTTCCCCACAAACCACTCAAAATAACGTAATGCGCGTAAGACCATTACGGGTTTAAAGGTGATTGCACACCCAAAGCTATGTAAAAAAAGAATTATGATAGTGGCAGATTCATTAACGATTCAAAAGCACTTAAGTTTATTTGAACAAAAAACATTTGAATTTAGAATTTTAATAGCAAGATTTCATTTTTCAATTATTTCAAATTAAGCTTTTTCATCTAGAAATAGGTACTAAAATCAATGTGTAGAAATGTTTCAATTTGAATTACTCGATTTCTCCTAGTCCCATGATGCATAATAAAAGTATGTACTTACTTTTTTTAAATATTTGATTAGTATTTTCTATGTATAAATACCTATGTTGTTACTAGCCAATAGTTCAATGTTGTGTGATAAAAAATCTCGGCTCTATATTTTAAAAATTTTAGAACCTTTGTTAATGATTTTACATGGAAAACCTGAGACTTTCAGGTTTGGTTACTTAAAATGGTGATGAATTAAAAAGTTTTGCTGTTAAGTGTATAACTATAAGCTTAATTTTACAGAGATTTCAAAACTCCTTCTAGCAAGATTGTAATTAAAACGAGATATTTTTTAATTTAAACGTTTGAACTATCCTGAGTGACATTCATTGTAAATATGTAACCGGTTGATAACTCAAGTTTTTTGTCAGGATATTCCCGACTAGATATAGTTTCGAACTCATCCTCGGTCCTTATTGATGAGGCGGCCAGACGCTGATTGCGCTCAAACAAACTTTAAGCCCGTTTCGAGGAGTTTTTTTAAAAAGTGAATTGAGGAAATACTGATACACTTTCCAACAAAACACGTGAGTTAAAAACCGGTAACCTAATAATATATTTTTGTAATATTACATTTTTTATCGCATTCGTTTATATCTGGAACATAGTCTTTATAGCGTCTCGTTCAATGCGAGCTATTTATATTAGGTTAGAGATGACTTGCTCTTATTGTTAGCAGCTAAAAAGCAGTCCGGTTATTTCATCGGGCATTCCGAAATTACTGGACGACATCTATTGTAGTAATGCCGAAAGAGTCCATTTGATAATGAATTGTTCTTTTTTTATGTATAAAATCCTATTATTTGCTTATCACTGTGTTTTTTATAAAATGAGTTAAAAACGCAAATTAGCAGAAAAAGTTTTGTGTTATAGGTAGGTACCTAGTTACCTACCCATTTTTTAAAGAGTTTGTTTATTTCTGTTTCAAAAGTAGACAGTAACAATAATTGATACGTATTACAAATAACGGGAATATTTTAGTTTTGCATGGCATTTTAAACATGGCTTTGCCTTTTTATATCTAACTAGATGATGCCCGCGACTTTGTACGCGTGGATTAAGATTTTTTGATTCCCACACGAACTCTTTAATTTTCCGGGATAAAAATAGTATCTGTCCTTCCCCGGGATACAATCTACCCCTGTAGTCCTGTACCAAATTTAATCAAAATCGGTTGAACAGATGGGCCGTGAAAGCGTAGCAGACAGATAGACACATTTTCGGATTTATAATATTATTAAGTATGAAAGTATGGATTTCTTTACTTATTATAATATATCTATTTATTTAGTTTAAATTAATAGATACCTATTAGTTAAGGGTAATACGATAGGAGTGGATAGGTAGTCATAGTCATACACCTAGACGTCCTAGAGACTAAATTGTTTAAACGCATATATATCCAACTATAGAGAATAATTTTTACACTTACCCCACGTGCAACTATACTTATTAAAGTTATTTCAATATACTTGAATAACTACAGTGAATGAATCATCAATCATTTAATTGAATTTTGGGAATATTAATAGAAATTTTGGGACAATTTAAATGGGATAATCGATTCAAAGATGTCACTTCATTAAACTTGTATCCCGTGGCGTTGCATCATCCATTAATCATACACTTCTACTAATTATAGACCAGGAGACAACGGACATATCTGGAAACAATTTAACTCAAACCTGTAACTCGCTCGATGTCCACTAACTAGTGGGGAATCTGTCAACTCAGCGCTTTACATTATGAAGTGTACCATATTATTAGCACCTTGGGACCCTAACGTAACGTCTGTCGATTCTATGTGCTCCGCCATTTACCACTTCAACTCTGCAACTCGTCGAGCTACATTGGTAACTTAAGTTTTACTACGGATCTCCTCATTCCTGATTTCTGAACGGAAGACGTAAGACTAATAAAATTGGTTTTTACACAATCATTGGTGAATTGGCCAACAAACAAGAGGGCCGTAAAGGCCAAGGAATACCTAGATACCGGTGGATTGACGGAGTGGAAAAGGACATGAGGGTTTTGAGATTAAGAAATAGAAAGAAGCTGCTTTTGAGCGCTTCCGATGAAGAAGTTTGCGTGACCAAACCAAGGGCCAACTCAAGGCTATAGCTCATTATTGTTTATTTAATATAGAACATACAGGAGTATCTTATGCTACGTCTTTTTTTAGACTCTACCACTACAACCCTTTTCATGATGATGATGACGATTTAATCTACAGGAGATGTTGCCACTATCTCTTGGACTAAGTATAAGAGTCGCGAGCATTTGATCCGGGCACGTGGACGCGCCGATTTAGATGGTTAAGCCGATCAGCCTGCAGGTTTTTTGGGCGCTAGTATACTTGTGAACAAAAGTCTTTAATCAGTTTGACTTTAAATGTTAATATTTGAATGTTATTAATAATCAGTCTATCCGAAATCTGTCGATAAGTAGCTTAGTAACGTTTTTATTTGACAAAAGGGACAAATCAATTTGTGGCAAATAACAACACTGCTAAGTAACATATCGACAGACAACAGATAGATGGATTATTAATTTCGGCCGTTAGATAATAAAGCTCAATTTTTAATAATCTAAATTTCTGTCACATGCCTTTTTGATATTTACATGAAATCCATTCAAGCATTGAATAAAAGTGATTTTAAGACTCATTTAATACACAAAAATTTTGTTGTAACTATTTTATTTATAGCACATTACCAAAATTTTCACGAAAAAACTATCAGGAATTTTGCTCATGTTGGACTACATTATAACATGAACTAGTACAGCTAAAGCTATTTAATTTAATATAGATTACAGAGCGTATCGGTAATGACTGGGCGTAGCCACTTACCGGGACGTTAATTCATTGCTTTATTGCCGTAAAATAGGCGGCTTAGTAATGCATTAGATTTTAATTTAATTAATATTCTTAACACGTTTCTGAATTGTTTAATGTTGCACGAAATTGGACAGTCTCGTATGATTTATTGACTAAAACCATTTACAATTTGTATAATTTTAAGAAATGTGTATATTTACTTGTTTAGATCGAACATAAGTTTGCGGTCTCGTTGGTCTAGCGGTTAGCATGTTCGACTGCAGCTGACGACGCCCGGGTTCAACTCCCGGGTCGGGTCATAATTAAGTATTGGGTTTTTCTGAATATAAATTCTCAGTACTAGCCCGGAGTTAGGAAGTTGGCGGTGTTTTGACCCCGTGCTTCGGAGAGCACATTAAGCCGTCGGTCCCGGTTATTATCACTACATGATAATAGTCGTCAAAGCCCGCCAACCCGCATTGGAGCAGCGTGGTGGGTCTAAGCTCCAATTCTCTCTCTCCTATGGAGGCCTGTGCCCAGCAGTTGGACATTAATGGGCTGTAGTGGAAGTTTGCGATAAGAACATTTAGGCATTCCTTGCGTAAAATTACCTCAGGTACTCTATATCAGCTAAGGAAATACTAATGGGTAGGTAATAATGATTTTTTGTAAGCCTTTTATTACAAAATGCTTCATCTTTGTGGTTTATTTATTACTGAACTTATGAACTGACTGATTTGAACTTTATAAAGTTGCATGAATATGAACTTTATAGTTGCGAAGAAATATATATTGAAAACTTACTTTATTATAAATAATTTATTTAGTTCTTACAAACGTACAAAAGAGCTTAGTTAATTGACAATAATAATAATTTCAAATAATATTTATAATTCAAAAGTACTTTTTAAAGTTTATTTGAATCACAAAATGAAATAAATGATTTCGTTCTTTCTTTATGAACTTTCGTGCGCACCTGTAGACAGCCACGTCATCAAAACTCGGCAGCATCTACAAGCTTTCGACATTAGTGACATTTGGTTGACAGATACAGCAGAGATCTAGCGGGATGTTTTGACATGTTGTATGCGCCCTCATTAAACCAACGGGCTTACTAGCATCGCTTAAAGTAGTATTATTTAAAAATACAACGCATTAACGGTTTCTCTGATGCTGCAAATGTTCATGGGCGGCGGTAATCATTTAACATCAGCTGACCCGCCTCCTCGTTTGCTCGCTATTTATATATTTTTTTGAATGATGTCCGCGACTTCGTCCGCTTGGGCAGCCTTAATTTTCCGGGATAAGAAGCCTATGTCACTCGCCATGTCCTCAACTATACACATGCGAAAAATCACGTCGATCTGTTGTTCGGTTGCAGGGTGATTGAAAAACAAACAAACACTCCTCAAACCAACAAACAAAAAAGCCAACAAATCAATAGATCAACTAACATAAGTACTTAAACACTTTCGCATTCATAATCATAGTAAGTTAGCCAGTGATCAACATACACGGACCGCTCTTGCAGTCATAGTCAACTGCTTGAAGCTACCATTGATAACTGCTGCCAACCGCCCGAAGCTCGCAACTGCTTGAGGTTCCATGTATGTGTGTACGTAGTAGTTGATGGCAGTTCTACATATAATTATATGACGTATCTTGACGTCCTTAAAATAACTATAATTCTGAAACAAGAGCTTCAACAACATTAAAATAATAATGTTCTAAGCGATGGTGGTAAGCTCCTGCATTAAATTGTTACCGGCTTAACTCATTACGAATAATTAAAAGTGTACATAAATTATTTAATGTCATTAAGATTATTTTATTGAGCGGAAGAAGGAATTTATCAATACGACTTTTTTTTTTTTTTTTATCCACTACAAGCTAACCCTTGACTGCGATCTCATCTGATGTTAAGTGATGATGCAGTCTAAGATGGTAGCGGGCTAACCTGTTAGGGGCATGGCAGAAACCCATACCCCTTCGGTTTCTACACGGCATCGTACCGGAACGCTAAATCGCTTGGCGGCACGTCTTTGCCGGTAGGGTGGTAACTAGCCACGGCCGAAGCCTCCCACCAGACCAGACCAGGGAAAATTCAGAAATTATAAATTCCTAAATTGACCCTGCCGGGGATCGAACCCAGGACCTCCGCACGTTAAGGCAACAGCGCTATACACACTGCGCCACGGAGGTCGTCAAAACTTTGTAATCAATTGCTTAAAAAATTACAAGTATGGAGGTTTGTACTTGGTAGTTAATTAAAAACGACTAGGTATGATTGTAAGATTTTTTTGTAATAAATGAATAAGGTTCCCGTTAGAATTTCTGAAACACTATTCTTAGTGGCACGATAAGGGTAAGCCAAAAGTCATTTATTCAAAGTGCGTAGTGACTAGTATAAACTATAAAGTACCTAATGTAGTACGCTTTTAACCGACAATAAAATAAATGAAAATGTTTGGTTCCTTACTAACTACTCACTCAGGAACGATAGAAGCTGCGTTAGTATTGCCCACCTCTATCATCAGCCGTTGAGCATCTACCTACTGTTGGACATAGGACTCTTCAAAGTAGCGCCAACGTGCTCTTTCTTCGGCTTTTCGCATCCAGTCGATGCCAGCTACCCTCCGGAAAATTAGTTTCAAAATTTTAATTTCAGTACCATCCCGATGTTGGGCATTTAGCACAGTTTAACTCCCGCACCTACCTTGCAGAGCTGAGCATGGAAAGATATTGCACGTCCAGCGCCTGATCATTAACCGGTCGTGTCAGATTGCTCATCGTCATATGAGAAAGATGTTGCAGATTAGATGATGCCCACGACTTCGTCCGCATGGATTAAGTTTTATGATTCCCGTGGGAACTCTAAATTTTCCAGTATAAAAGCCCCTGCCCCGGGATGCACACTATACCTGTACCAAATTTCATCAAAATCGGTTGAACAAATGGGCCGTGAAAGCGTAGCAGACAGACACACTTTCCTATTTATAATATTAGTATGGATATAGATTATGACCATACTAATATTATAGATAGATTATGACCTCGCATCCAGTGACCCACAATTCAGTGTAATACTTGTAATGTTACGTATGTATTGTATTGCTTAAAATATTGAAACCTTTTTTGAGAAAAGAGCAACTGCTGAGTTTCTTGCCGGCTCTTCTCAGTAGAATCAGTTTTCCGAACCGGTGGTAGAGTCTTGACGTATCATAAGTGACACAAGTTGTCCTATGTGAAATAAGTAAATTATTTATCATTTTATCATTAATATTTATACCTCTCTTTCATGAAAAGTAGTAGGTATTCTAGTCCAAACGAAGTCATAGTAATAGCTATATTACAGCTTTGAGTTAAATCCATTCTGCACCACATAAATACAGCCAGCCGGATATATCTAGTTCAATATCGGGGCCTTGACTTAGCAGTTGCCATTTGAATTGTACAAATCGGAACATTTGACCCACTCTGTCTATTAACTACAGTGGGGCCATTTTAAAAAGCCGCCTTTGACATTTCACAAAAGTACTGACTGTTAAACTCGGCATTCATGTGAGTATGTTGTTATTGAACACTGACTGTAAAATATAAAAAAATCATATCCTTGGTAATATTATAAATGTGCTTGTCTATCTAATACGCTTTATCGGTCCATCTCTTAAAGCGATTTTGATGAAATTTGGTATGCAGTTTACATCACGGGGAAGGACGTAAACCTACATTTATCCCGGAAAATTTAGAAGTTCTCCCGGCAAAACTGCAAGCCAACGCAATCAAAAACAGCCGTTTATGCTCTATATCTTGAAATTTGGTACGAAGCAACGTCTTATACCTAGCACAAATAAAGGAAAAATTGCGAAAAGCATAAATTTTGTAGTTAAATCATATAATAAAAATATTTTTAATAATTTTAAACTTACTAATGTTATGGATTTCATTTAGCAATAAAAATACCATAACGTTTACTTATATATCTACCTACAGGTTTGTACGGAACCCTCGGTGCGCGAGTCCGACTCGGACTTGGCTGGTTTTATTCGGTGACCTCGAGCTTTTGATTGCCTAAATTGTTTTATTACTGTGACTTAGTCAAATACATATTATAAGTTTTAACTTTTAGTGATTTTGTGGGCATGTGTCTTTTTCTCCCCTATGGGCTGGAAACTAGCCGAACCTTTCACCAGACAGGAATAACATGAAAGAACCAATAAAAACGGCCAATGCGGTTACATCAAACTGTCGAAAATACCTTTTTAATATGGCTATACTATAATGTATTAGCATAACACAAACCTCAGAAAAGGAGTGTTCGTTGGTATTTTAGGATTAATTAACCGTTTCAAGGCAAAGAAATGGTACGTATATCTAATTAATTAGTATCGGGTCGTAATATCGCGATCGTGTTTTGTTTTTGTTATTATACCTATTAATGACAGTGATAAATGATTAGTGTTGACGACCTTATAGTAGGTACTAGGTGTTTAGTAGCGCTGGGAATAATTGAATCTTTAGAGAAGGTCCCGCATTTGAAACCGGTTTGAAACGTTTAAAATTACCTATCAAAGCTAAAGTATATCATTTAAAATTTTGGAGAACTACAGACGAAGTCGCGGGCATCATATAATCTGCAACATCACTCTCATAGTACGATGAGACAGCAATCTGACAGGACCGGAGAATGATTATAGGCACTGGACGTGCAATATCTTTCCATGCTCAGGTCTGCAAAATAGGTACAGGGGTAAAACTACGTTAAATTTTACTTTTTTTGACGCATAGGCACAGACATAAAAACCTCGAAAGTTTTGCATAGACGTTTTGAACGGTTCGGGACCTAGTGCCTTCTTGAAGTCGTTAGTTGGACGTAAGCATTAGAGCGCTGACTTAACATCTGTCCCCCTGTAATATGTATGAATTCTCAGTTTAACCGTAACACACTAACAGTAACTTAAAGATGCAACTCGCCAATAACTTAAAGTACGTTGCATACGTCGAGATTTGGAAGAAAGATGGTACCAAAACGTATGTACTCGTAGGTTAGATTAAGCAAGCACATGAAAACAATAGGATGTAAGATTTATTTAATGATATTGTTAGTACATAAGTTTTGTAGATCTTTAACCTTCGACAAATAAACTCGTCTCCATCAACGTCTTCTTAATGTACGAACCAGCAGTCCACATATATTTCACCCCATTTGTGTAAGGAAATCGTATTCGTCTGTCAAACGTATATTCCGACATGTTTAAAGAGTTCATAGATGCCTGCACGTCGAAAACGATATATGACCTTTTTAAACAGTTCGAGTAATACGTTTTAAGCTCTAAAATTATTTCGATTTCCTCAGACAATTGGGCCTCAGTTTCATCAGAAGTCAGCGCCGACAGCCGCAGAAATGCACAATTAACAGACAGACGGTATTACCTTAATGGATTTACTTACTTATTGATGCATCAATCAATGCCCGGGCTAGATGCTTAATTGATAGATACGTTTCTACTCTGAGGTATCTAAGCTTTTTTTTATTTTACTATTGATGCTATTAATATTTTGTTTTATTATGACCTTATTTCCTTAGTCATGTCAAGGTTTGGAGGATCATGGTAAAGGGAATGGGTTGCTCTCAGCACGATTTACTAAGTACTAGCTGATGCTCGCGACTCCATCCGCGTGGATTGAGGATTTTTTGGTCCCCGCCGGAAATCTTTAATTTTCCAGTATAAAAAATAGCCTATGTGTTATCTATCCCTGTGCCAAATTTCATCCAGATCCGTTCAGCCGTTCTCGCGTGAAAGAGTAACAAACATCCATACATTCATACATAGTTACATCCATACTCACAAACTTTCGCGTTTATAATATTAGTAAGACTACTTATAACAACTATTACAATAATAAATTGTGCCCTGTGAACCAAATGTAGCGTGGTAAATCCAACTCAAATGGAGGCTCCGAGCTTAAATACGGCAATTAATCAAACTTGTCACAGATGTGGACCATCTGTGACAAGTTTGAAGACGACGACTTGCCGATTGCACAACCTTGCTGTGAAATAGTATGGGATTTCTCATTTAGACTTGTTATAAATATAAATAAATAGGTAATAAAAATAATAATAATTTATTCATGAGAATGCAAGTGACATAAAGTTGAAATAATTACAATTTGGGAGCCCTATTACACATAACATTTTGCCTATCATATTTTGAAGTAAAACTTTTTTAGAATCGTTGTGATTTGAAAATTCAACAAAACGAAAAAGCGACATCAATAAGAGACACCAATATATAGGATAGGCCTGCGAGAGAATGAGATAGAATACAAATTATATTTATATCTCATTCTCTCGTAGGCTACTTTTCTGAAGATTCACTTCTGACACACTTTTTTTTAGATATTTTGCCTATTGGATTAATTGTAGTTCTTATTGCCTACTTACCGGAAATAATCAAGGAACAAGAAGCATAATTTGCTATAATCCGCCAAAACAGACAAATCTATGTGGTACAACGAGCAGCTTGCGACATGTGCAGCGCCAGTACACCACACCACACATCTTCCAAATGACTCTCAACGTACGTTTTACTCCGACACTGGAGCATCCTCAGGAGACGTTGACCCGACATTGCACGATTGTAAAGAGTGTTGTAAAATACGTGTAAGTCATTTTTAGATATAAATTTACAATAATCATTATTTTCTTAATAAGAATAGATTTTTTTTTTAATGTACGAGTATTAGACTCTATAAATAGTACGTTAGGTTACGGTTCGTTTAATTTATTCAATCATGATTTAAAAAAAAACTCCTTACGTCATTGCATGATATCAATGCATAGATAAATATCATGAACCCTACTACGTGTACGTATAAAATGGAATACGTTATAGCGAATCTTTCTCACGGCCGCTGGTAATAAATAATCAGGATCCAATAACAGTGACTACATTAAATCAAGTTCCGGTACGCACTCCGTACTTTAATATCGTACCAAGTGATATATTATATTGAAGGATCGCAAGATGCATCGCTAGGTGTTGAGATAAATTATTTTCTAGTTTGCATATATTTTGTAAATGGATCAGTTTGTATTTGAAAGTTTGTATTTCATTTGTTGTAATAAATAATCATTCCCATACAAAGTATGGGAATGATTATTTATTACAACAAATGAGACAAAGGATTGTATGCACTTATAGGTATATTACTAGATGATGCCCACGACTTCGTCCGCGTGGATTAAGGCTTTTTAGATTCCCGCGGCAACTTTTTAATTTTCCGGGATATAAAATAAAAAGTATTCCAGACTATATAGTAAGGACTATATAGACTACTTTTATCCCTACTATGTATGGACTATATAGTAGGGATAAAAGTAGCCTATGTCCTTCGCCGGGATACAACCTATATCCCTGTACCAAATTTTATTGAAATCGGTTGAACAATAGTCCGTGAACTCGTAGCAGACAGACAGATAGATAGACAGACAGACACACTTTCGCGTTTTTAATAACAAGTAAATCCTTCATCATTACGTCAGTATCAAATATAATAAAAAATACTAGCTGATGCCCGCGACTCCATCCGCGTGGATTAAGGTTTTTTTTGTTCCCGCGGGAACTCCTTAATTTTCCGGGATGAAAAATAAAATGTATTTCAGACTATAATCTATCTCTGTGCCAAATTTCTTCCAGATCCGTTCAGCCGTTGGGGCGTGATTGAGTAACAAACATCCATCCATACATCCATACATCCAAACTTTCGCATTTATAATATTAGTATAGATTTCAGCTGTCAGTATAAACTACGAATGTGTTTTTAGAGAACAGCTGACATCAGAATCACCTAGTTAGTAAATTAAAAATTAAGTTTTAGATTGGATCAGACGGAAAGTATGAAAATCGTACCTAACGTGAGCGAAGCCGCGGGCAAAAGCTAGTACATAATATTAATTTTATAAATCGCTTATATCAAGTTTGAGTAGTGTTGAGTACCTATATCCAATATAGGTACACCTAATCAGAAAAAAACCCATGTTCACAGTTAGGGTCCCCCAACCCAATAAATCAACTAAACTAGTGACCTTTACCTCATTACGCTTGTCAGAAAAACGAGTTGGATTTGCGGTTAATATTAATGCGTTGAAATGCACGGTTTGATGCTAATGTCAATCATTTTTAATGGGAACCACGAGTTTATACCCATATAAACTTATAGGCATTGATTATTTATCTAAGTTTGAGCGTTACGTTGATAGGGATTCATATTAAACTAGCTAATCCCCGCGACTTCATCCGCGTGGATTGAGGATTTTTGGTTCCCGCGGGAACTCTTTAATTTTCCGGGATAAAAAGTAGCACATAACACAGAGGTGTTAGTCCGGACTATAATCTATCTCTGTGCCAAATTTCAGCTAGATCCGTTCAGCCGTTGGGGCAGGATTGAGTAACAAACATCCATACAATGAAAAAACTTGAAGTTTAATTCGCTATAATCCGCTACAGAAGGCAAATCTATGTAGTACAGTGCGCATCTCGAACCTGATGCCCGCGACATTCACCACACCACATAAACCCTCAAAACTACCCTCAACGTACGTTTCACTCCGACACCGGAGCATCTTCAGGAGATGTTGCCTTTACAATGCACGATTGTAAAATTAAACTTCAAGTTTTTTCATTGTCATGGACTTCCGCAAAGTAACGCCTAATTCTATCCAATAAACATCCATACATCCATCCAAACTTTCGCATTTATAATATTAAAGTAAGGTATTTAGAAGTGTTACACGCAGTGTTACAGTGTCAGACGCAGTATCAATTTTTTTTAATCCACGAACAACAACGACCTCAATTTTCAAAGACGGGCCCTGTCAAACAAAGAATCTGGACTTATTTTACTAACGCCATCTAGTCTGAAAAGCGGGACAGCGCTATGGCGTTAACAAGGACAGGCTTATACCCTACAAGTCGCGGACGCCCAACTTTCTATGAAAGGGCCCATCTAGTACCTAGTGAGTACCTACATATATATCGAATATCGATGACGACGAAACGTAATGCATTTAGGATAAGAGCTTCTTTGTGTTGATATCTCTCACCGTTAAAAAGCAGTGAATGATGTTATTTGCATTGAACAAAAAGTTACACGACAGCAGAATGCAGTAAAGACATTAATTAGACTTCTATGGAATTTCTGAAAAATCAATCCTGAATCCTTTTCTGCATCATAAAGTTCACGTCTGTGCAATATTTCAACTCTCTATTTCTAAGGGTTAAGGGAGTTGAATCAATTAGTGAGCGAGTCAAAATTCATAGGTAAGTGTAGAGATTTTTCACTTGTACTCATCAGAACTAGATACTTAATATCTTAAAATTGGTTCATTTTGGTAGTTTCATACAACTTGGCTTATAATCCGACCGAAGCAATGTAACTTAATGGAAATAAATCTTCAATAACACAGGCATCAGTACATAATTTTTTTTAAGGATACGGAATATGGACTCTGTAAAAAAGCTTATGACTCTCATTTAATCTTCTATTTAAACAACATCATAATAAGTCCATTAAAAGTAATGTTACTAGTATTTACATTGCGTAATTATAATATCTTTTGATACATAATGATGTAGGACAAATCATGTCAACCACCAGAATGGTTCCACAATGATGCGTGACAACCTTGAGTTTACATGACTAATCTGTGAATTAACCTTTAGCAAATTATGTCAGTCTGCGCATCCTTATCTCGGAACAATACATGACAAAGTCGCAAAAAAAATATTTAATGTTGTCTTTTAATAGCAAATTGGAAGGTTTTTAATGATATAGGTATCTACCCTTCTGCTGTGCTTTACCTCGAAACTACAAAAAAAATAGAAAAAACAATACAGAATAAAACTGAACAAAAGAGCAGAAGAAGGTTGTGAACAGAGAAAACAGAGAGAGAGATTCAAAAGACAAGGAAGTCTAAATTATATGATAGCTATGTGCGCACTTTTTCTAAAATTGAAGAGCCGTTTGTATTTAAGTCAGGAACCTCGGACACATTAAAAATTAAAAAAATACATATAGATAGCTACTTAGATTTATGGATATAGGTATGCTGAAAGAGTCGCCAGAGAATTAATTATTTTGTATCAGTAGCCGGAACGGAAATGTCTAAATAATTATCTATGTCAGTTTTAGACTTCCAAGGGCTTTGCTAGGACGACCAAAAATCATTATTCAAATCAAACAAAATCATTTATTTCAATATAAGCATACTGTTACCGTGGTGGGTTAGATCAAAGCATAGCTTAGAATTGGTTTGTAGATAGATATCATCACAGCTAACATAACATAGGTATAAAGGTGAAATTAGCTTAGAAGCTATGGATACTAGACGCCAATGTGCTAATCTCAAAAATAGATTTTACTGAAACCATACTAATATTATAAATGCGAAAGTGTGTATGTTTGTTGTTTTTTTGGTTTGTCCTTCAATCACGCCGCAACAGAGCAATGGTTCGACTTGATTTTGTGCAAGAGAACAGTTGAGGACCTGAAGAGTGACATAAGCTACTTTTTATCCCGGAAAATGAAGGAGTTCCCGCGGGAATCAAATAAACTTAAACCACGCAGGCGATGTCGGCTAGTACAATTATAAATTCAAAGATTACTCTCGATATTAGCATCAGTATTACTTACTCATATAACGTACCTGACTTTGTAAACATCTCCTAAAACTACCTTCCTGGTCCTCCGTAAGCCTCCCAAGGTCACATGAATAAGAACGAAGCTTATCATAGCCATACACAGCTCGATTTGTACAGACAGTACACAATGGTGACTTAATGACAAGTCTTTTCCTATTATGCTTAGCATGAACTTGTGTTCAAATCTTGATTAAAATCTAGGGACACTTGTTATTTGTTACTTATTTGATTCTCCAAGTATTTAACCTATTTAAGTAATACGGATTTTTATTTTTTGTATTTACTTGGGAATCTACTATCTACCTACCTTAGTGATCTTAGTAAATCTCATATTATAATAAAAAAGCTGACTCACTCACTCATTTACTGACTGACTTATAAACGCCCAGGTCAAACCTTTGTATAGTCCTACTAATTTATTTGACCCAGTGGCCAAAATTGGAACAAATTTTTTAGTCGGTTTAATTTTTAAAAAAAATATTTCATAGTATTTACTAGCGACGCCATCACCGCATCAGATAAGTTTTATATATTTTTTATACCTATACATTTTATTTTACCTCTATGCAATATTTACTTTATTTCACTTTATATAAACATATACAAGGTATAAGTTTGGATTATCCGTTATTTGTATTTATATTATAATTATTAATTTAGTGGAAATTTAAACAAAATCCTTACAGTGGATTTTCGATATTTGACTTTTTTGTTATTTCTACGGAATAGCTTACTTAAGGTGCATGACAAGGGTCTGCCCGCGAAATTCAAATTTAATTTGGTTTTTCACAATTTGTAAACTAATACGACAAAGTAGGCTTATGGCATTCAAATTGCGAGCCTAGGAATAAAGAGAAGTAACTTTTCAAGTAAAGATTTTTATATAAACCTGTGAAGATGATATTCCTAGGCTCGCAATTTGAATGCCATAAGCCTACTTTGTCGTATTAGTTTACAAATTGTGAAAAACCAAATTAAATTTGAATTTCGCGGGCAGACCCTTGTCATCCACCTTAATATAAAATGTCTAGAAGTTTGAAATGCAAACTTGTGTGATTTGCAAAATGGTAAACGCGTGAGAAGCGAGCGCGCAGTTTTTTTTATATTTTGCTGGCTGCAAGTAGCTTTTATTTAAAACTTGATGGTTATCTTATCTTATCTTACTAATATTATAAATGCGAAAGTTTGGATGTATGGATGTCGGTATGGATGTATGGATGGATGTTTGTTACTCAATCACGCCCCAACGACTGAACAGATCTGGATGAAATTTGGCACAGAGATAGATTACCTATAGCCTGGAATAACACATAGGCTACTTTTTATCCCGGAAAATTAAAGAGTTCCCGCGGGAACCACAAAACCTCGATCCACGCGTACGAAGTCGCGGGCATTAGCTAGTTTTCATATAAGTTTGACAGCTTTATAGAACCCTATTTTATTTAGTATTAGCCAATTTTTATTTGGTTCGGTCGGTTCTGTTATTCATTGATTCATATCTTATTATACTACTAGACGATGTCCGCGACTTCTTCCGCGTGGATTAAGTTATTTTTCTTCCCCTGTGAAATCTTTAATTTTCCGGGATAAAAAGTACCCGAGTAAAAGGGGGGTTCCCTTCCCGGGATATAACCTATCCCTGCACCAAATTTCATTAAAAACGTTTAAACATATGGGCCGTGAAAGCGTAGCAGACAGACAGACAGACACACTTTATAGTAAAGATAGTATAACACTCACTAAAACCAATACATAGATTTAAAATTCATCTTAAATCACTCACCCTTTATATTAAATGAATCGCATGATAAGTATCTAAGTATATCACAAGTTGAAGCTGTCCATTTGTGTGGTCCACTGTACACTATAACTCACAACCGACGCATAAAAATAAATATTAAACAAAAGATTTATTTCAATTACACCTAATGAGCGTGAAAAACAATTATAAGGCAATGGCATCGCGGGCCGGTGTTAAACAATCCGACAGGGCTTGCGCACACATAAGTCAAGACAGACGTGTTTATGAGAGCCGTAGTTTAGTCGTAGCGGCGTCTACAAACATGGAACTTGTTCAATACAGACATTTTATGTTTTCAACGTTCCGATACCTTAGTGTTTATCCAAGATGTAGATATCAATTTATTATCGCTTCTGCATACTATTTTCGGTTTGTACCAATTCTGTGGTTTGTTCTATGGTTTTAATATGATATCGTTATTATAAATGTGAAAGTGGTTTGTTGGTTTGTCAATCGACGTGATTTTTGCATGGGTATAGTTGAGATTTTATGTTGAAAACTAAATTTTTTTTTCATAAATCAGCTTTAAACAATTTTTTTTTTCATTGAAGTAGTAGTTAGCTTTGTTTGATTTGAATGTCTACTGATCTTTTCCTTCCTTGTTATTCCTATTTCGTAAAGTTACCAAAAAATATGCTTTTTACGGGTACATTGATCAGGTATAATTATTAATATATCATTTAAATTAGGTTTTTTAAATTCTTCTTCTTTTAATTTTGGCTAATGGCTTTTTAAAGTTTTCGATGTCGTAAATGTGTAGTATGCCTTAGCTGACAGCTAATTTTAATCTTCGATTAAGGGCTAGACTTCTGTCAGGCTCACGAATAATGAGAGAAGTGGATGGTTTATCGTAGACATTGAGGATTCATGCGGTTAGATTGTCATTACACAATATTTATATGATTGATAATAATATGAGTGATATCTAGAGTTGATGACGAATTAAGGTTTGTTAATGATTATTTTTGTATGACCCAGGTTATGTTTTCTTGATGTAGTGGAGATCTACCAGTAATTATTCTCCAAAAAAAGAAAATCTGCACCAGTAGAGAATACTCTACCATTACTCTGAGGGATTATTTTCTCTAAATTATAATAATTTTAAAACATACAGCTTGATTTTATCAAATCAATCATGTTCTGGTTATGTTAAGAAAGACAAAGGTTTGTCCCGGAATACCAGAGGATTACCACGCGATTTTCAAAATCTTATACATTCGTCTCCGAACCCAATAAAGTCGCCGAAAAGCTTAGTGAATCCATACGAAAGTGTGTCTGTCTATATATCCGTTTATTTTCAACAGATTTTGACTAAATTTGGTACAGAGGTAGATAGCATTCCGGAGAAGGGCATAGGGTCACCTTTTATCCAGGAAAATTAAAGAGTTTCTGCTGGAAACAAAAGCTTTAATCCACGCAGATGATATAGCGGGCATGATTTAGTACTGCAATCATTTGGAGTATTAGTTAGTGCGTTAATACAGCAAGGCCTATTTGGAGTCTTGTCGGCTGTCGCCTGTGAGGAGCCAAGAGCAAGGTCAGTGTCCGAGAGTGCGGGGCGACACAATGGTGCACTCATTAGTACGCCATTTGCATGCACTAATTATGGGGACACGCGGTACGCCGGCGTCAAACATGTAGTGTCACGGGTTCCTTTATTTTCCGTTTTAGCCAAGTTACTTGCTTAGAGCACAGTCTAAAGGTCTAGCCCCACTACAAGTACGTACCACGTAGTTGCGCGGCAGGTAATGGCAAATATTCTTTGTATGGGGCTGGACTCACTTATGAGTCGCGGCAAGCAGAATATGTAAGTGACCTTAAAGACTTGTCCAGCGTGCCTGCGATATCGCGCGATTTCGGTCGCAGCGACGAATCACAGTGCAGTGTGCGGGCGCCGGTGGTCCC
This sequence comes from Erebia aethiops, assembly GCA_923060345.2. Taxonomy (NCBI): domain Eukaryota; kingdom Metazoa; phylum Arthropoda; class Insecta; order Lepidoptera; family Nymphalidae; genus Erebia; species Erebia aethiops. The sequence goes on along the minus strand of OV281083.1, from coordinate 25,022,487 downwards.
ACAATGTATCGTGATTCGTCGTTCTTACCAGTCGTTCGATGGGGGCATCTAGACAGAACAACGCTGTGTGGTGACAGGGATGTGACACAGGAATTTGGAAGACTTTCAACATAAAATTCTGCCACTCTAATGTGAAATTTATATGCAGTTTCCTACCTCTCTCAACTATATGTGAGAGTACCGTACCTCTGGGTGCTAACTGTCATGGTAGCCGGGCCTGTCATTTATATGGGCGTAGACCCATCTGTATTTTGATTATGAATTTTACCAAGATTCTGCTGTATGATAGGACCGGGGATTAAGTGAACTGTGGCCTAGTTGTCAAAGGTGCTCAGGGCGCGATACCCAGATACCCAGTGTTAGATTTCTACGAGCGAGACGCACAGGTTCAAATCTTGCAGGTTCCGAAATTTTGATATTTCCCTAATTTCGACTCCATCTTTATTAATCCGTACTAATAAATCAATCACCAGGTCCTCGCATATAGTAGCAGTATACCATAAAATCCTCTCAGTATACCATAAAATCTTGCAGATCCGTTGCTCTGTTGTGGTCTGATTGAAAGGCACACCAATAAACAAACACATTTTTTATGTTAGTATGATAACATAAACATATTATATTTCTATTATTGTTGTAGAAAATCCTACCTCGTATAACATAGTACTTTCAACACAAGAGTGAATATAGGCATTTTCAAGGCAAACGCGTCATAACCTATACCTCATCATTACTTATTTATTATTATTTTTTTAGCCACCACAAGTTAGCCCTTGACTGCCATCTCACCTGATGGTAAGTGATGATGCAGTCTAAGATGGTAGCGGGCTAACCTGTTAGGGGCATGGCAGTTATATTAAACCTATGCCCCTATTCGGTTTCTACACGGCATCGTACCGGAACGCTAAATCGCTTGCCGGCACTTCTTTGCCGGTAGGGTGGTAACTAGCCACGGCTAAAGCCTTCCACCAGAAAAACTTTACACTAAGCATATGATTGTCGTCAAGTGCAAGCCTACTTTGCAATTAAAAAATGAAGTCAATAAAGAAAGCTTTTGCTCAGCTATGAGGTAATAGCGTTTTTAATACGAGGTACACAAACTTGCTCTTCTAAGTACATACCTAAACTTTTATTCTTTGCACGTGCGAAGCCTCGGGCAAAAGTTTGTGTTAAATATAGTTGGTTAATAGCTTCAAACACACAGCTTGACAGGCGAAGGTTAATTGAGTGCTAATAACTGCCATTGCGGTCCAGTGTCCAATACTGGTAGGCTAAGAGCTATAGAAATGAAATCCGACCCCATTTTCAGTTTCTTCTCATTCTCTTCAGATAGCTTTAGTTTTAAGTATACGCTATTAATTAACACTATTACTTTAATACTAGTTACGCGTCTTGGCGCGAAAATGCGTCTTTCTGTCTGCTATGCTCTCACTCACTGTCTTTTCAGCCGATTTTAACGAAATTTGGTACAGAGATACTTTTCCTCCCAAAACATAATCTACTTTTCATCCTGGATGTAGAGTATCCGCAAGAATCAAAACCATAATACACGCGAACGAAGTCACGGGCATCGTCTAGTTAAGAATAAATTTCAATTGACAATTTAACTATACAGTGCTATTTATGGACACCGGCTCTTACTACATATCATTAGTCACTCAGTACTTATTCAAACAAATAGTTTTACATGCTGGATATCTATTATACCTACTCTCTTTACTCTTTATTTGTGCACCGCAACCCATACCCCGAACAAGTTAGCCCGCTACCATCTTAGACTGCATCATCATTTACCATCAAGTGAGAACGCAGTCAAGGGCTAACTTATAGTGGAATAACGAAAAACGTGTGGTGTTGCGGGACACTTGCTAGGAACGATAGTTCCGCTGGCCTGCTATCTGCCATTGGGCTGGTATGGAACCGGAATTCCTCTGCATTAATATATACCTTTTTCGGTGCGACGGAAAAAGATTGCATATATAAATATGTACATAGAAATCTGGACATGCTTGCGTTGTTACGAAGACAAAAGGTCTTCAATATAAATATACTACAAATATATGAAATTAAATTTTAATACGTTAAGGTTTAATTTAATAAACTATACATAAAAATCTTACTCCGGATCTTTTTTACAATGACAAAAGGTCGTAATATAAATATACTACATTCTAAATTGAACTTAAATGCTTTATTGTTAATGTCGAATAAACTATACATAAAAATATTAGGTACTTCACGCATTTTCTTACGGAGGTCTTTTGCCGGCTAGGGTACCTTCCGCATCGTCCCATAAGGAACTATTGTTCCAAAAATATATCCATTTTGCACAATATTAACTACAACGTAGTGTAGGTAGGTACAGTTACAAAATATACGTACAACGCGATCATACATAGATCTTACTTATTACGGCTAGAATTTCTACGAGATGTGGGGAAAATTGCCTCGCTCCGGGCCCCGTTTAGCGCTCTACCAGCCGATTGTTAGCCCGGCTATCATAATCAACGCTTTATAAAGAAGCATGTGAGACAACTATGCAATACGTGATCATATTTTTTTTTACATACTGGTACATACTTGACCACATTTTTGCATGCAGACTCCGTAACTATTTTCACAGGTATAACAAATAGATACTCGAGTACTTTAACTAAGTTAATTATGAGTACTCACTGTAATACCTAATGAAATTACATGCTTTGTGACTATTCTTCTTAAGTTTTATAAGACGTCGTCTGTTTTGTAATTTTTGACAACTGTTCTTGTAGAACTACAAATATTCGTGATTTGACTCTTCAAGTTAATTATAATTAGTCATCGATCTTGATTTGTTCTTTCAGATTTTGAATTCTAACATAGCTTGACACTGTTCTTGTTCTTTTGGTTGTTTTCCTCATTGTTGAGGGTCATGACCCGTGATAATGGCAAGGGGTCTTTGCGGTGGGCTAACAGATCCTTCCGCACATTATTGATACTGGTATTAGTAGAAACTTTGAATAAGTTCAATTCGCCATGTAATTAGTCGCTTGAAAAACAAGTTATAGTTCGTGCGAGAGTTGAAGGCAGAGTAAATACAGTGTGACACATACATTTACTCTGCATTCAACTCGCGCGCGAACTGTACTTAAAAGTTTCTCTATGAATTTCCAACTCAAGTAGGTACTAAGACTACTAGGGTACCATAAAAGTACTGGAGCTCGACGTAAGACAGTATTAGAATTTATAGATGAGTAAAGAGATAGAGGAATGCCATATGTAGTAACTATAGTAATGCGAGGGCCGTGTACTGCGCGCTGATATGCTGTTGCGGTTTCTATACACGGTCTTTTGGGTGTGTCGTAAGATAAAAGCGGAAGAGAGTAAAAATAGTTAGAAAATAGAGAACGAAATAATATAACTCATTCTTACAATAGAATATTATTACAAATATTATCTAGAAATTCCAAACTTAAAAATCGTACGCCTTTGTATTGCTTCCTTTGAACTTTAATAATTAGGGCTCCTTATTTAAAAATCGAATATCTAATTTATGATTGCTACAACCAAAACTTAAAAAAAAAAACTTTTTGACAAGTTTTAATTAAACGTACGTTTTTATTCAATATTTAACTTTTTTTATGACTTCTCGTTTTAAATTATTTGTAAGTAAGTATAAGAACAAAAATGTACCGCCTTCCAATAAATTAATAAGCATTTTTTAAATTAAAATAATACCAATTTATTCCGCATGATAAAAGAAATTTATGAAAATCAGAAGTGTATATAATATATTGTGTAGCGCTACGCTTTAAACTTGAGCCAACCGTAGACCGATATTGAAAATTGCCTAAATTATTAGTTGCCTTTGTACGGCGTGCAGCGTGGGAAAACGGGTGGAGTTTTCACTTGTAACTACTTGAATTTCTAAAACAAGCCTATTGCTCATAAATTGAATGTGTATTTGGTAAAGAATAGGTTGTTTTACTTGTACCGATTCCTTACTTTTTAATACAACAAATTTTTAGTTTTTCATTCATTATTCACTTAAGTAATCTGGAACTTCAGATTCCGTAAAAATAGAATATAATTATGTACTTGAAATAATTAAACATTGAAATATTTTTTATAGCTTAGAACATTGATTTTTTATTGCTATTTTAAAATACCTACTAAACTTTAATGTTGAAGATATTAATTGTTTTGCTTCGTAGTGCTGCCTTAAAATTACTCAGACAACCTCTGACACCGTGATGTGCACTGTAGTTTTATAAGTCTCGTTTCTAGTTCGATCCCCGACAGGAGTAGTTTGGGAGTTTAAAATGTCCATGCATTCTTACATTGTTAGAACATTATACTCGTTTTGTTGTATTTTAAAATAAAAATCATCTTAAAATGTCTCGAAGCAGACGTACAAGATCGCGTGCACCACTTTATTAGCTAAGAACCTGTAGTTTAGTGCTCATTGGCTGGCTTTGGTTACTCATTGGACCCTTGTGTGCGTTTCATTATTTAATCGTGGGAATTTTTGGGTTTCGTGGAAATTTTAAGTTTATTATATATTTCATTTGGCATACCTCTGCCTGCCTAAAGTGTCCCTGGCTCGAAAAGCAGATTAATAGTTTCCTTAGAGTATCGTAGAAACCCTCTAGCGAAATGCGTAGACGTTCTCGAGTTGGTTATTTACACGTATTACGATAATTTATCATCCTTAGTTCGCGACAGCTTGAAGAAGTCAGGACGGACCAAGTTAGTGAACTTTTACGTACGTACATACATGGAACCGCTGGAGTAGTTGCGACTGCTTCGGGCGGTTGGCAGCAATTATCAATGGTAGCTTCAAGCTGTTGACTATGACTGCTACGAGTAGACAGGTCCGTGTATGTTGATCACTGGCTAACTGCTCGAGCAGTCCGTGTATGGTCTTAGAGAGATTCTACCTACTTGTTTACCTAGCTTTCAGCCTTTAAGAATGTTCACAATTTTGAGCATTCATTTGCAACACAAAGACAGAGTAATTTTCGAATTTAATATGTACTAGCTGACCCGGCGAACTTCGTACCGCCTTAGTATGCAAAATTAAATGTATATTTTTCAATATTTCTGAGAGATTTTCTTAATATTTTTTTCCGTAAGAACCTTCTCCTAATAATAACAAATACAACAAAAAAAGAATTAGTGAAATCGGTCCAGCCCTTCACGCGTGATGCAGTGACCAGGGAAAACGGGTTTCATTTTTATATATATTTTCAATATTTCTGAGAGATTTTCTTAATATTTTTTTCCGTAAGAACCTTCTCCTAATAATAACAAATACAACAAAAAAAGAATTAGTGAAATCGGTCCAGCCATTCACGCGTGATGCAGTGACCAAGGAAAACTGGTTTCATTTTTATATATATAGACAAGGAAAACTGGTTTCATTTTTATATATATAGATTACTCACGCAATGTTGATTGTGTTTGTATACCTACTTATTAATGGTTTTATATTATCGTAACATGTGAAGGTACGTCAGTACTATTATATTATTCTGTGGTGAAGGTAAGTATTTTATTTTATTTTTTTTATTTTTATTTTATTTAATTTTTTATTTGAAAAACATACAGTAACATAACACACAATAGGTAAGTAAAATATAGCATTACACTTAGACCATAACAGTTTTCAATGTTATTTAGCACATATTGTATTTAAAAAAATCAAATGAATACTAAGTTGGGTATAGCCGCTAGACGAAAACCTAATTTATTATTATATTTACTTTAAATTATAACAGAGAGAAAGAAAAACAAACTAAAACATACTGATTAAAAAGAGAAAAAATGATAAGCTAGTTGGTTTTTACCAAACTATCTTTAATACTCACCTTATACTTAGTGAGAGACAGATGAAAAATGTCTTTATCAGAAAACAAAAATAAGTAAGTAAAGTAAAGTAAGTAGACCTTTAATGAATTCCTAGAAACTATTGATCATTTCAAAGTTTTTTAAACCTTGGCTCCTATATTAATATGATGATTAAAAAAACCAGTCAAGTGCGAGTCAGACTCGCGTACAAAGGGTTCTGACACACTATTAACTCTTTTAGTAAATAACAAGAAAGATACACAAGAGAACATTGTCATAACAACACGTAATTGCTTGCGTTGACTTAGAAGCTTGATTTTTTCACAGATATTAACCTCCTCATCGCGTTCGCCAAAAAAAGGTTGTTGACAGACAGACAGACAACCAAGTGATCCTATAAGGGTGCCTTTTTTCCTCTTGAGGTACGGAACTCTAAAAATAACCCGACTTATTAGTTACAATCAAACATTTAGTTCATCATCATTTTAACACATCGCTGGTCCACTACTGAGCCCGAGTCCCTCTTTCAGATTAAGAAGGATTTGGTTAGTTGGGAATTTTTTTTCTCATTCGATCTACAACGTCAGCTAGACGACTTGCATTTTTAAGCGCTTGATGACAGATGACAGAGCTGGCGCTCGATCGTTTCCGTACAAACGGTAGTAACAGTTCGCACGCGAGTTGAATGCAGAGTAAATGTATAACATGTATAATGTATATGCCACCACCATACATTTACCCTGCATTGAACTCGCGCGCGAACTATAGTTAATTTTAACGCCATCGAGTAAGTGAAAAACTCCTACTCGGTCCTCTGCACATTAGGCCGACCGTCTAGAAACTAGAAAGACCACTAGAATTTTCGCGTGTTATATTAAAATTGCACTTTTGTTCTCATAAGATCAAGACACGCAGTAGCGTGTCAAAGCCATGTTCAAGAAAGAAGGAAAGAACTTCAAACTGGCGAGCAGCACCGTGTGTAATATTACACGAACCATTTGGAGGCACTTTTGACCCCCTTATAATAAATTTTACCGTAACAAGTTTTTTTATTTTTAATTCAAGTAAATATTACCTACATTCCGGCGACTGCATATCTTCGAATCAACGTCGAAATTGTCGGGTCTTATATAAACCCAACCCAAAACTAAACCCAGACATAGCTACGAATCGACCACGACCCCTTAAATATCGAAGAGCTTTTAAGTTTTAAGTGAGGTAAAGCTTGAGTTCAATGTCTACAATTTAAATCTTAACTGCTCAATCAAATTACAAAATAAAATGCTTCACACAGTTGACCTTTACACAATTGCCATATTGAGTGTTTTATCTCATTTCAATTACCGAACAAGGTCAATTTAAATATTTGGAAAATATAGAATTGCCTTTTAAGAGGAATTGAAATAATAATACTTCGATTTGAAATAAATTTAATGATGTGAAATAAACAGGAAACAAAATTCAAGAAAACGTTTTACAGCGGTTTAATTTGGCAATTTGGGTAATTTTTTTATCGATAAAATTGTTAGAATGAGTACTTAATAATAATTGTTAACGTACGCACTTACTATATTGAAGGAATAATTAGGCCGTCACTTAAGGCCGAAGGTAATAATCTTTTTTTTATTACAGATTTAAATACAAAGATTTTATTATAAAATCTATGTATTATCTCTCGATAAGTTACTAGGAACGTTGTTATTTGTCAAAATGGTACCTACATATTTTATTTAAAAATAGCAATGTTGCGTACCTATTTAAAATAAGTCGTAGAACCCTAAACCTATGTATTATTATGATTGAATCTCTAGTAATTTACGGATAGTTCGATGAGACTGTAGGTTGACCCATTACTTATTGACATTCTTTATATTATAAGATACGATTTCTATATATTATTTATGTTATCAATTATAGTCCGAATTATCATAATAGGTAACGTCAAAAAAATTGTCTAGACAGTCATCTGAAAATGACTTCATAACTTTTAAATCTACATACCAAAGAACTAATAAACCCACGTATTATAAACACACGTATTTATAAAAGAGCATTATACTGGATAGAAACATAATTTCCCCGGGTTTAATATATTAACGTGCGTTCACACTCATAAACAGTGAAAAATCGTAAAAACGTCCAAACAAATGTAATGGGCTTCCATTAGAATCAATATGAATCGTTAATAAATCTCATCGTAAACGGTGAATATGTCGAATTTTATTATACTATCCGTAAATAATCGATATATCGATATCTATAATAGATACGAGTACGTCTCGAATTATTGTTATATTTAAATAACACTTTTGTTTTCATTTGCATAAGATAAATTTTACCCTAACAAGTTTTTTATTTTTAATGAAAATATAAAGCACTAGCTGATTCCTCTTCTGCGCTAGTGAAACTCATGCTAGACGCTTGTAAGTTAGGAGTAAAAAAAATACTTTTTTAAACCAAAAGCCAATTTCCATAGCTGTAAAGCAATAAAATACGGATATTCACATAAACTTTCATCGCCTATCCTATTTAGTTCCCTTTAGGGGTGTATTCCTGAAGATTAATTATTTTGATTAAAATTGAGTACCTAATAGTAGGTACCTATGGCATACGATCCTTGTAATTTCAAAATATAGGTAAAAGAACTAGCTAATGCCCGCGACTTCGTACGCGTGGATTGAGGTTTTTTTGGTTCCCGCGGAAACTCTTTAATTTTCCGGGATAAAAAGTAGCCTTTGTGCTATTCCAGACTATAATCTATCTCTGTGCCAAATTTCATCCAGATCCGTTCAGCCGTTGGTGCGTGATTGAGTAACAAACATCCATCCAAACTTTCGCATTTATAATAGTAGTCTAGATATAGATAGATTTAGACTGTCTGTTGATTTAGACAGACAGACTATCAGTAGTCTGTGTTGTGCTCGATCACTATCGCTACACCAGACTTAAACAGTCTACGTACGTTTATGATGACGTATTTCATAGATAAAATCTGAGATAGCGAGAATTTGCAATACTAATCAGCCGCATTCCAACAGCTTAAGATACCATCTATACCTATACCAGTAGGTATTATGTCATGGGATCCATGGCGCTTGATCCGGGTAAACTCAGATGAATTAAACGATTAGGTAGATGTATCTCAAAATAAATCCGTTTTCATTTTTAAGTTTTTAAGATACTGAGCGCAGTTCATAGGCCTTACTTTCAGCGCTTCAAGCAATACTACTCAAAATGACAGTTTGATGTCACGTACCCTGACCTTCCTAAAATAAGGATTGTAATAATTTTAAAACACGAAATACAACAATAATGAAAGAATATGGCTTTAAGCGTTGGCAGTATTTTACTACTATCATACCTTTCCTCGCTTAAAGCAGTATTATTTCAAAATGTCAGTTTTATAGCACGTGCCTTGACGTCCCTGTTATTACTAGTGGTTCGCCCCGAACTAAGACCTCGCGGCGCCATCTATTGACATAAATGTGAAGTTTTGTTAAAAATACTGAAGCTCATTAAAAATTAAATAATTCCGTTTCCTTACAATATTTATCTAATTTTAGTATTTGTTGTTCAAGTACAGGATATAATTGAAATAATTGATCAAGTTTCAGGCTCATCCTTTCAGAAAATTTAGAGTTCTGAGGTCATCTTTGGACGTTAGAAAATCACCACTTTGAAAGCCCCCCATTTCGTCAGTTTTGGGGGAAAAATTAAAAAAAAAATATTTTTGGACTCTATTCCTAATTATCTTTAAAATGATATACTGCAACCCTATGTAACTTTATAAAAAATATTTTACTTCGCATTCGCTTCTATGAGAGCCCCCCTGAAATAAAGATTTTTATTATTTTTTAAGCCATATTCGGCGGGAGGCCATTGGTTTACATATTATATTTGAAGCTGAAGTAATTGCGTTCAGTAATTCAGAAGTTATAATGCTCTGACAGACGGACGGACGGACGGACAAGTGCCAATTCGCCCAAGTAGACTCAGAGACCTTCGCTTCGCTCGGTCAATGACTACAATAATTATTCTAAAACACAAACGTCAAAAATATTAAAACAATACGGATTTAATTCTTAAATACGTCATATCAAATATTGTGGATTCTTTTTCCAAGTTTTATGAAAGGGATAGAAATACTTAAAATAATTAGGGCTGTAATTTTAGTTAATATATTGTATACAACAGAGTACGCAACACTGTGTATATTTTATTGGCATCGTAATTTTTGTGAAAATGTTTACCATCTCTGTCCCCAGGTTCGATCAAGGCAAATCAACGAAAGGCGCTTCCAAACTCCGGCGCGACCTGATCAACGCAGAGATCGCCAACCTTCGGGACCTGCTACCACTGCCGCCGTCGACGCGACAACGTCTCTCGCAGCTACAGCTTATGGCCCTAGTGTGTGTTTACGTCAGAAAATCTAATTATTTTCAACAAGGTTTGTGACAAATATCTTGCTTATATAAACTTTTTAGATATATTTTTTCCCCACTATACCTAGTTAGTCGCAAAAAACCATTAAGGGACAGTAACAAAGCTGCAAGACCGGGCCGTGTCGCTTAGTTGCACCCATCTCCACACAACCTCATACTTGCTCATACATAGAATACTTACCGTTAATTGCCGCGCCGCGCAACTATAGTGGGGCTAGACCTTTATGATCTAAAACCAGAAGTCTCTCACGCGGGTGCTTTTTTTCCATACAACCTCATACAAGTAATACTTACCGTGCCGCATCGCGCCGCGCCTCATAGTTGGGCTAGACCTTTATGATTTAGAACCAAAAGTCTTGCGGGTGCCTTTTTCTCGATGCAAATCCGTGACATAATATTCATGTAACGTACAGATTAGGAACCTAAGTAGGCACAGTTACAGTCGCGTCTAGTAAAAAGCTAAAATGGACGGGAGTTCAAAGCGTTTTCAATACAAATCCGTGACATAATATTAATGTAACCTACAGATTAGGAACCTAAATAGGCCCAGTTACGGTCGCAACTAGTAAAAAGCTAGAATGGACGGGAGTTCAAAGCATTTTCAATAGGTTTCAATTTATCAGAGAATTCGTGACTTTGTCGATCGACGGATCAATAAGGCAGGTATACTATCACGATAATGCGCAAGTAAATATTGATACTTTATACTTTCAACACCATAGTACGAGTAAGGGCCGGTTTTTTGAGACATAGCATCATGCGCTTACGCCTTACATCAACCTTAAACTTATGATTGACTGTGATCTGATATAAGCTTAATGTCTTTGGTTAGTTTTGACTTAGAAAATCTATTATTTCCCTCTTTTTCCTGAAATTCTGAATATACTTGCCTATCTTTTTTAAACTAATATTATAAATGCGAAAGTTATGAATAGAATATGGATGTTATGGTAAGGATATGGATTGATGGATAGATAGATGGATGGATGTTTGTTACTCGATAACGCCAGAACGAATCTGGATGAAATTCGGCACCATGATAGATTATAGTCTTGAATAACACATAAAGTAAGTCCCTAAGATGTCGTATTGTCGTTATCACCATTATATTGTTAATCGTATATGTTACAAATAACCGAACGTCAATAAGTGTAGTATACCTACCTAAATTGAATAAACGTTCTTTGAGTTTGAGTTTGAGTACTTTTTATCCCGGAAAATTGAAGAGTTCCCGTGGGAACCAAAAAACCTCATCCACGCGGACGAATTCGCGGGCCTCAGCTAGTAATTTTATAAAAAATGATAGCCATGTTTCACTTATTTTCATATCATCTCCTTCCCCATATCTATCTTACATAGGCGTAGGCGTACAAAACTATTATAAACTTACTTTTAAATACATATCAAACATTGCGGAACCGGCAGGATTTGAACCTGCGTCTCTCTGGGAATAGCGCCCGGACGCCTTTGACAGCTAGGCCAGGGTTCCTAGTGCTTGAAGCACATTAATAAAAATATGAAGACCGGTCATTTGTGTTCACCAAACTTTTCTTTGAATCGAATTGAAACAAAAAAGTCCCTTAATTTCTCCCCCTACTGTGGTACCTAAATTAGAAGTACTTATACCTAAAATAATAGTTACCTATGCATCAGCTATTCAAATACACCTAGTAACCAACTTTAATAACACCTATCGTACAATTACAACGCCTCTAATATCCACCATTACGATATCCGATGCTTCGACTTCGACACGCTGTATTAAAAGACCATAGGTTATACCAGCATTAGGGCTTATCGGCAAGAAAGATCAACACTTAGACGGTTTCTTGAGAAATAATGTTGTACTGTACACTGGTAAATAAATCCTACGGGCCTGTCTAACAATGTAGCTAACTATCGATTTGCTTTATAGTTTTTAGCTCGTAACGGTTCAGACGAAATATAGCACTGATCGGTAGAGATGGTGTATATCGGTGGAAATGGTCTACAATTAAATTCCTTTCAAGAAATGCATGTTCCTTTTAATATAACTTGAGCCAAATATACTTTTGGTCTAAATTTAGTTAAGTACTGGCGACTTTTAATGAGAAATAACTTCTAGTTTCTTCAGTCTGAGCTCCCCTTTGTGTTCGCCCAAAAACCGCCACCGATCGGAGCGCGCACCGTTGCACGCTCCAGGAGCGCGAACGTATCCACTGTGTGGAGCAGTTGCAGGAGCGCGGAGCGCAAGAGGTTCGCGAACATAGTGGATACCCGGCTTTATACGAGATGCAAGGCTATGGGAGTGGAGGCAGAAATGCTGACAGCCCTCTATGCGTGTTAGAGATTAATTTATCCACGGTTTGTTAGTGTAAGTAGCTGCCACAGCCGTAATGCAGCACGAGATGCAAAGGTTACCCATCAGCGCACCATGAAGTTCATTTTGTATTTCATGTTTAAGTTAATTCTAATGATATTGAATAACATTAAATATTTCTGTGTTGAGTTATGAGTTAAATTACTTGTCAGTTATTTTCTAGTCTTTATCATCATACCAAATAACAATAAGTACTTAATTTACAATTATTATAATTTACTAGTTGATGCCCGCGACTTCGTTGGCATGGAACAGCTTTTCGTAAGATAGCTTTTCGTAAGAAACGTTTACGTTCGACCTTTTTTTCTCCGACTTTGCAAATACAAAAAGTCTTTTCCTTTTTCGGGTTAATATATAGCCTATGACACTCACAAATAATGTGGCTTTCTATTGGTAACAGAATTTTCAAAACCAGTTCAGTAGATCCAGAGATTACCCCCTACAACCTCACAAACTTTACCTCTTTATAATATTAGTATAGAGGCTACCCTGCTCAATCTATCACATCAGAAAATCAAATATTTATATTATTTGTATTGTATACTGGGCCCTTTTGCCTTTAATAAAAACTTTTATTATTATTATTATTATAAAGGCGATCTAATATCTACCTACTAATATATTATCTACTATTCATAAATGCGAAAGTGTGTCCGCCCGTCTATCGGATAGCTACGCTTTCCTGGCCCATAATTTCAATCAATTTTTACTAAATTCGTTAGGGAGATAAATAGCATCCTGGAAAATCAGAGTTCCAAAAGGATTCTTCAAACACCAAAGTCCATACGGACGAAGTCTCAAGTCGCGTGCATCATCTCGTATTCCATTTCTTATAATATTATCTGTGCATTAAAGGTAGGTAGGTTTTTTTTATTCCACTACAAGTTAGCCTTTGACTGCGATCTCACCTGGGTGGTAATGATGCAGTCTAAAATGGTAGCGGGCAAACCTGTTAGGGGTATGGCAGATATATTAAACCCATTTCCCAAGTTAGTTCCTACACAGCATCGTACCGCAACGCTAAATCGCTTCAACGGTACATCTTTGCTGGTATGGTGGTAACTAGCCACGACCGAAGCCTCCAACTAGACCAAACCAGAGAAAATTTAGAAATTTTAAATTCCCAAATTCACCCTGCTGGGAATCGAACCCGGAACATCCCACGTTAAAAGACAACAGTGCTCAACACTGCGCCAGGGAGGTCGTCAAATTGAGGTAAGTAAGTAAAATCCAATATTTCGAAATCTAAAGACGAGAGATGCAAAGAAAAAAAAAGGGTGAACAAAACCGGTTAGCAAAGACAATCAGTATTGTTACGATCGGTGAGCAAAGTTTGCAAATGATATGCAAACTGCGATTCCCACGATCGTCGCTTATCGAGGCCCGGCCTGTACTTGGACGGTAGTCATCCCGGAACGATGCAAGGATAACGTGGATAAGATTTTAATTTTAATTTCTTTCTAACATATAGCTCCACAAACTTATTTGGCCCGGTGGCCAAAATTGGAACCGGTTTTTATGCCTGTTTAGTTTTTTATTTTTTTTATTTTTTGACCGAGCAAAGCGAAGGTCTCTGAGTCTACTTGGGTGAATTGGCACTTGTCCGTCCGTCCGTCCGTCCGTCCGTCCGTCCGTCCGTCCGTCTGTCAGAGCATTATAACTTCTGAATTACTGAACGCAATTACTTCAGCTTTAAATATAATATGTAAACCAATGGCCTCCCGCCGAATATGGCTTAAAAAATAATAAAAATCTTTATTTCAGGGGGGCTCTCATAGAAGCGAATGCGAAGTAAAATATTTTTTATAAAGTTATATAGGGTTGCGGTATATCATTTTAAAGATAATTAGGAATAGAGTCCAAAAATATTATTTTTTTAATTTTTCCCCCAAAATTTACGAAATGGGGGCTTTCAAAGTGGTGATTTTCTAACGTCCAAAAATGACCTCAGAACTCTAAATTTTCTGGAAGGATGAGTCTGAAACTTGATGAATTATTTCAATTATATCCTGTACTTGAAAAAGAAATACTAAAATTAGATAAATATTGTAAGGAAACGGAATTATTTAATTTTTAATGAGCTTCAGTATTTTTAACAGAACTTCACATTTATGTCAATAGATGGCGCCGCGAGGTCTTAGTTCGGGGCGAACCACTAGTCATAGATACTAGCGACGCTGTCACCGGGTCAGATTAGTTTGTAGGACTATTATTGCACAAGGTGTTTTTGATGCTGACACTTTTTAATTAAGAGCACAATACATTTGAATTTTTTTTAATAGCATTAAAAAAATTAAAACTAATCTAACTCTAAACTAATCGGTTAAAGTGGCCTTATGCAGGTTAGCCCTAAACCGGTTGAATATTAAACCCTCTTAAACAAAGTTAACTATAGTTAGAGATTTCTTTAGCAATAATACCGCTTTTACACTCTTCAGAGGTTTTTTTACCGTCATATTTTATCTAAAAACATTAGTTACCGACGTTTTCTGTCAATGGAATTAATCTCCAATCACAAGCGACTTTTTTATGTCAAAGTGTCAAGTTTACGAAAGCTCAGTGAAAAAAATATATATCTCAGCATTAGGTAAATTATTTTTGTCAACACTTTGCCAGATTATGCAAATGTCTCTATGTTACTACAAATATTATAATAATTTATGTTGGGTTAAATTCTTCACTAAAATCACATAGCATCTAGACGTCTAGACAAATCATATGCAAACTGCCAATACACGACGGAAAATTTATTGAGTTTTGAAATGCTACGTATCGTAGTTACAACCAATGTTAGTTCTTTAAATAAGAAGAGGTTTACAACGAACTTATTGAATAGATATTTAAACTATAATACCTACAATCATAGTTATTAATACTACAAGAGCAGCATGTACACGAGTATGTCTTTAAAGTTCTTTATAGTTTGTATAGCAGTGAAGTGAAGAGCAACTTTACAAGGCAATGTTGTAAAATAAATTAAAAGCATAAAAATACAATCTTCACACAATTTTGACGATAATTTATGACCACATCCTTCCATAGTAATACATCCATATCCATACTAATATTATAAATGCGAAAGTGTGTCTGTCTGTCTGTCTGTCTGTCTGTCTGTCTGCTACGCTTTCACGGCCCACCTGTTCAACCGATTTTGATGAAATTTGGTACAGGGGTAGATGGTATCCCGGGGAAGGACATAGGCTACTTTTTATCCCGGAAAATTAAAGAGTTCCCGCGGGAATAAAAAAAAACTGTCTCTTCACCCGATTTTGATGAAATTTGGTACAGGGGTAGATGGTTTCCCGGGGAAGGACATAGGCTACTTTTTATCCCGGAAAATTAAAGATTTCCCGCGGGAATCAAAAATCTTAATCCACGCGGACGAAGTCGCGGGAATCATCTAGTATTAATATAATTAAATTACATCACGATAAGGACTCTGGCAGTAGAATCTAGATTAAAAACTAAACATTAAAAAAATCATCCAAACCGCTGAAATGAGGCAATGTTCCCAGAACGCTGGCTGGAATAGCCGGACTTCTATGTTGGCCGAGGTAAATGCCAGCCCTTCGATATATACACATTTTTTTTTACGCAATATTATGTGAAATAATGAACGGTCATATCCACATTTGCTGTCTAAAAACGCGCGGTTCCTAACCCATGTGAACCCCCGGCGGACAGTGGCGTGCGGCGCGGGCGTGACACCACTCTCCCAGGTTCGACCCCCGGCGGGCACTATTAGTGCCAATAACCATCAGTCGGTAGCCGGTCCAACTCGCTAATTTTCTCTAATTTTCCTATCAAAAGCGAAACCATTGTTTAAACCGGCATTAAGGATAACTGTATTCGGAATCGTGAGAACACCGATTTTGTTACGTAATTATCGATTTTCGATTCGCTCGGTTCAAGGCTGTATTTTGATGGTAGCGTGCATGTGGATATTTTTGGTGGTGCTTAACGCGGCCTTGTGCAAATCCGATAAATTGGGCTTGAAGGAGACCGCGTTAACTGGTGATTAATCGGTTAAGTTAGAAAGGTAAGGTTACCATACTAATATAATAAATGCGGGAGTGTGTTTGTTTATTGTTGGTTTGTCCTTCAATCACGCTGCAATAGAACAACGGATTGAAGTGATTTTTTGCATAAATATAGTTGAGGACCTGGAGATTGACATAGGCTACTTTTTATCCCGGAAAATGAAAGATTTTCCGTGGGAATAAAAAATTATATTTATTCCACGCTGACGAAGTCGCGGGAATCAGCTAGTTTCATATTAAGCTTTAAATTTGATACCTTGTTATATTTTTTATGACTAATAAGTACTTACTTTTAATCATCAGTAAAAGTAAAGTAACTTTTATATATAATCTTTAAAACTTAATGAATAATAATAATAGAGCTGTTATGATATTATTTAAATCCTTTCTACTTAATACCTACTTATATTTTTAGAACTGCATATCCAAGCTAAAATATTAACCTAATGGCATTGCCTAATTATATTATTTGTAATAAAAAGTGTACTTACAAAATATTAAATTAAATGTTTCCGAGTGAAACTAAATAAAGTTTAAAAAAACCTAAGTCTTAAATGACTAAAAAAAGTATACAAAAGCGTAGGCAGGTACCACTCAATACAGAAAGCCGCAATCATTGACGTACAATTAAAAAGGTAAGTTCCCAGGTCTTATCTTAATGCTGAAGTTGCAACCGGGCCTCGCCCGCGAATTAGCGATCACGCACGTATGGTATTTTCTCAACAATTTTTACATACCGGCATGGGAACTAGCGAATCTTCAGCCTAATTATTCGCAACCGGATCGGTAATGTGCGTCCATCATTATTCGACGTTTCAATAGTAGGTATGTTGGATTTTATGAATTTGCCACGGCTTAAGAGGTTGCATTGCACAAATGCTTTTTTGTTCTCTTTTGCGCATTCCTTGCAGTGGTTTACATAGTTTCACTTGGATTATTTGCATTCTTTCGTTGTTTTAGTGTCTTTTTTTATTATCGACACCATAGAGTCGAGTCATACTGTATTTTTTTTAATATAAAAGGAAACGGTGACCTACAGCCTGACTGACTGACTGATTAATCTATCAACGCACAGCTCAAACAACTGGGCGAATCGGGCTGAAATTTGGCAAGAAGATAGCTATTATGACGTAGATATCCGCTAAGAAAGGATTTTCGAAAATTCACCCCTTAGGGTGGTAAAATAGGGGTTTAATATTTGTATAGTTCACGCGGATGAAGTCGCGGGAATAAACCTAGTCTTTATTACCTAGACATTTTCAATGTGATATTGAAATTCAACAACATCTTTTAGCACAGTTTTGTGCCTACAAATGAATGCTTACCTATCTATATTTTGGTAGGGAAATTTAACCAAAACATTAAGCGAAAGTGTATACTTTAATTCAATTTCCTTACAAAAAATGAGCTGTTAATAAATTTCGTCAAAATTTTGTCAAAAGATTCACATTTTCACGTAAGGTTTCCTCTTCAACTACCTATACGAATATCTACTTGATTTAAATATTGAGTGGCGAGTAAATTACAAGTTGACGTATAAAAAGTAATAAAACTAGTGAACTACGCATAAATACACTCCTTATCTCTCATATAAAACATCTTCTTATAACATAAGCGCTACTTAGGTCGCAGGGACGTCTGAACGAGATACGAACGCTAAGTGATCATTTACTAGCTCTGATTAATTGATGCATTACCTGGTAGAGCTTGTACCATTTAGTGATACACCCTGACTTACTTTTGAAGTGTTAAGATATTCATATTGTGTTAGGGGAGAAATGGTAGTCGATTTTCTTATGACATTTTAATGGAATTTATAACTCTACTATCTACTATTAGACCCAATAGATATCTCACTTTTGCAGATATTATTTTTATTTGTGAATAGCTTCGAGGGTGAATTGGCATCTTCTAGGACAGCACACCTTGTAGGCTGTATCAGCGCTGTACTAGCAGGCTACAAATAAATAAAAAATGCTAAATTTTTTATTTTGGATGATACATAAATGGCGGAAGGTGCTTCTGAAAGTTTGGCTTCTGTCAGATGCTACACGATAGCTAACGGTTTTTTTTCAGGTAAGGGAAAATCGCTGTTGATAAAAAGAAAGACATTTTATAAACTGGCTCAGATAAACATAGTCGATTAGGCTCTTCTTAGCAACGTTGTAATTATATTATAAACCTTTATTATAGATTCTCTAAACACTCCAATAGGGTATAACTCATAAGGTGCGAATACAGTAGAAGTTATTTTTATTTATAAGTTCAGAACAAAATATAGCCTTAAGGAAAATTCTAAAATTGAACACGTGCCATTTAAATACATGTTGCTTACATATTGTTATTTATATTCTAGGTAATAAATTATTTGCGTAAGTGTTACAAGAAGACAACTAAATTAGACGGTACGATTTTCTTATGGTTTTTTTTTCTAATCCGGTAGGTACACTTCAGCAACGGCTACATTAAATAAATAAATAAATAAGAAATAAAATAAATGTAATAAAATCTATCTATACTAATATTATAAAATAATGTGAAAGTTTGGATGTATGTACCTATAGATGGATGGATACTCCTCATTGTTACTCGACTACGCCAGAACGAAATTTGGCACAGACATAGATTATAGTCTGGAATGATACATAGACTCATTTAAAAATGAGTCTATGTGTCATTCTATGTGTTATGTGTTATGTGTATTCCCACGGGAATACACATAGACACATAACACAATCCCACGGGGATTCCCGTGGGAATCGAAAATCCTCAATCCACGGGGACGATGTCGCGGGCATTAGCTAGTATGTTATAAAAAAAATAAAATAAATGCTGTATCTTGTAATACAGGTAAAAAAAAACAAAGATTCAGAATAAATCCAGAACTCACATAGTGGATGAATTTTATCGTTCCCTAGAAAACACAAACTTTATTTGATGTAGGACAGTATCTAATAGGTATCAGATAAAATAAACGGTACAGAAATCGTACGGAAAGTAGTTGGAAATTCCGTCTCAAGATTTGTATATATCCTCTAGGTACCGAATAATACAAAACGGAAGGGAACGACATTTTATTCTGTCGCGTTAGGGAGTGCGGACTGCGGTTCCGTTCAAAAAATAAGTAACGCTGGTAAAGTTTTACCTCGTATTTAATGTTAGCTTAGTGTGTTTCACGCTTATCATAAAATGTAAAGTGTTTAAATGGAAAATGATTCTGACCTATACGCCACTGATTCATCCAACAGTTACGGAGGTCAGATGTCTATCGCTCCGTGTAAAAACTGGTAGCCTGTCAAGTTGTGAATCTCGTAAATGGATTCGGTATCTTAGATTTGTATGGTGATTGGAATAGATTTATATCTGGACAGTCAAAGCTTACCGCTGCTAAAATATTCAATAGATTTAATAATTTGCTTCTATCGTATTATTTACTAAAAATATAGGTTTAGATTTCCTTGAAAATATAGTCAGAAAGAGCTCAGTTACCAGCGGTATATTTGACACTTCAATAAGGCCCCGGTAAATAACTTTGCCGACTTCCTTACTCTAGGGTTCTACTGAGAATATTTATTTGAAGATAGAACTTAGATCTATCTTTTTGGTTCGCCCAGTGACCTAATAATCCGAGCGAGAGCTACGTCTGTTGTTCTTATCCTTTGCTCTTTTTTGCAAAAAGAATCCATACTACTTATATTATAAATGCGGAAGTGTGTACGTCTGTCTGTCTGTCAACCATGTTTTCATGCCCATCTGTTAAACCAATTTGACGAGAACAGAGGTTGCATCGGGAAGACTCTATTTTAACTCAGAGATTCTCGGGATTTTTATCTAATCCCAGCAAGTTTGTCCAATACTATATTTATCAGAGCTGACACCCAACATGCATACACAAATAGTGTTCACATACGTTAATCCAATTAGAGTGCATGGCGCTGTGCCACATTAGCATAAATTTGAATTTTAAACCAGCCTGAAATTACTTGCTTACTGGCTACCTACTGGCTACGAGGAACTAACGACAGGTCGATAGATATCTTACGAGTAGGTACATGTATTTGAATAGACAGTTTGAATTTACAACGGGATAAAATTAGCTATGTATAATTATTTTTAAAAAGGAATTATTTAAACTAATTTAATGAGTGCGAAAATGACTGGTTTTGATCTGTATGCTACATTTTACGTTATATAAGCGAGTTGCACCTTTCCAATACTAAACAGAAATATACTAATTTTACTGCTACAACCTTGGCTGATTAGAGAAATCATAGATAAGAATATCAATACTAGAATAATTGGGTATTTGGACGTAATAATATCCTCCCCCCTGTTAGTTTTGTGTTGAATGACCATTTTAAACTATCGATTAAAGTAAAAAGTTCGTCGAACTTTGATGGCGTCGCAATTCGCTATTTCATACAAAATCTCATTCTAAGCGTTTGAAGTTTAAAAAAAAGTTACTGATTTGACTGGTTGCCAAGTACTAATTATTGTACAGATCAGACAAGATCGAAACAGAGATCGCAAGACACCAGGCGCAGTTACACTCAGTCTAGGAGTTTCTTTTTAGTGCACAGTACTAAAATGAAAAAAAAAAACGGAACGTTAGATAATATTTTTGAGAAACTTCTAAAGTTATAAAGCCGCGAACATGTATAGAAATAAGATGCAGCTACTATTAAGAAAATCCATACTATAATTATTACAAATGCGAAAGTCTGTCTGCTACAGTTTCCCGGCCCACTTGCTTAACCAATTTTGACGCTAATATGTTGTACAGATACAAATTGCTCCCCGGGGAAGAATAAAGGCTATTTTTTATAGGCTACCAGAAAATTTAGGAATTCCCGCGTAAGTTAAAAATTTTAATCTACGCGGAGGAAGTCGTGGGTATTAATTATTAATTTCACTATAATACCAACTCGTACAATTTGGTCTTTAGTTTTTTAAATCAAGAGTTAAGGAGGAGGCAATGACATATTTCATACAATAAGTATATGATTCATGACGAACATAATATTTTAATCTACAATCTGTAGAATAAGCTATAGACTCAAACGTAACTTTTATTGGGTCACATGTACTAGGTCAAGGTGGGCACACTGTACTAAGCGCTTGCGTACGTCCGTATAAAAGATTTATTGCCTTAACTCACAATATACCTACCTGCTTTACAATTGAATACTTTCGATAAACACTAGTGAATTGTAGACTAGCAGGTGCATGTGTTTTGTCTTGCAATACTGACCACTTGCCTTAATGCATCCATAGTTGATCTGCCCTTTCTGAAACCATAATATATATAATAACCATAATATATATAACCATTTCCTGAAGTCCGCCATTTTTGTCTATTTCCTGAGTGAGTCTAATATTAAGAAGTCTATCATAGACCTTAGCTAGAACATTTATTAGACAGATTGGTCTGTATTTATTAGGTTCGCTTATCGACTTCTTTGGCTTATCGATCAGGATGAGTTTTGAGAGCTTCCAGCTTTAAGGAAACTCTCCATTATCTAGATGTCTATTAAACAGCTGGAAAAAAAAGGTGCATGTGTTTTGTCTGCCTGACAGATAAAATACGTAATTCTTTTTTATGCCACTACAAGTTAGCCCTTATGATTCATCCATTGGTAAGTTTGCATCATAAGTATTGCAATCTAAGATGGTGGCACGGTAGTGGCTGACCTAGTATGGCATTTTTTTAAAAATATAACTGCTATTTCCCTAGCAGGTTAGCTTGCTACCATCTTAGACTTTGTACTGGAATCT
Organism: Erebia aethiops; assembly: GCA_923060345.2. Taxonomy (NCBI): domain Eukaryota; kingdom Metazoa; phylum Arthropoda; class Insecta; order Lepidoptera; family Nymphalidae; genus Erebia; species Erebia aethiops. The sequence goes on along the minus strand of OV281083.1, from coordinate 25,000,042 downwards.
GAAGAACCTTCAGAGCATTAATGACAACGTTTGCAGCAGATTATTCAATCATCATCCATCTTACCAATATAAAATATTATAAATGCGAAAGTTTGGATGGATGTATGGATGTTTGTTACTCAATCACGCCCCAACGGCTGAACGGATCTGGCTGAAATTGGGCACAGAGATAGATTATAGTCTGGAATAGTAATAGGCTACTTTTATGCAGGAAAATTAAAGAGTTCCCGCGAAAACCAAAAAACCTCAAACCACGCAGACGAAGTCGTGGGCATCCGCTAGTGATACATAAATACGAACTATAGGTACAAAAAGTTTTACTATTATATTAAATGTATTAATACATTTTGTAAGAAAGACATTAATTAGGTACTAAGAAACACTGTGGGATGATAAAAATGAATTGCACCACATGTGGTGAAGTTAACGTTAAATTGGTCGGACCGCCTACAAAAGCCATTTTAGGTTGCAAAGTGAGGATTCATCCACTTTTTAATACAATTTAATTTAAATATGAGCAACCTTAATTATGGAAGTTAAAATACCGACTGGTGCCATACACTTTGTTAGCTTGTTGGTGGCTCTCATAAACGAAATGGTTATATATTTTCAATAACTAATTTGACCTCGGTTACATTAAGGTACCCATGTTTTCGGTAGCTTTTATGTAACCGTTAACGACTTTGCAGCAATATTAATTAAATTAATTATCCTCTATTCAACGATTAACTCCCGTGTTAAGGTCGGAAATAATTATTTTCGTATCGATTATAACAATCGATTATAGAATCGATAATAATTGTACACAATAAGTGAATCGAATCGGTGTGAGGTGTAGGTACTGTGTATTGTTTCGTCTCATTGTGTTTTGACGGAAATTAAATTGCTTTCTAGTTTGGCTTGTTACATCTTAATTCAAGTTTTAAAGAACCGGATTCCTTAAATAACTAAATTGTAAGGGCTCGTTCAGACTATTAAACCTTATCTTAAAATTTCTAGGGTGGTTTTGAAATTTTATGAATTAGTCCTTACTCACACTCTAACTGACCATCGTACAGCCATACCACGGACCTAGAAAGCTGAAATTTTGCACAGACATTCCCTTTATGGACAGATTTTTCGAAAATCCCATCGAAGCGAAGCTGCGAGCGGTTGCTAGTAGAAAATATTGCTTAATATTGCTGTAATTTTATCAGCATTTGACAGCTAGTAAAATCAGGTAAGTACTTCTTTATTCAAACTTCAAAACGCGCGCTTAGTTTAGGATTTTGTATAAAATTCTGAATTGTGACGTCATCAAAATTCAGCGCACTTTTTACTTCGTTACTTTAAAACGGTTGTTAAACATAATATAAATAACAGGATACTTGTATAATATAATATAACTTTTGGTGTAGAATACCCAATTATTCTTCATAGGTACTATGTAAAATAATAATTTAGCTACAGAATCATTTAACACAGCAATAACTAATATACATATATTGAAATAAGATATTCAAATAGTCTTGAATATTCAGAATTGTGTGGTAATCTTGAATTTTACACAATCATCAAGTAAAATAAACAGTGTGTCAGAACTTATCCGTTTATTGGTCCATAGCTTATTGTTACAGCCTGTTGTCTTATCTCGGGAGGTGTGAGATAAATATTTTCGAAAATAATCGTAAATATTCGCAAACATAAGCATTATATTATACTCGTATTATCTTAAAATGCTTAACTTGTTTGCATTAAAGATAACTTAACATAAGTTACGGAAATATGCGTATTCAATGCCTACGTCTAGGTACAACATTATCTGACTAGAAATACTTGAATCAATCCACGAAGACGCGCTCTATTATTATCCGTTCTGTATCAGGAAAGTCTTATCATACTTACATCCATACTAATATTATAAATGCCAAAGTGTGTCTGTCTGTCTATCTGCTACGCTTTAACGCCCATGTTTTCAACAGATTTTGACGAAATTTGGCACAGAGATAGGTTGTATCTCGATGAAGAACATTTTTTTCCGGAAAAATTTATGAGATCCCTTGGGAGGTTGGCACGCCCTCGGGCTTCCGTTTTTCCATCCGCAGTATTGGTATCTTCAACTCCTGTTTAAGAGTGATAGGCATCTTCTAGGCAAGCGCGCTCCACCTTAGGCTGCATCACTACTTCCAGCAAGTCTGATTGCAGCCAAGCGCTAGTCTACAAATTTTAAAAAGAGAATTTGTAATTTCTTAATTTAATTTAACATTTGAGAATTTATAATTTCTGAATTTTCCCTCGTCTGGCCTGGTGGGAGGCTTCGGCCGTGGCTAATACTAGTGGCTAGTACCACCCTGCCGGCAAAGACGACCAAGCGATTTAGCGCTCCGGTACGATGCCGTGTAGAAACAGAGTTTAATATAAGTGCCATGCCCCTAACAGGTTAGCCCGCTACGATCTTAGACTGCAACATCACTTACCATCAGGTGAGATCGCAGTCAAGGGCTAACTTATGGTAGATTTTTTTAAACTAATAATAATCCATGCGGACGGAGTCACGGGCCTACTAGACCTACCCAAAATCCGTTAACCGTTTAGTGACTAACACTTCAACAATCCCTACAAGGTCAGCTCGGAACATATTATTGTACACAATACATCAATCGCCATTGCTGTGTATGACATGACCTTATACGAAATATGCCGGTTCTCACTTTCGATTGTTTTATAGAATTACTCTTAACAAATAAGAGGTCATTATGACGCCTTTTGTTTACATATGAAGGCATTTTGCTTCATACAATAGGTTCAACAATGTGAACTTTATTAATTGTTAAAGAATTAATCAAGATTGTTGGACTCTATCAAACATTTAGTAGTAAGTATAGTACTAGACCGATTATAATGTTTTTTTCGACACACTAGCTCATAAAGTGGCTCTAATTTCACCGCAATTAGGCACATAATGACACCTATAATCAAACTGTGACTTTTTCATTCACAAGTGAGTTATAGAGATTTTATTTTATTTCATCTACTAAATAATATTATTTTTTAATATTATTATTATTCACAAGTGATTTATAGTTTTTTTTATTTTTATTTTATCTACTAAATAAAATTATTTTTAGTATTATTTTCTTCACAAGTATGTTGAAAAATGATACACGTGTGTATTGATGATTACCGTCCTTGGCTATCTTAAGACCCTCACCTAACGGCTCGGGTCTCAATAGCGCCTCAGCAGTAATCACCAACATTACACACTAGTACCATAATGTACTATTTTTTACATAGCCGTAACCCCAAAAGTCTCCATCTGTGGCAGTGAAAAAACTTTAATTTAAAAGGTTTAATTTTTTTTTTATAGACTAGCGTTTGACAGTAATCAGAATGGCTGGCATGTGGTGATGCCTGAGGTGGATTAGTGTAAAATATTATTAGCTACACAGCAAATACTCGTAACTGTCCTGGAAGTTTATAAGTAGGTAGGGAGCGTTCTCCTGCAAACCTATCATACATACGTAGTACGTACACATTAACCTGCGTAAAAAACCCTTGTTTATCCAATAAACCTGTCTTTTTTTTTTTATTAGTCCACAAAACCAACAGCAATTACAAAATCACCCTTAAAAAGAATTACAAAAATCACTGAAGTTAAACAAATAAATTAAACATTAAGTTTTGTTTGCCTTGCTTGATAATAGTTAAAAAAATATGAAAATTGTAAACACAGAAATAATTTAACATTTTTCTATACCAGAACATAATAAGCAGTTGTACAATGTATGCCATGATAAATAACATTTTTTATTTATCGATTTAATTAAAAAAATATCATACACGGTAAACAAGAGCCTTGTCAATACCCAGTGGTTATATTTGATTGGATTGATTTGACTGACTTGACGATTACAAAATCGAAATTGATGACTCAATCGACGGCTTCGATAATAATTATTGATAGGTGGATAAATGAAAAGAAATATCATATTTCATTCAAGTTCTACCGTCATTTTTGTTTGTGGTGCGTTGACAGGCAATTTAGACTGATAGGAATGATTTATTGGGTATTTCAATGGTGATTGCAATTTTTATGTGACCTTAGGTGCCCGTTGATTGGGTTAGGTGTTAATTTTCTACCTACTAGTGTATTTATTTATTTTTATACACTACAAGTTGGCCCTTGACTGCGATCTCACCTGATGGTAAGTGATGATGTAGTCTATGATGGTAGTGGGCTAACCTGTTAGGGGCATGGCAGTTATATTAAACCCATACCCCTATTCGGTTTCTACACGGCATCTTACCGGAACGTTAAATCGCTTGGCGGCACGTCTTTGCCGGTAGGGTGGTAACTAGCCACGGCCGAAGCCTCCCACCAGGAAACTAAGAAAACTGCAGACACTTTGTTAACCATACCTTGAATTTTTGAATTGTTTATTCAAGCTATTATTGAAATGAATATTATCATACTTCACTATGTTACCTACTACCTAAATAATAAATATGTTTCTTCTTTCCCCATCTTTTCTCTTTATATTATAAGGACTGTTTTTTCAACCTTGTACCCTCAACCAAAGGTTAACTGGAAGAGAATACCTCTAAGTATTAAGTTCTCCTTTGTGCATTGTACTGTATGTGCAATAAAGAATTTAAAACAAACAAAAAAAATCTTAATGTATTTTAATTAATTTAAGCAATTACTTATCACTTGCTTTGATGGTGACGAAAAATTCTCGCGCGGGAACCTTTACATCTGAGAGTTCTCTATCATGGTCCCATAACAAGTTTGTCATTCCACTCTTGGCCAGCCTGATGGAATATGGCCTTAAACTTGGTCATCGAAACAAGAACTATGCTCAATAGTAGGACGGCTATTGATAGATGGCGTATTCATTAAAAATCCATATTAAAATAATTTAAGGATTTCAAGATCAAACAAAGTTTTTCTTGTTGATCCAATTTTATATAGGTACCTACATGTCCTAGTAGGTATAGTATTCAGGTATTATGTTATAACCATTGCAAAATAATTTTATTACAAAAGCTCTACATTTGAATTCCAAGAAAATAATATCTACCCGATCCTTTAAATTATTGCGATCGCCGCCCAACTATCTAATTTCTAATCTAACAACAACTTAATTAATAGCCACTTGTTGAAATCGAATTCGAATTTGATTTACAATCCGAATGACCTGTATTTATTCGTATCGATTTAAATATCATCGATTAAAAGAACGAGTACCAATGCAGCTTTCGATTGCAGGTAATTTGTTTGGACAAATGCATTTGGCTTGTTGTGTATTTAGTGATTTGGTGCTGTAAATCATAATAGCAATAAAGAACGCTTATTTTATTTGATAGTTTAATAGTTATGGTAGTTCTTGCGTTATCGTTTGTAGATAGTGACCAAACAAGCATTTGAGTTTATAAATACAACTATTTTACGTTGATATGCCAGTCAGTCAGCTTATATCTCGATTCTCGTATGTATTATATATGGATTAGATTATAAAATTACAGATTAGGCTAAGATTATCAAATTTAGAAGCTAGGGGTTTTACATAAAAAAGATGAATAAATACTCTTTTATTATACCTACACCACAAGATTGTAATATTACATAGAAAAATATAGAGCATTGTCACCGTAAGATTGCAAAAACCGTTAGATTGTAATCTAACTAGCGAAATTGTAAACTGTCGACAGATTGTGAACCGTTCAATGTTCTAAGTGTCAATTTTTGAAATATTCATTGTATTTACGTTTTCTTGTCTCTTTTTTGTAGCTTAGGTTAGGGTTCAACATAAATAATCAGGTTTTATCAGGTTAATATACCTAACAGATTACAATCTACCGAAAAATAATGCGTTAAATTGTAATCTGCCGTCAGTTTACAATTTCGCTAGTTAGATTACAATCTAACAGTTTTTGTAATCTTACGGTGACATATATATATATATATATATATATATATATATATATGTATATGCTTGCTCTCTATATATATACAGAGAGCAAGCATACAATTTGCAATTTGGCGTAAAAAAAAGGTATAACTTTAATAAAATAAGGTATACTTTACTTGCTCATCAAAAAAATCAGAATTTAAAAATATTACGAAAGTTAATATTCTTCGTGATCTAATAATCAGTTTGTTTATAAAGAATCTTATAAAACCAAAGATAATAACCAATAATGGTATGGCAAGATTTTTTTATTTTTAATTATTAAATTAGTGTTTAAAAACAAAATGTCAAGGGGGAAGATAATTTAGATAATTGCTGCAAAAATTGATTGTGCGTAATGGACTGGCACTTCTTAAAAATAAACTTCCTAATTCAATAACTACACATGCTACTGCCAAACTAAAAGTTTTTTTTAGTTTCATAAAAAGACTCATGCTTCACTTATTTAGCTCATGATCTGAGGTGCGATTATGTAAGAATTGTCGAAAGTTCGGCGTCAAATTAAAATAAACCTCAGCATACGTAAAGTAAACGTTAGCATTGAATTACAGCTCAATTTTGTGTATCCATTCTCATTCGTTTAGGGTATCGTACATACCTAAACGTATCCCCCCCAAAAACTACCCTCAACGTACGTTTCACTCCGGTACCGGATACGTACGTTGAGTGTAGTTTTTGGGGGATTTCTGGGGTGCGGAGAAAAAAAAACACTGTACCACATAGATTTTCCTGTTGTCGCGGATTATAGCGGATTAAACTTCTGGTTCCTTCAAAGCAACCTATACTCTACTCTTAAGCTATCTAATAATAATATTATTGTGTCCATAAAAAAACAAAGAGGTCACACCCAACAAACAACTAGGCTATTGACTACAATAGACAAAAAAAAATTGTATTAGCTGTAACATGTTACAATCGCTTTATTACCTTCCACAACAGGTGTTCGGAAGCCAATAAATTTGGAGGATAATTACAGGCGATGGCTCATACCACTCTATTGATTCAATGCATTCGATAGAGCGTTAATTGTAATTTTACAACGCAAGCAATCAATAAATAATATAAAATATAGTAGGTATTTATATTTAAACGTTTATGCGCTATAAAAATTAGTTTTTTTATTGCAACACTTTCTGTTAAATATTTGATAGTTGATAACATATACAACTTTTTCCATTGGCTTAGATGATATTTTATAGTTTTTAGTTTAGTTATCTTTTGGGGCCGCTTGCACAAGGACATTTAAACTGATTTAGTTAATTTTTATAATACATTAAAAAAAACTAATTTAATATGCCAATTGTAACTCTTTAGTAAATTGTTAAATGTAGAGTTGACAAACGAGGAAGAATAATATTAATATGTTCCATGAGAAAACCTAAATACACATTCCGACTTCCTTTAGCGACCTTTTTTTCCTTTTCCGCCTTTAGCGGTAAAACGGTTCGAAAATATTTTACAAAAAAATATTGATAAATTTGTAATACTGAGCACGGTATTTCTCGCAGAATATGCAGGGTATCTTAAAAATGTAAGATACTCCATTAAATGCGGCTCAGCAGACTTCTCTTATCGTAGATTATTCCAAATAGTAACAGAAAGCCATTTCGGGCAAGAGTAGCTAATCCGCAAATATTTTCCAAACAAACTAATTTTGGAAGAATTCCAACGCTTTTACTTAACACAGTCAAACACTTAACGATAGGCAAGTCAATTTTCTTATATACTCATACCTGCATATACAGTCAGCGTCTATGCAGACCGTTTGTACCATGAAAACGCGGCCGAGAGGCCCTGCTTATGCAAATCGTATAGGCAATTACTACAAAAGAAATGGTCCCTAGAGCTCACGCGACTAGGTTCGTGCGATTCCTTTTCGGGTCGGTCTTAAATAAGTCCATTGTCTGTCAGTCTATTGCCCTATTAATTGTACGACTTTGGGTCATGTGTGAACGTTGTGGCTTTTTGTACTAAAGCCATTCAGGCACATTTTAAATCTATTACACATTTATCTAACACTAGCTGTAACTCCCTTGCTTCGCACTGTAGAGATTACTAAATATAATTGAGTGTAAAGTGTAAAAAATTCTATTTGATAGTGAAATTGTTCATTAGAAATACAATAAGATTTGGCCAGCGAAAAAAGCTACTCTTTTCCATGAAGGTTTTATCTTTTACGTCATTCAAAAATAATAAGAGGCAAAAATCTATATATATAAAAATGAAACCCGTTTTCCTTGGTCACGGCATCACGCGTGAATGGCTGGACCGATTTCACTAATTTTTTTTTTTGTTGTATTTGTTATTATTAGGAGAAGGTTCTTACGGAAAAACATATTAAGAAAATCTCTCAGAAATATTGAAAAATATACATTTAATTTTGCATACTAAGGCGGTACGAAGTTTGCCGGGTCAGCTAGTATCAGATAAAAAACGTAAATAAGAACAAATCGACAAAAAGTTCAAAAAAAGAATTCAGCAACGAAACCGCTAAAAAGCTTTAAAATATAAGCAGGTAACTACGTCAAAACATTGTTCTAACGCGTAGCGAAAAAGTCCTATGTCTATGGTTCTAACATAAGTAAAGTAACATTAGTAGAGTAAATATTTATTTTCTTTTTAATACTCTATTTATTTATTTCAAGGATATACAGGTGTCTCTTATATACGTCTTGTTTTGACCACCACTAAATACTAATTCCGTCGATTGCCAGTTCTAATGCTCTGTTTGTTGATAATATATTTGGATATAAGACACTGGGCGTGTGTGCCTGTGACTTTTACGATAGATCGATAGATATAGCAAGATTACCAATTCGCTACACTAAGGTTTCTGTAAATTGTAATCGACATTCGCGTAGGTAATTAAGATGGCATTTGTAAATGCGCTGTAAATGACTTAAATAGCGATCTGACCTTTCTCTGGTGTTACACTGTATTGACTGTTGTAATTCTTGTAATGTTTTGTACTTATAGTGATTTGAGTTATATGCAATCATAATTATTCTGAACGAAATATTTTTGTCGGGAGTCTTTAAAATGCGTGTGCAAAGGTTGTGGGCAACGTCTACTTATATTCGAAGAGCCTTAGCACGCTGCTTATGATTTTTATTCAGACACTATGTAGATGCAGCTAAGACGAAGCGGGCTATGTTGGACAAAAAATGAAAACGCATTTTCATGCAATAAAAACGTGCGTCACGTGGTAGTTAGAATTGTAATGTCGTAATGTCCAATCTTTCGGTGCTGTTTTATAAATAAATATGTAATTAATTATCGTCAAGTAAGTAACTTGATTACAAAATTACTAGTACAGTTTACCAGAATTTAAGGCTAGCCAAATACGTCACAAATACTGAGTTTTAATTTCACTACAATTTTATTGTGTCCATTTTTTAATATAAGTTACCTTTCTGTAACATAATTCCAAATGACTAATCCGCCATTATCAATATACGCAAGTTAATTGAAAAGTAAACCAGTTGGCGAAGATTTCTCCATATGAGAACTGGTTAAAATCCAAACATCTCGCCAAATTCCGTAAGGTTCAATTCCACTACACCGCGGCATTTTTTCTGAACCAAATATCGGTTATCCTTATTATCCAAGTATAACTAAGTACATTAAATCTAAAGTTCAAATTTGAGAAATCAAGGAATGAGCATTCAGAACTAAATTTTAGGAAATTTAGGAGCTGTAAGTATTTTAATGTAAACTTATAAAAAATTCAAATGTTTTTTATTCAAATAGACTTTTTACAAGTGCTTATGAATAGTCGAATGAATCTACATAATATCAATTCTATGTTCTGTAAGTATTTTAATGTAAAATTATAATGATCAATTCTATGTTGTAATAGCTTCTCAGTTATGGGGGGAGACTAAAATCGAATATATCTATATATAAATCTAGCCCGCTGCACTTTTATGATAATTAGTACATTTTCTGTCGGAACGAATTTTTTTGCTTTGTTTTTGTATAAAAGTAAAATACTGCTTACAATAAAATATCCTAATTCGCAAACGATATTATGAACGAAAAACACCATGCACTCCAAACGCTTAATCATTTGGCCATATTCTTGTAAGTGGCAAAAGAGATTCACTAGTATAGGAGTAGCCCTGTCTCTCTTATCTTATTTTGATTCAGTATTCTGTAGAACTATTTTCCCTACGCTGGCTAGCGTCTTTTGGCTGGCGATACGTGCATTTCTCGTATCGTAAGTGTTAATGGAGAAGCGCCCATAGGAATAGTAGGTTTATTTAAAGCGAGCGCAAGGCAGGTGGTTAGCTAAATTGAGATGTTCGTTAGCCCATAATGGTATGTATCTCGTCAATCGCGGTCGGTTATTTCTGTCGCCACCCGCCACTATGTGTGATTGGCCGCGCCCGTGCCGTTTTCAGCTCATTTTTAATGCTATTTAGCTAGGGCTGTGACATTCAAGGCTTTGTTATACGCGTCATAGTTTTCATGAAGGTACTTTTCTTCTAGGTTTTGTCCTTATAGCAATAAAATGTCATAATGCCTTGCAGTAGAATATAATTATTTATTAGTAAATATAAATATTATTTTTGTCCACTACACCCTTGACTGCGATCTCACCTGATGGTAAGTGAAGATAAGATGGAAGCAGTTTAAGATGGTAGCTGGCTAACCTGTTAATAGTATGGCAGTTATATAAACCCATACCCCTAATCGGTTTCTACACGGCATCGTAGGGTAAGGCCGTAGATTTTGCCACTTTCTGAAAAAAAAATGTGTCCAATTTTTAAGTTACTAATTTAAAAAAAACTAACGTGATTATTGTAGTGAAGATTTTTTATAAGCTTGCGGCATACCTATATCTTAAGAAAATATATTTAAATTAAATTTAAAGATCGCCGTGAATATTTTAAAAAATCGCAAATCTTCAGAGACCACGAATTTGGGTCCAAAATACGATGTCTTTCGACCAGACTAATTTCTTTGTTGTCCTAATTTACGTCTATTTTCTAAGGTAGTGTATTACGTTTTAGTTTATTTTAAATTTCAGACTGTTCGGCTGCCAGTTTATGGTTTTAAAATATTAAAATACGTGTTGTGTATTGATTTATCAGTTTTCAAACATTTGTCTCCGTTTTTTCGCTTCTTCGTTACTTTTTTCTTCGTTACTAACATTTACCTCAAGAAATGTTTAATTTGCAATTATGGTAGGATTTAAAAAGAGACTCTGGCAACACTAAGAAGCCATGCCGAAGAGAAAAAGCTACGCCATTTTGTCTTGTCTATGTAGTGTGTCAAAAGTGCCGGTGCGTGTTTCGTCAGTGTGAATTAAAAATTGTTTTCGGAGGTTTTAACGGTAAGTAACCGGGTTTTGACAAGTAATTGTATAATTATAAACGTAACAGTAATTGAAATGCATTTTTAAATTTAATTTCATTCGAAATTAAGCGTAGTTTGGAAATTATAACCTATACAATCCAAATAAAATAAAGCTTTCGCGTTACTTTAGCGTTACTCTTACGTTACCGTAAACAAAGATTCTATGTTACGTAACAAAGACAAATCTTAAGGGTAGTACATACTATTTAATACTATAACTACCCCATTACGCGGAGAAGTTGCGAGGGCTATATTTTCTGGTGCACTAGTGTTGGTATATAATCAATGCGCACATTGTGTCTTACTGTCTTATCGTTAATGTTGTTAATTATTAATATGTTGTAAACTTAAAACGCAATTTAAAACAAAATACTATAAAAAACTTATTAATATTATAATGTATGTATAAGCTAATTGAAATTATTGAATAAATATGTTTATTACAAATAATTTAATGTTTTTATTTTGTGTCCAATATTATTGTACATTGTATGTAATCAGCTTTACAATTTACTAGCGTTACTCTCGCGTTGCTTTCGCGTTACCGTAACGAAGAAGTTTCATCGTTACTGTATGTTACTAAGTGGCAAAATCTACGGCCTTACCCCGTACCGGAACGGTAAATCGCTTGGCAGCACGTCTTTGCCGGTAGGGTGGTAACTAACCACGGCCGAAGCCTCCCACCAGCAGACCAGGGAAAGTTCAGAAATTATAAATTCCCAAATTGACCCTGCCGGGAATCGGACCCGGGACCTCCGCACATTAAGACAACAGCGCTCAACACTGCGCCAGGGAGGTCGTCAAAAATCGTCAATTGATCTTGGGATAAAAATGTTGGGGGCCCCTGACCCTCTTGCATTACAACTCGGCTTTAAAATTAGGATTTTGAGGTAACGACAGATTATAACGACATCTTAACTACAAATAACTACCGGATAAACTCACGTGTTATGTCGGAAAATGCCCGACTAATTGCGAACAGAGCCGGGGCCTTTTCTCACGCGACGCGGTCGCTGTCTGACTGCGGGCCGCGTACCGTAAAGCTCTCTGCGAGGGGTGTTGAGGTGGGGCGGGAGGTGGTAATCCGTCCTCTCCCGACGACTCCTGCTGATCTTCTTCACTGGTGTCGTCATTGTGATGTAAACATGCCGAGCTGACCGTGCCCGGTTCCAAATTTGCAGATTGCATCGTACTGATGTTAAAAAGCTGAATAACGTTAAAATTAATATCACTCACGATAGTTTAAACGTTAAAATAACAACGACATCGTTGTTATTGTGTTAAAAACCAGAATAGATGGTTTAATTTTTTATCTGTGGAATGAAGAAAAGGTGAAATTAAAGTCGGGCCTCACTCCAACGTTTCTATCGGACAGACTAGTCCCTAAGCCATTTATTTCTGTTCAAGGTTACATAATCAGCAAAATCCTTTATACCAGAAGCTATCACAACGATCCAGGCTCACCACTTATGTGTGGCTTCCACATACATTTTCGCCTAGTATAGATATTGTAAAGTTGAAATAGAACTAAAAAAACTAGAAGAAATAATTACTTACTACCTAATATTACAAATGCGAAAGTGTGTCTGTCTGACTGTCCGTTTTTCTGTCTGCTTCGCATTCCGGGCCATCTGTTTGGATGTAATTTGTTATAGGGATAGTTTGTATCTCGGGGAAGGACATAGGATACTTTTTATCCAGGAAAATATAATAAAGGAGTTCCCGCGGTGATAAAAAGCCTTATCCACGCGGACGAAGTCGCGGGCATCATCTAGTAACATATTTATTATAATACCAAAGCCATACCATTTTTTATGTCTACTATACCTAAGTTCTACTTATAAACTGTTATCGTATTCAAGCGTATCAATATTGATAAGATAAATATAATTATTTAAAGAATTAACGTCTAAAAAAGTAAGCGAAAACATTAATTAAATAAATGAACATCATCACCATTACCTCAGATAATAATCACCATAAAACTTAGGCTCGGTCCACATTAATTGTGTTTGGGTGTCTTCATTCATTAATTGCAGTGACCTCTAGTTGGAATTCATCAGCCATACGATAGTTTTTGTGTTTTTTCTACTTGAAATATTAGTCGCAAACAACGCAGAAAATATCATGTTGACCAAGCCATGGCCCACCATGACCAGCTTTAATAAGTACTAAATAGTTGACTCGCCCCGAATTCCTGGAAACCTTTCTCGATGGGCATTGCGGAGAACAACTACATACATACAAAATTCTATTTCAAGACTGATCGGTTATAAATAATACCTATTATAAATGCGAAAGTGTGCTTGTTTGTTGGTTTGTCGCAACAGAACAACGGATGGACGTGATTTTTGCATGGGTATAGTTGATGACCTGGAGAACGACCTAGGCTTCTTGTTATCCCGGAAAATTGAGGATTTTCCCTTAAAAATCTTATTCAACGCGGGCGAAGTCGCGGGCATCAGCTAGTCGGTTATAAATATATCCCACTTTGTTTCTTCTTTAGTATATATACCTTTTTAGTAGATGATGAAAATGGGCATAATTGTATTGATAAAGACGCTTTTCCAGAAAGAAAAAGAAGAAAGTGACGACTACCAAACTTTTGTCGAGAAGGCACACGTTGGTGATGCAAATAATACAAACGTGGAGCCAGCCTTACGTATTTAAAAAGCGAAGATCGTCAATTCACTGGGCTCTAAATGGTCGGTACTTAGATAGATTGGCGGCATTTCAAAAACGATAGCATGCCGGCTTAATTAATTAACTGAGCCATGACGGAGAGTTTATATTATTAACTTTCATTTACAATTCTATTAAAATATTTGTACGTAGAGATATATTATGTAGTTTGATTACTTACCCTGACAAATGCGTTTTGGAAAAGACAAATTGGTATATTATAACCGCGGCTTCGTTCGCGTGGATTTCGTTTTTGAAAAATCCTGTGAAATCTCTGGTATTTTCCGGGACTGAAAAAGAAGAATCTATGTCAATCCCCGGAATGCAACCTATATTTGTACTAAATTTCATCAAAATCGGTAAAGTGTTAATAGTGTTATTTAAGTAGCTGGTTCGTTTTAATTGTGATATGTATTTTTTCTGATCTAATTTGGTGTTAAATATACTTGATTACTGAATAACGTACCTACCTACCTCTACGTACCTTCGTGCGTGCTACGTACGCAACTGCTTCTTACGTATTTTTTTCGAGATTCTTGTTGGTTAAGTATTCGCAGCAGATCCGCTTATCCTAAAAAGATAAGTATATTATTTTCTTTTATAATTAGATATGTAGCTACACAGACTATACGAACAGGACGGAAAGTGTTTGTCCTTTGGGCGGTCGTTGCACGCAGACATTTTATCCTGTATTGTTCGTAGTGTGTTTTCTGCCTAAATTTAGATTTTGTAGTTTTAGGTAAAGTTACGATTTTAGAACGTTATAACTTAAAAATACCTTCTAAAACCGTAATTCTACGTTAAACAGTACTATTATATAATATGCTTATGCTGCGCTTTAACTTCATTCTAATTAGACACATAATATTCTTGCAGTCTAAAAGTCATTATTACCTACTTGTTAATTTATTTTAGCAAGTGCCTTTCCTCATAGAAGTAATAAGAGAGTTCAAAGTAACAAAACACTTAAGGTAAGTTACACACAGACAGTGTACGAGTTGCTGCTTAGCGAGACGAATAGACCACATTAAAATCTGTTAGAGATCAGTTAAGGCTATTTACCTATACTGACTCTTCCTAAAATTATGTGGGACGTGCGGTGATTAGGTACACACGCGTATATTCCATATCCCTAATTTAGATCCTTAAGAGTAATTACTGTTTGATTAAATAAATAAATAATAAATCCATACTAATTTCCACCTACTAATATAATAAATGCGAAAGTGTGTCTGTCTGCTACGCTTTCATGGCTCAACCGTTCAACCATTTTTGATGAAATTTTTGATGGAATTTGGTACAGGGACAGGTGGTATAGCGGAGAAGGACATAGGCTACTCTTTATCCCGGAAAAATGAAGAGTGCCCGCGGGGATCAAAAAACCTTAATCCACGCGGACGAAGTCGCGAGTATCATCTAGTTTTCTTATTAAATTAGGATTATTTTTTTAGATTTTAGTATGGAACTCAAAATACTTAAACATGATATGTATTTATATATTATGTAAAAGGTATAGTTAGGGCAAATGTTGAGTGCAACTGTAATTAGTTACTTGACTTAGATTTTAATATGCATACGAATTTAATTCCGTATCATGTTTATATATCATACGATATAAATCGTTAACCCATAAGTTATCTTTATTCTAATCCATCCTCCTTAAAAGATAGTTTAGAAAGTCCTCACTCCGCGTCGGGTCCATTAGAGCCAGGAATTATTCGATATCTTATCAATATAATCGGGTATCCGCTCGGTTATTGTTTATCGATGTTTCAACCCGGCCGAGAAAGTATCGATATAATCGATTAATTGTAACAATGTTTGTCGTAAGTGGTCACAGTGACATCGAGTTTTGTACAATGCTTGGTATTTCACTGTTAGTTTAAAAATACACTAAAGACATGTCTCACGACAAAAAGATTTGTATAGAAAAAATTGCAGCTGAAGATCATGTGTCTTCAGAAGAGCAATGGCTTCAAACGTACTTAATGAACGGTATCAGCAACCGAGGAGACAAATTAATTCATTCTTGAATGTTCACATTTTTATAAAATAATTTGTGCGTAATAAATAGTTGTCCCATAAATTAAAAATTAAAAATACAGTCCCATCTATGGAAAAATAACCCCTGCATTTGCAAAGCTGTACAAAATATGTTTTGAAGAAGATCTCTTTTCACACAAAAATTGCAACAATAAATATAGTGCTTTAAAGCAAAGTGGGATTTTGCGAGCTGAAAAACTCACACAGATTTTTAAGCATCTTGTCTGCGCAGGTAATAATATGACTTTTCCCTAACATTTCATAAGAATATAATATGTGCCTATAGCCTAGCTTTTACATGATTCATTTAGTAAGTGACCTTTCTATATTCATTTTACTCGCCAATCTGTCTCGATCGTATCGACATAGTAAGTGAGATTTTGGTGATTGTAGGATAAGAGATTAAGAACAAAATGTCTTAAGTGCGATTTTGTCCTTAGTAATGGGTGTCCGCAGATAACAAATTATGATTGATGTTAAACGTGTTACGCAAGGTAATTGCATGTCATCGTTATAATGGGGTTTTTGTACCTCGCTGCCCTTTTGCGCCTCATTAGTAGAGGTCTGAAAATAAATTATTCAAATTAAAAGATCTTTAATTTACCAATTTTAGCTAGGCTCTTACTAAATTAAAACGTATAATAGGTAATTGCAAAAATTAGAAAAAAACCTTATCACGACATCATCGGGTGACCATAATGAGTGAGCTTAAAGCTTAGCGATTTTTTTCTAATTATGTGGGACCTTACAATAGAAGGTATGTATCTCTAATGGGTTTTCTATTTATAGACAAAACTAGACGATGCCCGCGACTTCGTCCGCGTGGATTGATGTTTTTTTGATTCCCGCGGAGTGTAACCTATCTCTGCACCAAATTTCATCAAAATCGGTTGAGTAGTTGGGCCGTGAAAGCGTAGCAGACAGACAAACAGACACACTTTCTCATTAATTATAATATTACCTTTTAGCTAGTCAGGCTTAACCATTTACAGCGGGTAAAATATTATCTATAGCATTAAATTTTTCTCCCTCCAACCAACTTAATGTACAGTCGACGTCAAAAGTCCATATAGAATGAGTAAACAAGATAGCTTGTTAGTTACAAAGTCACCCTCATACCACAACTCATACTTAAATAAATAATACTCCTCTTGTAGGTCGACATTGTTGACAATTTATGGCAATAATTTAGGTGGTATTGAATAGTAATGGTTTGATCCTAATTTTGTTAAATTTATAAGGTAAATATTATGTATAGATTATGTTTATGTATGGATGAGTGATTAAGATTGCTTGCACACAGTTTTTTCAGTTAGGCTATATATGGACTTTTGATGTCAGCCGTACCTATCTATCCAACCGATAGAATACGTACTACGAGTACTAACCGCAATCAATCAGTTGCGAAACCTAACCGCATCTTTCAACAACCGTTTAACGAATAACAATTCTCAATTACAATATCCTTTCACGAAATTCTTGGCTGTACCTAGCTACGGTCAGAAAATAAGAAAAAAGGAAAAGGTACCTAAAGAACAACACTATACAGAATTATAGATATTTGGATTTTTTTAGTTTTTTACAGCCAGTAGGCCAAAAAAAATGTATTAGAGCACGAGGAATCTAATTTTTTTCTTTGGACGTCACTATTTGGGCCAACCTGTATATTATATTATAGTATTTTGACAATGCCTGTATCAGAATGAACGACTGTATTCTGCAGTCTAAAATATACATATTAATGTCCTACCGACCGAATTTCGGCCACGGCGGCGGCCTATCTCCCGAGAGAGAAGCCATCTGCGCGGAAGATATTAGGTACCTATATATAGTAGGTACTAAATTCTACATCAATGTATATATTACACAAGATATTATAGTACACAAGTGTGTACAGCTACGCAGGTGCACTCTCTATACCCTCATAACCCGATGGGAAGGAAAATCCGACACGACCAGAGAGAAATCAGGCGCAGGACCGACAGCTTGGCACGGGGGTGAGACACCACCAACTCCCTAACTCCGGGCTAGTACTGAAGTTTCTTGTCAGAAAAACCCAATATTTACTTGTTATGGCCCGACCCGAGACTCGTACCAGGAACCTCGTCGGCGTATTAGATTAAAATACAGTTGCTATCCCACAACTTTCGTTTTACGCCCCAAATATAAGTCTCCGTTTTATTTTCAATTTTTTTTTTTGCTAACCGTAGAAAGGTTATGAAGGAAATTTAATATCGTCTCGGACAAATCCAGATTATAATCTCGCGGAGTAGGCCGCTCAAATTGTCAATTGTTCGATCTAAACGCCAAGCGGATTTGGTGTTAGAGATTATTTTAAAGTTAAAGTGGTATTATTGGCATACGAGAAAGATAGATAATGGTGGAGCAAGTCGGAACTATGACATAATACAGTACCTAGTGTAAAGGCAAATTGCTATTTTGTACAAACGTTGATTCTTGGACCAAGAAATAAAGTACATAACTGCCTAAAGGTTTTGTAATCATCATCAGCTGTTATATTCACGTATTACTTTTGTCTCGTAGGTAATACTTTATTGTAATTTCTATCTTCGAGCTTTATCACTCGGGTGTCAAACTTTTCATCAATCTTGTCGTTGGGTCATCATAACATAATTTTTTTTTGTTTTTAACGAGGGGGAAATCTTCTTCAGATCCGATCAGATCTTCTGGGGGAGAGTGCGGGTGATGTGGGATTTTTGAAATCTCAATGAGGTTCTTTAGAGACATCATCATAACATACCTACTATCTACTTGAGGACCTTTCGATTACAGTGCCATACGGTCCTCTAAAAAGCATGACCTTCCCACTTCCGCTTCACTACGTCGTGTCGGTCACTTCAATTCTATGATAAGTCACTTCCGTTTGGGCTCAATCCTATAACAAATTCCGAGTGTAGTCTGCTATATTTTAAAAAATGTGTGATCATATTATGTGTTGCGTGCAATTTTTTAATTATTATCGCCAAATTGTATACTTATTTTGTTATAAGCTAAGTTTGCTGTTGTTAGGTATTTTCCTTTGTGGTGTACACGTACATAAACGTATATTCATTCATTCATTCAACTCTTTAATTTTCCGGGATAAAAAAAGCCTATGTCCTTCCCCGGGATATAACCTATTCCTGTACCAAATTTCATCAAAATCGGTTGAATAAGTGGGCCGTGAAAGCGTAGCAGACAGACATTTATAATATTAGTATGGATTCTACGCTTAGTACATGTTGGTTAAATGCTCGAACCTTACAGGGGTATTTAACACCCATAATCCTTATTTCAGTTCACAAAAAACTTTATACTGTTATAGTTGGTACATGCTTGAAGGCTTCTGACATATTCTCATCAACGTACAATTAAATCGATAACGTGGCGCGGAAGAGGCATTGCAACCGGGCATTAGCTAGTCTATAATAATAAATAATAAGTCTTCTACGCATAGACGGATAGCAAGATAAAAGCTATGCACCTAATTACTATTTCAGATTCACACGTATCATACGGCATCATTACAAACGGCATTTCACTTTGAACGGCAAACTGCAACGCTATAGTTTCTTGCAACTTGCATGCGGCATTATGTGTGTATTAACTGTTTTATGGACACTCGGTGTAGGTGTGTAATCTGTTGCTAAACGCCTGCTTTTATGACAAACGATTTTATCACTACACCGATACGATAATAGCTACAGTTTTATAGAAAAGTTCATTAGGGTGTAAATAGAAATATTACGAACGCCTATTGTGATAAATAGATAAATAGTTCTTTATTGCCACAAAAATGATAAAATACAAAGTTATTTTCTAATTACAGAAACAAAGATCACTAGGGCGATCACTAAAAGTCATCTCCCATTATTTATGAATGAGAACCTTATATGAAAAGTGTAATTTAGATACTCAGGTACTATTTCCTGATTTGTATATTGTTAATAGAAATGCGTTCCTTAGTATACCATATCCTGAGGTCATGTGAATTATAATAATAATAATTATTATACTTATAATCGAAAAGTACATAACATGAGACAATCATTTTTAAGAGGTCTTGGTCCAAATGTGTCTACCGTTTGGTGAAGCTTATCTGCGTATTAGGTAGGTACCTATACTATACAGAAGAAGAAGGTTTTTTTTTAAAGTGTGGAAGCTTTTGGTTCTTTAACTTCTTTATCCAGTCTTAAAACGATGTATCTATTGTCATCGTCGTTGAATCGTTGTCGTACACTTTAAAGGAATTTAATGACAATACACGGTGCATGTGTAATTTGTACGTTTGATAATGGTTTGATATCGCTTTCGCATGGAATCGAGATGAAATCTGAGTCGTTAGCGTTAGGAGTATGTGCTTAGAAAGTAGATACTCGCCCTGAAACGAATGCTTACTAAATTATGTTATAATACGTACCTATAAGTAAGGGTAGATACCAACTTTGTAGAAATATAATTTCAAATTGTTATGAAATACTTACACTTGTTTTTCAGAGGTTTTCCGTTTATAAAGAATTTCTCATAACAAAGTTTAATTCTAACACATAGATAAGCTAGCTAGATTATTTTTTTAATAAAACTTACTTATTTTCAAAAATACATACAAACTTATTCGCATGTTTTATTACAAGAAACAAGATGAACTCCCGTTAGCGTTGATTAAGTTTTTCCTTAATCCTGCGGGAACTCTTTAATTTTCAGGAATTACCTAAAAGCCTATCTGGAATAAGGACATAATATGTCCTTCCCCGGGATACCTACAACCTATCGCTACACCTTTCATCACAATCGGTTCGGTTTTAATGAAAAGTTCATTGAAATAGGGACAACTGCAGCTTGGACTGATAATACCTAAAAATAGTCGAATTCTTACTCTCGTATTTTTCTGTTTCCTCCTCCAAAACAGAACCGATTTAAATATTTTTTTAAGAATAATTTAAGCAGGACTCAGGCTATGCCGGTATGTTTTTCTTTTTTTGATTATATCCGTCAAATTTATTTGCGGGGTGTCTGATGATGGCGCGAAAACTGGGCCATTTTTTGCAACTTTTTAAGGTTCCTTGTTCTTAAAATTATGAGTTTATTGAAAAAAGCAAAACATAGGAGCATGGCACGGACACATATGGATTTTATGGTGCAAAAATATTTTCTCTATTGTAATTATCCACGGAGGAAACAGACGAATGTTTTCGTATGGAGAAACCGCCGGGAGAATTCCTCTTAAAGCATAGCAGACATACAGACAGACACACTATCGCGTTTATTATATTAAGTGTTAATGTTTTCTAATGTGTTCTCTTTTGTTTACAGTTTTCAAACGCTTCGAGATCAATCAACAGCCTTCTACTGCGCCTAACTTCGGATTTTCCAAGGTGAGTTAAAGAATATTCTAGGTAAGCTTCAACAGGTGGACAGGCGATATCAAGCGAGTCGCAGTGAAATACCACGGCATGTGGAAGACCCTACAAAAGACCTGAATCTAGCAGCGGACGTCTGTTTTGTACGTCGACGTGCTTTTGCCTAAACGGAAAACTTTTCTCATGTGTACGTTAGTTGTAAAATAAAACTCTTTGATTAGTCTACTATAAAAAATTACACCGAACTTAAGTTAAATAATACTGAATCGAAGTTAATAAGGGGTTCCAAAGGCAACGCCCATTTAATATGCAGTTTACTCGAATCGAAATGAATC
The DNA here is from genome assembly GCA_923060345.2 of Erebia aethiops. Lineage (NCBI taxonomy): Eukaryota > Metazoa > Arthropoda > Insecta > Lepidoptera > Nymphalidae > Erebia > Erebia aethiops. The sequence continues at coordinate 24,978,310 of OV281083.1, read as the reverse complement.
TTTAATGATCCTGTCTCTTTCCACTTTATAAATAGGCCCATTTGTGGGAGCGAGATGGCGGATGATTAAATACACCAATTTTATAATACAATGCAGCGTGGGAAACACGATAACTGCACTGTTCTTTGTCTTTTTAGGATTTCATTTAGGTACCAACTTTTCAATATTTCTGGAAGTTAGAGCGAAATACACCTTACTTGGGACATAAAAAAATATTCGCGTAACATGGATCACGTATTCTAGGTGATGGGACAAAACATAATTACCCTCCAACGCTTCCTCGCGATCTTCGCAGTCTAGCCGCAGTCCTACCCGCTAGTATGTTTTTACTCTTACCACAGAATAGGTTCCTGTAATGTTATCTTCTCAGTAGAACAATTTTCCGAACCGGTGGCAGTCTTGACTTCTCTTATGTAGCACAAGTTGTCCTACGTGAAATAAATAAATCATTTCATTTCCTTTTAAATAGCACCCCCAAAAACCTCGAGAATGACGATTTAGTTAATTTAAAAAAATAGTAAGTAAGTATTTTTTTAAACATTAGACACCTTATTAATTAAAATAAACTTTTACAAGATACATTAAAATCGCAATTACTTAAGAACTAAAAACTAAACATAAAAAATATCATCTATGCCGCTGCAATGAGGCAATGTGCTCAGAACGCTCCATTTTAAATCTCCAATCTCCAACCTCCAAAAAGTAATTTGACGACCTCCCTGGCGCAGTGTTGGGCGCTGTTGCCTTAATGTGGGAGGTCCCGAGTTCGATTCCCGGCGGGGTCAATTTGGGAATATACCTATAATTTCTGAATTTTCTCTGGTCTGGTCTGGTGGTGGGCTTCGGCCGTGGCTACTTACCACCCTACCGGCAAAGACAAACCGCCAAGCGATTTAGCGTTCCAGTACGATACCGTGTAGAAACCAAGTATAGGGGTATGGGTTTAATATAACTGCTATATCCCTAACAGATTAGCCCGCTACCATCTTAGACTGCATTATCACTTACCATCAGGTGAGATCACAGTCAAGGGCTAACTTGTAGTGGAATTTAAAAAAAAAAATAGTAATTTTAAAAAAAACTTGTGTAACAATGCAATTTCTGCAAGTTTTCTTAAAATCCTTACTACAGGATATCGTACCGAAAACATAGGAAAATGATAAAGCGGGTGGTACGATTTTGCTAGGAATCTAACCAAGTAGGTATGTTTTTATTATTATTATGATGTTTACTAATGATTTGAACAAGGATCTGCGATCCAACGCTGGGATTGGCGACGCCATTGTAGGTACTAAATATATGCGCCCCATAACTCAGATGGATCGCGGTCTGTAACTAGAACAGTAAGGTCTTGTTCATAATAACACCTAAATTAAAGCGTGATAAACCGAAAAATAATTGAAACTATTCAAAATTGCTGATTTAATTAAATATCTTAGTAAATTAAGCAGATACGAATTAATTATTTTAATTATTTTTTAATTGTTCGCAAGGGTGTTGTACTTCACCAAAACGTCCCAATCAAACTAAGAAAAATCTGTGCTCCCATCGTAGGTAACTAGCTTTTTTGAAACAACGGAGTGTTTAAAAAAACTTTTCCTAATATTAGGAATGACCCTTCAAAAATTACAAACAAATAATTTTATGATAAAGACGCAAACTGTTCGGATAAGCGGCTATAGACCGAAAATCTATTCGCTACCGCTAAACTTCGGATTAAAAGTACACGTACAATGATTTAGAAACCTTTAATTACGCTTTAAGATTGATTAAAAATTGTGTTCCAAGGTGGACAATATCTTAGAGCTATACACCAATTGATCAAAAGATAATAGATATAACTGTTGAGATATCGATACAATCATTTTTCTATGGTCGTAACTACAAGTAACTATTAAAGTTATGCGTCTGTCTTAGCACTCTATGTTTATTATCTATGGTTTTTTTTATCCACTACAAGCTAGCCGTTGACTGCGATCTCACCTGATGGTAAGTGATGATGCAGTCTAAGATGGTCTTGTGATATCGAAAAATTAAAGTCATGTTTTGCTAAAAAGAAAAATAAAAATTTGAGAAAATAAGTATTTATTTAATTAATATGTCCCACTAAGATCTAATTGCCATAAGAACAGAATATTAATTATAACGTTTAAGTTTTACTTTGGGAAAAATAATTGCATTGTGAAATAGCCCTAACTCAAGTTGTTTATTATACTGGCAACCTTACAATGCTTATATCGTTTCTAGTATTATGAAAGTGAAACCTGGCATTTGAATATTTGATTGTTACTTATTGTATCCATCTGAAATAAGATTTATATATTAGGACAAGTTGTAAATTGTTATTAATTACTTAACTGCTAATAAAATGAGCCTTAATTTTCTTAAGGCTAAGTAAGTACTTACTGGTTTAATTCACGAAAACTTAATTTTTATTAAAAAATCATTTTAACACCTTCATCTGAAAGTGGTATGGAAATTGGAAGTTTATGAAAATTGGACCTACAACGGTTTCTTTGCGATTTATGTCGTACCTGCTGTTTCATACCCCCGTGCTTTGGCTTTCCAAAGCAAATAAAGCCATGGGTCCTGCTCCTGATCTCTTTGGTCGTGTCGGATATTCTGCCCCATCGGAATATGAAAGTTAGAGAACAGTGAATGCACTTATGTTTTCATATACACTTGTATATTATATCTCCCGCACAGATGGCTGCATCAATTGTGACTCATCAAATCAAATCAAATTAAATATTTTTTATTCAAATAAACTTTTACAAGTACTTTTGAATCGTCAAGTGAATCTACCACTGGTTCGGAATGCCATTCCTACCGAGAAGAACCAGCAAGAAACTCGGTGGTTGCTCTTTTTAAATAATTCATTTACAATTACTATATCAATGTGTACTTAAGTAACCGCTGTCCCCAGCATTGCTGGAGCGATCAAATCCATGCTCCTCTATCATTTACATAATCTTCAACAGTATAATAAGCTTTTTTCAGGAGCATACTTTTAATGGATTTCTTAAATTAGTTTATTCAATTCATGTCAAAGACGGGCAGACAGAAAGTAGCCCCATTCCCGCCGGTGGCACCCGTTCACGAGCATGACGCATGATCCAGCCATTGCTTCGCTCGACCATATTTGAGGGAACGTCATCATCATCATCATCTCAGCCTGCGGACATCCACTGCTGAACATAAGCCTTTCCCAAAGAACGCCACCACACCCGGTCCTCAGCCTTCCTCATCCAGCCACTTCCCGCCACCCTCTTAATGTCGTCGGTCCACCGTGCTGGAGGGCGCCCCACACTACTCACACTACCCACACTAGTCACACAATTGTGACTGGGAAAAATAAATTGATTGATTGATCGATTGATTGAAATCAATTGTTAGGAAGATTCGGTAGTGGGTTGACGCAAGAAAAAATCATAATGAGACATCGATGATAACTATAGAAATATTACATGACCGCGTGGAATAAGTTTTTTTTAAATTACCGCGAAAGCTCCTTATCTTTCCGGGATAAAAGGGAGCCAATGCCACTCTCCAGTTCCTTAACTATACTAAAGCAAAAAATAGCAAAAAATCACGTCGATCCGTTGCTCTGTTGCGATGTGATTGAAGGACAAACAAACACACTTTCTCATTTATAATATTAGTATGGTATTTTTCTCATTTATAATATTAGTATGGTATTATAACAATATTGAACTAAAAAATATATTATTTTTTCTTGTTGACAGGCCCTAAACGGATTCCTGATGATGATGACGCAGAACGGAAAGCTTCTGTACATATCAGATAACGCGGCGGAATATCTAGGACATTCTATGGTAAGTTAGTTCATAGCTGATTATTAGTATATAATAATTCTGTCACTTTTGTCATAAGGTCCCCATTATGCCTTATGCCAGTGGCTCCAATAAGTAAATGAGATCAGATCCTGTTTATGAAAAAAAATCACAGTCTAAGCTCAAAAGAGATACTGTATTCTTTACTACCAGTCATACGTCGGGGACGTCTAGAAAGAGCAACGCTGCGGGGTGATCAAGCGAGATTGGGAAGCATATCTTTAAGCTGGCAGAATTTTCAGAATAAAATTCAGTCGCTCTAGCAGAAAATTTGTATGCAGCTTGAAGGTGTATAGGAGCATATAAGTGAGCGATTTTTGAAAAATGAGGTTTTTGTTTTCTCCTTATAAAGTCTTATTCTATTATTAGTTATTTCTTGTTCTTGTATCCCCGAATAAAGATTTCTTTCTTTCTTTTAATTGGTATGGACGTCAATCCATTATAGGGATATTACATATACACTTACTGTGATATTATCGCCCTCTACCAACCGATACCGATAAAACCTAAAGCTTTCTCAATATCAGTATCAGGTTAGCGGGCAATTTTTCAACAAAGCTCGCTGGTAGGTCGTTAGGGCTTAGAAGTTGTAGCTGTGACCCCGAATAGTCCTCGTTAGCGGCTCGACTTGTAACTAACCTGACTGGGTCCCTAAACATCTACACCTCTCTCTACTAATGGAGTTCAATGGTTCTTTGTAATGGCTCATGAATCATCTAGCAGTAAACCCTCATCATCGTTGCGAACATAATAACCCAAGTTCTTTTAGAGTTTCAGAAGCCTCGAATTCAATCAACCCAACGACTAGTTTAAGAACTGATTTCAATGAATTTCAGTTTACATAAGACTGGCTTAAATTACGCGTTCGAGTTATAGAAAAGTTGTAAAAAATGATCAAGTATAAATCAACAAAGTGAAGGCAAACGCCTATTCGCGCATTCGAGTATAGAACTAGTATACAACTATGACACACGTTTTATATGAGAGTTTTATATTTAACGTGTTCGAGTATCTAAATAGTATACAACCATGACACACATTTAGAAGTGTATGTTTGCTATGCGATCCTGTTCAAGTATACTGCTCTTTGTTCGTTTTAATGTTTTGCCTCTTAACATACACAGCAAGCCAGATTTATGTTTGCCTCTTAACATACACAATAAGTCAGTCTTATGTATAGGATCAATCATATTATATTTCTATGCGAAATATATTTAAAATCAAGAGAGTTGACCTTATATATGGATAGTTACTCAGAGTTTCGATTTCTATCTTATGTAACATACATTTAAGTTGTTCCATAAGACTCCATAAGGTCACACACTGGTTAAGCTAATTATTCCTAGTGGCAAGCATCTTCCTTGATTAAGGAAGGTGCTTTGATTGGCATCATATACTTTAACTAACAAAATATATGATGGTTGACTGGCTCCGCCCCGCCATCAACGGTAGTCTTCTTCCCACTCTTGGTATTCCAAAAGACATATCGATACATGAGAACATGGGCCAATAAGCCTCATAAAATACCAAAAGCCAACAAGCCTCCCCCCCCAACCACTAGGCATCAACCGCGAAATGGCGCAACGTACTCGAGTGTACTTTAGAGTGGTGCGTTCCACTTATGTCAGCATAAAGCTGGATAATTACATTTTTAAAGTGGTGTAATCCCACATATACCTGTAATAGGTTTCAAGGATACACCAGGCGCACTGCAGGGATGTTCGCCGCAACGAAACAGAGTCCACAGGCGTGATGCAACCTTCAGTAATAGTATATTAATCAAATGTAGCGCGCAACCATCATGGGTAGTAGAACATTGTTTGAAAGTAAGTTTGATATTGGTAGTAGTAAACAGAGTCCTATCAACCATGATTAGTTATCGTTCGATCATAGCAAACATCGTAATTGCATATAATAGGTATGTTGTTACAATAAAATCGCATGGTAAAATCAGACGTACTGTAGAACATAGAAATGTACACGAAGTGTACTACGCACAGAAAGCAAGCTCTCTGGTTCAACAACAACCTATCCCATCTTGACGTCCTACCGAGGTAAACATCAAGACAGAACCAGCCGTGCCGATGCATCGCCGAAGCGAGTGATATATTCTACAGGCCCAACTCAACCTGCAATGATAATTGTATGTTATGGGTATATATGTAATATGTTATATTTATATATGTTATTAATCCACCATAGGTAGATTGAATATCGTAGGACGCCATCCAGCCAGGTTCACGAAGTACAAGTACTAAGGCTCCCTTACCAGATGGCATCCAACAACTAGCTTGTACGCAATACAATATTGGCACAACATGCGTGTGAATCAGTGCCCAAACGGCTGAGAATCATCTAGTGCTCGTCCCACCGAGTGGACGGAACGACGGCCGGCTCGTTAGTAAGTTTCCATGCTCCCTCGATTAGATCATATATAATACTATATACATATAGTATGTACTATTATTCTATTATTGTTTTAATATTATTTTACTATTATTTTATCATTATAATATATATATATATATATATATATATATATATATATATATATTTTTTTTTATATAAATTATTTTCCCCTGAACAGTAAGATACGTATAGTTACATTCAACCCCCTAAATTCTGTGATGCGTGCAAATAGTTGTTCTATGCAGCATGCAGAACAGAATTTACTTTACTAAGAACTCTTTGTAATATTTTATACGTACGAACATCGCAACCCCCAGCGTCTGTGATTTCATAACAGCTTTAATCCTATCTTATCCTATCTTCATATTTATAACCTACAATTATCATGACTACTTTATTTCCTATTCTTCCTTCTACAATTCACGTATTCAAGTCATTACCTATCAATTTCCGTTGATGACATATGTCATAACCACATCAATAGCTTTTGCAACATAGCTACTACTTACCCTAACCTTTCTTCATTTCTTTCATTTTGCTTTTCCCATCCATCCTTTTATGCACACATACGTCATTAAATAATACAAAGCATAAAATCAGTATTCCTATTTTCCTATTTCTTTTACCTCCAAAATCATTTAATCATGACATCTTCACAAGTGTTTTATCATTAATCTAACATCGGCAACCCCCCGATCTTATGATTTTATGACGTAAATACAGCTTTCTGTTGTCAAACTTGACACATTCTCTACACTTCCCAAACTTGATAATCCCCTATCTCATATGTTGAGCCCTACTAACTATTCTACTCCTAATTATATTGCCCTTTCCCTAATATATATAAGTAGCAAAATATCACTACATAGTATTCTAACCATTTGACGATCATCGACCACCCTTCGATGATAGGATCCTATGACATAATTATATATCCTTGTTATCTAATACGTCTAATTGTATCGTGTTCCTCTTAATAAGTCTAGAACTTGCTCACTTTTACATTAAGCAACCTGAGCATATGCTTACACCCTCGCTTTTGTTCTACTTCACAACACTCCAACTTTTGCTTACTCTTATTTCTCTTTCAACTACAATTCTTTCAATACACATATATTTACCTTGCTAACATCTTTACTTGTACTCCATCTACATTACTCCATCTTTTACTTCGTCTTTCTCTCAATGTCTCCATTTATTTCCTCTTTCAACTTACAACTTATTCCAATATGCATACCTTGCTAACATGTTCACTTTTGCTCCTTAGAATTATTTATATTCTTCCAATTTTCACTAAATCTCCTACTTGGAATTTAATAATTTACGATGTTTATCATATTTCTCGTTTCTTTAATGACTTGCTTCTTTTAAATTTAACCTAACTTGTCTACGTATATCACCTACACTCATGTTATTTTGTGTCTATTTCAAACACTTATCAATTTTTAATCTTTTACTTTTCCGGTTTAGAACTTCATTTGGTGTATAAACTATCCTATCATGTAACGTATTATTATATAATTCTTTTCCCTACTCAAATTTTATGATTTTTATGGCAATAAGTTCTAAACAATCTATCTTCCTAACTCTTTATTATCTCGTTCACTGGCGTTAAACCCTGGTTTCCTCAATGTAGTGTGTATCGTCTTAATTCCAAGAGACTCAAAACCTTCCTTAAATGCCCTACTAATGAATTGAGAACCATTATAAGTCACAACTTTTATTTTACTAAAAAGCTTCAGTTTTGTTAAACAAGACTGACCCGTGGCTTTTCATAATGCATATAATTTTATAAATTTACTAAAAGACTCTTGTACTATCAGTATATATATACACCCGAATAATATTACTAATAATTTTCTTTATAAGTCAGCCATAACAATTTCACCTACATCATCTATTATTAAAGATTCATAAAGTCCTCATACCAAGGCGGTACGAAGTTCGCCGGGTCAGCTAGTAAATAATAAAGGATATATCATATAGTATGAAGATGAGAAGCGAGTATGATACGGTCCATAGTCGACGTAAACAAAAGTGACAGATTTGACAATTGAAGTTAGCATTCATTATTCATTAATCATTTTATTCTGCGTCTGCCATTTTGAAATTTGTTCTTTCATGGCGAGCAGCGTTGGTTGTAGGTGTGTACTCACTATGTAGTTTTCTAACATTAATTAAATTAAAAGCATGAATTTAAAATACATCGTAATTAGAGCTTATCATGTTATACATTGATGACCAAAGCAGTATATTTTCCCAAATACTCTTGTTATCAGAAGATTATAACCGATTTCAAAACATAACCTTTAAATGCAATGCTTCTGATGATAGTTGCACTAAGCATCCTTTCAATACTCATGTCTCTTCCTTAGTAGATCCATCCGCCTTAAATGGGTGATGGAGGGAAAAAAAGAGGCGACAGTAATGTCACGTGCCACGATTCCCTAATGTTTCCAATCCAGGAGCAGGTTGTTTGTTCATGGTAATGCACGTTGCAACGGTTAGTGGCGACAAACTTTCAAAACTAGTCTTTTATATATAATGGTGCGTCGATATTTTAGAACGACATGAAGCGCATCCGACATTCGCCTTTATTCTGTGGAATTTGACAACTAACGCTTTTTGTCACTTCGGAAGAATTCCGAGCGCTAGCGATTCGCGCGTGGTGAATCGCGAAGAAATCCATTTGCATCGCGCGATTTAAGCTACGTGTTCGGTGGAGTGTTAGTTGGAAGTAAACCATAAAATTAACGTGATTGTAACTCAAATTATATTTCTGTGATTCTGTGCAAAATCCTCCTTACCTGTCTACTCACAATGTATATAGTATGGACTCGGCCACTGATGATGCTATGACCCATTTCTATATGAATTTGTTTAACAGCTTGTTTAGCTTTGTTACGTTACAATAACCGATTTTGAATTTCCTAACTTCTTTTTCGTAAGTAATTTTATTTCTACTATAAATCATCTGAAACTTGTGGATTCCCGGAAGACCACTGCTGTGCTTGTGCTCTCACAATAGTCACAGTAAAATGCTGAGTGAAGTCCATTTTTGGATTATATAACTCGTATTTCTGTCACATTCCTTTCTACTATAATTATTGTATTGTAGTTACAAATAACCGCTCTTTCTTTCTTTCTAACAACTCCTTGTAAATAATTTGACAAATAACTCTATTTCCTTGGTTAGTTCTAAAATACACTATGCCATTATATTATTCTATTTTCATAATGAGCACACTATATCCACTAATAACATTTTGTGTTTCTATATCTCCTTTTTTGCAATTGAGGCAAAGTTCTAAGCTTTGAATTAAGCATGTTATTTACTTAAATAGTAAATTCCGGGCATAATAGAATTTTCTTCTTGCATTTTATAACTATCGGCTGGATACCTGGATAAGATATCAGCAAACAAATTATCCTTGCCTGATAATGTTCTATTTCAAAATTAATTTGTTCTAAATAATACAACCAACGTGTGACTTTACTATTAAACAATTTCCATGTTTTTACAAATAATAAAACTTTATGATCTGTTTTTATAACTACCTTTGGTCGTCGTAAATAAGTTCCAAATTTATTTAGACAACTAATTAATACAAAGAATTCTTGTTCTATAACTCTTCAGTTCAATTCAGCCCTTCAAAGCTTTACTCAAAATTTACATTTTCCTATATAACACTTCTTTCACTCTAATTATTCGTCAACGCTTAACAGACACACTCTCAATTTTAAAACTTGTACTTGTTATATCTCACACATAGACACCACAACCCGGATCATAAGACGTTTACACATCCTCCATCTCGTGTTGCTCCTTCCACTTTCCATACAACATCACACAACCCCCTGTCCATAAGACATTTGCACGTCCTTTATCTCGTGTTACTTCATACCACTTTCCATACAACCTCCTGTCAACAAGTCGTTAGGTCTATTTGAACTCGAAAGCTTCCTCTGACTCTTTCCATTTCACGGTCAACATATTGTAGGCTTTCGCCTACTTTAGTTAGCCTATCTAATTTAATTTAACCGGGACCCATGAGATAACTTGCCTTGAACCAAGTATCCTGGTCACGGCACCATATTGTAACTAACCTGACTGGGTCCCTAAACATCTACACCTCTCTCTACTAATGGAGTTCAATGGTTCTTTGTAATGGCTCATGAATCATCTAGCAGTAAACCCTCATCATCGTTGCGAACATAATAACCCAAGTTCTTTTAGAGTTTCAGAAGCCTCGAATTCAATCAACCCAACGACTAGTTTAAGAACTGATTTCAATGAATTTCAGTTTACATAAGACTGGCTTAAATTACGCGTTCGAGTTATAGAAAAGTTGTAAAAAATGATCAAGTATAAATCAACAAAGTGAAGGCAAACGCCTATTCGCGCATTCGAGTATAGAACTAGTATACAACTATGACACACGTTTTATATGAGAGTTTTATATTTAACGTGTTCGAGTATCTAAATAGTATACAACCATGACACACATTTAGAAGTGTATGTTTGCTATGCGATCCTGTTCAAGTATACTGCTCTTTGTTCGTTTTAATGTTTTGCCTCTTAACATACACAGCAAGCCAGATTTATGTTTGCCTCTTAACATACACAATAAGTCAGTCTTATGTATAGGATCAATCATATTATATTTCTATGCGAAATATATTTAAAATCAAGAGAGTTGACCTTATATATGGATAGTTACTCAGAGTTTCGATTTCTATCTTATGTAACATACATTTAAGTTGTTCCATAAGACTCCATAAGGTCACACACTGGTTAAGCTAATTATTCCTAGTGGCAAGCATCTTCCTTGATTAAGGAAGGTGCTTTGATTGGCATCATATACTTTAACTAACAAAATATATGATGGTTGACTGGCTCCGCCCCGCCATCAACGGTAGTCTTCTTCCCACTCTTGGTATTCCAAAAGACATATCGATACATGAGAACATGGGCCAATAAGCCTCATAAAATACCAAAAGCCAACAAGCCTCCCCCCCCAACCACTAGGCATCAACCGCGAAATGGCGCAACGTACTCGAGTGTACTTTAGAGTGGTGCGTTCCACTTATGTCAGCATAAAGCTGGATAATTACATTTTTAAAGTGGTGTAATCCCACATATACCTGTAATAGGTTTCAAGGATACACCAGGCGCACTGCAGGGATGTTCGCCGCAACGAAACAGAGTCCACAGGCGTGATGCAACCTTCAGTAATAGTATATTAATCAAATGTAGCGCGCAACCATCATGGGTAGTAGAACATTGTTTGAAAGTAAGTTTGATATTGGTAGTAGTAAACAGAGTCCTATCAACCATGATTAGTTATCGTTCGATCATAGCAAACATCGTAATTGCATATAATAGGTATGTTGTTACAATAAAATCGCATGGTAAAATCAGACGTACTGTAGAACATAGAAATGTACACGAAGTGTACTACGCACAGAAAGCAAGCTCTCTGGTTCAACAACAACCTATCCCATCTTGACGTCCTACCGAGGTAAACATCAAGACAGAACCAGCCGTGCCGATGCATCGCCGAAGCGAGTGATATATTCTACAGGCCCAACTCAACCTGCAATGATAATTGTATGTTATGGGTATATATGTAATATGTTATATTTATATATGTTATTAATCCACCATAGGTAGATTGAATATCGTAGGACGCCATCCAGCCAGGTTCACGAAGTACAAGTACTAAGGCTCCCTTACCAGATGGCATCCAACAACTAGCTTGTACGCAATACAATATTGGCACAACATGCGTGTGAATCAGTGCCCAAACGGCTGAGAATCATCTAGTGCTCGTCCCACCGAGTGGACGGAACGACGGCCGGCTCGTTAGTAAGTTTCCATGCTCCCTCGATTAGATCATATATAATACTATATACATATAGTATGTACTATTATTCTATTATTGTTTTAATATTATTTTACTATTATTTTATCATTATAATATATATATATATATATATATATATATATTTTTTTTTTTTTTTTATATAAATTATTTTCCCCTGAACAGTAAGATACGTATAGTTACAGACTCCGCAAATTAATCACATTGGTTTATTGTACGCCGCGTTAACTAAATACCTACAGGTAGAGTGATTTTTACCCTACTTTTAGTAGGAGTTTTAGGAATTGAAATAATTCAGTATAGTACCACAGAATAGGTAATTGGTATAGAACGTTAAGATCATTAGTTTTGATACCTAATGAACTTGAATGAAGGTTTGATGTACTGTTTCAAATATTAAAATGACTGTGTGAAGAAGAACAAAGACATAGTTGGTTTTGGTCACTTTGATACAAATTGATTGAGATTTATTCTACTTTTTATGTTAATCACAGTATTAAGTAAGCTTTATATACCTAAATATCCGATCTGTCCTGAGTCAATTCAGATCCTAACTTTTCTTAAGCCGACCGAATCACTTTTTTCAGAGAAGGCATCCACATTGTTCGGTTTGCATATGAAAACAAGTCATTTTCTCATACAATAAAAAGAAAAGTCAATTGATTCACTCACTCATATAACAGCCCTAGAAAGCTAGACTTTTTCATAGAGTTTCAATTTGTACCCAACGTAGGTAAGAATTAGGCTAGATTCTTCAAAATTGTCACGGAAGTGAAGCTGCGGATCATACATTAGAACTCACACAGTGAGTTTCTTATAAGGAATCATCTAACCAAACTGTATCTTTGGACTGTTCCTTTTTAAGATCGTTCGATCTTTTCGGTCAATCGGCTTCGCAATTCTGTTGTGATTGTAACGGTTTGTCAGATGTCATGAGATAACTGTCGGATTGATGTTCCTCCGTCTTATCTGATGTGAATAAATCTCCGACGGACGCTTTATTGTTTACGGGTGATTCGGTGAAAAGGTCGATTTCATCAAAAAATAATGGAGCGAAGTTCATTAAATTTGTTGTTTTACATTATGTCGATGGCCGCGATTTCACTCGCGTGGTTTGGGTTTGTGAAAATTATGCTGATTTTTCGGTACAAATAGCCTATGTCCTTCCCCCGGGATGTAACACATCACTGTATCAAATCTGAGCCTTGAAAAAAAGAGCGTCAAAACTTAGTAGACAGTCAGAATGATACATTTTCGCATTTATGAAGCGAAAGTGTGTCTATCTGTCTATTTTTCCAGTTACATTGTCATGGCTCAACTGACTAACTAATTTTGATGAAATTTGGTACAGGCTGCCTGCCGGGGAGTGCCCTATGGGGATCTAATTTTCATACCGGAAATTTACAGAGATATCACGCGCATCTTCATCGTTATCGTAAGAAATAAAACGTATAATTATTATAAATGCGAAAGTATGTCTGTCTGTCTGTTACGCTTTCACGGCTCAACTACTCAAATGATTTTAATGAAAAATTGGTACAGAGATAGGTTACATCCCGGGGAAGGACATAGACTTTTATCCCGGAAAAATTAAAGAGTTCCCGCGGTAATAAAAACTATTCACGCGGACGAAGTATCATAATAATCGAGAAATACAAAATATTATCCCTTAATACCTATAGGTATCCCATTCGATAACTTTAGTTACACGATTTATACCAATAATTTCTATCAGCGTCCATAAAAAAACTACAAAAGCTAATTTCATTATATACTCAAATCTTTATTAATTAAAATCCCGAGGCGATCATTATACGCAATGAAATGAAACATCATTTTTAATTTCACTCAATTACGACCAATATAAATATTTTCTAATAGGTCCCGCCCACACAATAATTTTCTATTTTGGAAACGCTGCATTGTTTTTAACGAGATGTTTGGATTAAGTACTTATTACCTCTAAAATCTTATCATTAATCTTAATTGCGAAATAACAATAAAATATTGCTTAGGAGATGGAGATGACTTTGTTGTAAAATATGTCTTGCGCCGTTCTAGTTAGGGTTGAAATTGATTTCTAGGGAAGTAATAATGATTGGTATCGATCATTACTTACATTACCAGTCTCATAAGAACGGGATCGTGGGAATATTAACGATACTTGAGATATATTGAGATCAAAATGCCTTTTTAATAGTAAGTAGGTATATTTTCCTTACAATTTTGTATCCGTTATCCAAAGCATAATATATATAATAATCTGGCAATTTTTTATAGAAATGTAACATAATGCCAGGCATTTTTATCCGCGTGAATTTAGTTTTTTAAATCCCGGTGTAACTCTTTGATTAGCCTAGAAAAATACCTAGTTTAATAGGTAAGCTAAGTCTCTATCAAATTTCGCCAAAGTCGGTTATAATAGACGGGCGGAAGTGACAGAAGACAGACAGGTACATTTAGGAACACAATTATTAATAATAATATTAAGTAGGGTACTAAAATACTACGAATGGATGAATGTATCTTAGCCTAGATTAGATTTGGGTTTGTTAAATCCCATAAAACTCTTTTCGGGATAAAATAACGGGTACAAAACTTCGTCAAAATTGTTTGAACACAATTGTGAAGAGGCCGTGACTAGATTTTAACAGGCTAGCTCGCTACCATCTTAGACTGCATCATCACTTACCATTAGGTGAGATTACAGTCAATAGGTAACTTGTATTGGAATAAAAAAATATCTAGGAAAATCAGAAAGGCTTACAAAACAATTACCTAATCTGTGTTTAAGGATGGAACTACTAGAGTTGCATAAACTAACGAGGGGTAAAGCCAAGTTAATGAATAAGGTAACAGATATAATTGCACCCTTCGAGCACTTTCTCCGAGCCCTAGAACACACACGTAGCAACCAAGCAGCCCTGGAGGCAATAAACAATAGAAGGCAATTCAATATGCAAACGGAACAATGTAATGATAGCCACAATGCTCTTTCGTCGCTAACCGTGCCGATTTATTGATGTAAATCATTAATACCTTTGTTATTAAACCGACCACCCAAAAGTGATCTCCAAATTTAATACTCCTCCCCCAATTTGTACTGAAATTTCTTGTAAAGCAAGCGGCAGGGAAGGCCTTACGATAGTGGTCACACTTGCAGGCGTAGCTTACGCCCGCGGCGTTACAAATTTATCATTCTTGTGTAACTCTTTTGTATTTCTAAAGGTTCGTCTGTTTCCTTATCAAGACCTGTATTTATCGCTATTTTTGGTCATTATCTCTATGTATTGTTGTTTCGCACCTCATGTTATTACGTGTCAGAGACTAATAATTATGATGTTATCTCAGATATTTTAATTCGAGCTGGTTTAATGCTCAAAGAGAATTTTATTACGAAGTACACGTGTCAATGAAATCACCTGTTCTACGCTAGAGGTCAAACTACAGGCATATTATTTTTCTTTTGATATTTTTGGTAGTTGTTTTTTCCACATCCACCTACAATCCTACACCTAATAATGCACCTCACTCCACACAATGTACATCATACTTAATAATATAAATGCGAAAGTCAGTTTGTTTGTTGGTTTGTCCTTCAATCACGCTGCAACGGAACAACGGATCGACGTGATTTTTGGCATGGGTATAGTTGTGGACCTGGAGAGTGACATAGGCTACTCTTTATCCCGGAAAATTGAGGAATTCCCGCGGGAATCCAAAAAAACTTAATCCACGCGGACGAAGTCGCGGGCATCAGCTAGTAGATAGTAAAACGAAAAAAAAAACGGTAAAAAATTTTTTTCAATAATATCATCAATCACCAACTGCGTAGAAATAAACGACAGAAAAGAGACGATTAAGGTATTAATTTATACCATAAGGACTGAGATGTACCTGAAAAAGCATCTAGAAAAGGTAAACAGCGCTAAGTCTGTTCAAGAACACGATTAAACTCCACAATAGAGAGTGTTCTCATACGTACCTCTCTACTCTAGACGACTCGATACGACATTAAAGTAAGTGAATCACAAAGAAGTAAATTGAGGTCAGAAAGAAAATCAAGCTAGGTATATAGAACGCCCTTTAAGCATCACATTTGGCCTTTCCCAACAATGCGGTATCCTCTCAACACATGATCGAAACCTTTAACGTTCAAAATCTGTTTACTTTAGCATCAAGCGTCTACGGTGGGCCCATTGAAGTTTATCTTCACATCTCGCTCGTTCGGTATTTCGTTATTTTCAATTGATTCCGCATTATTGTAATCTCTATCGAACCCGTTAGATCATTTAGATGTTTCGATACCGATGATTGCTCCAGATCATCTCTTGTTTGTTGAAAATTTTAAAATCAATACCGGTTCCTTGGAAATGTAACGGAACTAAAGTCTGGAATAGTATACAGTATACTTCTATTAATTTAGTTGTTCACAATATCTTTGATACACAATCTCCTATTAAGTAAACCAAAGAAGTGAAACGAATGCTATCCTTTAAAAAAAGTTTAACGCTAAATGAGCACCGGTTTGCCAATTTCTGTATGATGTTGAATATAATTCTAAAATAAATATAGGTCATAAATAAAATTCTACAAATCTATAAATTAAAATGAGAACTTAATTCTAATAATTCTTTTAATACATATATTAGCAATAAAAGAAAATATAATCTATAAAAAAAGGATGACAGATGCTAAATTAATTTTTAAGTAATAACCGAAAACATTAAATAAATATTCAACCCAATAGCCCTTTAATTAACATGTACACGAAACAGAGAAAATTGGTCAAACTCAAAGCACTTATACATCATATTATTATAATACACAGACATACAAACGGACAAACAAGCCTCCGGATATACAGATTAATGATCCGATGAAAGCAATGCCCGTAATTGTGTTACAAATTAATGTTTGTCTAACTTTGATTTATTGTGTGATCTGGACTTTGATAGATTCGGGGCTTTGATTGTATTTGTATTACATATTCAGTTGGATTTATATAATTCATCCATACTATATCCATCTTCTGTGTTCCCTCGTGATTGGAGCTCTTCATAGGGCGGTCAAACAAATATCTCAAAAGCCGGCAACGTATTGGCGGTTCCTCCGGTGCTTCATGGGCGGCGGTAAGTAATCACTTATCATCTGGTAACCCGCCTGCTCGTTTGCTCGCTATATACATATGTATAAGACGAAACACTGGTTAACTCTCTCTTCTCTCTTTATCCCCACGGCTTATGAGTGCAGTACCCTGCAGCATCAGAGTTGAGGAGTTGGTTTAAGTATTAAGTCGTTAAGTCGTTGCTTAATACCTTCAATATGAATTCACCATTAAAAAAACCTAAATTGCTATTTTTAAGGAGTTCTGTACCCTGCAGCATCAGGGTTGAGGAGTTGGGACTCAGAGTTGAATAGTATACACGTGACTTGATACCTACTATATGAATTCACCATCAAAATTTCATAACTATTCCTAGTTTTGAGGATTTCATGTAGTAGATACACCTACAGCATCAGGATTGAGAATTTGGAGTCAGAATTTTTCATGGGACCACCTCGCGAGTTTCCTCTGACCACTAAAAAAACTC
Source organism: Erebia aethiops (assembly GCA_923060345.2). NCBI lineage: Eukaryota > Metazoa > Arthropoda > Insecta > Lepidoptera > Nymphalidae > Erebia > Erebia aethiops. The sequence goes on along the minus strand of OV281083.1, from coordinate 24,960,568 downwards.
GGTTTAGAAACCACGGAGATATAATGCAGTAACATACAATAAAATAAAAAAAATACGCGCCGAATTGAGAACCTCTTCCTTTTTTGGAAGTCCGTTAAAAAACTAACTATACCTAATATCGCAACTTTTTATCCCGGAAAATTAAAGAGTTCCCGCGGAATAAAAAACCTTAATCTACACGGACGACGACTTCGTCTTGTATAATATCATATTTATGACATCAACACTCAGCTCGTATTATTAAAGTACTTACTCTGAAGTAATTAAAAGCGAGTGAAAGTGATGCAATGTGAATGTGTGGTCATAAAAGCAACGGGGTGGCGACCCTATCTGACACAGCAACACACAGTTCCGCCTACCTGTCGCGCGGGGCTCCGTGAAGACATAATGCGCAAACCCTTAAAAAAAATTGACGATCTCCCTGGAGCAGTGGTGAGCGCTGTGGTCAAATAAGTCCCGAGTTCGCTCCCCGGCAGGGTCAATTTGGGAATTTCGATTTCTGTTTACTGATTTAAACACGGTATTGTAACTGCTTGGCGGTACGTCTTCGGTAGGGTGGCCGGAGCTTTCCACCAGATCAAATCAGAGAAAATTCAGAAATTATATATTCCTAAATAAATACGGGTATCGTACCCGGGACCTCCTACTATACTATATAATATTACAGTTGAACAAATAGCAGCTAGGGTATGGTAGATATTAAACCTGCATACCCTTAACTGGACATTACACGACATTGAACCGTTACCTAAATTGTTTGGTAATGAAATGCATTATGATATTGAGTTGAGATCACAGTAGTCGAAGAATTTGATAAATCGATACAAGTTTAATTTTTCATCACTTATTCTTACTATTTGTTTTAATTTTCCTTGTAGATCTAATCTACGTGGGTGACATTGCGTGTTATATTAACGAAGCGCACGCGACAGGTGGGCGGGGCGTTTTGACAGCGCGTCACTTAGGGCTGCCACGACGTTGCCACTAATATCATATTAATAACCCTACTACATATTATATATTGCCTACTTGGTTAGCTTATTTGGCTGTATTGTGTAGTCCCAGTTTAAAGTCCTGGGTCGAACTAAAATGTATTAAATTAGGACACTTGACCTAGACAATTTTCGGAGATGGGACTCTTTTCCGTTGGAGTTTGGAGTGACAACACAAAATTTATTTTACGTTCTCCGGAGTTTTGCGTGGGTGGTATCGCGCTTTGATCTCATCGGAGTTTACGCGACAGATGGGTGGAGCTTTTTGACAGCTAGGGTTGCTGACTAGATCAAGCTCAATATTTACTCGTAAAATATAAAATTGGTAAAATATAAAATCAAAATTCAAAAATAATTTCGATATCCTCATCTACGTCAATTCATCAGTTTCCCAAATTTGTACTATATTAAAAACACAGAAACACTCTTATTGGTAGGTTTTATTTATATGGTATCAATCAATGTTTAGACGACAAAATGTTATCATGTTCAATCTAAAAAGCGGCCTTAAATATTTATTTTTTATTATTGGCCTTTATTATTGTCATACTACTATGTTAACGGTCACTAAAGATATTTAAATTCATTGCGAAGAAATCGATCCATAATATTTTCTTAGATTCAAAATATATACTAATACACAAGCTTCCTGAGATGATTAGTTTACACTAAATCTTTTTTTTAAATAATTAATTTGTTTAACTGTAATATTTTTAAAAGCTTCATCGCGCCAACCCTATATCACGTCAAAACGCAACTCAAGAAAACCTTGCGTTGCATGAGAACTATGATTTAATTAAACATAATAAACGTAATAAACCCGGCCCGGGGTAATTGAAATTTGTTTAGTATTAAGAAAACAAAGAGAATGTGCAACGATTTTATTAACCCCGTCTGCCCAGCGACGTCGGCGTTTTGAAGGGCGAATCTAGTAATTTACATTACAAATTTGCAATAAATAGAGCCTTAGTTAAATATTGTACGCTGGTGGTTTGAGATATGATGTTTAACAGGATATTGTAATCGAATCGTAATCGTTCTTACCTAGTACCGTTTAAGGAGGATCAAAATATTATTCTGAAATAAAGCCAAGGTTAGGCTAAGCCTTTTAAAAAAACAGTGCGTGTTTTTATTTGTATCTATTTTTGTCTACAGTCGGCAAAAAAAGAAAAGGTAGAATTATTCACTACAGACCCCGTGTTCCAAAGTACCTACCTGATCTAATTGCCGAAAAACTTGGAGATCGGTGCGCTGGAACACATTTTAGTAACATTAGGTTAACAAGCATTATTACCGTTTTTAACTTATGACATGGGTTAGATCATATGAAGAAATCTTGTTGAATTCTGCTTCTCAAAGAAATCTAGCAGATCTCTTTTCCTTTATATCATTAAATGTAAATCTCAATTTACATCAACACCGAAAACAAATGGTAGAGCTCTCGTGACTGAAAAGACGTTTCAAGTTTCCTATAAATAGGTATATTTGTTACCAAAAACCAGCTATATATATGCATAGACTAGCTGATGCCCGTGACAGCGTCCGCGTTGATTGTGGCTTTTTGGTTCCCGCGGGAACTCTTTAATTTACCGGGATAAAAAGTAGCCTATGTGTTATTCCAGACTATAATCTGTGCCAAATTTCATCCAGATTCGTTCAGCCGTTCGGGCGTGAACAAACGTCCATCCATCCATCCATCCAAACTTTCGCATTTATAATATTAGTATGTATAGATAAGTTGGCTCTACATCGCTACATTTACTCGTATTTCAAGTTGGATCTAAAACAAAAGAGTGGCGCAGCAACAATAATTGCGGAAACCTAACCGCTTCGCAGCCGCAAAGTTAAAGCAAAGTTGATTTTAAAGAGGCGTATACTTACCGAGATTGCTTCGACATTTTCATCAGTGTGCCGACCGCAGGGGAATTATTTTAATCGTGGACGCGGCACCTCTGCTGTGTCTCTGTTTTAGGGTAACATTCCATCACAAGCGCAACGAAATTATTTTCATTTTGATACTGCTGTATAGTGTTGCTTTAACGGTGAAGGAAAACATCATGAGGATACCTACAAGCCCGAGACTTCTCTTCATGATGGTTTTAAAGGTATGTGAACCAATCCACACCTGACCAGTGTGGAGGAAACCACCAAAACCAGTCTCATTCCGAGAAGATTCCAGTCTCATTCTGAGACACATGCACTGTTGAGCATGTGCCTCAGTATTCTGAGAGAGGTTTTAAAATGAGTGCTTCATCTTCTTCATTGCTGAGGGTCACGCTCTGTTTCAATAAAATTATTGTATTTCCGGATTTTTCTCTCTCTTTATGTATCTTTTCAAATTCCACGTTAGTTGTTATAGGATCATTTGACGATTCAAAATCACTTTCAAAAGTTTAATCGACACAAAAATGTTTTGAATTTGAATAATTTCAACACAAAAAACCATTTTTACTTGAGTAGTTATCTACTCACTGCTTATCTAGCCCTGAGTAAACTGGCCAAAATTGGAACAAATTTTGCTGCCTGTTTAATTTCTGTTTTTATTGTATTTTTCATAATTACTTACTAGCGACGCTGTCACCGGGTCAGATAAGTTTGTGGGAATGTAACTCAATTATCAAATCCATGGCTGGTTTTAACTTCACTGGGCAGGCTATATTTTACTTCACTTAAATAGAACTAATACCGGAGCTAAAAACGAACAAGTTTGACAAAAAAATAATTAATCATTTTAAAACTGAAGAGACAAAAGCTAATCCTGATCCTTTTCTTTCCCAGGAGGATCTTCTAATCCACGGAGACAGTGTGTACGACGTGATAGACAAGCAAGATCAGCAAGCGGTCAGGTCTGAGCTTTCGAGAGCACCGGCCGATGGGGAAGACAGGGTCTTCTTATGCCGGATGAATGTCGCAAGGAATGCGCGAAGGCAGATGCGGTTCGGTGATCAGAAGGTGAGTTAAATAAATAACGAAAAGTTGTTATACCTACAACCTTTGATCATGGATTTTAATGTTAGAAGGCATTCACTGATTTTTGTGTGGGCTGTAGTATTAAAATTCTACATCAATGGCTGTAGGTAGTAAACTAAATGGCCTATGAAAATAAACCTCCTGTGTATCTTGGTGACGGGTTAGAGTACAAATTAATTAGGTACTTATAACTAGCTAAGCTAACCAATGAATAAAACTAAATTAAAGCTAGACACCGCAACATAACTGCTATAGGCATCTAAAAACTTTCTAATAAAACCAAATGTAGATAAAAAAAAATTGGTATTAGAAGCCGAATTACCGATAGAAGTGAAAACTTATAACTTGGAATTTTAGTATTAAAATTTGAAAATAATATAAAATTTTCAAACGCCAATATAAATACGAACATTTAAAATAATTAAAAAAAATACGTCACAGCATGTCGGTGTCGTGAATCCATAAGATTTTCGCCTACCAAAAAGTATTCAACGCGGCTAAAGTTTTCACTTCAAAACTCCCATCTGGCAAAATATTAGGTATGTCATCATGTTTTAACTAGTAGCGTTTTTGCCCTTTCTTTAAAAATGAAATCCAGAACATTTCTAGTTGAATGTTAAGTCATACAATGTGGCTAAAAATGTCTATTAAATAGTTAAAAAAGACATGAACCATAGCAGTGTAAAAATATAGAGCAGGCATAAAGGCTTATATTATTACTTACGCATATTGACTTCACAGAACGTTCATATCATATGAACTTTTTATAATAAAAACAAATTATCCATGTCCACATATCAAAGGCAAAGTATCCCTTACCTCTTCAATTTATAGTTGTCACGGTATATCTAAATGAACGTCTACCTAAGCCAATTTGCAGTACATGCGGTAAGTACACCTAAGATGATATATGCAAGTGATTATAGCAAGCGGACGTGGGGCATTTTAGCGCTCGACAAAAACTATGAGACACCCAGGGATACGCAGATACAAGACTCGATTGCCTGGCATATCAAGGTAGATACAGCTTATACCGTAACGTTGAGATATTGGATGTAAGTTTTTCTGGAATGTAGACCTTGCTTACGGAAGTATTGTCAAATTCCTAAGGAAAGGGATTTTTACAATAGGTTATCTAAATCCTTGACGAGAATATTAAACTATTTAAATCGCCTGCGAAATTTGGAAAAAATAATCTGAGATTATAACATTTTTTCATTTAGCTCAAAAAATATGCGACGAAAAATATTTTAAATATTTTGCTTACAGCTAAGTAGTTGTCATTATAACCAAAAGAATAACATAAAATACACTTTAAATGTAAGTTTAATGCAGAGACATTTTTACTTCGATATACAACTAAATTAATTTTAACTTAAACAAGGCGTCTCGCATTATGTCTGCGCTATCCTCCGCAGAGTAGCACGTGCTTGAATATTAATTGGAGACAATAAACTTGCGACGGGGAATGTTTTGTTATTTTCACGTCCACTCGCGTTCTATCTGTGAACCACTTATTGAGCGTGGGTGTGGACGCAGCTTTGTTTCAATGCATGTGAACTTCTTAGGGAGAGATTATAATGTCTTTATAACTGGCTCTTTGTTTTCGATTGTGTGAAACATATCATAATAAGAGTGTCAATAGAGACAAGACAAACAGATAAATATGTTCAATTTTACACGGCTAAAGATTTTTTTTATTTTACTACAAGTTATCTCTTAACTTGGGATCTCACTTTGCTGTATATGACGCTGATAGTGCTGTTGTGCAGTTAAAAATAGTAGAGGCGCAGATGAAGTGATAGTAACTTCAATAGAGGGCTGACCTGCTAGGAGTATGTCGAGTTCTATTCCTACCCCTTTATAATCATCGATATATAAGTAGGCACTAGATGGGCCCTTTCATAGAAAAAAAAAATGTATACTCCACACCTGTATAAGCCCGTCCTTCCCCGCTATAGCGCTGTCCCGCTTTTGAGACAAGATGGCGTTAGTAAAATAAGTCCACATTCTTTGTTTGACAGGGCCTGCCTATGTAAACCGTTACCTTTAATCTGTTTCTACACTGCGGGCTAATCTTCTCGGCATGTCTTTGCTGGTAGGTTGATATACTACCGTGACTGAAACCTCCACCAGACTGGAAACCAGAGAAAATTTAGAAAAATTTAAACTCCCAAATTGACCCTGCTGGAACAGAGAGCTTCTACTTAAAATACTACAGTATGTAGACGTTCCTCTGATAAAATTGAAAATCTATTACGTGAGAAACAAATATTTCTGACCTTTGAAAAACTATACTTTAACAGTGCAGTTTAAAGTAGGTACTTAAGTAAGTACAAAAATATAAAATAATAACTACAATATAGGAAGCAATATCTGTTTATATCAAAGTTATACAGTAACCACATACACACATTTCAGGCATAGGAAAACACAATGGATAACAATTATTGATTGATTGGCAGAAAATCTTATTTTCCCAACAAAAGGCATGATGACTGATTTTGAAAAATGGTCAGATTATGTTCGGAAGTATCTACTATTTCGAAAAAAATATCTTACTTCAGCAGAAAAATAAGGTTTGGTACATAATATTGGCATTTGAAATTTAAATTTTAAAATTCACGCCAAAACGCTCCCCGGTGTCATGGCGTCGTTTGTGACGTCACTATTATTTTTACCAATGTACTCTGTGCAGTGTGCAGTAAGCAATAGGGGATTGTCAAAGCTCGAAAACAAACCATTGTGACGTCATTCGCTTCTTGGTGTTTAATCCATTATGGCGGATTGCTGTATTTTATAATTTTATTTTATCAAAATAAATAGTAATCTCACTCGAAATCCATATCCATACTAATATTATAAATGCGAAAGTGTGTCTGTCTGTCTGTCTGTCTGTCTGTCTGTCTGTCTGCTACGCTTTCACGGCCCACCTGTTCAACCGATTTTGATGAAATTTGGTACAGGGGTAGATGGTATCTCGGGGAAGGACATAGGCTACTTTTTATCCCGGAAAATTAAAGAGTTCCCGCGGGAATAAAAAAAAACTGTCTCTTCACCCGATTTTGATGAAATTTGGTACAGGGGTAGATGGTTTCGCGGGGAAGGACATAGGCTACTTTTTATCCCGGAAAATTAAAGATTTCCCGCGGGAATCAAAAATCTTAATCCACGCGGACGAAGTCGCGGGAATCATCTAGTAGAAAAATAAATACGTTTTTTCTAATCGATGAATCCTATTTTATTAGATAAATTCATAATTTCATTGATTCTTGGTTACTGTCATCATGCCTATTCATTGAGTATTAATGTAAGAAAATATGTGTGAAAAGCATAAAGTAAAGAAAGATGAAGTAACATAAGATTTATGTTATTTCATCGTCTAGACGCTAGAACCTGACTACTTAATAATTTGAAACACTTACCTACCGAGTAAAAGTTGAGCAATTAACCATCTAAGCTAAGATGATACGCTCACAAAAAAAAGTAAACTGGAAACTTATCTAGTCTGCCACAGCTTATTACAAGTTTATGACCCCAGAAGTAATTACACAGAACTGGTCGAACTTCACACCGTCACTTTCCATCGTGGCTATTCAATTACCAGTAATAACTCCTTATATATTGATGCCTATCAATTTGTCCGTCAGCCTGACCTTTTTATGATACGTCTGCTTTTAGAGATCTCTGCATTTGATGAAAGCTTTATTACCCTCGACGAAACGGAGACGGTATATGTGTTTGCCCTAAGAGGTTGTGTGTTTGTTTGTTTTTAGCTTATTACTCTTTCATACTTCAAGTTACATACCTGTTTAAATAAAGCAATCATAAAACATAAAATTCTATTTATTAGCTGCATTTTACAAATGATTAAATATCTCTTACTAGCTGATGCCCGTGATGTGTCCGCGTGGTTTGAGGTTTCTTGGTTCCCGCGGGAAGTACCTATTTAATTTTCCGTGAAAAAAGTAGCCTATTTGATATTCCAGACTATAACCTATCTCTGTGCCAAATTTCATCCAGATCCGTTCAGCTATTCTGGCGTGACTGAGTAGAAACAAACATCCATCCGTTCATCCATTCAAACTTTCACATTTATAATATTAGTATAGATTATTTCTGTTATAATTAAGTGTTCTTTATCCTTTCTTTTTGTCTTCGTTTTTATGCAAATTATTATTCTCACTTAATCTATAAATATAAATAGCACAATTATACTTGTGTGCCAATTTTTTGGTTTCACTTTTAAAACTAATGTTAACTACACAAATACAGTGGTGCTTAAAGACTCATTGTTTTTTTCTCCTCTCTGAGGTACGGAACCCTAACCTTAAAATGTACTGTAACTAATGTTACTGTAAATAATAGTATTATTCAACCCGAAAAAGTTACTGGTGATTTTAATATGAACTAACTAAAAACATTTGAAAGTAAACTCATTAATTATGTTCTCGTCAATTTCATTTACGATCATTACTAAAATTCTACATCAATGTTTACGATGAAACCATTTTGAGACTTGAGTGATGTTACAATTTGAATGGTGCATAGAAACCTGATCTCCATCGCTCGATACGAGCAATCAACCTGCTTCGATTTCTTACAGTATCGATTTTAATGTATTAATTAATATTCGAAATTTAGCTTTTAATTTTCTTACTTCACAATCAATTAGGATTGAAAAAGTTATTCATGTTTTTGAAAGGCACTTAGAGATGAAAGGCTGTAAGGTATTTGATTGTGTAAAAAAAACAGTTTGAAGGCATACCAGTTGGTCAGTTGAAACTCATTTTATTGAAGTGAAAACTTCTTTAGCCGCGTTGAGCACTTTTTGGTAGGGGTTAAAATTGTGGAAACGCGTCACCACCGTCACCGACACCTTGCGTTGTTACGAAGATAAAAGGTTTTAAATATAAATATAGTACATTCGTAATGTTATAAGTATTTTAATTTTTAATTTTTTAATTTTTTTTAAATATTTGTTCTCACTTCTATCTGTAGTCCCTAGGACTGCCAATTTTATTTAATTTTATGTAGGACTTATTATATTCATACATGTTGTCATAACCCTACCACCGCGATGCAGTTCGAGAAGTAGATTCATTTTTAACAAATAGAGTCACGATAAGAGGTTGAGTCTAGACGTCTTAGTTTGCCTGATATTATATGTCTTTGCCTTATTATTATATTTGACGTAAAATTAAAATAATATCACTTATCTATATAGGGTATAGTTACCCAACCTATAAGGACCTGGAGTGACATAGGTTACTTTTTATCCTGGAAAAATAAGGAGTCCCCGTGGGAATTAAAAAAACCTTATTCCACGAACGACGTCTTGGGAATCAGCTAGTTAGGTAATATAGCAACACAAAGGTAGAAACACGTGGGCACTTGATCCGTATAGAACCTAATAATATCCAATCCAAAAGTCAGATAACTAATTGTAAGCAATATCGGGAAATAATAATTTATTGTCAAATTATTCTTAATCGCCCCAAAGGGTACCAAGTAAGTAAACGTTTCGAATCAAAATCAGGCTGTACAAATAAATCGTCGAATTAATTCTACATCATAAACGAACCAGTAATGAATGTTTTTATTATTTATCCCCTGGAAATGAATGCAACTGATTAATGCATTATGATAAATAGATATTGAATAATGGCCACTTTATACTCTATTTCATAATCGATATCAATCAGTATATAGCAATGAGTCTGCTAGAGAAATGTCGGAGCTTATTAATGGTGTTATATCAGTTCAGCCTCGTCTGATATGGCGTTCATTAGAGGCTACAGTCCCTTGGGATATGTAATATTTCTATCACTGTAATATAATATAATATAAGTGCTCTACTTTGTACTAAAGCCGATAATACTCCGCAATTTATTTATTCTTGGCCCAATTCCATTTATATAGAAACTAGCCGACGCCCGCGACTTCGTCCGCGATTGAGGTTTTTTGGTTCCCGCTGGTGGATCCCGGTGTTTTATTTTCCGGGATAAAAAATAGCCTATGTGTTATGACAGACTATAATCTATCCCCGTGCCAAATTTCATCCAGATCCATTCAGCCGTTCTAGCGTGAAAGAGTAACAAACATCCAAACATTCATACTTGCATACATTCCAAACATCCATTATTCCATACTTACAAACTTTCGCGTTTATAATATTAACACAGATTTTTTTTTCAGAACCGTAACTAATTTATTTATTTCGTTTAATTTAAATGATAAATACATAGAAATTATAAGAGCAAATAAAAGTTTTTCTAAAGGAATAATTTAATAAGAATAATATTACCTTGTAAATAAATTGTAATTTTTCCTTCATAATAATTATGTCAAATTTTGGCAAAAATAACCCGTGCAAAATGGTATTTTTAAGGTCTAAAGTTAAATATAAAACAGAATCGAAAACAATAATCTAAAATATGCCAAAACAAAAGAAAACAGAACATTTTAAAAGTTACCCAACACCTAAAATATAAATCTCGCTTATATATTGGTTTTCGATACGCCTGACAAATGAACGTTAATTTCAGATTAAGGTTCGCATAAACTTTGCGTTTGCTAATTGGGAATAGATAATAAAAACAATGGTTGACATTCTGAACAGTTTCACTACAAAGACTTGTGCTTAACTAGTTACTATTAATCGCGTAGTTATATAGCAGATTTATTAGGTTTAGTACGAGTTATAGTGAGAAAAGCATGAGACGGAGGAAAACCTTAGCGAGTACATTGTTATATTTGCAAAAAAAGAATTATTTACTTGCCAAAAAACGAAAACGAACAAAAGAAGAAGGAGACGAGTTTGCGCATCTCAGCAAAGGTAGAATATTTTGTCAGTGTCGAAATTCTATAACGTCTGATTAAAAAATACTCAAATGCCTAGTTTTAAATTTTATAAAAAAAGTAGCATTAATTCGTCTTTATTTCGAAAGCCAATGCTCAAAAACTTGTAAAATAAAGTATTTATGTCGGAAAAAACAACTTTAAATCTTACTCCTAGGTTACAATGGTTCGATACTCGAAATCTACCAACGTTGCAGATATGTGTACGAGTCATATAGGTAGTGTGCGACAGAGATAACGCTATACGAAGCCGAAATAACCGATTGTCTCTTTCCAAAGGTCGATGTGCAATATTTATTGCCGGGTACTGTAAACTCGTAATAGGTTTATTGGGAGTCGATACCCCCTGTATCGCTTGATGAAGTTAAGAAGACAGCCACTAATGAGGCTTATCAAGCTCAGCGCGAGATGACACGGCCGATGGCGTACGCGCAATCCCGAAACCGCCTTGTTAGTGGGCAGGTCGTGGACAGAGGGACATTTAGGTTCCAATCAAGACGGCCTGTGCGTTCCGATCGCTCATTTCGTCGTCTACATTATTTTTGCTCACTTTTTAAACAATACCTGGTGTAAATTCCATTGATTTTATTTGTACCGAGTTTTTTTCTATTTCATTTTGCGTGCGATGTTTAAATCTGAATACTATTATATGTATATTATATTATAATTCCTCGAGCTCTCACGAATAGGACAAATTAATAGGAGCAAGAGGAAATGCCGCTTAATTTCTGTATAGTTTACAAGATTGCTATATATAATATATTTTAGAAACGCCTATGACGCAGCACAATTTCAGGCTCATTAGCATTACCAACCACCAATTATGACCAACGCCCGGCATATACTCTGCTTACGCATGTGACTTATAATTTCCTTCGAACATTATATAAACGTCAGTTAATAACTAACAGACGGACGGACCAAAATTGATTTTTGTATATAAAAAAGAAACGAATACTACAACAGCAATACGCTATACTGAGAATAAATATTTATACAAATATTATGGATGCGAAAGTTTGGATGGATGGATGTTTGTCACGCCAGAACGACTGAACGGATCTGGATGCAAATGATAGATTAATTATAGTCTGGATTAACAAAAAGGCTACTTTTTATCCCGGAAAATGTCCCGGAAATGCGGGAACCAAAAAAACCTCAATCCACGCGGATGAAGTCGCGAGCATCAGCTAGTTTCACATAAATGCCTCACAATTTGTAAGCAATCACTCGTTTAAAAGTCGTGGTCACTCTCGCTTCTATGTTCTTGTTTTAATAGCACTTTCATCTCCTCATTTGTCGACTGTCTCTTACTCCTCGTACAAGATAGGCATAATATACGACAACACGAGAAAACCAGGCTTGCAAGTAAACTAGCTAACACTATCCATAAAGTAATATCGATGAGATCCCATTCCGCTTCTACGACTATTTCTTTATCTTGGTGTAATTTAGTGTTAAGTGCACTTTGAGTACGATCCACCGCAAATGGATTCCGGAGTAGCGAATCATTAATATCTTTTGCGAGATGATGGAAAACGGCGTTTCCAAGCCAATCTGCTATATCGACCTTGCCAATTTGACGCAATCTATGCGCTATTACTTCATGAGTTTTGTTTTCACCTTGCCATGGCTCCTTACCTTTGCTATAATCTTCCAAAAGTTTTTTACACGAAAATTTATTAGGAATTATCTTCCGGACTTGGAACTTTGATGGCAAGTCATATGACGCAAAACGCAGCGATTCGATTAGTTTGACACATTCTTCAAGGGATAAATGGTTGGCGATAAAAGAGAATTGTTGCTCATTCATGTCTATAATGCAGTTAATAATCGTGATGAGGTCAAAGCAATAGAAAACTCGTTGCATGATTTTCATAATGAATACCCGTGTTTCGAAAACTGCTTTAATATTATCATCCGGGAATATTTAGTATCCGGGATTTCATTGTAATTGACATTAAATATTTTTTAATTGTCAAGTGCTAATCATAAATTTGGCTGTTATATTTTTTATCGCAACTTTTTACTGCAATTCTTAACGAATACTTGACGTGTATTTTTTGTCTCTCCCTAATTGATTGAATAGGATGTTATTTATTGTTATCATTAATAACAGCTTGTTTAATATCTGCTCTGTAATGCCTTCGTAAATGGTTGCAAAAAAAACTGTTGATGTAATAATGTATCTATTGTAATAATGGGAATATAGAAGATATCTTTAGTCCATTATTCTAGTGGAGCCGTACCTACCGAATGTGTAGGTACCGTACCGTACATACGTATGCCACCGATCAGTGCTCTAATATTGATAGCAAGAGATCATTCTGAATGTCATCGAACAAAATCTTTTTAACAAAGAGACAACTTGCCAATATTTTCAGATTGCCTTCTGGTTTTAACATCTATGTTACTTAAATTAATAGAACTATAGTACATTACATCGCGAGACCGGGAAGTACGCGTTTTCTGGTCGAGTGTTAGTTAGACTATAGTTAGTTAGGCTATATATGAGAACAAAAATGCTCTCCCGGTCGAGGTGTGTTTGGTAGTGCTTTTCTAAACAATGAAACAAGTAACTTTTTTTTAAATATATTATATTATGTAATTAAAAGAAAGTAATTAAAAAAGCAACCTACTTAAGAAATATTAAAAGTTAAATTAGTTATATTTATACTTTTAATTCATTTTTTGCGCTGTGAGTGCTGAATGCGTAATACGGTAGATTTCCAAATTTAAACTATTTAGGCCAAAGAACATTATAACAAGTTGCAAGATATTCAGGAAGAAAGATTCCAAATTCAAACTTATGATAAGTATGTAATGAAAATACATACATTCTTTACTGGCCTAGGCCGTGAAGTTTAACTTTCAAACTCATTTACAGGGTATGAAATATGCACATTTCATATCATTTTTTAGAAAATATATTTTAAATCATCTTCATTATCCTTATCATCTTGATATTAGGTATCAGCCTGCAGTGTGCGTCTACTGTTGAACATAGTAATTCCTTAGTTATCGCGATCACTCCCGCTCCTCAGCCCCCCTTCATTTAGCTACTTCACGCTACCCTTTTTATATCGTCAGCAGTGGCGTGCATGACATAGAGGCATAAAAGCACCGCTTACCCTAGCTAAAAAAAGTTCAATATTTATTTTTCAAAAAACCCTACCTGATAGGTATCTACATAACTAATTCCTACTCTGGCTTCGAAGTCTGTGTACACGTGCATTACGCGTATCACATTTAATGTAATCATGAAATATGCTAATCATTTCATTGTGTATAAAAATTTACAAGAAAAAAATTGAGCCTGACACCGGAATGCAATCAATCATATTTTTCCTTTCCCGTCATCAATTATCACAATTCTAACTAAAGACTACCGTCAGATCATCGATCACGTGGTCATAGCAAATCAAGTCATATTTACACTTATTAGATAAAAACAGTCAAATTTAACCTTTAAGCAGTCGCAATAAGAGTGATCTATTGTGTCAATAGTCAGTATCTCTGGTTATTAGTGAGAGAATAATCCATTTCTGTATGGCACATAAGTCTAATCGAAGCACATTCCAACACACAAAACATCAGAAACGTTAGGCATCATTATACAATGACAAAAGAAACTTGTGCAACTGCTTCAAATGTGACTTGTACAGTTGGCATGTAAAACAATATTTTGAGATCATCATAAGATTTTCATCGTCGCTTGAATGTGATAAAATAAGCAAAGCAAACTAATCTTATTTGATATTTTATTTGAAGTACCTTAAATCGACCGCGATTCTAAAGAATGGAAGAATCGGTATTATTAACTATTTAACTGTTATTGTGGTATTTCGTTAATTTAATATTTTAACAGTGCTAAAATGTTACCCATAGCAATGCCGACACTTATACTTAGGTGTGGAAAAGCCCAGTGAGAGAAGAAGAAGATGAGTGTAATTAATAAATTAATAAATTAATAAATTAATAAATTAATAAATTAATATATTATAAATGCGAAAGTTTGGATGTATGGATGTCGGTATGGATGTTTGTTACTCAATCACGCCCCAACAGCAGAACGGATCTGGATGAAATTTGGCACAGATATAGATTATAGTCTGGAATAAAACATAGGCTACTTTTTATCCCGGAAAATTAAAGAGTTCCCGCGGGAACCACAAAACCTCGATCCACGCGTACAAAGTCGCGGGCGTCAGCTAGTAAATTAATAAAATTAAGATTGTTTACTGTAACACATTTATTTATCTTAAACTATTGTACAGCGTGTGCCTTTATATTATTATAGCTAACACACACATACATGCATGTATTTAGAAATAAGGCTGTATCAATAAATCAGTTCGTTATTTAACAATTGGGTGGTACAGTCCCAACCAACAACAACAACGCCTAGTCCCCAACCAACCTTAGATGACGACCCTGCCAGGATATTATACCATGATCTTATACTAAATCTAAATATTTTCATTCCAAATGCACTCTTTTGTAATATTTTCTTTATTTCAGATAAAAATAAAAGAGAACAAAAGACTCTTTCTTCTCGTAAATAATAATCTGTCGATCTACATTTAGTTGCTGACGCTACACCTATCGGTTCCAGTATACCTACTAATCTTATTCCGTATTACAATAACGGCCCGGATCGTAGAGAGCAAAACATTCTTGTCTCTACGACCAATAGTACGGTATGCACATACATCTGTATTTACAGGAAACACTATTGCGTATTGCATTTATTGAATTACAAAGGATTCCATGTCACGGGATTCTTGAGTATGTCCCCAGCTTTTACCTAAGCCTTACCTACTGCCTACTCGTTTACGATCGCTATAATTTATTTCAAGACGAGTTCAATAATCTTAAGTAGAGTAAAGTTTTATAAACAAACAAAATAAACATAATTTATTTTTAGTAAGTAAGTAGAGTTTTCAGTACAATTATAATACTCATCTCATAGTTTAAAATAACGAGTGTGATAATTTGTATATTTCGCGATGAATATAGAATTTGTTTGAATTGTAGATAAAACGAAAGTTTTGTTTTGTTTGCCTACACTCCGAGAAAATTTGGAAATGTGACTATATAAAGGTACCTATTTCTAAGTATAAATATCTATAAATAACGCATTTCATACATTTCAATAATGTGGCAAGCAAACCAAGCACTGTACACGACAAGGTCAAGATAATTGTGCAAAAATGATACTATTCAAGAGTCATCATTAGCTATTGAGGTTTACAATATTGTCAATATTAGGTATGAAGTAATCTTCATATGATTTGGGAAAAATATAATAATTTGTTCCTTTATCTTGCAACTTGAAAAATTACGGATTTTCCTACAAACTTTCATTTTCTGTTTAATCCCATGAATTAAATATTCCTTAAGAAGCTTTCATAGTGTCCTACGTCGTAAAAAAACCGATAGACGTCCACTGCTGGATATCTAGGCCTCTTGCAAGGATTTCCACGCGCCACGGTCTTGCGCCGCCTAGATCCAGCGGCTCCCGGCGACTCTCCTGATGTCGTCAGTCCAACGAGCAGGGGGTCTGCCAACGCTGCGCTTTCCAGTGTGCCACTGCACCACTTTTTGACCCCAACATCTATCGATTCTTTTAACTATGTGCCCTGCCCATTGCCACTTCCGCTTCGCAACGCGTCCAGCAAGGTCGGTTACTTTCGTTCTTCTGCGGATCTCCTCATTTCTGATTTGCGCAAAGAAACCCCGAGCATTGCTCCCTTCATCGCCCGCTGAATGACCCTGAGCTTTCTTATGAGGCCCATAGTTAGCGACCAAGTCTAACAAACCTACTTATTGTAAAACTTTCAAGTTTCTTACCCCAATGGCTTAGGCTGTTCGGTAATAGATCAGTCGATCAGTCAGTCAGCTAGGACAAGTCTTTTTATGAGTATAGATAGGTAAAACATTTCATAACATCACCTTCAATACCGAAACGTAATTAAAGAAGACGGTGCAATTACCTCAGTTTATAGATGCCTCTAATTATATGTATTTGATGTTTTCTATACGCCGTATGACGAAAGAAGGCTCATTGACGGTCATTATTTGAATTAATATACCTACGTGTCAGTTCGGAGGTTCTGGGATTATTAGATTTTTATAGCGTCCGTGAGAACACGAACAAATGATATGTCTCTGTACGATTCAATAGCCGAATTCATTTGATTCAAAATCGTCGGTAATTGGTGATATTGAGAGATGGGAGTACCTACCTAGTTCTTTTATTCGTGTCTATGGCGAATAAATTACCTAATTTGAGCCATTAAAACACCATTTCAGTTACATTTGAGAAAGTTAAAGTTGAGCTATGATTGTCGCAATCTTCAGGTCCTATTTCTGTATTAACTTAACTAATCACAAAGTGGCATGAATGGCAGAGTGTTAACATATAGTTTCATGTCGGTTTCTGGTTAGGAATATAGATACCAGGACAAATCCTGGAATCTATATATTCCTAACCAGTGTGTCAGTAGAGTTATGTCAGTGCACATACGAGTACTTGCAGATTCTAGATAAGATATTAATCTCCTCGCCTCCAATAGCTAAACGGTTTTATGGAAGCTTGGAATTAAATTGAAAAAGTTTAAT
Organism: Erebia aethiops; assembly: GCA_923060345.2. Taxonomy (NCBI): domain Eukaryota; kingdom Metazoa; phylum Arthropoda; class Insecta; order Lepidoptera; family Nymphalidae; genus Erebia; species Erebia aethiops. The sequence goes on along the minus strand of OV281083.1, from coordinate 24,943,121 downwards.
TAATAAATAAATCGTTTATTTATTTATTTCATTTAAAAGTTTAACATTAAAATCCATGAGTTTAACTACAATCTTATCTTGTCGTGACAAAAGCTTGTCAATTAAGGAGTTATTTCAACTTAATTCTTAAATATAAACTGAATGTTCAAAAATAATTGTGCCGAATACCTCATCGAAGAAATGATTGAAATCATGCACAGAAATTCAAAGACACCTCAAAATTTCCAACCACTAACCGCTACACACCGCGCATCTTATTTAAATTAAACACTAGCACATTTTATACAAAAACATTCAGTGAGGCGTCGTTAGGGCAGCCCGAGATGCATTTATTTATGAAATGTAAATTCATCTGATTGTAATAACAAAACTGCGAGCCACCGCACTCTATATTAAGATGTATTATTTGCATACTGCATACAGTACGCTGTGCAACGTATTGTGGACGGGCGACGTGTTAGCGTGTGTGATTTAGTGGCCTTATTTTTCGCTTTGTCAATCTTGTGTTTTGCTCGTTTTGTCTTGTCTGCCGCTTGGCTGAATAATTGTGGTTTTATAGACGTGTCTTTTGGTTTTACGTGTATTAACTTAAAGGTATCCCCCATATTAACGTCTAAGATTGAACTTTAATTTCCGTTTCCAAATACTTTTTAATTTAACACGTTTTATTTGAATCCTCTTTACAGTACCTACGCTGTGAAGCGTCTTCGTATTGTGGACTGGCGACGATTTAGTAGCCTTATTTTTGCTTTATCAACCTTGTGTTTTGCTCAATTGGTCTTTTCTGTTTCTTTGCTGAAAAATTTTAGTAGTATATTAGTATTATTTTATATTAGTATTATTTATAATTTTAGTATTATATAAGGTATAATTCACCTTATAATTTTAGTTAATAAATTGCTATGCTATTATAATATGTATGCTAACTAGGCCATACATAAATTTTCTCACTCAAGTTCTCGATATTTTAACTTGTTGAAACTTGGTGGTTGATTTTTTACCTTTTTAATTTAGCCTTTCTTTTCTTTCTTTAATAAAGTAGGTAATAAACTGAAACTTATGGTCATTTCAAATTTCATTCGTTCAAAAGATCTAGATCACTTGCTGATACCAATGAAAACTACATTAAACTCTGAAAGACTCTTGAACTCTGCAAAAGCAAATTTAGAAGCTAAAAGCGAATATACAGACAAAATTTAGATTGCGACTATAGGCATACTTCATATAATTTAGAAATATAATACTGTCGATGGCAATGCCCGAAGGGATAAAAAACGAAATGTCTAAAGTCGTGTAGCCGGTGTGAATTCGGGCAAAGCGCGCACGCGCAGCTGCCATCACGTGACGTCAGCACGTCACGACTCTATGCCGGGTTGTAAAAACCATACAACTATTATGCAACCGTCTTAACATCCTGATGCTTAATCCGCTAGGACCTGAGAATAATCTGAAAATTACCTCTGCTGTGGTCTTATAAGTAGGAAGTCAGGGTTCGATCCCCCGGAATTTGTGGATTTAGAATTGTTCCTTGCCTGGTCTGGTGGGGCGCGTGAACCATGGCTAGTTACCACCTTATAGGCAATGATAAAGTTTCAGTTAATAGATAATAGTATCATACGTAAGCTGGTTTATAAACACATGAGTTGCTACTGCTCAATCTTCTCCGACTACTAAGAAATACTCAGACGTCAATCTTTGGTTAGTTATAAAGGCTATTTAGAACAATGAAATGAAAATATACTTTATTGTACACCATACATAAAACACATTTAGAATACAAGAAATTATGGAAAACTGTACAAGAGGCGGAACAATTTTATTATTGAAGCGGTGTGCGATGTTAAACAAGGCTATACAAAATTCTCAGTTGAATAAATGTGCCAGTCTTTTTGTTCATCCCTCGAAATGAAATGTTAATTTCATGTAGTTCAACTTGTACTACTTAAGATATTATGTCAGGACCCTAGCACCAGTTCGATCTGGTTCACCAGGTCCAATTTTCTAAATCCCCAATCTATATATATAAAAATGAAACCCGTTTTCCTTGGTCACGGCATCACGCGTGAATGGCTGGATCGATTTCACTAATTCTTTTTTTGTTGTATTTGTTATTATTAGGAGAAGGTTCTTACGGAAAAAAATATTAAGAAAATCTCTCAGAAATATTGAAAAATATACATTTAATTTTGCATACTAAGGCGGTACGAAGTTCGCCGGGTCAGCTAGTCCTATATAATATCTACTTCGGCTACCTGATTAAAATGAAAAGTGCAAAGGATCTGCCTCGCTGTTGCCATCATTTCACTCGGGCATGATTTATATCGTAGTTAGGTTAGGCTAAGCTTGCTTTAGTTTTATTGTAATACTAACTGATGCCCGCGACTCCACTCGCGTGGATAAGTTTTTAATTCCAACGGGAACTCCTTAATTTTTCGGGATAAAAAGTAGCCTATGTCACTCTCCAGGTCCTCAACTATACCCATGCAAAAATTCCGTCGAACCATTGCTCTGTTGCGTCGTGATTGAAGGACAAACTAACAAACAAACACACTTTCGCATTTATAATATTAGTATGAAATGATTTTCAAAAACGAGTAAGTAAAAGATCTGTTTATTAGCATAGAACGAATTAGGCTTAAGAAACATTAAGTACATAATTCAAAACGAACAGTTATTAATCAACTGAAAAACATTGCCGTTAGAAAGGATTAGTAAAAAAAGTTTGTAAGCATTCAAGGTCTAGTCCCACTACAGAGTAGAGGCGCGGCGCGGCTCGTAGCTGCAAGTATACTTTGTATAAGTATGTCGCAGTGTTTATCCGTGCTGCGTCGCGTGGGTCCAGCTCCATACTAACACATACAAAGAATATTTGCTGCCATGTGCCGCGCCGCGCCGTGCGTCTGTAGTGGGACTAGACCTTCAGGCGGTCGAGAGGTGTGTCCTGACGTAACGTATCGTGACCGCGGAGGCTGAGCGTGACTTCTCTGACCGGAGTTTTCGAACTAAAACAACTTCTTCACTGTTAGCCTTTATATTATGTAGGTACAAAAATATTGGCTTGATAATGACCTCAATCGATCAAATGACTACCATTTGTTTAAAAGCAAAATCCTACAACAATATTTCCTTATTCAGCGGCCGATGCTTCAGGGAACAAAATTTGTCCAGAAAAGTATACGAGTCCCTGTCTATCCACATATACGTCTGTCTGTATACATATAAGTATACAGTCTGTATCATCAGGATCAATCCTGCAAAAGATTGAACGGCCAACGCTTTGAAGAACTTGATTTTTCTTGTGGTATGCATCTTTTACAGTGGCAATGGTATGGCGTTTCACGTAAAAATTACAAGCGAATTGAAGACTTTGCAAGACAACTTATAAATAAATTATATGATGCCCGCGACTTCGTTCGCGTGGCTTTTTTATTCCCGCGGGTACTCTTTAATTTTCAAAAATAAATAACAAAACTAGCCTATAACTAGCCTAGCCTATAACTAGCCTAGGGATAAAAACTAGCTTATATCCTTCCCCGGATACAAACTATCCCTATTCCAAATTTCATCCAAATCGGTTGAACAGATGGGCTGTGAAAGCGCAGCAGACAGAAAGACACATTTTCGCATTTATAATATAAAGTAGGTATGGATATGCCATATCACTCGGTTTTGGTACATATCAAAGAACGTAAAATAACTCACACCACTGGAAATAGACTCTTACGGCACTGGATGTAGGTTTCTTTTCTAACGCAGACCACTGAACGTAGAAATCGGGAAAAGCTCATCTACTTAGTTCGTTATAACAGTTTTCTATATCGCAATTGTATAAACACACTTACAATACTTCGATTCAAATCGTAAAATCGTAGTAACAAAATACTAACAACCGGCTCATAAAATCAAAATTATCACACCAGGCTCAAAATCCGACGCCTTTCACTAGATAGGCAACACATTAAAGACCCTATAAACGGCAAAGCACCACAATAACAGAATAATAAAATCATTCCAGAGTAAATCTTCATATTTTAAACAGTTTAATGTCCACCCGGAGTGATCAAGTGCTGGGTTTATGTTGATTACAGTAAAACTGAAGTTATTGCTGCGGCATAAAGATATGACAGACAGAATAAATTTTGTTCTATTGCTAATTCATATCAATTTCACGAACCAATATTTTATATAGAATACAAGATGGTTTACGAATGCCCGCCGTATAAGTAATGCAAAGGATCCAACAATTAATATATAACTGGACTCCAAAAATAAAGCTATATTCATAGTTTATTTAAATAAAAAACATTTGAATTGGAATTTGAATTGAAAAATAAAATGTCCTCCCGACCGAATTTCGGCTACGGTGGCCTATCTCGAGAGATTAGCCATCTGCGCGGGAGATATTATAGTGCACAAGTGTGTGCGCATACACAGGTGCACTCTCATAGCCTGATGAGACGCAAAATCTGACACGACCGGAGAGAGGATATCCGCAGGACCGAAGCACGGGGGTGAGACACTGCCAACTTCCTAACTCCGCTGAGAATTTCTTGTTAGAAAAAACTAATACTTGTTATGCCCCGACCTGGGACTCGAACCCGCTATTAAGCTAATAAGCGTTCAAATTAAGCTATTAAAATAAGCTGTTGTCCGCACAAAAGTGATGTCCTTCTAAAGACGCTGACGCGCTCGATGTAGGCAACATTCATCCATTGACTTTTAAGTCTGTTTGATGTAACAGAATATCTAGGAATCTATACCACATATCCCAAAATCATTACATAATTGAGCATTTGACTAGGTACTAGTAATTTTTTTGTGATTATTAAATAGAGGATCCAACGCGACATTGGCGAAGTAAGGCACAAACAAAAGCCACATACCAAACAACAACAATAGAGGATCTCCCAGTCGTAATATCCACGTCCCCTGTCCGTTGTTGTTGTTGTATGTATGAATTGTATGTTGAATAACCATTTTAAACTATCGATTAAAGTAAAAAAGTACGTCGAACTTTGATGACGGCACAATCCAGTATTTCATACAAAATACTATACTACGTACGTACCTACGTTAACGTTTGAAAAAAGGTGCCGATTTAACTAGTTGTCTAATACCCAATTAGTGGGAAAAGGGGTGGCCTCAGCAATGAGATACTACGAGGTAGATAGACAAGGTCACAAGTGAAAAAACATGATCACATTTTGCTACTCCAAAGACATTACCTTGTCACGAAAGAGCTTTCAACGCAAATATTTAATACAAGTCCATTGATAGCAAGGATCAAATTCAAATGTCCATGACCGGGTCAGGGGTAGTCACGACAACTGTATCGAAGTAGAAAGTGGACCATTGTTCACCTACCAGTGGACTATTGATTCGGACTCATAAGATAATAACTCACGATTGATCGCCCTACGTCACTATGCTTTGCCCACTCGGTTTTAATGAGATTGACTGATTAATATGTGTAGGCGATAAGTGGAAATCTAAATATAAAATGCTTTGAAAAGTGCCTATTGACTGGGCTGCGAATTCTTGATTTGCAACCGTGGTAGGCGTACTTCCTAGAAAACAAATACACAAACTATACCTACTATATATCGGGAAAGCAGGATTCCGTACTACAATATTATAAATGCGAAAGTGTGTCTGTCTGTCTGTCTACCACGCTTTAACGGCCCATCTGTTCAACCAATTTTGATGAAATTTTGTACAAGGATAGGTGGTATCCCGGAAGGAAGTACAGGCTATTTTATTATTCCAGATAGGCTTTATATTCCGGAAAATATACCTAAGAGTTCCCGCGGGAATCAAAAAACTTTAATCCACGCGTACGAAGTCGCATCAGCTAGTATGCTATAAAATATGAGCAAAAAGAAGTTAGTGTTCTTTTCAGAATTCTCTAGATTCACACGTTTACTTTTACCATCATTACAAAGTATAAGTTTGTGATGATTTGACAGCAACACCCAACTAAAATTCTACATCAATGGCAACACCTCTCTTTCATAGAAACCACCTGTGTCTCCATTTAATGGTAATTTTACCGTTATCTTGTAAAATCAGCCGTCTGCCGTAAATTGTATTGCTATTACCGTGACCGTATCGATATTTGACTCTGATAACACTTTTTTTTTTTGTTGCGTGATACACTTGCGCTTGACGACAATCATGCTTAGTGCAAAGCAATGATGAGGTCTAGGTTGGGACGCGCTTGAATAGAAGATGCCTATTCACTCTTGCCTTGAAGGTACTTAAGGTATAAGTGGCAGGACAGGAAACACGTGCGCTGGGAGGGTGTTCCACACCCTAGCGGTTCGTATCAGAAACGTCGAGCAAAAATGCTTCCTACGAGCAAATTGGACGTCAACCACATAAGGGTGCCAACGTTACATTACAAATGTAATGTATTCAATATAATTACACAGTAAAAAAAAGGTAAGGTATTAAGGTAATATTATCGGATTTTCACCCCAGTTTTACACCGCCTGCTATGTAGAATAGAGTTTTCGTTTTGGTAGACTTGTTAAAACTGCAAAAGTTCGACAGCTGAACATTGAGTGAGTCGTACTTACTCAACTTACTCTCATAAACTCAAACTCATATTTTATTTTATTCACATAAACTTATTAAAAGTGCTTTTGTATCGTCGAGTGAATCTACCACTCTTTTGCTTACTATACTGTAAAAGAATCGATTCTACCAGGTAAAATATTCTAGATAATTATTAAATATTGATATTGAAGATATAATGTGTTTAATCCGAGAAACTGCGTTAAACAAGTTGGGATTCTATGAAGCTGCTTCGGATCTAACATTGAGTTTATGCAAAACAATTTTATTTCCATAAGCCTTTAAACGACTTCTTACCAATGTCTCACTCCGTCTGGGCGTTGTGTTATTTGATCCGATATTTCAATGTTTCATATCAGATTAAAGCCTCATTACAGTCCGTTTTCGTAGGCGGAGACACGTTGACGCAACGTTTCATTTCACGTTATTTATCTTCGCGGGAATCGGTGAATATATCTCGATACAGATTAGGGTTGGGTGTTAATTATTGTAATTATTGTATGCGCGTTATAATTGTTGTTAGATTAGAAACATATTTATCGACATATTAACTAACGCCTTGCGACGCATTTTATGTGTGCTTACTTTATCGATACTACACTTACAGCTTTCAATCCATACTTCCATACTAATATTGTAAATGCGAAAGTTTGTCTGTTTGTCCGTCTGCTAAGCTTTAACAGTACATCTTCTCAACCGATTTTGATGAAAGGTATAGAGGTAGTTATAAATAGGAGAAAGACATAGTCTTCTTTTTATCCCGTTAAATTAAGGAGTTCCCTCGGGAATTAAAAAAACTTAATCCACGCGCATGAAGTCGCGGGCATCATCTAGTTATGTATAATTAATGTGTGGCCATCTTTTATAGGTCCATATGTGAGGATAAAGATCTACTGTTTCAAAAGGTATTACACTAATAGCAATTGATGTGATGTTACCATTTGAGGAGTTTCATTCCCCATCTCCGAATTTCTCATCTGATCTTCACGAAATTCACAGGAGACCAACCTGACAGCAGAAACGTTGTAAAGATAAAACAACAGCACTGATTCAGATTTGTCGGAATATTTTATCCCCTATCCGCTATGGTTTTAAAAAAAATATATCGTACCACTATTATAAATACGAAAGTGTGTTTGTCATTCAATCACGCCGCAACGGAGCAACGGATTGACGTTATTTTTAGCATGGGTATAGTTGGAGACCTGGAGAGAGACATAGGTTTTATTCCGGAAAATTAAGGAGTTCCCGCGGACATCCAAAAAAACTTAAACCACGCGGACGAAGTCACGGGCATCGTTCTATAAGTGTGCCGAGTTGCACATAAATTTTGAAACATACAAAAATTAAAAACAAAATAATTTTGTATCGACAGTAAAGCCTGCATAAAATATTTTTTGTATTAAATTAAATTAAATTTTAATGTATCTTCCCACAGGAATCATCCAATTATTTACTGTTTTATATTATTGACGTATCTAGATATTTCTTGTAGGACTTAGGACGATAGAGAAAAACAGATTTTCTATAGTACCTAAGTACTAGAAACCTTGTGGGAAGTCCACAATTTATAGTTTTTGTCAATAAAATTAGTTATAGACATAACTAAGTCTCGTAAAGGTAGATTGGATGTTTTGGAAATATGTAGTTGAAATAACTAAGTGTAGAGATCTATTCGTTTTATGATATAATCATTAAACACAATTCTCGATTACATTATTAATGCAATCTTTTAGTATTATTACTCGCAATTGATCTCCGGTTTAGCAATTGAATACTAGCGCGTTTTACCTAAGCAAATAAATCCGTCTGTAATTCATACTAATTTTAATGCGAAAGTAGGTATGTCTCTCTGTGTCTATTACGGTACTGATACTATCGAAATTTAGCACTGAGGTGGAGGACTGCGAAGTCACATCCCGGGGACGGTAATTTTTTAAGAGAATAAGGGGGTTTAAAGATTTTTCAGGGTCCATATATATCTCGATCAACTAGCCTAAACAAAATTAAAAATAATAATAAAAAATTAACTAACTTAAAAAAACACTCGTAATTAAATTATTGAAATAGATCAAAGAATAAAATATTTTCGTTTGACACCTATGCAAAAATCAGCGAAGGGGACGGATATTATCCTGGATAAAATCAGAGATTTCCGAGATAAAAACACCGACATTCGCGACCGACATTAGTGTAGGAGGAATTCAGCCTCGTGAGAAACAGTAATGTCGCACGGACAAAGTCACAGGCAACTGCTAATAGATAGGTAATAAATAAAACATACGCGCCGAATTGAGAACCTCCTCCTTTTTTGGAAGTCGGTTAAAAATAATGTCCCCCCGACCGAATTTCGGCCACGGCGGCCTATCTCCAGAGAGATTAGCCATCTGCGCGGGAGATATATTATAGTGCACAAGTGTGTGCGCATACACAGGTGCTCTCTCTGTTCCTTTACTCTCATAGCCCGATGGGACGGAAAATCCGACACGACCCGAGAGAGATCAGGCGCAGGACCGACGGCTTTACTTCCTTTCCTAGGCACGGGGGTGAAGCACCGCCAACTGCTTTACTCCGGGCTAGTACCTACTGAGAATTTCTTGTCAGAAAAACCCAATACTTGTTATGGCCCGACCCGGGACTCGATCCCAAGACCTCGTCGGCCGCAATCGAACATGCTAACCACTAGACCAAAGAGGTATACATAGGTAATAAAATGTGTACCAAGGCCACATAATCGATTCGAAGATTGCCAGTGAGCGGTTGAACTGTGAACTATTGTGTCGAACCGCTCTTATCTGCCTATTGTTGTTAAAACTCTGAAGAATGTCAAAGCGGCACGCCTACAGCCTTTGAAACGAAGCGGTCAGAGGTGAGAACCATCTTTGTGAAAAATAATACAGGATATCTATTTAGTATTGAATTGATATGTACATCACCTTGTGACTCTATCATCATTGGGTTAACATTTAGAATTATGTATTTATTATTAGAACCTTTAACAAAATTTTGATGAAGCTAGATTGATACCTGCTATGATAGGTATTTCTGGTTGCATTTAATAATTAATCTGTCATTTATTTAATTATCTTTATTTATTTATTTATTTATACATTCTGTACCAGTAACTTAAAAATAAAACATAAACATTGAAAGGACATGCACAAGGACAACTTATCTCTTGAAGAGATTTCTTCCAGATGCCCCAGAATGTGAGAATAGTGAAGTAGATAAGATAAAACTGTGTAGGTACATGTTAACAAACGAAAACATTTATAATTTATAACAAGATATTATATAAACTTAAACAACAGGTACATATACGTATATCATACTATACACATAATATAATATATATACATAATATAAAATATATACATAAATATAATATATATATTTATATACAAGCTTACTATAGTTACCATACATAAATATTATAATAGCTAATCATATAAAGTTGAAAGAAAGTGCTGCTTCAGTCTGGACTTAAATGCACCCACGGATGGACTCTCGCGGATATTCCCTGGAAGGGAATTCCAGAGACACGCTGCAACCACTGCAAACGACTTAGCGTAGAAAATGGTGTTGCACGTGGGCACTTCTAGTGTCTTAACCGTTACACAGGCACGCAACGGTCTTACTCGGAGAGGAGCATCCTGAAAACGCTCGCGTAAATATGGAGGGGAAGAGAACTTTAAAATTTTAAAAAGTAATGTAAGAATATGAACATTCCGGCGAAAGCGAATTGGGAGCCACTTCAGTTGACGACGGAATCTTTCCTATGCCTATGACTTTTTTAATGGGAAAAGTCTATAAAGTAATGGTATGAGTTTTCTTGGGATAATAATGCAGTGGATTCCCACGTCCTTCCGCATACGACTCGGCTAAGAGTATTTAAACTCTTAGGTTTTTAACGATTATTATCAGATGTTGGTGAAGTCAATTTTCAAGACTGTCCTGTAGTAGCCGTTCAAAATGGCCACCATATCTATTATTGAATGCAATGACGTTAATAGAAATACTTTTTTGAGATGCTTGACCTTCACTTATAGTTCTTACGTAAGATAAGTATATTGGAAAACATATTTCATATAAAGTTCCGTTCTGGAATCTGTTATTTTCCCAGTTCCATTAAATTGAAGTGTACTCTTACTTAATCTGTGACGAAACTCTATATCCTTACTTATTTCTTATCCAATCACTTCTCATATATGATGCGCTTATTGTAGACATAGTGGCAGTAGACAGACCACCCCACTCTAGGATTTCTAGTTTCAAGTTGATGCCTAGCATATGGTCCTTTAATAACTTCAAGTTCTGAACGATTTTTAATAGATAAATTATCTCCCCCAGGTCGTGCTAGTCCGAGGCCATTACGTCTCATACCTACCTCTCTGCAGCCGCAACGAGCCAGTCTTCCTAGCCGCATGCACCCCTCTAGCCATGCCCGAGACGAGGGAGTGTGTGGTGCATGGCGCCACCAATGTGTTCACGACTGTACACGCGATGGACATGAAGATACTACATATCGATGCTAAGTAAGTCCCTAGGATTTAATTTTTCTTCTTCTTCGATTGAGGCACATGAATTTTATCTAGCGAAAGTTGGCATTCAGGCGATAAGCACATTGTCTTCTATTTTAAGGTCTAAACTTTAGACCTTCATATAGATGAATTTATTAAATACTAAAGGTTCCTTACTGTACATTTTCCAACTAGGGTGAATGGTGTTACATATACACAATATATAGGTATCGATAGAAATATAGTTACAATCCAAAAAAATCTTCGAAGAACAACTTACAAAAATAATTATTACTGTTAAAATTACTGTTTTCATTAACTCGTATTGGAAGTCTAAATAAGAAGAACGGATAGCATTGATAAAAGTAGATACAATATTACCCTGAATGGATAGTTTTTTTCGATCCACTCGCAACTTTTAAACCTGCATTCGCGATCGAATCGTATAAATAATACTCTACTTTATGTACATTACAGAATCCTCAACGTCCGAAGCATTGTGATACTGATAATAACATTCAACGCTTTGACAGATGTACGAGTGACGGCCGCACCCAGAACGCGAAAATCTCATCTCTCAGCACTGTTTATGCTGCATCCCAAGCATAATCAAAGTGACAACGCTTTCTCGCGGCTTTTTCAGCCTATTTTTGCGCTTATTCCTCATTCCTCAGGGTCGTGGCATTCCATTAATCACTAAATTAGTCATTATTATAGGACTAACTAAAAGGTTCATTCGATCCAAGGCATCGATGAAACGAAAAGGATAGGACCAGTCACCCATCTGTCAACTATCTACTGCTACGGCTACGACGATGACCCATCTAGTAACCAACTTGGATGCTCAGTCGTGCTTCTGCATCCCTCATCATTTCACTGACAAAACATCGAAAACGTACAAATTTTATTCCTGCGGTGGCTGTTATTAGGATTTCTTTATTTCAAAATTGGCTTGGGTCTGGTCTTTTTGAAGGCTGACAAAGGCGACCAAGTGAGTGAGTAAGTGAGGCTAGTTCCATTATGATCCTGAGTAGAAAGTAGAGATCCAGGGTGTAATATAACTTGCATACCTTGGGATACCTTGGGCATGCACCTTTTACTTTTAGGAGTTATAGTTATATCAATTTTGCACTTACTTTAGTGATGAAGGAAATCGTCGTGAGGACACCTGCATGTCTGAATAGTCTGCCAATTCACACTTGGACAACGTGATAGACTATGGCGTAAACCCTTCTTATTCTGAGAGTAGTGTTCAGTTGTGGTCTGGCGATGGTTTAAGATGATGATAATGCCCCTTATCACGTTATTCTGCTACTATCTTGGAATGTATCTTAACGTACCACAAATTGAGATTTACAGATAAGAGGCTTGTCATCGATTAAAAAAAAGCGTTGGATAAACCCACCTGAGAGATATGTCGCACTGATTATGCTCGGGCTTCTGTTTACCATTGCATATTCCAACCCGTTTATTATTGACGCGTTGACGTGCATAAATATGAAACGGCCTCAATAGAGACGTTGTCATACATCTGCCTGTATTGATGGTCGGTAGCTGGATGTGACGGTTACGCATCTGTAATAAGACCTGCTCATTGTTCGAGAGCCTTGAACTAGTGTTGACGAGGAAGTGTGGTAAAAGCCGTTTGTTTAGAGGGATATTATCATACTTGTTTAGTTCTTTGTTCCTCTCTGCCCTTGGTTGGCTTGATTTAATCAGTCTCGTGGGACCTTCTTATTGATGTTTTTCGGATGTATTATCGTCGATCAGATAGGTTGTAACTTGTGTTGTACATCTATGGGATCATGTTAGTCCAGTACTCATATCTAACCACAGGTGCTTTACTTTCCATTTTGTATTTGTAAAATTTTCCAAAAATCTTTGTAATAGGTAAAAGGTATCTTTGTAATAAAGATTTAAAGTATTGATTTTACTCTTTAAAATCAATACGGTCTATCTTTGATTTAGACTGAATTTACTGCCCAAGTTCTACATAAACTTTTGCTTTAATTATCGTATTGTATCCAACAATTTCTCGGCCACAGTTTTTATAAGTTTGATAGCAATTTAATCTTAAAAGACCCTGAAGTAAATTCCTGATTTTTAATTCCTTAGTTTTATCAAATCTTGTTCGTGGAAATTTTAAGCCGTAGCTAGTTATAATTATTGAGTGTTTCGATGTGAAACCTTACAGAACCCGATTAGAGACATGAAATATGATGGTCGAACTTGCTGACTCCACATATAGGTACTTAATGTAAAAGCTATTGTTTAGCGATAAATGCAAACACATTATTTCATGACAATGCCAGACTAATTATGCGTACTTTTTATTCTCCTCATATAAATGAATAAAATATGTTCTGCAAGTATAGAAAACGGCTTGTATGGAGTACTGAGATTTATGTTTACATTGAAATCCGCTCACCGAACGTCATTCTATTCATTACGTTCAAAGAAACGATAGAATTCACTAGATAAATGTAAATTGTCGTAACATGTAGGGATTTGAAATTAAATATTGCAAGCCGCACACATTAATAATCACTGCAATGGGTACCTCAAAAAAAAACGTCGACTCATTTACTGAACAGCATGTAGGTAATATTACCGGTACACAACCTGGAACGTGATACGCGGTTAATGATAGTTTACAGTGTGAATTGACGTTGGATTGAACGTCGATCCCTGCGATCAATCAGGATCACGATCAATTATCGCGTATCATGGGATATACGATCCTGATTGACGGGACGGGACGGGAAAGCTGAAAAAGCTGAAGCAACTTTGTCAGCTGTCCCACGCATTTTGAAGTGAAACTTCTTTTAATCGTGATTTGAAAATTCTATGAAACGAAAAAGCACTAGAAAGAGGCAAACATAATATTCATAATAGGATTTATCCTGCGAGTGAATGAGATAGAATATAAGTTATATTTATCTCATTCTCTCGTAGGATACTTTTCTGAACTTCCGCCGTTTTTTTCTTTTTCTAAAAAATGTTTTCAGAGACCAATTTTGATCGGTTTTTGGGCCAGAAAAGGTCATAACTTACTTAATTCATTGAGTTTTACTAAACGACCTGACGTTATGAGGATTGACCTTACATAAGTTATCAACGAACGTTCCTAAATAAGTAATCGATATGGTAAATTTAGTTCGAACTTTAATTCAGCGAAGTACTTTTTACGTGTCTATACATGCAATTAAACGTCGGTTTCCAAACTTATCTTGCATATATTTATCAATGGCATAATATTGATACTAAGTAATTTTCATCTTGAGACATGCTTACAGCTTTTGAAAGGCGAACGTGTCACCTGCTAGTAGGTACCTTGGTGAAACGGATTTTGCATACAATGACTGTTACATGCTCCCGTAGAATCACTTATGTATTCTGAAACGCGTACTTAAAATACATCAATATTTTTACGCTTCAGCTTTTTACTTATTTCATTGTCATGTAGAATGAACGCAGACGGACATGACGACACTGGGGCGTATAGAGTTCATCGCATACGGATTCCAAAGAAGGAATCTTAGAAAGGTTACATCAGTTAAACTAATATAAAAGTTAACCTTAAATGATGTATCTGTAAGGCCTGTCCAGTTTGGTGGGGAAAATCTTTGTGACTGTGTGCAGATCTAATTAATAAAGTTACCTTTATATGTACCTACATATAACCCGTAAACGTTTGACGTTTAATTCAGCACAAAATTCAATAAACTGGAAGTAACCAAAAAAAAAATATTTATAGGCATCTAGTGCCTTTTTATGCGGTGTTATGTCACATAGTTATCACAGACCTTAGAAATCGAGAAAATAGACTATGATCATTGGTAAAAAAAGTTAATGATGACTTGTTTTGGAATTGAGGGAAAAAGTACTGAGGACAATTGAAGTTATTTTGAGTGTGGATAAACTTAAGTTTTATTATACTAGCCAGTTGTGAATCATTAGAAGAATTAAGAGTGGTGAATAATACATAGGTACCTATTGTTACAATAGCCTTTGTTTTATGGTTAAAAATTTGGGTATTATGAGTTATAACGAATAGTATAAAATCTGTTTTTGAAGTGAAAACTTCTTTAGGCGCGTTAAGCACTTTTTGGTATGGGGTAAAAATGTACATTCGCGTGACCGACATGCTCGCAAACAGCAACATGCTCGCAAACAACGACATGCTCGCGAACATATAAATATTCTCCATTCGAAATTTAAAAAAAAATATTAAAAAAAAATAGAAATACTTATGACAAAATCTTTTTATAGCGCTTGTTGGAGACAAAGTTGCCTTTAATTAAATACTTAGGTAGGTAGTCTTATTAACTCAATTGAGTTTATAATTCTATTAATAACCTGTAAATACTATAAATTATAAAGCTGGCCTATTAACTCACGTTAGTTTAATTTACGTCTGTCTACCTATCATTTCAATGCGTGCTCTACGCACCCTAGTGTCATAACTTCTATATTACATCCTGTCATAATGTTGTCAAGGATACAGCATGAATATCATTGTCCTGTCATGATAACATTATGCGATTATCCGAGAATGATCCTCAATAAAGCCTAGCGCACATAACGTAAAATTAACAGAGGAAAATACTTACAATGCACAAATGTTACATTATTAGATAGACAGCACACATCAATTATATTTTACTTCTCAAACACGTTACGCTATAAGTAGTAGTAAGTAAAACACTTAACTAAATAATGTCTACTCGTATCATGTCCTACCCAAAGCTTTTGATTTTTACATTTTGTCTGTACAAAAAATTGTGCCCATAGTCTGAAAAATTAATTAGGACCGTATATATTTTTTATTTATATACTAACATTCGCAAACAATTTTAGGTACTTGGGCTCTTACCACAAGCCTTGTGGACTTGTCTGGGTGTTTGAAAACTGATTAGTAGTGAAACAACTGAAGCAGCTTTTTTCAAACGTCATAACGCGCTCTTAGTTTAGATTTTGTGTGAAATACTAAATCGTGATGTCATTATATACGAAATGCTTTATACTTTACTAGATGATGCCCGCGACTTCGTCCGCGTGGATTAAGATTTTTGATTCCCGCGGGAATCTTTAATTTTCCGGGATAAAAAATAGCCTCTGTCCTTCCCCGAGATACAACCTACCCTTGTACCAAATTTCTTCAAAATTGGTTGAACAGATGAGCCGTGAAAGCGTAGCAGACAGACATACGGACATACACACTTTCGCATTTATAATGTTAAGTATGGATTTAAAACGATATCAAACAAAATTAACAGGGGACGTGGATATTACGTCTTTTGGGAGATCCTATATTTAATAATCACTAAAAGCTCTAAAATACCCAATTAATAATTTTGAGGTGCGGTAAGTAATTTTGGTTATTTACGGTGCTTCATTGTGGCCTTGAGGGTCAAGTTAAATATCTATCATTTTAAGTGCATAGACATGTGGCCAATTCTGTTTAAAAATCTCTAAACTAAAATGACGTCCCTCTATCTAGTCCTGTCCCTCTCTGCAACGAGTATTAAAGTAAAGTAAAAGTAAAATATACTTTATTGTACACAAAGAAATGAAATGATAAAAAAAAAAAACAATCATATTAATAGATAGGGCACAACAGGCGGCCTTATCGCTTAAACAGCGATCTCTTCCAGGAAACCTTAGGGCAGAGGAAACTTTTAAGAAAGCGGGAGGGGTGTACTGAGACATAATACTAATAAATAAATATTATATACATAAAAACAATGTAAAAATATATAGAATAAATACACAGTATAGAAGTAATAGATAATAGACGACAGATGAATAAATAAATTATAATGTTGTTTCAATTTAGTTTTGAAGATAGGAAGAGATTGAGATAGCTTAATATCCAAAGGAAGAACGTTCCAAAGCCGTATAGCAGTTACCGTAAAAGAATTTTTATAGAAGGAAGTTGAGTCACTAGGAGTACTTAATAAAAGATTATTTTGAGAACGGAGGGAAAAAGAGTGTAAATTACATTTAAATCGATCTTTTAAGTAGTGAGGTGTGATGGGATTGAACAGAACGCAGTAAAGAAGGTGAAGAAGTATTATGAAAGGGATAGCAATATATTTTAGCTGTCACTCTAGTTTAGTTATGGGATTGTGTAAAACTGAATTAGACCTATTAACTATTCGCAAAAGCTCATCTCTGCTTGGAAAGTTGCGTTTGCGTGTCCCACAATAAGTATTCTGATTTGTTCCCTGTCAAGTGGCTATGATATTAATATCCCGTGCCCTTATGGGCTAATGAATTCAAATGTAGTCGAGTTTGCCCTTTATAGGACAGTTGCAAGTTGACAAGCATAAATCTATCCAAATTACAGATGCTATGCTATTTCGCAAACTTTAGCACAAATGGATCGAATTTAATAAGCTAAAAACTGAATTTTCTTAATAATTTGAAGAGTTTCTGTTTCATAGGGTTGGTAGTTAGATTTTTCTTTATTTAGAGAGCGATCTAACTGCATGAAGTACCCAACAAATAAAGACTTATGCGTAAGGTAAGGTATTAAGACGGCCTAAACACTTAAGTACGCACTACACGTATTATCGTTTGAAGACAGTTATTTATTTAAACTTGAATGCTAACTAAAGACGATCTTAGTAACAATTACTTACATTATTATAGCTACTGTTTGTTTTTGAAAAGAGGTTTATATTCATGCCAATATAGCCCCATTGCCTTCATTATTAAAGAATATATTCGTTTCCAGTGACTGGTCATAGACTAATCAATCAAAATGATATTTGCTTTCATCTCAGCCAGCAATGTCGAGATTTTTGTTTCAATAAGGTCACGGATACACATACGTATTATCTTATTTGTCTATCTTATAAATGAGTGGACTTGTAAAGTAACGGAGGACGTTATAAATTACGACATATTAATTACTGTTTTAGACACTTACTGAGCTGACCTCTATTTTAAATTTAGGTGTCATAGATCTAGTTACGATAATAATCTATCCACAATAATATTAACAATCAAAAAGTATCTGTCTGTTTAATCCGGTAGTAATTCTATTATTTAGTCTATGGTACAAATAACTCACAAATCAATGCTAAATTAGAAACATCGGTCTCAGTCAGTCAGTGGTCTTTTGCGTAGAAAAATCAAACTGCTTAGCGACTGCTTCCAATTTCGTATGATTATGATAACGCGTAAAATAAGTTGTTTAAAAACACACTGCATATTTAATACGGCAGGCGGCAGGCCGGAACTTGGCCTCTATTTAACCAAGATTTTCCCGTGGCATGTCAATTTTGATTTCATAAATTACCGCTAAAACCATAGAAAAAATAACTTTATCTATTCCGTGGCTAAAACCCTACGTATACCTACGCGGGATTAAAAGAGCCCAGGAAACTCCTTGCATATAAACCTCTTACTGCCCAGAAAAGTCTCGTCAAATCAAGTCAAAAGTCAGCGGTCTTCGAAATGGCTGAAACAGAACTTACGACCAGGCTAAAATATAGATTAACTAGCTGATGCTAGCGACTCCGTCCGCGTGCATTAAGGTTTTTTGGTTCTCGCGAGAACTCCTTAACTTTCCGGGATAAAACGCCTATGTGCTATTTCAGACTATAATCTATCTCTGTGCCAAATTTCATCCAGATCCGTTCAGCCGTTGGGGCGTGATTGAGTAACAAACATACATCCATACATCCAAACTTTCGCATTTATAATATTAAGTAAGAGTAAGGTTTAGTGACGTGAACTTTAATAACATATTGACGTAAGAATCTAATCGTCTTCCTCGTCGTCGTCAACCGCTGCTGTTCATAAGCCTCCTGTATTTCGGGACTTCCACACAAAGTGAAAGATTGTTAAGTCAGTAAGACATTTCGTAACTCATGCTTCCACATGACGTGGC
This sequence comes from Erebia aethiops, assembly GCA_923060345.2. Taxonomy (NCBI): domain Eukaryota; kingdom Metazoa; phylum Arthropoda; class Insecta; order Lepidoptera; family Nymphalidae; genus Erebia; species Erebia aethiops. The sequence continues at coordinate 24,924,122 of OV281083.1, read as the reverse complement.
CTGCCTGTATCCAGAGGCACCCTGCGTCGCGCCGGAATTCGTTCGTCCATCTAGTGAAAGTTTTGTAACTGCGCTTTAAGAACCAAATACTTATTAGGCGATGAAATGAAATTTATTTATTTCTGTAAACTATTACAAAATTTGATCATTATTTCTAAAAACGATGACGGCTAAAACAGTATAAACTGCGTTTCCTCCGAAACAGCTATACCTACAGATTATTATTTTTACTTAAATTAAAATTGAACTAAAACTTAAAATGCAAGACCTGCATACAAAGTTTTGTACTAAGTTTGTGTGCGTGTGTGTGTGTGTGTGTGTGTTTGTGTGTGTGTGTGTGTGTGTGTGGCGATTAATTCCAAACAAAAATTTCACTTTTATATATTTGTATAGATGTTCAAATTACTATTCATACATCTAGTAGGATACCTTACCTACCTTATCTCCAACAAGATAATAACAAAATACATGTTCATTATCATTGATACGTACCTATGACTCCGAATAGTTGATTAAAAATAATGATAAATGTAATTAAAGTGAACTTGACACAGCAAAACAAATACCTGGTGGGGTCATCGCATCCATCAATCTTTTAAGACCTTGTCAATAAGAACTTGTTCCGAGTTAGTACGTCCTAATAATTTTAAAGAATTTTTTAATTACACCTTTTATTAAGTAGTACACATCTCTTTTAATATGAAGACAGAGGTTTAACTGTAATTATAATAATCATTTTTAAACTAGTTGCTAATGTAGTTTCACTTTTAAAACGGTTTATGGCACCACCCAATCACTAACTAACATACGAAATTAACTACAAGTAGGTACGTTAAAATAATAAATACCTACGCTCATACATTCTATAGAGTTACTATACTAGCTGCCAAAACCTGCCACTAAAATCTTTAATTATTCAAAACAGCATTCTGTTTTTAGGTAATTTACACGTACAAAAATAGCTTGCATTCCTACCTTTTAAAGCCTACTTTTTATCCCGGAAAATCAATCAGTCAAGAATGGTATAAAACAAATTTAGGTAAATCCACGCGGGCTAAGTTAAGTAGTTTTAAGACTGTATTGTTTTTATTTTTCAAGTAATACTGTATTTTATAATATAGACCTTGTTGCCTGAAATAAATTAATAAATAAAATAAAAATACAATAAGTAGCAGTAATCATCCAGAATTTTATACGTAGGATATTTTAAAAAGGGCGAAGTTTTCAGTGGTTTCCTGAAATGATTGGACCCTACATAATAAATAACAAAAGGCTTTCTGTCTGTCCAGTAGCGAGTGGCACCTGGGCTGGGAGAGGAGCGCTCTGCACGGCGTCAGCTGGTACCACCTTCTTCATCCCGACTGCTGCAAGGAGGCGCAGAACAAACATCGATTGAGTAAGTTTGTTGAATAACCATGACCCACTGTCCATCAATTTTTTTATTCTATTACAAGTTAGCCGTTGACTGCAATCTAGTGGTAATAGGCCTATTACACTGCACTTTTTATTACAGGGACCTTTACATTGAATCAGTGTCGTGTAGTAAGACTTAGGAAGAAAGGGTCCCCAATTTGGTCCTTTTGCTTTGTAATAAGCGATGCCTAAACTAGCGGCCACGCCCTTTCCACAGGGCCCTGTGAAAAGTGTCTAAGATCGTAGCAGGCTAATCTGTTAGGGGTATTAAACCCTAGTCGGTTTTTGCACGGCATCGTACCGGAACACTAAATCGCTTTGCGGCACGTCTTTTCCAGTTGTACCTATGGCGATTAGCGACGGCCGAAGGTTTCTATCAGAGCAGAGAAAATACAGAAATGACAAATTCCCAAATTGAATTGATCCCTGCCGAGGATCGAACCAGGGACCTCCCACTTATAAGACCATAGCGCTCACTAATGCGCCACGAAGGTCGCAAAATCCACTAATCCTACGACTGTATTTATCTACACACGGGTCCTCCGCCTTCCTCATTCCATCCACTTCCTATTTGAGGTCGGCCCAGCGGGCTGGAGTTCGATGAAACACTAATGCAGCTTTTTCGGAATAGGGCATCCAGTTTCTTGAACGCTGAGGGCGAGTTAGTGGATGTAATATAAGAAAGGATTCTGAAATTTAAAATGTAGAGCCCTTGACTCTACTAAATGAATTTTTGTTTATCAACAGTAGAATTTTATTTTTTATAAAAAACTATATTATTACTAGTTACTTTGAAAATATTTTATAAAAATTCTAATAGGTGTTTTATAATTAAGAGCCTACCTACCTAACTATTATCATCCCAAAATGGAGAGATATCTGCTCATTACTTTTATATTCTGTGTATCTAGGTATTAGTACGTACGTAGTTTGTAGTAGATAAGTAATTAGAAGGGTATTTAATAATGTGTACCTATACTGTATATTATAAGTATATTTTTTAGATTGACCACACAGCTACAAATGTTATGGTCAAGTCAAATTCCATGGCTAAATACTCCATAGTTCAAGTTCCTGACAAATAATAAATCAAGCAAAAAAAACGCTTATGAGTATTGATACACTTTTAAAACAATTTGAAAGCAATGGCTGACGAATCATATTATAGGCGTGGCTTTTAAACTATTAGAGTTGACAACTTAATAAAAGGAACTGCAGGGAATCTAAATATCAAACCACGGATTTATATGTACGGATATACGAGTATCTATAATGTTGATCACACATTACGGACAAGCCATACGCGCCCTATTTGACGCAAAGCCGCAACATGGGTGAGGCTGCATGCACACTTATCTAATGCGCGTACGATTTGTAATACTTACAAGGAACTGAAGATTTTACGATGTTGTGAAAATCACATTTTGAGCTTCGAGTCCCTGTGCGCGAGATACTTTCAAGCTCCCGAAACCGAATGTATTCAGTTCACGCACGTGCTGTACTTTCGTGCTGTAAATACGTTACTTTCGAGTTCGACGCGTGCGAATCTCCCCAAATATGCAATCAGCTTAAGTTCAACTTTTACCGTGCTCGCCCTTGACCTATTGGAAATAGTACTCAGAAAAAAGAATGGTAAACCGAGATGTCAATCGGTTAGTGGATACCTAGAACTGTTAACTTCGCTTTAGGTATTTCTTGTTTGAAGGTTACCTAAATACGGATCTCTGGTTAACCACATTGAAATAGATCAGAGAAAGGACTCTTGCTAGGAATAGGTGTGTCGATCATATCAACTTTAAATGTTAAAACGTTTTAAACTGATTGACAGTAACTGTCAAATTAGTATTGTTTTGTTTTTTGCTTAAAATAATTAGTCATTTGTTACTTTTAAGTGTCAACTCATACTTCAAAGGTGCCGCATGTTACGCCAGTTGAAATATTGTTTCCCGTTGTCTAAATGTACCACCAGATAAAATCTATTATTAATTGTACTTATGACACAAATTAACAAAATGTTAAAGCGAAACAAAAATAATTTATTTAATGATATACTATAAAATATTATTTATTTGATTTGACGGACTGTCTCGTAAGTACTGATTGGGTAGAAATTAGAATCGATGTAGTGTAATTAGGTACGCAGATTTTTATAATAAGAGAGGTTCAAATAAGGTACCTACTAAAATTCTACATCAATTTAATCATCAATTAAATTCTATTCAAAAACAATATCCTTACTCTAATTCATAGTACTTGCCTACCTAATATTATATGTGTGAGTAGGTAGGTAGGTAGGAGTGTCTGTCTGCCCAAAGCACAGAAACGGGAATCTGCTAAGTGGCCACAGCCCCTCAGCTTAACCAATTTTGACACAGTCTGATAAAGAAACTTAGTCAGGCTTCATTCATCTCGGAAAATCAAGATTCCACTAGTTTTCCACACAAATATACTCGTAGGTAATTAAAGACCTAAATCAGCGCGAACCGAAATATACGCAAGCATCAACTCGCGCAGTTTAATATTTTTCATTCCATTGCAACATGCACCTTCGTTCGTGTAAGTTGACCTTAAAATCGCCCTTAAGTAGCCTCCTGATTAATGTATTGATATACCTTAAATCACAACAGACCAATAAAGTACTTCAGCAGATTCAATAGCCCGACGCAAGACCCGGTTTCCCACGATATTTTATAACCGTTTTAACATTTCTAAATGTGCCCAGTAAAATGTTAAATTCTGCAGCGTTCCGCCCGTTAGCGAAATCTCCCGATCGCATTACGAAATAGCGGTATAATAAAATATTATTCCTATTGTTTGACGGATTTGTTCTGCGATGTTTTAAGAAATAAAATGTAATATAAAAATTTATTACGTTACTTATCACATTCTATGTCCTTAAAATAAAATGAGAAAAAGAATGGCATAATATTTTATTTAAAAGATTTCAAGGTTACGATGCTTTATTGCAGTTTAGTCATTAAAAAAATTCTACATCAATGACTTTAGCGCTTTATATTTGACGACTTTACTGCAGTAGGTACTCAGAGTTGCTTAATTATTACTTAGGAACTTCTTTTTTGTCCACTACAAGATAGCCCTTGAATGCGATGTCATCTGGTGGCAACTGGCAAGTGATGATGCAGTCTAAGATGGTAGCAGACTAAACTGTTAGGGGTATTTCAACATGGCATAGTACCGGAACGCTAAATCGCTTGACGGCACATCTTTGCCGGTCTTGTGGTACTAGTCACAGCCGAAGCCTCCCACCAGGACAATAAGTTAATAATAGATAAATTAGTTCTTAAATATTGAAAATAATATTAAACTTCTTTTCGAACTATTGACAATATTTGCTATTAGCTTGAATCACATCTGCGCGTGCGCAAATCATACGAACCTACCTGACTGACACCTGTCAATCATTGAGGCAAATTACAAGACCTAATAAATTTATAGCTTTCAAACGGTTAAACCAATATTCCTGATTGATTACTTTGCCTCGTTCAGTACGCACATTACCTACATACTAGCCGCGGTACAGAAAGCATTTTCGTAAATGAAAATTCGACATGTTTTGTACGGTTCCCGTCAGTTAATTTATTTTCATTCAGTTATCGTTAGTATCAGATTGACGCATTAAAACTGAATTGATATGGAAGTTTACTAAACATATTATGTATACCCTTAATCGCTTGCTATATATGTTTGATCGCCATGGCTTAACCAGAAGGATGGTATGTACATATTATGTAGCCGTAGCCACAAAATTTTACTGGCCTAATGATGTGGCGGATCTCAGTAATGCTGTATTGCCACATTAGGTTTTGACAAAACTCGCATTATTGGAAATGGAAAAACTTTTGCCATGAGGTTTTGAGCGTGTGCGGGCAATGCGGCAGTTCTGTTATGTGCGAACACCCTAGTAAACTATGAATATTTCGTGAATCTAATAATTTACAACTTCATAATTATTTGAATAAATTAAACGGTGATTGGGTGAATGACAAATTGATTACACAGAACTTTAATAATATTCTATAATTTCCCACGAATACTTAATATGTCAATAATTGCCACTGGAGAATTTGATTGATGAAGAAACCTTTAGTTAATTGATTCATGATGCGTCTATTTTGGCTTTGTCAACCCATACAATTTTCAAACATCGCTACAGTTTTTGATCAAATTAGGTAGAAAGCATGTACAAAGTCAAAGAAACTATCGTAACCGTGCATTCACATGTTTGCTCTAGCATCCAACCCTTGGAGATGCGACGCAGGCGTGATCAGTTTCCCCTTTCATGCGAATTTGTAAATACACGCTTATGTATAGTCCCAACTTATCTGGCCCGGTGGCCAAAATTTGAACAGAGTTTTTGCTTTTATTTTATTTTTAATAGAAAACAGCGACGCCGTCACCGAGTACAATATCAAAGTAAAATTGTCACTTGAATTTGACATATATGCCAGCACAGAGAACCTATAACAATAGAAGCTACATATTATAACCCTTCGCGATGAAGAGAAAGTGTGGTGACACATTAGCACGCGTGACCGTCGTGTGTGAACCGTCCCCGTACGTGAGCGATGGGATCAAACATACCCAGAACCAACTAATTTTGCCATATCCCTGCAAACTTACGTAATATGTACCAACATTTTGAGCACTATGGTCTATTGTTTTTAGAAAATAACACGTTCGAAATCCGAATGTTTTGTCGTGACTTCGAAATTGGAACACTTTCGAACATGACAAGGGTGTGAACTGTGAAGACGTTCCAAGGAATTAATAACAACTAGAAACGAATTCACTGTAGGAAGTAGATACTATACGACTATACGTAATATCGCTAATTAAGAACCCAGCGTAAACCATCGAAAACTGTATGTACGAAAATTTAATGAATATTCATTAAATCTAGATCATTCAATGAATATTCTATGAATATTCGCTATTGGTTATTGATTTCAAATTTTATTCATTTGCTTTGTTTATTTGCCACCACGCGTAGGCAGAACTTTGAAAATGCGTGTAGCAAATGAAATCCACTTAGGTCATAACTTAAGTAGATACACACATAGGTATATCAAGCGCTCAGGATAAGCACACTAGTTACCGCAGACGACCACAATCATAGCAGTCGTCAATCTCTTCTTATTATAATCCAAGAGCCAAGTACCTAAATAGTTAATTTTTTCTACCACAAATTGACTGCGATCTCACCTGGTGATGAGATGATGTAGCCTAAGATAGTAGCATGCTAGCCTAATAGTTATTAACCTGTTAGTAACGTTGTCGCGATGGAATACTTAAAAAAACTCCCTCTCAGCCTGCAGATCTCTGTACAAAAGTTGGCGGTTGCACAATGCACAGATGATCGTGAAACGCAGATAATTTTAAGTACGGACTTTTAAATATTAAATGTTTATACACCATCTTTATCTGGAACGTCCTAGCCTCCCCCGGGAGGATTTTTTTAAATCCATTATTTGCAGTGTGTATGCAGTTATAGACACAATTCCTTCGTGCAAAATATATTCCCTAGATCCAGCGACTAAAGCTGTATGTTGATATTTACGTGAAACAGTAATTTGCTCTTTCATGAATATAAATGAGAAAAGTAGGTATACAAAGATAGATTCTTCAACTTCAAATACCTCTTCCGGATTACTTCGTGGGCTCTCACGCTATCAACTCTAAAACCAACATTCAAGATTGCACAAATAACCGTCCAGCATTAACCCTTATTACTCTTCACAAACTTCGTTCATCTCAACACACGTACGCATATCCTTAATGCATTGCAATAAAGTTTAATTTACAATGTTAATTTGATTATAGAATGCACTGTAAGGTTTGTGTTACACAAAATATGCCTATTCGGCCATGCATACATCGTACGCTAGTTGGAGTCATCATACGAATAATTCGATAATCGCTTCGACAAGGGCCGGCCCGTGTGCGCTGACCTTAACTTGAACTATGAACATCTTTTGTTTTTTTTTTTTAAAGTAAGTCGTTATTTTGTAGGCCATAAGTGGGAGTGGCATTTAAAAGTTAAAGAGGTCTGTTTTCTTAATCGTACATGCACAGAATTTTCGAGAATTTCAAAATTAGGAATGAAAATAAAAAGGCCACAATAAAGCTTATAATTTTTGAGTAGGTAACTACGAAATGTAAACAATTAATGTAAAAAGTAAGCTTGAGTCGCTGTATCGTTTTCAATACCTAGGTATATTATTTTCAATACACTTGCTCATAAAGTGGCTCTAATTTCACCGCAATTAGGCACATAATGACACCTATAATCAAACTGTGACTTTTTCATTGCTATTATTCACTGGTATTATTCATTTGAGTTATAGAATTTTTATTTTATTTTATGTACCAAATAAAAATATTTTTAGTATTATTATTATTCACAAGTGAGTTAAAGAGTTTTATTTTTTATTTTATCTACTAAATAAAATGATTTTTTAGTATTGTTTTCTTCACGATTTCTTCAAGTGTGATGAAAAACTTCGTATGATACACGTGTATTGATGATTACACACTAGTACCATAATGTACTATTACAAAACTAGTGCACGGAAAAAAAAAATTGTTTAAATCTAAGAATATTTCACTTGGTCAAGACATTGCGTGATTCATATATGGGGAAAACATTATATTCTTAAAATTAGTAAATATTTGTCTTGTTATCCATTTTTCTTCCAAGTATATATATTCACTAACCAATGCAATATCTATTCTTGCAATAAGAAAGCAACATTTTCTTTGCATAAGTAAGTTTTTTTTTTTAAGTCTAGAATCTTAAATTCTCAAATTTAAGACAATTAAGTCTTAAATCTAGAACCTACTCTTCGAATTTACGCTTGATTACTCCGATTACTCCTTTGAGTATGAAGAGTAATATCTCTTAGCAAGAATATATTTATTGGACAAGAAATGTCATTGTTTCTCATCAAGAATATATCTATTGGTCAAGAATTTCCGTGATTCATATATGGGGAAAACAATAAATGGTTGTATCAAAACACAATTATTCTCAATACTAGTAAATAAATAGTTAAGTCAAGAAATGTGTCTTCCTTCTAGAATTTACATACTTGTGATTAAACAATATATTTGAGAATAATGCTTTTCTCAGTTGAACACTTTGTCAAACGGTCCCCGGAGTTTTCTTACAAGAAAATAAATTCTCAGTATGAAAAATAAATAACTTGTAAGAAGAATAGTATTTATTTATCTGTATGCTACGGCTTATTTCAGTGAAACAGCTTTAACTCTTGCATCGATTAATTCTATTTTCACACTGAGAACAATTTATCTATAGTGAAGAATACCAACAATCTTAGTTACCAGTTGATGCTCTTCAATGAAGAAGTTTTAGCTACTAGTTCAATAACAATAAGTTATTCTCTGGAGATCACATTGTTTTAAAAAGATAGTCTCAATGTTCTTAGTTCAACAATCATGCGTTTTTAGTGAAGAAGTTTTATTTCTTAGTTCAATAATAATATCGAATTTGAACGGAGATCACATTATCTAGAAAGAATAATATCAATGTTCTTAGTTCAATATATAAACGTATTTCAGTGAAGAAGCCCATTCTTAATTCAAAAACAATAAGCAATTGATACGGAGATCAGATTGTCTTCAACCAATAATGTTAATTTTGTTGATTTAAGAACGTGTAGGTACTTAACTGAAGAAGTTTTAGTTTTTGATTTAATTCTTTGCATGTTTCATTCGGAGATCAGAAATCTCTTAGCTCAATAATAGTGTATTTTACTGTAAGAAATCGCTCTTGGTTCGATGCATGTCATGTTTCATACGAAGATCAGATTGTTTCCAACGAATAATGTCATTATTATTGATATAAAAACCCTGTACTTCAGTAAAGAAGTTTTAGTTCTTGATCTAATTCATTGCATGTTTCATACGGAGATCAGAAATCTCTTAGCTCAATAATAGTGTATTTTACTGCAAGAAATCGCTCTTGGTTCGATGCATGTCATGTTTCATACGAAGATCAGATTGTTTCCAACGAATAATGTCATTATTATTGATATAAAAACCCTGTACTTCAGTAAAGAAGTTTTAGTTCTTGATCTAATTCATTGCATGTTTCATACGGAGATCAGAAATCTCTTAGCTCAATAATAAGTGTATTTTACTGCAAGAAATCGCTCTTGGTTCGATGCATGTCATGTTTCATACGAAGATCAGATTGTTTCCAACGAATAATGTCATTATTATTGATATAAAAACCCTGTACTTCAGTAAAGAAGTTTTAGTTCTTGATCTAATTCATTGCATGTTTCATACGGAGATCAGAAATCTCTTGGCTCAATAAAAAAAGTATTTTACTGTAAGACTTTTCAGTTCTTGATTCAAATCATGGCATGTTTCACACGAAGATCAGACTGTCTTATTTGAAGAATTACAATTATCTTGGTTCAATGGTTAATATGCGTTTCAGTAAATATTTTTCAGTTCATCGTTCAATTTATTCAAGCTAAAGTTTAGTCAGAATGTAATTAAACAAAATATTAACACAAATATTTAGTAACAAAAGTTGCAAAATAAAAATGAACAAATTTTTTTAATAAAAAATATTTGTTTAGTCACATTATGACTTTAGCTTGAATCAATCGAACGATGAACTGAAAAATATTTACTGAAAAGCATCTTAACCATTGAACCAAGACTATTGTAATTCAAATAAGCCAATCTTAACTCTAACAAAGCTCTTGAATCTGCTGTACATAGAACTGAAACGGCTTCAATAAAATACCATGATTATTGAGTACCATTTGAAACATGAAATGAACAAGAAAAAGCACTAAAACTCACTTACAGAATTTCGAGCCTGATGCACCGTCACATCTTTCAATCTGATCTCCGCGTGTCATTCCATGCCTGAAAATAGAGGTAGCTAAATAAGTGGAGGTAGGTACTCAAATTAATGATAGATAAAATAATACAATGTATTTAATTCTATGAAATCATTTATTAAAAAATAAACTTCCTAAAACAACAGTATTGATCATTTTATTTAAATATATTCTAGGTATTAATCATATTACCTAATAATGTTATAAGGGGCTGATTCTGTTTGCACAATCTCTAAACTAAACTAAAATTAAAGCATTACAAATATAGCTAACCCTTTCATAATACTCCCTACGGAAAGGGACAGAACTAGGTTTAAAGCTGCCATTTTAGTTTAGTTTAGAGATTGTGTTATACAGAATCAGCCCCATATCTTTATAATATCGCTTTCTCATGATCATTCGTAATTAAACTTAAGTTATAGTGATTTTATATCTTTCAAAATGTGCGAACGAGAAGGTCATCAATGATATTAATTATAATTATATTATGAACGCCAATAAACATAGCTCACTCTTATGTGAGTTTTACTTTATTATAACCTGCCCCAATAAAGAAACGAAACTTAATTCGTTCCTTTATTGATGCAGGTTATTATTATACCATTATTGTAAGTACTATTTATATGTATTGTTACTAATCATGAATAATTAATCAACTTCTCAAATCAACATACTGATTTATACCTATTTTATGAATTATATTCGGTGTTGTGCTATAGCAATCGTGTAAGGAAATAATTTGAAAACTTCTTGTACAATTGACCAAATAAGCCATGTAATGAGGAGAATAATTAATTGTTTGAAGAACTTTACACTTAAAGTAAATTTTACTTTTATCAGATTCGTTAGATAACACTTGTTCAATTTTCAAAAATAATGGTAGATCTTGGTCATACCTATACAAGATAACATTTTTATCACAATATGTTATACCATTAATCTCTATAAAACCAACACAATTATAAACATCATCATCAATTTCTGTCATATTATTTAGTTTTAATATTTTTCCGTGTAAATAGCGATCAGTAAGTCCAGTGTTAACAAGTAATTTATGACTATTTGTCAATTGATGTCTTGTTGCGAGTGTTAGTGGCAAATTTTTACGGCTAGCTATTGATTGTGCTATTTTTTTCAACTCTTTGTGCTTAGCCTCAAATTTAAAGGCACTTATTAATATTGGTGGACCAACTTTTTGTATTATTCTTGGGTAATGTAGGAGAAAATGATGTTTCGGTTTTAATGTACAGTTAAATAATTGAATTAAATTTTCCAAGTAAGCTTCGATTGAAATTTTCAAGTAGTCAATCAAATGTGAAGTGAAAATCTGAGATGTTAATATCTCTGTAATTTCTAACAGAGATAAATATTGTTTCCATACTGGATCATGCTCCGCAATTAAGTCACCAATTATGTACCTAAAATTACGAACAAGACACAACATCTCAGAAGCCGAAAACATTATTTTGCCATTTAACAAGTTTTGTTTTGTGACAGGTGGAGGACAATTTTTTTCAGACTTTAAATAAGTATAGTATTTTATTCTTGAATTTAAGTTGTCCAAATCAAAAATATTGTTGTCAATAAAATGTTTGATTATTAAGCACATGTCATAACGGTGTATGCCCTCACACAAATCGTGCATAACATCGCACGTTAAATTATTGTAAACATGGAAATAATTTAAATCATGCCATATGCATATTTCTTTAACGCCAATTTTGTTAGTATAATGTGCATTATATTCTTCCTTTTTGCGAATGTATTCAGATCGTTCTTTGGTATCAGTTTTTGTTTGCTCTTTTTGTACTGTGCAAAATCTACAAAAATTATTGGAAGAAAAACTTTCGTGAAAACCTAAAATTGAATGAAGCCCTAAATTGTCTCCTGAAATATTGGCTATACAAAAAGTAACAGATATATTAGACTTCTTAGATTTTACGTTTATCCCTTCCTCCTGTAAAAACTTTAATTCTTTAAGTAACGGTCTGAAAACAGGTTCATTACCAAAAGTGTTCCTATCTTGTGTATAAAACAAAAGAACTGGTAAGACATTATCTAAACGACTGCCGAACTGTGGTGGTATTGTAGATATAGATACATATACAGCACCTATTTTCTGATTTCCAGCGTGACTGCCTAGTGGATTGCCAGATTCAAAATCATCATAATACACTGTCAAAGGTAAAATGGTGCCGTGATTACATTTTTCTTTTGTATCCTGCCAAGATGTACCATTTATTATGTTTCTAAGGACATCTGTCTCTTCGCTTACTTTTTTCTGGTAGTTAATTATAATTTCTAATGTATTTGCTGCTTCAAGGAACTCCGTAAGAGTTTCACGCAAAGGAATAAAATAAGAAAATCTATTTTTGATTACCATTTCAATAGTGTTATTCCTACGATTACTATCTTCGGAAACACCAATGGTTTTTTTAATAGGTTTGACATACGATCTTAATTGTTTGAAATGTTCTATTCTTTTATAATCAGTATTGATGTTTTTAAACGAATCTTGAAGTATTGATAACAACAGCAAACTATCATTATTCAAATCATTCTTTGACATTATTAGGGATTGTCTAATAATGTTAAACGGCTCCGATATAAACAGCTCAGACACGATTTCAATTATATTTTGGATGACACTTCTTGGCAAATTGGACATGTTATATAATTTTGCAATAAATGTAAGTAACGCATTATCGACTTCTATTTGATAATCAGACAAATTTGAGGTTTGATTTCTAGTATTATTATTCAATTTAGGGACTTCATTCAAAGGTTCAGATGTTGAACCAGAATTACAGTTTGCTTTACCACTAACATCGAATACATTGGCATCTGAGACCAGATTGCTACTTGAGGTTTCATGGTAATGAGTTAAATGCTTCTTTAAATCACTCTTAGAGTGATATAACCTGGCACAATTTTCTTCAGGACATTTAAAATAATTGACAATATTATGCGCGTAACGCAAATGCACAAAGTATTGCTGAAAATCTTGATATTCCTTGCGACATTTAAGGCACTTCATCGTGCAATTATATAGAGTACAGTAGGTACTTCAACAAGATTAAACAATAATTTTGTTTACATTTTCGCAAGCGACAACAAATCTGCGATGTATGGTGCTATTTTATCATACTTTGTTTCTATTTGATAGACACAACGCTGAATCAGCACGTATAAATGCGCAGCAGCTGCTGGATACGTGGCGTGAAGCACATGGTATGATTTGAACAATGTGTCAAAAGCTTTCATTGGCGAGGTAAACTTCCACATAACCTTGTCTATTACCAAATAATAGTTATCGTTACCATCACCGCCAGTGCCACATTTAAGTAGGTACGGTTGAACACTTTGCTTGCTGCGTAGAGCTTTTTCTTTTACTTCATCAATTTTCGTTTGTATATCTCCAGGATTCTGAAAACAATAGCAAACATATAAAAATTGCAAAATTGATAAACTTACCTACAAAGCACGCGTGTTTACTACTAATGTTATGAATGAGAAAGCTTGTGATTGAAAGAATATGTTTGTTCCCACTTATCTTCGATAAGGCAAAACAGATTTGGATGAAATTTGGTATGAAACATACCATAAAATTACATAAACGCGAGTGAACCCGCGAGGTATAGATATTAAAAGCATACCATTCAACTAAATAAAATAGCTTTATTTTTGTTATTTCTATGCTCTCTGCAATCAGTCTTATTTGATTTTGGACTATAAGCAGATTAAATAAAATAGTACCCCAATATATTTACCTGAACGTCAATTATGAAGTTTTCGACGCATTCTAATGTGGAAAATTTTCTGCGCTTGTTCAGTCTGCCTCTCGGGGGAATCAGGTAGGACAACAGTTTTATTTGATCTGGCACTTTTAGATCTAAAATGTATTAAAACAGGTGATTTATTTGAAAGTAAGTACCATGCGAGCGGAGCCACGGGCGGATGCTAGTAACGTAAATAAAATAAATAAGAATACTTAGTTGATGCCTATAAAACTCAGAATCAGACTTAAAAAAACAGTGGCACTCCGGGAGTGCCAACAGATGTGAAAAAAAATATGAAAATGAAACTTATTACCATCACCAGGCTGCTCTTGAATACTTTCATATAAAGTCATCAATGTGTCATCTTTTGATTCACCAAATTTGAGGCTGATGATTTTATTAATAAACCATTTCCAATTCCTGAAAAAGCATGTTGATCTTTCAGGATACAGTCTTTCAAAGTCCAGGTTTATCTAGAAACAAAAATTGGTTATCTGTAAACATTTATAATTTTACAGAAAAGTATTTGGCATGCTGGTGTTAGTTAGAGACAACATAAACAAATGAATATTTGTGGGCAATCCACACAACACTATCTAGCCCTAAATTCCTTACTAATGTAGCCTATCTTGCAACAATAATAAAATAAAAAATACTTACCAAACTATCACTCCTTGGATCATTTAAAACGTTCCACTCGTCAATAAAATCCGAAACGTTGTTGTTGGTGCTACACTGCCTCACTTCGAATGTTTTGTTCCAACAGTCAATGATTTCACTCCATGGCTCATTGTTATTCTTAAGAAAAATTATTTGGTCTGTGTGATCTTCTGTAATATATAAATGTTATGTTAGCCAATACTTATGACAGATACAGATAAATTGGTTGTAGGTATTACTAAGACAAACTACCTGACAGTACTACATTGACTACTACTTGCCCTATAATTTATAATCTACATTGTACCTACTTAGTAAGTACCTAACTACCGACTAATACTAACTAATATCTCAATATAAATAAATAATCTCTCAATAGATAAATAATATCTCAAGTATACCTACAAGTACTACCTAGACAAGTAACTACTCTAGCTACTATTTAGGTAGGTGTAATCATTTAAAACCTTTCAACTCGTCATATTTTTTTGTTTTATTTGGAATGTCATTCTCTTCTGATGTTGATTTTTTTCTCTTTTCACCAGACTTATACAGGGTATTCCGAATTTTATCGACCAGCTTGCCCTTAGCAAATGAAGGTTTACCGGATATGGACTGTCTTTTTTTAATTGGTGGTACAAAGTATGTGCCAGTGTTTTCACATGGAAATAAAGCTATTATTTTCGCAGTTAAAATGTTGTACTCTTCGTATGTTATTTTACTGAAATAGGTAAAAATAAATCTAAATTTAAGGGTTACTTGTTGCACTTGGAATCCTAAGAATAATACAAAAATAAAGTTTCATGTGTTGTAGGGCAGCTAGCATAAATGAAAAAATAAATAAAGCATAAAGATTATCTAAAATGTCACAATTAATTATCTTTAGGCCCTCGCCATCCACAAAGTCCATCAAGAGAAGGACAATGCTTTTATTGCATTACCCAGTTTGTGCTTAAAGAACCGCATGAAATTATAGTGGTAACATGAATGAAATAGTATGTACTTACTAATTTACGACACGTGTGAAGAGATGTCTAACAATGATATCAGTAAGTTGATTTCGGTGCTTGTTTGTCAAGGTACTGTTTGCAGTGTAATAATTTAATATGCTCTTGCCACATGGTGTTACTGTTAGAAGCGTCTTGAGGTCAAAATCAGGGAAATTTGGTCGGACATAAATATCGCCTGTAAGAATATCTTGTAAGTCTTCCAGGTCCTCGTTATCCGGGAATAGATTAGGAGCAGTGATGCTGCTATTTGTAACTGTATTAGTCTGAAAACATTAAAGTAATTATTGTAAGAAAACCAGGTTTTGCCAGTAGATCCGCCTTGATGTTTTAAACTTAGGTATTTATTTAAAATCTTTATTGCAAACAAGTAGGACAAGAATTAACAGAGGACATTTGATTGATTATTAATAATAATTAATAAATAATATTATCACTATAGGTAAACAGAATATTCTATAGTTAGGTAGGAAACTTACTGTGCTGGTCGCTACTAAATACTCATCAATTTTTTTTTTAAGTTCTATTCTTAGTCCAATCTTTGGGCACAGTTCTTTCAGGATATTGTCATTCATTTCCTTTAATTGTTCCACAGTTACATCATTTTCTAAAACAAAAATTTCCTTAATCACTAGACAAATTTTAACAAAATACTAATTACCTAAATTTTATAGCATTCGAACAAGCGCTGATGCTGATGTATCTTAATATACCGGCTGTTAAGCAGCCTAAAGTTCATTAACACATTAAAATTGTGTTTATGACATTATGCTTTAATTTAGAACTTTGCACATTTTTTTTGGAATAGTAATTGAATTAAATTCTACATCAATGGGAATAGTAATATTATAAGGTAGTACAGTAGAGTACTCACTTGATGGCCTGTTCCAGACAAAATGTTTATCTAAATATTCACCTACCGTTAAAATTTGTGATTATATCCTGTGGGATATTCCACTCCCTAAGAAGCAACTCCATTATTATTATAGATAGGTAGTATATAGAAGCAACTCTATTATTATTATTATAAGTAGTATAGGTGTTGTACAGGTTTTGATTTAAATCTGCAAATAGACAACATAAATTTGTGATTATTCTAGTAACTACGTAAAAAAACAGCTGGGTAGGATAAGCATTCAGCAGGTTTAGCATTGTAGATAAGGTAGGTACTTATATAAGAGTAACAAGAACCTCTACTAGCTCATTAAGTTAGGTAATGATTACATATAGGTATATTTCCATCACCCAGAGACAACGTGTAAGGGCAGTCCAGCGAAGTACGAAGCTGCTTTTTACATCCAGAATCTAGGCACACTCGGCCGGTAAATGTAGGTACCTAGCTGGTGAAAATACCACCAGCCGCCTGACCGCCAAGTTTGGTGAAGTTCACCGTGCTACCAGCCGGGTCTGCCTAGATTCTGGACGTAAAAAGCAGCTTCGTACTTCGCTGGACTGTGAGAAGAGAATGCACGAGAATTCGGTTGCGTGGTACCTACCGGTAAATTTGAACATTGAAGCTCAAAGTATTCGTAAGGGAACCGCGAAATGTCTACCGCTTCGCATATCTGCCTACTACCAGCCTATCATTTCACAAGCGTTTATTATTCGACTTCGAACCTAATAGGTAGGTAAAACCAGATTAATTAAATGATTTTTGCTCACAACATGGCGCCTAGCCGGCCCCGTGCCATGTCATTCATCGACCATCGTGCGTCAGTCCATCTTTATTCTTTAAGATACAATAACTTAATATCTATAATAAATTCCAATTAAACACTTACCTTAAAGCACACACAATCTCCCAATAACGCAAAAGAATCACATCTAGAACACCACGAGTCACGACCTGACACTAGCAGAATGAAAAGACGTAATGTAAATGCGGAAGCGGACGCGGAGCACTGCGCCGGCGGCGGCACATCCAAGACAAAAAGGATGTTGCCTGCTACGAAATGTTAATTACCAAAAATAAGGCCGAATATTTTACGTCTCCACTATTGACGTATTCCTGACATTGACTTACTACGAAATTAATTTTATTAATTTTTAATCATTATGCATACATAAAAATATAAAATAGTACATGACTGCTGAGGCTGAAAATAAAGCAATTCACGGCGAGTAATATTGGAAGAACGAGGCGCTAGCCGAGGCCTTTTTAGTTTAACGAGACCGTTAATTGCTATTTCGGCCGAGGCTTGTATAGTACTTTTCTCTAATTTGCGAAACCTATTACTATCCGTGATAATAGTCCGATTATTACATAGGACCTCCCGTGTGTATTATATATATATATATATTTTATAATCACTACTAGCTGCAAACCTGACTTCACTCGGTTATAATAGTCCAACGGAGTGAAGGGAGAATGTTCAATTATTTTCCCTACACCTTGGGAGAAAAGAAATACTGCAACACCGAATACAAGCTTACCAGTTTGTTTTGTTTCCATACTAATTCCAAGAAACGTGAATTTGGTTCAAAACATATAATTGAATCATAGTTTAAATTCAAGAATATTATTGTTTTAGACTCAAGACAGCTTTTCTTCAATATTTTTTCAAGATTTCAAAGCTACAACCAAGAAACGTGAATTTGGTTTAAAACGCTCATTTGTATCCTACCTACCTAAGTACCTAAGTACCTATTTATGTTTGTATCATAGTTTTCATACAAGAAAAGACATGTACCTACGCGCCGAATCGAGAACCTCCTCCTTTTTTGGAAGTCGGTTGAAAATTATTGTTTACATTCAAAACTGTTCTTAAATATTTTTGACCGACTTTAAAAAAAAGCAGGAGGTTATCAATTCGGCTGTAAGTTTTTGTATGTTTGGTAGGTAGGCGCTTTGATTATAATTTATATACTCCCATATAATCAAAGGCAGGCCTGTGTCACTCTTGGTACTTGCGCGACGAAAATACCGACGATCGCGCTCATTCCCGGAATGCTTACGCAGTCGGGGCTGGCGCGTTATAAGCGAGCGACGTGCTAGTGAATTTAACGCTGTTTTCGTAAATAGTTTTTTGAAAATATTTGTTTAATAGTTTAATAAGCATATTAATTATTTGTAGGATAAATAGTTGTAGACATTTAAACTCATGTATGTATAATGGTCTATCGATCTTTAGAATTATAATGGCAAAAAGTCGCTGCAACCATAATTATTGTTGCGTGCCTCTTTTCAAGTAATTTTTTTGAATCGAGGCACGAGCTGTAGGTAGTACAAACGAGTCGCAGGGAATACGCTCGCCCTAGTTAGGCCCTTACTCCCTAATTCTTATTACACCTTGCCGATTTAGAGTAAGGGCACGGAATATATATTTATATATTTCCGTGATCGAAGTGTACCTACCTCTCCGAGCGAAATATTATGTTTCGCCGCACTGCTTCGCCGCGACGAATGACCTTGCAAGTTGCGTGCGTAGTCAAGAACTCACTGTGTAGCGACACACAGTAAACACAGTCGATCATATTCAGAGTAGGTACCTTACTTACCAATTCGAAAAACCTACTGTACCTATTTGCTGACAATTTTTGTCAAAGTTTGCTGACAGCCCTAGACAAGCTCGCAATGTCGTCCGTGACGTAGGAAAGGGAAAAGATGCAAAGCAATACGGACACTCGCTCGCGGCGATAAAGTTTAATTTAGCTTGCGTGCGTGATTTATCTTTTTAATAATAATTATGTAGGCTATTAAAACGTCGGCAAGTAGTCAACATCAAAGGAGTGAGACTTCTGTACGTCAGTACTATTATATTATGGTAGGCGATTACTCCGCCAATTATGATGATTCTTTTTTGTTTGATCGATCATACTTCAGAGGTTTTCCCATGTAAATTTGATGAAGATCTGATGAATCATATGGATCATGAATGGATAAGAGTAAATTGCTCGCGATCAGTGTAAAAGCATAATAAACAGTGGGTTTTTAACCATAGAGTTATATTATTTTAATACGCGACTCAGATCAAATATTCGGACATGGAAAACGGAACTCCTCAATGGCTAAGAGTAAATTGCTCGCAATCAGTGTAATAGCTTAGTAAACAGTAGGTTTTTAACCAGACATCCATACTTCAATACTTATAATAAAACCAACAGGTCCCTACATTGAAGATATTTTGAAAATTTTTTTTGGAGGGCACTCATTATTCGATACTGAAGCCAAATCTGATTTTTTTTTTATTTTTGTCTGTCTGTCTGTCTGTCTGTATCTTGGCCGCGCATCACGCCGAAACTACTGAATGAATTCAAACGAAACTTGGCACGATTTGAGCCCATACTACGAGGTAGGACATAGGATACTTTTTATCCCGAAATTCTACCACCGAAGGGGTGAAATAGGGGTTGAAAATTTGTATGAAAGTCCTTAATTTCTCAAGTTATAGCCATGAAACTTGATATATGAGCTGCGCTTGATATTTCACAGTTTTTGAAAATTCGACTCCCAAAGGGGTAAAATAGGGGATGAAAGTTGATATGAAAGTCCTTCCTTTCTCAAGATATTCTCAAGTTACATCAACGAAACTTGGTATATTGGCTTTGGGTAAATAATAAAGAAGTACTTATGTCACAGTTTGTCAAAATTCTACCCTCAAAGGGGTAAAATAAGTGTTGAAAGTTTGTATAAGATTCCTTAATTTCTCAAGATTTTCTCAAATTATGTCAACGAAACTTGGTATTTTGGCTTTCGGTAAAAAATAAAGAAGTACGTAGGATGTCACAGTTTGTCAAAATACTACCCCCAAAGGGGTAAAATAGGGGATGAAAATTTGTATGAAAGTTATAGCCATGAAACTTGGTATATGAGCTGCGGGTTGAAAATCAAGAAAAATGTGTCTCACAGTTTTTGAAAATTCTACCCTCAACGGAGTGAAATAGGGGATGAAATTTGGTATCAAAGGCCTTCAATTCTCAAGATATTTTTCAAGTTGTATCAACGAAACTTGGTATACTGGCTTTCGGTAAAAATAAAGAAGTACGTAACTATGTCACAGTTTGTCAAAATTCTACCCTAAAAGGGGTAAAATAGGGGTTGAAAGTTTATATGAAAGTCCGCGATTTCTCAAGTTGATTGATTGATTGAGTTAAGGACCTGGATAGTGACCTAGGCTACTTTTTATCCCAAAAAATTGAAGAGTTCCCGCGGGAACGAGAAACCTCAAAATATGAATACTCAATCATGCCGGAACGGCTGAACGGATCTGGATGAACTTTGCACAAAGACTCATTATAGTCTGCAATAACACAGGCTACATTTTATCCCGTAAAATTAAAGAGTTCCACCAAAAACCTCAAACCACGCGGACGAAGTCGCGGGCATCAGCTAGTATACAATAAATGTGAAATTGTGTGTGTGTCTGTCTGTCTGTTTGCTACGCTTTCACGGCCCACGGCACAGAGTAGGTACATTGAAGTTAGGCTACTTTTTTATCCTGGACAATTCAAAGGTAAAATGTTTATTCTTGATGATCTCTGATGTTTGAATCCATATTCTTAGGTTATGAGACATTAATTGTCATTTAAGAGCTATAAAACAATAATATATTCTTGTTATTATTCTTAAAATATATCTATAACGTATTTTGTATCAAAAGCAAAAAAAAACTTTTGTCTAAACAATATTATTGTTGAAGGAATATAAATATACATGAATTCTTAATGCAATTTTTTATCATTCTTGTCTGGCCTTGTAAGCAAAAAGTATTTTTTGTACAGTCAATAAGTAAGTTTTTCTTAGATAAAGAACTGTAGGTAATTCTTTATGAAAGAATAATGAAGTATTCCGGTTAACACAGACATAATATAAATTAAATTGATTGTAAAAGATAACCTTATTAAATGAAGAAGATATTTTGGTTGGTTGGTTATTCATCAATTTTATAAACGATATTCTTCAGGTAAGAGCCATTGCACTCACAACAAAGCTGTTGAATTTGTCTTACCAAGAAAAAGAGGTCTCAATGGCAGAAAGTTATAATTCTTAATTGAAGAACAGTAGGTAAGTATTCAAATCAATAGAGACCAATTTTTAATTGTCTAAGAAATCAATCTTCAATGAAAAAAATATTTCTTTTCATAAAATGTTTGTTTTTGGCTGATATTTAATTCCATATTCTCAGGTTAAGAGACAATAGTTGTCATTTGAGAGCTATAAAACAATTATATATATTCTTGTTATTAAATAGTAGATTCTTAAAATATATCTAAGTATAACGTATTTTGAACCAAAGGTAAAAAAAACTCTTGTCTAAAGAATATTATTGTTGAAGGAATATATACTATACCTGAATTCTTAATGCAATTTTTTATCATTCTTGTCTGGACTTGGTAAGCAAAAAAGGTATTTTTTCTACAGTCAATAAATAAGTTATTCTTAGATAAAGAACTGTAGGTAATTCTTTATGAAAGAATAATGAAGTATTCCAGTTAATACAGACATATGATTGATTGTAAAAGATAACCATATTCACCGAAGAAGATATTTTCTTGGCTTAAAATGTTGGTTCTTCACCAATTTTATAAACGATATTCTTCATTTAAGAGCCATTGCACTCAGCGCAAAGCTGTTGAATTTGTCTAACCAAGAAAAAGAGGTCTCAATAGCAGACAGTTATAATGCTTAATTGAAGAACAGTAAGTATTCAAATCAATATAGACAGATTTTTTACTGTATAATCAATCAATCTTAAATGAAAAAAATATTTCTTAACATAAAATGTTTATTCTTGTCTGATATTTTAAATCCATATTCTTAGGTTAAGAAATTGAAGTATCTCTTGAGAGCGTTAATGAAACAATAATATTCTTGTTTTTAAATAGTAGGCTTTATTTAAAATGAGTATTTTACGTATTTTGAATCAAAAGTATAAAACTTTTGTCACAATAATATTATTGTTGAACGAATTTACACATTTTCTTAAACCAATAATTTATTTTTATTCTTGGCCCTAATCTCTGACCTTCTTAAGCTAAATCCTTTTATATTCAGAGTAAGAATTCTTAATTACTTGTTTCAAAATACAAATGTTTTGTACAGTCAAGAGTAAATATCGTCTTGATCCAAAAAAATATGAACTGTAGGTAATTCTTTATGAAAGAATAATGAAGTATTCCAGTTAACACAGACATATGATTGATTGTAAAAGATAACCATATTCACCGAAGAAGATATTTTCTTGGCTTAAAATGTTGGTTCTTCACCAATTTTATAAACGATATTCTTCATTTAAGAGCCATTGCACTCAGCGCAAAGCTGTTGAATTTGTCTAACCAAGAAAAAGAGGTCTCAATAGCAGACAGTTATAATGCTTAATTGAAGAACAGTAAGTATTCAAATCAATATAGACAGATTTTTTACTGTATAATCAATCAATCTTAAATGAAAAAAATATTTCTTAACATAAAATGTTTATTCTTGTCTGATATTTTAAATCCATATTCTTAGGTTAAGAAATTGAAGTATCTCTTGAGAGCGTTAATGAAACAATAATATTCTTGTTTTTAAATAGTAGGCTTTATTTAAAATGAGTATTTTACGTATTTTGAATCAAAAGTATAAAACTTTTGTCACAATAATATTATTGTTGAACGAATTTACACATTTTCTTAAACCAATAATTTATTTTTATTCTTGGCCCTAATCTCTGACCTTCTTAAGCTAAATCCTTTTATATTCAGAGTAAGAATTCTTAATTACTTGTTTCAAAATACAAATGTTTTGTACAGTCAAGAGTAAATATCGTCTTGATCCAAAAAAATATGAACTGTAGGTAATTCTTTATGAAAGAATAATGAAGTATTCCAGTTAACACAGACATATGATTGATTGTAAAAGATAACCATATTCACCGAAGAAGATATTTTCTTGGCTTAAAATGTTGGTTCTTCACCAATTTTATAAACGATATTCTTCATTTAAGAGCCATTGCACTCAGCGCAAAGCTGTTGAATTTGTCTAACCAAGAAAAAGAGGTCTCAATAGCAGACAGTTATAATGCTTAATTGAAGAACAGTAAGTATTCAAATCAATATAGACAGATTTTTTACTGTATAATCAATCAATCTTAAATGAAAAAAATATTTCTTAACATAAAATGTTTATTCTTGTCTGATATTTTAAATCCATATTCTTAGGTTAAGAAATTGAAGTATCTCTTGAGAGCGTTAATGAAACAATAATATTCTTGTTTTTAAATAGTAGGCTTTATTTAAAATGAGTATTTTACGTATTTTGAATCAAAAGTATAAAACTTTTGTCACAATAATATTATTGTTGAACGAATTTACACATTTTCTTAAACCAATAATTTATTTTTATTCTTGGCCCTAATCTCTGACCTTCTTAAGCTAAATCCTTTTATATTCAGAGTAAGAATTCTTAATTACTTGTTTCAAAATACAAATGTTTTGTACAGTCAAGAGTAAATATCGTCTTGATCCAAAAAAATATTCTTGATGTAAATAAATAAATGAAGAATAATATTTTATATCTAGAAGAATTCCATTTTACTTTATTCAAGATATTATTGTTACCTTGAGTAAAAATATGCTTGAGATTAAACAATATACTTGAGAATAATTTTATTCTTGAATGAAAACTTTGCCAGACCCCATTTTTTTCCGTGTGGGTACATAATACTACTATGTAGTAGGTAGGTAGATACTTAGTTAAACGATCTTTGCTTTTAATGCCATTCTTTGACTATTAACTATCACGGTGGATTTATTGTGCACAGCAATCAGATATTGGCATGTTTCGTGGGAATGCCAGTAATTATTAGCATGAGATAACAGGAATTATAGCAGTTATACTCGTAAATACGTTCACACCTACGTTCCGCAGTAAGTCATGACTCTTGAAGTCGGAGCTTTTTGTTTGTGGCGTATGTATAATCATACTAATATTATAAATGCGAGTGTGTTTGTTTGTTGGTTTGTCCTTCAATCACGCCGCAGCCAGAGCAACAGTTCGACGTGATTTTTTGCATGGATATAGTTGAGGACCTGGATAATGACATAGATTAGGTCCTTTTTATCCCGGAAAATTAAGGAGTTCTGGGAGATTAGATTCGAAATTAAAAAAAATTACTCCACGCGGACGAAGTCGCGGCCATCAGCTACTAATTATAACATTTATTAGTAGAATACTTTGGCTAGTTAAACTACTAGTTTAACTTTTCGTCAGCAGAAAAATTCGCGTAGTACCTAGCTACACTAATATAGCCTTTTAATTTTCCGTGATTAAAGATCCTAGCATGTCATATATCTACCTAGTAAATAGTATGTTAGAAATAGGATACAAGCTTATCTTTAATAGTGGAAGAATATTGATTGTTAACCAATCAGAGATGATTGCGATCTTTACACAATGGTGATTGAATTTTTTACCGATTTCCAAAAAAAGGAGGAGGTTCTCGACTCGGCGCGTATTTTTTTTTGTAATGTATGTCGGTGCATATCTCCGTGGTTTCTGAACCGATTTGATTTTTTTTATCAGTCGTTAAAGGAAGCTCTCGAGGTGGTCCCATAAAAAATTCTGACTCCCAATCCTCAACCCTGACACTAAAAAGTTAAAATAATTTTTTTTTACAAAAAACCGTCTTCCAATGCCACTGTAAAGTTAAAAAAATTGATTTCTACCCACTATGTTGAAGTCGGGTTGGTATAACAAGGATAAGTAAAGTTGACGGCTCGGGCTCGCCCGACTTCAACATAGTGGGTAGAAATCAAATTTTTTTTTTACTTTACAGTGGCGTTGGAACTTGGAAGTCGGTTTTTTGGAAATAATTTTTATTACGTAGATAATAAGGTCCCTGCATCTCGTGCGTCGGGTTTCATCTGCTTCGGTTAAGCTGAGCAAAGACCCTATTGCACTTTATAGGATTTGTATGGATATGTATGGATGTAATATTAAGTATCTACCTAAGTAAATCGACGTAGGTATAAGCTGTTGTTTTGAAGTTATGCAGGAAAACTCACGCGTTTATGACTTAAGATTAAAGATTTAAATCTGGGTTCGTGGGAATTATACCGTCGAAAGTTTTGCGTAACCGTTTAGGTATAAAAGGTAGGGTAAGTAACAAAAAGTCGTGCAGTTTCTTTAACCTATCATGTTACTCTCCTTTGTTTATAATCATCTTACGAGCAAATAAAATCAGTCAGCTAAAAGTATTACGCAGTTTGAACACCAGTTTTTAAAGTTAATTTTTAACCCCCGACGTTTATGTTTAACGTGTCTGTTTGTGTATCTGTCTGTGGTATCGTAGCACCCAAACGGATGAACCGATTTTCGTTTAGTTTTTTTTGTGTCATAGATAATTTTATCCCGAGTGTTCTTAGCCATGTTTCATGAAAATCTGTTCAGCCGTTTGAAGATCATCAGCTCTTTAATAGTTGATGAGGGGATCTGACTACCTACCATATGTCCTATCGATTTGAAATTTGGTACCGTATTACTTCAATTTATACCTACTTTAAAAAGGACAAAATAAAAGTAAAATTGATATAATAATAATAAATTAATAAGGTTTAAAATATTATTTGTTCGTTTTTAGAGTTTATTTTTTGTGTCGGGGGGTTTGATAACTTTAAATTTTACTTTTATTGTTGTTTTAACTGAATTTATTTTGGTGTAGGTGCACTTTAACGTCCTAGCACTTATATAATATAGTACCTATCTATATTACCCACTAGGTATGTATTAACATTATGTAGGTATAGGTAGATTAAAGTTTTTTCATATTAATAAAGGTTGTTAACATCATGTTATTTTTACTATCCTTAAATGCCAAATTAATCAAAGCTTAAGCAAACAAAAATCGTATAATTCGATTCATTTATTACCTACGCAGACAAATTGATGTGGACCACACAACTAACAGACATAACCAATAAATCTGCAGATATTTACGACTAATGAATTCACTTTTTAATTAATTAATGTATAAGTACAAATAATAATAGCAATTGAAGGTCCAATGATACCCACACGGATGTCCTGGACTGGAGACCTAATAGATTGCATATTTAATTGTGACCTCTGGGCGTACAGACGTCTACATCGCACAAAGCACAAAACGTCTTCGTTTTATAAAACTCACCTTATTGTCTAAGAAATAAAGACCATAAAATTAGAGCGAAATAATGAAAATATACCACTGTAAAATACACTTTATGTCAATGCTTTAACATCTATGAATGAATACGATGAACCATTTAATGGTGTTATGTAAAATGAACTTTATACTAACACTAAATAAGACCTACACATGTGTGGTAACATTTGTGAAGTTTATTGTAAATTGAATTTTAAGAGCTTGGGATAGAGAACAGAAATGGGTGCAAGTTAAAAGTTTGAACCACTGTACAGTCCATATTTATTGTAGCACGGATTCATGCGACAATCGGAACATGAACTCAGGTTGAAAGCTCGTTAAACGCTTATTTGCTTCACTAATTTATGTTTAAGAGGTATTAAATGGCAATTTTAATAATTTCTCATTAAGGCCTATTGATTTAGATGGTGATTATACATTTGGAAATAAATAAATCTTACGTCTGCCTGCTTTAGCTTAGGCGGTTTCATGCGTAGCTATAAATAACTTGAGTAAGGAAACTTATTCACCATAAGTCCGAGTTCCGACTCGTATTCCGGAGTTTTTGAGTTAGTAAGCACTAATCAGTCTAACAAAGTTTAATCCTATTAATACCTAATCTATGGACGCTCATTGGCTGCTGTCACTTCAGGCAGCGCTGCCTTAGCGAAAGTTGAATTTAAATTTTACCTAAGTGACCGGAAGGATATTCCTCTTTATGACAGGAAATAGGAATGTGTTAGAGTTGCTAACTTGCTACGCGTTAGGTTAGTTAGTAGCTTCATTTTGACGATTCACGTATCACTTTTCATACATATTACAACAAATACAATTCGACACATAGTGACGGTCTGGATATAAATTGAATTTTTACCTAGTCAAGAGGCGCGATGACTGGATATAAATGGAGCTTCTACAGTACTTAGTCGTATACAACTGTGTAATGAAGTCTTTATGAAATAGAGACATAGGATTTATTTCGTGATAATAGGCTATCAACTACAACTAGGAAAATAATAATTATTTTTCGCGCTCGCGTGCAGGTATTTTGCTTTATTAGTACAAGTTAAAGGCAAATGATTTAAAACGCGAACTGATCATAAAATTTTCATATTTTAATACTAAGTAATAAACATTGCTTGATTTAATTACACAACAAATTAGCATAACCTTTAAATTGTAGGGAAACTTAAAGCGAAGCGGTATTTCAAAGTTACTGCTTATCTTTTAATAGATCAACTTACGGCCTTTATTAAATGACATGACATCTGAATCGTCTGCCATATACGACAAAGTTAGCATTGACCTTAAGTTAAAAAAAATAAGTTATAAGATTTTGCAAAGAGGATTGTTTTTTTTAGTTTCGTCCAGTACGTCTATCTGACCGCTATAGTGTTTTTTTTTTTAATATATAGGCTAACGCTTGGCTGCAATCAGACTTGCATGCAAGTGGTGATGCAGCCTAGAAGATGCCTATTCACTCTTGATTTGAAGGTACCTAACAACCTAACATATTAAAAGAGGAGGGGAAATCGTGAAAATGAAAACCGAGGGTCGAAATATATTTGTTTAAATTCCACTAACTTTTCATTAGAAGGTAACCTTAACAATCAACTTTATTAAAGCTACACATGCCTGACAATCCTTCCTTTTCTGGATTAAGCAATCAAAACTTCATACTTTGTGATAAAAATCCACGTCAAACAAATTGTTACTTTATTACCATATACTTGTAGTCAAAAGTTGTAATTTGAAAATCTATTCTTAGTGTATTCAGAAAAGTTGTTTCAACAAGTGTAAACTTTATCTGCATGTGTTGAAGATCGAAGTTATCAATTTGTCTTCTTTGATTTAAGTCGTTTTAGCTCTCAGTTGAAATCTTGTTAGGAAGCATATGCCTCTAGACGATAATCCGTTTAATACCAATGATCTCATAATAGCTCTATTCAATTACCTATTCCAATTCAGTTTCGCCTGAGTGTTCATATTTTTGATTAATGTCCGGTATGCAGGTTTGCTTTTATGGTTTTGTGGCGTTATTTATTCTTTGTCACTATATTGTCCGCGTTTTTAAAAGAAAAAATGCATTAAATCATAGTAAGAATGTAACCGCTTAAATTTGACGATACCTAATTGTACAATTTTTAGTAGACTATAGTAATTAATAAACAAATAATATAATCCAAATTTTAAGTATTTTCATTCATTGGTAAGAAAATACCAAAAGAATGAAAAAATAGGCGCAAGATACAAAATTTTGAATACAAAAATACGCTTGACTTTCGTCAACAGAAAGACATCAACGCGCTTGATACTCTGCGTGTGAGATCTATAGAACTTTGACTTTGCTTAGACTCTAGACGTGGTTAAAACGAGACAGATTTATGTTATTCACATAAGTCCATCTCGTTTTAACCCTGAGTAAAGTCTGAGCCCAGTCAAATTACGCTCTATAGATCTCAACATACGAGTCTTCCTACAGTCTAGGTATACCTACCTACCAAACAACTAAAAAATGACTTCGTAAGTTGCAAAAGTGTGTCTGATTGTCCGTGTATTACATTTTCACAGGCAAGCCATTTAACCGATGTACAGAGATAACCTTGCCCTCTGGAGCAGGACATATCTCCTTAAATCCCGTAAAACACCTAATTCGTACTAAATTTGTACCGAATTCGGTATCCTCTAGCGTCTAGATTCACATAGAAGATATTAATTAATGTTTCCAATAACCGATAAATCTTAGATCAAATTATTCATATTATGTTACTTTTGTTTTTTTTTTAAACCGGTAGGTATATAAGTATATTTCCTGATAATAACTCTTCCCCTTGTCCGCAGTAACGCAGTCAGAACAAGAGCGGTCGTGTATTGCGTTACTCCGGCTACAGCGGAGGTGTGGACAGTTCCTCTGGGTCCACGCAGTTTTACAACTAAAGGACAACTTGGAGAACTCGCAGCGACCGGTCATTGTTTGCACTAACCAGGTGTTAAGGTAATGTAAAGCTGGCTCTAAAGGTGTGTCCAAACATAATTATAATCGCATAATTATTAACAGCGCTGCGCATATTATATTCGTGGGTATAGTCCTCAAGTCCTTACTAGCGCGCAGCTGAATTGTGTCCTGAAAATGCCGCTCTTATTTTTGAACACACCTTAAGGAAAATTTATGTAAGACTAGATGATTCCCGCGACTTTGTCCGCGTGGACAAAGTTTGTCGATTCCCGCGGGAACTCTTTAATTTTCCGGGATAAAAAGTAGCCTATGTCCTTCCCCGGGATACCATCTACCCCTGTATCAAGTTTCATCAAAATCGGTTGAACAGATGGGCCGTGAAAGCGTAGCAGACAGACAGACACACTTTCGCATTTATAATATGGAAGTATGGATACTCCTTTACTTGACTTAAGTGACTTGACCATTGATTTACCACAGTCATAATATTATAACCCTAATGTTACGTATCAGTAAATAAGTTAGGTTTTGTTAACGAGGTACTTGCACGTACACAGACATAAAACATTCAAAAGTGTCGTATTAGTGATCATTAAGATAAAACGCATTATTTATTTTCGTTTAAATTTCAAGTGAGTACTTTATGGGTTTAGTTTATGTACATTTCAGTATAAAGGTGGCATTAACATAGATTTGACACAGATTAATGTTGGCAGCTTGACGCTAATATAATGATCAATTAACATACCCTCAATTTATTGTTCTCTAATTAAGTTCAAATTTATACACCCGTGTATTTATGTAGGTATAGAGTATGGGCCTTTACACGGTGGTACTGTATCTCAACATACATAAAATAGTTTTTTTTTGGAGTTTACCTCCTTTAGAATCGATTTTCATATAATATAAGCCCGGGGTATGAATATTTATTGGGAGTAAAACCAAAATTTCTCCGTTACGTTATTGACTTTATGTTTCCATGACTATGTAATATATTTTGATGAATATAAATAATATAAATAAATGTATCAAACATGCTCTAAGTAATCTAAAAAAATTGCTATACCCTCATTTACTAATCTATATATTTTATAATCGTTCGTAAACAGAACTCCAGTCGTGCGTCAGAGATGACAAACATTTGTTTTTAATCTGTACCTTTTATCAACGTAGATGTATAAGCTTGTGAAAAAAGTAACTAATTATGATTTTGTAGCCAACTTATTCTCAGTAGGATTTATATCTCAGATTCCCGAATTTTAAAGCCAAACTTAAGCTCTAAAAAGCTCTATGCATGAAATTTATAAAAAAAAGCTTATAAGATCACCCTACAACTACGTGAGTAGGTTGAAATAGTTCTGTGCTACAACAGAGCAAAGATTAACCCATAAGTAATAAATAATCCATAGCAATTTCACAAGTTACATCTCACTTATGGAGCACTAAATTACCAGAGCTAAATCACGAAAGTCAAAACAGCCAGCGTAATCGCCCTTTGCCGCGGAATCTCTTATTGGCCATTAATACGTCAAAACCACCGCAATCTAGAGATCAAGGGTAAAATCACTTCATCTTTGCAATTATTTAAGCGGGCATGTGAAATGAATTGCATGAACTTGAAGTTTAAATATCGTTGGGCGAGATAAGGGGAGGACTATGACACAATTATCCACATATCTATTCCTTACTCTCTATTACTTATATCAAATCAAATCAAATCAAATATTTTTTATTCAAATAAACTTTTACAAGTACTTTTGAATCGTCAAGTGAATCTACCACTGGTTCGGAATGCCATTCCTACCGAGAAGAACCAGCAAGAAACTCGGTGGTTGCTCTTTTTAAATAATTCATTTACAATTACTATATCAATGTGTACATAAGTAACCGCTGTCCCCAGCATTGCTGGAGCGATCAAATCCATGCTCCTCTATCATTTACATAATCTTCAACAGTATAATAAGCTTTTTTCAGGAGCATACTTTTAATGGATTTCTTAAATTTGTTTATTCAATTCATGTCAAAGACGGGCAGACAGAAAGTAGCCCCATTCCCGCCGGTGGCACCCGTTCACGAGCATGACGCATGATCCAGCCATTGCTTCGCTCGACCATATTTGAGGGAACGTAACAACCCGCACCACACGACACCACCACAGAAATGTTTAAAGAGAGCGTGACATACTCAGTCTACCCGTATCAAAGCATCGAATTGAATACTAATATTCAAACACTAATTTATAATCAGTAACCGCTGTCCCCAGCATTGCTGGAGCGATCAAATCCATGCTCCTCTATCATTTACATAATCTTCAACAGTATAATAAGCTTTTTTCAGGAGCATACTTTTAATGGATTTCTTAAATTTATTTATTGGCAAGTCCAAAATAGGTTGTGGAACTTTGTTATAGAAAATAATGCCCATTCCCACGAATGACCTTCTGACTTTTTTGAGGCGGAGCGATGGAGTCACGAGCTTATTACGGCCTCTAGTTGGCTTATCGTGCAGATCGCATTTTTTTTATAATTATGGATGTGCTGTTTTACAAAAATTATATTACTGTAAATATATTGCGAGGCTACTGTTAGAATACCAATTTCTTTAAATTTCTCTCTAAGTGAATCACGCGGTTTTAAATTATAAATTGCTCGTATTGCCCTTTTTTGTAGTACAAAAATTTTTTGAATATCTGCCGCTTTACCCCACAGTAAGATTCCGTAAGACATAATGCTATGGAAATAAGCAAAATATACGATCCTGGCAGTTTCGATGTCAGTTAACTGTCGAATCTTTCTGACAGCGTAAGCAGCAGAACTAAGCTTGCCAGCAAGTGTTGATATATGGGTGCCCCATTGAAGCTTTGCGTCTAAGGTCACCCCCAGGAACACAGTAGTATCTTCTATTTTCAACATGTCGTTATTTACCATTAGTTTAATATAATATAAACCACAATAACCCAAAACCACCGAATTTTAATAAGTTATCTAATAGAAATGATATTAAGTACTGCTGTCATTCATAGCGAGACAAGTTTCAGATTTACTCTTAGCACTTCGCTCATCTAAAAATTATTTTGAAATAGAGATAATCTAAACAATATGTACCATTCATACATTCAAGTGAAATGCTACATACACGCACTGTCGCTACACATCTTCAAAGTGACAAATTGACAATCTACTCTTTAGGTAGATACCTGGTACACACGATTTGGGATGACACTGTACGCGACAGCAAGTCTCGATAAAATCGGTTCAGCCCTGTACGAGCAGACGAACAGCTTGAAAAATGTATTTAAATATTTTGATCCCCGCGGGAACTCTTTAATTTTTCGTGACCAAAAGAAGCATATTATGTCCTTCCCGGGGATGCATCATGTATTGTAACCTATTCATCAAAATCGGTTGAAAAAATGAGCCGTTCAAGCTTAGCAGATAGATAGACGGATAGACACAATTTCGCATTTCTAATATTAGTATGGACTATGTACCTATTTATGGCCCACGAAGTAAGGCAAAGCTGATCACACTTTCGCACTCCTGTCCTAGCTTAGAGATATTACTTATGCGTGTAAAGTCTTTGCTAATTGGCTTTAAAGTGGCTATATTAGAATGCTTAATAGCTCCAGTTAGGGCCGAGTATGAAAAACGGCCGCCATAACTTAGAACCGTCACTTACTTCCCTATTGAGAGATCAGTGTAAGATGAGGGCCGGTAACTCTCTTACCATTGGTTTAAATTCAAACTCGTACCTACCTACTATTCTTTTACGTACTTCTAAGAAGAAAATAACACATCTTTTTTCCACACAAAATTATTTTATAGGTACTAGATGATGCCCGCGAATTCATCCGCGTGGATTGATGTTTTTGATTCCCGCGGGAACTCTTCAATTTTCCGGGATAAAGCCTATGTCCTTCCCCGAGATACAACCTATCCCTGTACCAAATTTCATCAAAATCGGTTGAATAGATGGGCCGTGAAAGTGTAGTAGACAGACAGACACACTTTCGCATTTACCTACCTATAATAAATTTCGCATTATATATTTATTAAAAATGCGTTAACTTTGGCATTTTTAATACATATAAAATAATTTTGTGATTGAACAATTTAAAATATTAACCATCGTCTTCGTCGTTAACTAATAGGCACCCACTGCTGGACATAGGTCTCTTGTATGGACTTCCACTCGCCGCGGTACAATTACCTACTAACGTAATTCTAAATAAAACAAAGAGTTCTTGCGTATGTACTTAGTAGGTACGACACTTTCTAATCAGAAAAATCAGTGTTCCCAGGGGTCTTTGCCAATCAATGGAATCGCATATCTGCTAAAGCTACCTGAATGAATCTGTTAGTTTGCCATATTATACATATTTTGACGACCTCCGTGGCGCATTAGCGCTGTTGTCTTAACGTGAGGAGGTCCCGGGTTCGATCCCCGGCAGGGTCAATTTGTGATTTCATAATTTCTGAATTGTCCCTGTTCTGGTCTGGTGGGAGGCTTCGGCTGTGGCTAGTTAACACCCTACCGGCAAAGTCGTGCTGCCAAGCGATTTAGCGTTCCGGTACAATGCCGTGTAGAAACCGAAGGGGTATGGGTGTAATATAACAGCCATGCCCGTAACAGGTTAGCCCGCTACCATCTTAGACTGCATCATCACTTAGATACCATCAGGTGAGATCGCAGTCAAGGGCTAGCTTGTAGTGGAAAAAAAAAAGAATATAGGTAACTATATAAAAGGATCATCATATCATATCATAAATAATATGTCCGGTGTGTTTGCATTGTAAATTCTACAATACGGTACCATGCCGGCAGCCTGTCAAAACTGGGTTAGAGTAACACCACTCAAAACAAATACCAGGAAAACAGCACACGCTAGTACCAAGAATGAATTCATTTATCTTCATACCCTGGACAGTTTGCCGTGTATTAACACAGCTCGCTGGCCTCACACTCAGCAGTGCTATCGTAAACTCATAGTAAAGGGTTCGATCATAGAGGTGATAAACCAATAGAGTCACCACTAAGCAGTGTTTCGTTTTATTGTTTAAAAATCGATAAAGTTATTAGTCAGTGGCTATGAACCGTGTCCAACAAACCTACGGAGTATAACGGCTCAGCATCAATCGGAGGAGTCTATATTTAATGGCGTCAATTTTTTTTTGTAACAAACTTAAAAACTAAACATAAAGACAACTTATCTCTTGAAGACATTTCTTCCAGCAGCCCTAGATTGAATTCCCGTATCAATATTTAATGGTGGTGGTGGTGGTCACGCTGGTGGTCCGTGGTCTTAACATAATATCTTAAGAGATCTGTAGCTACTGAAATAAATATTTTTGAGTTTTGAAAAGTAACGTACTACAAAAATCTATAACAACATTTATATTTAGGTACAAAAAATATACACCGTCCAAATGATCGTTCATGGGCATGGTACACTGGCGCTATTTCCTCTGAATTGCCAAGCCGTTGGGCTACTAGGTTATTGGTTTTCTTACTAACTAATGCCTCAAACCCTGTGCACGCCACTGCCAGTAGCGTGGACCAACGTCTGGGAAACAACATTGATAAAAAAGTTGAACAGTTAAACAAACCGAACAAGAACTTTCTCGGAAAAGCTCTGCAGTAAATATAGATTTTGTGACTAATGCTCCTCGATCTATTCAACTCCCTGGTTGCGGCGAATAAATATTGTACGGGGGTTGATTTATGAAGCGCGGAGCCAGCGATCCGATGTAGTATCGGGATGTTTTGAAATATGCCCGCGCAGCCATTGTGATGTGAGAAACGGTGTTTAACAAGCACCAAGCACCGCACTTGATCGATGGAATTTACTCCCAGCAATATTTTATAGCGCGAAAATACACCAAAACACCTGATGCCGGTGAGCGTTATGGCTATCTTGTTTGTATATTGCCTAGCGTTTCGCCTCGCTCTTGCGATTGACTAATAAGAGCAACAAGCCTTTTATTAACCTTTGTATAGTGTTTCGAGATTAGTGAGGAAGATTTTATTTAGTTTACCTTATAATTATTATAGGTACCTACCCCATACTTCATTTTACCAGGTGATCATATTTATTCTTCTAGTATCATACCGTCGTCATGGCAGTTTTGTGGTCTAACAAAGTGAATTTTTGTTCTTCTAATTCTAATCTCTTTCAACATCTATATGGTCAAATATCTGGATAATATTTTTCTACAAGGCAATACTCTCGAAGGCAATTACGTGAGACTTGCCATTCCGCTCATGGCGTACCTACCTACCTACTAAGGCCTAAACTCATGTAATTCTGAGAAGAAATCCGTGGTGAGTACACAGAGAGAGACAATGGCACAGCGATGGTTTACAATGATGATAATATAAAAGCTTTGGCATGCAAGTAGGTATACAAGTAGGTATACTTGAATGCCAAAGCTGTGCACAATGCCTATGCTTCGGAAGTTTTACTACGATATAATTCCAAATAGGTACCTACTCTACGTACCTAGTCTAGACACCGATCCGCAAACCACATACATAATTGCACCCCTAAAGACATTAAAATTTATTACCATAAAGCCCGGAGCTAATACAACAACTATTAATTTAGCAGATAATTCTAAACAAGCTCATTATACTGTGACTAAGAGTACTAAGACCTCAAATTAATCGTCAGTAGGCGCGTAGATAGTAAATCTAAATTAATATCAAAACGAGTGGGTGACACGAGTGACCTAAACAATCAACAAGCGCAAAGGGCGAGCTCTAGGCTTTGAATCGTATAGCCTAAGTTGTAAGCTTATAGCCTAAGGTTACGACCACCTGGATAGATCTACATTTTCCCCTACTAATTAAGAAAATTCACATCATACGCTCTTAGCGTTTTCAGGCCTTAAAAGGGTAGCTATTATTTTTAATTATGAAAAATTTAATTATGAAAAGTGTTTGATGTACGACTAAGTAGGTCAGAGGTAGGCCTAAGTTCACTTGACGTATTCTGTGATACATATAAGTTTGGAACTGAGATTTTTTTAAATAAACTTTTTTAAAGTGGGTAATTGCAGGTGATGAGCGGTTTTCAAATAAATTTAATATAGTACCAAGAAAAAACTAATTTTGAAAAATTTTATTCTATTTAGGTATAATTTATTAACTTTATGAAAGAAATGAGTGAGTAGGACCAAAAAATTTTAAACCGCTCTCAGTTTATGCATTACGCTACATTTTAAAGCTCGATACAATAATGTGCTCTCAACCTGGTCGCATTGTTAGCGAGATTACGTCATTTGTCACGTTCCATAAGAAGGTAGGCATATTATATGCTCTTACACAACCAGCTTGTCTCATGCTTTTCCCTTACATTTTTAAAAAAACCCAAGCCTCACAAACTGAGCTGACCCGGTGACAGTGTCGCTAGTGTTGCATATGAAAAATAAAATAAAAATAAAAACTAACAGGCATAAAAATTAGTTCCAATTTTGTCCACCGGGCCAGATACGTTTTTGGGACTATACCTAACTTTCCAATCATTTTGAAAAAAATCAGTTCAGGAACGCTTCAGGCAAGTGACAAAGGCTACCTGCAACCTATTATGTTTTTTTTTTATATCTGTCACAATCTTCATCAATTTCGATACAAGTAGGTACAATTATTTGCTGCAATTCACAGTTTTTTTTTTTTTTAAATTCTCAATGACTATTGTAATCAATTTTGTGGCCCATTGCAACTTGCAAGTGCGTTGTGCAATTAACCCCATTGATATAATTGGCGTATTGTCAAAGCATAAGTTCTATTTATTGTAGGTATGTTCGTAGGTACGCAGCGTATTTATGTCAGTATAACCATTACTTATAGAGGCAATTTTATTACGGATAGCCGTATAAGTCGTAATGTCTTTATAAATCCACTAGCTGATGCCCGCGACTTCGTACGCGTGGATCGAGGTTTTGTGGTTCCCACGGGAACTCTTTAATTTTCCGGGATAAAAAGTAGCCTATGTGTTATTCCAGACTATAATCTATCTCTGTGCCAAATTTCATCCAGATCCGTTCAGCTGTTGGGGCGTGATTGAGTAACAAACATCCATCCATACATCCATACCGACATCCATACATCCAAACTTTCGCATTTATAATATTAGTAAGATAGGGACTAGTATTTTATACCTAGGTATGTATAACATAGGATATGTAGACCTGATATTGATATACAAAACCAAAGATCCAGTTAAATGTAACTTACATTGCTATTTTTAAAGCCTCGTAAGCAGCTGTTTTTCAGTAAGAGTTGACCTAAGTATTTGAATTCATACTGATATTATTTTATGCGAAAGTATGTCTGTCTGTCTGCTATACTTTAACGGCCCATCTTTTCAACCGATTTGGTATAGAGATAAGTAGTAGTTGAGTTTTTATCAACTACATTATCTACTACATAATTATTATCCCGGAAAATTAATGAGTTCCCGCTGGAATTAAGAAAATCTTAATGCGGACGAAGTCGCGGGTATCATCTAGTAAAATAATAATTTGCCGACGACTCCAGTTGTACCTAGTAGTACCACAGTCCAGTACCACACAGAAAACGTCGAGTTCGAAATTGATCACTTGACCCTAGCCTATACTTAGTTAGTAGGTAGAACTTGCTGTATGGTAGGTAGATAACCTAACTTCGGTACACATGAACGGTCAACGGAACTACGTATCTTAGGCATCCATGTTGGTTGTATATGTCAACGTAGAATTGTAACCGTTAGATTATAATCTATCTCGCGAGATTGTAAATTGTCGAAAGATTGTGAACCGTTCAATGTTCTGAGTGTCAATTTTTGAAATAGGTAGGTATTTATTTTATTAACGTTTTCTTGTAGGTTAGGTTAGGGTCAGACATAAATATTTGGGTACCTAGTGCCCGAATGTTCTATCGGATTAATATACCTAATAGATTACAATCTACCGAAAAATAATGCGTTAAATTGTAAGCAGTATGTTACGGTTCACAATCTTTCGACAGTATACAATCTCGCGAGATAGATTAAGATCTAACGGCTTTAACAAAACGCTGACATATACTTAGTCGAAGATCTTAGGTTTCGTAGATCATTGAGAGCAGACGGCAAATTGTCAACATGTCGGCCACCTACGTCATGTCGGGGAGATTTATGCGTTATGCCGATGCGGACGCACAAATTGGCAACGAATCCGGATTTTATTCCATTAGGTACCCGTGTTATGCATAACAAGGCTACGCATTAAAAAATGTACCGAACCTTTGATTGCATTACTTAGCATATTAAAAAAGGCAGGTATATCTACCTACCAAGTTAAGAACGATGCTACGACAAAAATATGACCTATAGATATTATAATTTTTTGATTGTCTAGCTACTTAGTTACACTCTATTTGTCGACATAATATAGATTTTAGACTGCGAGACTGTTCTTTAATACTTTGCAGTTAGTTATAGTTATAAAAATTTCTTTGTTATTGAAAAAACTACCAACTTCATTTCACGTTTTTGACACCATAAATATAGTTGCGTGGCCAGTTACCACCCTGCCGGCCGATGCTGCCGGCAAAGACGTACCTACCTACCACTCGGTAGGTACCTACCGAGTGTAGGTAGGTACGTCTTTGCTGGCAGCATCGGCCTACAGCCTACAGAAAACTGTGCTATAGCTAAGCTATTTACTTATGTTCCGGTACGATGCCGCGTAGAAACCTATTAGGGGGATGAATTTAATATAACTGTCGTACCCCTAACAGGTTAGCCCGCTGCCTTCACTTCTTAGATCTTAGACTGCACCATCACTTCCATCAGGTGATATCGCAGTTAATAAAAAATAGTTTTAACAGTGGAGTTTTGCTAAAATATCTTAGTACCTAACACTATTCAGGTTACACTAGGCAAGGGGCAAAGGTTAGCACTTGTTGTAGAGGCAAATGGACCCTAATTATACTACATGTATCACTACAAGCCTCAGTACATTTTCTAATATAGATATACAAGTTACGATGGTAACGTCTTGCTGAACACTTTATACAGCACAACCATTTTGTAAATAAACTTTTACCTTTACTTTAGTAA
This sequence comes from Erebia aethiops, assembly GCA_923060345.2. Taxonomy (NCBI): domain Eukaryota; kingdom Metazoa; phylum Arthropoda; class Insecta; order Lepidoptera; family Nymphalidae; genus Erebia; species Erebia aethiops. The sequence continues at coordinate 24,884,227 of OV281083.1, read as the reverse complement.
GTAGGTAAGTAAGAATAAGTGCTATAATTATCGCTCAGAAATCTTGAATACCTACCTCTTTAGTAAATAATAGGGCAGATAGGTACTAAAAATTACTTTAAAAATATGGAAAAAAATGACACCGGGAAAGCTTTAACTAGCCAAAGGTAGTTAATTTTACACAAAGCCTTCCAGCTGTGTTTGAAACTAACTAAGTATTAAAAAAATATTCACCTCCAATTTGAGTCCGATAGTTGTGAAATTTAGTCGAGGTGGACACTGGATGCATATTGGCTGATAATCCACTACCACTACAGCCCATTAACGTCCCACTGCTGGGCACAGGCCTCCACTCTCATAGGAGAGAGGGAATTAGAGCTTAGACCCCCCACGCTGCTCCAATGCGGGTTGGCGGGCTTTAACGACTATTATCATGTTAGTGATAATAACCGGGACCGACGGCTTAATGCTCTCCGAGGCACGGGGGTGGAACACCGCCAACTTCCAACTCCGGGCTGGCACTGAGAATTTCTTAATTGAAAAACCCAATACCTAAAATTTTTATGCCCGACCGGGAATCGAACCCAGGACCTCGTGATCCGCAGGCGACTAAGCTAACCGCTAGACCAACGAGGCAGTCACGCTAGACCAACGAGGCTGATAATCATGATGATGATAAGTTGGGATAGGGTGATGCTTGCGATAGGTTAGCCGCCCAACTGTTACTTTCCTTAATAATATTATTAATACCACCACGCACTGGCTAGCAGATCTACCTACGTTTTCCTGCTTTATTAGGTAAGGTATAGAATAAACTATAGGAACTATACTATAAAAACAATGCCAGTCATAGGGACTGCCGATAGAAGTGAAAACTTATAACTTAAAATTAAAATAATATAAAATTTTCAAATGCCAATATAAAAATATTTAAAATAATTAAAATATAAACCTTGTGCCTTAGTTTCAAGGTTTAATTACGAATGTAGTACATTTATATTTAAGACCTTTTGTCTTCGTAACAACGCGAGCACGTCGGTGACGCGAATCCACAAGTTTAGGTACCCCTACCAAAAAAGCGCTCAACGCGGCTAAAGAAGTTTTCACTTCAACAAGATTTTGTAAAGTCATCAGTACAAAATTTCCCACCAGCACACAGGGTATATTATACCCTTATATAGGTACCTATTATATAGGTTATACGATTAGAAGCAGTTGGTAGTTGTAAGGTCAAGTTCATTATGCGGAACGTGTGTTAGCGGGTGCTTATCCCCTTACCCTTTGATTCTCGGTTATCTCCGCGAATGCTAAGCGATTTGTCGTCGTCCAAAATACCTATAAAGCTTTGATGTAGGTAATGTCGCGGACTGAAGTTTTAAATGGCACTAAATAATGCAGCCACTCCAAATATTTTTTTTTGTCTTAGTAGGTAGGTACATGAATGTGGCCTCCAACGCAGATAAGTTTTTTAAAAGCCCTTTATTAAAAGGTTTTATTTATAAAACCTCCTAATTTCTAAATTAGGACCCAGCAAAGTGAGGAATGATAGACTTAGGTACCATACCTAGTATAGGTAATTAATTCTTGCATTTAAATTGAAGTGCTCTCTGAGAGTACCTGCTGTCTTGTTATGTAACGTATAGGTAATTATTTGATCAGTATGAAATATATATCGCATAAACTAAAATATAACATTTAATTAGGTAGGTCCATCTGTTTCGAGAAAACTGCACCACAAATACCTAGCGCATTTTCACTCGTCTTATCTAACACTTTTACAATTGGTAGATAGGTACCAAACTTAACCAAATTATGTACTTAGGTAATTTTCTTCACAACTGTACATTAAGTCCAGGACTTCAGTCCAAGTATGTGACATTTCCCTGAATCCACTATATCTAAAAGGTTACCTCAAAGCTTGAGTTAACGTTAAAGGTTACATTGGGACTTACAAATTTAATACTTTAGCGATGGCGTCAATTACTAGTATTGTTTCAATAAACCGTACATCTCTATTGTTACCACATCATTTGTTGGCCACATCTGTATTGTTTTACAAAGATTCTAGTTTAGTAGGTAAATACAAAATACATTGGTAAGTATCTATAACTATCGACTAGAAATAATCGGTTGCTATATAAATTTAATAAATAAACAGCTTATAATTATTGCTTCTTGTAGAAAAATTTGTAGACATAAGTATTCCATAAAATTTCCATTCAACATTAATTTGAGTAATATCTACTTAGATATTAAATTTTAAAAAGCTCTTAAACTACGACTTACGAGGCCGCCTATGCCAAAGAGACCTAGATATAAGATAGCATAGGTACATGGTGAGTCTGGAAAGATGAAAATTCCAATATTTAAGTATCTTTGAACTTAATGCAGGCCAATTTGTGCCGTACTACCACCATAACAGATTTTACTGAGAAACCGACAAAAAATTAGAGGCTCAAGATCCTTTTGCATCCTGCGCTCGTCGTCACCTTAGTAGCAGCACAGAATACTTACTTGGACATGGACTGCGCACGTTTAACGTTTAGTGACGAGACCCGTGTAGTACCTAGTACCTACCTAGTATTCCAATCGGAATAAACCCCAACCAAGACCTATTCTCAAGAAATTGTAAATTCCACTCCACCTGTACGTATGCTTACCGATACCGGTTAAATATCTGTTCAACCTTAACCGCTAAACGATTAAGGCCTTATCTGCAGCAATAATTCGAATCGAAACTTAATACACTACATTTTCTTACATTGCCTTATCAATTGTGAAATAATTTTCACATACAAGGCACATGGGTCCGCGGCACTACTTAATATAAACATTAAACTTTAGTGGTCCCCATTCCCCGTTCCTACTAATGGGCAAAGCATGTAACTAAGTCGTAGGTACTGTGATATGCGATTCTTTCCTACAATAAAATTGGATTTAAGCAAATAATCATGCTTCATGCATAGCGTATCATTATACCTATCCACAGGTCTTGCTAGTTGTATTATCTAGATGACCAAGGGACTGACTCATCTTTGCGCAACGAACGAGCTTAAGCCATTAAGCAATTAGGAATGTTTAATATGCTATTTTTATGGCAAAGCTAAAATAAAACGCCATCATTGAACAGTCATCGCTGAAATCACTCACCAAGAAACATTTAAGTTATCCATTCCAAGTTCCAGCCAGTTTATTTTAACAAGATTGGTTTGTGCTTGACGACAATCAAGCTTTCAGGTTTAAGTTTAGATTGTAGCGCACTTGACTAAAAGATGTCTACTTATTTTTCAGGCAGGTAACACAAACGCCGAAAAGGCATTCCCATAATAGTTTTTCACTCCAATAATTACTTAATCAAATTGTTTGTGAACAGTGAACCAGAAGCAGCGGTGATGAAGGCAAATCCATGGCTCTACCATTACTACGCTGTTCAATCCAAACTGCATTATGGATTGGCGTATGAAGCAGCGACCAGAATGTACGGTCCCCCACCACCTGACATTCAGGTGTATCCTCCAACTATGCAGTACACAACGGCACCACCAGTATGTCTAAATGGAAACCAACCAGTGATGATGCCGAACGCTGGTCTACAACCTCATATTCCTCCACATCTAACACCAATACATTACGCTTATGAGAGACATGACAACTTACCAGTGGACTACTCAGTTTCATTGCAGGAAAACAGGTAGGACGCTTCAAAATTTTTTGTTTTCTCTATTTATTAGATTAAATCTTTAATTGAATTGACACAAAACCCGTAGTGTAACATTAGCTATTTATTTCAGAGCATACCACAATCTACGGATTGAAGAAACGAGGTCCCAGTCTAATGCGAAAAGGAAAGGAAAACAGTCTGGAGAAAAGACGCCTATAACTAATTTGTCACCACGTTTCTCATCTAATACCGGTGGAGATACTTTAGTAGCAGTTGCGGCGACATCGATAACTACGCGAAGGCCAGGCACTAAGAACATTAACATGACGGAAACAGAGATGATGGATCAATGGAATCCCAGTCCGACCTGGTCCGAGTCCGCCTTGCAAAAGGTCCCGGACGTTTGTCAACAAGATTTAAGTCCTTACGTGACAACGACTCCTCCAACCCCTTCTGGCACCCCGTCAGCTTACTCTCAAAACTATAACCATACCTTTGTATTCGACTGGTCGCCAGAACAATACGTTCCTCATACTAACAATAGATGTAGTACAATAACAACGGAAAGTTCCTATCAGCAAACTTGGAATAGAAATCAAAGAACGACGTTCGCCAGCAATGGCGAAAACTTGGTCGATGAAAATTGTAATCCTAATAGAATAAGTTTACCAATGAGGGTTAGTCGAACGCCTCCAGATCATATTACTAGAGATGGAGAAAGCCTTAGAAGGCAAATGGGTAAGTAAATAAAACACGCAAAAGGTCATTATGTTCTTACTATTGATTCGGTCATAGTATGGATCATTAGATTTGATCATAACCGTACAACTAAATCAATGAAGATCCCCAGGTCTTCATTGATTTTTATGGTTAACTAGCTGACGCCCGCGACTTCGTACGCGTGGATCGAGGTTTTATGGTTCCCGCGGGAACTCTTTAATTTTCCGGGATAAAATGTAGCCTATGTGTTATTCCAGACTGTAATCTATCTCTGTGCCAAATATCATCCAGATCCGTTCAGCCGTTGGGGCGTGATTGAGTAACAAACATCCATCCATACATCCATACCGACATCCATACCTACATCCAAACTTTCGCATTTATAATATTAGTAAGAAGTAAGATACCACAGGCAAAATCTAAATAACTAGCTATACGCGTAGGTACGCTAAAATACTTAATTAACTACCTAGTTACTTAGTAAATAAATAAACATTTTACAACGTAGGTATTAAGGTTTAAGAAATTAAATATCACTTGCTTCAAACGGAGAAGGAAGGAAGGTTTACCCGAGAGTTCCTCATAATGTTTTCGAAGGTGTGTGAACTCTGTAAGTCCAATCTGCATTTGGTTAGCGTGGTGGACTATAGCCAAACCTTTTGTCATTCGAAGTTGAATTGAAGATGACTATAGTAACTACTTAGGCGCTTACCTACCTAGAACAATATGGAGAATAATCAAAATTTTTATTTTTATGACTTTGAATAACCTTACCTCTCTGTTTCAGATCACCCTCACCCGGATTCACCAGGTGCCAAAAAGCCTGCGTTATAACTGTAGTTAAATTAATTTAATAAAAATATACTGTTAATATTATATTAGTGTAATGTTGTTACCCTATACTCGTAGGTAATAAAATAAATAAATGCCCAATGCACACGAGGCGGTTACCCATCGAGCGGCCAGCCGTGCGATTGATCGCGAGTCATTGACCAAGTAAAAAAAAACAATTAAAAAAAATTGGAAGTCATAGGGACTACCGATAGAAGTGAAAACGAATATGAATTAATTGTTACTATGTTTTTTTTAATCTTTTTTTATTTTTATTTTATTTTAATTAAAATTATTAAAATATATGTAACACCTTAAGAGGCCGGGGAACGCCTCTCGTAACTTCTATTCGAACCGCAGATATAAATTTGCCGGTATATTGATATCTCTATTTGCCTGATGACACCTGATCCCGTACAAGCGCGATAGCAATATGAGCGTACAGAATTTGTTATACATTTAGTCTTGTTCCGTGAATACCAAAAATGATGAATGAAAAATTGTTGTGTTTTTAACTTCGTGTTGTTATTCTGTAACTTGACAATATAGGCTATATTCCTGATCAATTAGTACATGGGATATCGTTGGTTTTAATATGAAACAAATAAGGAGAAAACATGTCATTTATGTCGTAAATGTACATTTAATTTTGGGAAAGTATTTTGAAAAAATAATTATCCAGGAACCTAGATAAATACAAGTTCAATCTAAATAATCGCATAATATGGTGGCAATTCGCCCTCCGGAGCCGCCTTAACAATAAGGCATTAAATATTAATTTCAAATGTAGTACCTATGTAATGTAGTAATGTAATTTTGGTGTTCGCGAGCATGTCGATTGTCGCTGTTCACGAGCATAACGGTCACGCGAATCTACATTTTTATCCCTACCAAAAAGTGCTCAACGCGCCTAAAGAAGTTTTAACTAAGTAGGTAGGTAGGTACTGGTTAGCCGCGCGGTTTTTATTTCCACTTTGCGTTATCCAGTTCGCAGATGAGCAGCTACAATGCATTGCCCTTCTTTCCACCTGAAGACAAGAGGCTATTCAGAAAGCTGGCTGCACGATGGGTACCCCCAAATTTGTGTGCACGATAAAGGCCTGGACAGACAACAGGCCCATGTCGTGCGTCTTCGTTAACATACCCTGGATCTGTCCAAGACTAGTGGTAAATATTCTGGAACTCTCCTGTGATCTATGTATTTTTAAGAATTTGTAAAATAGATTTAACTTGTACAAATACCTATACCATCACATCAAATGTGATTATTCATATAGTTAGAAAAATGTATATTTTGTGTAAATAATTAAGGAAAACTATTGTATGATTAAAGTACAGTAAACTTACTTATTGACAGTTGAGAATACCAGTATTTTGTGTATATTTGCAACCTTGTTTTCTAAGGCCATGATTACATATTTTGTAAGTTTTAGTCACGAAAGTCGCCTACATGCATAACTAACGGTATGTAAACAGTCTTGTTAATTGCGTATCGTATGCATACGTTGGTTATGTAAGTTAATTACGTATGCCACTTACATATGTAAATACTTATAAGTGTAATTGCGGCCTAACAGTAGGTAGATGCGCGCGAACAGTGGCGTTTGTGTAAATAGGTATTATATTTTGTCAGAAAGTTGCTTGTGGGCACGCACTCCAAGTTTCCTTTATAAGTACATTGAAAAGAAGTCAAACTATTAGGTACAGGGTGACTATGCAGTTGTTAAATAATAAAAAAATGTTGTTAGTTTAACAAGCTACCTACTAAGTATATTAAACTAGCCTAGATCATAAAATGAGATGTTTTTTAAATGTAAAATTATTAAATACCGAAATCGGTCTTTTGCATCATGGTGACATCATGGTGATTAGTTATTTAGTTAAATTGCAAATCCAAGTTTTATTTACAGCATTGAAAAATCAAGAAACTAACTATACTTACCTACCTACCTACCTAGTCTGTTTAATGAAATATTGTATATTTTTCAGTGGTTCATTCCTAGTTCATCTGGGGATACCCATGACCCAAAAAAAATTTTAAATAATCGCCATTTTGCAGTATCAGCTTTCAGTATGTAGACATACAGTATTTAAATGTTTTAAGCTTTTTTTTGTATATTTTTCTTAGTTTGTATTTTGTTACTGTAAAATATTATACATTTCATGTTATCCATCCGTCCACAATCAAATATTTTAATATTACTTAAAATTGTTGAATATAATTTACCTGACTTTAAAAAGCTGGGTAACTTTGTAAATTAATTTAGTTAGAAATTGCCGGCTAAGTATTTGATTAAGAAAATCAGCAATAAAAGAAATGATAATTTAAACTGCCTTTCATTTTTCATAAAGAATTTATTATTCTATATTCACTGTAAAGTAACTACCTACTTATATAATTTTATAAAATATGTTAAGATAAAATCCTACATCTAAAATAAAACTTATTTACTCAGGCCTAAGGTGCATATTTCTTAACAAACAAAGATCTCTAGCTGTATCTTTCCTACCATATGGAGTCGACAAATCATACAATCTTAAAATAAGTCCAATGTTAAAGTTATCAGGAAGTGCCTTAATTAATGTGGATACAATTTCACTGGGCATCTTCTGCAATACAACTTGTGCTCTTTCTTGACCACACTGGACTGCGTACAAAAGAAATTCAAATATAAATTGAGTCTGTGGTGTCACTTCACCATTCTTTCCAGCTAATTGTAAAAAAGATTTGTACAGCATTTCTAAGGCTGACTGGAGAGGTTCCTTTATTGTTAAGCTAGAGCTCAGTCCTTGAGAGTAGTACATAGATGTGTCAGATGAATTATCATTCAGTCTTCTTAATTTACTAGAAGCACTCATTTCTATGTCTTCTGAATCATCATGGCGACGTTTTCTTGAAGTATGAACTCTATTTGACATGCTATTTTCAAGTGCTGCATATATGCTATACACTGAAAGTTTTGCCAAAACAGCAGACTGGGGCTCTACTAAGTCTTCACATAACTTAGCATTATAAAGATACTGAGGAAGGACATGTAATAAGAGAGCTTCAGTACACTTTTCTATATCAAAATAGAACATTGCCAAGACAATATCCACAGATCTATCTAAATCATCCTGATAGCGGAACTTCAGAGTTTCTTTGACTAAATTGGTCACAAACCACACTGGACCCGCAGTACTGAAAAGGCTCTCAACGGTAACTGTAGCATCAATGTGTAAGTATCCTCTAATTTTAATATCTTCCCACACAGATTGCAACTGTTCTAGCATTGGTTGCCTAGATATGATGCTATGAGAAAATGGCATAATTTTAGATTTAGTTATTGATGGAGGCTGAATATCAAACTGCATCTTCCGAATTATCTTACACATTAACACAGCCCGCTCCTTAAAGTTATCTATCTGTGCCATTTCAACATCGGTTGGTGGTGTTAAAAACTGCTGAACCATATTCAATGGCTTTATAAAGGCATCCTGGTGTACAACATTGATGTAGGAACATAGCCAAACTGAAGCACACACTGCTAATGAAGCCATCTTCTGCCTCAAAGAGTCCAACATGCGTTTAACATCTGCAGCTGAAATAGAGCCTTGTTCCCAGGCAAATAAGATCTCTTTTATAACCCCAGTAACATTCACACACAGATCATGCGGTTTCAAATTTGTATTCTTGAAATCAAAGTCGGGAGCACTAAGGTGGTGAATAAAAATATCAACCAACTGCATTTCACATTTTTGCAAAATCTGGTCAGGTGATTTGTGAACACCTTTCTGTGCCATACACTCTCTTACCCACTGTTCAAAAAAGGAGTCACCATTTTCATCCAGCACTGCATCAGCACCATAATCTTGTACAATAGAGCAAAGTATCAAAAATGAAATGTCAAATATGTAAACTTTTGACTGTAATGCACCCTTCTCACTTGCAGCAATCAGAGCAAATTCATTAAACTTTATCAATCTGGATACAAATAGTTTTAATTTACCTTCAACTGTGGCAACCGCTAAAATTGTGTCTAATGTAGTTCCACCAACAATTTGGCAGAGCATTGCATAAAGGGATTCCTGGGTTTTGTGAGAATCTCCTCCCATTGTTTTGAGAATTCCTGCTAAGGTGGGTTCTGCACGAGTTATGAATGATGGTACAGATCCTTGCAAACCTGTAGGCTCAAGCTTTTGTAGTTTAATATCTTTATTCTCTCTTTTCTGCTTGAAATAAGAAAATTGGCTTTCTGATACAACATTCAACTTCACTAACGGTTCCAAAAGAGATACAATACTGTTGCAAGAGTTCTTGGCATCAACAACATCAAGCAAAGGAGTTGATTGTAGAAGTTTTTCAAAAGCTTCTACCACTTCCACAGAATACTCTCCATCTTTATTCAGTGTTCCACACATACTGTGTATGTAATTTATGAGCTGTGGTAATTTAAGAAATGTAAAGGCAGCCCACAAGGCTTGCTTGGATGCATCCTTACTCGCATCATTTAGAGATATGAAACATGCTCGAATTACTTCACTAAAGAGTCTAGATAAAGGGTAACTTTTAATCCTTTGTATCATAATCAACTGACTCGACAGTTGTTGCAACTCAGCGCTAGGGTTGGCCAAAACAGTCACAGCTATCAAGGCTTGTAAGCAATGAGTAACAGTCTCTGGTTTATTGTTTAATGGAGCTACTTTATCAATATCCATGTTACAGATCCTTTGCAATGTATCATGTATAGTTACGGGAGCTTTGAACTGAGTGTTCATCATCATAAAAGCAGTGATCTCTTGACATTTCTTTGTAACCTCATTATACTCATCAGGGTCATGTTGCTTAGCTAAATAAAACATAGCTAATAGAAAATCCGAATGAACAATAGAGTTGAGAAGCAATGTTGACTTTTCCAAGAGTTCCTGACTCTGAATTGGATTTGATGATGGGTATTTGCTTAGTGAATAATGGTATACCTGGAGCAGCCACAGAATAATAGAGGAGACTGCAAAAGTGAGTATTTCTTCTTCCATCTTACTTCGACATGTTATACTGTCAAGGAAACCTTCTAGAAACTCTAGTAAGCTAAGAATGCAATGTGGTTTGTGAAAAGCGTCGAATTTCGCTATTCTCTGCAGCACTGCTGCATAGGACACTAAGTGCGAAGCCAAGGAGTGTTTCAAGTATGAAATAACTAATTGGTTAGCTCCACAGCCTACCATGGCTTGTTGGAGTATACAATCTGCTAGGTTATACAAATCTCCACTTACACCTCTGGGTAGAATAGTCTTAATGTTGATGCCCCACTGTATATCGGTCCATCTTTCACGCCACGCTTTCAATATAAGAGCCTTCAGAGAGCTAGTTTTACTTGTAATTTTTGATGCATCCATTTCACTTAATTTTGTTTAAAAGTTCACTGAACAGAAGAATGTTTCATCACGTAGTTTATCCGCTTACACAAAACTCACATATATTCAGTACCTCCAAAAGACTATTCAAGAGAAAATTAAATAAAACTCACAGGAATCGTAGACGTAAAAATTAAAATAGATTTTTGTTACACAGAAACCCAAAACAAATACAAATTAACTTTGCTCCTGCTGTCAATGTCAAAATTTCAATTTGGCGAACTTGAATTTATTAGTGAATATTTCACAGATATTTTTTAACATTATTATAAAATTATTGTAGTGTAATTTATCTGTATTAAATTATTTATAAAAACATGACCTATATAATTTTAACTTTTAACTGAAAAATCGTATTTTTTACGAGACAAAAATACAATGCAACAAAAACCAAACGCAACTAGAAAAACTTCAATGTCAATAGTTGTCAGTTTCACTGTCAGTCCCACCGACCAGAAAAAAAAGGTCAGTCAGTTTGTCAACGTCAAAACCACATGTTTGATGTAAATACTAAATATTTACTACAAATTCCTCCAACCTATAACTATAATATAAATTAGCTAATAGCTACATTAAAAATGAGTTTTAGAAATTACAAGGAAAAGATAGATGAAGGTGATACAGTGATTCTTTATCTAAGTAACAACCTCCACGCTATAGAAGTGAGACCAGAAATTAAAAACAAAAAAGGTGAAATGGTTGAGAATGTTTACCAAACAACTTTTGGTGCACTTAAGGTTAGAAATCTTATAGGATCTGACTATGGCAGCAGAGTAAGTACATAATTTTATAAGTCTTTATAGTATAAATGTTGTATAAATCCATGTGAATAGCTCAGATCTACCAAGCAACTTCGGTGAAAATTAAGGTACTTAACTATAATTCCGATAGATTTTTCTGAGATATGCAGTCAGGCTATCTCAAAGTATCTTTCTTTGAGTACTTACTTAATTAGTTAAAAAGTATTGTCATTTCATATCAAACCATTGATGGCTCACTACTGAGCAGTGAGCACAAGCCGCATCTCAGAATGAGAAATGTTCTCAAACTGCACTTGGCCAGTGTGGTGGACAAAACCCTTATATTTATAAGCGTAGACCAGCAATGGGTTATGGTAATGTGGCTCAATGAGCACAAGATCTCTGAGCTAAGATTTAAGACTTGTGCTGTCCATTTCCATAGGCAAGTACTTAGTGTTAAAAAGGGATAGAGATATATTTAGATCTGTCATTTTAGTTTAGTTTAGAGATCATGGACAATGGAGCTGGCCATCTACTAATAAGTAATATTATAAATGCGAAAGTTTTGATGGATGGTTGGATGTTTGTTTCTCAATCTCTCCAGAACAGCTGAACGGATCTGAATGAAATTTGGCACAGAGATGATAGATTATAGTCTGGCTACACATAGGCTACTTTTTATCCCAGAAAATTAAAGAGTTCCTGCTGGAACCAAAAAAACCTCAATCCAGGTTGACGAAGTCGCGGGCATCAGCTAGTAATGTTATAAAATTATTCAGGTTGAGCTATCCAAAGGCTGGGGTCATGTACTGCAACCAACACCAGAGCTGTGGTCACTGACTTTGCCACATCGGACACAAATCATTTATACTCCGGACATTAGTATGATACTTATGCAGCTTGATTTGGTTCCTGGATGCATTGTACTTGAGGCTGGTAATTATTCAAAATTATAGATTAGGTATTATAGTTATTAAGTTCTACTACCAAATTAGTATTACTAAATAATGTTTGATGAATTTAACTTACTATAATATTTTGTTAATGATAGGCATACATCAATGATGATAGGTAATGCTGTTTAAAAAAACAAACTCTGAGTAAGCTCTGAATAATTTGATGTTTTGACATATGCTGCATACAAATTCTGTAAAAAAATTAAATGTATTCCTAGCTTAAATGTTATTTGTGTTTGGTGCAATTGGTACTAAGCAGGTAGAAAAACCAGAACACGTTGCTTAAAATTATTAAGTGCTTAGATAATATAATAATTTATCGAAACAGATTTGTGTGTATAATGTTAGTACCTAAGTATATGTACGTAGGTAATAAAGGTCTCCAATAAACACACAGTGGTATTTTTCTTCAACTTCATGTTTTTAAGTAGTTACCTTCTTTATAATTAGTATTTGCATAACAGGGACCGGCAGTGCATCTTTAACACATGCTCTGATTCGCCGCATACGACCACACGGGCATGTCTACACGTTTGATTTCCATGACCATAGAGCAAAACTTGCGCAAGAAGAATTTGAAGAGCATGGACTTGCAGAATTTGTCACGGTAAGAATTTAGGCACATTTTATGCATAGGACAAATCATTTTTTTTTAATTTTTTTTTTATCCACTACAAGGTAGCCCTTCATCTCTTTCATCTAGCTAATTCTGTTCACAGATTGCCACACACTACTATAACGTAACATGTTTGGTATTTTTTTCTTCCTCTACAAGTTACCCCTTGATTACAATCTCACCTGATGGTAAGTGATGATGCAGTTTAAGATGGTAGCGAGCTAACCTGTTCGGGGTATGGCAGTTATATTAAACCCATACCCCTATTCGGTTTCTACACGGCATTGTACCGGAATACTCAATCGCTTGGCGGTACGTCTTTGCCGGTAGGGTGGTAACCGGTAGGGTGGTAACTAGCCACGGCCGAAGCCTCCCAACAGACTAGACCAGAGAAAATTCTGAAATTATAAATCCCAAAATTGACCTTACCGGGAATCGAACGTTAAATGTTCGCTGAAAGTCTTTCAGCAGCCGCGTTATGAATAAGGGTCCCAGATGGGTTCGAAACTAGTCAGGCAATTTTCCGACATAGCACGTGAGTTTAAACGGAGTTATTTATGATTAAAATACAACTTTAATTCTCTTACAAATAGGCTCGCCACAGAGATGTTCTCGAAGATGGGTTTGGAGATGAGCTTAACGGGAAAGCTGATGCAGTGTTCTTGGATTTACCTAAACCTTGGGCAGGAGTCCCTCATGCTGTTGCCGCAATGAAAGATGACGGTGAGTGCTTTGATTAGAACTAGATATACGGAGACATTCTAATTATAACCTTACGGAAAACTATCTGATGCCCGCGACTGTGTCCGCGTGATTATTTCCACGAGAACTCCTTAATTAAGCGAATATCCTTCCCTCACATAACTTATGACTGTACCAAATTTCATCGAAATTGGTTGAAAAGATGGGCCGTGAAAGCATAACAAACAAACAAACTCACATTCGCATCTTTAATATTAGTAATATATCATTATAAAGCTGCGATTGAGTTGTATTGTTCTCAAATAAGCAGCAAGCTCGGCTTGTAACTCCTTTCGGACATATTTAAAGCATACAGAAAGTAAAAATCGATTCGATAAAAAAGCATCGAATAAAAATTGCTATCAGGTTTTTGCATACCGACTAATTGCTGCATTGTATTCTTAAAAAATCTATTAATCAAATGACTTTTCAAGTAACCATACTAATCCATACTAATATTATAAATGCGAACGTGTCCCTGTCTGTCTGCTTGTCCGTCTATCTGTCTGTCTGTCTGCTACGCTTTCGCGGCCCTTTCTAGTCTATGATAAATGTGTCTATTGGTGATTTTTTCGCCTCTATTGATAGGTATGTGTAGGTAAGTATATATCAAATCCGTTAGTACCTAAGTAAAACGATATAATTTGTTTAAAAACCCAATAGGACTCGTTAGTAATTAAGCTATAGTCAATTAAAATGATGAGACTAACATACACAGATATGTTTGTATTAATAACAAGACGCAGCCCGCGACTTCGCCCGCGTGTATTTACAAACCCTGAGGGGTTTAATGTTTCAAACAATCATACCACATGGTACGTGATAACTGAGATAGTTTCAATGTTACACTCCACTAAATTACAATACATGAAACAAATAACATATTTTGTAAACTAAGCTAAACATATCATCTAGATAGATAAACTATCGCAGCAGGAAACCACAGATCCTTATAAATCGACAGAATCGATTGCAATCTGATTACCCAGTGTCGATTATTCCGATCCGCTTGTAAGTTATTCGATTCCATTCATTAAACATGCTAGTGCCAAACTAGATAACGAATTTAAAATCGATTCATCCAGTTGCGGGCCGTTTAACCTATGTTACAATAGGGCTGTCAAAATTTATATTATTTTTTAACTTATTAAATCCGAGATAGGGAACTGGTAGTTCTTCTAAACATATTTAATTGTAGTCTGTATTATCAAAATAAAATCGTCACCAAATACTGTCAGTTTGAAAAGTGATATTAGTTAAACGTAAGCCTCTTTAGGAATGACTTTAAAACTGTCGAATACTAACTTCACTCAGTGCAAGTCTTTAGTATTTAGTGTCTAATTTTTTAAATTTTGTCCACTGTCCACATCAAAAACACACGTAGGTCCTTGGAAGATTCCAGAAATAGAAGAGCTCTAAAGTGCACTAAAATATGTATTTGCGCTGCGACTTGTTTAGACTTCTAGGTTTAAAACCAAACTGAATATATGGAATTCATTTTACCCAATTTTTTATGGCAAACATATAAGAAATTGTGCTGGTAAATCGCCAACCCTATTTAACACTGTGTCTAATTGGTAGATCCTTATAAAACCCCGATTCGTATCTCGTGCCTACGCCGCCGGTCACAAACCAATGACACATTTAGTTATTTCTCCACGGACGCTGCTAGTTGCCCTATTGTTGGATGACAGCGACTTTTTACCAGGTGATCTAATATACTATTGTAGTTGAACGCTTCTTTTTTCTGCAATGGAATAGCCAACTGGTTTATAAACCTGTCCAAATCATAGTATACATTAAGTATATTATGAGCGCTACTTTATGCTTTTGTTATTTGGACGAATAAATTTTGTTAGGCACGAAAGTCTGGGAAAAGCTAATAATAATTAACAGAAACTGATAGAGAAGACACGTGGGAAAAGGGTGTACAGTCGATTTGTATGTTTCATGGTGATGCATGGTTTTGTATAGCGGCAAGCGTATGTTCAGCTTTGCATTTTGAGTTCGCGTTATTGTTAAAACCTCTATAGTCTATAGCAGGGGTCGCCAAATGGCGGACCGCGGTCCGCATCCGGACCGCCGACCCATTTTATGCGGACCGCGAGAACACAGTAACTTAAATCATTGCTTTCTTAACGGATACTTTTAAACATATCAATGACCTGAACCTTAAACTTCAAGGCAAGGGAAAGCTGGTATGCGAGCTCATGTCAGATGTCAAAAGTTTTTCTCGAAAACTTGATCTCTTTATTAATGATCTTGGAAATGAATGCTTACACTTCCCCAATTTAAATAAAATAATCAGCAGTGAAAACGAGACTGACGTCGGCCAATTCAAGACGTTCATTACGGATCTTAAATCGGAATTTCAAAAAAGGTTCGCAGATTTTAAGAAAATTGAGAATGTTGTAGAAATCCTCAGCAGCATTTACTCTCTGCATCCTGATGGTGATTGGAGCAATGAAGCTGCAATTGTTTTCGTAAGTGATAAAGCTACTCTGCAGATGGAAATGATCGATTTCCAAGAAAACACAGTTTTAAAACACAAACATGCGGAAGTTTCCAGTGAAGAGTTCTGGATAAAATTTGTGTGTGGTAATAAATATCCAGAATTACAAAAATTAGCTTTGAAACTTCTTACTTTGTTTGGATCGACATATATTTGTGAAGCAGCATTTTCGAAGATGAAGTTCATTAAGAATAAATTTCGATCTCGACTTACTACTGAACATCTCCAGGATTTAATGTCAATAGCTTGCACCAATTTTACTCCAAACTTCAGACAGATAATTCGCAACAAAAAATGTAATTTTTCGCATTGATACCTATGTAACAAAATACCTTTGTTATTTCCTTAATTACATTTGTTCAATAAATATTTTTTCTTATAAATAAAATGTGCGGACCACAATGGTCATTTCATTTCTTAAAACGGACCCCGAGAGAAACTAATTGGAGACCACTGGTCTATAGGTTTAAAGAAAACTCAGCTTTCGCCTCGCAGACTGTAGCGGTAGAAAGAAACAAGAAGTGTTCCTACCATAGCTACTTACTATTATAAAAGATGGTATAATAAAAATGTTTCAAAAAATATTCGTCTGTTTTATCGGCGCTCATGTTGGTCAATAAAACCATCCATGGAATAGAAATCGAATTTGAAACGGCCTATTACTCCCATTACAATCATATTCATGGGTAAGGACCATACGACGTCATTATGGTATTACCAATATGGATAATAGTTTTATTTGTTCGCAATTTACGCATTACCAACTCCAGATGCGTATACGCGCAATAAACAAAAGTAAACTTTCAATATTATTTTAGTAGAGTTATGAATTAAAACATTAAGTATTTGTTTTTATTATTAAACTAGCTGACCTGCCCAGACTTTTTTTTACTACAGCATTTACATATTATGTATTTTAATATTATGTATTTTAAATCTACGTTTTATGTAGTCACTAGCTAATTCCCGCGATTTCGTTTCAGATTTTTTAGTTCCCGCGGGAACTATTTAATTTTCCACGATAAAAAGTAGCCTCTGTGTTATTCCGGACTTGAATCTAGGTACCTATCTCTGTGCCAAATTTCATCCAGATCCGATCAGCTATTCTGTAGTATATTATAGTATAAATAGCCATAATATTATATCTAGTATAAATTAGCTAACTACCCGTTGAGGAGATCCGCCCGCCATCTCTGATCTTTTCGTCAGATCTTCATGAAATTAACATGAGACCTGCCTTATGCTTTAAGAATCCTTGTAATGAAAAAGAAAAATTGTTAAAATCGGTTACCTAGATTTATAAGTTTAATATGCAGAACACTATTGTGCTACAAAACAGCAAGGATATCTATCTACCTATTACCTAAACGAATTAATAATAATTAGGTATACTCGTATAGACGCTTGCCCCAGCGAATTTGTTTCTGGCAATGTGAGCAATCCGACTTTATCGTTGACTTTAAAATAAAATAATCGTTTCTGTTTGTCGTTTATTCGTTAGCGTGCGTAAACTAAGTTCAATGTATTGGGATCGAGAGAAATACATGGACTCAATTACGGATGCGCTAACGCACCGCGCTCACAAGTCACTATGGTAGGATGACCACAAGTAATTCAGATGCTGGAAGGAAAAGGAATATAAGGGGCTACGTAGTTGCTTCGCAATTTCGTTTAATACATAATATCGATATTTGTGTCGTAAGAACAAATTTTTGACGGTTGATACCCCTGATAAATCACAGGAATGTTTTCCTTTTCGAAGATTTTAAGTAGTAAATCTTATGTATATGTAGGTATGTACCTTTTGGGATTTTCTGACTAGAAATTCTCAGTCCTAGCCCGGAGTTAATATGTTGGCGGTCCTGCAGCCCCGTGCCTTGGACAGCATGTTAAGCCGTCAGTCCTGGTTATTATCACTAACATGATAATAGTCGTTAATTGAAGCAGCGTGGTGGGTCTAGGCTGTAATTCCCTCTCTCCTATGAGAGTGGAGGCCTTTTTTTTTTGCTGGAAAAATGCATTTACGCATCCCGCACAAGGCGGGTATGTGGGACTCACAGATGGAAGCAGAATACCCACATACTAAAAACCAGCGCCCAGCAGTAGCCTGTAGTGGTGGATTCTTATACCTAAGGCCTAGTTTCCTTTTCGAAGTCTCTGTGCCTAAGTAGGTACTTCTAATTGAGCTCCGTCTTAATGGCTAAAAAGCAATGCCTTAGATTCCATTCCATAGATAAAATGAAATGCTAACATTTTTTTTCTCTTTAACGGATTGTAACGTTTGAAAGAAAACAATTTTGACCATCTTGAACATAAAATTAACTTTTCAGACATCTTGAAACAAAACTTTCATACCTAATCCCTCTACGATAGCGCGTCGATTGGGATCCGTCTGGTTTTCTTCATCCTTCCTTTATGTATGTCGATTTAAAAAAAGGTCGCACTATTAAAGAAACTGTAAAGAATATAATGCAGAAACTTTAGAGACGGACATTTCCCAGATAGTGGAGTCTTTTCTGCGATAGCTGAAATGTGGTCAACCTATACGTATATATTTCAACGGAGAAATTGAACGAATTATTGAGCTAGAATTGTAAAATAAAATACAGAATCTTGAAATGTTTACTAAGCTTTTGAAGAATGAAGACTTGAAAAGAGAGGAGAGAGTTATTCTCTTCAAGTAGGTATTAACTGATTTCTTGCAAACGTTTCTTGACCTACTGATTCTTCAATATTAATGGCAACGTACATTTATTAAAATTGCGTGAATGAAGACCTACGGCAATTAGAAAAGTTTTTGGAAGAAAAATTTAAAAGAGAATACCGCTAAAGAGCACAGGACCTATTATATAATTATGTTTGAAACTCTCATAGCTTTAGTTTCTACGATACCGATAAGAAATATTATAATAAATTATATTTACCTACTGACATTTGAAAAATGTCATTTTTTAATAAGTGTGTTTTGATTTTGACTAAAAAGTTGAATAAGTATTACTTAATTATGTTTTTAAAGTAAGCCATGTTAGATAAATATGTTACTGAGTGGTAGAAGCACAGCATACTAACTATCACTTCGTAGTAGAAACTTTCCGAAGAAAATTTAATTTTACAACTTTCACTAGGACCTTTCCGTCACGTAAAGTCACTCTTTGTAATATGAGCAGATATATTAGTACCTACATATTGAAAACCTACATAGATAGATGTGTATGGAACATACTTCCACGTTCTGTTTCATATGAGAATAATGAGCGCGCAAATAGGTGTAATATACTATTGACGTAATCCTCATACGTAACACTTTGCATTATAATATGACGAAGGAAGATGTACGACAATAATATATCCACGAGAAGTTTTGCAATATTGTAATATCTTAATAATGGCTTACACTAAATGAAAATGGTGTAGGCATTTCTCATAAAGGCATGATTTGATAAAACGATCTAGTTATTGTTGTTAAAACTACCTTTGTTTTCAAAATTATCAGGAAATATTATTCTGAAGGAATAATGATTGCAGATAGTCTTTCGGTTGCCTTTCCACCGGAAAACGTGTACGAGTATTTGCAGCCAGGGATCAAATTATGCTTCCCAATATGATATTGGCATTTTTGTTATTATAAGTACTGGAATTATCGTAGGATCTCGACAGTCATGCTGCATTTGAACTGCGTTTATTTGATATAACTGCAACAGTTTGCAGACTGCAAATTGGTCGGCATATCCAATGCAGTTGAGTCTCCTGCACTTTTGCAGTACAAATACAGATCATTTGTCTTAACACTTATTGAGCTATAGAGATCCAGAGAAGAATCTATGTTGGTAGTTCTTAAATTCTGCCGGCCTTGTTCTTTTGTTCGAGCTCGAGATTTTTGCACAATTTATTGTGAAGCCTCGTAACAACGCTTGTCTCGACTCTCGGCTGACTTTTTATCTTCTCATAGGTTAAGTACAGTGTGTCGAAATTTGCCTGAGCTTTCAAATACCAAGTCTTTTGTTGACAACTCGAACAATATTACGGCAACACCGAGCCATGTCACTCACTCCATAACTCCATACATATCTGATACAATGGATCTGTTAAATATCTCAACTGTATCAACAGCCATATCTAACAACACTTTTAGTTCGAATCATGATTTCTATAGGTTTATTTATCACCCGTCGACCGTTGTCCAAATATGTCTTATTAATAAATGGCTGAACACATTTAGTGATGTGTTAGTGTAACAATAGTCAAAAAAATGTACGCTCTGTTCTCATTGTAAACCTCATTGGTGGTTCATAAGTGTGTTAATTATGTTCCTTTTTGTTATGTTTTCCTGTTGTTCATTCTTTGTCTAAGATTTTGAATATGTTGTCATTTATCTTTTAATATTTCGTTTTTCAGTTTACATAAAAATATTCTCGTCTTTGTCTAGAACTAATTCGATGATCCGCTCAGATTTGGATCATCTTATCATTCTCAAAATGATCATTCATCAGTAGCAAAAAAATTTGTATTGAAGACTCCCAAAGTTCCAAACGGAATGTTTCCCAAATATATTACTTTTTGAACTCCCTAGAAGCTTTGAAAGCTTTTCCAAGTTTATCATAAGTCTTTGATTCATTCGATTCAAAAGCACTTGTTTAAGTTTATTTGAATTTAAACATTTGATTTAATTTGATTTGTCAATTGACCTTAGCCTAATTTAACTTATTTAAAGACTAGATGATGACCGCGACTTCGTCCGCGTTAAATAAGTTTGTTTTATTCTCGCGGGAACTCTTTAATGTTCCGGGATACAAAATAGCGTATGTCCTTCCCCAGATGCAACCTAATCCTATACCAAATTTCATCAAAACCAATGGAAAATGGGCCGTTAAGGCGTAGCAGACGGACAGACATTCGCATTTATAATATTAGTATGGAAGTACCTACAGCTTGGTTTAAGGCCCTGTGTAGCGTAAAGGGGGGTTTTTAAAAGCAGTGTATCCATCAAACGGTGACATAATGTATGCTTGTCAAAATAATGTGCTGTTTTCAAGACCTTTGAGCCATTGACGCATCTCAAAACACAATTTTAAAAAATCTCTGCATTGAAATTTATTTTAAACATACCTCTTAATTTACCTTTTAAAGCAATTTTTCTCCTTATTGAAACCAATAATCTCTAGAAATATAAGATAAAATTCATATTTCTAAATCAAACACATTGTTGGATTCATTTGTATTGAAAAGTAAATATTAATTTTTTTACGAATTATTTCATGCATTTTTTGCGACATGCGCTTGCTCCATTTCACCCCCGTGCGCCTGTATTTTTCATCTCGTGAGCTCACAGCGCCTTACCACTAGTTTTGCATATTTTTTATCGATAACCACGGCACTTGACGTAACAAAAGGATCAGAATCACTGGTATGTAACACGTAAAGCGGCTTGTAATCAGCAGCGTACGCATTGCCAACAAAAAGGCCAGTTAATGATACCCCGGCACTATTACAAGCACTTACTAAGTGTCCGTCCGTAATCGCCGCATTTAGTACACTTACAAATGTCCGTGCTCACAACATGACATATCAATGTAACTGAACCCTCTCCCTTGGTGGTCTAGCGCAGAACGAACGAAAGTCTAATAAGACAGCCCCTTAGCTCAACTAGACAGCTCTTAGGACGTTATCTTTCGGTGAAAAATGGCACCTTTTGTACTCCGAAAGACGGGAACGAACTGCCCTTTGCAAGGTTTACGAATTTGTGATTCCGCTTCTTTAAGTACGTGTCATTAGGCAGGATGGATTTATGAGAATTTATAATTTTCTTAAGGCCTAGTGCGACTTTGATAAATCTCCTAAATATTATATTTTGCTTGCCAATTAGTGTCAAGTGAGAACGAACATTACTAATACATACGCTTACAGGTATATAAAAATGAAATATTTCGTTAATATTTTGTCTTTCATTAATTTAAGGATCACTTGACAAAATTATGGTGCATATTTATTAGCATTAATCATTAATTGGTACATTGCAGCTTGTCTGAAAGGATAGGCCAAGGCAAGCGTTGTAGATAGATAGGTAATTTTTTATGTATAGGTAGATTTAGCACGAAATTATTTTAAAGCAGTTTTTTTTTCCACTACAAGTTAGCCCTTGACTGCGATCTCACCTGATGGTAAGAGATGATGCAGTCTAAGATGGTAGGGGGCTAACCTGTTAGGGGTATGGCTGTTATATAAAACCCATACCCCTAATCGGTTTCTACACGGCATCGTAATGGAATGCTAAATCGCTTGGCGGCACATCTTTGCCGGTAGGATGGTAACTAGCTACGGCCGAATCCTCTCACCAGGCAGGCACCAAGATTTTCTTTTTACTTGAGGTAGGTATTTTACTCAGTCACTCGGTACCCAGTAAATCAATGAAACTCATAAATCAGTAGTTAACTATCATCGTATGACTGTACCCCGGGTCCCGGGCCAAGCCGCGACTGATCAAGTGTCAACATCTCGCCGATAATTGACAATATTATCGCCCGAGTGCCGTGTCGTTTCATTCACAACAGCTGTAATACAGCTCTTAATGAAATCAGTTGTGATCGTGTAATCGGTATTTATTACAAAGCTGAAATAGGTAGAGTTGGATAATGTTATAATATTCATAAATTAGTTCCCTATTTGGTACTCCGAACATGAAACCTATCTAGGCAGCGGCATGCATACAGTTTTGTTTGAGAGACTAGGAATTTTTGTTGCGTTCCTGCCCGTCGAAGATTAAAACCTTTTTTTTTACTTTGCTTGGGCTGTTTACCCTGATCGTCAAAAGCACAACATTTAAAAGAGCTTACAATGGCTTTTTAATTGAAATTCAATTTTAAAAATTCAATAAATTTAACCGTATGAGTAAGAGTACATAGAGGTCGTATGTTTCAAACAATATTTAAACAGTTATATGACAGATATTAAAGTATTAAGTTAGGGACTTTTTAGCCATCTTTTTCAAAATCATTAAATAGTTATTCACAAGCAAAAAAATGAGGTTACTTAGGTACTGTTATAGCGCGCTAACTCAGAAAAAGATATCGTTTCGTTTATGCAAGAAACATTTGTTTAATTAAGATGACAAACTAATCAAAGAACAAACATTCGTCATTGCTGACGTGCAAATTTATATAGCTCTCATAATGTCCGTTTTCATCTCATATTACCATATTATGATAGTTTATTCATAAAAACCCAATAAATTCCTATAGCTCTTAAACAATTTAACTGCCTATGTGCCAATACTGCAAAAGCACGAACCCATAAATCACTTAATGAAACATTCCTTAACGCGTTTAATTATCAAATCCAACAATTAAAGATAACTATCAAGGAATTGCCGAAAACATTTCATGCATACCCGGTCACCTACCTCGCACCCCTGCAGGGTATTTGCATCGCATAGTTACCCGATAACAATCTTATATCCTTGTTACTTTCCCAATACATGTCATAAGTGTAATAGCCACATGACATAGCTTGTCCCCTCGGGCGTTAGATACTTGCCCAGCCTTCTATAACAAACTTATGGATACCCTCGGCTCCATTACCTTTTATAACAATAGTGTTTCTTATGTAGATATGTTATAAGAGCTACTAAAGCTCAATCAAATTTTTTTTTGTCGAATTTGTTGATTTGTTAACGCACCGAAAATACCACGTTATAACATTACAACGCTGAGGTTTCAACCAAAGTAATTTGAACTTTATTATTAAACTGTTAAGGGTTGTGTAGTAATTTTACGGTTTTAATTAAAAGGAATACTTGCGCTACTAAATCAAATACTGGTCAATTAAGATAGAGCTCACAACGACAGCTTTAGACAATAGAGCATATGACTAATACATCGTTTTGTTAGCCTAACTGAATTACAACCAGTCCATAGCCAATAGAATGTCTTTTAATAATGAATTTGTTCTGTTTTCTAATTCGGTGTAACTGATAGGGGTTTATATCGTACCGTAGACGTCAACTTATTGGATTAGAACTGAGAAATGTACAAGTCATTGAGCTTATTACCGAATATAGGAGAGTGCCTGGTTCCCACCGGGCACTCTCCTATATTCCCCTAGCCTCCCGGCTTCGGCCGTGGCTAGTTACCACCCTGCCGGCAAAGACGTGCCGCCAAGCGATTTAGCGTTCCGGTACGATGCCATGTAGAAACCGAATAGGGGTATTATCTATCATGCCCCTAACAGGTTGGCCCGCTACCATCTTAGACTGCATCATCACTTACCATCAGTTGAGATCGCAGTCAAGGGCTAACTTGTAGTGGATAAAAAAAAACGAATTAAGCGTAATTTATGCTTTAATATTACTTAATTTCCATATACTTAGGAGGTGACTATATCGTATAGGATGTAGTCTTTATTTCTAATCTTGAATAACCTTAATTAATTTAGGACAAAAATACTCAAGACATGAAAACTACAAGAAGTTGATAGTTTTAAAATATTGTAATTTACCATAAGTTGCACATCTCAAACTGATTTTCATCGACGGAAATATATAAAAAATAAACCACATGCAAATGTGAAACAGATGAAACCACATGTAAAAAATTTTTTTTTTTTTTTTTTTTTTTTTCTCCCTTTTAATCTGCAATCAGTCGGGGGACTATAAGCAGATGCGATGTTTTAGAATTGACATTTGCGAACGAGGGAGCCAGCGCTCGAACGTTCGTCACATATCGAGCACATCAGCTCGTTTTAACCTTTTCACTCTTGAGGCGACCAGTAGTGAGTTGGCAAGTGGGTTTGGGTGATTGACGAGCCGAACTTTGTGTTTTTTCGAGTACTTATTAATTTCATCACAAATAGTTGGCATATTTAGATACTGGTGCGTTTCTTCGTTGCGAGTAAACCAGGGCGCATTAGTTATTATCCTCAGTATATTATTTTGGACTCTCTGAATCCGCATTATGTTCGACTTACAAGTTGTACCCCACAATTGTATTCCATAGAGCCAAATGGGTTTCAGTACTGTGCAGTAAACAAGCACTTTGTTATTAAGGGTCAACGTCGATTGCCGGCCAAGTAACCAAAGCAAGTTTCTGAATCGAGCGTTTAGTTCATTTCTTTTATGGTCTATGTGATATTTCCAGGTCAGACGCCGATCCAGATAAAATCCTAGGTACTTAACGCAAGATGTGGTTGGCAAATCTTCACTACCCAGTTTGACGGGAGGGCAATCGCCTCGTTTTAATGTAAAAGTGATGTGTTGCGATTTTGAGGCACTTGCTTTTATACGCCACTTGGCTAACCACGAGTGAGTGTTATTGAGGTGTTCTTGTAAGCAGCTACTAGCTTGATTGGCATCCTTATTGCACGTCAGGAAGGCAGAGTCGTCAGCAAATGTAGCTACGGTAACGTTAGCCGATTGCGGAATATCACAGGTAAAGATATTGTAAAGGACCGGTCCAAGGACTGAGCCCTGAGGAACTCCTGCGAGGCAAGTATAAAAGCTAGACCTAGCATCTCGCTGCTTAACTTGGAATATTCTATTTTCGAGATACGATGCCAGCAAGAGAAACATGGAGTGAGGTAAGAATTTCTTTATTTTGGCCAGAAGTCCTTTATGCCATACTCTATCGAAGGCCTGTTGGACATCCAGGAACGCAGCAGAGCAATATTGTTTCTTTTCTAGGCACTGGCGTATTGTGTGGTAAACTCTGTGAACCTGTTCTGTGGTCGCATGTTTTTTACGAAAGCCGAACTGGTGCTCCGGAATAATATCACAATCATCCAGAGCATCCTTTAATCTAGTCAGAAATATCATTTCCCAGATCTTCGATAGAACAGGAGTAAGGCTAATCGGTCGATACGAGGTTGCTTCTTCATGCGGCTTTCCTGGTTTGGGTATCATAACGATTTGGCTTACTTTCCAGATGTCGGGAAAGTGGCTTTTTTGCAGTATACAATTAAACAGGTTTGCCAGGAAGGTAAGGCACTTTTTAGGGAGTTCTTTGAGTACTTTAGCGGTGATAAGGTCAAAACCTGGAGCTTTCTTGGAGTCGAGAGATGCTATGGTTTTTGAAATTTCTTTAGGAGAAGTTGGTTCAAGCGGTAGGCACATCTGCAGATCTTGACTAAGGATATCTTGTATTTCAGGATCGTCTGGATCAGAGGAGTCATTGGGCTGGAATACAGTGCTGAGATGTGCAGCAAAGGCTTCCGCCTTTTCACTGTCGGTGCGAGCCCAAGTTGAACCAGTTCTTATAGGCGGAAATTGTTGTTGAGGCTGTTTGAGAGTTCTTGTAGCATTCCACAAGGATTGATCTCCGCGACCTGTCGGTGATAATTGTTCAAGCTTACTCCTAATAGTATAATTAGATGTTTCTGCCAGTACAACTTTGAGCTCTTTGATTGCGCGATTTAAGCTAGTTTTGTCATCTGGGCGGCGTGATCCTTGCCAAACACGTCTCAGTCGCCTTTTATCTTCAATTTTAGATCTTATGTCCAGTGGGAGGTAAGTTCCATGCTGTTTAGGGTTTAACGGAGGGGTATTAATCCACGCTGCAATTTGAATTAAGTTTGTTACATATGTAGTAGCATTATTAATGTCATCGGGATTCTTTAGTGGAGTTTTGAGATCAATGTTGTTATTTATATAATCTCTGAAGGATTCCCAGTCCGTCTTATGGTTGTGCAGACTTTCTTGGATTTCTCGGTTTGAAAGAACTGTGTTGCTCATCTCCAAGATCACTGGAGAATGATCCGATGACCCATCTAAACTTGATGCAATTTTGGTATAGAGGTGTGAAATATTTTTTGTTACAAAAAAGTCCAGGAGATCAGGCCTTTTATTCATGTCAGAAGGCCAATATGTCGGTTCGCCTGTAGAAAGGGTTAATAAGTGATTTTTATCGACACTATTTTTCAGTTCTTTTCCACGAGGGAGGGTGTAGCGTGATCCCCAGTAGGTGTTTTTAGCGTTCCAGTCGCCGCCGGCTATGAAACGATTGCCTAAAGTTTTGAAGAATTGCGAAAACATATCTTCATCAATTTTATGACGAGGCGGGCAATAGATAGCTGAGAGTGTAATGGAATCTGATCTCTCATGAACTTTAATTGTAGTGGCCTGGATCTGAGATGTTTTGTAGGAATCTAACAAGTAGTGCTTTAAGCTATTCCTGATAACTATTGCTGTTCCACCGTGGGCTCCCCCATCAGGATGTGGAGTTAAGTAGCTGCAGTAGTAAAAAATGATATAACTTTTGAACTAATTGGTGTATCGCGTTAAAACAGTTATGATTGTTGTAGATAGCTGATGTCGATAAAATAAAAAATACCAAAAACGAACACCGTCATTTCTAAATAATAAAAAAATTATAGGTCTGTACCTAAAACCTGTATTTTTTTAAATTCGTCAATGAAAATGGACCTAGTTTAACAGTTACCTATCAATTTATGGAGAATCACACTGTATAAAAGGTCGTTATAGTCAAGAAATAATTGATTCTATATCCATACTATAATATTATAGATGCGAAAGTGTTTGTCTGTATGCCTGTCTGTCTGTCTGCTACGCTTTCACGGCCCAACCGTTCAACCGTTTTTGATGAAATTTGGTACAGGGATAGTTTGTATCCCGGGGAAGGATATAGGGTACCTTATATCCCGGAAAATCAAGGAGCTCCCGTGAGAATAAAAAAACTTAATCCTCGCGGACGAAGTCGAGGGCATCGTCTAGGGTCAGAATAAGCGTATAAGGCCCGACGACAGATTGTTTAAATTAAAATACAATTAATCGTTTGAAATTACTATAAAATTCATTGTTAATGATCGTTGCATAGTATTGAATCGATAGAGTAATTTATAAAGTGAGAAAATGCAACTATTAATTAATACTGGTTCCGCTAATGGCCTTATATCTATTAATCTCAGGCCTCTTGTAGAACAAGCTACACTTTTAGGCCTAGATACAAAAGCTGTTTATAATAAATGACATCATCCATATGCCGTATTCCAACTTCAAGAATTCTACTCGTCCACAATACCTCAGTGCCTGAAGATGAAAGTCTTCGAACAGTACATCTTAATAAATAGAACAAAGTCGGGTTTGTTCGAACACTTATTACTCTAGAACGGCTGGACCGATTTTCATGGTTTTTGATTTTTTGTACCTATTTGTCTGAATAGCAGAATAACTATTAAAACATTGGAAAATTGACGAAAAAATAAAAGAAAAGAAAAAAAAATCCCTTGATTTTCGCATACAATAAACCACGCGGACGAAGTCGTGGGCATCAGCTCTTTTTTCATACGATAACATACAGATCCGACACATGTGAACCTAACAAGAAAAGTCATGGTTACTCATGGAGAGTCTCTTTACGCGATTAAATCAAAAATCCGTTAAATAACTAAAGTACCCGATATAGCTCGACGTGTTGCGAGCTGAAGTGGCAATGAACGAGAAACAAACAGAACCAATAGACGCCGGGGTCCCAAAGTGCTGGAATGTTGATCCCGCACGGGAAAGCGCAGCGTTGGCAGACCGCCACTAGGTCTCATGTAGTCACTGGATCCAGGCAGCGCAGACCCAGGAAGTGAAGTCAAGTATGGGATGTTGTATGAAATACTGAACAGTGAAGTCATCAAAATTTGACGCACTTTTGTAGTTCAACCGATAGTTTAAATTGGTTTTCGAACATAAAACTAACAGGGGTCTTGTATATCAAATACAGAGTTATCACTTACCAAATACCCAATTTCTAGAGGAATTGAAACCAATGCATGGTAAATCTGTTAATTATTTTGCCAAAGGTAGGTATTTATAATTACGTTAGATCATAGATAACAGATACCTGAGTGACATATTTGCCCGAACGCATAGCAATATTTTTGCCGTGATTGTCATAATGCAAAAGTTATGTTTTGTGTCTAGGTCTCATTGCTTTTAGGTCACCGGTTTATTTACGATACTTGCTTTAATTTATTGCATGGAGTTATCTGTATACGTAGTTTATCGTTAAGTAAATCGAATTCCATATTTCGTGATTGATTGTTAATATATTTTGAGCAATTATGACTCTGGGGTTGACTAGCTATGAATCAAAATCTAGTTTATTTCCAAGAAAATCCATTTGCTTGGGTGTGTGCGTGCTTACGTGCGTTTGTCTTGAATGAATGAGTTAGGAATCTTTAAGCAGCTAGAATATTTTCTGGCAAACAATTACCTACCTCCTTCTATACCAGAAAAATTTGTTGCGAGCTCTCTAACATAGTTCAGGCATGGTCCCGTGTTCAAATGGTAGGTATTGTTAGAGCTTACGCCCAGCTCTTTGAGTTTTCTGGAACGTCGAACTTATTATCAAAGGAACCCAGACTTTAGCTCTAAAACTATTTCATTAGTTACTTTTGTACCTTTAGATGAATTACAGAAGAAATCAGACAAAACTAACTATTAAGACACTCAAGATCTCGTGAAACATGTCGTCATATAGTGAACATCTAAAGTCTCAACCGATAGCCATCCACTACTTCCATACAGTTTTACAAATCGTTGAGCTATGTAAAATTTACTTTATTAACTAAGGATTTCCTGATATCTGAACTTGTATAGCTAAGAACAAAACTTTCAAAATTAATAAAGCATCTATCGAATTAATAACAGATAGCTAGAATTCTGAGTTGTACTAACCAAAATGACTACCTATTAGTTTCGCTGACCGGCTTATATCAAATCGAACCGATTGATATACTAGTAGTATCATTTACTAATGGCATCGTTCATTGTTCACATCGGGCTCGCTATCACACCGCCAATGTCATAACTCCCATACTGTTTTACATAAGACAAGCAGCCTAAACCAGAACAATCGAGTCATGGCATGCCTATAGAAAGAGCTTTTCGACTCAGCGACATCGACGCGAGTACTCACGAGTCACGATATTGTAGAAAACAACATCTACGATCATAAATGTAAAGAACTAAGTGGTGAAACTATTAATTTCGACATCGACGCAAAAGCTGACGATATTGCAATTGTAGAAAACATCCATGACAATGACAATGAAGAACTAAAAAGTGGTGAAAACATTGTTTTCAAGCTATTTTGTAAAAATTCACACGGTTGAAAGAGGCATAAATGCACGTTTTCAGGAAGTTCTATATCCAAAGATCCATACTTGTCGTTCATAATGATACATCTAATGTCACAAGAAATCGTATGTTTCTTCCCAATTTATAATTTAGAACCTCCATCAAAACTACATATTTGAAATAATAGGTTTTCATTTTAGAGATGTTTAAGTTTTATCGTAGGACGTGGTTCTGTGTTCACGTAGGATCTAGTTACGTGGTAGTGCTCTCACATTCCCTTTAATTTTGTGGAGAATTGAGTCTGCACCACACCTCTGCCACTCTTCTAGTTTTATTTTTAGCACTTCTTACTTATTATAGCTACTTTCTTTTATACTTCTCTAAAAACTCGTTTCAAAACTCCTGCACCTTTCTTCTCTTCGAACACTATCGTCACGCATCCGTTGTCGTCGAACAAAAGTGAGTTTAATAACTAAAGTGAGTATAAAATGAATACAGACGTCCACAAGCCTTTCTATGACCCCTCGCCTTGACTCGCCGCGCCCTGCGGCCGCATGCCGCCGCACGTCACCGCTGCTTACGTATAGCTGGACGTAATTAAAATATTGTGTCTGGGCACGTGCTAAACCGATTTGTATTACTAATGTAACACCTGGACTAAACTTACCAAAAACTCTTATTACATTCATTACAAAATATATAGTTTTCTCATGATTTATTTTTCAGTGGAGTAA
The DNA here is from genome assembly GCA_923060345.2 of Erebia aethiops. Lineage (NCBI taxonomy): Eukaryota > Metazoa > Arthropoda > Insecta > Lepidoptera > Nymphalidae > Erebia > Erebia aethiops. The sequence continues at coordinate 24,853,272 of OV281083.1, read as the reverse complement.
GTGAGAAATGTCAATGTCAAGCAAAGATTTGTATAGTCCCTTAAACTTATCTGACCCGGTAACAGCGTCGCTAGTAAATAAATATTATAAATAAAATAAAAACAAACTAAACAGGCATACAAATTAGTTCCAGATTTGGTCACCGGGCCAGATAAGTTGGTGTATACAACAATTTGGTAGGTTACTGATTGACGCTAAGTTCATTGATGTTCATTGAATCGAGGCTGTTCAGTCAAATATCGATTCAGCATTTTCACCTCACATACCTTAGGAATGCTTAGATTTAGGATCTAAAAGAGAAAGAAAGGTTATATTGAACTCTCCGTTTCTTGCAGTCTTCTTCTGGGCTCAATCTGCATTCTGCATACCAATGGTAGTCACTAAAAACCTAAATGGTAAAGTACGTAATCCTAAAAAGTTAAAAACAACTTAGTTGTTAAAGCCGCTATAAATCAACAAACTATTGTTTCTTGTCGGCTTGTTCTACGTAAAATTTGAGAGTCACCAAAATACTTTAATATAGGTAGGTATGTAATAACTAATAACAAAATAATTTCCAAATAAAAAATATATCACAAAATATATTTAAAATATTAAGAAATATTTTTGGTTTAATCGAAAAATAATTCATTTTGAATTTCGAATCAAAGTTCATTAGCGTAGTTATTTGTACAATGACCGGGTGGGGTCATGTTGAAATGATTTAGTTTCAATATGCCTGGACGTCGCTGTAAATGCGCTGTCGGCTGCACGTAATTTATACCGATTGGCGCTAGTTTATTATTTTCTGCTATGTTTTAAAGTCGCTGCTATTGCGTGGGAATTTGTTTTACGGCTGAGCGGAGGTTTTTAAGATCGCCTGTATCTTCGTAAGCGTTTATATTTGTCGTTAGTCCTATAAATTATAATGTCATCGATATTTTATTAAGAAAGTTTATGAGTATGAAGCGGAATACTAATCAAAAATTGTAGACGCGTCACGCAGAAGAACTGGAATCATAGAATAGGTAATAATAGTACAGCTGTACTGGAATGTTGAAAGCTTCAGCTCCATTAAATCTTTGTAGCGACTGAGGCGTCGCATATTTTGTGTCAATCAAGAACATTCAACCGTCAATGCTATATTTTGCGTCCTTCGAACATTATAATTGAAGTTTCCTCTTCGCTCTTGCAGCTTAGGTGTAGAAACCGAAGGGTATGGGTTTAATATAACTGTCATGCCCCTAACAGGTTAGCCCGCTACCATCTTAGACTGCATCATCACTTACCATCAGGTGAGATAGCAGTCAAGGGCTAGCTTGTAGTGGATTAAAAAAAATAATTTAAAGTCAGCGCAAAAAAACATCTAGGTACAGCCGCAATGTGTTGCCAACCAAGAAATATTTAGCCTACTCTATCCAGGTTAGACGCTCAATACGTCTATATTCTATCTGTACCTTATCCTCGTTGAAACTTGCTCAAGTGAATACAAAAACTTCGCGCATGATCGTAATCACCTAGGTACTACGAGTATTGTAACATTGTATCGTAATCTTGTAAGAACAAAAATCAAAAATCAAAAAGCACTACCTACCTTTTTTTAAATATTTATTTCATAATCCTAATACAAACTCGGTTGCCACTTAACTAATCGGTAACATTAAAAACATTTATGTAAGCAATTAATAAACACGGAATATTCTAAAACAATTTTACCCATGTCCTCGGGCGGTCAGCGTGTCTCTAGAGTCTACGCCAAATGGGCCCCGGCACGCTATGCGTTATAGTCAACTATTTGTACTTACATTGTAGTAGCTGATATTGGTGCCGTTTATCAATATTCCTTACCTAATACCTGCTTGGATTTCCAAGTAGGTAACTATTACCACAGTGTTAGAAAATCCATACATCAAAAAGGGGTTTCTTAATCCTCTTTAGTCTGATCTGGTGAAACGTGGTTCGTTTCGTGGTAGGTCGTGGCTAGTTACCACCTATCTTTTATTAACAGGGGGAAATCTAGTTTAGAAACCCGACTTATTATTTATTTTAGTTTTATTTATGGTATTCACTAAAAACACTTACACGTTAACAAAAACAATAAAAATCAATACACATACTAGTTAAGAGCATGAACTAAAAACAACTATTAAGGTGAGCTAAACGAAATGATTAAAAAAAACAAGATAAAGAAATGTTACCTTAAGAAACGAAGCTATAATAAATAAATAATTCATTAATTATCATAAAAATTTAAGATTTTGGGAGGCGAATATGAATATAGTATTGAGTCCAATTTGCTACTTCCCGAACGATTAGCAAATAAAACTCATGAGCTTAGTAGACTTCTTGAGAGGAGGTCAAAAAATCTGGTCCTGTCTGGAAGGAGGCTTCACTCCTGGTTAGTTGCCACCATATTTTAGAGCAATCTAATCCTCTTATTGCACGCCGTACAGACCAATCAATGTTTTCGAGGGCATAGCGGAACAGCCAAAGCGAGCGGCCAGGTCTACCACCCTACGTGGAACGACGTGTCCCGAAGCAATTTGGCGTTCCAATACGATGCTGCGTAAAACCAATTAGGGCTGTGAATTTAATTAAACATTTTTTTTAATAGTTTAGCGAAAGTAGCTGTGTTCTTACGGGCTGTCCCACGACACCAGCACCACACGGCTTTTTGTATTAATTTAAATCATGTTGTAATATATCGCACCAAATGGCTGAAATAAACCAATCCATTCATCAGCTACGTTTGTACAGAGGTTTAATTGCGAATTTGATATGGCCCTCAACTGGCTTTACAGTTTACACCATATACAAATCATAGTTGTAACATAGAAATTAGTAAAACGTGACTAATAGGTACATTCATTATTCATTAAAGTTAATAAATTTCAGCGTGATTAGGTAAGCTTGGGGTCTTATCAATAAATCTGACGGCACAATACAAAATTCTTTATTGTACGCAAGTCATACTAAAATCTATTAAACACATTGATGTAGAATTTTTTTAGTACCATTTCAATGATTAAACATTATAAAATTAATAGGACGATGACGAGAGGTAGATGACAGAAAAGTGGTAAAATTGTACCTTGACAAAAAAAAACTTCAAACAAGACCAGAATAAATCATTGGTCGAGTAACCGTAGGTAAACAATCGATAGCTGAAGCGTAATACTTACATATTTTTATAGAAGTTTTGCTGCCTGTATATTGATACATTATCTTATCAGCCATTGTAACCCAAAGAAAACTATTTGTAATAATATGATTTGAGGACATTTTTTGCATGCAAATTTTACAAATGGTTAAGTAATAATTAGATTTCAGCTAAGTCTAAGAATACTAATAATGATAATGAATTATTAACGCATTTATATGGACATGTACGAAAAGATAGTTAGATGAGATAGATATAGACGTTTAATCGGTGCGGTTAGAAAATGTTACTAACAATGATTAATGAACAGTTAAAATAAAATAAAGACAAAAATGGTTTGAGCACAACAATGTCGGTGACTTGATTTCATTGAGCCATTTATAGATTAAAGTAGTTCCTCCATACAAAGTAACTTTGTAAGTATAAGGCGTACAATTAATACGGAATTTTGTATGAAAAGCGGTAAAGCTCTACGTAAGCTCAAGCGCTAGGCGTTACGCCCTCAGGCAGCTGATGAAGACATCACGGCGCGCCAATTGATTAGTTGCGTGACGACAGGCGGGCTGGTCGGACGTGTTATTATGCGACGCTTGATACGACGGTTATAGAGAATTACGGCGTTTATTTCGCTTATCAAACGTAAAAAGCTCTTTACAGAGTTTGCAACTCACATCCTGTTTCAAAAATAGGCCTGAAAATTTTGCTAATAAGTCATAAACTACATTTGTTACAAGTTATACTTATAACTTCCTAGTTAGATACGAAAGTTTGTAAATACATATAGCTTTACTTACGCCCTTGGATAAGGGTTCTAATTCGAGTATAGGTAGAGGTACCTATAGAGCCTTAAGGTATAACTGCTAAGTACTCAAGCTTGGACTGTAAAGTAAGAGTAAGGGCTTTCTCGATGTATATAGATACCTACCTTGCCTACCGTACCTACGCTTATTTTGCCGCCGTTGCAAAAAGCTCCTGCGCGATAAAATAACAAACTATTTTCAAACAAGTAAAGTGAGTGAAGCGGCATTCTTACAAACGTGTAAAAACTACAGCTATTAAATATACTAAACGACTAATACAAAATAGTAAACCCTTGAAGCGAAATAAATAGCGGAGGAAAAGTTGCCTAGAAAAGAATGTCTGGAGCTAAACGCGGTCTTTATTTAGTCAATTGAAAGTGGCCACTTAAAAGAATCACAGTGCGAAGAGGCAAACAACAAATTGAACAGGATCGGCAATTACAGAAGACAATGCGTGCGTGAGAGAGGCGCCTGCGCACGCAGCTCCGCGAATTAGACTCGTTATCTGGGGCGGCGGCAATTAGGGGATCGTTCCCACGGACCCCAGACAGGTGGATTCCTACATTACTTCTAACGGGCGTAGGATAGTTGGTTGACCCGTAGCCTGAGTGTGCTAAAATTATGTAACCGATCAAAATACCGGTCCATCTTAGGGAAAGCTGTTGAATTATTACTCGTTATCTGGGGCGGCAGCAATTAGGGGATCGTTTCCAAGGGCCCTCAGATGGCTTGATTATTACATTACTTGTAACGGGTGCAGGATGGCTCTGGGCAGATCATGCTTATCGTAGGGGCGATGTCCGCTGATGCCGAAAGATGCTAGTAGCGTGGGGCGCCCTCCGGCATAGGTGGACCGATGATATAAAAATGGTGGCGAGAAGTGGCTAGATGAGGAAGGCTAAAGAGGATGTGGTGCTCCATAGCAAACGCCCAGTTCAACATTGGACATCCGCAAGCTGATATGATGATGATGAGTGATGACATACCTGCCTATCAAACGATTCAAAATAAATTGCTCTCTTTGAAGCCAAGATGCAATTTTGATTTTGAGCTTAGCAAAAATCATTAATCAAGAATAGAACAAAACGTTTAATGAGTCTATGAGCTTAAACTATTCGAACATAATGATTTCAATCATGCTTGAATCGCAGGTTAAAATACCTAACAAGCTCAAGACTCAAGTAATCAAATGAAATGGAAAATTTTAACGATCTAGCAGGACCTTTAATTGTTCAGTGACTGTCATTTGACCTCCGCAACCGGAAACCAGGGCAAGCGATAAATTGCGTAGGTAAAGAAGTATTAAACTGATCGTATATACCCACTACATGGCCCATAAGAAACGTAAAAGGCGCATGCAATGCTGAAAACGTCCTTCCAACGTTCTCCTTACAACGTACGAAGGTGGTGCCCTTATAGAGCGTATAGACAAGCGTGCTGAACTGCTGAACCTTAGGACGCATCATAATTCATAACCTAGGTACTATTAGATGTAATCATTGTAGTCGAGCGCTAGCCTTTAGTTGAAAAATGCATGTGAGTTGTGACATCATCAGCAAAAGTCTACGCTGAAATGACTTGTCCTCACCCTTGTACACGATCAGGGCACTCATGCGCAGCATAATCAGATCCCTCGCTAGGGCAGCGCGGCGTAAGACCATGGCGTCTGGAAGTCCCTACAAGATAATGTCCTCCTGATCGAATTTCGACCACGGCGGCCAATCTCCACAGAGATTAGCCATCTGCGCGGGAGATATTATAGTGCACAAGTGTGTGCGCATACACAGGTGCACTCTCTGTTCCTTTACTCTCATAGCCCGATGGGACGGAAGATCCGACACGACCGGAGAGAGATCAGACGCAGGACCGACGGCTTAACGTGCTCTCCGAGGCACGGGGGTGCAACACCGCCAACTTCCTAACTCCGGGCTAGGACTGAGAATTTCTTGTCAGAAAAACCCAACACTTGTTATAGCCCGACCCGGGACTCGAACCCGAGACCTCGTCGGCCGCAGTCAAACATGCTAACCACTAGACTAACGAGGCAGTTACAAGATTACCTGATACTTGTCCAGCTGTAGACTTCACCCGCATTTTCAGTACTATAAAATGCGGCTCATGCGGCTCTAGCGTCTCTCGCGGCAGTGTGCGATTCCCTTTAAGGAACATTCTTAATAATTACTTTAATGAATTTACGTAACACTGAATAATGTTTATATTATGTAAACCGTTAGTAATCTAATCTTTCATTATGCAGTTACAATCCTGAGTGCTGTCTGCTGAGGCGTTATTATGAAAATTGAGGTTTTACATTGTAGACTTACTGTATTTATTGTACCTAAAGCCACAGGTTCACCTGCTACCATCTTAGACTGCATCATCAGATGAGAGCGCAGTCAAGGGCTAACTTGTAGTGGATAAAGGAATGCATTACATGAGTACGGTCTTTTGTTTTACATGCAGAATTTTCCTTGCGACAGTCGTGCCGCCAAACCGACAGCGGTGCAATGTTTCGGCTCGATGCCACATTATAGCTGGGTTTCACTAAACGTGAAGAGCTGCATAAGCTGCGTAAGCTGCATAAGCTTTATTATTATTTTTGATGCACGATCGATTTGTCTAATACTTTGTCACACTTACTGTATAATAAGTCTGTATAATTCTATTATATTTAAAAATATGTTAGTACGAGACATTAATTATAATCTTCTGATTAAAAGCCTACTCTAATAATCACTTTGTCAAAGTTAAGTAATTAAGTTGACCTCAAAATTGATTTATATCGATTTGTTATGCATCTAATTTAAAAAAGATTTATACAATTTACATTGAATTTTACAATCGAATAAAGATATGCGCGGACGTATTACAGGAGCCATAAAATAGCAAATCGTCATTAACACATTCCGCAGCTGGTTATAAAAAGCTCGTCGTTTATCAATACCCTTAGCACGTGTTGGCATATCTCGAAAGGGTTAGAAGATTTCGAGCATCGAATACGTCAGGAGGGTTACTACCATCGCTTAAACTTTTTTAAGCGATAGAAATAACACTCCTGACGTATTATTTAAAAATGACAGTTTTATGTCCCTAAAATAAGGATCATAATTGTACAACGCGAACGTCAACGTCAACATTTCGAACATTTCATAGTAAAAGGCTTGAACCGAATAGAGCAAGCGAAGCCTTCCTAAAGCTTTATAAATTCAGTATAAACACGAGCATTAAAAATAAGGCTCTCCAAGTCAATTTATTTAAAGCCAAGATAATGTCCGCTACTTCGTTGCGTGTATTTAGGCTTTTAATGCTTTTGTGTTCGTCTCCGGGATGAAAGCTATCTCTGTACCAAATTTCACCAAAATGTGAAAAGTGGATAAGCCGTGAAAAGGTTATCAATATAACTACCAATATTATAAATGCGAAAGTGTATATTTTTTTGGTTGATTGTCCTTCAATCACGCCGCAACGGAGTAGTAGACCGACTTTTTTGCATAGTCTAGTTAGTTGAAGAATTATATGAAGAATCTTCAATCTTCTTAAAATCGATCAAAGATGTCGAGATGTGTAACTCGTGTTACGCCTTCTGGTTATAAAAAGCCCATCGTATATCAAGGCGCGACTTGGATTATACGGTAGCGACAGTGTCGCGTGTCGCGCGTCGCGCGGACATGTCGCCACGCCTTATACGCAATGAATGGCGACCAGGCGTGTAGGTCGCCCATAAACGGCGTATAAATTCGCAATTAGAATCCTTTACCTTTTTATTTGCTCATTAAAAATAGCTACGACTTTAAAATAATATAGCATCTCCTACGCACGGTTAATAGGCGTTTTAGTTCGACTGCAATAGGAAATACAGTGGAATCTCAATAACTCGAATGTCAAGGGAAAAAAATCGAGTTAACGAGTATTCAACTTAACAAGAACTTCGAGATACTTCGAGATATATGATTAAACCGCTGAAATTTCGACTAAAGGCGCGATTTCTAAGTATATTTTTTGATTTGTAGAGTCAAATTTGAATAACAATTCAACTTAAGTTTTATGGTATATATTTTTTACATATAAAAACAAATGACATATTAGTGAAGTAAACTGTACACTAAAAAAATCCGTTAACTTCTTTTAATTTAACCTATTTGCAGATTTTTTATCAATTATTTTTTCAAGCTCAAACAAATGAACCGTGTCCTGAGTCGACAAGGAACAAACATAACGTTCACATCTGTGTTACTTAGAAAGTTTAATAATGAATGAATTCATTCAGTGCACGTGTACAAGACAAAAACAATACATTAGAAGCCCCGAACCCGAACATTCGAAGTAAGACGTTATTGTATTTTACTAACTACGACTTACTGAGTCTACTTTTTGAAATTCGAGTTATAGAGTATAAATATATTATATTATCAATATTTCGTAGGGAAATAACATTTTGTTCGAGTTACAAAGTCTAAATAATTCGAGATACCGCGTATTTAGGGGTTCAGCGGAAGGGAATGGCATTTTTTTTCGACTAACTGAGGATTTTGACTTAACAAGGTTTGAGTTATTGAAATTCCACTGTACCACCATTTTTTTTCTTCGAAAATTATAAATGATGTTTATAAAAATAAAATATAGTTTAAAAACACGCTTTCATCACGCACTAAAAATTACAAAATAATTATGTAAATTAACTTTTGTTTCTTAAGATATAGGTACGATATATAGGATATTATAGTTTCGTCTTGTGCAGTAAAATATGCTTTAAAAATATTTAAAATATGTCAGATTTACAGACGTAAATCTTGTATTTAAATGCGAACTAAAATGAGATAGATACAGATTTCATAGATTAGATTATATACCATTGACTACATGTTTCCTACGCCCTAAAAACCTTTTGCTTAGTATGGCTCGAAGTGACTCGCATCAATAGGTTTGGTCTAGTCACTAGGATCCCAGCTGTAGTCAATTGAATGTAGACTGAAGTCATTTATATTAACTGCATACCCTTAATAAGTCAATGTTTCAAAGTGTAACGATCTCTTACAGTTGGGACTTCACTAAATCATTAAGGGAAGTGCGAATGCAACGCGATCTCTCCAAAACGGAAAAGGCAATAAAACTCATTCACATGTTCGTCACCTTAACGGATGCCTTATTAAAAACGGATCGCTGAATCGATTCTATATCTATTCTCGATTTACTGATCGTCTCGATTGAAATTTATATTGCGTTTGTGGTGGAAACACATATGATAACGCCACCCCGAGGTGACGTGTCGATACCCAACGACCGTGCAAATTTTAACAATATCCGGATTCCGGTGTATTATGAATACATTCATAGGCTTCAATAACACTAGATATAGAGTCACTTTCTATGGCTAAATACACTATGCAGGTAGAGACGCTTCACGCTGCCTCAACCTGAGTTACGACGGACGCATCGCTTCATGAGGCACTTGGTCTAGCTATATTTATCACGCTTAAAGACACCTCTGTCTGAACTGTGTAATATGTAGAGAGGGACGATTTGAGGAAATATTAGTGCTGGCTGCTTGGCGTAAGGCTGCTCAACTAATGCTGTTGTTCAAAAACACATTGCATGTGAAGCAAATGTCGAACACCCGCCGATCTAGATCGATTGGTTGGTGTAACCTCACTATGATTCTGTTTACTCTCTGATATTGCTATGCTAGTGTTTCCCGGTCATACAAAATACAACGATGTGATTTGGTATCAACATTTTTGCCATCAACTCGAGATACGCGTGTTAGTACGAATTTCGTATGCTGGGACCTGGGACTGGGTGTCCTAATGTGTGTGTACCATTATAAATTGCGTTTAAGCGGTTTTAGGTTTGCTGTTTGATTTAGAGTTTGAATATTTAAATTTATTCGTGTTCTATTTTGTGAATACCTACTATTCCATGTAAAACTTCGTTTCCGTGTAACTTATAGTGTCTGCATTTTACTAATCGTATATAATAATTAATTAATAATTAATAATTACCTAGATGGAGCTATGGCTTGGTATCCACGAGTCATATAGTCCCACAAACATATCTGATCCGGTGACAGCATCGTTAGTAGATATAAAAAATAAAATTAAAAAAAACTTAACAGGCATAAAAATTAGTTCCAATTTTGGCCACCGGGTCAGATAAGTTTGGCGGACGTTACGTAACTGTGTGTCAGTGTGTGACAGACTAGTCTATCAAAAATTTGGGGGTGGTCAAGTATTTAAGTTTTTTTTAAATATTGGTCTGGCTAAAACTTGTGAAAATAAAAATCGTTTGCAGCTGTGTTTTGTTCATCCAGTAAACGAAAGAACTTTAATTTCATTCATAAATCTTTAACTAAATCAATACCTAAGTGTACATGATTTACACATGTGTGATTGTTTTGTCTTTTATTGGTTAATATCTCTTACCTGCATAATTTCCATACATAAAAAAAGCTTTCTTTACGGCCAGGTTTTATTTGGTCCGAGATACTTAGGCCTGTTTACAGTAGACTTGTAGTATGCTAAGGCTTTAAAGTGACACTTGCCAGCTACCTTAAGAGTTTTAAGCTTTGATAGCAAAATAAACTCACTTGTACAAAACAGAGCTGTGATAAATTACAATTTCTCACTTTCTCCTACCATATTTTCCCATCCCATTTAGGGCAACTAGAAACTCCTAAGGTGTAAGATTAATTATCTGAGGTGCTAAAGGTAACTATCAAATGTTTGCCCTAACATAATTATTCTTCGACGCAATATCGGCCAATATATTAAATCGGTGTAAAAACTTACGCACTATCCATACTTAATTGACCGAGCGAAGCGAAGTCTACTTGAGTGAATTTGCACTTGTCCGTCTGTCCGTCCGTCCGTCTGTCTGTCAGAGCCTTATTACTTCTGAATTACTGAACGTAATTACTTCAAATTTAAATATAATATGTAAACCGATGGCCTCCAGCCGAATATGGCTTAAAAAGTTATAAAAATCTTTATTTCAGGGGGGCTCTCATAGAAGCGAATGCGAAGTAAAATATTTTGTATAGCGTTACATAGGTTTGCGGTATCTCATTTAAAGATAGTTATTAATAGAGTCCAAAATTTTTTTAAAAATATTTCCCCTAAAATTAACGAAATGGGTGGCTTTCAAAGTGGAGATGTTCTAACGTCCAAAATTGACAGGCTGAGCCTGAAACTTGATCAATTATTTGAATTATATCCTGTACCTACTTGAACAACAAATACTAAAATTAGATAAATATTTTAAGGAAACGAAATTATTTAATTTTTATGTCATATATTATGTCAATATGATGTCAATAGATGGCGCTCTGTAAGTTAATTCGTTTATTAGTGTGTGCTAACAAATAATAAACGTTAGCACCATCTTACGTGGAATAAAACTAAACTGTCTATGAACGTAAAGATGAGTAAAAACTATCTTAGGGATATCGCGAGGTCTCAGTTCGGGGCGAACCACTAGTATTATAAATGTGAAAGTCTGTCTGTCTGTCTGAATGCTACGCTTTCATGGCCCATCTTTTCAACCGAATTTGATGAAATTTGTTATAGAGATAGTTCGCATCCCGGGAAAATAGATAGGCTACTTTTAATCCCGAAAAATATAGGGATTTCTCCCGGAAATCAAAAATCTTAATGCAGATGTTTTTTTTTTTTTAATTTAATATAGGCTAGCGCTTGGCTGTAATCAGACTGCATGCAAGAGGTGATGCAGCCTAAGTTGGAGCGCGCTTGCCTAGAAGATGCCTATTCACTCTAGGTTTGAAGGTTATATTAAAAGAGGATGGGAAAGTCGCGGGCATCATCTAGTATTCTGTATTCATACAACATCAATAGACCACTTCGTATGATAGGTTCAGTCTTCTAAACAAAACGTCAGCGATCGTTCCGGCTCGCTATACACAATTTTGTGCCTTACCAAAGAAGTTCTGAATAGTTACAATTGATCTTCTTCTTCTTACGCTCCTTTTGGTTTAAATTGTTTCCGAAATGAAGGAACTAGAAGTTTAATTCGCTATAATCCGCGACAATAGGTAAATCCACGTGGTACAGTGTGTATCCCGCACTTATAATATCGCGGGCTATAGGTTTTTATTAATATTAATCTTATAAAATTTACATGAAGTTGTGTTGCAAGCAGTGCCACAAAAACCACAGTCGGTTCTACTGTGCACCGTGTAAGGTGATGGGCTATATGTGATGGACTTCCACAAAGTAACGCCTGCTTCTATCCAATTGTTAGAGACAATCCAGAAGTGAAAAAAATGAAAAATGAAAATATTTATTTCAGCTTAACTGTAAAGTTATTACAAATATATACTTATTAATACATTTTTTACATTTTACAAGTCACAAATTAATGTTCTGCTATCAACTACACTAAGCGCAGCTTGTTGTTGTAGTTGACTGCTTACCCTCTTGTCACAATATTTTCTGTGCTAACATAATATCGGTGTTTTGTTTTCGATTGTTAATAAGTTACTTATAAATTATTGTTCTTAATCCAGTGTTAGTAGGGTTAAGTAGGTATTTATGAGACTATTTATATTTGTACTCTCATTTGGAACTTGCACGAATAAATGGTTAAACGTGTAGAGGTTCCACGAGAGATTTAATGTAATTAGATAAAAGGAGAAAAACGATCGTTAAAATACTCGCATTTGTACTATTTTCAATATGGCGTCCGTATCACCAGTTTGAATGACATGAAACCAGTCAAATTAACTGATATTATACTTCCTGTTTCATGAGATATAATGACAAATAGTAATAATGCTAACACAATGTTTCCGAAATATTCAATGACCTTACAATAACAGAATATTACACTTTATGCAGCATAAAGTAAATAACAGGTGAATAATAATGCGCAAGCGTGGAACCCTTATCTGGTGGTGTGGCGTTTAAACGAAATCTAACAAGTCACAAGGATCCGCTGGACAAAACAAAGAAATACCTAAAAAGACTAAAGAAGATTAGATGTGGATGTTCATCGATTGGGAAGACGATGATATTTTAGACCACAAAATACGTGCGGGTTATTCGATTCTTGATTATTCGACTCCACTAACGAAGAAGATTAACTATCATGTATCATGTTCCAACTGTTTTGTTTACCGGATTTGTAAGCTTCCAACCTAAATCTGACTAGCTTCGTTAAGGTTTCGTGACGAAGATTTTTGAGTGTCGGGACCTACCTATTCTGAGTATCGTGACTTAGTTTTCGCGTATATCACTTTTACTGTTAAATTACATTGCAGCATCACGTTTTATTTCGTCGGTAACGTACTGCATTGCTTCGCCCATCATTCTTGTCAATTTAGGAGCGCAAACATGCTATCGGAAGTCACAATAAATTCTGTTTGTCTGCGTTTGTATGTCTAGTCTAGTTTGTATAGTCTAGCGGTTAGCATAGACTACTGCGGATCACGAGGTCCTGGGTTCGATTCCCGGTCGGGCATAAAAATTGTTAGGTATTAGGTTTTTCAATTAAGAAATTCTCAGTGCCAGCCCGGAGTTAGAAGTTGGCGGTGTTACACCCCCGTGCCTCGGAGAGCACGTTAAGCCGTCGGTCCCGGTTATTATCACTAACATGATAATAGTCGTTAAAGCCGCCAACCCGCATTGGAGCAGCGTGGTGGGTCTAAGCTCTAATTCCCTCTCTCCTATGAGAGTGGAGGCCTGTGCCCAGCAGTGGGACGTTAATGGGCTGTAGTGGTGGTGGTGGTGGTGGTAGTGGTGGTGGTGTTTGTATGTTAAAATCTCGTGAGCTTTTATTTATCCCTCTTTAGGTACTTAAATTAAAACAAAAATAAGTTCATTAGGTCTAAAGAAAATTCGATCTAGGAGTAGAAATCTCTAAAAATATAGATAGTTGTTATATTTTCTTTTCTTTCTATAACACTTGTATATTGCCACTGGCAGTAAATTGGGAATTAGGGAACTGGTAACATAATTTGGTATAATAAATTATCTTATCTTGCTCTAAAACTTCAAACTTTTCAATAATGGATGCATAGAGCTATTAAATGTAGTATCTTTCATACACGTAAAAAGCATATTTTGTATAGCGCTTATTGCTAGAACTTTTGGAGAGGAGGTATCATATAATTACATAGTATCATTCATGATTTTCATTGAAACTATATCGTTTACTAAACAAGGGCAAATGTTGTAGCTAATGAGACTGGTTCTCAAAGTATAATAGTTTCGATATTGATCTATTCCACTCAATACACTCAAGGGTCCCGGGTAAATAGCCGGGATAATCACTGATCCGTGATAACCGACTTCCAAGAGACGCGTTCAATTAATTTAAAGAGCATTCGTTAATTTTATTAATGCTTGAGCCTAAATCTACGATCAATGGAGATGTGATCGCACCCAGGGCCTTCTCATTTTCGAAATTAGCAAATGAATAAAAAACAAACTGGGAACCGCCAGCAGAGACAAGATAAAGAAATATACTGGAGAGGTGCTGCGTCCGAGGGGCAAGATAACACCATTAAAGCTGGGGAGGCTCGCCAACAAAACCTATGAGCGAGATGACCAGAAATTATCAACAATTGAAAACGTCTCAACGCACACGGACATACAATGGAAACTGCAATCTATACAAAAGTACATAAAGTAGTATTTCCTTTACATGATACTCAGGTCGCTTGTGTGTTGTTTCAAGATAAATTTTCGCATTTCAGTATAAGTTAAAAAGGGACGGCAAGCGATTGTAATGATAGCGAAATGAGTGAAGTAAGTTTTTCTCAGCCACCCAACCAGCAACATAATTAATGACGCTCGTGTCGCAGACGAATTTATAAATTGGGTTTATTCTGTTTTAACAAAGGAGACACCCGTGATACGGCAGATATAACATCAGCGCTACATAATTACGTTTTTGAATTTAAAAAAATATCAAACCTCCGCTTAAAGCCTCCTTAGTCAAAATCTTGCAACAATGTAAGAATCTTTTTAAATCTATTTGGTGATCATAAATTTTCTTACCGGGACCTCAAATAAGATAATAAATATGCTAAGAAACCCTCGTTATAACCAGTAAATATTTATACTATAACTATTAAATTAAACTACAATTTATAACCGTTAAATTTATCTTTGATCGTCCATAGAAATAGGATTGTTCCAACTCAATGATTCGTTTATTGGCTTGTACTGAAAAGAAAAAGCTTGTAACGACCTATTTATCTAATACAATTCAACGGTTAGTAATTAAAAAATTAAAAAACTAAATCTGTTAAGTGACTAGGTAATAGAAAAATTACTTCGAAGCTTTTAAAAAAAAATGTACTTTATTGTTACACACCTGACGCCTGATCTCTATTATGTATCGAGGAATGTTGCAGTGCTCCGATGAGCCGACAAGCATCAAGGAACCAGTTGTAATGTAACTGTGGTTTTATTTCTGATATATATTTTTTTGTTTAATTTGCAATGAAATACACTTTGGCAGCCGCAAATGATAATAGTCATCAAACTTTATATTACTTAACCTTGTAAGTACATCTAACCCCATAAATCCTTTTAAATAGCATTCCCAGCGATAAATAAAAGGAATCATAACCCCTCGCTAAAGCGCATTATTTGTTTCGCATATAATAATGGGATATTTAGTGCGCGATATCGGTTAATACAGCGAGGTACGGCATAAATCGGCGCGCGCAATCTAACATCGGACCCCGCCCCCCGCGAGTAACTCACCACTATCTGTCCCGAATATTGTTAATCAGTGTATCATTAGCGAACGAATTGTACACACTACGCGATTTCTTTCGCTTGCTTCTTCGTCCATACAATTCCTTCTATCATATTATGTAGTCGTCATACAATAATTTTGCCAAATTCCAGGTTAAGGTACGGCATAATTCGTCCTACCATATTAATTTGTCCTTCCATTAGGTCTACTGCTGCGTCCTGCAATGTTTTTGGCATATTACCTGTTTTAAAAGACATAAAACACATGCTATGTCAGTCCGTCAGTCTAAGCCCTATAATTTCTGAACTTATTAACATTATTATATACTAACGGGGGGGATATGATGTTGAACGTTATACGGACAAGGATATTGGTTTGTTGCTCAATCCTAGATGAGGGTCAGAGGTAGACAAAAGCGTCACTCTTAAATAAATTAAACGGTAATAGTCTTCTCTTCTTCTTCATGTGCCTCTCCATTACTGAAGGTCAACAATCAGTTTACTAATCTTCTCCTTGTCCATGGCTAGGCGAAATAGTTCTCCGACTGTTTTTATACCAGCCAACTCCCTTATGTTACGTAGCCGTGACTTCTTCCTTCTTCCCACCCCTCTTTTGCCATCGATTTTACCCATCATTATAGTCTGCAGCATCATCATTATAATATGCTTCTATAGGACCAAATAGTAACAACGGAAGGTGAAAATTATGCGCTTAGTGTGTACCCGCAACTTCTAAAGGGCGAGCAGATGGTGGTTGGAGCTCGCGATAGCTCCATAGTGCACCGCAGATAACGCTAACGGGGAGGCGCTGCAATAAACACAAAAGGAGTCAGACATTATATTTTCTAGTCCAATAGGCTTACTGCCTGTAGTTTCAAATTGCAGTTTTAATATGATGTCAGACGTCCCTAAAATCATACTTCATACTTCCATACTAATATTGTAAATGCAAAAGTGTGCGTGTCTGTCTGCTACGCTTTCATGGCCCATCTTTATGGACATAGGCTACTTTATATCTCGAAAAATTAAGGAGTTCCTGCGGGAACAGAAAAACTTAATCTCTCTAGTTATATTATAAATGCGAAAGTGTGTCTGTTTTCCATAACTCTGAGAAAAGCAAAAGATAGACGTAATTTTTTCCATGGGTATCTTTGAGGACCTGGAGAGTGACATAGGTTAGTGTCATACAAGAATGCAAGGCTTACTGGACATTTTTATTCAATTTCCTATGAAAGTATAGTTTTATTCTGTAGCTGGCATCATTTTCCTTTCTTTTGTTATTTATTTGAAAACATTGATATAAAATCAATGGCCAAACTCTACCATGCCTACTACACAGCAATAAAGTATTTTACAAGTTACAAGTGATACAAGAATGTACGGCGATCGGTGAGCGAGATCTCTCGGTGCTTAAAGTTTATAAATACGGGGCTATTTATTTCTGGAAATCAGCCGGCTCTCATCAATATAGGTCCGGGTGTGCGCTTCGGCGAATTGTTATACTCATTCGATGAATTGCCGAATGGAGTGTAGGTATTAGAATTTCCTTAAGGCGGCGAGGTAACCACAGAATAAGTAATAGTACAGGTAGGTAGGTAACCTGAGTTTGAAAATGTTAGAATGTGCGAGAGAGAAGGAAACTTATGTTACCACGTCGTCTTAACATATGGAAAAAAGCGGTGATTTTTGTTCCCTTAGATCTATAAAAAAACATAACCAACACATCGCACTGTGACTCATCACTCAACCCAAGAAATTTGATAAACGTATAAAAATTAATTTATTTTTTTCGAAAGAATTAATAAAATTAAATAAATTTAAAAAAGTGACGTTATCATATTATAGACACGAAAGAAAATCCAGCTGTTATTTACGTTTAGTAAAAGTACATTATGCTTGCTCACTACAAATATTTCTATGTTATATCTTACTTCGACCGCATAGAGATATTTTAGAGTATTGTAAGGGAAGGCATTGACAGACCGAGTTTAACGGGTTAAGTACCCAGAGATATGTATTAGATTATTGTAATTCTCTATTTGAATTTACACAGGTCACGTAGGTCTTGGATACAGGATAGTCTAATCCTGGTTGCGTAAACACTAAAAGTTGCAAAATTCTGATCTTACTGAATCTATATGTAATATGTATAGAGCGCCATGCTAGTCCTCCACGTAGGTGTTGCACTGTATAGTGTGGTATACATGTAGGTACCATATTATAGTGTAAGACTAGACACTTGTGGACAATATTAATAATCAGACCACTATAATCTGATTAATTATCGACAGATGATAACAAGAAAATCACGGATCAATTTAGAAACGTAGATGTTTGTCAAAAGGAACATACATTTTTTAACAAATTACGACTATATTCTTAATCTTTTAATATATAAAACAAAGTCGGGTTTGTACGAACACTTATAACTCTAGAACGGCTGGACCGATTTTCATGGTTTTAGATTTTTTGTATTTGTCTCCATCCCGAATAGCAGAATAACTATTGAAAACATTGGACAATTATCTAAAAATTCAATAAAAGAAAAACATTTTCCCTTGATTTTCCCATACAAAAAGTTCATGGGTTTCGTAACGTGATTTTTAGCATGGGTATAGTTGAGCACCTGGAGAGTGACATAGGCTTCTTTTTATCCGGTAAATGTTGGAAAAGGGGTAGAATGGCGTACACATCAGGATCAGGTAGTAAAAGCACTCTTCATCCGGAAGGGGAGCAGATGGAAGAGAGTGTTGTCAAAGAGGGTCGATAGCGATGCTGACGTTACATTCGAAGATGCCGTCAGGCCGTCCGGGAGCGGAGGTTCGGCCCAGCCTTCTGAAGACAGACACTCACTTACCCCGCCGCCCCCTGACGCGTCTGCTCGAGCTCTGCGAGCTTATAATCGTAAGAACAATGTTTAGTCAATAATATTTAATTTTAATTAATTATTTCTTATATAGAAAAAGGGGGAAAAGTGTAATGTATACTAGCAAGGTTACACAATATGTACGGCGAATATATACGTCAATACAGTCAGTTAGCATCCAAGCCGTGTTTCACTTCGTTCCAGTTAGTAGATAAAATTTCTAAACAAGAATAATCCGCTATTAACTAAATTTTTTTTAATCTGAGGTCAACTCAACTTGAGCATTGATTATCTGTGAAGTTTGTTCGTCAATCATGACTGTGTGGAGACTTTAGACCCAGCTTCACGGAAAAGAAGAGATCGTAGTGATGCACAAAAGCTGTCATCGATAAAAAAGGCAGACAACAGAACGTCAACTTAGACCGTCTCTACCAGCATACATCACAAAAGCGTCACTAACAATAGTGGACAATCTATTGATGTTTTAGCTAAGATAAAGTGGCGGTGAAATCACATGTGAGCCCTGTATACAACACACCACGAAATATCGTCCTAATTAATATAACCTTTATGTGATTGTAATAAGGATAATAAATAGTTAGTTTGAAACATATTCGGTGTGGTGTACACATAACGAGGTCATTTAGTACAGCGTACCAGCATTGTTCTTTCGATGATCCCATTGAAAAAATAATTATTCTCGATACTCGATCTTTTATTTTACCTACGTTAGCTATTACTGTATTGACTGGGGTCTTAATAGTGGTTAAATGGTATTGTTTTGACTGATTGTAATGGTTCTGCAACCCTGTTTATACTCTTGATGGATTGGCTAGATAAGGTCCCATTGGGATTTCTCAAATCCTTTCTTAGTAAGAAGTTACGTTTTAGGGCGAAAGCACACTACGGACAAAAATTATGTCTGGACGAGAAAAAGTCCGCGTACCTATTCTGTGAGTGCGCACACTCCGCTACACAGCAAAACGTTGTTATCCTCCGTCACGGAGGTTTCGCGTGAACACTCAATTCTGTCCTGTGCAGTGTGCGTAATGTTTCGGTATTAAAAATAACCTAATAATACATGCAAAGCCTCGAGTTACAAGACCGTGAGATTTGAGCTGTAAGTTAGTACGACAATCAGGAAGTTTCATCTTTAAGATAGGTAGGTAGATTCAGACTAGCTGATGCCCGCGACTTCGTCCGCGTGGAATAAGTTTTTTAAATTCCCAAGACAACTCCTTAATTTTCAGTGATAAAAAGTGGCTGATTTCACTCTCCAAGACTTAAACTATACCTTCCCAGTACCCACGCAAAGGTCACGGCGATCCGTTGCTTTGTTGCGGCATGAACCAACAAACAAACACACTTTCGTAAAGTTATTCAACCAACTACAATTCAAAACAAACACAGGAACAAGTGTGCAATTATTCAGTTTTTACGGGGCATGCACCATGCACAGAGCATACCCGAGCCGGTACCGCGCGGGGCGTTCGCCGGGGTGGCCGCGCATGCGTCGTCGCCGCCCCCGCCGCAGGCTCCACTATTATAGAATACCACCTATAAGCTGCACTGTAATTCAATGTAAACTATACGGGGCAATGGGGATTGTTCTGTCATATGTTTGTTTGCACTATAACACATTTTTAGTTTATTTAGCGCGATCAGAAATGAAGAGATTCGTAGAAGAACCAAGCTGAAGTAGCAACGCGCGGGGCCACATATTATTTAGTAGAACCGTTAGAGGTTGGGGTCTTAAAGACCTCGCAGCGGAAAGCGTAGCGTGAGCGTATAACACCTATAAACTGCACGGTAATTCAATGTAAACTATACGGGCTATAGGGATTGTGCTGTTATACGTTTGTTTGCATTATACCACATTTTTAGGGTTCCACTGCCACAATAAAACCTCTAGGATTTACCTGCCTATGACCATAATTATAAATATCACCTAAGACTGCGCTGTTATAGGCTGGGACCCTAGTACTTTATGTGAATATTCAATCTCTTCGTAATATACTGGCATCGTCCGCGTGGATTTAGGTTTTTCCGTTCCCGCGGGAACTCTTTAATTTTCCGGAGTAGATAGCCTATATGCTATTCCATACTATTTCTGTGCCAAATTTCATCCAAACCCGAAGACACCGTCTAGTTAATAGAACGTCTATAATTCAATAGAGATCGTTATTTGATGGCATTATTCTCTCAAAGTTATAACAGCTCTATCATAGAGGTACCAAAACAACTTTCTTATTCGAAAATTACGTTATTTAATTGATAAAAGACTCGTTTTATCTATATGGTTCATCGGCCATTGTTATAGCTAAATAGAGTTAGCTTCAAACCATGGTTAACAATGGATAGGTTTCGATTACGTACAGCTTAGAAAGCGGACAGTTTTAATTTACTAAAGTAGACGAAATAACTAGAATTACTTATCAAAGTGAATCTTTTCGTTTGTACGTTTCTATTATAACTGTATGGTATTGCTGCTGTAGATTGAAAATTGATTTCAATTTGAGAATTACTCATGTCTCTTTACAGCTACCCTAGTAATATTGATCTATCGTTATTAAAAATATTTAGCAAAGATAAGAAAAATATTAGATGCTTAGAATTTATAAATTAAGAAATTATGTTTATGCAAATAAACGTTTACAAAATGATTTCATAAAGCTAGTCTATTGGAGCAAAATATCCTCGCTACAGAAAGGGACAATCACAAATGAAAAGAAAAATTAAACAGAAATACAGGGCATATTAAAATCATCATCATTATCGAACAATTCAAACCACCTAATGTACAGTGGCTTGTTAACTGCCTCGTTGCAGTGAGACGAGGCCCCAGGTTCCAATCCCGGGTCGGGCCATATTATTAAGTATTGGGCTTTCAGACTAGAAATTCTCAGTACTAGCCCGGAGTTAGGAAGTTGGCGGTGTTTCACCCCCGTGCCTCGAAAAGCCGTCAGTCCTGGTTATTATTACTAACACGACAATAGGCGTTAAAGCCCACTCATCGTTAAACCCTCATTGGAGCAGCGTGGTGGGTCTAAGCTCTAATCCCCTCTCTCCTATGAGAAGAGTGGAGGCCTGTGCCCAGCAGTGGGACGTTAATGGGCTGTAGTGGTAGTGGTGGAATGAGTAATTTACCAAAAAGTGAATCATCCGCGACATTGATTACAGTTCAAAGTTAACTAAATCTACGAGTATGTATAGTCGATGGTTGATCAATAAACAATGCCCGTTAGTCATTCACCGGTGTTCGACAGTTGCTCAAGAGTAGGTCACGGGACAGGAATGCCGCCCAGTTGACGGATAAGCGAGGACATCAGCACCCGGCTATTATGTGAACTGACGGTCCCAAATTGCACGCGGCCAGTGACCAATCTACTGCTCAAAGGACCTATAAAATATGAGCAACAAAAACCTTTTGTGAAGCAAATTTTCCTCCCAATATTATAAATGCGAATGTGTATTTGTTGATTGGTTTTTCTTTCAATGACGTCGCTACGTATCTACCTATCGATTAAAAAAATTGACAGGGACTGCCGATTGAAGTGAAAACGAATATTTATTTAATTTTTTTACCATTGAAAATGGTTATCAGATGCAAATCGCCTGAGACGTATTTTTGGCCAACTCCGAGGATTTTGGGAGGATCGAGTTATGAATAGTATCAAGATTTGAGGAATTTATCGAGACACGTGTGAGCGTTTGAATTTTGAAAAACGGCTGGTAACTTTTTTTGTAATTTAAAAAAATGTAGAAATGTCGGGAAGTCGGGCTTTTTTAATTTTTTTACTAAATTGTAAATATTTCGGAAAAACCCGACTTCAGAAAAAATTAAAAAAAAACGGTCCTAGGGTATTAGTTCTACAAAATGGTGATTTTTTTTGAAATTCAGTTAATAATTGTAACCTGTAGGTGGTCCCTTTAGATTTGGATTGGTAGAAAAACGGGTATTTCCGTATATAAAAAAGTGATATGTAGCTTCTATGATTATTGACCGATCGTCATGGTAATAGTATTAAAAGATGCCTTGTAAGTAATGTAGTTGTGTATTTTTATTAGGGAAGTAAATCTCAATAAAAATTTCTTATCATTCAACTTGTACCTAATGTGTTATTCAAAATTTTTTTTACGTAAACTTTTGTATTCATTTTCAATGCTCCGATTCTTGCGGGGACTGCGAAATCTGTAAATTTTTTAATATTTTTTTTTTAAATAAAAATAAAATAATTTAAATATAAACCTTAAAACGAACGTATTGAAGTTTAATTACGAATGTAGTATATTTGTATTTAAGATTTAAGACCTTTTGTCTTCGTAACAACGTGAGCATGCAGGGACTGCGGCCTGCGAGGTGTCGGCGAAGGTGTCGGTGACGTTGTCGGTGACGCGAATCCACAAGTTCCTCCCTCTCCCTCTACCAAAAAGTGTTCAACGTGCCTAAACAAGTTTTCTCTTCACAAATTATGAATGTAAGTAGGTTCAAGTTCGGAAGCAGCATACTTTTCAACCCGGAAAATCAAAAAGTTCACACGGGATTTGTATAAAGTTATTCAATTTAGGAATGCCTCACTGTCGGGCAAAACCATCTTCTGTTGTTGTTCTGGAGGAAAATGGTGCACATCATAAAGCTTACATTGCAGTTGTTAAATAGCTCATGTAAGTACTTCGGTACAATAATTTCGCTGAATATTAAAAGTTTCTCCGAAAGAAGAGATATGAGGGCTTCTGCATAATGAAATGTATATTTTGATAAATCTCCCGTTGGTAAATAATTATCAAGCTCATTTTGCGTCCTGTCCACAAGAACCTTGCCCGTTTTTTTCAGGCTGTATCTTACTGCAATTGATAAAAGTAGCTACTCAGCGATATTTAAATAAATAATAATTGTTATTAGCTATTAATCATTATGATTAATCTCTCATTGACATTCATAAAGCAACATATTGGATTGATATTGTTTTTGAGCGGACCCTGATCAAAAAAAGCAATATAGACCCCTGATTTTGTGAGAAATCGTACTTAATCAGTTATACCTACGTTTTTTTTTTTAATTATTATATCACGTTTGTGAAACTAATATTTCAGCATGTTGAAAAGTATAATAAATAAATCAAACCAAGTCAAGTCAAAAGTTCGAATTTATTTGATTCGGTTATAATTCGGTTAAGCTCTATTTTGAATATTTGTGATACTTTTGTCAAATAGAACACCAACACCTTTAACCGTAATAGCGAAGCTTTCGCTCCCAAGATGTAACCGTGTGTCTCAGCCAGATCCACACGAGGCTACGTGACTTGCGATGCATTAAGATAACATATTACATATTTCGCCACCTATGCGCATGAGATCCCCTGTAATGGCTTCATTACCTCCCCGACCCGGCCGCATTATGCTAATACACCGCTACAAAGCGCATTATATCATCGGGGCACGCGATACACATTTTAAAATGGAAACAATTTGAAAATCGCCCCCCGCGGAGCAGCGCCCGCGTCCGGCGACTCGGATTGGCAGACTGAGTGACGTCCGCTGTCCTTATTGGTCGATAAGATTTGACGGATAAGAACCGGCGGCATGTTAGAGATGTGTTTCGGGGAACGTTGGCTTGTAAAAATTTCTAAACTGTATCATCATTATTCGGTCGTAAAGCCTGAAACAAACACAACGCGTGGTGTTCGCATCTTTGTGGTAGATACGCCACGCTTAACGTGAACTGTATGGAACATCTCACAAAGTGCGCTGCGACGACTGTTGGAGAGTAATAGTTTAGTGGAAATTGTCTAATCTAACCTCAGTCACTTCCTTCCTTCACTTCACTTCACTTTCAATCTAACGCGCCTCACTGAGCATTCGCGTACTTCATTTATGCACTAGCACTTGTCTGGACGACCTATGTTGACGTCCAATTTCTGTGTTTTGGAATACACCAATTTTATAAATTAAAAATTTTAGTTTGCGCACTTAAATTTATATAACTTTATAGCAAAATAGTGACTGCCATTCCATAATATGCCATCAGTATTTGTTGTATATTGCGTCTTAAACAGGCTTAACTCATAAAAAGTCTTAGAAATTCTGAAATATTTTTGCAGTAAGAGGACTTAATTTGAAACGATGTAATAATATTTTAATGTCAAAATACATATGTATTTAAATTTAATATAATAATACCAATCCATACACAGAAGATCAATATATGTATGTATAAATCCGCAAAATATCAATCATTTCCAATCAAACACGGGAGAGATACATTAAAATATATTCAATATTATACCTTTTTAAAATCTTTTGTGCTCATTTCCCACAAATTGCAATTTTTTAGCTAAGTAGGTCACTTTCATTCTAGTGGTGCGATTTGTGTGAGTGCGCACACCGAAATTCCAATCGTACAATACACAGTTTAAACCGGTTTGTGCTTTTATAAAATTACACTTTACACACACAAATGCAAAGGAGCTTACGCCTCATGTACTGTCGGTTTCAAGCTTTACAGAGACCCCGGTCTATCAAGTAGGGAAAACAGCTGTCGGTACTCTTTTTCTATTTACTTGTCGGACATAGGGTTTGAGGATGAGCCTTTGTTTTTTATCGAGTTCAATCGCCCTCCTTGTAAAACACCGTTACAAGACTCTTCACTGCACCTGACGAGAAAATGTATGCTTACCGACAATGTTCTTTTTGTAGTGAGTAGTCAGTTAAGATGTAGATTAGGGTTTCAAAATGTTTTCAAGAAAATCCTATTTCTAAAGAGTTCATTTATGTATTTGAACCTGTCTACAAAATATCACAACCACAAATTCAGCCAATCAAAACAATAGGGATAACAACTCAATCAAATCAGCAACTCTTTGTCAAACTTATAAACGCACTTCTAGTATGGAAGTTGTATGAAATTCACAGTTGTGATGTCATCAAATTTCAACGCACCTTTTTTCTTTTTAAGTATAGTTTAAAATAGTTATCAACTTTAAAACTGACCGAGGATGTAAATTATAGGTCTTTTGGAAGACTATTTAATACTCTGTGAGAAATAATTTATTATTGACTAGGGCATCATCGTTGTAACAAGGATTGATAGTTACCTAATAAGTAGCTTTTACAAGTAAGAGATCTATGTCTAAGAACACACTCAAGCAAGGGACTTCATCAAATTTTATTGGAAGGATTTAAAAAGAAATTCTTGAAGAACTTTGTATTTTTTTTGTTTGCAGGTGGCCGCTTCTGCTCGTTCTCTCCGTGCATAGAGCAAGTGCAGCGGACATGCTTGACGCTCGAACAGCACGGCTTTCAAGACATCAGTACTATGGAAGTGCTGCAGAGTGAACTGAAGGTCAGCAGAAGAACTGTGCCTGTGAGGGACCTTTCATTCCTTAAACACAAGGTAAGAACTAAAATTGATTGGCGCGTTTACATAAGATCGATTTGGCCGTATTCGACTGCAAATATTTTCGGTCGACTAATGTAGACTGTAATTCCGTTGGCCGTAGATTGATTAAAGCAAAAAGAACTCACTAACGAACAGAGGATCGACAAGGTCTGCACCCTTAAATAAAATAAAATAGCCTTTATTAGCTGGAAATAAGTTTTTTTTTAAAGATAATATTACTACACATTTTTCTAATGCTTAGGAGTTAAGAATAAATATGTACCTAAGTACATAGTGCCTTAATTTGTTTTTTACCGACAATTTTTATACCATGTACATATTTATTTGGTTTATTCTAGTTTAGTTACCTATATATAAGTAGGTAGTGTTTGCATGTATTTGTTACTTCTTTCTATAATAATAAAACCTTATTTTAACGCCACCCTTACGCAGTTGAAATTCCGCGGACTTGTACAAAGCGATTTGCTTCCTCGTTCCTAATTCGAACCGCTAGGATATGGAATGCCCTCCCGGCTTCCGTTTTCCCCTCCTTTTTTAATATAGGTACCTTCAAATCAGCGCGCGCTCCACCTTAGGCTGCATCACCACTTGCAAGCAAGTCTGATTGCAGTCAAGCGCTAGCCTACATATTTAAAAAAAACAATTAGTCTAAGTTGGACCTTTTTTTTATTGCGTGATAAGCTTGCGCTTGACGACTATTATGCTTACAAAGCAATGATAAAGTCTAGGTTGGAACGCGCTTGCCTAGAATATGCAAGACTTAATGTGAAACTTAACCAACTTATACGATAAAAGTTAGGCTCGCTTGCTAAAAAAGCTCACTGACGAAATCTCAACAAAGAAAAGGAACAGCTTAATTAGTCTTAGTCCTAAGTGAATATCATATTAATAAATAATTTAAACCCCAGGGGTTGCTCTATCATCAAGCAAGTCTGGCAACCTATCTCGTTAACCTACTATAAAAAATACTATAAATATACAATTAAAAAAATACGCGCCGAATTGAGAACGTCCTGCTTTTTAGGATGTCGGTCAAAAAGCAAGACTTTTAGTAGGCTGCATTGCATGTTGATACTCGATTGAATGAATAATGGCGATCGCTTGCTAAAAAATCTCTAACGAAATCTCAACAAAGAAAAGGCGCAGCTTAATTAGTCTTAGCTCTAAGCCCTAAGTGAATAGCGCAATCTGGGACGCCCATTGACCTCGCGGCTGACACATTAACTCAAGTGAGTAACGACGCCACCGTAGCGTGCGACGAGGATCGATCAGAGGCTAACAAGCCTATAATTGACAGAATACCAAGCCCCAATATACTGAACGTTGCGACACAAATTAGCGCACGTTTGGACGCTGACTATGTGGCCAAAATAATAAAGCTTAGACCCTAAATAAAAAGCCTTAAATACGTACAGCCCTTAAATTAATTTTCAGTAATAAAAATATACCTATCAAAGAGGTTAGTCCGCTGTCATCTTAGTCTGTATCATCTTACCACCAGGGGGGTTACTAACATCGCTTAAAGCAGTATTATTTTAAATGACAGTGTTATGACACGTCGTACCTTGACGTCTCTAAAATAAGGATTATAATTCTAAAACATTCCGGAGCGGAAATACCAGGCAAGCAAGTTAGAGAAACTTTAAATTACAATTTAATACTACTACGGAGAGGCAAAAGTCTTCAAGTCCTGCAATTTTGTATTAATATATTATCAACATTATCATTTCAACTCATCTGCGCCGGTTCAGTGAGTACCCACTAACCACGAGTCTCCTCTCAGGGTAAAAAGGGTTTGGCCATAGTCCACCATGCTGGCCAACTGTAACTTTGAGAACGTTATGAAGACCTATCAGACGTCTAGCTTTCCATCACGGTGTTTTCCCTCAACGTTAGAGCAAGTGATATGCTATTGCTTAAAATGCACACTAAGTACTCAGAAAAGTTACCAGTAGCAACCATGCCCGAAGTACAAACCGACGACCATCCGAATAGTAGGTCAGCCCCCTATTCTCTACCTTAGTGGCTATCAAAAACATGAAAGCCACTGACATATATTTCTTATCCATTGAAGGGTTGCTAGGAAATTTTAGTTTATATGACATCAGCAAACCGTCAATGGATACAAAATATACGTCAGTAGCTTTCATTTTTTGATAACCACTGAGTTAGAATAGTGCTGCTGAAAAACTTGGCTATCATGGCTCTTTAATTAAAAAATCAAGCAACAAAAGCAATCAGTTTGCGAAAATGACGCGCAAAGTCAGAACGGCCGAGTCTTGTTTGTCAATAATTTTTCACCGTTAGAAATTTCTCACAGTTAAACAAACTGGTAGTAAATCGCCAGTCAACGCAAATTCTGCGATTTGCCTATATCATTAGTAGGAAAAGTGCACCGTTACAGTTAATTGGATGCGAATCTTCTCCCATAATGTGAATACGATCGTAGATCTACGCCGATAGTCTTCAAGAGCTATATAATAGACCTAGAGGCTACCGCCTTAGGACTTAACTCAATGCGGCATGACGTACATCCATCCAAATTTGTTATCGACGTATGAATAACGAAATGATGCCGCGACTTCGTTCACGTGAATTTAAGTTTTTAGTAATCCCCTAAGAACTCTTTAATACTCCGAGATAAAAAGTAACCTATGTACCTATGTCCTTCCACGGGGTGCAACCTATGTCTGTACCATATTTTTTTAAACCAGTTGAACAGAAAGGTAAAAAACAGACAGACAGACACACTTTCGCATTTATAATGTTACTATGTATCTTTAAAGTGAAAATTAGAAATTTATACTTAAGAGTCATGTGCTTTAGATTATTTCCAGAATTTATTGTGGTCATTTCTGTAGGCATAACACAATCTCTAAAATAAACTAAAATGACAGCTTTATATCTAGTTTTGTCCCTTTCCGCAGGGAGTATTATTATGTGTCATTTTAGCAAAGAGTATAAATGTATAGGGAAACATTTTAGTTTAGAGTTTGTGAATCAGAACCACTGTCTCATAATTCAACTCGGTAAAATAGTACTAAATATGGCTGATTTTCAATCAAGATCAAGAAGCAAACACATTTAATATTACGTTCATCAGTTTCCGTCAGAAATAATCTATTTTTTTCCAAACAATCAAACCAAACCTTTTATTGAAATTCGTTTCCTATAGATACAGTCAGCCATCTCTAATACTATAATCTAAGTGAGGTAGGAGTAAACCCACCATGAATTGCGTTACTTGAAATGAGCCGCACTGCAGCTAAAGTGATATGTTGAAGCCAGATGCTTATAAATCTCCAAACAGAAAGATCACGTATAAATCCCGCCTTACTCTCATATTTCATTGGCTTCACCATCCACCTTCATAGCACTATATTTTCACACTATTAAGTAAATGAGCAACGTCTACATACCCTAACGATATTATGAACTAGATGATACCCGCAACTTCGGCCGCTTGAATGTAGATTTAACAATCGCATTTATGATATTAGTACGGAACCGAAAGATTTGTTTGTTGGTTTGTCATTCAGCAACGCCACAATGAAGCAAGCAAGATTGACGTGAAACTTCTTTAGAATCGTAGTGATTTGAATATTCGATAAAACGAAGAACGAAACAAAAAAGTCGTAAAGACAGAGTTCGTTTTGTATTTAGTTTTAATATGGTTGAACAATAAATTAATTATTCTTAAAACAATGTTTTTCCTGTGAAAATATCCTAGGCCTCACTTCAACAAAAAGAGAAACATATACAGATATATACAGATTTAGCCTGCGAGAGAATGGAATAGAATACAAGTTATATTTATCTCATTCTCTCGTAGGCTACTTTTCTGAAGTTTCACTTGCCATGTGTGAACTGTGAATTGCACACACACACTTTTTTCTCACGGATAGTATAAGTACTTAAATATCTGTTCTCCCGGAAAATAAAATTGTTCCTATAGAGTTACTAAATAATAAAATATTATGTTTTGTCTTTTTTTTTCTCGCATTATTATATATTTATTCATTTAAAACAAAATTACAAGAAATAATAAAAACTTATAGACTAAACGTTAATCTAAAATCCTTATATACCTACTAACAAAAATAATAACTAATGTTTTGTCTTAAATTTGTTAGTAGTGAACGCGGAACGCAGAACTTTGATATTTCTAGGATAAGAGTTCAGAACCAGAGCTGTGATATCTGCTATGTAGAATTGAGACTACAATCCTGAATAATTATTATATCGTTGATTTTTCACTGATAACTAGTTTTATCAAAATTTTTACTTTAAAGTCGTAGTTGAATCAAGTTACAGGTCATGTAAACAAAGCTAATCCGGATTCCATTAGTACCTGCAACTTGTATTGTTTATTGTGTTCACATGCATTACTTAGTCATAAGGACTAATAAGGACAGGAGCGACCTTTATTGAAAATTTGGTCTGTCCCATTACTTTGAGACAAAATATAGTAGGCTTTATAGTTATGTTTATAAGATTCAGAGTTGTTTGATAAAACACTATCAGAACACGTTCGAAATCGTCACGCGCGCCGCTTTTCGCAAGGGGTCACGTTTTATGAACGATAGCCGACCGGCTAGTGTTGGCCTCAGTTGTATAAGAAAAGAGAAAAGAAAAAAAAATACTAGTTATATTTATCAGTGCTATTACTTATTATGATTATTATAATTAGAATAAATAACCCATTCTTCTAATATATTAGTTATTTTGTTTTATTATCTCGTATAGGTTTTTTTAATACTGGTATTTTTATCACATGCTCAAGTTTAAGTCGATGTCGCTTTTTAGGCTTCCGTAGTCAAGTTTCGCCATGTCCGTCAGTCAGTCTGTCCATGGCTTAGCTCAGAGACCCTTAGTACTAGGAAGCTGTATTTTCTCTTCTTTTTCGCGTCTATCCCATCGTGTAATCTTTCGATAGGTCTTTCAAAATGTGGGTGTGGGAAAACTAATTGTAAGGAGTCAAGTGTCAAGCTAAACGGTAGTTTTTGAATATGTGAAAAAATTCACAGCAGTTAAATAGTGAAGTTAAAATGACAGCCAAGTATGCTTTACAAGTTAATATCGACCAACATAATATAAAATGTACTTGGAGAAGTGTGCGGGCAACTACGGAACTCTACTCTACGCGCATGCGTAGACACGCACTTGGCCGGTTTTCCAATATGAGGTTGTATGAATCTCAAAAGTTTATTAAATATTCGTTATCGTATAAGGCAAATATTTTTTGTAAAAATAAGTGTATGTGTGCAATTCGCACACGGCAGAAATGAAACTTCATAAAAGTAGCCTACGAGATCATCAGACAAATATAATTTACATTTGTCTCATTCTCTCGTAGGCTAAATCCTATTATGAGTATGTTTATCTCTTTTTAGTGTCGCTTTTTCGTTTCATTGAATTTTCAAATCACAACGTTTCTAAAGAAGTTTCACTTCTAAAATACCGATACTATATTTTGTCGTGTAACTACCATGCCTATAGTTTGGGACAGACGTGGGAAATAGGATTTGTCTTTCACACTGCTTAAATTAGGAGTTGCATATAACACTAGATTAAATGCAAAACTATATTGTGTTGCTCTCACGAAAATCCTAAATTAAGGGCAACCTGAAATGATAGTGCCTTAAAAGGGAAACTTTGAATGCTAATATAAATAATAGGTAATATTTAACTTGCTACTTGCCATGGGATTTTCAAAAACCGACGCGGGCATCAGCTAGCCATATTTTTTATCAAGAACTAGATGATGCGACTTCGTCCGCGTGGATTAAATTTTTTTATTTTATTTTCCGGGATAAAAGTAAACTGTTTCCTTACCCGGAATGCAAGCTACCTCTGTAACTTCATCAAAATCGGTTGAACAGGTGGGCCGTGTATAGCACAAGACAGACACACTTTCGCATTTATAATATTCATAGCTGATGCCCGCGACTTCGTTCGCGTGCTTTGAGGTTATTGGTTCCCGCAGGAACTCTTTAATTTACCGCTATAAAAGTAGCCTATGTGTTATTCCAGACTATAATCTATCTCTATGCCAAATTTCATCCAGATCCTTTCAGCCGTCTGGCGTGATTGAGTAACAAACATTCATCCGAACATTCGCCTTTATAATATTAGTAATAGTAAGTAGTATAGAAGTATGGATATACTAAGTTTCACAAAAATCGAAATCGTCAACAAACCCTAGTATAGCTGAGAGATGTCAACAAATCATAATGATAGGTTTCCATAGGGTAGGGTAGCCACGGCCTTCTTTATGGGAGCCGGCATTGTATCTGTATAGTGTATGGGTTGTTCCAGGCATCTGCGCTGACTGTCCTATGTTTGCCTTACGACTAGGGCTTCCAATACCGAGATCCCGGTATTGGCTAATACCGGGATCCCGGATTTTTTTCGTCCGTTTTCAATACCGGTATTGAAATGTCTAATACCGGGATACCGGTATTGGTGACACTATAAACGAAACAGTGACTATTGCATATATTTCTTGGTACATGCCACTGTTTTTATTCGGCTAAGTTTAAAACTTGTATCTTAAGCACATTAGCTCAATAAGAGCATCTTTATTGCTTAAAACCAGTGAAGAAAAGTCATTTTTGATCACTCAGAGGGAAAAATTAATGTTTGAATTTAGAACCCTGTGGCTTGGCATTTCTATTTCATTGACTCATGAAACGTTCAGAAATCTGTTTCATATCCAATGCAATTTTTTTATTATAACTATTTAATTTTTAATTAATTTGTGTTTTGACTAAACTGTGTATTTTAACGAGTAAAAAATGACATTTTTTCATTGAATTTAAGCAGAAAAGTACTCTTTTGGAGTTATGTGGTGAAAAATATTTTTTATGGAAAACTGTTTTTTATGGTGCAGTTTCCTTCAGAAAAGACTAGTTTTAAGTTAAAAACAATCTATCTAATTTTAAGTTTTTCCCAATACCGGGATCCCGGGATCCCGGTATTGAAAAAAATCTTTCCGGTATTAATACCGGTATTGAAAAAAACCGGTAATCGAAAGCCCTACTTACGACGTCCTAGCCGGTGATCAAATAAAGCATTATTCTTGAGAAATTTGCCATCGAAGTTTGTCGAAGTTGAGTTATTGTTCAGGCACAACATCAAACTTAGGTAGATACTGCAGTTACCTACTTGTTGACCGAGCGAAGCGAAGGTCTCTGAGTCTACTTGAGTGAATTTGCACTTGTCCGTCCGTCCGTCCGTCTGTCAGAGCATTATAACTTTTGAATTTACTTTAGCTTTAAATATAATATGTAAACTAATGGCCTCCAGCCGAATATGGCTTAAAAAGTTATAAAAATCTTTATTTCAGGGGGCTCTCATAGAAGCGAATGCGAAGTAAACTATTTTTTATAGCGTTACATAAAGTTGCGGCATATTATTTTAAAGATAATTAGGAATAGAGTCCGAAAATATTTTTTTTTTAATTTTTCCCCTAAAATTGACGAAATGGGGGCTTTCAAAGTGGAGATTTTCATAGTGGAGAACTCTAAATTTTCTGCAAGGCTGAGCCTGAAACTTGAACAGTTATTTGAATTATATCCTGTACTTGAACAACAAATACTAAAATTAGATAAATATTGTAAGGAAACGAAATTATTTTATTTTTAATGAGCGTCAGTATTTTTAACAGAACTTCACATTGATGCCAATAGATAGCGCCGCGAGGTCTCAGTTCCGGGCGAACCACTAGTAATTTACATTTTAGCTTCTTATTACCTAGTAGTTGGTGGAAAATTAATGTCTTTCCTAGTTTTCCTTATTGAAGTTTTTCATTTCTGCCTTCAATAATTGTTTGCATAGGTATAACTGAAAACTAGGAAAGTGACATAGCCTAATTTTTATCCCGGAAAATCAGAGTCCCCGCGGGATTTTTACAACCAGAATTCACGCAAAGTAAGTCGCGGGCATCATTATTTTTTTTATAAATTAAGTAATTTGATAGAACTATTAGGAGATTTCATAGCAATATTTTTCGTTAAATGAATACGAATACTCTTTATGTCTATAGAAATTCATATCTATCGTAATTATAAAATATGCGAAAGTGTGTCTGTCGGTCTGCTACGCTATAACGGCCCATCTTTTCAACCGATTTTGGTGAAATTTGGTACCGAGATAGGTAATAGGTTGTATCCCGTGGAAGGACATAGGCTTCTTTTATCCTGGAAAATTAAGAGTTCCTGCGAGAATTTAAAAAATCTTAATCCACGCGGATGAAGTCGTTGGCATCATCTAGTACAGGGATGGCGAACCAATGGCACGCGTGCCAGAAATGGCACGCGACACAATATTTTGGGCACGTCATCGATCACAAAATTCATTATGCACTAAGAAAAAGAAACCCTAACATAAGTTATTTGCTATCTAATCTGCAACAACAGAAGTCACACTAATTTTACTTTAATTTAAATTACGCGTATAATTGAGACATTGCAAACTGTATTTTTATTTCGTAGTAAATTTAAAGAGCTTTGAGTTGGTAGTATTATAATGTTGACTTTGTATTATTTTCCCAATAATCACAAAGTCAACATTATTTGATTGCACGTCTATGACCTCATTGAACATTTCTTTAGAAAAAATGGCACGTTGATACATAAAGTTTCGCCTACCCTGATCTATTATATTATGTTTTACATTGTGTGAATGCAGATACTCTATACCAAGCTATGCCCAGCCATTAACGCCGCGTCAGTAACAAACATGGTACAGGCATAAAGAGGGATCTCCGTCAATCAGTCATCTCGGGAAACGTTGTGGGAACGAGAGCGCGCGCTTTGTTCTAGCGCAGCTGCAACCGCGAGCACATCTATCTTTTATCTATCTATACCTTAAATAGATTTAATCTTTCTTCGTAAATAAAATAGATTCTATTATTTAGTATGAGATCAAAATCGACCAGATACATCAAGATTAGCTATCCTAATTACGAGATTTCTAATTCGCAATTATACTTTGTGTTTTCTCGATTGGAATAAATTGTTTTATTTTTCTTATACTAAATTTTCTGATATTTTCTCATATTAAATGCGTTATCAGAATAAACAAAATCTATTCATTTTACATTGACCTGAGGTGCAATCATGTAAGGATCGCCGATCAAATCGTTAAAGCTCGGCTTCAAAGTAAAATAAACCATAACAGCATTTAATTAGAGCTCAATTTCGTGTATCCATTCTTATACGCTTAGGTATGTACGATAGCCTAAACGTATAAGAATGGATACACGAAATTGAGCTCCAGTTCTAAAACGTTAATAGTGTTGTTATTCCAACAATTTCGAGGACAATTAATCGAGAAATCCTGCCTAAAAGCTCATGTTTTCCAAACCAACAAAATATACATCGTGGCCTACACGTTACCATATACCTATATTATGGTAATATATATTAGTAAACCGTAAAAGTTACCTACTTTTAATCACCTTCTTAGCTTTACACAAAATAAATTTACCGAACCATGATATTACAAGGGCGGGTCAATAAGTCCGTGACTTTTTGAATTTCTGACCTCTTTACTGAAAAAGCAACACTACTCCTGTCTACAGGCCTCTGTCAGTTGACTCCTGTCAAAATTTGAACTTGCTGCGTCAGTTAGTTTGTGTTTGACAGCTATCTTTATCAGACTACCCAGTAATTTGAAGAAAAAATGGAAAAACGTGAATTTCGTGTGCTTATTAAGCATTATTTTTTGCGAAAAGAAACCATTACCGAGACCAAGGCTAAGCTTGATAAATACTATGGGGACTCTGCACCATCGATTTCAATGGTAAAAAAGTGGTTTACTGAATTTCGTTGTGGCCGTATAAGCACTGAAGATGCCGAACGTCCTGGACGCCCAGTTGAGGTCTCTTCACCCGAAACAATCGAAAAAATTCACGATATGGTGTTGGCCGACCGAAGATTGAAAGTGCAAGAGATTGTGGAAGCCGTAGGGATCTCGCATGGCTCAGTGGTTTCAATTTTGAATGATCACTTGGGCATGAGAAAGCTTTCCGCAAGATGGGTGCCGCGTTTGCTCACAGTCGACCACAAACGCAATCGTGTAACAACTTCACAGGAAGGTTTGGCGTTGTTTAATCGCAATATGGAGGAGTTTTTGCGCCGTTTTGTAACCGTGGACGAAACATGGATCTATCACAACACACCAGAGACCAAACAACAGTCAAAACAGTGGGTTTCTAAGGGTGAATCGGCGCCAAAGAAGGCCAAGGTGGGTTTGTCAGCCAATAAAGTTATGGCGACTGTTTTTTGGGATGCACGCGGGATAATCCACATTGACTACCTTCAAAAGGGAAGAACAATCAATGGGGAATATTAAGCCAACTTATTGGACCGATTCAATGACGATTTGAAAAAAAAACGACCTCATTTGGCCAAGAAAAAAGTTCTTTTCCACCAAGACAATGCGAGGGTGCACACATGTGCAGTTGCCATGGCAAAAATCCATAAATTGGGCTATGAATTGCTCCCTCATCCGCCCTATTCTCCAGATTTGGCTCCGAGTGACTACTTCTTGTTCCCAAGCCTGAAGAAATGGCTTGGTGGACAAAGATTTGACTCCAATGATGAAGTCATCTCGCAAACAAAGGCCTATTTTGAGGACCTCGACAAATCATATTTTTTGGAAGGGATAAAAAAATTGGAGAAGCGTTGGACAAAGTGTATAGAGCTCAAGGGAGACTACGTTGAAAAATAAAATGATTTATTTATCAAAAAATCTGTGTTTTATTCCAAAAGTCACGGACTTATTGACCCGCCCTCGTATTATGTGTTATCACTTGTCAGATAACACCATGTCAATACATTATAAACCAGTTCTTAAACGTTAATAGTGTTGTAATTCCAACAATTTAGTGGACAATTCCAAAAATTTAGAAGACAAAGTATAGTCGAGAAAGCCTGCCTACCTAGTACCTAATGCATACTAACAAATGCATCGCGGTCTTGATTATAAGTACCTACCTGATTTCTGTCTAGCTAATACCTATAACCTTGGCTTTACACGAAATAAATTTACCGAACGATGATATATTATGTGTT
Source organism: Erebia aethiops (assembly GCA_923060345.2). NCBI lineage: Eukaryota > Metazoa > Arthropoda > Insecta > Lepidoptera > Nymphalidae > Erebia > Erebia aethiops. The sequence continues at coordinate 24,816,267 of OV281083.1, read as the reverse complement.
ATCAGATAACACCAAGCCAATACATTATTAACCAGTTCTAAAACGTTAATAGTGTTGTAATTCCAACAATTTAGAGGACAATTAATCGAGAAAGCCATTAAGCGCGGCTATAAATCGGTCTCAATTTCACGGCGCGACCGAACCGGTGTGCGCGTGCGCAGCAAGATAGCATCTTATCGCGAATCGGGCGCGATCTGTCGTTGTCGGGCCCGGCGCGTGTCCAAACACTGTCCGGGGCTTGTTACGACCGACTGACCGCTGCTATCGTAATCAATCGCCATTGAAACAAGGGTCGATCCAGCAACCGGCGATCGGGCGTGATGAAATGTGTATCGAATATTATAATCGAGCTTGACAACTTTTGTATCGCATTCTGATTTGTTTTTCGTTCAGTTTATTATATCACTCTAGAATACCTTCCTGTATGAAATGTGGCCCTTTATCAGTATTTTAGCAAAAATAGAGCGGACAGTATAGTCCCACAAATTTATCTGACTCGGTGACAGCGTCTCAAGTAAATATTAAAAACTAGCTGACCCGGCGAACTTCGTACCGCCTTAGTATGCAAAATTAAATGTATATTTTTCAATATTTCTGAGAGATTTTCTTAATATTTTTTTCCGTAAGAACGTTCTCCTAATAATAACAAATACAACAAAAAAAGAATTAGTGAAATCGGTCCAGCCATTCACGCGTGATGCCGTGACCAAGGAAACCAGGTTTCATTTTTATATATATATAGAAGATAGATAGATAAAAGCAAAAAAAACAGTGCGTGTGTGCAATTCACACACGGCAGAAGTGAAACTTCAGAAAAGTAGCCTACGATAGAATGAGATAAATATAACTTGTATTCTATCTCATTCTCTCGAAGGCTAAATATATGTTTGTCTCTTTTTAGTGTCGCTTTTTCGTTTCATCGAAATTTCAAATCACAACGATTCTAAAGAAGTTCCACTTCAAAACTATACAGGCATAAAAACAAGTTCCAATTTTGGCCACCGAGCCAGATACGTTAGTAGGACTATACAGTACGTGACTCTATGCTCTATTTTTCTCTTAAATGCAGACAAGACAGTAAAATCCTAGTCAAAAGTCAGACCACATTATTGGATTAAGATAGTATCCATTAATTTCTCGGTGACAAAGACGAATGGATGATGGATCAGTCTACTTTTCATTAAGCTACGTATGAGATATAGATACGAAGCATAAATCCCGAGTCTAACTTTTTTTTAATATATATAATTCTAGTAAAAAAACTGCCGCTTCCGATGTGGCGGCCCGCGGCACCCTTTATACTGTTTTAAATAATTGTGAACTGTTCTTGTACCTAACTTCTTTGCGTCCAGTTCCATGCCTTACAAACTACCTCATATAATAACTAACCTATTCCAATTATAATTATTATAATACAACCATGATGTGAATGAGTCATTAAATAAATTCAGATATTATCCCTTCAGGTTCTGCTTTCCTCGTCCGAAAAGATATTATTATAGTTACAAGAGTCTTGATTTATCATAACGAACTTTTTATATTAGCCTACATTAAATAAATTATTTGACTAATGACTATTTATTAAAAATTCCGCAAATACGTCCAATAGGGGTAGATATAGAATACCGTGTATTGGAAAAAGCTTAATTCTAAGAAGATGTTACAGGTTTAGTATCTACAACGCTGGCTTAAGGCTTGGTACGATTTATTTCGCATTGAGCAATGCGTTTTACACGTAATCGGTACATTGCACACGTAGCTATTCGAGACAAGTCTATCATTTATAACACAAGAGCTGCGAATAATTCCAATAATGTTTACCGACACCATTCCATTCACCAGACAGTTTGAACACGCGAATCAAAGAACAAAGAGATTTAGGGCAGTGTAACACGATCCTCCATAAAATTTCTACAGACATAAACAACTTACGTCTCCAACATACGTCCAACCTAAGTCAAAATAATTTGTCGGGACATTCAAGACCAACTTTAGGTTTACTTTGGTAGGTATTACTTATTGGTTAATTGATGAAGATACAATCGGGTATCTTTTAACACCCTGCGGCATTTTATCGGGGAGCTTAGATTGTTCCAGTCTGTAGTGGTCGATTAAGATAGGCGTGCAATTCTCTTGATCATCAACTAACTCAGCTATAATATCTGTCAGACTTGAATTCTGCGCAAGTTATTCAACTCGCTATTTTGTCGCAATGAGTTGGAACAAAATGTAAGTAATAAGTAAAAATGGTGTTCGATACGTCCATAAAATGAAGCATAATTGACGTGAACTTTCAGTCCTGTTACTGAACTGGTTAGAAAGTCAGTCTCACAGTTGGGTAGGAAGTTGGTCCCGTCTGTAGAGGCTCCATATTGTTGCGATATGTGACGCAACGAACAAATCTGTCGCAGGCAAGATGGCGGCGAGACAGCCGTGGCTAAAGGATGCGCCTGCGCCGCGCCGTGAAATCGCTTGATACGGCCCGTGTGGCAATGCGAGCTTTAGAGCCTAGACTAGAGTAATATATGCGATCGCTATTTGACCTCTTGCGTACTCTATATTATATTTCGTCCAATTATAATTTTAGAACGAGACTTTCGGTGTTGAACGAATTCGTAATAATTGTATTGGTGATTGGTGTTTGATATCATCAATAGTCAATCTAAACATCTTTTTTTAATATGTTACCGGCAGAAGCGAAGGTATTTGAGTCTACTTGGGTGGATTGGGCACCTGTCCGTCCGTCCGTCTGTCAGAGCCTGGCAACTTTCGAATTAATGAATATAATTTTACCAAACACAAATGATAAATAGATGGCCTAAAGCCAAAAATTACGTAAAATTCCAAAAAGCAAAAGTCCTTATTTGAGAGGGGCGCCCTTAGATGTTCAAGAACGTTGCGTCTATAATCTATCGGTTATAATCAGTCCTTCCCTTAAACATTGATTCTATATGTATCTTCAGTGAATAGATTGAGTACGAAATATCCGAAACTACCCAGGCAAAGACGAGATGCTTTAAATGCTCGAGATTGTATTTCCCAACATGATTCATTATAATGTTACAGTCAAACAGAATCCACCTATTACGGATAAAATATCTTCCTCTTAAATGTTAGGTACATTCGCATGTCCACCTTATAAATGGACTTAGTTCCGCTTATCCCGAGTCGATAGCATCGGTTGTATGAACACCGCGGACGACCTTTAGGAGGCTTTACACCATTCTGTTCCCGGGACTCTACACAGCTTCACCGTTATGCTCTAACATCCATAAATCCGCGACTTGACAAAATAATAGGGGACGCGATAGTTCGAAGCTATTAACGCCGAGAGAGATATATTGAGCCTACTCCTCTCAATCAGATACCTTAATACGGGTGCAATGTAATAGAAATTTCTAAACGGTTGTAGGCAATGAGTCCGCGTAATGTATCAACTAACAAGCAATAATAATAATATATTTTAGCCCCACTCATAGAGCGTGTAATCTGTTCCATCCAAGAAACCATCTGCAGTCAGATGGGTAGACAACAACAATAGGTACTGTCCTCCCTTCTCCTCTGACGACGTCCCTGGCGCAATGATGATCGAGCTGTAGCCTTACAAGTATAATTTCTGAATTTCTATGGTCTCGACCGGTAGGAGGTCTTCGATTTAATCTGTTTCTACACGACATCATACCGAGACGCACGTCTTTTTCTTTAGAGTGATAACAGTCTATAGCCACGGCTGAAGCTTCCCACCAGCGCTGCTGACAAAAAATTCAGAAATAATGAATTCCTAAATTTATTAAAAAACAATATTATTGATTACTATCTGATGCCCTTGACATCATCCGCGTTAATCGAGGTTTTTCGGTTCACCGGGAACTCTTTAATGTTCCGGGATAAAAAGTAGCCTGTGTTATTCCAAGCTGTAATCTATATCTGTGCCAAATTATATCCAGATCCGTTCAGTCGTTCTGGCGTGATTGAGTAACAAACATCCGTTCATCCATACATCCATCTATCCGTCCATCCAAACCTTCGCATTTATAATATTAAGTATAGAGAATGTTCTGTTCCGTGGACTCTCATCCTATTCGATATCCAGATAATGCCGATTGGCAACGCAATGTCGAATACTATATTATCTTGGCGATCACGTCGATTGTCCGGCTCGTTGTTATTAAATCTAATTATGTTGATACAGTTTGATTGGAATCAGCTTTGACCGCGGCTCGCATTGTTTTGTATAATTTCATGTTTGCTGCTTTGGTATTTGTGAATCAGATAAGGCTGCGTGTGTATTGTTGACTCGTATCTTGATTTTTAAAGATAACAGGTTTATGTCTGGCCACGAACTATTCTCTATGTATTCTCGACGGAGACTGTTGACTGACCAAGTTCTTGACCTGAGTAAATCTACGAGGTCAAACATCGTTTTCATCATTTCAATCAATATTGGCCAACTACAAAGAAAGAGTCTCCTCTCAGAATTGATGAAGTGTTTGGCCATAATCCACCGATCACCGCGCTGGCCAAGTGTGGAATGGCAGCCTTCATATCTTTAGAGAACATCGTGAATATGAGGCATGCTTGTTTTCTCACGCTGTTTTTCTTTCTCTGTAATATTATTGACATACTTCAAACGCGCATAACTCAGACAAGATTAAACTAGTAAAAGTGTGTGTGTGTGTGCAATTCATATACGGCAGAATTGAATCTTCAGAAAAGTAGCCTACGAGAGAATGAGATGAATATACCCTATTGAGCACAATGGAGCAGCAGCGCGATTCAATATCATACATCGCCATCTATTGGTCATGAACATATAACTTGTATTCTATCTCATTCTCTCGCAGAGTAAATCCTATTTATTTATGAATATGTTTGTTTCTTTTTGGTGTCACTTTTTCGTTTCACCTTTCGAACCTTTCATTTGATCGAAGTTTCACTTCAAAAAACTGTTCCTAACAACCGAATTTTGTTAATGGCGTGGTGGCGGTTAATCTCAAAATGGTCACTATTTACATCTGAAGCAAAACGTGTTAAGATCTAGCCCCACTATAACACCGGCGCGGCAAGTAGGTATTCTTTGTATAATTATGTCACAGTGCATCTCCGTACCAGCGCCATACAAACTCGCACAAAGAAAATTTATCCGTTACGTGCCGCGCCGCGCCATGCATCTGTAAGGAAGCTAGATCTTTAATCAGATTTAATTCAGTTTCACCCATATTTAAACTAATGAAAGTTATAAACGACTAGGTAACCTGAAAGAGGTCTAACTGCAGTAGCGTGCATCCAATAAACAATCGTGCATCATCCAGTTACATTTATTCACGCCGCTCCACTGCCAGCTGTAATTCAGCAATCAGATTTAGTGTGCGAACCGAAAAGCCCTTCATCAAGATGATGCATTGCACAATGCTAAGCTACGTTGCGCGATCGATATAATAACCATATACAGTCAATTCGTGCATCATCACTTGCATTTGCTTACGGTGCACTGAAATATATTGACTTGGCTTGTGATTAGATAAATATATTGCACTTTGATACAATGCCATGCCATAGATTTTATATATTGGATAGAAGCAGGCGTTACTTATAGCGGAAGTCCATCATAATGAAGGAACCAGAAGTTTAATTCGCTATAATCCGCGACAATAGGAAATCTTTGTAGTACAGCGTGTATCCCGCACCTATAGCCCGCGATATTCACCACACCACAGAAATCCCCAAAACTACCCTCAACGTACGTTTCACTCCGATACCGGAGCATCTTCAGGAGATGTTATCTCCACAATGCACACGATTTTTTGCTTCACAATCGTGCATTGTGGAGGCAACAACTTCTAGTTCCTTCATAGATTTATATTTTTATCGCAATTATGAGTATGAAATCTACACGGGATTGAGATCAAATCTCAATCGAATCGAAACGATCACCCACCGTCATCGTCGTCAACTGATAGGCTTCCATTACTGGACATTGATGGACAAATAGAAAGTAAAATATAGACCATATAGGTCTATATCATTATCATTTGATAACGTCGACAAAGTTCACAATCTTCTTCGAAGCAGTTAGTACGTTCTGCAATTGATTCCTACGCCTCTATGTTTTCGTGTAGTTAGTTTAGTTTAGTTTATTCATTTGTTGCATGATTGTAAGTTACATAAATAGATGATACATAAAGATGGTAGGTATAATAATAATAATAATGTAGTGTAATAGTAGTAGTTTGGTCAATAAACTTTTATTTATTATTTATTTATTATACACATCACAATCGGCCAAATAATAGCGTGCAAAATTTTCAGTAGGTAACTAGGTCGTCATCTAGGCACATCTAGATATCATGTGTTATCACCGTAATACATGACATATACTTGCAAAAATCTCATTTATTCCACATTGAAATAGTTCAGTCTATAGCGGAACTAAAACCGCTGACAAGGGCTATGATTGATCATTTAGTTCAGTTGATTACAAAATTGATTAAGGCATTTCAGTAAGCGTTTTATGACACAAATACTCAATGCCTAACATATCATTTGAAATGATTGTATCGGCTATCATATCAGTGAACGTTTAACTAAAATACTAATATCACTTATTATTTTATTTTGTGTTTACTGGTCATGCAATTAGATACCTATTTTAGTTTCAATAGATCAACCAACTAAATCCGAAAGGATTCGCATTTTGATATGCTCCAGGCACAATGGTGAGCGCTATTGTCTTATAAGCGGAAAGTCCAGTGTTCTATCCCCGGCAGGGTCTTTTTGGGAAATTTCAATTTCTGATTTTGTTCTGGTCTAATCTGGGTAAGGTGGTAAAGACGAAGGGGATGATCTTTTTTCCTGGTTTCATAAAAAGGCTTAATTGTGCAATTTTACAAGTACATCATACAGGTCAAAAACTTTACCCTTTAGAGAAGAAACATGCGCTGGATACATATATTTTAACCACAGGGTTAGTAGACCGTACCATATTTCCTGAGCTATCGTACTTCGTTACCAGTACGAGTGACAGGTTACAAAATGCAAGGGTGTCACTCGGAATAAATCGAGTGAGAAAATAAAGCATTTCGTCCCCGTACTCGGGTGTTGTTGGGCTCATCTTGATACGGTTTTGTTCGTGGGAATGCAGAACACTCGCTCGCTAATTTATGGCCAGGCGACGAGGTACATGCTAGTGACGACTCTATTCGGTGCTGTCGTAAATCTAGGGAATGAACTCGCGGGTGTGGCCGAAAGTGAACTTACGTTGAAACTGTATGGTTTTTGATATTCGAAGGTGATACTATAAATTAGGGTTTCGGTCTTTCGTTTAAACTCGAACTCATGTTTATTTATTCAAATAAACTTATTAAAAATGCTTTCGAATCGTCGAGTGAATCTACCATTGGTTCGAAATGCGATTCCTACCGAGAAGAACCAGAAAGAAACTCGGTGGTTGCTCTTTTTATAAAAAAAATTGAAACGACCAGAAAGATAATGTTAAAAACACTAACTAACTAACTAACTAACTAACTAACTAACAATCTAAGGATCTTAGTGACATAAAAAGAAACGGGAGACCATTGAAATCAACAATACCTGAAAACAAGAGATTACTGACTTCGATTTTCTCTCTTCATATGCAATTGTATCTGTATTTAAAACAAAGAGGATCTTTTGGATTTGAAGATTTTCTTGTGAGCGATTAGAGTTAGTACCTACTAATATCAAGAAAGTTTATCTATTTATATTCGATGCCAATTCCCATTCCTTTTGATCGCAACGATGATGTTAGGTGACTTGGAAGCCTAATAATAAATACGTATCTACTCTGCTTTAGAAATTATTATGTTATGTTACTATGTATATTATTAATAATCATGCCTCGGAGAGCACATTAAGCTGTCGGTCCGGCCGTATCGGATTTTCCGTCCCATCCGGCTATGAGAGTAAAGGAACAGAGAGTGCACCTGTGTACGCGCACACACTAATTGTGCACTATAATAACTTCCGCGCAGATGGCTAATCTCTCTGGACATAGGCCGCCGCCGGGGCCGAAATTCGGTCGGGAGGACATTATTATAAATATACATATTATTAATAACATTCAAGACCGATCGCCTCATCTTTTTTCTATTTTGAAAATCATTGTTGACACTTCTTTTAGTAATTAATTATAATCCGCCACCGCTCACTTCTCGTGCATTACCATAAACTGAAACCTTGAAACCAAATATCTCTTAACATATCGAATATCCTAAAACATAATAATTATTCATAATATACCCCAATCAATTATTATTTCCCAAGTAGGTATAGGTGTATCCGCGAACCCAGGTGATCTGGACGCGCTACGCTGTCAGGTTTTGAGGACAGAGCTAACTAATGTTTCACTTGCCTTTCCAAATCCCTTTGATTTATTGAGCGGTTCATGTATTAGATCTTAACAGCCGAGTTTCTACACGAAATTCGCCAAGGGCCACATTAATTTCAATACTCGAAATCCAATTAAAATTTGAATTGTGTTAAGCTAGAACTGTAGGTTGTACGTAAGTACGGTAAGATCGCTTTTGTTTCTCTAATATTCAGTATAATTATTTCAAAGTTTCTTTGTACATTTTGCTAATTGTTGTTTTTGGACTAATATAACCTAAAGATGAAGACAATAGGGATCATGACAACCAGTCAAATCAGCAACTCTTTATCAAACTTGAAAATACCAGTGTACAATAGTGACGTCATCAAATTTCAACGCCCTCTTTTTCTTTAATTAGTCCAGTCAATTGGTTGTTTTTCCTAGAAAGTTTCTCGGGAGTTTTGAAAATTGGTGTATTTTATATATTTCGACGTGTTCTTTTCGAATTTTCACTTTGCCACCTCGTATGTTTGCCGCTCGCGCCGCCATATTTGAAAAATGGCGCCCAAAAACAGTTTTTGACAATAACTCCTTTCGGACTAATTTTACGATTAAAATAGTAATGTAATAAATTAAACTAAAGAAAATTTCCTACAATTTATGTTATAACCTTTTTTTTGTAAAATCAATAGTTATTATATCTTTAATAAAATATTTTTTGCAAAAATAATATGCCAGTTTCACTGTCAAGTTCGTGCACATCTTACCAGAAAAAAAAAGGAAAACACACTTCCCGTCCGTCCCATTGAAACCAATTGACATTGTTACATCCAATTTTAAAAAAGCATGTCTTTACAACGCAATTACCGAATTGCGTACCTACAACACTTACCAGGCATTGTCATGTAAATGTAGCAGCTAGGAATAGACTCGTCAACAATTTCGTGATCATGATTATGCCAATGATCGACCAAGTTCTCCGGTCGCCGGTTGGCCCACGTCGAATTCCACTGTGAGCCTGTTGCCCGATCAATCACCATTACGGATGTGGAACCCTTTATCGTGATTATTTGTATTATATTAATTAATACGATCGAGGTGCGCCTGCTGATCGCTATTGTCTTTAGGGTGGAGACGTGGAGAGTGATAATTTTTTTATTGGATTAAACTTTTAAGAATGACATGTCATGGTCAATTATTATTGTTCTCGTATCGTAATGTACAATTATGACTTGTTGGAATGTAGGCTTTTTTTGCCTGTAGGCTTTACACATAAATATACCTTTATTTATATAGTATATGTTTATAACGATACCTGTTATAAACATGTACTTATTACTTACGTCTATAAAAGTATGTGTGTGCAATTCACATACGGCAGAAGTGAAACTTCAGAAAAGTGGCCTACGAGAGAATGAGATCAATATAACTTGTATTCTATCTCATTCTCTCGCAGGTTAAATCCTATTTATGAATGTGTTTGTCTCTTTTTGGTGTCGCTCTTTCGTTTCATCGAATTTTCAAATCACGACGGTGCTAAAGAAGTTTCACTTCAAGAACTTTGTTTTAACTATTGTTTCATTCTCTCATCAACATTAAAAAGGTACTTATAGATACACGGATGCTCTATCTATAGTTTCTTGAATCGACGAGTATAATAAAGACATTCAAAAGAAACTTTTTCGTTTTCAAAATCATTTCCTTAATCGTCGTGGAAAAGTTTGCTATGAAAATATGTTTATCTGCCAAATTATTTCAATATCTGTTTTATTATCATTTTCCCTATACCTAATATTGCAAATCATGAAAATCTTACTAATATTATAAATGCGAAAGTTTGGATGTATGGATGTCGGTATGGATGTATGGATGTATGGATGGATGTTTGTTACTCAATCACGCCCCAACGGCTGAACGGATCTGGACGAAATTTGGCACAGAGATAGATTATAGTCTGGAATAACACATAGGCTACTTTTTATACCGGAAAATTAAAGATTTCCCGCGGGAACCACAAAACCTCGATCCACGCGTACGAAGTCGCGCGCGTCAGCTAGTTTATTATAAGCTTATTAAGAACATTAGCTACTTGAATTTAAAGGACAAATCAGTACAAATCATTAGTAAGTTACAACGCAATAAGTATTTCAGTACGTTACAAATATTTACTGAGTTTAGGAAGTACATGTAGTTAGTGGTCTAGAGTTTGACCCCAAAACTGGTGCCTGGAGCTTGCGTCGGTTCGTGACCCGCCCTGACCCCGATCTACTAACCAACCGTATTGTCTCTTGGCTTGTGCTGTGGTATAAGTTACAAACTTTGATCTGAGCCCCGATTGTCTAAGAAACTCGTAATTATTTGAGAGTTTAAAACGTATTACTCGAACTGTTTAAGGAGTTCATACATGCTTTTTGACATGCAGGCATTTATGAAGTCCTTCAGTTCGAACTTTTGACAAACTTTTGTCGAACTTTTGACAAACGTTTATATAAACGTTTACCCGCTTTTCTTATACAAACGGGTGGTTGTTAGATTTCAATGACCATTCACAGTATAGACTATAGATAGTTCAATCTACGATGACGCGCCCCACTATTTTTCATCACACTGGAAAAGTTGTTCGTGAAAGTTTAGTAATTTGGATTCCATTGAAATAAGATTTTGAGTTTATTCCTTCTATATTTAACAATGAATGTTACCACGCGATAATCAACCGCAATTCTACTTATTAGATATTTTTGTAGACATTGTTTGTGAGCTTTTCTCAATCCTTTGAATAACACGTGAACATTCTCTCACTTTCCTATAGATATTGATAAAAATATCCTTAATCTAAGAAAACAGCAAACTCTTGTGCATCACACCATCACCAAGCTGATAAAACAATCTGACAACATAATAATAATTACAATCCCCAATTACGTTTCTATGCAGGCAGTAGGAAATGTTAGCATATTCGCAATATTGACGTCTAAAACACCGTATGAATGCAGCTAATTGATCTTTGTTTTCGAAATTTCATAATACGCCGATCGGCGTTTGAAATAAAGCAAAAGGTGAAAAAGTAGAGTTACCACACCAATTTTTTGATCGGATCCAGTGCTTGCAACAGAATAATTTTCAGTAATATGTGTAATATTCAATTATGTCAGTTCTTAACACTGGAGTAATCCTTGGCGCTTAACTCGTATAACATAAGGAGCATAGACGCATAGATAGGGTACGTCTTGCTGATGATGTTATGTCTGTCTATAATTTGTCGAATCAATCATAAAATGGTATATACCTTTTGCCTTTTTAGACTTCTTTCGTTTACTATGAGTGAGTATGTTTGACGTTTCCTTCAATTATAGGTATAATTTATTTATTGTACACTGGTATTGGCACACTGGTATAAATTTTTTTTATCATTCTTGATGAATTTACTAGTAAATATTCGTAGATTTACATAACTACTACATTAGCAGAACATCTTTTTTCAAAAGACGCACCGCATTCGGTCCACCACCATCCATCCATCCATTTTTTCAGTCGCCCATTAACTTTTATCTTACTAGTTCGACCATAATATTTTTGTCTACTCCAGTGCATGATGGTGATCCTACTGAGTCTTTACTCAAGCATTAATGAGTACATTCGGGTGCCATTGTCTAGAACGGATTAATGATATTAGCGCTGGAGCGCTGGCCTCTCGACCCCTGATGAAGATCGCTATCGAAGCCTAATGGTAGATTATGCGTCAGTGGTTTGTCGTTGCTATGATCAACATTGTTATTGCAACATTAAAAAAAGCGGATTATGTAACAGCTATTTTTTATTTGATACTAGATGATGCTCGAGACTTTTAGAGTTGTGGCGTTCTCCGCCGCCGCTAGTGGTGGTTTTTTTTTTATTGCGTGATAGGCTTGCGCTTGACGACAATTATGCAAAGCAATGATGAGGTCTAGGTTGGAACGCGCTTGCCTAGAAGCTGCCTATTCACTCTTGTCTTGAAGATACTTAAGTTATAAGTTGTATTCCTTCGGAAACTTTTGAATTTTCCGGTGTAAAATATAGCCATTGGCTATATTCATATAGGTTGATTCAAGGTATAAGCTATATCTCCATTCCAAATTTTTAAACTGTTCAGTTGTCGTGGCGTGAAGGAGTACCTAACAAACATTCAAACTTAGGTACCTACCTACTAACGTACAAACATCTAAACTTTCACATTTATAATATCACGATTAAGATTACAGAATTAAGATTTGTCTGTTCCTTCCTCTATCTTCTTGGATCTCTACTGCAAAAAAATATATTTGAAATGCCGTCCCTGTCGAGAAGAACGTAGTAAAATAAGCTTATTGGCATTTGTACAATAACGCCTGCTTCTGTCAAACAAACAATACATTTACTAATCCACTCATTCAAAAGAAGGTGACTTTTGAATGAGATGACTGGTAAATATAAAAGTCGCCAATAAAAATATCGTGACTGCTCAGTCCAAGAAACAGGAGGCGCATTAAATTTCCATGGTTTCAGTAAAGCTAATGGAAAATTGTTTTTGTGGATATAACAAAATGGTTGTCATTCATTGATGAGGGAAGACCTGTGTCGTGACCCTCCCGTAGCCATCGGTCACGACAGATTTTGGTGGTTGACGTGACAGTTTCCATTATATTTTGAAAAACTGAGGTCCAATGGAGAAGTTTCATGATGTTGTGAATATCATATTTAACACAACGGAAGTAAAATATAGATTAAAACTAATAAATCAGTGTTTTTTTTTACAATCCATGAATAAATGACTGAGAAATGACGATTTAAAAATTTAATTATTTAATGTACACCGATTGCTGTATCTTACTCGAGTGAGAAATTTTGTGAGTGCGTTTTAATACCTAGCCGAGATTTAATACTTCAAAATTATCTTCACACACAAATTAAGTGCTTTTAATTCAATTAAGTCACGTTAAGTCTATTTATTTCTTTTATTCGGCTTTATAAAGTCTGTTGATAGGGAATTATGACGTCACGTCTCCCGTCTTGCAAGCGCAACTTTAAAGTTAAGTTAAGTAACTTTTTCATTTGTTGAGATATTTTAATGATTTTTTCATATTTTTGTTTTATTTTGTCTTAATTTCCATATTAAATTTGTAAAAAAATGGTAAACTTCTCCATTGTCTGAGCAAATCGTTATCATTTGAGAGCTTAAAACGTAATACTCGAACTGTTTAAGGAGTTCATACTGTATGCTTTTTGACCTTTGACCGGCATCTATGACGACTCAAACTGGTCGCATTGTCCGTTTGACAAACGATTACGATTACGATTTGCTTACACAATCGGGGGGCAGGTACAGGTCCCCATTTTGTTTAGTCACATTAAATCACAATATGTCTGTGCATCTCCAAACAAAACTCAAGATTTAACAGTGGCTGTTAGCTGGCATTTTTTGAGAACTATGCGAGGTAAGTTAAAATAAGCAGTTTCCTATTTCTGTGACAATCATAGAATATACATAGGTTAAATTAAATGCAAGTTTGGCACTACAAAACAGCATTTTTACGCTTGACTTTGAGATGGTTTAGCAATTTTATAATTTCGGAGGAAACTATTTTCTTTTCAAACAGTTTTCTATCGAGTTATCGAGTCAATAGTTGTTCTCGATAGACAACCTAAAACCTAGTTAGGTTAGGTTGGAACTAGAAATACCTAGTTAGGTACTTTACCAGTAACTTAGCTAAATTTTTAGTTGATGACCCCAGACAATATTATATCTCTAGTAATCTACAGAAAATGAGCACCTATTTTAGCTAGCTACCCCTTTGCGACTATACGAGTTTACCTTATTCGAATTATAACAATGGAGACGCACTCAATTCCCCCGACCTCCGACACGGAAGGCGAAGTGTCACGGACCGATAAAAAATTGTCACAATACAGTCGTGACTCCAGAGCCATCCATTCATAGGAGATGCTCTGAGAAAACACTACGTGCAAGTATTTTTGCTGTATGCGGTAGTAGGTAGGTGCTTCTACTTACTATAGATAGCATTCGATGCACTTAACAAATAAAAACAGTCTACGTACCTAATTGCCATATAATTTAGTAACTTTTATCATTCAGCTTGAATATTAAAGATGTCGTTGGAATAAATCAAAATTATTTTTAGTGGGAGCATTAAAAAAATTCAAAAAACCTACGAACAAAATCTCATGTGTTTAAATCCAGCGTAGGTATTATTGATAGATTTCTAATAAGAGAGGATTTTTGTAGACGAAGAAGACGCGAATTCCCATGTCTATTGACTGAAACGATCATTCATAATATGAGTCTCCACAAATATGATTCATAATATTTGTTGTTCCATACAATAAAATATGCCAGCTATGAGTCACTTTGCGGAGATATATAATTATGTAATTTATATGACTTTAAAATTAGACATAACAAAATAATAACATAGATTTACAGTCCACTCAGATTATTTTTGAGTAATAGACTGCAAAGCAAGCTCTCCTTTATTCGATCGAATCATTATTATGTACAAATCGACAAGAATATTGAAGAAACGAAACGAAGTAGGTATTTAATTTTGAATAAAATTAATTTAAAAAAATGTTAATTGCAAAGAAGTATGGTCGAGTTGACGAATTTGTCTAGAGATCAATAAAATGTGCAGCCGGTACGCGAATTTTAGTTCCAGAAATTGTCAACAGATGGCACCACAGGGCAATTACATCGCGCTTCAGGTTGGATGTCTTTGTATCATAAGTAGCTTACTATAACGTTGTGAAGTTAACTTTGCGCAGAGGCAATATCGTAACCAATGAGGTTAATCCGAGGTGCGATTATTGCTAGTTGAAAACTTTACCAATACCCCGCCGTGTGGTCGTGAAATACCGACCGCTATGGCAATTTTTGTACGGCTGTAAAGGCCTAATTATAACCTAACACTTCTATATAATATGAAGTACTAGTTGATGCACGCGGCGCGACTTCGCCCGCAGGCCGCATGATATATTAAGTTTTTTGAAATCATAGCAGACAGACAGACACCCTTTCGCATTTATAATATTAGTATGCATTCACTTTGCAGATAGACATTATGACATGATTTAGTTTAGGTATCCCATGGGAAATCTTTGAATTCCTGCTGTAAAATTTTGCGTTTATAATAATACATATACCTATTATTGGGATTGCAAATTATACTAATATTATAAATGAGAAAGTGTGTTTGTTTGTTGGTTTGTCCTTCCATCACGCCGCAACGGTGCAACGGATCGACGTGATTTTTGGCATGGGCATAGTTGCGGACCTGTATGGCTAGCATGCGCACTACGAGTAAAATTATGACAACGCGTTATCTCTCTATGTCTACCGAAGCTAACATGGTTACTGGTCTCGTTACGTCAAAAGTAGAGATAAACGTAATATTTTTTATCTGTGGTATTTTTCTCTACGAACCTTTACATGTCGACAATTTTTTTCTTGTAATATACTTACCGCATTTTGTGCATGTTAGGGTAAATGAAAAATTTGCCGGCAACGACAACATCTCTCTCTCTCTCGTCGCGAGATTATCTCGTTGTGCGCATGCTAAGCACACTGGAGAGTGGCATAGGCTACTTTTTATCCCGGAAAAATAAGGAGATCCGGCGGGAATCAAAAAACTTAAACCACGCGAACGAAGTCGCGGGCATCAGCTAGTAGTCAAATATATTTTTTTAAGTAGGACTAGCAATAATAGTTATGAAAGTCGTAATTATAGAAGAAATTAGCATATTGGCCGCGACTTCCTCGCTAATAAGTTACCTATATTATCCTTCTTCACTTGCTTTTAATGCCGCAAAAGTTAGTACCTACCTGTTGAAATTGAGGCACCAAGAATTAACAACCACATATCTACAATCGGATTATCGGTATAATAACTAAACTAAGTACGTAATAATTATCAGATTAATAATAATATGGAACTACGAGTTCATAATGATTACTTAATGCTTGCGAGCCTATTAAATACCTACTTTAATACAGTAACTATGCATTCTATAAGTACCAACACTTAATAATCTAACAGAGTCTATAACCACGATACTAATCAAATGGCCGTGACAGAAAGGATTGTGTGACAAAACTGAACACCCAAGATTAGTGCGATCCAGATTTAATAATGTCACACAGGTTTGACTTATAAGGCCTGGACAAACACCGCAACGCGCGATTACTTGCAGCTGGACGGAAGGACGTCATGCTGAACACGTGTGCAATTTTAATATGAAGCTGATTCCACCTAAACTTTAACCTTTAAATTTTGACAGGATTCGGTACAACATCTGAAACATCAAATTGATTCCTAGGTTTATTAGTTGTTCCGAGTTGGTAGATTTGGGAATTACATTGATGCACGATCATTATTGAACCTGTAGTAACCTAATTTTTAATGTCCATGTGTCCACCTCTCAATCACAATTATCATAGCGCGATAATAAATTGTTGACATCTCTGGATTGGTTGGATATGTGGAGCGAGGATAGGAAGATAAGCAAATTAATTATATATTATAAGTTATTGATAAAGATAAGTGATAACCAACTAGCTTAATTTTCCATGCGAAGGAGTTTCGCTAAGCGATCGTGTTTATTTATTTCACAGCGGAAATGGCTTAGAAGCCTGAGTAATGAGTATCTAATCATAAGCTCTGCATTCAACTCGCGCGCTAACTATAGGTACTTTGCTGAAATCAGATGGGAAAAGATGGACGCTTATTCAAATAATTGCGTTAGATCAGCCAGTT
This sequence comes from Erebia aethiops, assembly GCA_923060345.2. Taxonomy (NCBI): domain Eukaryota; kingdom Metazoa; phylum Arthropoda; class Insecta; order Lepidoptera; family Nymphalidae; genus Erebia; species Erebia aethiops. The sequence goes on along the minus strand of OV281083.1, from coordinate 24,799,137 downwards.
TTTCTTCTATTTCTGATTTCATACAACCGACAAGCCATAGCGGGACTATAGCGATTTCGCTGCATACGGTTTCGCAGCGGAGATTTGCTACGCTGCTCGTCCTTGTGACGCTTTATGTCTGTCCACGCCTTTAATAACGTCACGCAGGTTTGACATTTAGCAGCGGGTGAAAGCGCGGCTTATTGAGTGGGATCGATTGATCGCCTATAATCGTATTATCGCCTTGCGGGGGGTCCCGGAATAGTTAAGTGTATCGGGTTCATAAAAATTGTAACCACCTCTAGCTCTGACTCGATGCTGTGTAATCGTAGTATTGTCGATTTGCAGGTAAGTAGGTATGTGGTGCAGGTTCTATTCCACGAAAAACTAATTAACTAGGTACATAAAACAAAACTCAAGCCTTCTTAGTCTAATGCCAGTCTTCATCTTCCTTCTGGGTAGGTTTCTGCTTCCTGACTGGTGCCGGTTCTTAGTTCAAATCAAACTTGCCACTAGGTAACTTGGTGAATAATTTGTCAAATAATTTGAAAGTTACGAGGGAACAGATTAACGCTACTTAAAATATAACTTTTTATTTGCCGTAACTGGCTAAAAATACGAAGTATAAATTGTGGATTGTAAGTAGGTAAATGTTACCTACGTAACAGACTTTCGGATGGACTTTTCCATTAGAAAAGCTACCTAATTAGATAGGAAAGACAAACACGTCGTGTGTTGATGTTTATTCGATTACTACCATAATTAATTAAATAAATAATTTAATTTTTATACACATATGTAATCTACTTTCACAATTAGGATCACGTTACAAACGTAAAGAAAAAAGAACAAACTCGAAGAAAAGAATTTTCATCCAGAATCAAACCAAAAGTGTGTTAATTCTCCTATATTTATAACCATTCAGCGACTGACTTAGACTTAGGGTTTGGTAATCACCTCAAAGGGCTGGAGATATTGGCTAATACGTCATCATATAATGTCGGCGCTCGGCAGGAGTTTCAAAACCCAAATCAATCACCGTTAAGTGCTTCAATCATCGATACGTAACCGGCAAGGATCCGGTCACGATCGCCAACGGAGTGTCTTTAATATTATGATGTGCAATAATTGTTGTGCTCACAAATTATTATACTAATAAGTCATGTATATGCATACTAGAAAGCCTTATGATTAAACGTTATAGTCTGTGTAACTCTGGTGAAAGCTGAGAGCAATATATTTAACGTTTTTAGAAAATAACACTATGTGGACTACATAGTGTTATTTTCTAAAAACGTTAAATAAATTCGGGGATACCCGATACAATTTTTTTTTTCACCGCCATTTTGCTCTCAGCTTTTCAGAACCCTTTTTTTTTATCTACTACAAGCTAGCCCTTGACTACGATCTCACCTGATGGTAAGTGATGATGTAACCTAAAATACTTAGATCCAAAATCCCTTAAATTAGTCACTTTTTAAAGATTTTTTTCTGGTGCTATTTGGCAATGACATCAGCTGTGCGCCGCGCAGGCTGCGAACAGTGACAAAAGTTACAAAGAACGTGGAACTCAGAACGGCTGAACTCTTTCTGTCTACGGGGTATTTTAGTGTTAGTTTATAACCAAACTAGTTGATGCCCGTGACATCATCCGCGTTCAATAAGGTTTTTATATCCCCACGGGAACCAGTCATAATTCTCCGGGATAAAAAGTACCCTATGTCATTCTCCCTACGGTTTATGCAAATAATCACTTCGATCCGTTGCTTTATTGCGACGTGATTGAAAGACAAACCAATAAACCAACAAAGTAACAAACAAACACAGTTTCGCATTTATAATATGTATTAGTATGAAATAAATTAACACGGACAAAATCGAAAGCGCTTACTCCGTCATGTATTAAATTTCATAAAGGCCCAACCGGCGACCGCACGGTAGCCTACACCCACGGAATTTAAATTCGGGAGCTGGATACGACGAAGCGTAAACAAATTTCACGTTTATGTCACATCAAAGCTGCCATAAATTCCGTATACATTTTATAGCTGACAGGAATTCACCTTTTATGCTGATCCAAATTACTTAATTCGGGACCGTAAGTAATTTGTGGTCGTTTTATGGTGACAACGACACCTAAAGGAAACCTTATGCCGAAACTTATCTTTTTTGTGTACCTGTAATCTGTATCCAGTATATTCCAACCACCACCACCACCACCACTACAGCCCATTAACGTCCCACTGCTGGGCACAAGCCTCCACCGCGAGCCACCCAGGGACCGCGAGCTCTCTGAGGAACGGGATTGTAACACCGCCAACTTCCTAACTCCGGGCTAGTACTGAGAATATCTAGTCAGAAAAACCCGTTACTTAATATTATGGCCCAACCCTGGACTCGAACACGGAACATCGTTGGCCGCAGTCGAACATGATAACGACTAGACCAACGATGCAGGTTCATAAAATGTACGCGGTAAATTATGGCCAATAATTCTGTTATAAGTTTTTACACATTTGGCTTCAATACGGTCTTATACTTGTAATTATTCTGATTTGTGACTGACAAAATTTTACAGGAGAGCAAAAAAACATGTTTTTGGGGTTGGTAGCCTTTTCCCTTGATGAATTGATGTTGTAAAAATGTAAGTGTCCCTTCCTCCTCATCGGCTCTTGATGAATTGACGTTTAAAATCCATACTAATATTATAAATGCGAAAGTTTGTATGGATGGATAGATGTATGGATGAATGGATGGATGGATGTTTGCTACTCAATCACGCCAGAACGGCTGAACGAATGTGGATGAAATTTGGCACAGAGATAGATTATAGTCCGGAATAACACATCTACTCTTTATCCCGGAAAATTAAACAATTCCCGCGTGAACCAAAAATCCTCAATCCACGCGGATATCAGCTAGTATTATTAGCTATGCTGTGTTCACACTGGACGTATGAATCATGATTCATTCGCTCTCATTACTGACAGATGGCGATTGGCGGCGCAACGGGTTGATTCGCGATAGGCGCCGCAACGTTTAATCGTTGTGTAATGAGCTATTGAATATATTATTATATTCAATATACCTACTGCATTGTGTGATGAGTCTTATATCATGTATATTAGTTTTTGTATATAGTTCACATACTTACTTCTATGAATATATTTTACCTAAGGGGGTGTCTAAGGTTCTTAAATGGTGACCTTTATCCGCTAGATACTAACTGTTCGAGACTATGACAATTGACATTCACCACCGAGTTTCTTGCTGGTTCTTCTCGATAGGATTTCATTCCGAACCAGTGGTAGATTCACTCGACTATTCAAAAGCACTTGTTTTTTTTCCCCCTCCTTGCAAGAGCCTAAAACCCACTGTCCAGTAGTGGAGTAGATAGTTGGCGCTGTCCCATACCCTACAAACATTTTTTTTTAATCCACTACAAGCTAGCCCTTGACTGCGATCTCACCTGATGGTTAGTGATGATACAGTCTAAGATGGTAGCGGGCTAACCTGTTAGGGGTATGGCAGTTATATTAAACCCCTTCCGTTTCTACACGGCATCGTACCGGAACGCTAAATCGCTTGGCGGCACGTCTTTACCGGTAGGGTGGTAACTAGCCACGGCCGAAGCCTCCCACCAGACCAGACCAGTGGCAATTCAGAAATTATAATTTTCCAAATTGACCCTGCCGGGGATCGAACCCGGAACCTCCGCACGTTAAGGCAACAGCGTTACACACTGCGCAACGGAGGTCGTCAAAACATAAATAAGATACTACCGAAATAGCTATAACGGGTACGGGTCAAACTTCTAGAGTCTAGACTTTCTTTTGACTTCGGGCTGTTGGTTCTAGGTAGGTTGGTGCCTTGGTACCACGCTTGTAAGAGTAGAGTTTTATTCAAGTCCAAAACATATTTCTTTTAAAAGTGTCCTTTAGTTGAAAAGATTTTATATTATAAAACGTTAAGTAGGTAGGTACTCGTATGTTTATAGAATATGGCGCTATCATGAACAGGCGTTTTGACCGCTACCGACGCTTTTTACGATATCTCAAATCCCTTCAACCTTTTACGTTTATTTATCCCTCATTTACGTCCGTACACTACAGACAAACGTCTAAATCCAAGAGGCATTTATCCCAGACAGTTACGAGAGCTGTTGATAAAACCCATTGAGATGGTTCCATGGAGGAGCAAACAATGGCGAAATTATAATCTCATACAGCGATTAAAAGCTATAGGTACCTAAACTTCAGACATTTTCTAGTAAAAGTTCGAAAGTTCAAGTAAAATCTCTATTTCTCTTTGAACATGTCTTTGTCGTTGTCTCTATGTCAGGAGAACATAACAAATTTCATTTCATTTATTTATTTGGAAAATCATCATAATTGTGTTGTGTAGAACTAGTTGGGCGGTGATTTCCACACTAGGATTCCCTGCATCGTGGAAACCACTTCATTCCGAGGGCAGGAAACAAAACCTAAAAAATGAATGTTACATTTTCCTAAAATCATGAGTGCAGTAAGCAGGACCGCGTGGGGGTGTTTGTATGATAAGCAATAATTTTTAATTATTGTTTTTGTTAATTTTAAGTTGTGTAGTGTCATTTTTAATTAATTATTGTAATTGGATTTTGATTTTGACTGCCGATAGAAGTGAAAACGAATACTAAATAATATTCTTCGAATAAAAAAAATACAAAAATAATAATTAAAACTAAAGCATTAAAGTTTAATAACGAATGTACTATTTATACTTAAGACCGAAGAACGGTGTCGGTCTCGCGTATTCCACCTTTTTACCCCCTACCAAAAAGTGCTCAACGCGCCTAAACTTTTCACTTCAAAAAAATAAGACGAACTGCCAAATAAATAAACCTCAAGTTATTATGCTTTGACGATAAAACGAATTGATATAGTGGTGGTCATTATGACAATATACAGTCGAGCAGTGAGACTGAGCACCAATTACTGCAAGACAAGAGCTTTGTCATTCAGTAATTTTGACAAAGACATAGGTTAAGTTGGGGACACGTACCGGAATCCCTACCTACCTATACACGCTCTAGTAACATACATCTCATTGGCTCCGGTGATAAAACCCGTATTTTGTCGCGGCATTTTGGCAGTCGCGTCACTTTATCGCGGATTTTTTTCTGCGATCATTTGCATTATCGCATCGTTTCTCAGAAACTGCATTTTGCTTAAAAGGTAAAAATAAATCGTTTTAGCGCTAAGCATACGATAAGGATTCATACATTTTAATTTTATGGCTTTGGTTTTTTTCTGACTAATTTGTAGAAGGAATATATTGACCTCCTTGGCGGTTTGATACCTATTCTAGCAAAGACTGATAATATAATGTCACCGGTGCAAAAGTATGTTTTTTGTTTTGTATGGGTAATTTTTCTCCAAAGTTGTTATTATAACCATATGTCTTGTAGGCATTGTACACGAATATTTGGGACCCTGAAACGGTTCATTCTCGACGCGGACTGTGCCGGTGGATTTTATTGAGTATTCTGGAGTGAGTCTCACATAACCGCTTAGTGCGTAAAAGCATTTTTCCAGCGATAAAAAAAAACATTGTACACGAATACACGAGTAGATACTCGTAGTCGTACCTACTTATTGCAATTTTAGTTTTCTAATAAATATTACAATCCTTATGGGTTTGCCAACAGAACATGGTTAGGTAAAGCCTTACTATGGGGTACCTAAAAGAACTTAAAAGCTCAGGCCAGAAATAAAATAACTAAGACGTTATGAATTATTATGAAACTATTTTGGTCCATAATAGTAGTAAGTTGTACTTGGTAATGTTTCCAACGTCCAAAACCGTAACATTTCGGCACGGGCCAAACTACAAGTAGATAATTATTTTAAGTGTCAATAAATAATAAAGATGGCCGCGCGCCGCTGAGTGCTCGTCCATCTCTCTTATCTCAATTCTTAATGCGCCTCTTTGCTGGTCATTCTTTTTTTGAAATTTTTATTTTCTTTTTTTCCCACGTCATCCATCGAAGAGTTTAAGTTTATGTTGACACCATGAAGGTTTTATGTTTTAATCTGAACTTAAATTCCGTTCAATCTTAATCGGTAGTATTACAAGGTTATATCGACGCCCGTTTTACATTTTTATCTAAATAGTTTATGGTCACTTTTGTAGTTAATTGTGATGTATGATCTTTTAGTTAATCTAATAGATACACACATTCCTGCAGGTCGTCGAAATGCTGCAGAGCTGTCTTCTTCATTCTTTCTTCCTGAGCGTGTTTTGTTATATTGGTATGGTTTTACGCTGGATTAGGTACTCCAACCATCCCAACTTCTCAACCCCTAGTAGGTCTGCACTAGTAGCGCCACAGAATACATAATAGTACAGGTACTAACGCTTAGATTGCCGAGGACAGGGAGTGCAGCAACTGGCTGAGCATTATCTGCTACTTATTTTAAGGAATTCTGTAACTAATTCATGGTTTTGAGTTATCTACTTTTCACCTTAAGAGTTACCTGAAACTCGCCAAATGAATTCCGTATCATTTGGCGAGTTTCTTTGGCATTTCTGCCACGAACCTTCAAATTAAGGAACCAGCTTCCATCTTCTATATTCCCTCATGATTATAATATGGGGCTCTTCAAAGGGCGGATAAACAAATATCTCAAAAGCCGGCAACGCATTTGCGGTTCCTCTGGTGCTGCAAATGTTCATGGGTGGTGGCAAAAAACATCGATATATATGTAGGTACTAAGTAGATGGGCCCTTTCATAGAACAAAATTGGTCGTCCAACCTTTAGAGCACACTCCTAACCTGTATAGCCCTGTCCTTGTCCCCGCCATTGCGCTGTCCCGCTTTTCAGACTAGATGGCGTTAGTAAAATTGGTCCACATTCATTGTTTGACAGGGCCCGTCTATGTAAATTATTGAGGTCATTGCAAAAAAATAATCCGCATTTATACTGTACCTACCTACCATTTGTCATACGAAGACATAAAGACACGACTCGTAATAAAACCACATAATCCACAATGATCATGACCACTGTCCGTCTGTTTGTGGCAGCGGGCACGCTCCGCTCCGCGCCGCAATTACGTAACATAAATTTATTCAAACTCGAAACGCATGCGCCGTGATCGATGGTCCGGGCCGCGTTCGGAAACGCAACAAAATGCTGTTGCGCTTTTGATTTATCGGTACAACTTTGTGTACTGCCTAACTGCCTCAAATCGCTCTTGATTTAGTCGATGTCCAGAAAAAGAGACGTCTTTGTTGTGTCAATCTTGGGTTCAAGAGTTGGATGAAATAAACACGGGATAGGAAACGTAAGAAAAATGTATGAAATCACGTTCGACTAACTTTTGCGGGGCGAGGGTAGAGTGCCTTGTCATTTTTCTGCCCAATTATTGACACTAGTGCATGAAAAAGTCGATCACTATGACAACACAATATCATAATTAATGGCGAAACTGCTCAGTTCGCGGCTAGAGGGGTAAGGCGAATATGGGCGGTTAGTGTGTGAATAGGCGTGGTTAATTTCGTCCAAGGTTCAAGAAACTGTTTTGACAGACTTCAAAAAAGGAGGTTCCTGGTTTGACTCGTACATTATGTACTTAAGTCTACGTCTTTAGCGACTGAAGCTCTTCTCTACTCTAAGGCTACTTCTTCTCTTTTTCTTCTTGGTCGTCTGCTTCATTATAGGTCCATGCTTCAAGGTCGTGCCCGCAGTTTACTTCCTTTGTTGCACTGTTAACTATAGCCCTCCACGCGGTTCGGCCCTCCGCTTTTCCGATACCTCCTAAGGTACCTACCATAACAAAAGTAACACGATTGCTAATTAGCAAAACGTCACGTGCTATCAAATTATTATTATCCGTGGCGACATAGCTAATGTGATCTAAACCGCAGACCAAGTTCCAGAAAAAATACACTAGTAAAATATTGAGGTAAAGAGTTTTTTTTTTCAAAACAAACCAAGGCCGCATTACGTTTAAGTTCAGGTTGCGGTCGCGAACATCGGCCAAGCTCTAAATTAGTGTAATCTTCCCACCTCAAGGTCCCCCACATTATGTGCATACCTACTCGTACAATGCTTACTTACGTTACCTATACATATACTACTTTAAGTTTGTAGCTGTTCGCTGTGATATTAATCTTATAGAGTGGAAGGTTTGGGTTTGATTCCCAGAAGGGGCACTATGCGAATTGTCTCTAGCCTGGTGTGGTAGATGGCGGTGTTTGACCCCCGTGCCTCGGAGAGCACGTTAAGCCGTGGGTCCCGGTTATTATCACTGACATGATAAAGTCTTTAAAGCCCGCCAACCACATTGGAGCTCTAAGCTCTAATTCCCTCTCTCCTATGAGAGTGGAGGGCTGTGCCCAGCAGTGGGACGTTAATGGGCTGTAGTGGTGGTGATGGTGGTGGTCTGATATGTTTCGGGCTAACCTCGCTGCCGCCCTACCGGTAAAGTCATACCGCTACTCGGTTTAGCGTTTCGGCATGATGCCGATGTAGAACTACGAGTAGAAACCCTTTGGAGAAATGGGTTGATTAAACTGCCACTCTAGGTAACCCTTTTAAAAGTAGAGAAATAAGAACATTTCCATCTTTAATACCATCCCACTTTTTCCAACCACAAAGTGAGATCGCAGTCAAGGGAATAATCGTCGCGCACAAAGAATAAAGTTCATGTTAATTTAAAATAGTTATTTCAGGCCAATAACCCATATTGTAACTACAAAAAAATACAAAATTTAATTAAAAAAAAAAAAATAATAATAATAAATAAGTACAATAAAATATTATTCTATTTCTTCTTCTTATTTTGTTTTATGGCCTTATTATTCTATTTCTATTTTTATTTCCAACTCTCACTGCGATGCGATGCGATGCGTCAACCAATGCCGGAAGATGGATGGTGATATCCAACTTCCAAGTGGTCACATTGTTCGGAGAATCTCATTATTCCAGTGACGTAATCGCTCCGAAAAAGAAGCGATTCTCGAGCGTAGTATAGCAAAGAAGTCAGGCATTCTTGCCGATGCAAACATGATCGACGCAGTACCTACAGAATCGCGGTAGTTTCATCAGGATGCGGTTAACAGTATAATTTGTCTTTTGTCTCTAAACTATTAAGAAAGAATGAAGCATTTAAGGAGACATTTTGTAATCTGAGAGACAGATTTGATTCCCAAAAAGGGCCTTAACATAATATTACCAACTTGATTCCATAGTTTGAGTTTTGTAAGTTAAATCTCAGTCCTCAATTTAGATACATAGACGGGCCCTGTCAAACAAAGAATGTGGACCTATTTTTTTACTAACGCCATCTAGGCTGAAAAGCGGGGCAGCGCTATGGCGGGGACAAGGACAGGCTTTTACAGGTGTGGAGCGCGCTCTACAGGTCGGACGCCCAATTTTTTTCTATGAAAGGCCCCATCTAGTACCTACATAAATATGGTATTACCAAAGTCCCTATGCTATGAAGATGTTGCCCTAATATGCCCATAGGCGAAATAGAGCATGAAGTTGTTTAGTGGCTTTATTTGGAGACGGAACGAGAGGCTGCGCGCGTCGGGACAACATCCGTGACATCGATAATAACTATACGCCCTGACCCCCTTGGAGATGTACATTCGCGTATAATATCGTTATAATAATTACGAGCTTACCCGCCCCGACTTTACTCGGCTGGAATTTTATTGACACGCGGACGAAGTCGCGGTCATCGTCTTATCTATCATACTTAATGTTATAAATGCGTTTGTTTGTTGGTTTAATATTTTACTAGCCGATGCCCGCGGCTTCTTTCTTCCATGTGGAATAAGTTTTTTAATTACGACGGGAACTCTTAATTTTTCCGCGATAAAAAGTAGGTAGCCTTTGTCACTCTCTTGCATGGGTAGGTTTATAAGAGAAAAATTACTAAAAAAAACTTAAACTCATAATTGCTTTGCACTAAGCATGATTGTTGGCACAATCTATCACAATCAATTTATCTCACAATAAAAAAATAAGGAAACTTAAACCACGGTGATGAACATACTTGAATAACATACCTACTTATAATGCGAAAATGAGTACTTACTTAGGTACTTACTTTTTCCGAAAAAATTTTGGCTCATTCTGTTCTACACAATCTCTAAACTGAACTCAAATGACACCTCTAAAAATGTTGCAATCCCTTTCCGCAGGAAGTCCTATGAAAGGGATAGCAATAAAAAATTTAAGTTTGTCACACACTTTGTAAAAAAAAAAAACTGCGCTACAGCCAACAGGGTAATCCAGAGATTGACCGCTTGGGTTCAGTATCCCTGTTAATTGTGAGAGAAAACCTTTGCTGTCCAGCATTATTTGCCCATTACTTTTAGCTCAGTAAATTGAGGGTAATTTATAAAATAGTGTAAAGCATTTGTTCGCACGTCAGTCCCGCGCCATCAAGCACGTACCGGGCAGGTGTGTAATGCGTTGTGCGCCCGCGTCTGTTGATCTTACACATTTAACAGGCATAGAGCTACGCGGCCGCCTCAACTAACGCCGCCCTGAAACGCTAAATAATATCGAGCTTTCCTAAGTCCTGGCCATATGACAGTCATTCAATATAACTTACCGACTTGTTGTCCTAGCTGAGCGACGAAAGCGACCCGACGCGATACGACTCTAGAAAATTGTGGCAAATTCTGTGTCAATACTAAAATTACAGCTTTAAATCTAGTTCTGTCCCTTTCCGCAGGGAGTATTATGAAAGGGTTAGCCATATTTTTAATGCTGTCATTTTAGTTTAGTTTACAGATTGCGCTAATCAGAATTGGTCCAAATGTCAATTTTATCTACTTACGCAATAACTTTGGGCACGTGAAGGCAAGACAGCTACTGTTTGATACAGTTGCGTTGTTCCGTTTGTCCTTGTTTGCCTAAGCGCACTTCAATTTGGCTGCTAGAACGCACAATATCTCAGAGCCCAGAGGTTGAGCTTTAAAATCTTTGCCAAGCACTTGCTAATGTAAAACTAGAGGATGCCCGCGAGTTCGTCCGCGTGGATTAAGATTTTTAGTTTCCCGCGGGAACTCTTTAATTTTCTGGGATAAAAAGTAACCTATGTCCTTCCCCGGGATACCACGCATACCAATACCAAATTTCATCAAAATGGTTCGACGGTTCATAAGCTGTGAAAGCGTAGCAGACACACTTTCGAGTTTCGCATTTATAATATTAGTATGGATTACTTACATTTTCTTTCTTCCTTATGAGCTATGACATCGGAGGTCTAGTAGCTGCAGGATATAAATTGGGTGTTCTGTGTGATATAAATGCTAAAATTACACACTCACAAATAAAATAACATCGATCCAAATACACACAGATGAATACAACTATTAACAACTACAACTATACTTACAACTATATCATTTTTTATTAACGATTGGGCTTTTACTTTGGCTGAAACGAACGATACGTATGGCGGCTCCCCTTCACAGTCGCGTCGGTGATCGCTCAACGGGTGATGAGATGACGGCATCAGGTCTAATAACACTGTAATTACACGCTAATAGCGACTGCTTATCGAATAACTGTTTACATAATAAAATTACAGGTTTCTAATTGTGATTAGATCCTCGCTTCAGACAGTTTTGTTGGCTGTCATTTTTTTATGAATCCGGCCTTATTATGTAAATACACCTACATACGAGTGCTATTTTGACGACCTCCCTGGCGCAGCGTTGAGCGCTGAGGCTTAACGTGGAAGGTTTATAATTTTATAATTTCTGAATTTTCTCCGGCCTGGCCTGGTGCGAGGGTTCGGCCGGCCTATCTACCACTCTATCGGCAAAGACTTGCCGCCAAGCGATTTACCTAAAAATATGTTACATGCAAAATTTACAGTAGCTATAGGTACAAGAAATATTCATAATTTGCAGATATATATTTACTACTGGAAAAAATTCACGAAATCAACGTTTTAAAAGTAACAAAAAATCTGAAAATCTGAATAAACGAAAGCAAGTTTAATTAGGTAGTTACTTAATAAATGTAATATTTTTATGAACTAACCTGGCTACGAGTATTTCAGTCTACTAAGAAGACTGCAGTAGGTACCTATGTCGTAACAGCAACTCTCGCGGTGGCGCCAAAGCTCATGATATAATGACAGAGGCGCTCTCGGCGAAGGGCCCCCTTTCATTTCAATGCGCATAATAATAGAGCTCTTTGTTGACATCCGCTTCTACTTTTATAGCGCACTTTGATATACCGAAAGGACTCCATTCGGTATATCAAAGATAGAAGGTATTTAGTTACTATCTTGAGTTACACAATAAGACAAATAAACTTGTCTTCCTTTATAATAATAATTGGATCGAGATACTTAATACCTATAATCTCGTTCATCCAAAATGGTAAAAAAGTAATTAGTCTAGCTTACTTAGTAGGTTATTGATATTTTACACATTACCTAAAGCATTATAAAGTTTTCCTTTTGTTTTCCTGTTATATTCATAAACCATAATAATGTTCTCAAAGGTGTGTGAAGTCAGCCAATCTGCACTTGGCCAGCGTGGTGGATTATGGCCACGCTGAGGCATTCTGAAGAGACTCGTGTTTAAAGTGGACCGGCGAATGGGTTCTTAAATATTAATTGCACATTCGACGATTACCCATCAGATGACAGTTGATGACACACACACACACACACGTACATTTTATTAATCTGTGTTCTTCAATGTAGATAGGTATAAGTAGTTAAAAAAATTTGAATAAAAATCTTGCCATACTTACCTGTTCCATCTATGTAGTTATATAAATGAACCATTTATTTAAGGAGAGCGCTGTCGCCTATAACCTATAACAGGTATACCTATATATCTATCTTTAGGACAGTTGGTTTTCTGTATGTCTTTACGTATTTACAATTTAGAATATTATTAAGATTTTCCTTGTAAAATGCAGAAATTATTTGTATTTGTTACTTGTTTCTTTGGAGCAATAAACTTTTTTTTTCCAGGGATCCGATAACCCCGTGGAGGAAAAGCCGAGCAGTGAAAAGAGCTACGTAGTGGGCGCGTGGCCCGCGAGCACCCCGGGACACACTGGCTACCTCACCGTCGCCACTCCGCCAAGTTTTAGGCGACGTGAGTTTGCTTTATCCGTTATACATAACTATACTAATCAATCAAATAAATATTATAAATGCGAAAGTTTGGATGGATGGATATGTCACTCAGTCACGCCCCAACGGCTGAACGGATCTGGATGAAAATTGGCACAGATATAGAATAATACATAGGCCAACATCAGAAATTGAAACGAAATCCACAGAGCATTTCAACAAGAACTTCTGACAATACTTAATGGAATTTAACTTGGTATTTTAAATGTACATAGGCTACTTTTTTATCACGGAAAATTGAGAAGTTCCCGCGGGAACCAAAAAAACCTCAATCCACGCGGACGAAGTCGCGGGCATTACCTAGTATTAATTATAAATGCAAGTTTGGATGGATGGACGAAAAGACATTGCCCAAATTCGCCTAAGAATAGTATTAACAATGAAATGAAATATACAGTCATTCTTAGTTTATTTTTTAACCTTCATTACAAATATTAGAATTCAACGGACACTTCAAATTATTTAAAAAATATATAAATGGGTATTAAATAATTAATTGATTACCATACTTTTCCGTCTCGAGTATTATCCACAGATCAATAACTTACAGGTCAAAATAATAAACAATTATACCACCGCTTGAGCGCTGGTTCCGTAACTTATGAAACAAGATAAAAGCAGCTTAAAGCGCTAAGTGCGCTAGTATTCTGAAATCCATACATCCATCCATAAATCCAAACTTACGCATTTTTAAGTATAGATCTAGGCCCGAGGGAGACTAATTATTAGCAACTGTAATGTCTCCGCGGGTATTTTATATTAATAAAATACCTAATACTCTCAATATCCGTCCTAATTTACTTGGGAAAGTAAGGAAAATATTTAATATTACAGGAAAATCAAAGCCGACAGAAGCAGAAGATTCTAACGAAACCTCAAATGGAGAAGACGTAAAGAATAGTTCTGAAGAAGCAATGGCAGTAGACGAGAAGAACTTGTGACATTCATGAATAAACTTTTCTCGCCGAAAAGTCTTATGTACCATTTTAAGTAAATAAAACAAACATGGATTTATTAACACTTATATTTTATTATTAAATATTGTCTTAGATTATTATTCATCTGTCTTACAAATACTAGAATATAACATTCGTATTTCTAGATATAAATTATATGCTTAGGTACTATATTATTATATTTAAAATTAAAAACTTCACTTATCCTGTTTACAAACGTTTCTCTCACGCCTGTGCTAGGCTTAATATAATTAGAATTAGTTCGGAATATAATACGCAATTGTTAGGACTTAGGAGCTAATGCAGACAGAGTTGCGGAATGAATAAAAAGCTGTTATAACGCTATAATATAGCGGTTCGAATTAGAAACGAGGAAGCAAATTGCTTTGTTTCCGAAAGGTTGGAAAGGTTTCGGAATTCCGCGAGCGGAAAAACACTTGCAGTTTTATTTGTCGAATGGAGATGTCCCATGGATTTCCTCAAACAGATTATGTCAACAGTAAAATAAATGCGGAAAATAACTACACCTGAAGTGCGTAAAACGTTGTGTGAATTACAACTAATTTATTGGTAGCTTAAGGCAGTTGATTGATAAAATATCAATATAAGTCATATAAGTCATATAACAAAATTTGGCATTACATAATTTAAAAATTCTATCACAGTATTACATGGAGTTGTCATAAAAATATATATTTCATTAATATTACAAATCAAAGTACTTAACAATAAATTTACTGTTTCATACATTGTATTGTGGTTCTTGTATATTATTTTTATTGCTAAGAGTACAGGTTCCATTGCCTGAAGAGTTAAAATTAATAAGTAAACAAGAATAAGCAAACTATTTAAATATATAAGTATACATTACACGTATAAGTTGTCGCTGAGCGACTTTCTCATTAATTTCATTTCGAATTTCCTCATAGTATGGGATTTTTACGTACATTATTGTATAAATTGACTATCTACTATAACATAGTACTTCTTAGAACTCAGAACTAAAAATCTATTAGGCTTACCAATATTTGTCTCTCGTGATCAATATTAGACCTAAAACATCTTCGCGTATACTATTAATAGCTCAACATTTATCTTAGTTTATCATCGCAAAAAGGAAGTCCTTTGTTTATGTAGTGGGTATAAGCAAACCGCGCGGGAGCACTGTATTTGCCTATTTGGTTCCTATTTTTCACAAGTCAATTAGTCAAACACCAATATAGTCTAAAACTTATTTCAACATTTTCACCTGTACCTCTACTAAAGTTACAAAAGTCGGTCTTAAGCTATAGATTACATTTAGCGACATAATAATCCTTATATCGTTAGACTTAAATTTGTCAATGACCAATATCGGACTAAACATTTTCGCGTATTCCTTATTCAAACTGTTTCACTAAGGTTACCTAAAGTAGCTAAAGTTTGTCATGAATTCTTTAGTAGGTTTAGGGTGATGGCCGCGTGGACATTAATTTCCCAGCGTCTTGGTTGCCTTAATTAGAAAAAAAAAAAATTTTTTTTTTACTCTACTACAAGTTTAGCCCTTGATTGCGATCTCACCTGATGGTAAGTGATGATGCAGTCTAAGATGGTAGCGGGCTAACCTGTTGGGGCATGGGTGGTTGTATTAAACCCATACCCCTTCGGTTTCTACACGGCATCGTACCGGAACGCTAAATCGCTTGGCGGCGCGTCTTTGCCGGTAGGGTGGTAACTAGCCACGGCCGAAGCCTCCCACCAGGCCAGACCAGGGAAAATTCAGAAATTATAATTTCCCAAATTGACCCTGCCGGGGATCGAACCCAAGACCTCCGCACGTTAAGGCAACAGCGCTACACACTGCGCCACGCAGTTTGTCAAAACTTAGTACATATTTTTAGGCTTACAATTACCAATATGTGTCTAAACTTATTTCCGTATTTGTAACTTTAGTTTTAAAAGTGACGTCGTCTTTTCTATAGTAGGTTATTGCGAGGAGAAGCAATGGTTGCCTGGTTTGCTTACATTTTAAACTTTCATAATTTTGTCAATGGCCACTATCGGTCTAAACTTTCCCAATGACCAACATCACTCAAATTTTTTTTCACGGGGACCACAAACTAGTTTACCTGAAGTCACTAAAGTCTGTCCTCAATTCTATAGTAGGTTTAGCCGGTCGGGTGTCGAAGTTCGGTCGCGAGGCCGAAGAGCGTCGCGCGTTGCGATTGGCTTGGTTCGCTTTGACCGCGTTTTCGAGCTTCGTGCGAAGTTCCGATGATTGTTGCATCATTGTTTTGAACTCCTGGTGAGAATGGATGTTATTGATATAAATATATTTTTTTTAATCCACTACAATCTAGCCCTTGACTGCGATCTCACCTGATGGTAAGTGATGATGCAGTCTAAGATGGTAGCGGGCTAACCTGTTAGGGGCATGGCAGTTATATTAAACCCATACCCCTTCGGTTTCTACACGGCATCGTACCGGAATGCTAAATCGCTTGGCGGCACGTCTTTGCCGGTAGGGTGGTAACTAGCCACGGCCGAAGCCTCCCACCAGGCCAGACCAGGGAAAATTCAGAAATTATAAATTCTCAAATTGACCCTGCCGGGGATCGAACCCGGGACTTCCGCACATTAAGGCAACAGCGCTACACACTGCGCTACGGAGGTAGAATATCTATATTATATATTATCGTATATTAAAATAACTAGCGCGATTCGCTCATATATCATTATTTATTAGAAATGCTTATTAATTAAAATGGCGAAAAGGCGACACTGATTTCACCGACAATGCCTAAACTTTAGAGAAAACCTAACACCAATAGGTGTCATTTTTCACACACAATAACTGTCATCTTATGGGCGTTAAGTGGCACCTAAAATTTAGGCATTGTGTATGATTGGGTTGAAAGTGTTATTTACAATTTATTTCCCAAGCGGACTTGAGCAAATTGGTTTTCCCAAAAACGCTTTTAGCTTTTCCCCGAAAAGTTTTCTACAATTTGTTCACCATTTAAAACACCCACGGAAATATTAGATAATAAGCAGACAGCAATATAATTACATTAATTAAAATTAACTATAAAACTGTAACCGACGTGTGTGATGTGTAATGCGACGGAAACAATTTCAAATGCGCTCACTTTTTTGGATGTAAAATTGAGGTGAGATCCGTTATATGGATTTTGTTCGTGTAAAAAGTAGCCTTATGTCAGCCTGACCATAAAAAGGAATCAATTGACACTTCGTTCATCAAAATCGGCGCAGTACTTTAGACATACATAAATACAAACATATATACACTACTAAAATCATAACCCTTCCTTTTGGCTTTGCCGTAGTCGGGTGATTAAACAATTAATTACTATTTATACTACACCCGCTCGGAAAGTACCCTCTTGCTATTGTCAAAACGAGGTAGAAAGTACGTCATTGCTACAAACCAAATATGCGGGAGGAAAAGATGTATGAAATTTCATTTCTAACGTGCTAAGCGGGGAGAAAAACTATATGAAAATCCATTTCTAACGCGCTGTTTTTTTTTAATTTTAAGTAAATTAGGTATATGGACGTTGAGAATTTGGGTATGTCCTTTTTATGGATATAATATTAGAAGCAGCTTCACCATATTTGACACTAGCTGATGCCCGCGACTTCGTCCGCGTGGAATAAGTTTTTTGGATTCCCGGGGGAACTCCTCAATTTTCCGGGATAAAAAGTAGCCTATGTCACTCTCCAGGTCCTCAACTATATCCATGCCAAAAATCACGTCGATCCGTTGCTCCGTTGCAGCGTGATTGAAGGACAAACCAACAAACCAACAAACCAACAAACAAACTGACTTTCGCATTTATAATATTAGTATGATACAAAAGTCAAATATGGTGGATGTCGATTGTCGATATCAATGTCGATTTTGATGGTCGATTGTCGATATCGATGTTGATTGTCGATATCGATGTCGTGGTCGGTTGTCAATATCGATGTCGATTGTCGATGTCGATTGTCAATGTCGATCGTCGATGTCGATATCGATGTCGTTTGTTGATATCGATGTCGTTATCGATGAAGATTGTCAACATCGATGTCGATATCAATGTTGATTGTCGATGCCGATATATCGATATCGACATCGATAGTCGATATCAGTGTTGATGTCGATTGTCGATATGGTAGTCGATTGTCGGTATCGATGTCGATTGTCGATATCGATTGTCGATGTCGATTGTCGATATCGAAATCTATATTGAAATAATCCTCAAAATGTACCTAGTCTAGTTTTGATAGTGAAGCTTCGAATGAAGCGAAACTTCACTTTGTAAGTTCGTTTAATCACTAATTCTTATCGCTTATTTTCCTCGCAGATGTAGTATAAAGCACTATGTATCACTCGGTAGAAAGTACGATTCCTACCTCGCGTGTATTGCGGCCCTTCGGCTACGCCTCGGGCCTCAAACTACACCCTTGATAGTAATCGGTCACTTTCTCCCCTCGGTGAACAATGTACTATTGAGACACCAAAGGAAAACTAGATAATAAGCAACAAAGACAGCAATATAACATTACTATCCATAAAAAACAACGATCTCAATTAACATAGACGGCCCTGTCAAACAAAGAATGTGAACTTATCTTATTAACGCCATCTAGTCTGAAAAGCGGGACAGCGCTATGGCGGGGACAAAGACAGGCTTATACAGGTGTGGAGCGCGCTCTACAAGTCGGACGCCCAATTTTTTAATATGAAAAAGCCCATCTAGTACCTACATATATATCGATGATAAAAAGGGATACAAATCATATATTTGGAGCTCACCTGCGGATGCTTAGGGCCGACGCGCATCAGCCAGTGTAACGCGAACTCGTGGAGTGTGCGAGCGTGCGCCGGCGCGCGCGGCAACTCGGACGCCTCGCGTAAGTAAGAGATCACTATCGGCACTAGGATCCAGAGCATTTGGATACCTGACAAATTATATATTTTTTGTATTACCACTTGATTACCACATATCTTTTGGCACAGAAATATCTGTTTAGAGTTATAGACTGTATTACTTAAAATTAATTTTAAAAATTACTTAGTGCGGACAGGGTTGAACGCGTTTATTCTACCACCATACTTTTTAGTCAGCCCGTATTTTATTGTGCAATAAACGAATAAATATTCAATACTCACCTTTGTGAGGATCCTCTATCGAAAAGAAAAAGACAATATATATTTTTTTAAAGGATGATAACTCCATAATCATAACATTATAATTAGGTAGACTTTGACAGACATACAGTTAATTTGGGTGTGACTCGTTGGGTTATCTATTCCCAACGAGTCACACTTAAATGGGTTGCAAGTAGTAACGATTCCAAACGATCCACACATATTTGTGTGAGTGATGATGATACATAAATAAATGACTTAATCAATTTGTGAATCACTCACGCGAGACTTTGACAGACATACAGTTAATTTGGGTGTGACTCGTTGGGTTATCTATTCCCAACGAGTCACACCTAAATGGGTTGCAAGTAGTAACGATTCCAAACGATCCACACATATTTGTGTGGGTGATGATGATACATAAATAAATGACTTAATCAATTTGTGAATCACTCACGCGCGGCGTCCGGCGCGGCGTCCACGAGCTCGTCGAGCGCGCTGACCGCAGCGACGGCCGCCTTCGCGTGCTGCGCGTCAGCAGCGTGCCGCGCCGCCGCCGCGCGCGCCACCACGCGCGCCGCCAGCGCGCGCGCCCACCACGACACGCACTGTGCGGGCGCGCTGCGCGACCACACGCTGCGCAGCACGGCGCAACATGACGCGAACACCTGAGAGAAACAACTCTCTGATTTGGACTCTTCGATGTGGAAGAAATAACTCTTAGGCCCACTTGCACAAGGACTCTTAAATTGATTTAGTTAAATATTTTTATAAAAAATGATATGAAATGTGCACATTTCATACCCTGTAAATGAGTTCGAAAGTTAAACTTCCCGGCCTAGGCCAGTAAATAATGTATGTATTTTCATTACATATCATAAGTTTGAATTTGGAATCTTTCTTCCTGAATATCTTGTAACTTGTTATAACTAATGTTCTTTGGCCTAAATAGTTTAAATTTGGAACTCTACCGTATACGCGTTCAGCACTCACAGCGCAAAAAAAAATTAAAAGTATAAATGTAACTAATTTAACTTTTAATATTTCTTAAGTAGGTTGCTTTTTTATTTACTTTCTTTTAATTACATAAAATAATATATTTAAAAAAAAGCCACTTGTTTCATTTTTTAGAAAAGCACTATATACACCTCGACCGGGAGAGCATTTCTGGTCTCGTATATAGTCTAACTAACACTCGACCAGAAAACGCGTACTTCCCGGTCTCGCGATGTAATGTACTATTAATGGTGCCCCTTTTATACAACTACAATATGCATTTGCCAAAAAGGGACAGTATTACAAAATTTAACTAAACCAGTTTAAATGTCCTTGGGCAAGCGGCCCTTAAGATTATTTGAGGATTTAAAATGATTTACATCATTTCCATGTGTTCCATGTTCATGCCTTTACACGTGAATATAGCTGATTAAACCGTACAAAATATTTTAAACTAATACTAATTGATGTCCGCGACTTCGTCCGCGTGAAATAAGTTTTTAAATTCCTAGAACTCCCTAATTTTTAGGGTTCATATATAGCTTATGACACTCACAAATAATGTGGCTTTGTGAAAGTGCAATAAAAATTTACCTCATGATCTCTCGTATCAAGGCACTGTCGGAAGTGGTTGATACAAGGATAGTGCAGGGGCGGAGCGGGCGCGGCGCGGGCCAATATGGCGGCCATCGCACGCGCGCCCGTCACGTTGTCTATACGCTGATCGGGCTCCTCTGTAATAAAAAAATGGCCTTTTTGTAGACTTGTCAATCTTTTGGTTACACTTATAGGTAGTTTTTACTATTTTAACTATAAACCTCGTCTTGTCTTGTGTATGGGATGATTCCATATTCTCCCAAATAAATAAGGAAAAGGTTAATTTTGGGTGTTGTTGTCTTGTACCTACACTTTATCATGAACAGAGGTATATTTATCAACTGATTTTATTGATTCGACTCAACTTGAGGCTTCCTTTCCACCAGAGATGTGCTACGTTGCTAACTACTTTTGTGAAAATCAATCGGATCTCCGCATGGATGTGATAAAAATGATCGAGGACTAAAATAAAAACTGAATACATCTAATATCTTATTTGAATTATATCTATTTTATCAATGAGTGTGAGTGAAACGAAACATGGCTCTGTGATTCTTGGATTATGAACACCTCACTAAGTTCAAATTGTCAAATGAAACTTTTTTTATCTTTTAATACTGTCAATTTTGAAATACCCTATTGCTCTTCAAACTGCACGTGACGTTCCGTTAACTTAATTTTGTCGCATAATATTTGTTGACTTGAAACTTGAGGTTGCTGAAAATCTCCCTTCTTGCTCCCACAGACACAAAATACAATCCTTTATTCCTTTTATTAATATTCACTGGGACAGATAACATATACTTACCAGACTTGACTCTATCCACGAGCGTAGCGAGCGTGCTCTGCAGCAGCGAGGCGTGTTGTTCGCGGGTCTCGGGGTGGACGCGCACCGCCTTACATTCCGCCGCCTGCTGCAACAGCAGAATCCCTGCGTCCACCAGTATGGGGTCACCTTTACTCTCGCGTAGGATCTCCGTCGCGAGGTAGAGTATTGTTGGTAGAAGCGATAAGGCGCCTGTTGCGAAAAGAATAGATTATAAACATCTTACCACAAAAAAAAGTATGTCTGTGCAATTCACACACGGCAGAATTGAAAATTCAAAAAAGTAGCCTGCGAGAGAATGAGTTAAATATGACTTGTATTCTATCTCATTCTCTCGCAGGCTAACTCTTATTATGAATATGTTTGTCTCTTTTTAGTGTCACTTTTTCGTTTCATCGAATTTTCAAATCACAACGATTTTGAAAGGAGTTTCACTTCAAAAAAAATAAAGCAAGTATAAATCGACGTTTTGATAGTTTAAGTATGAAAAATCTGTCAAACTTCAATCTTTCTTTATTCAAATAGACTTGAACAAGTCATTTTGTATCGTCGAGTGAATCTACTGCTGGTTCAGAATGCCATTCCTACTTCAAAAGCCAGCAAGAAACTCGGCCGTTGCTCTTTTCAATCAAAAATTACAGTCCGGTTTAAAATAAACATAATGGGTACCCGGAAAAAAAGTAAAACGCCATCTTGAATTGGAAAACCGACGGATATTTTTAAACCGACACCCCGAAAACTATGACGAGAACAACACATAATATCTTAACATCTGCCAGATTTTGTTTTTTTATTATTTTTATTATATTAGTAGCCCGAAGATGTTTCAATCACAAATTCAACATCTTGTAATATATTTTTCACTAGAGACACACATTTCCTATATTCAGTGGGACAGTTAAAATATTCATAGCTGAAAAAAAATTGCAAACAAATTCTGGGAAAATATTATTATAACTAAATCTACATCCATCATCATTTGAGCATTTGAGGTAACTCTAAAATAAATTAGTGCCTAATATTTTAAAAAACTGACTAATACAACTAACAATACCACTAACCTTGAGGACTGGTAAGCGTAGTCAAATCCGACATAGAAGCCAAGCTCTTGATCAGCAACGTATCTCCATGAACCCCCAACCCCTTGCGGACCCCTATAACCCCTACCCTTCCCTCCTGCTTCAATGGACTCAAGGATGGAAGTCTCCTGACAAGCAAACAGACACACACTTCCAAACAGGCGAATACTAAGGATTTTCCTGGAGGCAAATCTCCCGTGGGACCTCCTTCTCCTAATGTGTGTACCACTTCTAAGACTGATTGCGGTATGCTCTCCGTTGGTTCGTTTGGTGCCAGTTCTGTAACAAGGGCGTATTTTATACTTACCAGTACTTACTTTATTTCATCTTCAGGAGATGTTGACTCGACAATGCATGATTGTAAATCCGTACAACCTTTTTACAATCGTGCATTGTCGAGTCAACGTTTTCTGAAGATGCTCCGGTGTCGGAGTGAAACAGAGGGTTCAGAAAGTCTTGACCATTAAATTGCTTCTGGCGTCTATGGTAAGACATTAAAAGCTAACTCTAGGATACCACTGGCGCCAAATCATCGTTCGACAGCCGGAACTCGACGCACGAGTGAGTAGCGATTTATTTAAAAAAATATTTTTGCTCAAAATTGATATAGACGCGGTTTTATAATAGAATGGATGAATCAAAATGGACACATTTGGTAAGTAGGAGAATATTTAAAATGATGAATGAAAGATTTTTTTATAACAGTCAGTTGAGCACATTCTTGTTATGTAAGGCCGTCCCTTTTTATGTGCCATGCAGATAAAGATAGCTACTTTTAGCTAAAGGATTGTTTAGAACCAATTTAGCGCCAATATTAACAACGTTTTATACCAGCTAATATAAGCTATATTCACCCTTGATCTTGTCCTGCATAGCCCGCCTCAGCTGTTCCCTGGCGGCCGCGACCACGGGCTGTAAGACATCAGCGGCCAACAGTAACGCCTCCACGCTCTCCTGCGTGAGCCCTGTGCGGTGAATTATCTGGCACAGCTCTATGGCCAACGCTCTGCAAATAAAGTTCAATATTGCAAGACTGCCTCGTTGGTGTAGTGGTTGGGATGTTCGACTGCGGCCGACGAGGTCCCGGGTTCGAGTCCCGAGTCGGGCCATACTTGAATACTGGGTTTTTCTGACTAGAAATTCTCAGTACTAGCCCGGTGTTAGAAAGTCGGCGATGTTTCACTCCTGTGTCTCGGAGAGCTCGTTAAGCCAACGGTCCCGGTTATTATCACTAACATGATAATAGGAACATTGGAACAGCGTGGTGGATCTAAGCTCTAATTCCCTCTCCTATGAGAGTGGACGCCTGTGCCCAGCAGTGGTAAGTTAATGGGCTGTGGTGGATTGCAAGAATCCTCGACTCCAGAAAGTCGGAAAGTCTAGGAGCAATTTGTCCTGTAAGTTAGCCTTAACATTGCCGTTTCTAAAGCTAACACCTTGTCTATATTGAGGGGCTGTTGCTAATTCTGAATCCTAAAAGCTTATGGAAAAATCGTGATGATTCGCTGGAATATGCATCCAGTTTTTATTTAGATATGATATTTTTATTCGGCTCCTAAGGAAAGTGGGTAAAATCACAAAACTACAAAAAAGTTCAATTTTAATTGTTCATGTTATAAATAATACTCACCTGTCTTTCAGCAACCTGGCTCTATTCTCAGGAGCATCAAGGAGAGTGACCAAAGACAACAGAACTGTTATCGTGTTTTCTGTACTCATATCACGCTGGGCACAAAGGGCTTCCATACAAATACCTAAAGAGATATAACAAACATGAGCACGATAAAGTACAATACTACAAAAATAAGGTACAATATGCATGCATCTTATATTTATTATAATTATTAGTCATTAAATGTTTTTCTTACCAAAGAGAAGATGGAATTTTTCGTCGATAGGTTCGAAAAATTCACAATTTCCATTCTCAATTTTATTGTTTCTATTATCGACACTGTTGTCGGGTTTTTCTGAAATTGTACCAAAATAATTAGGTTCAAGAATCCACGCACGCATTTTCATGCAAGTAAAACCAGATTCCCTAATATTGCGATGGTTCTTGGGTTGATTGCAATCCTTATGCCAATGAATCAAGTTAAGCAAGCCTACTTAGGCCCGATTGCAGAGACGGCGGGTTACGTTTAACTCAGGAATAAATTTGAAATTTTGACAGAAGTTTTATACGAATTTTGCCAAAGTAGCAGCTAACTCTGGGTTAAAAGGATAACCCGGCGTTTCTGCAACTGGGCCTTAATTTCAAAATTTACAATCCCAAAACAATATATCATTTCTGAAGCGCGTTATAACATAGCGTATTTAAAAGCATGCTAAAAATTTATAGTTAATAGTCTGTAGCGTGCTATGGATTTATAGCAGTTTTGAACAACTCTACTATAGATGGTTACCTGTGTCTTCTGTGCCATGAGTGGAGTTAGCGATGGTAGCATTGAACCGTAGAGCGGCCGCATAGAGCAGGGAGGGCCAAGCGCGTGCGTAGTGCGCGCGCGACGCTTCCGCCGTCTCCGCAGAGTAGAACGCGCCGCCCCCGTGCGGCAGTTGAGACGCGAACTCTGCAATGCCACAAGGTTTTACTAAACATATTGATTTGATTAATTTTATAAATTCTTTACTGTCAATTTTTGTAAAAAACATTCTTTAGAAATTTATAAAATATGGAACATGTCTCTTCCATCTCGGGACCATGGGAACCCGGACCTTTGGAAAACATACGAGGGGCCGAAACCAACTCGCAGAGGCCCGTTAGACAATTTTTTTCTCTAAAGGAAATGTGACACCAATCAGCGAATATCCCTATAATTATGCACTATGCGAGTGCACCCAAGGACAATGCCTGGTTAGTGCAGGACTATTGCAAAACATGGACACAAATGATAGGTCTACGGGTTTGGGTTGCTATAAGGGACTGGTGAAATGGTTCTGTGGAAGTACTATGGCCCCTGCCTGACCAATGTTATTTTACACGGATAAAATGGCAGGGGGTGACTCGCACACTCAGTAAATGGGCCCCCGGAAACAGCCGCTGGCACATAGTGACGTAGCGACAAGGGGGCAACATAACCTGAGGTGCTTGAGGAGTGGAGAGGTATTCCACGGCTCTCAGGACA
Organism: Erebia aethiops; assembly: GCA_923060345.2. Lineage (NCBI taxonomy): Eukaryota > Metazoa > Arthropoda > Insecta > Lepidoptera > Nymphalidae > Erebia > Erebia aethiops. The sequence goes on along the minus strand of OV281083.1, from coordinate 24,773,278 downwards.
ATCCTGGTAGTCCATTCAAGATCCCTACAAGCATCTTACTGGAATACTTCCTTAATATAATAATAAAATATGGAACATAATTATTACGTACTTAATATTATAAGAGATAGCTGCACTTTTGGTAACTATCGCTAGAAAAGCTGATTCAGTAATAGGTGGGTGCTACACTCTCCACTGATGACGATAGTGAAATTCTGCCCGCATGCTGATGGGCCTTTCACTAGATATGGCCGATCAAAAACGTGTAATGGTTACCAAAAATGAACCATAATTAGAAAAGCTGATTCTTGTACAGTATTAAAGTATGCACAGTACCTATGTAAACAGTATAAAAACTGACGCTCTTCATCGGGTCTTTCACTAGATATCACTTCTCAAAGACGTTATAAACTTACAAACTATAAAAAATGATTAGCAATTATCATGTCGGCAATTTTTATTAACAATAATTATGAAGGCGCCTTCATAATTTTTAATAGCAGTCATAGTGACGACCTAATAATAGCTAATAATTTTCGTCGTCACTTTGATTGCTTTGATATCGAATTATGGTTTTCTCGTGAGTGAGAAATATGTCGAAAAATAAAAAAGTAACTGAAGAAATACTTCTAGGTTTCTTGACAAAACAAAAACCCAACAAAAATAATGTCCTCTTCGTGAGATATTTTTTTTTGTTTTTGATTCGAGTTGTCTAAAATAGTTCCACTAAGAATATTGTTAAAAGGACAGCATTATATTATTTTATCATATTAAATCACGTCAGGGTTGCGTCAGGGTCACCAGTGAGGGTTCTCGTGTATGGTTTTATTATTAAGTTATTGCATCGCTGTTTCACCTTCTACGCGCAATAAAAATGTGGGACTCGACAATAATAAAACCATACACGAGACCCCTCATATGGCATTGAAAATTGTATCTAGATGTAAAAATACTCACCCGGCGGTAAACTCAGCAGCGCATGATCCTTCAGCGCAGCCAACCAATTCTCTCCCAAACTCTCCAGCTCAGGTTCCACTAGCTTCAACAAACTCTCCCCCTTCGACTCGAACTCTCCGTATTCATCGTCCTCACTCTCCTGGTTAGCGTTGTCTGCCTGGTTGTTGTTTTGGAGCACTTGGTTCCGCCATTTTGCGATCTCCGCGCGATTGTTGACGGGTTTAGTGTCGAGTTGTTTGACGTAACTGCCTGGAGCGCTGTCGTTGCTTACCATTGCTACTATGTATACCTGGAATTATTTATAACATACTAATATTATAAATGCGAAAGTGTCTTTTTTTTTTTAATCCACTACAAGCTAGCCCTTGACTGCGATCTCACCTGATGGTAAGTGATGATGCAGTCTAAGATGGTAGCGGCCTAACCTGTTAGGGGCATGGCAGTTATATTAAACCCATACCCCTTCGGTTTCTACACGGCATCTGCCTGCTACTTGCATCTGTCTTTCTGTCTGCTACGCTTTCACGGCCCATCTGTTCAACCGATTTTGATGAAATTTGGTAGAGGGGTAGGTTGTATTCCTGAGAAGGACATAGGCTTCTAATCCCGGAAAATTAAGGAGTTCCCGCGGGAATTAAAAACCGTTATCCATCGAATTATTTATATTTTTACTAGCTGATGCCCGCGACTTCTTCCGCGTGGAATAAGTTTTTTTAATTCCCACGGGAACTTGTTAATTTTCCAGAATAAAAGTAGCCTATGTCCGCCTCTCCAGGTCCTCAACTACACCCATGCCAAAAATCACGTCGATCCGTTGCTCCTTTGCGGCGTGATTGAAGGACGAATAAACCAATAAATCAACAAACAAACACACTTTCGCATTTATAATATTAGTATGAATTGTGTACTAAGGCTGGGTTGCATCAACACATTTTGACGGACATGTAACCTTTAAATATGGCGTTACCGAACGTAAGTCAAAGAAGGCGTTGATTCACCATTTTTACCATGAAGCAATACTAGAAAATTAACAGACGTTAAAGTTCTTACGGGTGGTAAATTTTAACGAACGTAAGTCACGAGAACCAATAGTTTTAATCAACCAGCCCTAAAACAGTTTAGGCATAATACCAGACAATACGTTGCTTTATCTATGACTATGCAGCTTTTCAAAGATAATGCCTATGAAAACATGGCGACATGAAAACATGACGTAACATAAAGAGACACCTGTATGTCCTACATGTTTTAAATAAATTGAGTTTGAAAGCAATCATACATGAACTTTGAACATAATCTGGAATCAATCGAAAATCGACTTAAAGTGGTAAAGTACCACCATTCAATAATATTATATCATTGGGAAAACTCTAAAAAAAATTAACTACACAATATAAAAGAAATGCAGACAAAAAACTTACTTCAGCCCAAGCTTTCAGAATAGAAAGTTTCTCTAGTGTGGCCATACTTTCGTTGTATATGAGAGTAGTGTTGCCCTTTTTATTTAATTTGTCCAAACTGGTTACCAGCAACTGATGGACTCTGAAACAAATAGGAGATTGATGATGACAACTCAATCAAACCAGCAACTCTTTATCAAACTTAAAACTAACCGAGCATGTGAACTTTAGGTCCCCTCTATTCAATAATCAGTAAGAAATAATTTATTTTTGACATAGGCATCATCCCTATTACATTTGCTTCATATAAACACAGCTCATATACACTGCGTAGGGACGCTAAAGGTATGACGTCACGCAGTAAGATTTGGCCAACATGTCAATAGTATTCGAATTCTGAGTTTGTACGTTGAGTGTACGCGCTCCAACCACCGCCAACTCCAACCACCGCCAACTTCCAACCAACAACCAACTTCGAACTCCGAACTGCCAGCCCGGAGTTCGTAGTTGGCGGGGAGTCACCCCCATGCCTCGGAGAGCACGTTAAGCTGTCAGTCCCGGTTATTATCACTAACATGACAATAGTCGTTAAAGTCCACCAACCCGCATTGAAGCAGCGTGGTGGGTCAAAGCTTTAATTCCCTCTCTCCTATGAGAGTGGGAGGCCTGTGCCCAGCAGTGGGACGTCAATGGGCAGTTTGTGTAGTACGCGCTCCATACATCCTTCTACCGTGGTTCTTGAAAGGCCGTACCTGCGCAAATCGTTGATGTCCCTCGCGACACCACAGCCAATCCACGCAGAGCATACGTCACAAGCGGCCGCCGTCACATGGGACGCCGTATCGCCCGCAAATGCCGGCCGAACGGCTGCACCCACCTAAAGCAAAATAAAAATATATCCTTCTATACTATACTATACTAAAGTACGGCCATTTTAAGCGCGGACAAAATGTAAACAAACAAACGAGAGGTCGTCCGCCTAATGAAGGGGTAAACAACACTTTGGTCTTCTGTAAAAAATAATATAATCTATCGGCTCCTTGTACGGAGTCTATCTTTTTATTCTTGTATTGTAATTGATTCGTTTGTAATCAACTTTAAAAAAAGGAGGAGGTATAAGCAATTTGACCCAGATGTACCTATGTATGTATTGAGGTACCGTCAAGGGCTACGTTTACGTATTTATTAATATATTAATATGTTTGAAGATAAAGCCCGGAATTTTTGATCTCACGTGGCAATTGTGTAATTATTCGCAACATTAATTGATCGTTGATTACTGATCTACTAAGTACATAATATATTTACATACGTTAGTACTACTATAGTACATTATGAATCATGATGTTACGAAGCGTAAAATGTTACTTACACCTATGTTTCGCTGGGGACTTTTATTATGAAATCCACTGTCGACCACGTAAGCGAGTCTATTCCTATGCGCGAAAGAGACAGTTATAGTTTTGGCGTAGTTAGTTAGTTTCGTGAGGGTTTCATAGTGAAGGTGCGTCAATGAACTTTTGCCCGCGCATAAAATGGCCTTGCTTTATATTGTTAGCATTGTTACTGTTTGTCATTATATCTCATGAAACAGGAAGTATAATATCAGTTAATTTGACTAGTTTCATGTCATTCGCTTTAAAGTGGGGATACGGACGCCATATTGAAAATAGTTAGTATAAATGCGAGTATTTTGATGATGGTAAATCAGTCTCCTGCCGGCAGACTCAGCGATTATTGAATACTTTTGTGTTTAGATCGCATTTTGATTCAGAGCTTAACGATAGCAATCGTGGTCGGATCAAATGTATATTATCTTTAATTATAGCCAACTTTTATCTAATCACATTAAATCTCTCTTGGAACCTCTACACGTTTAACCATTTATTCGTGCAAGTTCCAAATGAGAGTACAAATATATTAAAAGTGTTTCATTAATACCTACTTCTGGATTGTCTCTAACAATATACTATATAATATTATAAATGCGAAAGTTTGGATGGATGTATGGATGGATGTTTGTTAATCACGCCACAACGGCTGAACGGATCTGGATGAAATTTGGCACAGAGATAGATTATAGTCTGGAATGACACATAGGCTCCTTTTTATCCCGGAAAATTAAAGAGTTCCCGCGGAACCGAAAAACCTAAACCCACGCGGACGAAGTCGCGGGCATTAGCTAGTAATAGATAAATGTTTAGAAAACTTTTTTTTTTATCCATTACAAGCTAGCCCTTGACTGCGATCTCACCTGATGGTAAGTGATGATGCAGTCTAAGATGGTAGCGGGCTAACCTGTTAGGGGCATGGCAGTTATATTAAACCCATACCCCGTCGGTTTCTACACGGCATCGTACCGGAACGCTAAATCGCTTGGCGGCACGTCTTTGCCGGTAGGGTGGTAACTAGCCACGGCCGAAGCCTCCCACCAGACCAGACCAGGGAAAAACTATCGTCTGAGAAAGGCCCATGTCCTGACACTTCAAATTGGAGGCTATATCAATTAGTGCTCTAATTGGGTCGAAGACAACTCAAACAAATCAGCAAAAAATGTGCTTCTAGTATGGAAGGTTGTATAAAATACATAGTAGTGACGTCATCAAATTCCAACCCACTTTTTTTAATTTAATCCATTGTTTAAAACGGTTATGAAACTAACCGAATATACGAATTTTAGGTTTTTTGGATGATTCTCTATGTAATGATCAGTAACAAATAATTTATTTTTGATATAGGTTATTTCCTTAAAGCTTCTGAGAATTTCTGTAAACCTCTACAAAAGCTGAAATAAGGAATTCTATTAAGTATCAAAGCAAAGGCAAACCTGCGCCTGGTATTGTTCTAGCAGCAGATGTCCGGGGAAATCCGGTTCGGGTGCGCGCGCGAACTGCTGTATAATGATTTGCAGCGTCTTCAGGCCGCATAGTCTTAACGCGTCCGACTCTCCCGTTGCGCCAACGAATGCCATACGGACAAGGTCCGAAAGATGGAGGGAAAGGTAATCGGCTGGAAGAGAGAATGTTTTTGTAGTACTTTCTTATTATAAGATTTATATTCTTTCAACGCGATAAATCCCTGCGCCTCATCGTTGTTGTTTAGATTCTAGATCTTGTTTAGAGGTGCAGGGGTGATCTACCTCTTTAAGTATGTATGGCATAATTTGGAAATCAATGTTTTTTCTGTCTTTCTTTTTCTTTCTTTCATAAATTGGACATAAAGCTTGAACGGGAATAGGTCTAACAAGCTTATACAAAGTGATGAAATCAATCAAATATTATGTAATCGTATAACGAGTTCAAAGAAAAACTATTCGAGCTAATTCTAGGCAGGGCGGTTTCAGACTAGCGTATTTTTCTGTGCGTATAAGCTGGTATCGGCTTACGTGCGCGCCACATTTTGGGCTAAAAAAGTTGTCGTGCAAGATTCTAATGGCATTGATATTATATTAAATCAATGAGCGACTCGTCACTCAGTACTTTGGGTGAATTACAAACTCACAGGCAATTATACTAAAAACTAAAACTAAAATTGTTGTATCTTATAATATTAATCACATATAAATACAACATGAATTACATAAAAAATTAAAATGTTGTATACCATTGGGATCAGTCAGCAGTTTTTCTTTAGCTTTAACAAGATCAAAATGCGCGCTGTCTCCTGTAGCTTCACAAGCGCCCATAACTTTCTGGATACATTCCATTGCAAATACCTGCAAAGTATTTTGATAAAAATAATATTTTCAGGCTTCTGGCTTTTTATTAGTTAGATTTATCTTCAATCATTAAAGTACCAAGTAAGTATAGATAATTAAGATGTCACATGTCGGTGGATTTAAGTTTAAAAAATCAGAGGTACTTCTTTGATTTTCCTGATATAAAAAGTAGCCGATGTCACTCTCCAAGTCCTCAACCCATGCTATAAATCACGCCGATCCGGGTCTCTGATGCGACGTGATTGAAGGACAAACAAACGTATTTTCGCATTTATAATATTATTTGGGACAGTTCGCTAATGAGGAAGCCAACATAAAAACTTAAACGTTTGTTCAAGTTAATTTGAAGGAAAATGTACCACTGCCTTGTTTTGTTTTACTATAAACAAATGACTTTAACAATGAATTCGAAGCTGGCACTTTTTATTGAATTTGGCATGGGGCAACATATCTTGCTCTATAATGATTGAAGTTACACAAAATACTCTTGTTAAAGACCATCCAGAAAGGCGAAAACGGGAAAAATAAGTTTGTTGGTAAGCATACCCGTGTAGACCATCTTGATTGTATGGCCGGATGCGTCGATTGTTCGGATTCCGCGTGAAACTCCGCCTGGTCGTCGTCACCTTCCGCATCGAAATCTGTCTCATTGTTACTGCTGTCCTCTAAAAAGAATGAAACACTGTACCTAACCATTTAATAATGTACTTGTATTCGCAATTCACAAAAACAGGGCAGCCATTATAGTCCCATAAACTTATCTGAACTGGTTAAAGCGTCTACTATATATTGAAGATTTAAAAAAACCAAACAGACATAAAAATTTGTTCAAATTTTGGCCACTGGCCCAAATAATTTGTGTTAACAGTTAGTGGGACTTTAAACGTCAATATCTAAGCGTCCCCGACCAGTGTCTCAAAACTAGAGTTCACAGTCTTAGAGACAATAAGGCCTTGTAAGTATTTTAATTTTCAGCCTAACAAAAGTAATAATAATATTTGAATGAAAGATTATTGTTTTGCGGATTACACATCCTTTTGGAGTAAGATTTACAAAATAATATGTTGAAAAAAAACCATCACTTGCACCCGGTGTGATTGAATGTTGTTTTCTTGCTAAGCAATACGAGAAAAGTAATGGTTTATAAAGTTAAATTTTATGACTTCCACTTTAAATGACTGCCAAACTTCATTCCAAAGAAGGCAAACGATGATGATTTTTATATAAAAATCAAAATAAAACGTAGGTATTTCATATCAATATTTTCAAGGCCCTTACCCAATCTCACCGTCAGTACTTTCTTGGCCAGAACAAGCCAGTCTCTGACTGATCTATTGCCAGCCGCGGCTAAAAGGCAGCACGTCAAAGTGTCGCGCGCGTGAGATAACGCAGTTTTGTCGCGCTCCATGTCCAGATATGCGAATAACGCGCCCGGAAGACCCGTGTCCGTAATGACGACACCTGGCAAACATGTCATTAATTCTATAGCGGTTCATTTATAATAATCATTCATATTATATAACACCTATGATTCATCAATCTGTGCAAATAAATAAATGAATGAATAAATTTACTAATGTTAAATTTTAAAAAAGCTAGTCCGAGAACACTACCCCGCGTTACTCCACAAGTAAGGAGTTGGTTTAAGGTATCACAGTTTTTTAGTAGTAGCTTTCCGTTTCAAGGCAGATCTCGGAGTCTATGAGGACTATCTCTAAAGCCGATTGTCTCTTTTTTGAAATCAATTATTTATAATAATATATAAAGAGTATCGAAAGCTTCGTCCAAATCCAGAAATAGTACAATGCATTTCTGGCTCTTATTGAAGGCGAAACACCAACGCCCTTGTTAGATAATTCTGTATAACACAATCTCTAAACTAAACCAAAATGGCTTTAAATCTAGTTAGTTCTCAGTGTCCCTTTCGGCAGGGAGTGATAAGAAAGAGTTTGCAATATTTTTGATGCTCTCATTTTAGTTTAGAGATTGTGCACTACAGAATCATCCCCATTATGAATCTTATCTAAAATCAAGCGTCTGCAAGAATAACAATACTGTCAGTAAAATGTAAACAAAAATCTCAACTAATATTATCTGAAAAACTTGCTAATTAAATATTAAACAGTTACACAAATGTCATACCACAATACGGCCTGGGAGGCACATATTCAGTAGCCAGCATAGCGTATTTGCAAACATCGGCCGCGTCCTTTTGCGACAACTGGCGCAAACAACACAGCGCTGCGCGACGGACCGGCAACTCTGGGCTTGATAAATCCCGCTGCAACAAAATTATATTACACCTCCATCTTAGATTAAAAAATTGATATCATTATCCTTACTACACAGTACACACCCCAACATGAACCCGAGAAACCTCAGAAATGATAGACATACAACAATGCCCATTTAAAAAAACAGCTACTCTGCCAAGTAATGCATCCGCACGCTGGAATAACCCACCACCCCCCAACCAAGCTGCGAGAGGAACTTACTGGAGGGATCGGGACAGGTACTGTTAGCGTGTTTCCGGAGCGCCTTCTTGACTCTCTAAAAATTATTTTCTCATCCTTATCCCTATGGTGTGTTTTTCTTTTCTAGGGCAGATGGACATAAAAACACAATTTGTCCATATCTATTACCTTACGATCCGGATTCTCTCCCCACCTACAGCACCTAAAGGTCCACGTTAACAAATAGACAAAAAGACTAGATAAAGGTCTTCCGCCAAAAACTAAAATAACGTGTAGGAGCAAGAGGGTGTAACAAATAAGCCAGTCACACACAGTTGCGGCACCAGCGCGTGTAGTTTGATGTGATTGTGCGCGAACATGTATAGTTGCTGCAGCCCGCCAAAGGCGCCGCTCACGCTGGAATAACTCACCACCTCCCAATCAAACCGCAGGAGAATATGTGTAGACCTCACCGGTAGGAATTTCCTTACAACAAAGTCCTCAGACATACAGACTGGATAAAAGTCACCGTTTTACGTGAATTACATAGGGAAGGTGTAACACATAAAGTGACTCACACACATCTGCGGCACCAGCGCGTGCAGGTTGATGTGATTGGGCGCGAACATGTGCAGTTGCTGCAGTCCGCCAATGGCGTCGGCCGCCGCACCCGCGCCGCCGCCCTCGCGCAGCGCTGCGCACGCGCACACGAACCTGCCCACTGCTGCGCAACCGCACGCTGAAATAACGCAGACGTTTCAAAACCGGCTGTCTTTTAAAAATTCATGATCATTAGCATCATGAATAGATTATTAAGTTTCAAATAGCGCCACACGATCAAGAATCCAAGATCAGATCCACACGTACAGCTAAGCTTGTCAGAGGGTACGTGTGGACGGTTTCGTGGCTATAAGTGTTCTCTAATGACTATTGTCTAATGTCGGTTTGTCCGCGACTTAAGAATTGACGGAGTACATATATTGCGAAAAGTTGCGAGTGTAGAGTGTAAGGCACATTCAACGTGCAGATAGCGCGAACGATTTCACAGCTGGAACCTTCTTGTCAAGAATCGGATTTTTTGAACTGAAAATTTGTTAATTTTAGTGATATTATTGACAAATCACTCGATTTGTCAATAATATCACTTGAGGTAAATGCATAGATATAAATATTATATGTTTACCTAACAATGTTTATTAGTTAGTATTATTGGGTCGTAAATATGTTTGTAGTTTGCGGTTCATCTAAAATCTAAATGATGTCCGCTTGCATTTATTTTTGTAAAAAAAATCTACAAATATTTCCCTTTGACTTTCCAAAACTACCGGTTAAACTCGGGCACTTTTCCGACATAACGCGTGAGTTTAACCGGTACTTTTGTGCAGTTAAAATGAATATCACTCACGATTGAAAACGTTAAAATATTTACCTTGCAACTCGGGTCCGACGACAGTAATCAAAGCGGCCAGCAAACGTCCAATACTGCGATGTAGCTCATCAACACAAGGCGGCGCACTGAATAGCAGCTTCAGCACCAGATTGAGGGTCGAATCCACGTGGCCTCGGAACATCGGCCCCGATGCATCCACGAGGACCGACAGAGCGTGGAGAGACCACACCTATCCGGGTGATAAAAAGGTAATAATTTGTGCATACCTATTTATTAAAGTTCGCGCACGAGTCGAATGCAGAGCTAATGTATGTGTCACCATACATTAGCTCTGCATTCAACTCGGACGCGAACTATAGTTTAGGCACTATGGTCACGGTGAGACACATACATAGACTGCTAAAGTGGTTTCCACGATACATCCTAGTGTGGAAACCACTGCCCCACTAGTTTTAACAGATTTAGCAGCGCTGTCCTGAGCGAGCGCTCTCAGCACCGGTAGCGCTGCAGCGCTTGACGCCGCGCCCCTCGCCCGCTGCACCGCGCCCACAGCCGCTGCACGGATTGGCTTACTTGCTAGGCAACTGCACTAACGCTACCACTAATTCGCTTAAAGCGCTAATAGTACACTGACCTGCACTTCCACAGCAGCGGTGTCCTGAGCGAGCGCTCTTAGCACCGGCAGCGCTGCAGCGCTTGACGCAGCGCCCCTCGTGCGTTGCACTGCGCCCACAGCCGCTGCAGCCGCTGCACGGATCGGCCGGCTCGTAGACGATCGCGCTAAGGCTATGACCCTTTCGCTCAAAGCCTGGCTTTCTGCTTCAGTAATACAGCTACAAAGACGTCCGGCGCAAGACGCGGCGGCGGCGCGCACTGTAGCGCTGTTCGCTGCTAGACCCGCCTGAATGAAAAGGTTATGATCATAAAAACATCAATAGAGGTGATGACAACTCAATCAAATCAGTAACTCAAAAACGCCCTTCTAGTATGGAAGTTGTGACGTAATCAAATTTCAACACACAGACTTGATAACGTCTTATAAATCGATGAACACCGGCTGCACGCACGAAAGTGTCACGTTCCGCCTGAGCCTGAGCGTGCAAGTGAGAGCGCGGAACAAACGCAGACGATGCGTGACGTCAGAGCTAGCAGTTCGAATAGTTTTGCTACTGGAACGCCGCCACGCGAGCGCACGAGAGAACTTCTAGTTATCACGTAAAACTATCGTCCGTAAACCGACTTTACAGACAACCGTCAGTATTTTTTCTTTAACCTTTACTTTGAAATGGTTATCAAACTCAAAACTAAAGTTCTTCTTATCTTAAAAAAACTCTTTATTTAGATTTTTTATCTTTATGATAGAATATCGGCTTGTAAAGTATAAAGTTAGTAGGGAATATAGGAGACCACTTTCTTACAATAACAAGTTCCATAGCAGCAGTCTTCACAGCGTCTTGCCCAGCGCCCAAGGAGCTCTTCTGTTCAGCCAAAGTACGCAACGCCAGCAGTAAGGCCGTGTACACGTTGATTTGAATAGCCTCTTGTCTACTTCCTTTAGACATTTTGATGCACTCCACGAAATGCTCGAGCATTTGTTGTCTAGAAAGAGGAACATTTTTGTGTCAAACCTAAATCTGAGGCTGAGTTTTTGAAAATAGACAGTAGTGATTCTAACGCATAGCTTAAGAACAGAGACAACGTCTTTTATAAACAAATAATCTAAAGTTTAACACCACCTTATTTCACAAGAATTCTCACCTTTCACTTTTAAATTTATTAAATTTTTAATGGATATAGTTGAAGACCTGCCCCCCGATTGTATTATAATAGAAAATCGTAATTGTAAACGTTTATCAAACGTATAATACGAACTGGTTAAAAAGTTTAATGATACCTGTATGTCAAAAAGCAATAGGCATGATGACTGATTTTGAAAAATGGTCAGATTATGTTCGGAAGTATGTACTATTTAGAAAAAATATCTTATTTCAGCAGAAAAATAAGGTTTGGTAGATAATATTGGCATTTGAAATTTAAATTTTAAAATTCACGCCAAAACGCTCCCCGGTGTAATGGCGTCGTTTGTGACGTCACTATTATTTTTACCAATGTACTCTGTGCAGTGTGCAGTAAGCAATAGTGTGATTGTCAAAGCTCGAAAACAAACCATTGTGACGTCATTCGCTTCTTGGTGTTTTCACCAATATGGCGGATTGCTGTATTTTATAATTTTATTTTATCAAAATAAATAGCAATCTCACTCGAAATAGAAAAATAAATACGTTTTTTATAATCCATGAATCCTATTTCATTAGATAAATTCATAATTTCATTGATTCTTGGTTACTGTCATCATGCCTATTATGAACTCAAACAGTTCGAGTAATACGCTCGAACTGCCATAGCTGTCAAATGATTAAGATTTGCTTAGACAATTGCGCCTCTGGAGAGTAACAGGCTACTTTTTAAAAGGAAAATAAAATAATTTTCACACGATTTTAAAACCTAAATCTAGGCGGACCGAAGTGTTGTGTCGTGGTAGTGAATCATGAATGTATATGTCACCGTAAAATTGTAAAAACCGTTAGATTATAATCTAACTAGCGAGATTGTAAACTGTCGAAAGATTACAATTTAACACATTATTTTTCGATAGATTGTTATCTGTTAGGTATATTAACCCGATAAAACCTAAGTCACAACCTGATTATTTATGTCGAACCCCAACCTAACCTACAATAAAGAGACAAGAAAACGTAAATACAATGAATATTTCAAAAATTTACACTCAGAACATTGAACGGTTCACCATCTTTCGACAGTTTTCAATCTATCGAGATGAAAATCGTTAGATTACAATTTTACGGTGACATATAGATAAATTCGTCATATACCTGTGTTTATTGGCCGCACGTGAGAATATCAACGGGAAAAGCGCAACGGACGCGTCTATTACAGCGACCCCCAGCGGTTGAGCTCCGGACAACTTGCGGTACAAACAACACGCGTCGTGCTCTAACGCGCTTGAACCGCTGGCACTCAGCGGTGATATTAGCTGCAAACAATATAATAATAAGTAAATATCTATCGTCTCTGCGTCGCATTCCTCTTTACTGAGGGTCGTGACTCCTTTCCATTAATCCAATAATAATCATAAATCATAAATCATTTATTTTGCGAAATTGTGGGTGACAACAGTTCTTTACAAGGTAGAAACTTCCCGTACACAATCTACTGTCAGAGACAGTGTGCAAAAATATGTTACATTAAATTAAAAATTAACTTACTTCATTACAATATAAAATTTAAAGTCAATATGTTTGTTTACTCTGGTATAAAATAAAAAATAAAAAATTACATGGTCCAAGTTAAAATTATAAGCTGCTTAATTTTACAAAGTTATTAACAAAAATTACAGTAATGTCAATTTAAATATTATTCAATAATTATGGATAATGTTATTATATTACCTCAGATCTACCAGGCAGCACTAACTTATAAGGAAAAGAACAACATTTCTCTTTAATAATAAAGGTAGGAGTATAGTAGGAGTTTTCTTGGGATAATAATGCGGTGGGTTCTTACGTCCTTCCGGATACGACTCGACTAAGAGTATTTAAACTCTTAGGGTTTTGTAACGATTATTATCAGATTTTAGTGATGATAACCGGGACCGACAGGTTAACGTGCTCTCCGAGGCACGGAGGAAACGAAAAGGCCAAATTAGAACTCCCAATTCGGTTACCCATCCAGTTACCGACTTGGGTCAACGTTGCTTATCATATGCGTTGTCACAACTAGGCCACTCGTCCCTCGCAAATATCTCTACCTATACTAATATTATAAATGCGAAAGTGTGTCTGTCTGTCTACACTTTAACGGCTCATCTTTCCAACCGATTTCAGGGTAGGATTCTTTGAGTAGGAAGTAGGAACCAACTTAATGGAAGGCTATAATTAAGCATTGAGGTTTTATAACAAGGGTAAGCTGTACTTTTATGCCTCTATCACACGCCACTGGACTCAGTGTACCTAGGAAGGAGAAATTAAGTAAAATTTGGAGACAATAATAGACCAATGCATTATTTTACCTGTTCCTCTATTTCAGCGTGATCAGTATCATATATCCAGCCTTCTTCCCCGAGTAGAATAGTGTCTCGAGGATGCATTGCACTTCGAAGCATACCTAAGATAAAATAATTCTTTTAGTCCATTTTAAAACTAATAGGCAGATCAGACTGAAATCTGGCATGCGTAGCTATTATAATGTAGGCTTCCGCTAAGAAAGGACTTTATATATATTTTCAAATTTCAAATTTACCAATCATTATAATTTTCAAATTTACCAATCAAAATCGAACTTAATTTGTCACAATCGTGTATTGTCGAGTCAACATTTCCTAAAGATGCTCCGGTATCGGAGTGAAATGTACGTTAATAATAATTTGGAAGATTTCTGTGGTGAGGTGTGGTGAATATCGCAGACAATAAGTGCGGGATACACACTGTACCACATTGATTTACCTATTGTCACGGATTATAGCGAATTAAACTTCTAGTTCTTTTATAAACTTAATTTGTGTGAAGCTGCGGACAAAATCTAGTAATTAATGGTTTAATATCTAGGAATGTGTTCCAAAAGCCTGTAGTTGTATGAGTACTAAATAAATGACCCCTACCCGTGGCAACGTTAGCACCGTTCGCGTCCGCAGAGCCCGCCAGCTCAGCGGCTAACAACCGCAGCAAAGGCGCCGCGGGTGCGGAAGCCGCAGCGCCCAGAGCGGCGCACGCCTGGTACAGCCGCAACCGCAGCAACGCGGCTGGAGCTTTGAGCGAGCCTCCGTAGTTGCGCACCACTGCTCCCACGCTACGTTAAAAAAACCGGGCGACTGATGTACTGTCCTATCAACTATTTGGCCCGGTGGCAAAAATTGGAACTAATTGCGGGTCGAGTTTTTGTTTTTATTTTGTCTGTCTGTCCATCTGTCTGTCTATCTGCTATGCTTTCACGGCTCACCCGTTCAAGCGATTTTGATGAAAATTCGTTTGATTTATATTACATTTCGAACAATCTTAAATAATAGGGTGAAGAATCGAGTTTGGGTTAAAAATTATTTAAAACCGGAGATAGAGTCGGTAAAAATTAAACAAAAAACACTATGTCTAACATCTAGTATAACTGAGATCAAATGCACACCAATCAATCCACATACATAAAATTCATTTCATTTCTATTTTAATAAATAAGCTTGAATCCCGGTTAAGAATAAAATCTTCTTTTTATCGAGGAAAATCAAAGAGTTCGCATGGGATTTTACAAAAAGCTAAATCCACACGATTAAGTCGTAATCACTATCTAGTTTTATTATTTAAAATGGACTTACTTAGTTAAAACTGCAATAGCTCCATCTATGGGTTGAGTCAATCGTTTGGCCGTATCGTCGTTGTTTACAAGCGAAGGGCAATGTATGAGGAGACTGTGCAAGGCTGAGAGAGCGCCGGCACGCCCTTCTAAGGTCACCTAAACAAATAGTGTGGTATCAGATAACCGACAGAGAAGAAGCTATACGCTGTCTCGCCTACTGATATTATGGTCTATGCTAAGGACAGAGGTTACTTATGTATCTACACATTAATGAAATTGTAAATTATTTTTTTCAAAAGAGCAACCATCGAGTTTCTTGCTTGTTCTTCTCGGTAGGAATGAATTCTGAACCAGAGGTAGATTCACTTGGTAGAATCATTCAAAAGCACTTGTAAAAGTTTATTTGAATAAAAAAACATTTGAATTTGAATTTGAGCAACAATAAGGGATCCCAGGCTGTGTCAGCGTTTGTTTATTAACTTTTTGCCCTTTAGATCATCTGGGAAGCCTATAAAAAATCAAGCTTGGGGTATGGATTTGGTCTCTCTTGGATCTTTTTCTAAAGAGCAGATTAAATGAAGATTATACATTCGAATTTTTGGTCAAAGTTGGCCAAAATGTCTAAACATTGTGGCCAACTCTGGATTAACACAATCTCTAAACTAAAAGGACAGCTCAAAATCTAGTGCTGCCCTTTTCCGCAGGGAATAACATTTAAGGGATAGAAATATAAATAGAACTGTCATTTTTTAGTTTAGTTTAGATATGGTGTTCAACAGAATTGCTTCCTGTTAACGAGGTCAACAGAATTGACCAGATTGAACAGATTGAATCGTTAACAGGAAGCTAAAAGACAGAAACTGAGTGAATGTCATGAAAATCTTGCTTAGTTAATCAAAAGAAAAAAAACCTTTTTCTGCACCCAAGCGAAGCCAGGGCGGGGTCAGCTTGTTTGAATTAAATATGTGCAAGACAATATTAATACAAAAACTTGGACTCGAAACTTCTTCAAGGAGCTTACCTGCCAAGTGAATGCATCTCCCCTTGCCTTCTCAGACTCAAGCTCTTTAGCTGAGCGCGGGAAGCTGTTCCTCCATAGAAGCAACATTCGTGGCAACAAGCCACGTACTACGGGCACACCTGACAAAAAATGAAAATGTTCCTAAAACGATCTCAATAAAAAAGGTAGTTTTCCTAAAAGGACTCTTCTTTTTGTACAGACAGTTTTTGGATCGACAGTCGCAGAAAATTGTGACTATTATCGATCAACGTCGATTGGGTGGAAGTAGTAACACCCTTAAAAATAAGGGACGGATGAGTTCTTGATTATTTTTAAATTCTAGTAGGAGTGATGATGATTTGATGTCTTCCAGGCCGATTTCGGCCACGGCGACTGCTTGGGGAGAACTCCTAGTATCTGGGGGGCATCTGATGTTCTGCCCTATTATGTGCCCTCATGTGGCTGGCATATCCTATTTTTGCTGCAAATGTACGGGAGCATTGTGAACACGTCAAGGCATCGTTAACGTAATTATATTGTATGGCCGCAGGTGGCCTGGCATTCAGGTCTTCTCGCTTATCAAGATCCGACCTTCTCCGATCCGATCCGACAGTAGTAGTATTATGCGAAGTACTATGTTGAGTTATCCTAGAACTTACAACCGTTGACGCTTTAAACACTATTTGCGCACAAACCAGATTTATGAGATTGTATCAAGCTTTAACCCTATGGAAATCCAACAAACTTACCCAATGTGCAAATGGCTCCAACAATCAACCAGCCAGCGTTGGTTCTTGCTGCAGTCAAGCGGCTGCTTTGTCCAGCGGAGCGCAGCAACTGTTCCGCCGCGTTGAACGCTATCTTGCCGCGACCGTGAGGCACGCCCAATGGTGATGATCTGACTGCGCCAAGTATGGCGGCTAATGCTGCCGAATAACCTAAGCAGCAAACAAAACTAAACCTTGTACATAGTGTTACTCAAACATCATCATCATCATCATCAAACTCAACCGATAGACGTCCACTGCTGGACATAGGCCTCTTGCAAGGATTTCCACACGCCTCGATCTTGCACCGCCTGGATCCAGCGGATCCCTGCGACTCGCCTGATGTCGTCTGTCCAGCGAGTAGGGGGTCTGCCAACGCTACGCTTGGCAGTGCGAGGTCGCCACTCCAGCACTTTGGGACCCCAACGTCTATCGGTTCTTCTAACTATGTGCCCCGCCCATTGCCACTTCAGTTTCGCAACACGTCGAGCAATATCGGTTACTTTAGTTCTTCTGCGGATCTCCTCATTTCTGATTTGATCTCGCAAAGCAACCCCGAGCATTGCTCTCTCCATCGCCCTGCTGAGTGACCCTAAGCTTTCTTATGAGGCCCATAGTTAGCGACCAAGTCGCTCATAATATACTCAGACATATGAACTAAAAACTAGTAGACAATAATAAGGGTGGCAGCGCCAAGAAAAAATTCCGGGGCGTTGCTGTCTCTCATACATTAAGTTAAAACAATAGATTATTATTGTGCTAATTATTAGTCTTTAAATCTAACAAGTGCACAAAGACAATAATAATTTACAGACAGTGTCCAAATAACCTCTGAGCAAGTAAGACTGTGTTACTGTACATAAATATAAAAGAGTAGGAAAGAGAAGCATAGGCTATAATATCGAAACCGTGAGACACCCAATCGAGCAGGCTGCCGGCTAAGATAGCCGCTGCCAATTACTTAAAAAGAACAGAAAAATAAAACTAGTAGATACTCGTAGTTTCCTAATAATCTCTTAGCAAATGAGAGTGAGCTATATACAAGTGTGCAAAAGAGATAAGCTATTATCATATTATTCTGCAGAGCCAGAGAGCACAATTTTTCCACAACCGTGTACGCCTAATGGATCAAAGTTGTCGGATGATATGGAACCACCTCTTCCCCAATTTAACAGCGTCACAGAGTTTTGCAGCGCGCAGTCAGCGCTTCGCCGGCTAGTAACGTGTGACTCACGACGTCACGAGAGTCGTCGGGCGTCGAAATTAGTCGGGCATTATCCAACAAAATATTAATGTTGTGACTGTGCCCTGTATGTTTCGACTGTGTGTGGTTATATCACTTACCGGATATCCGATGCGGCGTGGGCCTAGGCACGTCTAGCGCGTCGGTACACCGGTCCAGTAAAGGCGCGAGTAGGGCGGGGTGAGCTATACACAAGCCGCGTAGACAGTAAGCCGCGCCGAGACGCGCCGCCACGCACGGGTGTTCTAACACCTGATAACGAGATCACGCTCATAATATACCCAACAAAACATTGCTCGCATACGATTTCATTCATAACTAGCTGATGCATGCGAATTCGTCTGCGTGGTTTGGAGGTTTTTTGACTTTCCAGGATAATAATTTCCAGCGTAGTTTTTTTTTCTCTGTGCAATGTCATGCGATCAGTCTTCTGACTATGAGCAGATGTGTTGAAGGTTTCGTAAGCGTAGTATGTTATTCTAGACTATAATCTATCTTTGTGCCAAATTTCATCCAGATCCATTCAGCCGTGATTGAGTAACAAGCATCCATCCATCGAAACTTTCGCATTTATAATATTAGTATAGAGTAAAGATTTATTTATTGTTACGCACAACTGAAATTGCACTTTGCTATGACAAATTTTATAAAGTCGACTTTTATAACAGTTTAGTATTTTGATATGTTAGTAGCCTTGGTTTTTTATTCATGGTAGTGATTAAAAAAAACTTGGCTAATAAAATTTAAACAGATGGTTCCCTCTTTAGCTTGACGCAATTTTTACACTTTATTTGTGCCCAAATTGGTCATAAAAGCGTATAGAAAATATCATTTTTTCACCTAACCTAACCTAACCTAACCTAAATGATTTATGAATTGATTAACAAACTCAAGATACCTCAAGATTTCTCACACATTTCATTCATTCTTTTCAATAAAAGGCAGAGCTAGAAAGAGTACTTACAGAGCAAACAGTGTCAATCATATTAAGTGAGGTGTCCGCAACGAGGTTATGGACAGAGGTGCCCAACTGTTGGGCCAATTCACCGGCCTCCGTCAACGCACATACTAGCAGATGTTGACTGAACAACGTTTCCTGCAAAATACGTAAATTATTACAAGAGAAACGCATCTTCAATCTAAACTTAGCCAACAAATGCTGGGCAATCTCCTAACTCCTCAACTATCTATATAATGCCTCAAAAAACCCAAGTGTGAATGTAACAGATCAAGGATATTTGGTACGAGGCTTATTGGGTTTGAAAGGCTTGGGCTGTGGCTAGTTACCACCCTACCGGCGAAGACGTGCCGCCAAGCTATTTAGCATTCCGGTACGATGCAGTGTAGAAACCGTTTAGGAGAATGCATACCCCTTTCAGGTGAGATCGCTGTCAAGGGTTAACTTGCAGTAGAATTAAAAATAAAACAATAAATTTGATAAATTTTTAGAGACGAATTTTCCTCGAAAATTTATCCAATTCATCGTATTAAGTATCCTCGACCTACCACACTCGCGCTTTTGTTTTTTGGGGATCAAGAAAGGAGACTTTTTTTTAGTTTACAAGAATGATTTTCATACAAAGAATGGAGGCCAATAGCGCTAACTGTACTTAACTATAAGGTCTAAACCAAGCACTTAGATACGATAAAGTGTAGTTTTAAACGTTTCTTAACAAATACAGAATCTATTAATCTTTAGTTAATATCACAGCCATAACAGTAAAAAAAAAAAAAGAGCAACTGCTGAGTTTCTTGCCGGCTCTTCTTGGCAGAATCTGCTTTCCGAACCGGTGGTAGAGTCAAAACATGACGTAGCATAAGAGACACCTGTATGTCCTACATGTTTGAAATAAATTGAATTGAATTGAATTGAATTGAATTCTCAACTGAGAATTTCTCAGTACTAGCCCGGACTACTAATATCTCACCTGATTGCAGTCTTTAGCATTCTCTGGGTTGAAGTCGATGCTATTCATCTGCTTAGCGACTATCTGAATGATTTCACGACACGCGGACGATTGGGCTTTCTCACCCAACATTTTGCCCAATGTGTTTCTTAGAATATAGTTAATGCATTTTCTGAAAAAACATAAAAATTATATCTTTTAAAGTTAACCCATACTCATAGTATTTGGCAAACCAAAACGCAAACAAAAATTTTAATTTCACATATTGTTGTTGTGTATTAAAACCACGAGATTCGTATACTGACTATTTATTGGCTAACTTGACAGGTGACACAATTATTATAATTAGAAAACTACCTACATTATATTTTCATACATATCATTGTCCCCCTCTAATACAAAACTATGACAAAACTTAATTACTTTATGTACCTATGGGTACCTCTTTGATACATAGTTACATACTTATAGGCAAATAACAGAAAGCCAAATACAATAAAAGCTTATTAATAACTATACAATACCATAAACGTTTTTTTTAATATCGTTTTATCTTTTGAACACATTCGAGGGCAGCTGCCCGACGCGGGCGCATATCATCCGGTAAATTTTGATCTGATTTTATCAAATTAGCACCGTTAACATCTTCTGTGTTTAATTCATTTACAATACCGGAAATCAAACCTTCCTCGACACTCGCTGAACAGTCTTTCAATTTATCAGTTTCGGGTAAGACACTAATGTTCGAGTCTTGAGGCTCTTCACAATTCGGAGACACTAAAGCTAAGGAATGACGAGATTTCCGTTTGTCTGTTAAGATTTGATCTATGTGGCGCTTCTGTATTCGACCATCTTTAGCTTTAACTACATAAGATACCGGACTTTTACGCTCTAGTACCTCACCCTCCGCCCATTTTTCACTATTCTTAGAATAATCACGTATTAGCACCGCATCTCCGGGCTGCGCCTCGCGCAGCGTGTGCGGCGACGCGGCGCGGCGCTCGGCCGCCTGCTGCGCGGCGCGGACCCGCTCGCCCGCGTCTGGCCGCAGCAGGTCGAGGCGCCCGCGCAGGCGTCGCCCGAACATGGCCACGGCTGGCTCGCGACCGGTGGTGCTGTGCTCCGTATTGCGATACGTAAACAGAAATCTACTGAGCGCAGTTAAATCGTCTACTTTTTCGATTATAGCTTTCTTTAAAACCCGCTTTATAGTACGAACTGCATTTTCGGCAGCACCATTGCTGGACGGGTGATACGGAGCTATGCGAGTATGCTTAATACCGTTCTGTTTTAGATACAGCCCAAACTCAACAGAGGTAAAAGGCGGTCCTCCGTCACTAAGAATTAAATTTGGGAGCCCAAATTTAGCGAATAGTTGTCTTAAACGACCTATAACAACCGCTGCAGAAATACTCTTTAATTTCTCAACTTCGATCCATTTCGAATGAGCATCCACGATGACCAAGTAATACGCGTTGTTGAACGGTCCCAGAAAGTCCACATTTAAGCGTGACCATGGCTCAGTAGGCCAGGGCCACGAGTGCAGCGGCGCGGCAGGCGGCGCGGCGCGCTGCGACACGCACGCTGTGCACTGCGCCGACACGCGTTCGATATCTGTGTCTAAACCCTCCCAAAACACATAGTTACGAGCGATCTGCTTCATTTTGACTATACCCGGATGACCTTCGTGTATTTCTTTTAATACTTTCTCACGGAATACTCTAGGAATTATCACTCTATAGCCCCAAAGTAAACAACCTTGATCTATATATATGTTATCTTTTCTATTAAAGTAAGGTTTTTCAAATTCAGACGTTACTCTATTCGGCCATCCGAACATAACATAACCGTAAATTTTACTCAGCAGTGGATCCTTCGCAATCTCTGTTTTTATTTCTTTAAAACTGAGTGGAAAATCGTCCTGAATGAAGTTAAGGTAGCTACATCTTTCGGCCTCGCTTCTGACTCGACTATCAGTCGAGCGCAGTGGAAGCCGAGAGAGCGCATCGGCCTGAAAGTTTTCCAGAGACCTCACAAATTCAATTTCGAAATCATACGCACACAATTTAACCGCATATCTTTGTAAACGACTCGCAGCGGTCAAAGGAATACCGCGCTTTTCGCCAAATATATAACTGAGAGCGCGGTGATCGCTGCGAAGTATAAAATGCCGCCCGTATAGGTATTGGTGGTGTTTAGTTACCCCGAACACAATAGCGAGCGCTTCTTTGTCTATCTGCGCGTAGTTGCACTCGGCGGGCGAAAGCGTACGCGACGCGCAGTTCACCGGCCGCTCAGTGCCGTCCGCGTGCCGCTGCAACAACACCGCGCCTAGCCCGTAAGGACTGCTATCCACCGCGAGTATGAGAGGAAGGCTCGGGTCGTAATGCGCCAGCACCGGGGACCTACTTAGTACCTTTTTAATTCTATTAAAAGCATTCATGCACTTTTCGTCCCAATTCCACTTAACATTTTTCTTTAGAAGGTTGTACATTGGTTTTAAAATATCGCTCATGTTAGAACAAAACTTTGAGTAAAAATTTACGAGGCCCATAAAGCTTCGTAATTGTGTTACATTCGTGGGTGGAGGTGCAGCCACTATGGCTTCAATTTTTTTATCATCGGTATGCAAACCAAATTTATCAATTTTATATCCCAAGTATGTAACACTGTCTTTGAAAAACTGACACTTGGACCAATTAATTCTCAATCCGTTTTCATTCAATCGCTGTAGCACTGCCCTTAAATTCCTTAAATGTGTACTTTTATCTTTACCCGTAACACAAATATCGTCCGCAAACACAGCCGTTGAAGGTAATCCACTCAATGTTTCCTCCATAATCTTTTGAAAATTCTCAGGAATACATTTAATTCCAAAAGGAACGCGCCTATAAACAAAAGTACCCATGTGAGTCGTGATGGCCGTCATCGGCTGTGAGTCTTCTTCTAACACACACTGTTGAAATGCATTAGATAAATCGAGCTTAGTGTACTGATCGCCCCCACCTAGTGTGGCAAACAGGTCTTCGATTCGCGGCAGCGGGTAGTGAAAATCTTTAAGACGGGGATTTATGGTGATTTTATAATCACCACAAATGCGAATCGAACCATTAGTTTTGACAACCGGCACTATCGGTGTCCCATAGTCCGATCTCTCAACTTTGTAAATAACCCCTTCCCGCTGCAAACGTTCGAGTTCCCGCTCAACTGGCTCCCGAAGCGCTAGCGGCAGCTGACGGGCTTTAACAAACACAGGTGTATCGTCCTTTAATCGCAAACGCAATCGCGACTTAAAAGTACCCAGGCCCTCCGCGAACACTTCGGGAAATTCTTCTTTTAAATTAACAGCGATAGACTCTTCAGTAGCCAAATTGTAACACTGAATGACTTTTAACTTTAATTCTTTTATCCAAACTCTGCCCATGAGAGGAGGCCCCCCATTTTCGATTATATACAATTTTAATTTTGCCGATCTGGACCCACCAGTCACATCGACTAAAATGTAACCGATTGTTTCAATTACGTCACCGGTATAAGACTTCAAAATTAACGATTTATTTTGTATGGGAAATTTAGAAAAGAATTTATCGTAATATCGTTTAGATATGGCTGAGATCTTACTTCCCGTATCTATTTCGAATTTGTGACTCGCGTTATCTATATTTAAAATCGCATAATAGGGGCCATCGTCTCCGCCGCTAACAATGTTATAAAAGTGACTATCGTTGTCACTATCAGAATCGGAATTATTATTAAAATAAATCTGACCTTTCTGTCTCTGTCTCGAACCACCACTCACTGCACTCACTTCACTTTTTCCCTGAGGGCACCGGGCCTTCAAATGGCCTTTTTCACCACACTTATCACAAGAATAGTACTTGTATTTACACCTGCCTTCCGGGTGCGGCCCCTTGCCGCACCGGCCGCAGAGGCCTCGGGCCCCCGCGCTGCTGCCGGCCCTGGCGTCGGCGCGCGCGCCTCGCCCGGCACCCACCCGATGTAGGCCGTCCCCGGCGTCGCCGGTGCCGCTCGCCGCCCGCGCGCTCGTCGCAGCCGTCGCGCACGCCGTCATCGCGTGCCGCTCCGCCGCCTCCAGCGCCAACGCCAGCTCCACCGCGCGCCGATAATCAATATTCTTTTCGGCAAACAGCCGCGAACGCATCTCCTCACTGAGAAGTCCCGACACGAACTGATCTCGAAGGTTCACTTCGAGTTGAGCCCCGAAACTGCATGTCTTAGCGAGATGTTTCAAGCTTTGTAGGTAGACTTTAACTCCTTCGCCTTGTTGTTGCTTTCTTTGCCGAAATAAATGTCTTTCAGCTATCTCGGATCTCTCGGGTTCCAGATGATCTTTCACCAATTTTACCAACTCGTCGAAAGTTTTATCTTCTGGTTGCACGGGTGAACACAAATCACACATTAACGCGTAACAATCAGCGCCCACTAAAGTGACCAACGTGGCAACATGGAGGTTACGTTCGATTGCATTTAGCGCGATAAACTGCTTAACGCGTCGCACATACGCGTCCCAATCTTGAGTTCCCACATGAAAACTTTCCACTTTACCGAGTGGCATTATTATTATAACAATTAACTATAAAATTAGAATAACTTGGCACCTCGTCGCCAGTGTTGTGTATTAAAACCACGAGATTCGTATACTGACTATTTATTGGCTAACTTGACAGGTGACACAATTATTATAATTAGAAAACTACCTACATTATATTTTCATACATATCAATTGTATGACAATGTTTTTTAAGCAACTTCCTAGGAAGAAGAGGTTCTCAATGCAGCTCGTATTTTTTTACTTCATCTTTCAAGTTCATTAAAAATTCGCCATTTTGTTGATTATTGATTAAGATATATATTTGTTATAATGGAATACATCGACATTAATTTATATCAATTTGCTTTATTTATTTATAGTTAACTAGCTAATGCCCGCGTCTTCGTCCGCGTGGTTCAAGTTTTTTTGATTCCCGCGGGAACTCCTTAATTATCCGGGATAAAAAGTAGCCTATGCCACTCTCCAGATCCTCAACTATACCCATGCCAAAAATCACGTCAATCCGTTGCTCCGTTGCGGCGTGATTGAAGGACAAACCAACAAACCAATAAACCAACAAACACACTTTCGCATTTATAATATTAAGTTATGATGTGGAGCACCTCTCTCTCTAAAAATTTAATCATGCAATCCAAAACAACCAAAAGTTCACGCTTTATAAAAATACACGCACGCTTAAGGAGTGGCCAAATATAAACCGGCAATCGTGCGCGGCTGCCGCGCGCTGTTATGAGACATCTGCCGCGCATATTAAACCTAGACGTGGGTATTTAGTCCTCAACTCCTTACTAGACCGCGGCAGTTAGTTAGTGCGCAGCAGCGAATACGCCGCGTTTTGCTGCCGCTCACTTGCCGCTCTTAGTATGGGCACACCTTAAAGTTACCTGGAATACACCGCGTCGACGTGCGAGCTAGCAGCCTTGGGGTTCGCGACGAGGTCTAGCACGTGCGTCAGTAGCGTGCTCATGTTGCGCTCGAGCCACACTCCGCCCATATTCTGTACGAACATTACGTACGCCTACGAAC
Source organism: Erebia aethiops (assembly GCA_923060345.2). Taxonomy (NCBI): domain Eukaryota; kingdom Metazoa; phylum Arthropoda; class Insecta; order Lepidoptera; family Nymphalidae; genus Erebia; species Erebia aethiops. The sequence continues at coordinate 24,747,501 of OV281083.1, read as the reverse complement.
AAATAATATGTTATATATTACTATACTAGTCGATGCCCGCGACTCCGTCCGCGTGGTTTAAGTTTTTTGATTCCAGAGGGAACTCCTTAATTTTCCGGAAAAGTGGCCGATATCACTCTCCAGGTCCTCAACTATACCTATTCCAAAAATCACGTCGATCCATTGCTCCGTTGCGGTGAGATTGAAGGACAAACCAATAAACCAACAAACAAACACCGTTTCGCTAAGAACTACTATTTCGCTAAGAACACTAAGAACATTTTTTTCATTGGATAACTGGAAAACGATATCGTATCGCATGGGCGACGATATATCGGTATTAGGTCGGTCAGTGAAAAAGCTTCATAGCTCCACGCATATTAGTGCAAATGCTCTGACATCGGTGAGTCTATAGTGGCGAGGATATTATCGAACAAAGGAAATTCCCTAATATTACAACTGCAAAACTGTCTGTGTCTTTCTGTTACCTTTTCTTGGCCCCTCCGTTGAACTGATGACGAAATATTATACAAAGATTTCTTGCATTCCGGAGATAAAAAGTCTAAAGTCTAAGTGACTAAACAAAAATTTTTACCATAATAATATACAGTTGAAAAACTTTAAAATTATTTTTAAAAAAACCTACTTACGTTTGTAACACAGACACGAACTTCTCTATTGACTCCTGAGCCAGATTTTATAATCTCCCCTTTCAAAAATGACGTGCCTCCACGTAAAAAGGCTCCCATCAACAAATTCAAAGCTTCTTCCAAGGATATTACGTTTTTCGGAGGATCTTTTTTATTTGCCACTAAAAGTAAAAAAGTCATATAAGAAATACCGGGGAATGCGACAGAAAAGAGTTTATTTGTACTGTCTCGCTTATTCCTATAGGTGGTAAGATGCGATGCCCAACCAATAAAGTGCTTTTATCGCCACGTTAGTTCGTTCGTACATCCGCGATATACGAACGAACTAACGTTTCGCCTCAGTATGACGATATATTATGACGTAGGACACACCTTAAAGCGAAAAATAAACAAAATTACCTGGTTGCATGCCTATTTTCGTTTTAGTGTTAATATTATTCACTTCGCCGGCTTGCGTGGCCGCTATGAGCGCACCCAAAAGTTCTGCTACTGCACACCTGCAAAAACGAATGTCGTAAAGTAACATTCTTCCGTTTGTATCCAAAACCGCATTACACGTAATGCGGTTTGTAATAGAGAAAATAGATAGTTTTTTTTATCCACTACAAGTAAGCCCTTGACTGCGATCTCACCTGATGGTAAGGGATAGTGCAGTCAGTTGGTAGCGCGCTAACCTGTTAGGGGCATGGCAGTTATATTAAACTCATACCCCTATTCGGTTTCTACATGGTATCGTATCTATATTTATTATCGTTTTTTTTTTACTTTTTTTAAATACACTGATGATAAATACAAAAGAACCGTATCGAAAGTCCTTAAAGAGACTGTGTACAAGTAAGCGTAGTGAGGGGCGCCTGGCGGGAAGAGGTGATGTGTAAGGCTGAGGACCGAGTGTTGTGGCGATTGGCGCGTACTAGGGAAGACCTATACACAAACAGTGACCATCACCAGTGACAATGTTGAAAGTACCGTGAAGATGTCTCTGAATAAGTTCAAAGTTTATGTAAAACGTAAAAGGATTACGTAAATGATAAGGAAGCTTGGTAATTTCCTCTAATAGCTCTGATAGTTCCTTAGTTAAGATAATTTGTGAGATGATAATTTAAAAAAAACCCGGCTGAGTTTGTTGTGGGCTCTTCTCAGACCAGGGCGCGTTTGGAACCCTCGTAGCTTTAGTTTAAGATACCGCAACTAATTACCACCATCATGTTTTATAAGTAAGTAATTGACGTCAATATGTGTACATACAGTGTACCTACCTAAATTGAATAAATGACTATTTGATTGATTTGACTCACCTCAGCGCATAGTCACTAGGATGAGCGGCTCTCAAGTAGACAGCCGCTATAGCGTCCACATCAGCGGGGGATAGTCTCAACAACGGCAACATATGGCGTGACTGGCGCGTACTAGGGAAGACCTATATCTTAACAGTGGCCATCCCCAATGACGATGTTGAAAGTACCGTGCAGACTCACCTCAGCGCATAGTCACTAGGATGAGCGGCTCTCAAGCAGGCAGCCGCTATAGCGTCCACATCAGCGGGGGATAGTCTCAACAACGGCAACATATGGCGTATCGTATTAGCGGCGGCCGCGCGCACTGAAGTCGCCCTCTCGTTGAGTAGGGCCGCTCGAGCCGCCCGCGATACCTCCCTGAGGGCCGCCCCGGCCGCTGTGCCCATTCCTACACATATCTATAATTCATAAAAAAAATCCGGGATAAAAATTAGTCCTGGGGTACAATCTATCCCTGAACCAAAATTCATCAAAATCGGTTGACGGATTATTTTTTTGTTCCCATGAGAGATATTGAATTTTCAGGGATAAAAAGTAGCCTATGTCCTTCCCCGGGATGTAACCTGTCTTTGTACCAAATTTCTTCAAAATCGGTTGAGTAGTTGAGACGTGAAAGCGTAACAGACAGACAGACTTTTGCATTTACAATATTAGTATATGGATACATTATGAGGACTCGTGCATATCGCGCGCAAAAACATTATCGAAAGTTTCGCGTTCGCGCGTACAGGTTAATTTTTGAAAATCATATCTAAACATGATTTTAAAACATACCGACTTGGTCCATAGCGGTTAGTCTTGGTAAGCCGCAGTTAGGTATTTTATAAATAAAATAATAATACCTTGTCAAGTGTAGTCATAATCTCCAGTCGAGTCTGCGACTCGGCGTTCTTCATCGACTTCACTAAAGTGGTGACCGTTTCCTCGTAAGACCTCCCCATCATTCTGCCGAGTTTTTCGTACATACTTCCCAAGCAGCATATTGCAGCACTGCAAAATTACGATCACATTGTTTTTTTTTAAAAACACGCTATTTTTTTAAATAGTTTTGAGCGCACTGTATAGCAGGACTAAAAGGAAGTTTTATTTCAATAAAATATTACTTTTCTTTTATTCTTAGCTTTATCATTAGTTTACTATTATTAGGTTAATTTAATGCTTTGACTATAAATTAATTAGTAATCAAGAATCAAAGATGATCTTACGACATTTATCTTAGGACTAGCTGACCCGGCGAACTTCTAACGCCTTAGTATGCAAAATTAAATGTATATTTTTCAATATTTCTGAGAGATTTTCTTAATATTTTTTTCCGTAAGAACCTTCTCCTAATAATAACAAATACAACAAAAAAAGAATTAGTGAAATCGGTTCAGCCATTCACGCGTGATGCCGTGACCAAGGAAAACGGGTTTCATTTTTATATATATAGATATATCGTTTTTATTAAAATATGAGGATCAAATAAAAAGAAATAATTTGTTTAAATTATCATAATTTGGACATTTTAGTTTACTTTCAATGACATAAACATTTAATTGTATTTAGTGTACTCCTCTTTTTATCTTGTGTGTTTGTCTTCAATGAATATATAGAAATACAACTTACAGTCTAGTCGGCAAATACGATGGCGAATCATCCTTCACTTTGATAATATCATTGCATTTATTAACCGTGTCAAATAGTAGGAATGTATCGCCAACAGAAAACAAAGTAGCCAAACATCTTGCGAGCAGTCTCCGGGCTGGCGCGCCTAGGTTCTCGCGTAAGAGACTGACCAACTGGGCCACTAACTTTTGTTGACAGCTTTTGAGGTCCGACTGTGAATAAAAATTCAATGTAATTGGTTTATCTTATTATTATACTACTAGCTGACCCGGCGAACTTCGTACCGCCTTAGTATGCAAAATTAAATGTATATTTTTCAATATTTCTGAGAGATTTTCTTAATATTTTTTTCCGTAAGAACCTTCTCCTAATAATAACAAATACAACAAAAAAAGAATTAGTGAAATCGGTCCAGCCATTCACGCGTGATGCCGTGACCAAGGAAAACGGGTTTCATTTTTATATATATAAGAAGATCAATGATTTTCTTAATGACAATTATTATACTATCAATGATTTTCTTAATGACAAAGTTGCATAAAAGCAACGGGCCTCGCTTCCAGTAGCCCAGAAGTCAGTGTAATACTTGTAACATAACATATGTGTTGTATTATTAACTTATTGTAACCAACTGCTGAGTATCTTGCCGATTATTCTCAGTAGAATAAGTTTTCCGAACTGGTGGTAGAGTCTCGAAATAAATAAATAATTTATCATTTATCTTTATGTTTAGGAAGGCAGTGTCACTCAGTCGTAGCTCAGCGGCGATGAATTGAACTATGCTCAGGGCATCCCTACATGATCAAATCAAAGGTGAACTCATGTGGAACTCAATAATTTATAGATGTTGGGGTTTCTTAGTGCTGGATTAGCGACCCCCACTAGATGAGCTAATAACATCAAGCTGATCAAGCAAGTTGTAGATTCAAATGGAGCTAGACCGTGGTGACAGTAAATCACACAAAGAAGACGTAAGTGCCAAGTATGTGTTGAGGGTCATATAGCTTAGAGTGAGCCTTAGACGCTTGATATCGGTAGATATTAGAACATTCAAATTGTTAATCGATATTGATCCAAGTCAATAGGAAATATGATTGAATTGGACATCCTAATATGACCTTTTCGTTTCCGCCTTGCCTTGGAGAGCTCATCTGTCAGTTATTATAACAAACATCCAATAATTTTTAAATAGTTAGTGTTAGTGTTTAAATAGTAGGTACTCTAGGAATTTTTTTTGCTTAAATATTATAGATTTGAATTTCAAAATAAGGTCAAGAATTAACAAACTTAAATATGCCTACTACCAGCTCAGTAGTATCCCTCATAATAATTGCATTATTTTTTAATCATATACATATTGTACTCAGACTGAAGCCTTACATAATATCTGTCCTTAAACATGCATTCTAAGAAAACATTGTACATTATTATGTAATCCTTCAGACAGCAAATATACTTTAACTTTCTTTACTTTATGGATTAATTCTAATAGAATAGAAATTTTGAATACTGTATGTATGTACTTATAGAGGGGACGCCATTCCACCCATTTCCCCGTGTTAGGACACAGGTATTGAATACTGACCAGGCTGTCTGATTATAATAAATATTATTCTAAATAAATGCATGCAACACTATTGATAGTTAAGTATTATTTTATAATACTTAACTATCAATTTACTATTTTACTTTACTTATTTTATAACTAGCTGAAGCCCACAGCTTCGTGCATTTGAGATTTTATGGTACCCATGGGAACTCTAATTTTCTGGGATAAAAAGCAGCCTATGTGCTCTTACAGACTATAATCTATTTCAGTGCAAAATTTCATCCAGATCCATCCATCCATTTATAATATTATTATAAAATTATAAATGGATGGATGATAATATATTATGTATATAGATATATATGTAGATTTGTCATAAAAAATATTGGACATCATAATAGATGGGTCAGTAACTGGCTATATATATATACATTTATTCTACGGCTCAATCTGTTGGCCAAATGAGCTGAATGTTTAATGAGGTGCATAAATTTTGATACAAGACTATCTCTACATAGATAAAAAAATATACAATTTATACCTACAATCTGTTTAATATGTAAACTTTTTTAAGCAGTTTTAAAGTGTGTGTGTACTTATGTACGCACGCAAGATGTTATACTTTTTGATAGCAAATAATAAATATCTTGAATATAGTTATCAGTTCTCACCCAACATACAGTAAATGTATTTATTATTATTTTGTTGGTAGGCCTTTTTCTGCAAGACTTAATTGACCAACTAACGTCAGGGTGTCGAATTTGGGTGTTGATGTGCATGTGCATCGTAAAAATTCACTCTGATCATTTTTCCCTAATGCGCCAAAAGAAGTATAACTTCAAAAACAGTAGAACTAATGATTTCTTTTGAAAATGAATTAACTAAACAGTTTATTCAAATACCTTGTGTGCTGCAACCAGAACCTTATCAAGGAACCGAAGCCACTCAAATATAAAGTGAGGCTTCTTATCATCAGGCAGTTGCTGCAGGGCTGTCTCATTTAGTGTTAAAGAATGTGATACCTCCATGGTTCTGCGAAAAGATAATCTGAAATTGTTAATGCATGCAGTGTGGCGGAGCTTCAGCCCTATAGTCTGACAAGCCTAAAAAAAGTGCAAAGCTGTATGTGGATGTGAATGTAAAGGGCTACACTCTCACTTTAATCCAAATCCATGATGTTTTATCATTATCATTTCTATTCTCAAATAAAACGAGAGGTAAAATTGATGTTCAAGCGATAAAACTCTTCCGGTGATTTCAGTCCGCTTCGCCGGCCTTCGCTGAAACTTTAACTGGGCTAGGTTGATACATAGCTAACTATACCTACTACTTTTATTGACTGTAAACAATGGCGTCAGAAATGATTCACGAATGGTCGATAAAACGTATTAAATAACGCATTTTAAGAAGCTTTAGGAGCACTTAATGAATTATGTTAAAAATTTAGCATTTAAACTTTATATTAATTTCAGTTCAGTCACTAGAAATCATTTAAAATCCAACTTTTTTGTAAAGAGAAACTCCTTGATACTCGAAAAACTTACCGAAGAATGGTTAATATTATCTTTTTTAAATTGTATACTTAATAATCACATAATATTACTAGCCTGTATTATACAACACAAAATAGGACGAAATTACAAAACAAATTGTTACGTGCAAGACAGCACAGAAGTACACAATTTCGAAAATTTATAAATTCGCCAATCGCCAGTGTCCACCAAGTGTCCACCCAGTGTCAACTGTCAACTGTCAGGTCAGTCATAGACAATATGTCACTTAGTGACATATTATTGTCGTCATACCCACAAGACCTCCGTTCCCTAGCAAAATTGGACTTGGAGAGCTCTTGGAACTCATTATACACTGAATCGATTTTGATCAAGGGTAAGCACTATGCTTCCATACAACCCAATATCCCCCGACGACCTTGGTTCTTCTTTCATAAAAAATCGGTTCGCTGGGTCACCTCTACTATCAGTCGTCTTCGAATTGGTCACACCTGCACCCCCGTACACTTGGCAAAATTAAGAGTGCGTGACAGCTCCCTGTGTGAGTGTGGTCTGGACGAGGGATCAGTTTCTCACATTTTCTTCTCCTGTCCTAAACTTCCCTATAAATTATATGATGTTCTTCCCCCTAAAATTCCCCGCCCCTTAAGGGCGTATTTGCATCCAAATCCCTTAAAGTATTGGAGTCATCAGTACATTTTGTGACTAAGTCAAGCAAAATAAGATGGAACTAAAAATTACTATACATAGATTGATCCCATACCTCCAATTGTTGGTAATAAAATTGTTAAAAATCTTTATTTTTAATACTATAAAAAATATTTTCCCTCACCTCTTCACTCAAAATTGACGATTTAGGGGCGACTTTAGGTACATTTTTAAAAATAAATACGCCGAATTTTTGTCATTAAAAAATACCATCTGTTAGTAGATATGTTCACCTCAAAATTTTGGTAATAAAAATATTTAAAATAGTACAAATAGTACATAAAATAAAATAAAAATCGCGTGTATTTTTTTCGCACATTTTGCTTACACGCGTAAATCTTAAAGCAGTGAAAATAAGGGTTATTTTGATCCCCTCCGGACCCTGGTTTGATTTCATTTCAAAATTCAAATATCAATTAGTCAGCGTTTGACCGCCGTCGAGAGTGGACCCTGTGTCGGTTGCAAGCAGACGCTGGTATCGAAAAGATCGCTGTACAAACACAAAATACCTACATACCTACCTAGTTGAGCGAACCAAATTTATATTTTACGTTACCTACTGTGCTGATATTTTGAAAAGGTAAGATATGGTACCTACTACCACACGCCACTACCAACATAATACAATTTTATTATTTGCTAAAATTTTGAAATTTATTGCAGTCTCTATTCCCCGAGCGTGGTAGTGACCTGAAGGTATACTTCGATGACCACCACTGGAACTCGTAGACGCGTAGAGCTAGGTGTATCGAATTTGGGCTCAATTTGTTAGTTATGATAAGATCTTGCCTCAATACTTGGTGGAGTGACCTGAAGGTATACTTCGAAGACTTCTACTGGAACTCCTAGACGCGTAGAGCTAGGTGTATCGAATTTGGGCTCGTTTTGTTAGTTATGATGAGATCTTACCTCAAGACTTGGTGGAGTGACCTGAAGGTATACTTCGACGAACACTACTGGAACTCCTAGACGCGTAGAGCTAATTGTATCGAATTTGGGCTCATTTTGTTAGTTATGATGAGATCTTACCTGAAGATTTGGTGGAGTGACCTGAAGGTATACTTTGAAGACTTCTACTGGAACTCCTAGACGCGTAGAGCTAGGTGTATCGAATTTGGGCTCGTTTTGTTAGTTATGATGAGATCTTACCTCATGACTTGGTGGACTGACCTGAAGGTATACTTCGACGAACACTACTGGAACTCCTAGACGCGTAGAGCTAATTGTATCGAATTTGGGCTCGTTTTGTTAGTTATGATGAGATCTTACCTGAAGATTTGGTGGAGTGACCTGAAGGTATACTTCGAAGACTTCTACTGGAACTCCTAGACGCGTAGAGCTAGGTGTATCGAATTTGGGCTCGTTTTGTTAGTTATGATGAGATCTTACCTCAAGACTTGGTGGAGTGACCTGAAGGTATACTTCGACGAACACTACTGGAACTCCTAGACGCGTAGAGCTAATTGTATCGAATTTGGGCTCATTTTGTTAGTTATGATGAGATCTTACCTGAAGATTTGGTGGAGTGACCTGAAGGTATACTTTGAAGACTTCTACTGGAACTCCTAGACGCGTAGAGCTAGGTGTATCGAATTTGGGCTCGTTTTGTTAGTTATGGTGAGATCTTACCTCATGACTTGGTGGACTGACCTGAAGGTATACTTCGACGAACACTACTGGAACTCCTAGACGCGTAGAGCTAATTGTATCGAATTTGGGCTCGTTTTGTTAGTTATGATGAGATCTTACCTGAAGATTTGGTGGAGTGACCTGAAGGTATACTTCGAAGACTTCTACTGGAACTCCTAGACGCGTAGAGCTAGGTGTATCGAATTTGGGCTCGTTTTGTTAGTTATGATGAGATCTTACCTCATGACTTGGTATAGTGACCTGAAGGTATACTTCGAAGACTTCTACTGGAACTCCTAGACGCGTAGAGCTAGGTGTATCGAATTTGGGCTCAATTTGTTAGTTATGATGAGATCTTGCCTCAATACTTGGTGGAGTGACCTGAAGGTATACTTCGAAGACTTCTACTGGAACTCCTAGACGCGTAGAGCTAGGTGTATCGAATTTGGGCTCGTTTTGTTAGTTATGATGAGATCTTACCTGAAGACTTGGTGGAGTGACCTGAAGGTATACTTCGAAGACTTCTACTGGAACTCCTAGACGCGTAGAGCTAGGTGTATCGAATTTGGGCTCGTTTTGTTAGTTATGATGAGATCTTACCTCATGACTTGGTGGAGTGACCTGAAGGTACACTTCGACGAACACTACTGGAACTCCTAGACGCGTAGAGCTAATTGTATCGAATTTTGGCTCGTTTTGTTAGTTATGATGAGATCTTACCTGAAGATTTGGTGGAGTGACCTGAAGGTATACTTCGAAGACTTCTACTGGAACTCCTAGACGCGTAGAGCTAGGTGTATCGAATTTGGGCTCGTTTTGTTAGTTATGATGAGATCTTACCTGAAGACTTGGTGTAGTGACCTGAAGGTATACTTCGACGAACACTACTGGAACTCCTAGACGCGTAGAGCTAGCTGTATCGAATTTGGGCTCGTTTTGTTAGTTATGATGAGATCTTTCCTGAAGATTTGGTGGAGTGACCTGAAGGTATACTTCGATGACTTCTACTGGGACTCCTAGACGCATAGAGGTAGGTGTATCGAATTTGGGCTCGTTTTGTTAGTTATGATGAGATCTTACCTCATGACTTGATGGAGTGACCTGAAGGTATACTTCGAAGACTTCTACTGGAACTCCTAGACGCGCAGAGCTAGGTGTATCGAGTTTGGGCTCGTTTTGTTAGTTATGATGACTCAAATGATGGATGGTCACTCCACCAAATCTTCAGATAAGATCTCATCATAACTAACAAAACGAGCCCAAATTCGATACAGCTAGCTCTACGCGTCTAGGAGTTCCAGTAGTGGTCGTCGAAGTATACCTTCAGGTCACTCCACCAAGTCTTCAGGTAAGATCTCATCATAACTAACAAAATGAGCCCAAATTCGATACACCTAGCTCTACGTGTCTAGGAGTTCCAGTAGAAGTCATCGAAGTATACCTTCAGGTCACTCCACCAAATCTTCAGATAAGATCTCATCATAACTAACAAAATGAGCCCAAATTCGATACACCTAGCTCTACGCGTCTAGGAGTTCCAGTAGAAGTCTTCGAAGTATACCTTCAGGTCACTCCACCAAATCTTCAGGTAAGATCTCATCATAACTAACAAAACGAGCCCAAATTCGATACACCTACCTCTATGCGTCTAGGAGTTCCAGTAGTGTTCGTCGAAGTATACCTTCAGGTCACTCCACCAAGTCATGAGGTAAGATCTCATCATAACTAACAAAACGAGCCCAAATTCGATACACCTACCTCTATGCATCTAGGAGTTCCAGTAGAAGTCATCGAAGTATACCTACAGGTCACTCCACCAAATCTTCAGATAAGATCTCATCATAACTAACAAAACGAGCCCAAATTCGATACAGCTAGCTCTACGCGTCTAGGAGTTCCAGTAGTGGTCGTCGAAGTATACCTTCAGGTCACTCCACCAAGTCTTCAGGTAAGATCTCATCATAACTAACAAAATGAGCCCAAATTCGATACACCTAGCTCTACGCGTCTAGGAGTTCCAGTAGAAGTCTTCGAAGTATACCTTCAGGTCACTCCACCAAATCTTCAGGTAAGATCTCATCATAACTAACAAAACGAGCCCAAATTCGATACAATTAGCTCTACGCGTCTAGGAGTTCCAGTAGTGTTCGTCGAAGTATACCTTCAGGTCACTCCACCAAGTCATGAGGTAGGATCTCATCATAACTAACAAAACGAGCCCAAATTCGATACACCTACCTCTATGCGTCTAGGAGTTCCAGTAGTGTTCGTCGAAGTATACCTTCAGGTCACTCCACCAAGTCATGAGGTAAGATCTCATCATAACTAACAAAACGAGCCCAAATTCGATACACCTACCTCTATGCGTCTAGGAGTTCCAGTAGTGTTCGTCGAAGTATACCTTCAGGTCACTCCACCAAGTCATGAGGTAAGATCTCATCATAACTAACAAAACGAGCCCAAATTCGATACACCTACCTCTATGCATCTAGGAGTTCCAGTAGAAGTCATCGAAGTATACCTTCAGGTCACTCCACCAAATCTTCAGATAAGATCTCATCATAACTAACAAAACGAGCCCAAATTCGATACAGCTAGCTCTACGCGTCTAGGAGTTCCAGTAGTGGTCGTCGAAGTATACCTTCAGGTCACTCCACCAAGTCTTCAGGTAAGATCTCATCATAACTAACAAAATGAGCCCAAATTCGATACACCTAGCTCTACGCGTCTAGGAGTTCCAGTAGAAGTCTTCGAAGTATACCTTCAGGTCACTCCACCAAATCTTCAGGTAAGATCTCATCATAACTAACAAAACGAGCCCAAATTCGATACACCTACCTCTATGCGTCTAGGAGTTCTAGTAGTGTTCGTCGAAGTATACCTTCAGGTCACTCCACCAAGTCATGAGGTAAGATCTCATCATAACTAACAAAACGAGCCCAAATTCGATACACCTACCTCTATGCATCTAGGAGTTCCAGTAGAAGTCATCGAAGTATACCTTCAGGTCACTCCACCAAATCTTCAGATAAGATCTCATCATAACTAACAAAACGAGCCCAAATTCGATACAGCTAGCTCTACGCGTCTAGGAGTTCCAGTAGTGGTCGTCGAAGTATACCTTCAGGTCACTCCACCAAGTCTTCAGGTAAGATCTCATCATAACTAACAAAATGAGCCCAAATTCGATACACCTAGCTCTACGCGTCTAGGAGTTCCAGTAGAAGTCTTCGAAGTATACCTTCAGGTCACTCCACCAAATCTTCAGGTAAGATCTCATCATAACTAACAAAACGAGCCCAAATTCGATACAATTAGCTCTACGCGTCTAGGAGTTCCAGTAGTGTTCGTCGAAGTATACCTTCAGGTCACTCCACCAAGTCATGAGGTAGGATCTCATCATAACTAACAAAACGAGCCCAAATTCGATACACCTACCTCTATGCGTCTAGGAGTTCCAGTAGAAGTCATCGAAGTATACCTTCAGGTCACTCCACCAAATCTTCAGATAAGATCTCATCATAACTAACAAAACGAGCCCAAATTCGATACAGCTAGCTCTACGCGTCTAGGAGTTCCAGTAGTGGTCTTCGAAGTATACCTTCAGGTCACTCCACCAAGTCTTGAGCTAAGATCTCATTATAACTAACTAAACGAGCCCAAACTCGTCACAGCTAGTAGAAAAAGTAGATAAAACAATAAATAATAATATATCGAAGTATCGATACAGGTCATTGACTTACTAATACCTTACAAGTTACCATGTTGATTCAACGCAGCTTGTCCGTGCATGCGTGTGCGTGAGAATGAAGCATGTGTTAGTGCGATTTCATACCTATCCGTTTTGCAAATACGCCCTTAAATGTTGAGTGTGTCCTAATGTTAGCTTTTAGTCCTTATGTTAAGTATCTTTGTAAATATTTTAAAATTAACAAACTTAAACTGTAATACCTATAGTAGTTTCCGATTATTTTTATATTTATTTGTGTTTGTCTCTATATAGTTTATTATTATTTAGTGTAGTTTACTAACATATATATAAATATGCCTTCTATTACAGAACATTTTCTATAATTTTGGCACTCTGTAACCGGCCAATCTCCTTCGTGCCTCCCTCAAGTTACTCGACATTGGCAAAGTGCACTGTGCTGTTTTGGCACTACTGAAAGCCAAAAACCAAGAAAAGAAGAAGAAGACTCCAACATGGAACTAATAAGTACTACGTACAACTGGAATGCGTACTACAAACTTATTTAACTTATTTTTAATCAAATTTAATCCTTATCTCACGAACATAAGGATCACTACGCACGCAGTATAAAAATGAATCCGAGTGAAACATCCACAACATACCGCGGTGTCCCTTTCTAACAGTGGTCTTTGTGTTGCTATTTCACATTTAACATTATACTTCAAATTTGGTACGTTTATAAAAGAAATCTGAAAAATGGCTATACTATCGAATTAGTCACCTCTTAACCTCCCATTAAAATTTCAAGCATTTAGAAAATTAGTACGTCAATAATTCACTTGTTTTCGTGTTGAAGGCGGCAATCGTAGTAGTAATAAAAATAAAAACGTTGCAACCATGGAATTATTATGTACTATGATGGTTGCAACACAAACGGCCATTTTGATGAATCTTGCGATAGACGAAATTTCGGGTGACATAAATTTAGGTACCAAGTATACGGGACAAGTATCGTAAACTATGAAACACGAATTATAACAGGATAGATATTTTTTTCATATTTCAGATTACCAAAAAATGATACATTGCGTGAAAACTGGTTAAGCATTATACCTGGTGGTAACAGAAAAGTGACCCAAAATTCTGTAATATGCAGCAAACATTTCATGCCAGAGGATTATATTCCTAATTTATCACGGCCCGTTTTAAAAGAAAATGCTCTTCCCTCACGATTCCTCGTGGTAAGCAAGATCAATTTTATTTTTATCTTGAATAGGTACGTTTACAGATAATGATAAAAATCCAGCCCGTAACTGTTCCACTACTGGGCAAGGGCCTCTTCTCACTAGGAGAATGCATGAGCATTAATCACCACGCTTGCTCACTACAGGTTGGTGATTTCAGACTGTCAAGTCCAGGTTTCCTTACGATGTTTCCTTCACCGTATGTGCTGTTTCACCGCACTTCAACAGAATGAAATTAAAAACATTTTCAAACATGGAGACTGGCATAGTGATGAGATGAGTTCAGGAGCGACAAAGAGTTAAAAATATTTTTTGTATGAAAAATTTGAGCATGTTGATAATTTTATATACCCAGTATGTTCGAAAAGTCAAATATGTATGGCTCAAAAAGCCATATATATATGGTTCGAGAAGTCAATTTATGTTTCGCTTTACAGCAATACCAGTTTTATTGAATTTTTAACCGACTTAAAAAAAAATTTTTTTTGTTAACTGTTTTTACCTAAATGCTTCGTAATTATCGATCCTAAATGGATAGCTGGATCCAGGCGGCACAAGACCGTGGCTTGTGGAGGACCCTACAGGAGACCTATGTCCAGCAGTGGACGTCCATCGGTTGACGACGACCTAAATGCTTACTTGTGTAAGAGACTTATTAAGAGGCAATAGGCACTACATATAAAATATCAACATGATTATAAATATAAATATTTTAAAATTATTTGCTGATTTTTAATTCTTCATAGAGGTATATTTATATCCCGTATATTGAAGTATCCCAAAATTCAAAAATAGTGTGGTCACTCTTGTGGAAAAGGGACACAAGGGTCAGTATGGTATCTCTCACTCGGCACACTTTATTAACAAGAGCTCATTCCGGTTGTACGTAGTACTTATTAGTTCCATGGACTCCAATGACTAAGGAAACTAATGACTCAGTCATAGACAGTTGTTACGGAATGACATTAATATTTTACATTTTAACATTGGCTTTAATATTGGGGCTGGAACCCAGAGCATTAAAAAAATCGTTGTATACCAAAAAACATGTCAAAACTGTCTATACCACAGAACAATATATTTCTCAGACTCAGATTAAATACCTAATTATTAATCTGAGTTCTCAGATATATTTCATTTTACCTAGGCTCAGAAGGACTGGAATCCAGAGCCGTTAAACCAGTTAAATAAAAAAATAAAAAAATTCATTTTACCTTTGTCTCTGGTCTGACTATAAATCATACTAGAGATGTGTCAACTCGGAAAAGCACGACTCGTGTTAACTCGAATTGAAATTCAGGTAACTCGGAATTGAATTCGAGTTACACAACTTTAGTTAGCAGGAACAAAGTAATGTATGATTTCTTACAAATTAATTTTTTACATATTTGTTCTTCTATCCATATCCATATCTATTCCAACAATTATCATTGCCAAACTTCGTAGGAAGAATTGAAATAAAACGGTTTTTATAGTTTACATATTAATATAATATAATTTATACCTTTCTCGAACGAATCGCGTTCTCGCTCTTTCGCTTGATTCGTCAAAATTACCGCTAGCCCAAACACGAGTTTGGGAGAACTCAACTCGAGTTAACTCGAACTTAGGACAACTCGAGTTAGTATTTAGAAAGTCGAGACTCGAGTTGAAACATTAAACATCTTACATCTCTAATTCATACCTATGCTAGCGTGTGCATATTAATTTTTTAACAAAATATGCCATTTTAAATATTTTTTGTACCTAAAATAGGATTATTTTTACAGAATAATTCGATTTAATTGAAGCATTACTCAAAACTGAGACAAGAAATTTGGTATTTCATGCAAATGCTTATAAATTAGTCTCGTAAATTTTTTAAAATTATCCAATGAATAATAACATGAGCGCTCAACAAAGCCCGGCTAACATGCAGGCCGTCGTGGACAGAGAAAAGATATACACATGGATCCTGGAGCTGTGTAACCCGGAAACACGTGAGAATGCTCTGTTGGAGCTAAGTAAGAAACGCGAAGTGGTACCTGACTTGGCGCCTATGTTATGGCACAGCTTCGGAACTATTGCCGCGCTGTTGCAAGAGATAACTAACATATACGTGGCGATGATACCGCCCACACTCACAGCGCATCAAAGCAACAGGGTATGCAACGCTTTAGCCTTAATGCAGTGTGTAGCATCCCACCCTGAAACGAGATCAGCGTTCCTCCAAGCCCACGTGCCTTTGTTCCTGTACCCTTTCTTACACACAGTGTCGAAAACCCGCCCATTTGAATACCTACGTTTAACCAGCCTTGGAGTCATTGGTGCACTAGTCAAAACTGATGAACAAGAGGTAATTACCTTTCTCCTAACTACAGAGATAATACCACTATGTTTACGGATCATGGAAAATGGATCAGAGCTATCAAAGACAGTAGCTACATTTATTTTGCAGAAGATATTGTTAGATGACAGTGGTTTGAGTTATATTTGTCAGACATATGACAGGTTCTCTCATGTGGCTATGATATTGGGAAAGATGGTGCTTTCCCTCGCTAAAGATCCTTCTGCAAGACTGTTGAAACATGTTGTACGTTGCTACCTCCGCCTTTCTGATAATCCTAGGGCCAGAGAGGCTTTACGACAATGTCTTCCAGACCAGTTGAGGGATGCCACATTCACAACCTGCCTTCAAGAAGACAACTCTACTAAACACTGGCTCGCTCAGCTGATCAAGAATTTAGAAGCCCAACCACCTCCTGCTAGTCCTGCTCAGCCAAATATGTGAGAATCAAGATTGCACAGCTTTTCCCACTATGGTGATTTCAAATTGTAGTGTTATTCTACACCTACTAAGTCGTAATGATGTATTAATTTATAGGTACCAACCAGTAATTTTAACATCTTAGTGGGATAATAATATGCTGTGAAACATTTTAAAAAAAGTGTGTGTATACACACACGGCAGAAGTGAAACTTCAGAAAAGTAGCCTACAACAGAATTAGATAAATATAACTTGTATTCTATTTCATACTCTCGCAGACTAAATCCTATTTTTGGTGTCACTTTGTTTCATCGAATTTTCAAATCACAATGATGATAGAAAGTTTCACTTCAAAAACATCTCTTTTTCTTTGTTTCTATTTAAAAGTTCCCATTGTCATTAATTTATGTCACATTTATAATACTTTACATATTGGTTTAACAAGTAGTTTGATGATTACATCAAACTAAATTCTTGGAATAATAACTTTCTGTTAGAAAGGGGTTACAATATTTCAATAGTGGAACAGTTGGTAGGCCAAAATATTCAAACCCCTTTTTCATCTGTAATTTAATTTCAGTAGTTAGCAAAAATGTTTTTTGATGTGATAATATAATAGTCTTAAGTGTTTGTAATCCTAAGAGCAATAACTTAATGTAAAATTATTATGTATTTACAAATTATTACTTTACACTTTTAACTTGCTCATAGAATCTAATACTGTAATGAATTATTATCATATGCATAAATGATTACGCTTGTATTATGGAACTTAAAGCTCTTCTCACCATAAAGTTGATGTTTCAATTTCAAAATCAGAGAGTTTACCTTTAAAAATTAAAATGTCCATCAATAAATATGGATTCTCACTGTCTATGAATAAAAAGTATTAACATTACTAGTAAATAATCTGCAAGAAATTATTACAGGGCTAAATATGTAGATAAATATTCGTTTACCAAGCCCCAGAGAAAATTATTTTGAAACTATTATGTAATCAAAGTTGTACTATATATACCAATGCAATGGTTTTAAACTTTTATCATACACATGGATCTGAATATGTTTTTTATGCTTGCAACAAACTTTTGAATTTTATTTGCAAGCAAAACTTTCATTAATCATACATTTTATAAAACTATATTTTGTTCAACCAGTGACCAATGTTGCAATTTTAGGTTCAATACCAGAAAGCAGGAATTTTGTGTTGATCTAGTGGACTAAATTCAAAATAAAAATACATAATTTGGAGGATAGTTTTTTTTTTTTTATTTCAATAAAAATCTTTTACAAATTGAGTATACGAAAACATTTTAGGCCATAATGTTTTCAATTAATTATATTTATCAAAAATCTGGACCTCTAGCAGGGTAATTTGATAAAGCCCAGCGTTTAGCAGTGACATATCTAAAGCTGGACACTTTGTTATCAACACGTTGACTACAAGATTCTCTTTTGATATTTAAACATCTGTCTAAGCTAGACTCTATCCTTGTGCAACCAGACAACTTTAGTGCTATGTTAGATTTGGTTTTCTTATCAGGTACACTATTTCTATCTAAGAATTGAGTACCACATGTAGCTGTCTGTACACAATGTGTGCAAGCTTTATCCATGCGAGAGTAATCCTTGTTTATTAATGTCTGAATCGACTTGGCACTACAGTTTATTTTTGAGCGCTTGTTCCCACATTTACAAGCACTATGATGATCTCGCTTGCGAACAAGTGTTACACAGTTATTGTCACATCTCAATGGTCCAGTAACAAGAGTATTGACTGCAGTCTCTGCTAAACTCGTTAATATTGATGTTTTAGACTTTATAATAGCTAAGCTGTCTCTATGTAATGTTTTAGTTTTACTGCTTGTCTTCTTGTCCATGTGTACGAATTTCGTAGGCTTCGCATTTTGTTTTATAGTGGATGAACTATCGCTGAATTTATTTGTTGATTTCACTCTCCTGGCATTTGCGGACGAACGTTTTATAGCTGGTTCCACGATATCATGACAGAGTTTTTGGGCTATGTTTGGCATTAGTTGATTGGTGGCTGGGAAGACTTGTTTTGAAAATTGGCTTGGTTTGTTGATTTTACATTATTTGAAACACTTTAGAGGCCTGTAAAATATAAAAAGTTGAGTTTTGTTGATCTCGGTGATCTACATCACTCTCATTTTGAAATTTGAATTTGCCACTGCCAGCCTGGTCGGTGCTGCCAGCCACTGCCAGTTGCCACAAAACAAAACTTGACATTTTGATTACAGCTTAGATAAAGCTATACAGTATACATGTCACCGTAAGATTGTAAAAACCGTTAGATTATAATATAACGTTTTTTAACACGATAGATTGTAAACTGTCGACAGATTGTGAACCGTAACATACTGCTTACAATTTAACGCGTTATTTTTCGGTAAATTGTTATATATTAGGTATATTAACCCGATAGAACCTAAGTACCCTGCGGCCGGGCACTACCTGAATATTCATGTCAGACCCTAACCTAACCTACAGATCGCGCGCGAGTTGAATGCAGAGTAAATGTATGGTGACACTTACATTTACTCTGCATTCAACTCGCGCGCGAACTGTACAAGAAAGAGACAAGAAAACGTAAAAACAATAAATATTTCCTATATTAATACTCAGAACATTGAACGGTTCACAATCTTTCGACAGTTTATAATCTCGCGGGATAGAAACCGTTAGATTATAATCTAACGGATTTTACAATCTTACGGTGACATCCTATGGTGCATGATTCACACCCACAAATACAATTCACCACCGACCAGAAAAAGAAGCAATACACTAGTCACCAGTGCTAGAGGGTGCTACATGTCCATATGTAGTCAATCTTAGGTGTTTATCTCAGATTATTGTATAAATATTTTTACTAAGTTGTTTATATATTTTTACTAAATAATATGACAAAAAAAATTGCCACTTGGGGGCGGTTTCAAGTGCTGCCCTCTACAGTCAAAGCTAAGTCCCTATTATTATTTTATTTATTGTAAATAAACAATTCAAAATTATTATTACAGCCTAGCTTCGAAACCGATAAAACCGTTCAAAGTTTAAATTTCCCGCCACAGCAAACGTAGTCAACACAAAAACAAAACGTACCTAGTATAATTTTTGGTAAATAGTATTTTAATTTCCATAGACAATAATTTTATGGGAGCCCCATAGGGAGCCCGATTCCAACACTGGTGGGGTGGTGAATTTGTGGTGAATGGTGATTGTCTTTTTTTTCTGGTCGGTGGTGCATCGGTGGTGATTGTCAAAAAAAAATCTCAAACTAAAGCAGAGACCAGAGACAATAGTATGGTAGAGACAATAGAAACATTAGATGAACTAAAGTATTTATTTTAATTAACAATGTTTTAAAGTTTTTTTTAATTTTATTCAACAATAATGCTAAGATGCTGCATTAGGTAACCAAAATGTGGGTGTTCGGTTACGGGTCGCTTGTGTGGAAAGCTGATTTTAAATACGAATGCAAACTTGTAGGTTATATAAAAGGTTACCAAAGAAGGTTCTATCAGCACAGTATTGATCATAGAGGAGCTCCTGAAAAGGTAAAATCTTTATTAATCAGAGCTCCTACAGCGTCCACCCGTAACTAATTAATACGCCTGAAAAGTTTACGTTACGTATATGTAGGTACTAGATGGGCCCTTTCATAGAAAAAAGTTGGGCGTCCAACTTGTGGGCATGCACCACAAGTCGGACGCCCAACTTTTTTCTATAACCCTGTCCTTGTCCCCGCCATAGCGCTGTCCCGCTTTCCAGACTAGATGGCGTTAGTAAAATAAGTCCACATTCTTTGTTTGACAGGGCCCGTTTGTGTAAATTGAGGTTGTTGCCCTAAACGAACACTAAACAGTGCACAGCTGTTTTTTTGGTTGCCTAAAAGATTGTCAAGCAAATTGAAACATATATAACCCTAATTACTATTATTATTAAATAATGTCTGTTTAGCTGATTTTGATAGATGGATGGCTGGATGGTTTGTTACTCAATCACACCACAACAACTGAAATTAGGCACAGAGAAGAGACCTCCATCCACACGGACAATGTCGCGGGCATCAGCTAGTATTTTATAATATTAGTATGGATTTTATGAATAATAGGTAACATTTTGTGTTTTGGAAAATGTATTGCTGAATTTTAAGCTGACTTTACTCAGAAGAATCTTCTTTATGAATTAATGGTAGAGTCAATACAAAATGTAGTGTACAACTACAAGTTGCCATAGTACTTATACATGTATAAAATAAATAAATATGGGTATATGTGAATCATGAAAGATCTATTTGGTTGTAGTTATACTATTCTTTACAGCCTGGCAGAGTAGTTACCCTTATTCCCAGCGATGATCCAGACAGCTCAGTCTGGGGAGTAGCATACAAAATAAAGGAAGAAGACATAGAACAGGTGACAACATACTTGGATTATAGAGAGAAGAATGGATACTCAAAGAAAACCATTACATTCCACCCCAAAGATACGAGTTGGCAGCCCTTTGAGCTAACATTGTATGTTGCTATGAAGGATAATGAATCTTATGCAGGTATAAATACTCACCTCCTAATATTTTATGACTTACTAGCTGATGCCCACAACATCGTCCGCGTGGTTAAAGATTTTTATTCCTGCGGGAACTTCTTTTTCCGGGGCCTATGTCACTCTCCAGGTCCTCAATACTATACCCATGCCAAAAATCACATTGATCCGTTGCTCCGTGGCGGCATGATTGAAGGACAAACAAACACACTTTCGCATATTTTATATTATTAGTATGAAGTATGATTATTTAAAGCATGCAGCAAAATCTTCTCTGTTTCAAGCAAAGTCATGCAAAGGGATGGAACTGGAGATTTCTATTATCTGTGTCTTAGATGATAACTAACTTGTTAGGGGTATGGCAGTTATATTAAACACATACCCCTAATTGATTTCTAAGTGAATAGTGATAAAGTACTGGAACTCTAAGTCCCTTGGTGGCACATCTTTGCCAGTAGTATGGCCTTCTTTCTTGAGTGTGACACAAGGGTCCACACACTTGCTTTGTCATCATTCGTTTTGTTTTGTTTTAAAGTGTTTATTGCACATTACAAAAATACTATGCCCAAAGGCAATCTTAATACTTAAAGGTATTGTTTTCCAGTCATCCTTAGATAGTGGGAACAGAGTTAAAAGATAGTGTGTATCATTGTCACAATTTTCATTAGTGTGTTACTCTTACTCAAAAAGGTACCTAATCATAGGAGCTCACAAATCAGTAGGTGCTCAATAGGTGGATTTAATTGTCATTACAGATTGTGAATTCAAAAATGCAAGTTTCCTTACAATATTTTCCTTCACTGTTAAAGCAAGTGATATTTAAATGTTTTAAATGCATGGAACTCCAAAAAGTTATAGATTTTGAAGATAGGACAACGTCAGACCAGTGCCGGATGACGTCGAATGCCCACTTTCACTGGCTATTCCTTAAAGATAGACCATCAAAGTCCAATAAGGTGATGGTTAGTATAGTAGTTGCAATTCACAAGCGTAAGTGTGCGTGCCTCTCGGAGTGGTCAGTTGTATGTGCAATCATATACACGCACAACTTTACACGTATACAGATAGGACTTCAACACAACCGTGAGTCAAGCACACTTGTGAATTGCAAGAACTATACCCCCAACAAACCTCGCAACATAGACGTCAAAGGCTCAACCACTAGTTTATCACTGCTGTAATACAAATCCAATGCAGAGAGGGAATTCAATGGTGCAGTTGAAATTCCGCGGGCTGGTACGTAGCGATTTGCTTCCTCATTTCTTATTCGAACCTCTAGGATATGGAATGCCCTTCCGGCTTCCGTTTTCCCCTCCTCTTTTGATATAGGTACCTTCAAATCAAGAGTGAATAGGCATCTTCTAGGCAAGCGCACTCCACCTTAAGCAAGTGCTAGCTTATATATAAAAATTTTAAAAAATAATTTTAATTTGCAGGTCCAGCATCAATCGAAGACTTGGCAATGCAAGTAGTAAGTTGCGGGGGCCCAAGTGGCAGCAACAAGGAGTATGTATACAACCTTGCGGAGGCAATGAGGCAGCTGGCTCCAGATGTTAATGATGACCATCTCTTCTCCCTCGAAGCCGCTGTTAGGAAACTTGATCCAGATATGAAGATGAATAGTTGATATAAACTGTTATTAAGAAACGTAGGAAAAGGTTACTTAATTATTTATTTGCTTAAAGTGAAGTAAGTTAAGCTTAGTTCTAGGAATGTGATAAAAGCTAAATTACTAGTGGTTTGCCTCAAAATAAGACTTTGCATAATGTGAGTTTTCACCTATTTTGTAGGTTATTAGTGAAAGATTTTTTGTGCTATTGCCATCTATAAAAATACTTAAAATTGTTAAGTTATGGCTATTCTTAGGAAATAATCAGTCTAGCCATTCTCTCTCAGAAAAGTGTGAAAGAACTTAGTGATTTTATTTCTATTTGATTGACCAAAGTTAGTATGTAGTAGTGTCCATCAAATTGTAAATATAATTAATATTATTTGTGAATTTGTCAGTCAGTTATTTTAAATTATTTTGAAAGTATTGTTTACCAGTTTAGGTAAAGTCAAATTCAAATTTAAGGAAATGGAAAGTTTTTCCCTATATGTTTCCTTAAATTTTAAAAATTTTATTATACTTAAATCATTACAGTATTTATTTGTTACTACTTAATTTTAACTCTTTACGTATCATGTACAGTGTACACTATTACATATTACACCTATTTTGTTTTATATTATATAAATTTTATTATTATGTCCATATCCCATACCAATAATACCAACCAAAAATTTATTGATGAATTCTACTTTCTGAACAAGAGTTAGGTGTATCTTGTATCTTTCAAGCTACCTGAAGCTTCCATCTATGGAGTGTAGAGGTAACACATAAAAAAGCATAAAAAAACTGTCAAATTCTGTTATGCACAGACTAACTCAAAACGTAATCGGCAAAACAAGTCTAAAATTATACAGGGAAATGAGACGATGTTATCAAATTAAACCACAAAATTTTAGTAACATTTTATTAATCCATACTAATATTATAAATGCGAAAGTCAGTTTGTTTGTTGGTTTGTTGGTTTGTTGGTTTGTTGGTTTGTTGGTTTGTTGGTTTGTCCTTCAATCACGCTTCAACGGCGCAACGGATCGACGTGATTTTTTGCATGGGTATATTTGAGGACCTGGAGAGTGACATAGGCTACTTTTTATCCCGGAAAAACAAACTGTTCCTGTGGAATAGGATGCTCTTTTTCTCGCATTTTTCTTCAATTAGGCGGCAACGGCACACCGGATAGAAGTGATTTTTTACATGGGTATAATTGAAGAA
Organism: Erebia aethiops; assembly: GCA_923060345.2. Taxonomy (NCBI): domain Eukaryota; kingdom Metazoa; phylum Arthropoda; class Insecta; order Lepidoptera; family Nymphalidae; genus Erebia; species Erebia aethiops. The sequence continues at coordinate 24,723,498 of OV281083.1, read as the reverse complement.
CTGGAGAGTGACATAGGCTACTTTTTATCCCGGAAAAACAAACAGTTCCTGTGGAATAGGATGCTCTTTTTCTCGCATTTTTCTTCAATTAGGCGGCAACGGCACACCGGATAGAAGTGATTTTTTACATGGGTATAATTGAGGAACTGGAGTGACATAGGCTACTTTTTATCCCGGAAAAACTAACAGCTCCTGTGGGATAGTATGCTCTTATTCTCGCATTTGTTCATCAATTAGGCGGCAACGGCACACCGGATCGACGTGATTTTTTACATGGGTATAATTGAGGAACTCGAGAGTGAAACTGGCTACTTTTTATCTCGGAAAAACTAACAGCTCCTGTGGGATAGTATGCTCTTTTTCTCGCATTTTTTCTTCAATTAGGCGGCGACGGCACACCGGATCGACGTGATTTTTTACATGGGTATAATTGAGGAACTGGAGACTGACATCCATACTATACTAATATTATAAATGCGAAAGTCAGTTTGTTTGTTGGTTTGTTGGTTTGTTGGTTTGTTGGTTTGTTGGTTTGTTGGTTTGTCCTTCAATCACGCTTCAACGGCGCAACGGATCGACGTGATTTTTTGCATGGGTATATTTGAGGACCTGGAGAGTGACATAGGCTACTTTTTATCCCGAAAAAACAAACAGTTCCTGTGGAATAGGATGCTCTTTTTCTCGCATTTTTCTTCAATTAGGCGGCAACGGCACACCGGATAGAAGTGATTTTTTACATGGGTATAATTGAAGAACTGGAGAGTGACATAGGCTACTTTTTATCCCGGAAAAACGAACAGTTCCTGTGGAATAGGATGCTCTTTTTCTCGCATTTTTCTTCAATTAGGCGGCAACGGCACACCGGATAGAAGTGATTATTTACATGGGTATAATTGAGGAACTGGAGAGTGACATAGGCTACTTTTTACCCCGGAAAAACTAACAGCTCCTGTGGGATAGTATGCTCTTATTCTCGCATTTGTTCATCAATTAGGCGGCAACGGCACACCGGATCGACGTGATTTTTTACATGGGTATAATTGAGGAACTCGAGAGTGAAACTGGCTACTTTTTATCCCGGAAAAACTAACAGCTCCTGTGGGATAGTATGCTCTTTTTCTCGCATTTTTTCTTCAATTAGGCGGCGACGGCACACCGGATCGACGTGATTTTTTACATGGGTATAATTGAGGAACTGGAGACTGACATCCATCATACTTCATACTAATATTATAAATGCGAAAGTCAGTTTGTTTGTTGGTTTGTTGGTTTGTTGGTTTGTTGGTTTGTTGGTTTGTTGGTTTGTCCTTCAATCACGCTGCAACGGAGCAACGGATCGACGTGATTTTTGGCATGGGTATAATTGAGGAACTGGAGAGTGACATAGGCTGCTTTTTATCCCGGAAAAATAACAGCTCCTGTGCGATAGTATTCTCTTTTTCTCGCATTTGTTCTTCAATTAGGCGGCAACGGCACACCGGATCGACATGATTTTTTACATGGGTATAATTGAGGAACTGGAGACTGACATCCATACTTCCATATCCATACTAATATTATAAATGCGAAAGTCAGTTTGTTTGTTGGTTTGTTGGTTTGTCCTTCAATCACGCTTCAACGGCGCAACGGATCGACGTGATTTTTTGCATGGGTATATTTGAGGACCTGGAGAGTGACATAGGCTACTTTTTATCCCGGAAAAACGAACAGTTCCTATGGAATAGGATGTTTTTTTTTTCGCATTTTTCTTCAATTAGGCGGCAACGGCACACCGGATCGACGTGATTATTGACATGGATATAATTGAGAAACTGGAGAGTGGCATAGGCTACTTTTAATCTCGGAAAAATAAACACTTCCTGTGGGATAGGATACTCTTTTTCTGGCATTTTTCTTCAATTAGGCGGCAACGGCACACCGGATCGACGTGATTATTTATATGGGTATAATTAAGGAACTGGAGAGTGACATCGGCTACTTTTTATCCCGGAAAAACTAACAGCTCCTGTGGGATAGTATGCCCTTTTTCTCGCATCTGTTCTACAGTTAGGCGGCAACGGCTCACCGGATCGATGTGATTTTTTACATGGGTATACTTGAGGAACTGGAGGGTAACATAGGCTACTTTTTATCCCGGAAAAACTAACAGCTCCTGTGGGATAGAATGCTCTTTTTCTCGCATTTCTTCTTCAATTAGGCGGCAACGGCGCAACGAATCGACGTCATTTTTTACATGGGTATATATGAAGACGCATAGGTTACATGCTGCTGCAACTATGCGACATCGTTTGTATAATCAGGAATCTGTATAACGTGTAACCTATAGCATTGTGTTTTCTTTCGTAGATATCGTGAATATTTTTTTTCATTTTTCGTGCATGAAAAACCTTGCTCTTGCCTTTCGATGAAATACGTCGATACTAAACGTCTCAGTATTCTTCTCCATGGCATCCTCTTGCATGCTTAATTTAAATACAGTTTTCTAACAAAAACTCATTTATTGTTCCCTTGAGCCACGCGAGCGAAGCCGCGGGTAATAGCTAGTAAAGAATAATTTCGCTCAAATATAAACACTAGCAAACGCAATATTAAACAATTATAAAATTAGACTTTTAAAATATGTACATTCATTATGCCTTAAAATTATTATTGTTTATTATTTATTTTAAAAAAAGCACCTTACGATAATCCTTTGTATTGTTCTTCCAAACTAGAACAAAAACAAAATATAATTAGTTAAGTAGGTAAACATACTAGGTATGTAATTAAATAGGTATAAAATAATTTTATCAAGTGCAAAACAACGTGATTCATAAAGGAAACCACACGGATAACCAATATATTATAATACAGAGGCACATCATACTAATATTATAAATGCGAAAGTGTGTTTGTTTGTTGGTTTGTTGGTTTATTGGTTTGTTGATTTGTCTTTCAATCACGCCGCAACGGAGAAACGTATCGACGTGATTTTTTGCATAGGTATAGTTGAGGACCTGGAGAGTGACATAGGCTACTTTTTATCCCGGAAAGTTAAGGAGTTTCCGCAGGAATAACAAAAACTTAAACCACGCGGACGAAGTCGCGGGCATCAGCTAGTAGTTAAATAAATATTATGTTCTGTGTATGATAAGAGTTAAGTACTTTATTATAATACAATAGTACATTTTCCTTGAAAATAACCAAAATGCCAAATTGGCGAATAAATAATGCAGTGGGTTTGTATACCTAAGCATAATGGCAACGTCAACGTCTAGGGGCGCCTCCTGTGAGGCTCGGCACAGAGATAGATTATAGTCTGGAATAAGAATAACACATAGGCCACTTTTTATCCCGAAAAATTAAAGAGTTCCCGCGAGAATCAATAAACCTCAATCCACGCGGACGTATATCCATCGCGGAAATCAGCTAGTCTTCAATATATTTTAATGTACTTTTCATCCATGTTCCGTTCGGTTTTTCCACCTTGTATAAAAGTGATTTGATGTTAAACAAAACTATATTTTGTTTTGTTTCTTTTCTTGCGACGGACTACGGAACCTTGGATGGGCGAGTTTGACTCGTAAACCTTTTTAGGGTTCCGTACCTCAAAAGGAAAAAATGGAACCCTTATAGGATCACTTTGTTGTCCGTCCGTCTGTATGTCAAGACCCTTCTCGGGAACGCATGGAGGTATCAAGCTGAAATTCATATCTAATACTCAGCTCTACTGTCCCTTGGAGCTGTGAAAAAATCAAACTTCTAACCCAACGCAATCAAAAGATACAGCCATTTATGCTGCAAATTTTCGACACTCGCAAGGGATCAAAACCTACAGGATACTTCCCGTGAACTCAGAATTTGGTACGAAGCAACGTCTTATTACAGATAAAGGAAAAATTGCGAAAAGCATACATTTTTAGTTACATCATATAATAAAAATAATTTTAATAATTTTAAACTTACTAATGTTATGGATTTCATTTAGCAATAAAAATACCAAAACTTTTACTTATATAATATACTCTACAGGTTTGTACCGAACTCGGTGCGCGAGTCCGACTCACACTTGGCCGGTAATGTTTTTGTTATCGTCGTAACCATTTTTAATTAAGTACGTACGAGCTTATCACCATGGTTGCTGCTTAGAATGCAAATTAGTTTTAATTAATGCAAATTATCATCATGATTCAAGAAACTTTAAATAATTGGATAAAAAGTACCTAAATAACAAACCGAAAATTATTTGTTACTAGCTGATGCCCGCGTCTTCGTCCGCGTGGTTTAAGTATTTTTCTCCTTAATTTTCCGGGATAAAAAGTAGCCTTTGTCACTCTCCAGGTCCTCAACTATACCCATGCCAAAAATCACGTCGATCCGTTGCTCCGTTGCGGCGTGATTTAAGGACAAACCAACAAATAAACACACTTTCGCATTTATAATATTAGTATGAAGTGTGATATGATAGGTACCTACCTAGGACCTATAGTTAAATAGGTAAATAATATTATTATGTACAATACGTGTGATATCAATCAATATCAATATTTATTTATTCAATTTAGGCAGGTACAATTGACGTCCGAAACTTATAAAACATGATGGTGGTAATCAATTACAGTATCTTAAAATTATTATTAAAATATAATTGATAGTGTGTTCTTATTGTTTAGTATTTTTAGAGCTTTTTTTGTTATGTATGTGTATTTTTAGTAATCTATATGTTATATTATAGTAGCCTGATAAAACGTATAGGGAAACTGTAATGTTTATTGGTAGGACATCTACCAATAGAATAAAATTAAAGCTACGAGGGTTCCAAACGCGCCCTTTTCTGAGAAGAGCCCACTGAGAAATAGTGAATTCTACAGTTTATTACTCTGATCGCTGACTGAGCTATTTACTCTTACCTATTGAGGAGTTTCTTAAAATAGGTTAATTTGAAGGAATTAAAAGCCGCCGAAAAATAAGTCTGTGAAATTAAGAACCTCCATCTTTTGAGTGTTCCGTACCTCAAGAGTCAAGAGGAAAGAGTCACCCTTATTACTCATTTGTCCATCTGTTAACCACCTTTTTAAGAAGTGGATCGATTATAATTATTTAACAGAGACTATTAATAATATTTTTATTGAATATAGAAATCTACTTTTTGTCGTTAGTTGTTTACGTAACCGACACACTAATCGTGTCTTTTTCCTCAGTTTCGTAATTAACAATTTAGTTGATAGGGAGTGTCACATGGCACTTATAATTTATCAACACCTAATGATAACCCACTGCATTACGATAAAACTTTGGAGGAAGTGGCACTTTTTAAGCCAGCATACCTAATAGTGTTAAATATATCTGAATGGAAAGTATCGTACTAATTTTTATAGCCAATTTCAGACGGTCACTAAATATTTCAATACATCGTGAGTCCTTGAATGACAACGGTTGTAGTAAAATTATTTGGATTGTCTGAATTTATGATTTTCGATGGATATGGATGGTTGCTATTTTCACATTTACAGTTGTCTTTCGTGCTAGAGAATCTTGAGTACAAATTCCACTTTGAAATTAACAGATGTTAAACGTGCATATTTTTCACTTTTTTTACTAAACCGCTAAGACTAATTAACTATGCGCTGTTTAATTTAGTTTATTGATTTGTCTATACAGAGAATTTGTCATCGGTAGAGGTATTCATTTCGATTTAGCACGAATATCAATATCAACGAGATCGCAACATTTACTGACCGTCTAAACATTACCTTACAGACATCAATTTATATTGGTACCTATATATTTTATCAAATGATAAGAAATACTGACGTCATGCCAGTTGAAAGCCGGATCTCGCTTAGAAACAAAATTTCCTCAATTATTCAACAATCTCAATTTTTAACAAATCAACAGATTTGTTATCAAAAGGTATTTTTTATGTTGTTTTCTAAGCTAGCTCCAGCTTTTTGTTTAACACCAACCTTGATATAATCTTTGGCAGGGCTGTGATGTTCCAGTTTTTGTCGTTATTTGGATGTTTTCTCAGTTTTATCTCCTTTATTACGCCCTAAAAGTTTATCTAAGAAACTTCGCTTTCTCTTCACTTTTTTCCCATCGTTTTTATGGTTTTGCGCTCGTTCACTCTCCTCTGCCATCTTTTCTAACAACGCTGGAATGGTTAAATCGACAATTTTGTTATCGGCTTGGTTTTTTTTTGCCGATTCTCTGCTTTGTTGTCTTTTGAACGTCGACAGTTCAGGAACATAGTCATTCTCCTCTAATTCAGACAGGGAAACTTTGTCTTTCATTGAATCATTGGCTTTCTTATTATTTTCTTTTTTGTCAGGTTCACATTCATTTTCACTAATTTCGGGACCGTTATGTAGTATCTCAATATTAGGTTTTATATCCTCTACTCTATTTTGTTCTACATTTTCATCAGTCGTAGACTTTTGTTGATCTACTTTGTTTTCTTGTTCTCTTTTCTCAAAAACTTCGTCCGTATCAGTATTAGTCGTTTCGGTATCCTTCTTATCAGTGCTATCGACACTATCCGCTGCACTTGAAGTTGATTTTGGAACTGAACCGACCACTTTCGGTCTCGTCGGTGGCAGCGTCCAGTTCACAGGCTTACGTGTTGGTGAATAACGTTTAACTAGTTCTTCATACAACTTTTGGTGATCGAATTTCGGTGATTCAGGCGATTCGTTCGGCAAACTTTGATGCTTCGGTCTATCTGGAGACGGCGAGTTATTTTCTTTATTAGCCTCTTCATCAGTCGGCGATCCTAAGTCAACAACTACACGTCGAGTCGGCGTCGGTGTCGAGTACGGCTCGGCGAATGGGAATTTGTATATATTTAAATTTTCGATTTTATACTTCATTGCGGACACTGTATTAGTAGTTGGAAGGGAGGCGCGGACGCCGCTGCGTGTGAACGTCCCCTCTCCCGGTTCGTGTAAGTTGGACTTTAGGAAGTCCCGCCTCAGTTTGGACAGTCGCCTGTTTCTCTCGGCCATGCTGTATCTGTAGTCGACATCGTCGCTCTGGTTCAGTTCGGACGTGAAGTTGTCGGAGTACTTTCGCGCTCGGTACTCCCAATGTTTGTCTTCGCTCTTCGTTTCGCGCATGCTGGAGTAGCCGGGAGTGTTGCGCTTGAAGTTGGACGTGGTTATCCCGTGGTTGGTCGTGATTATAGGCTCTACTTGCCTGTAGCTGGGCGTAACGGCGGTCGGCGAGGGCAAAGGCACGAACACAGTATCGTGCTTGTCGAAAACCTCGCGCCGCTGACTGAACTGGTCGCCGCCGATCATCTCCCGCGACTTCACGCTCGTTGTAGGCGATTTGGCCGCCATTTCCGTTCGATAACAAACCACAACACTTTTGTTATTGATACTATTTTCCTGCAAACACTGTGTTTCTATTTTTACACGGCACACATTATGACTTCACCGGTAACATCGCGCCTATAAAAGAGTACACGTATACACGTTAAATTGGACAATAAAGGTGGTCCGGTCGTCCGTATAAGGCGGGCCGTTTGCGATATATAAATGATGAGTGATCAATAGAGCGGTTCCGATAAGATAGGAGTGCCATGTAGCGCTTTACCACCGCTTCACGTATTTCTTTATCTTTTAGCAGTCGAAACAGTTGTGTCAATAGACGCGAACGAACACAATCAAAATAATTAATAGAGCCGCGAGTGAAAGCAACCGGCGTCGGCGGCGGCCGATTGCCGACGCTCATTTGCTCATTATATAATGAATGTTAAAACCGAATGCTATGCCGATGCGTTAGAATACACTCATTCTTACAGACTTAGTCGACGCGGCGCTTAACACTGAATTATGTTTATTTCACAACGCGCTCCATTATGTTTACCCATCTACATACAAAGATATACTTAGCAGTAGTTATTTGTGCAGTTATTAAGCAATAAATTATATAGAACCGTGGAGATAAGCTGAAATGCAAACTATCATAGAGCACGTTGCTTTTATCATTAGTTTATTTCGACGTGTAAAATACAAAACTGCTAGTGCTAAGTAAACAGTAGGTAGGAGGCGGAATTAGATTATTTTCGTGTTTCGTGTAAAATTTTACTTGAAATAAATCTAGATGGTAATTGACAAGTCATTGTGGCTAATAAGATTCATTCTCGGAATTAAACACGCGTTTCTAACTGGTTTATCATAATTACCTACCTACTTACTTAATGCATCAACAAGATTTATAATTGCCTTTTTTACGAACTGCTATAACATTATTAATGAATAGGAACTAGTTACCTAGCTACATTATTATGTCTATGAATGTAATCGGTGCTAAGTACATATTAAGTTAATTTATCAAAATATCGTGGGTTTCCGTAAGGTTGCCTAATCAAAGCTCTAGAAGGTACCTATCGTTTAACTTTTAGAAGAGTCGAAAATCGTACTAAGGAGCCTAAGAATCGTACTTAGTACTGTCATGTGGGAGGATTAATCTATGAGTAGGTAGGTATGCGTATGTACCTATACTGCATTTTTGAAGCGAAACTTCTATAAAATCGTTGTGATTTGAAAATTAAACGAAAAAGTGACACCAAAGAGACAAACATATTATATTATATAGTTTAGGATTTAGTCTGCGAGAGAATGAGAGGGTTACTTTATACGCCTGCCGGTTAGCCCGATACCTACCATCTTAGACTGCATCACCATTCACCACTAAATAAATATCCAGGTGTATGATGTATCGTACGGCTATAACTTGTCTTGTATCTACCACAGATAAGGTACTTTATAGTATCTTACTTAAGAATAATTTAAAAAACAGTTGTAGGTAACGTACCTACGCATTATTTCTTCTTCTAAAAGTGAAAAATCACTCTGTAAGTGTCTCATGAGATCTCATGTCATGTGTGGTCAGTCGTGTAAGTTGACTGGCTTATTGCATAATCATACGCGATCGCTTTCAAACGAGACATACGACTTATTTCACTCAACTTGCAGCTAGGGCTACCTACTAGATGAAAAATTAAAAGTCCTGAGAAAATCTTAACTTTCATAGAAAAGTCCAGAGATTTTGTCACAAGTCGCTACGCGAATGGATGAGTCAGAGAATTTTAACTTACCGCGCTACGCTACACGCGGTAAGTTATAATGTTTTTTTTACATAATACACGCGGTAAGTTATAATTTTTTTTTTCATAATTTGTTATTAATGACATTGATTTCTGAAACTACTATCTAAATTGTTTAAGTTTATTGCACTTAACTTTTTAATAAAAAAATCTAAATAGTCTTCGCTAATAAATATTTTATTGAAATACTTAAAAATCCTGAGATTTCCAAAATCCAAGCGCTCAGAAATCTTATAATCTCAGGACAAATCCTGAGATATGGTAACCGTACTTGCAGCTCCGGATTGCTACGTAAATGCCACATAATGTAGAAAATGCCAAATGTATCGCGCGGTTTTCGAGGTCGACAGCATACTTACCTATTATAGCTACGAAATAGATTTATATTATTGTGTTACTGTGTTACTATAGCTTAGTGGGTACCTACTTAATGGGTAAGTACCTATAGGGTATACCTATTATAATAGGTACTGATAGATAGCCTGCCACATTTTTTTAATCCGAAGCCTTGATCTCTGAAAGGCCTGAACGAATTTTGCTATAACTTATAATATGAGCTGTTACTTAATTACCTAGTTTTAGTAGTAGCTGTCAATCAATCAATCAATATTCATTTATTCAAATTAGGTAAGTAGGTACCTACACTAGATTTATTGATATCCGAATACATAATAAAAGATGATGGTGATAATCAGCTTCGAGGGTTCCAAACGCGTCCGTCTGAGAAGAGCCCACAACAAACTCAGCCGGGGTCTTTTTTAATTATCACCATCTCACAAATCATCTTAAATTATGGAACTAGGTATCAGAGCCATTAGAGCAAATTATTGCCAAACTTCCTTGTCATTTAAGTAGGCAATTCTTTAGATTAGATAGGTATCGAAGGAAGTCATAGACATCATTTGGAAGCTAAAGCCAAACTAGCTTCCAAAAAACTCATGAACCTAAATCCACACGTAGGTACGAAGTCTCGGGCATCATCCAGTAAGTATATTTTAGGTATAATAGGTACATATCCTGTACTAATCAGACTCACACTCGATTTTTGGGGTACGCGACTTATTTAAAGCACTTAATTGCATAATAGTCCCTGCACTAAAACAAAACGTACAATGTTTCTACGTTCTACCGATTCGGTGAAACTATTCACGTGGGCTTTATTTATATACAGTGACAATATATATTTTTTTTCGTTATTTCACCCGGGACCCGGCGCTAATTTTATTTATAATATAGCTTCTATGAGTAAGTACGGACGTTTCTCTATTTGTAGCAATTCTCGGCCGGTCATTGACTTGCTTAGTTTCTTCCCTAGACGGTCTGTCGTAGGGCTGGCTGCTGCAATTATTGGCAGGTAAGTAAACGTAGGTAGCTAAGCGGTGATGTAGACCTCTGTACGGAGTCGCGGGTTCGACTCCCGGGTCCAACCTCCAACTTTTCGAAGTTATATGTGCGTTTTAAGAAATTATTTCAGAACCATTTTTTTTGTAAATCTTTAGCGTACCTGTCGTCTTTTTGTCATAATTATGAAACCCCTAAATTTTATAAAATTAGTTGAACGTGGGTAGATGGCCGGTGGTATGGTTTTACAACTATATTCTTTACAAAGGAAAATAACTGGATTTGTTCCCAATATAAGCCAGTACTTGGCAACCCTAAAAAATCTTCAAACGTCTCCAAAAAGATCAAATATTGGGTAACATTTGTACAGTGATATCATTCCATTTGCATACGATACGAGTTTAAGTTAAACTTCCTAATTCGGATTTTCGATATTTTGGAATCAGTTTTATGTAGGCGGATGACTTCAACAGCGAAGGACGTTGTAGTTTTTCTATAATTTACAAATACTTCATAAATAAATGCTATAAAATTACTTACATCAAAGCAGCATCAAAATATAGATATACTTAGGCGTTTATTAAAATTTCGTAATAGGTACCTAAATAGGTAAGTAATCACTACTCAATCTACTTATTTATTTTCACGGGATGTAAAGTAGCCTAATAACCAATCTAGAGTCTAAAATAATAACATTATGGTCTAGAGTCTAGACTATAATATTATTGTATCTATGGTTCCACAAGAGTCCCAACTGCCAAACTTCAATTCAGCCGTTTCGAAGATTAGCCCGGACCATAGAAAAAATCTTTATCTATTCCGTGGCCCGGACAAACAGGCATACAGGCAAAATAATTTAAAACGGATTTTGATAAGTGTATAATCAACTCACGCGCGAACTATACCTACCTACCTAACTTACACTAAACGACGCTACGACACTTTAAAATTCTAATCGAAATCACAGACAGAACCTTCATTTATGTTTATCGAAAGCATTTTATATATCAGCCTGTCTTACTGATTTAGATGGGTATCTACTGATATATATGTCACCGTAAGATTGCAAAAACCGTTAGATTGTAATCTAACTAGCGAAATTATAAACTGTCGACAGATTGTGAACCGATAAATGTTCTGAGTGTCAATTTTTGAAATATTCATTGTAGGTATTCACGTTTTCTTGTCTCGTTCTTGTAGGTAAGGTTAGGGTTCGACATAAATAATCAGGTGGGTACATAATTAGGTTTTATCGGGTTAACATACCTACCTAACAGATTACAATCTACCGGAAAATAATGTTATTGTAATCTGTCGACAGTTTACAATTTCGCTAGTTAGATTATAATCTAACGGTTTTTGCAATCTTACGGTGACATATTTAAAGGTAGGTAGGTTGCATCGCGGGGAAGGACATAATATTACCTATTATTAAGAGACTTTTTATCCCGCAGGAATTTACAAAAATGTTAAGTTTGTACCTATACTTTACACCGATGAGTAACTAAACTAAAGTGGTATAATTTAATAGAGCTGTACAGATTGATACCTAGGTCGTGAGTCCAGGTAGGTACAGCAGACAGCTAGAATCTAGATATTGAGGTTGTACTTATGTACATTTTACATCCTGCTGCTCTACATATTGTTATTTGTTAGCTTCAAATAGCGCGGTCGTTATTGCTATTCTCGGAACTGTTTTATTATCTTTCATGTGGAACATACTTAGTTATTTTAAAAATAGGTGCAGTACCTAGTTTGTAAATTGTAATCCTATTGATATAGGTACATAGGTTATAGCTTAGTACCTATCTAACTTCTTAATTCTTATCATGTACTTAGCGAAGCTGTTCTAGAACAGGTATGATCTATCATACTAATTGGTTGGTTCGTCCTTCAATCACGCCGAAAAGATCGACGTGATATTTGGCATGGGTATAGTTGAGGCTGGAGAGTGATAGGCTACTTTTTATCCCGCGAAAATTGAGGAGTTGCCGTGGGAATCAAATTAAACTTAGGTAAACCACGCGGGACGACGTTGCGGGCATCAGCTAGTATACATATACTTCGTACATTTATCTAGTAGATCTAAAATTACCGACTAGGTACCGAAATTAAAACAATGTAAGTAGGTACCTACCTATAGACTTTGTGATAAGGTGAACTTTGTAGGTAACTCTTGAATTCTTTATATCGGCAACTACTTAAAACATCGTTTTCCTTATTAAAATCCTTCCATAAGACAATCCTTTCCTTCCACCATTACTTTCAACATATTAGTCTTGGGAATGAGGACTGAACTCCTGTACGTAAATGGCCAAATGAAATTTGAAGGCGATCAAAATGGCGAGCGCTGTGCATAAATTAAATCTAGGTTTCAACTCTCAAGGTGTTCCAGTGTGACTAATGCAACCGCTTGATTAGTCAGGTAGCCGTGCGTGAAGCGCTGTAAGATCGAGAGACCGGATAAAAACTCTGTGACGTCATCATATCTAGAGATTCATCATGTAGCCAGCCCAGACACAGAATATCGGTAAAGAGGAATAACGCTTTAGTTAAGTAGATGGTATTCAGACTGGTAACTGCCTCGTTGGTTAGTGGTTAGCATGTTCGACTGCGGACTTTGGTCTCCAGACAATTCTGGGCCAATCCTGTCGAGAAATTAGACTCGCAGTACTTCGATGTTAAGGTAAAAAAGCTAAACCTAGGTCTCACAAGGTTTTCAAGTGTGACTAGGAGCATTCGATTGATTGGGTGAGCACTGAGCAGTCGTGCGTGAACAGCGCTGTCAGATGGAGTGACTATAAGAACTATGACGTCATCTCATCTCATCCAGTTAATACTTTGCTCAATAAATAATTAAGTAGGTAGGTACCTATTAACACCTGTAGATAACGTTACAATAACACTTAAAGCTAGATAGCCTAATCTAATAAGGTACTACTTATACAAATCCTCCCCACGTAGAATGATAGCAATAATACTGTCTGTATTTCCGCATTGGATGTCCAATGCGGATGGCCGGCATGTGCCGGCTGATCCTTTGAAAAATAAGCCAGCTCCACTGTCGCCAGACGAGAAAAGTAACTGCGGAGAAACCCGAAAGGAACTTTTGCCACTGCAAACGGAACAACATTCAATCCAACATTGAAATCTTCGATCAACAGCAATATAATTGAGCTTTAGGTACAATAGTGCATTGTCAATGTCGAGTCAACATCACCTGAGGATGTGGTGTCGGAATGAAACGTACGTTGAGTAATTTGGAAGATTTGTGTATTACTGGGTGTTGCGGTGCGAATGGCTGGCTTATTGGGCGGTGTATAATTACTTACCTAGGTATATCGCAATCTAACGTGCAAGTGACACGTTGTACCACATAGATTTGTCTTTTTTGGTGGATTAGTTTCTTGTTCCTTGATAATCTTCGATCAATTTTGTAGCCGCGCAAGAGTCGAACCACGGAATAGATAAAGGGAGTCGAACAGTAGAGATTATAATAGGTATAACCTCTGAGGCAATTATCGCAGCGTGATCGCAGTCAAGGGCTAGCTTGTAGTGGATAAAAAAAAACCTTGTGTATTCTTCTAAAAATTCACACCTAACCTACGCAGTTAGCAACTCTACTCTTTCTAGTTAGGTATATAAGTGGTACTAGGTACTTAGATTGATTTCGAAGCTTGAAGCTCTCCACAAGTTTCGTCTTTACCTTCGGAAAAATGTCTCTAATGATCGGGAATACTCACCTACCCAAATGGCTCGACTGTATCTGATAACTTGTGGTTAAACCCATTTTAAAACACGACATTCGAGCAGCTAAGTAGGTACCTACTAGGTAGTTAATTAAGTACTAGGTATACTTAGGTCTAGGTGTTCCGTGCAGAAATCTAACGAATGCCCAGTGGGTGAAGACCGAAGTCGCAGTAGGCTACACATGCAGATATCACAGTAGGTAATTTGGTTACTCCATAAAAATGCAAATTCTACCTTACTTATTTGGCATTCTCACCTTGACTTTTCCGAGTTTTTGAACACCGATGCCAATTGCCAACCGATATGAGCAAGTCTATTTCGTCATCCGTTGATATTAATTCATCTAAGTATTTCCTTTTGTTGTGTCGATGGATTACGAATTAGACTTGGACCAGCTGTTCTACACCAAAAACTTGCCACTCCTCAGTCCTCTTGAAAGTCATGTGAATGTCCAGCAGGGCGACCGCGTATCTTTTGCATCTATCATTGATACATCGCAATCACCTCTGATTGGTTAACAATCTTCCACTATTGGACGAAATCCATTGACGCAGCAAGAATACCATAAATTCAGCCAATCAGAGGTGATTGCGATGTATCAATTGATAGATGCAAAAGATACGCGGTCGCCCTGCTGAATGACTGCGAATTGCGATCTCATCAGTAAGACCGTAATAATTACATTATCATATCCAGGTATTATTAATATGATCATATTTCTATAAAATAACCATATTATACATAATATATTTTCATATATAAGTACCTAGGTACTTAAATATGATAATATTAATTCCTTAGTTTTTTAGTTGTTTTTTTTTTCCTTTTTGTCTTGGTCCTGGGAATTGAACACGGGGACCTTGTTTTGAGGCCACAATCATAATTATCAACTCTCATCAGTTGCCAGAGGGAGTTCGTAAAAAACCTATACATAAAAGTAAAACCTTTACATACAAGATAGAATTACCGTACTACTTAAAACTTATCATAAATTATTATCTAAGACTGAATGTGCATGTATCTACAATCGTCCATTTACGGCATTCGGCTTTATCATTCCAATGAAATCAGCCAGCTATTATGATAAGGACATGCGTACTTGAAGATAATTATTAAATTCTAGATAAGAATCCGCCGTACGGTTATGCAATTAGGGCGTCGATCATTTTCTGTTAGGTTATTCTTAAACACTGGATTTAATCCATTCTTCCATACCTATTTATATTATAATAATGCGAAAGTGTGTCTGTCTGTCTGCTACGCTTTCACGGCCCACCTATTCGACCGATTTTGATGAAATTCGGTACAGGGAAAGGTTATATCCCGGGGAAGGACACCTAGGCTACTATCCCGGAAAATTAAAGAGTTCCCGCGGGAATTAAAAACCTTAATCCACGCGGACGAAGTCGCGGGCACCATCTAGTATTTTATACGTAGGTACATATGTACCTACTAGATTCTTTAAAAATCCTATTTACCTATTTAGATAGGTACACGTAGGTATCACATACCGGCCACAGCTGATAAAGTTGCGGGTGAATATGCGTTTTTTATCAACGACTGGTTTGGTAAACTGGTACCTAAGTACTTAGTCTTAGGTCTTGGGATTCAAGTCACTTAAGCAAAATCCGGGTCAAAAGTTGTGCCCTGTCATCCTTTCAACCCACAGTTTCAACCTATTGCTGGTTCATTACTAGCCTCCTCTCGAAGTGAGAATAGTTTGGCCATTGTCTACCACGTTAGGCAAGTGCGGATTAGCAGACTTCACACACCTTCGAGAACATAATTTTGATTTTTGAAGTACTCTCGGCCAAGTAGGTTTCCCCAAATATTTAAACTTTATACTTTTTTATACTTACAAATAACTTGTCCCTTTTTGCCTGTGAACCCCACACTAGGAGACATGTATCATGTGACATGTCATATTTAATGCACATACATATTTTAAGTCGGAAGAGTTAAGTGCATGCCCCGAAGATCGAACCCTTTACCACTCAAATGACTACATGTACCTAACCATTGTGCCCAGTGCGACTCTTCAAATACCCGGACGTCCTGGAACATATGGAACGCTCGGAAACCCTAGATCAGTCATCAATTCATTTAGTTCGAGGTAGCTAAGGAAATAGGAATTACGTAATTGGGTCTTCCTTGTTCGTAACTCTTTTAGTTCAAGCCTAAGGAAATAGGAATTACGTAATTGGGTCTTCGTAGATCGTGTAGTTATTAGCTGCCTGGAGTCGAGGAAGTCGGCTTACCATCAGAAGATTAAGTAGGAACACACGTACAGGTGCCAACTTTCAGCAAGGCATAATTTTCACGTCCCTAGCGCAGTGGTGAGCGCTGTTGTCTTAAAGTAGAAGGTCTCAATTTCGATCCCCGGCAGTGCCAATATGGGAATTTATAATTTCAGATTTTTCTCTGGTCCCGAATGGGAAGAAAATCTCCCACCAGGCTTTCTGCTACGATGCCGCGTAGAAACCGAATAGGGGTATGGAGTTTATATATCTACATAACTTCCATACCAGTAAGATCAATTATTTGAATTATATCCTGTACTTGAACAACAAATACTAAAATTAAATAAATATTATAAGGAAACGATATTATTTAATTTTTAATGAGCATCAGTATTTTTAACAGAACTTCACAATGATGTCAATAGATGGCGCCGCGAGGTCTCAGTTCGGGGCGAACCACTAGTCTACAGAGACTAACATGGTTACTTGTTTCGTTACAAAAAATAACCTTTTTGACGACCTCCGTGGCGCAGTGAGTAGCGCTGTTGTCTTAATAATAAAAAAATAAATAATTAATTAATTAATTAACGTGCGGAGGTCCCGGGTTTGATCCCCGGCAGGCTCAATTTAGGAATTTATAATTTCTGAATTTTCCCTGGTCTGGCCTGGTGGGAGGCTTCGGCCGTGGCTAGTTACTACCCTTCTGGCAAAGACGTGCCGCCTAGCGATTTAGCGTTCCGGTACGATGCCGTATAGAAACCGAATAGGGGTAATTTAACTGTGCCCCTAACAGGTTAGCCCGCTACCATCTTAGACTGCATCATTACCACCAGGAGAGATCACAGTCAAGGGCTAACTTGTAATGGAAATAAAAAAGATCACCCACCCAAAATAACTACTCTTTCGGTACAAGCAGAACAAAGTCTCTCATTCATTCAAAAATCAAAACACGCTCAAACTGTACCACGAAGTAGAATTATTTATCTCGTAGTCTCGTAAAGACGTCTTGGTCTAAAAATAGGTCGCAGTGATAACTCAAGCTCCGATTCTGAAATAAGATTTCCTGCAATATACTTTTCATATATCAAAGGAGATAGAAGTTCGAAAGCGGTCATAAAAATAATGGAAAGTTCTTTGAAAGTTTCAGTAAATGCGTACGTTCGATACATAGTAACCTACATATTTATGGTTTCAGAAGAACCAACTGATTTCAATGAAATAATTTTAGTAATGTACTTATTAACTACTTACCTCAGAGATTATTTAAGATTTCTATTACCTATTAAAATCACTGAACAAAAGTAGTAGTAAGCAGATTCCCAATTGTGATTCCGTAGACAATAGGGTGGGAAAGTCTACTTTATAGATTTAATAGCGATGAAAACGTATTATAATATCGTTTTTTTTTCACATATAAGGTGTAGAAATATCGCTACTGTGACAAATATGGTGTGACCACTAGTCCCCAATCTACCAGTTTTAACCAACTAAATGCTTAGTGTGATTCAAATACTCACATGTAATTATTCCGGTCTGTTCCCTCAGGGGGACAGATGAAATAAAAAGCCCCATTACCGACGAGGGGACAGATCTAATGTATTATTAAATATTAATACTGTGGGTTGTACTCATGTAAACTTAGCAAGAGACCCATGTTTTTGGCTTGACCGATAAAATTGCAGGCCAATTCGACAGTAGGTATATAAATATACAGGCTGTTAAAGGACGTCAGGTACTATGCAAATTCTTCATCCTACAAACTTGTGCACAAATTGAAAGTTCGGCAATTAATATCTTAATAAAATACACCTTGCTAATAAAAACATGTTTATTTTATAATAAATAATACAAAATTTCAAATAAATTATCACATTTAAAGCTTACACATTAAAGATTGTATTCCTTATATCATTGTACAACACTGATAAATAATTTAAAGTGTATTTATTACAAATACAGACCAAGAGTAATAAATGATTACAATTTAAATAGCATGGAATAACTATAGTCCCATTGGACTACCACCCACCAACCCACCAACTTATCTGGCCCGGTGGCCAAAATTTTATGCCTTTTTATATTATTTTTCATATTCACCGGATCAGGTAAGTTTGTGGGACTATAATATGAGCTTTTACATCGATGTAAGATATTATTCTCTGCCCAACTATTTATTTTACTTTTGTCCATCATAAACTAGTGGTTCGCCCCGAACTGAGACCTCGCGGTATCCATAGTTTATTAATTATTGTAAGCACAAACGAATACGAACAGAGCGCCATCTATTGACATCATTGTGAAGTTCTGTTAAAAATACTGAAGCTCATTAAAAATTAAAAATTTCTTTTAATCTTATAATATTTACCTAATTTTAGTATTTGTTGTTCATGTACAGGATATAATTCAAATAATTGATCAAGTTTCAGGCTCAGCCTTTAAAAAAAATGAGAGTTCTGAGGTCAATTTTGGACGTTAAAAAATCTCCACTTTGAAAGCCCCCCATTTCGTCAATGTTAGGGGAAAAATTAAAAAAAAAATTTTTGGACTCTTTTCCTAATTATCTTTAAAATGATATACCGCAACCCTATGTAACGCAATAAAAAATATTTTACTTCGCATTCGCTTCTATGAGAGCCTCCCTGAAAGAAAGATTTTTATAAATTTTTAAGCCATATTCGGCGGGAGGCCATCGGTTTACATATTATATTTAAATTTGAAGTAATTACGTTCAGTAATTCAGAAGTTATAAGGCTCTGACAGACAGACGGACGAACGGACAAGTGCAAATTCACTCAAGTAGACTCAGAGACCTTCTCTTCGCTCGATCAATAATTTGAAAAACGTCATTTAAGTTTTGAATAATGTTTCTAAAAGTAACTATTTTCATACCACAATGACTTATAACTAAAAATAATAATAGTTTAAAAAAACAAAAAAACACGCTGTTGACGCAGACACTCCGGGTCTCAGGAAAAAAATAAATCGCTAATCCTGATTATCCTAGTAAGGATACCGGGTCAAACTGTTTAAAATATTGAATTGTCATCGGTCCTTAATAAGTATGACAAATTTCGAGTTAATCCGACGTTTTGAAGGGGGTCAAAATCATGTTCAAAGATTCCGTTACATACTAACATACATACGTCTGAAGCTATTAAAAAGCGTGTAATAAATACATCCAAACTAACAAATTAACCAACTTAGTACAAAGTATGTATGTATGTATGTATATCCATAGAATAGTATTCATTAGAAATATTCAATTTCGATCGCAAAGTGAAACTACCACTGGTTGGAAATGCTTGTCTTACCAAGAAGGCATGATGACTGATTTTGAAAAATGGTCAGATTATGTTCGGAAGTATCTACTATTTCGAAAAAATATCTTATTTCAGCAGAAAAATAAGGTTTGGTAGATAATATTGGCATTTGAAATTTAAATTTTAAAATTCACGCCAAAACGCTCCCGGTGTCATGGCGTCGTTTGTGACGTCACTATTATTTTTACCAATGTAATCTGTGCAGTGTGCAGTAAGCAATGGTCAAAGCTCGAAAAAAAACCATTGTGACGTCATTCGCTTCTTGGTGTTTTAACCAATATGGCGGATTGCTGTATTTTGTAATTTTATTTTACCAAATTAAATAGCAATCTCACTTGAGATAGAAAAATAAATACGTTTTTTATAATCCATGAATCCTATTTCATTAGATAAATTCATAATTTAATTGATTCTTGGTTACTGTCATCATGCCTATTGTATCTAATACAAGGTAGACTTGCGCTTGACGCCAATCATGCCTAATGGCAAGCAATGCTGAGGTCTAGCTTGGAATGCACTTATCTAGAAGATGCTATTTCACTCTTGCCTTGAAGGTATTAAAGTTGTATTAGAAAAGTGGAACATAAACTTTTCGTGTGAGATGTATTACCACTTGGACGCCCACGATTTCTCGCTGTTTTGGAGGCCTATTAAGGTAAAAGGTTAACTACAATGTAAAGGTCGCAATCACCTAGTAAACACTGTTTCGCTTATGGCCAAAATCCATTTTCGCATTCGAGGAGGACGTCAACGTTTTCGATTTCTCGCTATTCTGGGGCCTTATTACAGTAAAAAGATTGCCACAATGTAATTATCGCAATCACCTCTGATTGGCACAATCTGATTGGATTTCCTACTGGCCAAAATACATCGTCACAGTCGCCATACCAAAATTTCAGCCAATTCAACAATTGAAATTGTTACATTGATTGTTGTTACAGCTTTTTTGGAATAGGGCCACTGAAGTAGAACACTGGAGGAGAAATTCTCTAAGACTTAGACATTATTTCCTTCATAGCTAACTCAATCTTCAACTGAATACACGCCACCCGTTCTTGAAAGATCTGATTCACCAAATTCAGTCTCTTCTGTTCTAGCATAGCGTTTTCCTTCAACAACTTCTGTTTCAACTCTTGTTCTTCTGGCGTAAAGTTCTCTTTGTTTTCCTTACATTGTATATTACCTTCTTGTTTATTTTTCAACGCCACATGACTTCTAAGTTTGACTATTTCGAATTGTTCCGAATTTATTTTCGCTTGGAGTAAAGATTTCAATTGCAAATATTCAGCGTTCTCCAATTGCAACCTTAAAACTTTGAGCTCCTTTTCAGTGAATTTTGGTTTTTCTACCTTTTCAGCATTGTCTGTTTCGTCTTTAGTTTCTGCTAGTTTAAAGTCGAAATTGTCTTCGAATTCTACGGGGAATGTTATATCTGTGTTTGGTGATTCTTTCGACTCTAGGAATGGTTCATTCACAGCTACAGGTATTTCAGTTTCAATAACTGCACTTGTATTACTTAAAACATTAGCATTACCGATGATACTCGCATTATTTATAGTATTAGTGTTATTTATTATATTAGTATTATTAGTTGCCACTTCAATGGGTTTTGGTGGTACGTCAATCGGTTGTGAGTTCCGTCTTTGTAATTCGTCGTCTTGTTTTTCGTCAGTTGTTTGTGATGGTGGTTGGTTTGTTGTGGGCACTGCGTTCGGTTCAACTGATTTTTGAACCGATCTGAGTTTCCTCTGTAAAACAAACGAAGAATTATTACTTTACTACAGCTGCGGCACGATAATATGATGGCCCTTATGACAGCTCACTATAGTGATGGGCACATTTCATGTTGTTATCGAATCGAGTCGATTACAATATTATATTTTACTTTTAAAAGTTCAAGAATTATTTCCGTATAGCATACGGTTATGTGTATACTTTACATATTAATACCAATAACATAAAACCTACTTTAAAAAAATACTACTTACTAAGTTAAACTACTTTAGAAACGCAAAAGTGTGTTTATTTTGTGCCGTCACTCACGCCGCAACAGAGCAACGGATTGACGTGATTTATTAGGTTACACCTAACTGCATGCAGGGCAGTGATAATTATAAAGAATCTTTTTTGAAATCTGATAAAATTTTACAGACTGATAAGAATTTCTGTATGTAAATAAAACATCATCTTAGTATACCTTCAGTTGTGTGACGATGCGTTGCGCCTCCCACAGTTGCTGGTCCCTGGCTGCGGTGATGAAGCCGGCGTGCATCTCCGCGTGTATCTGACTCAACAGCGACTCTTGTTTGCGTAACTCTTCGCTGATTTCGTTCGCCGTTTCGGGGAAATCGTTGGGAATCGATAGAAGGGGAGGGACATACCTGTAAATAGTAATATTAACTTTGTAGGACGCATCTTTGTTGATTGAAATATCTATAGTTGACATCACACTTACTTTGTTAAACGGACTTCAGGGAACAGTTTGTCGGCTTTGGTGATGAAGTATGTGAGAAGGTTAAGAGACATGTTGAGAGCTGGGCCCATTGCTGTCGCTATAGTTTGAATGTTCGCATGGTTCACCTGAAACAAAAAAATAATATCAAAACCATCAACCAGCATTGGTTTATAATGATCGAAAATAAAATGTCCTGGTTTTTGTTACTCATAGATTTCACACCATGTATTAGAACTAACCAGCGTTTGCTAACTTATTATAGCGGTCCTTTTAATGTTGTTATAAAAGATTTTAACGACCTCCCTGGCACAGTGGTGATCGCTCTCGTCTTATAAGCCTGAGCTCCGTCAATCCCCATTTCTGAATTTTCTCTGGTCTCAAAATATTTCAGTAATACCTGCTACGTTTTTACCTTAAATCCATACATAATATCATAAATACGAATCTGTCTGTCTGTCTGCTACAATTTCAACCGATTTTGAAGAAATTTGGTATAGAGGTAGGTTCCATCCCAGGGAAGGACGTATGCTACTTTTATCCCGGAAAATTAAAGAGTTCCCGCGAGAATCAAAAACCTCAATCCACGCCGACGAAGTTACGGGCTTCATCTATCTGATATGAAACATCTAAATATCAAGATGAGGAACCGATAAACGGCACAGAATGCTCAGTTAGGTTAACTCTAGTTTAAACACAGTTCACCTTGCATTGCGTGGTTTAGAAACACTCTTATCATATTCCAAAGTTATCAAACCAATGGGGCTGATTCTGTATAACACAATCTCTAAACTAAACTAAAATGGCAGCTTTAAATCTAGTTTTGTCCCTTTCCGTACGAAGTATTATGAAACGGTTAGCAATATTTGTAATGCTCTAATTTTAGTTTAGTTTAGAGATTGTGCACTACAGAATCAGCCCCAATATTGCTAACGAAGAGATAAACCGCTGACAAAAGTACCTCAGCAACCGGGCATTAAAAAAGTTCGCACCCGAAAAGTCCTCAAGAGGCCGGCGAATGCCACTCGCAACTTCTATTCAACCCGCAAATATAAATTTGCCGGAATATTGCTATCTCTATTTAGCTGATGACACATGATCGCGTGCAAGCGCGATAGCAATATGAGCGTCCAGAATAAAGTCTTGTTCCGTAAATACCAAAAATGAGGAACGAAAACTTGTTGTGTTTTTAACTTCGTGTTTGTTATTCTGTAACTTGACAATATAGGCTATGTTCCTGATCAATTAGTATGTAAGATATCGTCGGTTTTAATATGAAACAAATAATGAGAAAAATCTCATTTAGGTATGTCGTAAAAATATGCAAAACGCAATGTGCTTACATTTCATTTTGGGCAAGTATTTTGAAAGCATTATTATCCAGCGGCCTAGATAAACACAAGTTCAGTCTAAATAATTGCATAATATGGTGGAATTATTTTCGAATTACATATTATATTGGTATTACGTTTGTATGGGCAATTCACCCTCCGCCGCCTTCTTAAGATTTGCTTAAGAGAGTTAAGGTACCTGTTCGTTAGCCACGACGCTCTCGAAGTGCCTCACGAGCCAGCCCAACAGGCTGTGGTTGCACGCGGGCAGTCTGCTGATGAGCGCTACCATGGTAGCTTACCTCCGCGGCTCCGCTATCGCGTCAAAAGGGAGGGGGGAGGGGGGAGTTTGGCCTAAGAAAAGTTAAGGTACCTGTTCGTTAGCCACGACGCTCTCGAAGTGCCTCACGAGCCAGCCCAACAGGCTGTGGTTGCACGCGGGCAGTCTGCTGATGAGCGCTACCATGGTAGCTTACCTCCGCGGCTCCGCTATCGCGTCAAAAGGGAGGGGGGAGGGGGGAGTTGGGCCTAAGAAAAGTTAAGGTACCTGTTCGTTAGCCACGACGCTTTCGAAGTGCCTCACAAGCCAGCCCAGCAGGCTGTGGTTACACGCGGGCAGTCTGCTGATGAGCGCTACCATGGTAGCTTCCCTCTGCGGCTCCGCTATCGCCGTCGCCTGCTCAAACTGCCCGTGCAGTTCTTGCGTCAGGATCGAGTCTGGTAGTTCACTGAAATAATTTAATTGAACAATTAGTATCAAAAACCACATTTAAAATAATAGCCAACCCCCCCATCGGAGTAGCATGGTGGGTCTAAGCTCTAATAGGCATGATGACAGTAACCAAGAATCAATGAAATTATGAATTTATCTAATGAAATAGGATTCATGGATTATAAAAAACGTATTTATTTTTCTATTTCGAATGGGATTGCTATTTTTGATAAAATAAAACTATAAACAATAAATATAAACAATAAATGACGTCACAATTATTTGTTTTCGAGCTTTGACAATCACACTATTGTTTACTACACACTGCACAGAGTACATTGGTAGAAAAAATAGTGACGTCACAAGCGACGCCATGACACCAGCGAACGTTTTGGCGTGAATTTTAAAATTTAAATTTCAAATGTCAATTTCATCTACCAAACATTATTATTCTGCTGAAATAAGATATTTTTTCGAAATAGTAGATACTTCCGAACATAATCTGACCCTTTTTCAAAATCAGTCATCATGCCTATTCTCTCTCTCCTATGAGAGTGGAGGCTGAGACGTTAATGAGCTGTAGTATTGGTACAGTACCTGGGAATAAAGAAAGAAGCCTTTACAACAATTTGAGGGTAGAAATAATAAAAACGGCTTTTAATATAACGGTTTTCTTCTGACAATCCTCGATTTTAGGTAATTCACTCTGACTTACTTCAATCCATTGCCGGCTCACTACTAAGCAAGAGTATGCATGGATATAATTAAAGACCTGGAGGGTGACATACAATACTTTTTATCCCGGAAAATTATTTATTTCTTTACATCAATTAAAATTAAATCAATTAAAAACAAAAACTTTATCCACACAGACAAATTCGCAGGCATCTGCTTATCACACACTACTATTATAAAAGCTTTGTTTGTGTGTGTGTATGTTTGTTACTCTTTCACGCAAATCTACAAGCTACGTGCTAAAAGTCTAGCAGCTATAGTTACCTGATAAAAGACTTGAGCATAGCACAAGCGACTGACACGTCCCAGTGGTAGGGAAAGGTGGGGCCTCGATCCGTGAACAGTTTGCGGAGTTGCTGAAGTTTGATCTTGTCGGGCTCCGTGCGGTATATATGGCTGGATTTTAGTCCGTATGCCTGAAATGAAAAAAAAGGTGAGGAAAATTGACCTGTAATATTACTGTCAAACTACGGTAACTGGGAAAAATGAGAGAAGCCTTTACAATTTTTGAGGCTTTTTGAAAAAAAAACGGGTTTTATAGAAGCGGTGAGTCGATATCTGCGTGATTTGAGATTTTTTGGTTCCCGCGAGAACTCTTTAATTTTCCGGGATAAAAAGTAGCCTATGTGTTATTCCAGTCTATAACCTATATCTGTGCCAAATATCATCTAGATCCGTTCAGCCGTTCTGGCGCGATTGAGTAACATACATCCATCCATCCAAACTTTCGCATTTATAATATTATAATATAGTATTATAGGTTTAGATGTACTTTTGAGTGTTTTTTTGCAGTTAAAAGTGCTTTTTACTATAGTTGTTCAAAACTGTTATAAATTCATAGCACGCTATGGACTATAAACTATAAATTTTTAGCACGCTTTTAAATACGCTATGTTATAACGCACTTGATAAAAGAAAGCGTGATGGGCGACCGGCTGGCGCGATATGTCCTGCAGCACGCTTAATTTCGTAGCGCGCTAAATTTCGTAACACACATAGATGACGTTCACTCACAAGTTTGCAACAGCGCGTCACGCAAGACTAACCATCGGCCAGCGACAGCGCGCTACCGGCAAGTGGGCGCCGCTACAAGTGCTACGAGGCGCCGCGCGCGATCTCGTGATATGCATAACGCCGTAGCTTCATGACGGCACCTTATATAACACGTCATCCGCGTTATGGAACAATAGCGCGCTATGATATTGCACTACGTGTTATATTAACCAACTCTACTTTTGACCGGATAAGAGAGTAGTAATAAACATTATCGAAATGAACTGACTTGTAAGTAGTCGATGCTGTCTCGCACTACCAGAGGAAGGCCGGTGTCGTCGTGGCATCGCGAGCGCTCCACAGACTGCTGCAGTGGTACTCCGAATATTGGTAATGCAACTATAACAAAAAAAAATTGTGTGTTTTAGCTCCGACGCACGACTGGAGTTTACTCTTTACGAACGATTATAAAATATATAGATTAGTAAATGAGGGTAAATTACCGCATTTTTTCTATTACTGAAAGCATGCTTGATATATTTGTTTATATTAATTATATAATTTATATTCATCAAAATACATTACATAGTCATGGAAACATAATAGCTATTTATCTACTCCAGCATCGAAAAGTTCCAATTTCGAATTTGACAACTATATCGAATTGAACCCTCTTTCGTGTTTGCTTCTCATAACGATACAGTTATTAATTTACAAAGTAAAAAATTATAAAGACGTCCTTGTCGTAGATAAAATCTTGTATGCAACTGTACGTAATTAGTCATTTTAATTCTCGTACTATCCTTTTTGATACTCGGCAAGCCTCGTATCAAAAACCAGCACTCGAATTAAAATGACCCTCATTACGATACAGTTGCATAATAGCTATTTATGCAACTGTATCGTAATGAGGGTCATTTTAATTCGAGTGCTGTTTTTATGTTGCAAAAGTAATCCGTTTACCGCGTAATTTTTCAAATTTTTTTTAAATATTGGCAGTAAGAGTGGCAGTACCAACCATAGAGTGGGTTGGGTACATAGAGTATAGAGTAGGTGGAGATGAAATCCATACTAATATTATAAATGTGAAAGTGTTTCTGTCTGTCTGTCTGTCTGTCTGTCTGTCTGTCTGTCTGCTACGCTTTCCTGGCCCATCTTTTCAACCGATTTTAGTGAAATTTGGTACAGGGGTAGATGGTATCCCGGGGAAGGACATAGGCTACTTTTTATCCCGGAAAATTAAGAGTTCCCGTGGGAATCAAAAATCTTAATCCACGCGGACGGAGTCGCGGGAATCATCTAGTATATAATATGTACATATTCAATGACGGGTGCCACCATCCGGCATGATGTAGGTATGGCTCCTCTACAGTACCTACACTAGTACATACTAAGAACTCTGTGGTTGGGAAAGTGCCAGAACCCAGAGCCGCTAAGCTATAGGTATCCTATTTATGAAGATAACCATATCGATACAGCTACGACTCATAGCTCCCATACAACGAACTGTATCGTTATGAGAAGCAAACACGAAAGAGGGTTCAATTCGATATAGTTGTCAAATTCGAAATTGGAACTTTTCGATGCTGGAGTAGATAAAGTCAATAACGTAACAGAGGAAATTTGATATTAACCTCCATACATTTTCATATCCCGGGCGTATATATGCAAATCGATTCTAAAGGAGGTAAAACTCCAAAAAAGGCTTGCAATATTTCACAAGACATCGTTTACCTTAGAGAGGGACACTGGTAAGTATATTATTATAAAACCAATAGATCTAGTTTTTCAGTTTGCGGTTAGGCGAAACTAGTTAAACGTTTTGTACCGTTTTAAAATAATCGTTTGGTTGAAAAATATCTAATAGAAGAACTGCACTCTCTTTGATATGATCTAATATACTTAAGTGAAGTAATATCAGTTCATGTTTTTACCATAAAATAAAGACATGTCAACACGACAGGGAATTGAAAATCATGAAGCTGAGTCAGTGACATTTGTAAAACTCCTGGGAGTTAGCTGACATTCACATTATCTGCGATCGTATTACTTAATGGATTTTTCCTGCGGCACGGGGACTGAGTTATTTTAAAGGCTTTAAGGTCTAGCCTAGCGACACTATAGAGCAGTGGCGTGCATGTCATAGATGCACAAAAGCACTGCTTACACTAAAAAAGGTAGATGAGCGTGTATTTTTCATTATGATCTGCCGGAATATAAGTAATTAAGGAATTTTTGTAATGAAGGATTATTTTCTTTAATTATGGTACAGAAAGCACCATTATGAAAATATGGTAACTTTATTTCCTACTACCATATCTTAAGTCTAAACTATGGTCTGAGAACTACTTGAAAAGAGATTATATTTAACTAGACGATGCTCGCGACTTTGTCCGCGTGAATTCGGTTTTTTTGTTCACGCGGGACTGTTTTATCACTTTCCGTGATAAAAAGTATATTAGTTGGTAAATCAATGCATATTTCATCAAAATTGGTTGAAAAGATGGGTCGTTAAAGCGTAGCAGACAGGCAGACACACTTTCGCATTTATAATATTAGTAACTATATTTTTTTTCTTTTTCAATGCAACACGGCAATCTGCTACGCTCTGTTGTGAAAAGAATTTTCTGGGTCATAATATTATATTCAGTATGGATTAAAATTATTTTGCTGGATATATCTTAGACGACCTCCGTGGCGCAGTGTGTAGCGCTGTTGTCTTAACATGCGGAGGTTCCGGGTTCGATCCCCGGCAGGGTCAATTTGGGAATTTATAATTCCTGAATTCTCCCTGGTCTGGCCTGGTGGGAGGCTTCGGCTAGTTACCACCCTACCGGCAAAGACGTGCCGCCAAGCGATTTAGCGTTCCGGTACGATGCCGTGTAGAAACCGAAAAGGGGTATGGGTTTAATATAACTGCCATGCCCCTAACAGGTTAGCCCGCTACTATCTTAGACTGCATCATCACTTACCATCAGGTGAGATCGCAGTCAAGGGCTAACTTGTAGTTGATAAAAAAAAAATGTAAATAATAGTTATTAAATAGGTAATCAATGTTTTAATATGCGCCTATTTATATTTAATTAAGAACTATTAAATACGAGTACGTAATGAATACATCGCAAATCGCAATCCATCCCGCTATCTCAGTTTACAATAATTTAACGATCCATCAAACGGATAATACCTTTAGGTAGTTGATGTTACACCATTAAAGATAACAGTAAAATTATTGTCCTATTAACTATTCAGGGCAATTTATGGGCGGTAAACAGCATTTTACTTACCTACTACTCAACTTTTACGCGTCAAATTTCCATAAAAAATTGCATCTTATAAATACAATACGTAAGTTTTTTTTGTGAAATGATATCACTTATTCAATAATCATGTTGCACGAATAATTTTTAACCGCCAATTTCGCCATAATGGTTTGTACATTTCACAACAGGAGTATACAAGTCCAAATACCAAAACATATTAAAAAGTAGCCAAAACATTGTTTTGTTTTTTAAATTCCAATACAAGTTAGCCCTTTATACAAAAAAAATATTTAAAAAAAAGCCCACATAAATTGTAAGTAACCTTTACATTTGAATCCCTATCTATGTTTAGCGATATACAATTCGTTTATCTGTATCTGATATCACATTATGAGAAAATTCTTACCGCCAATTTCGAATCCGTACAAAAATGGATTAGTGCAGTTCACATTCATGACTGCAACTGTCTGAGGTGTGAGGTGACTGACTGGAGTTGAAGACTCCAAGATTCCGATGCGCGTCGAAAGGTTGTGTCACACCTTATCAGTGTTTCACATTACCTTGAGCCAGTGTTTTGTTTTGTCATTAGCGCAGATAATATTTTTGCATGCTATCATTCGCGTCATTTCGTTCGGTCGGCATACGTTTTTCATGGGCACATTTTATTTTTTTAAATACATAGTAAAATGTTATACAGTAGTCGGTCTGCCACTTTGTTTACGTTACGCGATGTATATGATATGCTATTTTGAGTCATAAGGATAACTGGATGTCCTTAAAAGTTGCATGTATCGCTTTATAACTGCGCAATTTTTTTTAATTAACTATTATAACTAGTGGTTCGCCCCGAACTGAGACCTCGCGGCGCCATCTATTGACATAAATGTGAAGTTCTGTTAAAAATACTGAAGCTCATTAAAAATTAAATAATTCCGTTTCCTTACAATATTTATCTGATTTTAGTATTTGTTGTTCAAGTACAGGATATACTTGAAATAATTGATCAAGTTTCAGGCTCATCCTTTCAGAAAATTTAGAGTTCTGAGGTCATCTTTGGACGTTAGAAAATCTCCACTTTGAAAGCCCCCCATTGCGTCAATTTTGGGGGAAAAATTAAAAAATAAATATTTTTGGACTCTATTCCTTATTATCTTTAAAATGATATACCGCAACCCTATGTAACTTTATAAAAAATATTTTACTTCGCATTCGCTTCTATGAGAGAGATGAAATAAAGATTTTTATTATTTTTTTAAGCCATATTCGGCGGGAGGCCATTGGTTTACATATTATATTTAAAGCTGAAGTAATTGCGTTCAGTAATTCAGAAGTTATAATGCTCTGACAGACGGACGGACGGACGGACGGACGGACAAGTGCCAATTCACCCAAGTAGACTCAGAGACCTTCGCTTCGCTCGGTCAAATATCCAGTTTTGTGCAACTTATTAGGTTCATGGCATGTTACTGCAGCGGGATCAAAGCGTAGCGAAGCTCGTTTCTAAAATGATACGAATTATACTGAACTTTAATACGACTACCTAATATACATACACCAGTGCGTGTTATCGATTTGTTTATGTTTTAAGTCTAAATTTTCCTCTAATATATGAAAATTACGTAATGGAAAGTCTAGTTTGCTTTGCAAAAGAAGCGTTGACTATACAGCTATTATATACTTTTAGCCTTGCATCGCGCCAACCATTTCAAATTCAGCCATTGTAGCTAAAATAATTACAAAAATCTAAAACTTACCTAGTTAACATTTTTAAAATAGCAAGAAACGGCCATCAAGTTGTAACGCTAGTGATTTACCTCCAAGAGTAAATATTTCCTCAAAGGGCACTCCCGAAGTAACGGTAGACGGCACCTTGGTAAGCTTCTTATCTTTCTTGTCTTTATCTTTCTCTTTTACCTTCTCCTTTTCCTTTTCTTTCACCTTTTCCTTATCTTTTTCTTTAACCTTTTCCTTATCTTTATCTTTGACCTTTTCTTTCTTGTCATCTTTTAATTTTTCTTTAGATTCGAGTTTAAATTTGGCCTTTTCTTCTTTCTCCTGTGAACAAATTCATTATTTGATACTTTGATCAATCGTAATCCGTGTAGGGACACACGCATAGTGCAACATGACTCCTGACACTGAGTCAGAGAGTAGGAACACTGCCGTGGGTTTAATTAGGATTATTAAGTATCTAGAAAAATAATAGACAACATAGGAAATGAAATATATGTGTGTTCACTAATACGCCTATATATTATATTCTCCTAAATCCATACCATAAAGTAACAAACTAGAACATCAGGGTTTCCTTCAAATTATTTTCCTTTTTATACAAAAAAAAAAGAAAAGAAAAGTTATCAACACTTAGCTCAAACCCTGGCACCTAGAAAATTTGAAATTTTTCACACAGTTCCCCTTAATTAAAGACAAGAAATAAAGCCGAATTTTTCGAAATTCCCCTGGGGGATAACGAGCCGTGGTACGACGAGCGGTTGTAGTAATTTTAAAAGCGTTGTACGCTCTTGTATTTATATCAATTTGAGAAATACGCGCTTCAATTTGAAATAACTGAAAACAAAGCACGAAAAACGCGCGCCGCTTTTATGCCGAAGGTGATAAAGCTTATTTTGTGTCGTCATGCACCCATGTTTTTCACTGCACCCATGTTTTCGCGTCGCGTCGTAGGGGGTTGAAAACTAATTTTAATGAGCCACTTGTCGAACTGAAAGCCGCTATTCAAAGAACTTGTTACGAGAAGAAGTCAAGAGTTTACCCTCGGCTTTACAGGTTGGTAGACTTGTTATTCCTTTGTGTCTACTTACACCGAAGTTAAAAGAAGAAAAGCGGTGATAGCTTAGTGGTTTAGACATTTGGCCTCTTCAGGGAGTCGTGAATGGGTCGGCGCGTTCGATACCCGCGCACGCTCTTGTAACTTTTCTGAGTTATGTGCGTTTTGATCAAGAGAGTACAGCCTTGTTGCATCTGCCTAAGCTAGTGTTGTTGGCGTCACAAATTACTACTCTGTCCAATGTCCGAGGCGACAACGCGACTCGATACGAAGCGACGCGAACACGACGCGACAGTATCAAATAGTAGCTGCCAACGCTTAAAGCAATACTTAAGCAATATTACTAAAAATCACGGTTTGATGCCACGTACCATGACGTTCCTAAAATAAGGATTATAATTCTAAAACACGAAAGTCAACAATAATCATACTTATTACTTATAATATTATAAATGCGAAAATGTGTTTGTTTGTTGGTTTGTCCTACAATCACGCCGTAACGGAGTAATGGATTGACGTGAATTTTTGCGTGCGTAGTCGAACAGGTAGACATAATTATACTCGTTGTGCGCATGCTAGCCCTACAGGTGACCCTCCTACGCTCGATAGCTCATGATACAATAAAAGAGCTTTGGACTCCTGGCCCTTTGGTATTCAAATTTTCCCAATTAACAAACTACTAGTACGCCTTTGACCTTTGATTTGCGAAAACTTTAATAATTGAACAGCTGCAACGTATTTACTTTTTTTTTAAGGCGTAGCTGTATAAACCAGCATTTGATGAATTACAGGCTGATGAATGATAATCATGAATGTAGTTAGGCTTAAGTTATGTTAATATACCTATCTAATATACGATACACAATCACTGGATGTTTGTTACACAATCACGCCAGAAATTTGGAACAAAGGTAGATTATAGTCTGGAATAACACATAGGCGGACAGATATTAACCGAAAAACTCGGACATCAGCTGATTTTTAACTAAAACTTTATTATTTGATATCAATTATTACATAAAATATCGAAATTATAAATTTATAAAATTCAGTATTAAAATTAATGAAAATAAGTTCACTCGGTTATTTAGCAGGAATAACTATTTGGAAAGACCTTCGTTTACAATGAATGTAGAAAACTTTTCACGAGAAAAGACACATTTTCACATTTCATATTTTAAGTTCAAATTTTTTGGAAGCACTGAAATTTGTTTATCCAAAAAAATATGCCGCTTTAATAAATTACCACCATCACCAATAACACCACTACCACCATCCTACCCAGGCTCACCATATCACCAGCCCATTATGATGAACACTAGTTAAGAATGAAAAAGTAATAGGCGTCAAGTGGGTAGGTACGGACTACGGATTAGCAGACTTGTAAAATTGTAGCAATCAGCCTTTATATTCACTTCTACATTAAAATTCAGAGTAGAATTTTGATTTTCAGTTCCTGATTATTTCCACATAATATACTTTTTTTTAAATATTACGTTGGCATTAGCAAAATTTTAACACAAACGAAGTCGCGGGCACCAGCTAGCAATAAATAAATAAAATAAAATAGAACACCTTAGCAAAAACGCTTCGCAGGTGATGCATGTCGTCGCGATTACAGATTACAACTGAACAAACCACGCGGTGCGTCGAGTCGTTGGCAGAGGTGCAGTGCAATATACTAGAGGCGCAAAACTGCGCACACCGGTCTCGAATTAATCTTACTCGTAGCACCTAAACCTTTATCACATTACTAACTGATGCCCGTGACTTCGTCCGCGTGGTTTAAGTCGTTTGATTCCCGTGGGAACTCCTTAATTTTCCGGGATATAAAGCAGCCTATGTCACTCTCCAGAGGCCCGATTGTCTAAGCAAATCGTAAACATTTGACAGCTTAAAACGTATTACTCGAACTGTTTAAAGAGTTCATACATGCTATTTGACGTGCATGCATCTATTAACTTCTTAAACAGGTCGAACTATACGTTTGACAATAGATTACGATTGCGATTTCCTTACACAAACGGGAGGCATGTCCTCAACTAAACCCATGCCAAAAATCGATCCGTTGCTCCGTAGCGGCTTGATTGAAGGACCAACCAATAAATCAACAAACCAACACACTTTCGCATTTATAATATTAGTATGATGTATAATCCGCATCAATCATTGTTACAATCTCTAATGATGTGATTGGCTGAACTTATGGTAGGTATTCTGGATGCGACTATGGTTTTCGCCCAATGCGGAAATATTTTAACCCGTCAGAGGTGATTGCGATGGTTATATTGCAATAATTGTTACATAATAAGTTATAACGGTGCAGAATTCATGACTTTAATAATAATAATTAATAACATTTCTTCCCTGAATTTGTAGTATTTTTACTGCACAAGTTAGTATATTGTGGAATAGCTGGGAGTAGCCAGTAGTCTGCGGAGGCGGACTGATGAAATATGAGGAACCAATAAATTGACTATGTAACAGCTTTGACTCTTATCTGACAATAAAATTGTTATTTTTATCATAACTTTTTACGAGTTTGCAACTCGAGAAAGCGTGACCGGCCTTCACAAACTTGGCGGCGTAAGGTTCCAACTTGTAGTGGAGGTTGCGAGAAAAACGATGCACGTCATAATTGAATTCGGAGTTGGCCCAATACTATAAAATAAAATAAACGATATCGGCCCCACCAGGGGACATTTATTATTATGTAATATTAAAACCAACCTATTAGTTACGACGCGACGTCTACTTTTCTATCGTATAACTCAATGACTGTTGGCTGGAGGTAGGTACAAGGTCGGCGCTACCTACTCAACAGTGAAATTATGTATGGATGAAGTAATAGGCTATGGATTGTTTGATATCCTTTGCTTGTAAACAAACATTATTTTGTAGGTATAATAGGCAGATTGACAATGTATAATTGAGTTATTCCGTACCACTGGTTTGATTCATTAAATACTAACGAATTATCAGGAAAACTGAGGCACATCGCACACCTGCAGAGGTAGCCTGTAGAGATGCAAATCATATTTTTACGTATCAACTCAAATCAAACTGAACTTAAATTTTTTTTTTTTATCCACTACAAGCTAGCCCTTGACTGCGATCTCACCTGATGGTAAGTGATGATGCAGTCTAAGATGGTAGCGGGCTAACCTGTTAGGGGCATGGCAGTTATATTAAACCCATACCCCTTCGGTTTCTACACGGCATTGTACCGGAACGCTAAATCGCTTGGCGACACGTCTTTGCCGGTAGGGTGGTAACTAGCCACGGCCGAAGCCTCCCACCAGACCAGACCAGGGAAAATTCAGAAATTATAAATTCCCAAATTGACCCTGCCGGGGATCGAACCCGGGACCTCCGCATGTTAAGGCAACAGCGCTACACACTGCGCCACGGAGGTCGTCTTTGGAATAACGCAGCGTGACCTTAGTTGCTTTGAATATTAAATACCATATTAAGGCGAGTCACCTCCAAGATTTTAGGAGGTGAGGTGTGGGGTGCCGCCCGCGCGTCTCGCGGTACATTTCTCGTAGAAACTAGCGGGGAAGCGGGCAGCGCGGTATATTCTGAAACCGCTTGGCAACGTTCAAATTCTGGGATTAATTTGAATTAAATAGATATAGGACTTCAGTTTGAAATAAATTTTAGCAGGTTCTCATTAATACTTCAAGAGGAATTTATCCATATAAAAATGATGAGCAAAGTCGAAAATTTTATTAATAAAAAATTCGTTTTAAACTTTTAATTTAGCCTGTTTCAAGATTTTTTTTGATCGAGTAAAGTACATCCTATCGTGTAACAAATTAGCACATTCTTTAGACAATATCTTTAAGTGTATCGGATATTTTTTGTAAGACCGTTATTTAATAGTAAATACCGAAAAAATTTGATCTAGCAAACCAGTTTTCACCGCTGAGCTGAGGTGACTCGCCTTAAGTAGGTAAATGCAGTCGTAGGACTATATTTATAATATGGTTTGCATGGTCAAACCTATACCTAGATATAATGAGGTAGAAAAATGAGAATGAGATGAAAAAATTATAAGAGGGATAGGGCAAAAAAAGATAAACCCCATAGATTAGCAAAGGTTTAAATTGAGCAAAGAAGATCGCAGTTGTTATAACAATAGGGGGCTGTTTTGCTGATCTGAGCTGACTCATTAGGTGTCGACATCTGATACTAGCATCATTCTGACAATGTTTAGAAACGTCGAGTTCAAGGTTTTGTCTCTTACACTTACTCGATTTTAATTTCAATTTCAACTGGTACAAAGTACAAACCCGCGTTGTTGTACTTCGGAAGACCGGTATTAAATGATATCCAAGTAACAAATAGGAGAAACTATTCCAAAGAACATCTACTCTATCTATATTCTTAACGAATAGTCAGGTGCAAGTCAGACTCACTTACATAATATGATACTCACTCTATCTATAGTCTAAAATATGTAAACAAGTTGCAGTTGCATGCTGAACTTGTGAAAGACATACACTGTACCACATAGATATGCTGTGGCGGATTATAGCGAATTAAACTTCTAGTTTAATCAGTATCATGGACTTCCGCAAAGTAAAGCCTGCTTCCATTCAATAGATAGGAAGTTGTTACCACCAACATAACAATAAAATCGTGATACGAGTGAAAAACTCAACTTGAAAGCGCCGGACATAGCGTGTTGCTTTCGCGTTTTGCTAAGTTTTCTGCAATTTATCATATAATCAAGGCGCACTATAAGGATTGCTATTTTACCAATTTAGTATGGAACCCTAAAAACCCAGCTGATTCAGGAATTACATATTATCAACATATGTTTTGCATAATGTGTAACCATCAAGGAGTGTTTATGAATTAAGAACATAATTAGATTTACGTATTCATTAGTTATGTTTCAAGTTGAAATACAACATAATGATATTATTAAAACTAGATAATGCCCGCAACTTCATCCGCATTGATAAATTTTTTTATTTCCCACGAGAACTCCTTAATTTTCCCAGACTAAAAAGTAGCCCATGTTGTTCCCCAGAAACAACCACAAAATATTGTATGTATAGTATGTTGGTTTGTGTCTATTCAGGTAGACAAAACCCCAAAAGTTGCAAATAAAAATTGTTTATAGTAGCTACACATTAACTAGATTTGAGATTTGATTACCTTTAACTTATCTTTTTCTTTTAACTTCTCTCGTTTTTCTTTCTCCTTTTTCTCCCTTTCCCGCTCTTTTTCCCTTTCCTTTTCTCTCTCTTTTTCTTTTTTTTTCTCCTTTTCACTCAGCTCTTTCTGTTTAGTTGCATCTTCCAGGACCTTCTCTTTGTCCCTGGACTTTTCTCTTTTCTCTTTACTTTTTGTGGGAAACTTAAATGATTTTGTCTTCTTTGTTTTAGATGGACTTCTGGTTAGAAATAAGATTTTTAAAAAAGTAGTACATCTGTGATTTCAATCATCAACATAACACAATATTCTAGGGATTTTTAATATACTTAATATAATATACCTATCTTGTTGTCTTATTGTATTCCTATTTGTTAAAGTTTATGAGCCCTTTATTTTAATAATTATATACCAGTATCATTCTATACCTATTATATACTATCATTTCATAAACTCTTCTATGTATAACTCGTGAATATGACTAAGAAATAATGATTATTATTATTATATTATTGTGATTATGGTAGTGATATGAATCAATTTCAAAATGCACAAAGAGGGTCAGAGGAAAAAGCTAAAGCCAGTTGTCAAAAAATCTGTTCAGGTATGGTCTATACTTACAAGTAAAAACAAGTTACAACTGATTGCAGCATAACACAACAAATGCTTTTTTTAACTTTTTTAGAGGTTATTTAGTTTGGTTTTATCAACATTATCTACAGTCTACACAATCAAATGATAAGCACTATCAAAACTAGGCTAATAATTGGCCCTCAAACAGAAACTTTTATAATTATATTTTGTGGTGATCATGCAATACTGATCTAAGGATCACATACATAACATAATATATCATAAATTATATATACTGATCTTATACATACTGATCTAAGGATCACATACATTAAAGAGAAGATGGGTACATAAGAAACACTCACTTTGTGTCAGTATCTTCTTCTGGAGAGCTTTCACCTTCTAGAGCAGCATAGCCTCTGTCTTTCTTTGATTCTTTTTTGTCTTTGCGCCTGCCTAATAGATCCTTCTTGCTGGGTTTTTCATGTTCACCACCATCACTGACTGATTACAAAAACAAATTACAAAAGCTGATCTGTGAAGTTGGATGGGTGGATATTCACATGAAACTATTTACATATTTTAACAGGCTAAATATGAATGTTTTTTCAAATAAACTTGCCTTAAGAAATGCTCAATATAATAGTAAAACTACTGTATAAAAATCTACTTAGAAATTTAGAAGATTGGTTGGCTCATTCCAAGTAATCACTACACTTAGCTTGTGTTTATATGATTTTTATTTTTAGTAGTGGTTAGAAACACAAACAACCGTAGGTATGCGTATGGCAAAGTTTTATATAAAACGTAAATAAAGTTCTTGGAATAGGTTAGCTTTAAGCTATATATTATCAATATGAGGATAAAGACACGAAAATTCATGTCGAAATTACTATCAAAATGAATAAAATATATGATATCATTAAAAACGAATATGAAAATCTGATCGGATACCAAATCAATAGAACTTACAGTCACTCTCGTTACTTTTTCGTCCACTCTCAGACGCGTACAGGCCTGGGAAGTCTTTTTCTACATCAGGACTTTCGAAGTCCATCGTTAATATTAATTTGCGATTCAAAAATTGAGTTTATTATTTAATTGAATTTCACAAAATTTACCTTCTTGTTCAAGACTTCAAGTAACAACCAGAGACAAGTAACCTGCAACCATAGACTTAGAATTTTTTCGCTATTCTAAGTCTATGCCTGCAACCATAGACTTAGAATTTTTTCGCTACGCTCAATAGACTGACAAAGCGTGAGAGCGAGAGGTATTTAGATAATAAACACTGCCGCGAGCGAAAAAGAGATAGCGACACAAAAGGCCAGTATGTCATTGTTTACGCGAGTAAGAGGCCATAGCGTACCGGCCTTTTCCAAGTCAAGGTGAATTTTGTGTATTTAATTAATAATCTTACGATTAAAACTTAAAATCTTTGTTCTGCCACCATGGTGTCTTGTTCAGTGAATGAATGTGACGTTACAAGACGTAATAACCCGCATAAATACACGTTTCACAGGTAATTACTGAATATTTTTCTGAATTATTCATAATCATTATTTCGTCACTTGTTGTTTGAAAATGAGGCAAAATAACTATTGAAAGCTTAGATAATAGGTTTCCCTTAAGACTTTTCATCAAATTACATTGCTAAATAAAGAATTTTTGGATATTTTGTGTAAAACTTAAAAATGTTTGGTTACGATAGGGATTGACAAAGTGATGACGTCATAAGTATCGATAGTCGATAATCGTGTCTGCCGGTAGGTTTGACGTGATAGCTCATAAGCTTAGGTGTGTAGAGTACAATATTAAACACTACTTTCCTGTAAAAGAAAAGAACGAAATAAATATTTTCCTTAATTTTTGTTTTATTTGGCGTGTCTTAGATTTCATATGTACATGAAATATATATACAGGGTATACTGTACATACTGGTAATTCAGTACATTATGTATTTAAGTGCTTATCGGGGAGGTCATGCTATGACTTGAGCGCCATATATGGTTATTATTTATTTTTATTAACTTGTCACTTTTACATTATATCAGAGTATTATTGTAATTAATCAAATTAAAACTACTTGCACCCTTAAAAAAATAGCGGCGGTAAACTAACAATTTTTATGAAAAATCTCAAAAGCTGCTCTATTTCTCAAAAAAATTATAGTGTATATTTTCAGGCAGAATTTTTAAAAAATATCTCTATTTTAAAAGCTTTCTTTCGAAATATCAAAAAAAAAACTTTTATGGGGCTAAAATATCTATAAGTATCTCATAATATTTACAATGTTATGTTCTAGGTTTCCAACCAATTCTTTGCTACGTAACAAATGGTTACGGATTATAGATAGGGGCTCCTGGTTTCCAAAGAAGAATTCTACTGTTTGTAGTAAGCATTTTGAATCGAAATGCTTCTTACAAAGGAAACATCGAATATTGAGTTAGCACGAAAGTAATGAGATCCCCAAAAAAACTCTACAAAGAACAGTGGGCAAAATTGTATGGACCCCGTCCCCAGTGGTGTAGCATCATGGGCTATGCGTAAAAAAATAGATATTAGTCTGAATAATAAATAATTAAATGAATTAATGAGAAAACTAATGTATGAATGGACATTCTTTTTTTCTTAATTATTTGTATGTATTAAAAGGATTATTAAAAGAGTTAAGTGTGAAGACTGTGTAGGTACATAGTTTATTATCGGACCCAACAGCTCTATGTAATAATTCGTTAATTATTAAGAGAGACTATTCGAAAATACACAATAAGTATATATATATATCCAGCTAATGATGTTGCATTGTGTTGTAACGCTGAAAAACTTTTTAGAGAAAACATGGTCATCTCATCAATAAATAATTTGTACCTAGCTGTAGCTTTGTTGCTATTTATGTATTTGATTTTTTTAAATTAAAAGATAGTTATATTTTACCTCGTTAAACTAACTCATTAGAGTCCTATGATTTCACCAGTAAGACTATCGATAATACTATGCTAGAGTCAAGACAACACTATTTCACGC
Organism: Erebia aethiops; assembly: GCA_923060345.2. NCBI lineage: Eukaryota > Metazoa > Arthropoda > Insecta > Lepidoptera > Nymphalidae > Erebia > Erebia aethiops. The sequence goes on along the minus strand of OV281083.1, from coordinate 24,682,716 downwards.
ACACATTTACATTTCATTTTTTGTAACACCGTAATCTGTCACTGTTGGTCTTGTACATTCTAAGTCTATGCCTGCAACTTGCAAGTAACATATGTCAGAGACAAGTTAACCAGACATAAGTGACAACTGTGAACTGTGAACTGACCAAGAACTGACAAACAGCCTAATTTATTTTTTAATTTATTTTACGGCACTGGATACCAAAACAGCCTAAAAACAGCAAGCACCACAGAACCGTACCAGAGACCAGTACAGAACACTTAAACCAATGTACTCTGTGACTTAAACCAAAACATTAACAAACCAGAGACAAGGTTACTATCAGATTCTTGTAAGACAAACTTTGATTTTATAGAAGTCAATGACTAAGGAAACTAAAAGTAGATAAAGTACTCTGTGACGACCAATTTATAAAATTCTTCTCCTACTGAGTTCTCCTATGTGCAAGTAAAGCCCTCTTGCGTAGTTTTTCCCGGAAAAAACATCTACACAAAACGCCGTTCATCTATGTGTACCTTTATCAACAATTTTTTTTTCGATAAAAAGAAAGAAACTTCCACCTAAAAAATATAAAATAAATATAAATATAAAATAGGGATAAAAAGTCCATCTAAAAAATGCAAATCTGCAATGCAATAGGCGGGCTAGAGATATTTAAATCCCAGAAAATCAAAGATTTCCACCCGAGACCAAATCTGCTAACTGCTAACACATTTTCTTCGTTTAAAAATATTTTGACAGTAGTTAAATGTTTTATGGAGACGTTTGCAATGTTTCGAGTAGGTGTTTTGTTTTTGTTGAGTGTGTAGGGCAAAACACGCGTTGGATACATAGGCTTAGCATACACAACGGTCATACACAGTAATATATTATCCTGTCTGCCTTTTGGCCAGCCCGGCACTTTATTCTTTCTCTGCTACGGCAATGTTGTGTTAAACCATCGATGTAGGAATTATTCTATGGTATTATTCTTCTTCTTCTTTTCTTGGTTTTTGGCTTAGTAGTGCCAAAACAGCACAATCCACTTCGCCAGTGTCAAGTAGCTTGAGGCTTTGGCGATTGGCCGGGAATAATATTCGTAGAATTATCCCATTGATGTGTCAATGTGTCAACATTTGTACATATTTTATTCTTCTTCTTTTCTTGGTTTTTGGACATATTTTATTGTTACTTGTCTCAGTGTTTCCTTAGTCATTGGTCTCAGTCAACATGTCAATGGCAGCTTTCAATGTCAATTTTGACATTTAATGTTCAATGATTTTGTCGATGTGTTGTCAAATGTCGATACTCGACTTAGCGATGTGTCGAGTTGTATTTTTTTTGACTCGAGTTACTCGAGTTCGTAAGGCCACTAACTCGAGTCGCAACCCGAGTTGACTCGACTCGTTGATTGTCTCCCGTCGGGCGTCGCGACTCGAGTCACACCTCAAGGCAAGGCGCGGCAAGCGTGTGCCGTGTGCGGTGTGGCATGAATGGGAGCGACGAGTCGACTCGGTGTCTTTATAGAAGCTATAAAGACACCGAGTCGACTCGTTCCAACAACAACCAATGTTGCGTAGCGGCGGAGTTAAGATTTATGATTCAGGCTCCCAGGGTTACAGGTCGATAGGTAAGTATGTTATAAACGAAATTTAGCAGGTATTTGTTACTAAAATATTTAATTATTGAAGTACTTAGTACACTTAGAGGTATTCATGGCCATTGAGGTATTATGTACTAACGTACTAGAGAAGACACCGCGAATGTAATCTGTGCTGCGTCGCGAAGCAGGCGGCGGGTGCGGGACGCGCGGGTACAGCGTAGGCGAGTGCGAAGTGACTAAATAAGGTGAAGGCGGCCGGCTGCAAATCATGGCGCAAATTTGTTGTTTGCGGCGTCGGTTCCAGTACTTGTACATATTTAATCTTTAAATTTATTTTTTAATCTTTAAATAATAATTACCTATTTAGTTTAACTAGAACGTGTACAAATCTTAAAACTAATCAATATTACAGTCTTTAATATAGGTTTACGACAAATACAAACATAATAACTACTTATTCCATATGGGAAACTTTGATACTTTTAATAGTAAGGTTATATTAAAATTGACAAGCTCTATGTGCTTGTCAATCAAAACAAAACTAAAATTAAATTACGCTGCTTTACCTTAATTTATATAAAAAAATAAAGCTATCTTAGGAAAAAACTAAAATTAAATTACTTACTCTGCTTTACCTTAATTTATATTAAAAAAAATAAACTTATTTTAGGACAAAATAATGTTTTTCATTAAATAACACATTAATTCAATATGTCCTCTTGTCGGTACAGAAAGAATTCAAAAATAGGATTTGGTCAACTTTTTTTGGCATGAGTCTATTCCTTCTTTGGTTTGTTAGTAAGCCAGCCTTAGAAAAAAGCCGTTCTGATGGCACAGAGGTAGCGGGAATGCATAAATATTTATATGCCATTCGGCATAGGGTTGGAAATATATTTTCCCTTTGCTTCCAAAAATGTAGCGGGTTTTGCTTTCTGTCTACATATGGCAGATCTAGATATTGTTTTAAAATAATGGAGGCAGATGAGATCGGAGTCTGATGTGTGACAGTGTCACTTATTTTTTTATCAAAATCTTCCCATAGATCATCATTATCATCAACCTTAGTTGACGTTTCAGATGTCGAAGGTATAGCTTGTTCTGGTGTTTGCCAGTGAACTGGCTGATAGTGAGCTAGTTCCTCCAGTACAAATTTAACCGCATTTTCTGCAGCACTGTCGGTCCCAAATGCTTTTTTTTTAAACCGAGGGTCTAATATGGTTGCCTTTGCTGCAGTCCGGTTAACTTCGTAAACACCTAGTCTTTTGTCTACAATATTCAGTAATGATAATTGTAAGTGTTTTCCGGATTCAGTACTTGGGTTCTTCTTCATTAAAGAACTTTGTAGCCCTCTAACTAGAGGAATAATACTTGACAGCGTCGGATACGATTCCCCAGATAATACGGTGGTCATTTTTTCTACTGGCTGTAAAACTGCCACACAATCTTCTAGAATCAGCCATTCAGCTGAATTTAAGTTTGCCGGAGGTGAGTCAAGCATTGATAAAGTCGCGGATAGAGGAACTTTGACTCTCAACAATCTTTCGAACATGTAGAAAGTCGAGTTCCACCTTGTTTGTACATCGTGTTTCAGTTTGATGACATTTAAATTCATTTGGCTCTGCATATCTCTCAGTGTATTAGAAGATTTTATACTCTGTTTAAAGTGGGTCACTATTGCACGACATTTTGATATGACATCTAGTACTGCGGCATTTTTCAAATGACTAGTTTGGTCATTTTCACTGTCCTTACTAATGCAGTCTTTGACGGCAAGATTTAATGTGTGTGCAACACAGTAATGATTTCTTTTGTCAAGAAAATCTTTTACAGCTTTTTTCATATTTAATGCATTATCAGTTACAATCGTTACTATTTTATCAAAAATTTCCCACTCTGTTAATATCGTTCGCAATGCATTTGCGATATTTAATGATGTATGATGTTCGGAAAGTTCAGTTGTTGAAACTACCATAGAGTGTAGTTTAGAGTTTTTTATGAAATGTGCCGTCACACTGATGAAGCTCTTTTGACTATCTGAACTCCAAATATCTGTAGTCAGGGCTATATATTCTACACCTTGTAATTTTCCTCTTACTTCTGAACTGCATATTCTGTATTTATCTTCCAACATTTGGGTTAATTTTTTTCGTGATGGCAACATGTAATCCGGATTCAATTTCTGTGTATACTTTTTAAAACCTTCATTTTCAACTATTTGTAGTGGCTGCATATCTAAAACAATCATATCCAATAATGCATCATCTCCAATTTTTTGTTTAATTTTAGTAGGGGCAGTTAAACGCATTTGCTTTGGGCGCTTTGGAGCGGAGACATTGTCCTCGGTAATATTACGTACTTGCGATGGCGCGGGCGGTAAAATGAGATCGTTTTGAGCAAGTTGCGTTGTAGAACTTTGTACACTAATCTCAATTCTATCACATAGTAAATTTTGTCCAATCGCTTCACTGTACTGAACTAAATGTTTTTTCTTAACATGGTTTATTAAAGTTGTTGTATTTCCTACGTATTTATATTCAGACGAACATAATTTGCATTTCACTTTATTTTCATTATTTTTAACAAAGAACTCCCACGCCACACTTTTATTTGGTTCCATTATAAAATTTATAAAAAAACAAACACACTTGTCAGTGTAAACAAGGCGAGTTCACGTCGCTAGCGGCTAATTAAAGCAATGACTTCTATGTATGACAAGCAATTTAGATTTAAGAATAATAATTGTTTATTCGCAATTCGGAATCGCGCGGGCGGGTACAGAGGGGAGCAAGCATGGTGAATATGCCTTGGAAACGCAGATGCGACTCCAATTGATTTGTACCTTTTTCTTGTTTGTCTCTCAGAGTTTTCTGCACTTTCAATGTAACAAGTAAAATTAATATAATTATTATTGTACAAATATTGTGGTAAATGTATTATTTCATGTACTCTCATATCTATGTATAGGAAGTATTAAATTAAACGCAGATAATCTTCTACCGATCGTTTATTATAATTATTAATACAATTAATATCTTCAGTCTTAAATATTAGGTAAAAAATATACAAAACTTTACAATGACGGTGCGTAAAAATTACGGAATTACCATTAAGTATGGAAATTAAGTATTAATTATTGGGAGGTCATAATTTGTCATCTCCATACTACATTACAGATTTACGCACAGTAAGCATTAACTTAAATTACAATATGGCCTTAGCACAATTTAGGTCAGTTTAGCACGAACTAATAAAACAATGGACATGATAATTTTTTATTATATATACTCGTATATCAAATCAAATATTTTTAATCAAGTAAACTTTTACAAGTGCTTCGTGCTATCGTACCTTGTATGCAATTCGGCATTTTTTAAAATATTCAATTAATATCCAATATCTAAAACACAAAAATTATAATTAAGTACCTATTTTTAAACCAATTGAAATTATTTTTCTTCTGGTCCCTATTCCACTTGGGCATATCTGTTTAAATAATTCTCATAATCTTTGTCAACGTGTCGGTAGTACCGCTCGCTCTCGCATATTTCTAGTAAAGATTAAGCGTGATGGACAATTATGATGGCAGTTGTGTATATTTTATATTTACGATAATTATTATTTTAGACAAATACGAAATAAACTATTTAGGTGTAAAAGGTTGATTGAAGAAAATTCTTTTCACAGTAAAAAAAGTATAATTAAATCGAAACATATTTAAAACAACAAAATAAACGAAAAATGAACAAAATGGGGTTACACGAAAAACTGAGTAGGTATGTTTATGTTAAGCGCGCGTACATCGCCGCTATTATAGGTAGGGTTGCCAGATGTCCGGTTTTCGACCGGACAGTCCGTTTTTCTTTATGCTTGTCCAGTCAAGAAAATCTTGGTAAACCGGACAAAAGATTGTCCGGTTTTAGTAAAAATTACGAGTAGTTCATTCACCTGGCGCTTAAACCACTCTCGAACGCTTCGTTCGACGCGCCGCCCGCCACCCCCGACCCGCTCCCACGCACTTGTTTCAGTTCAGTCGCTTAATAGTTACAAGTGAGAGTAGTCGCGCCCTAAAGTATTTTTAGCGACGCTTGCAGCGTGTTATTATTATTATTATATTTTGTTTCCTGTGCTGTGTTTCATCGTTATCTTGTTTGTGTGTGGCTTTGTCAATCAAAATGGAAGACGAGGAAGCATCAACAAGTAAAGGAACTCCACCTAAAAAAGTAAGAAGAGTTTGCCACTATAATGTTGACTGGGAATCTCGATTTTCGTGGTTAAATAAATGTGACGAAGACAACACAAAAGGCTACTGCAAATTGTGTAAAAATAAGTTCACGGTGGCTTATGATGGCTTGAAAGCATTAACGCATCACGCTGCGTCAAAGAAGCACAAAGATTCAGAAAGTGCTGCAGCCATGTCTCAGCGAATGAGTTCTTTTTTTACACGAAAAGGCAGCGCACAAAGTGAAAAAGTTAGTATTGCCGAATTGACTGAAGTTTATCATGGTATCAAGCACCATATTTCGTATCTTGCTCAAGATTGCTCATTTAAAGTATTAAAAAAAATAATTATAGATTCAGATATCGTAAAGCAAATGACAGGAGGACGCACTAAATGTACTGCTATCGCAAACCAAGTTTTATATCCATATTCGATGGAAATTGTGCAGGAGGATTTAAAGAATGAAGTTCCGTTTTCCATTGCTACCGATGCTTCTAATAAAGGAAACAGAAAGTTCTTTCCAGTTGCGATTCAATATTTCTCACCAAGAAACGGTATTTGTCATAAAATTTTGGACTTTTATGAAGACTCATTCGAAGATTCAAGATCTATTAAGGAACAATTATGTCAAGTCATGAATAATTCACAACTGTCGTGGAGTAGAGTAACAGCATATGGAGCATCTGCTCCATTATCGGCGGCATTATCTAATGCCTCTGTAAATTTTGGAGTTAATAATTCCGTTTTTCAAAAGCTAAAATCTGAAGAAAATAATGAAATTATAGCTGCTCACTGTAATGACCACATATTTCACAACTGCGCAAAAAACGCTTTGAAAGTAATGCCTGTTGATGTCGAAAATATAGTGATGAAAGTATTTGCAGAGTTTTCTTGTTCCGCGAAGAAACGAGAAGAGTTGAAGGCGTGCTTTGATTTCTTTGAGAGCGAATACAGAGAAGTTATACGACATGTTCCTACAAGATGGCTTAGTTTGTTTAAAGCTCTTGATAGGATGCTTTTGTCGTGGGGACCATTGAAAAGGTACTTCTTAGAACAAGGTTCTGATAATTGTCCTAGGGCTCTTTGGGCTATCTTGTCTGATCAAGTAGACGAAATTGCAAGTGAAACCACTCCTACTTACAATGAATTATATTTATATTTCACTCATAATTTTATGGCTTCTTTTCAAGAAATTTTACTTTTGTTAGAAAAACGTACCACAGCAGCATTTCATTTGCACAATATAATGGTGGAATTCCGGGACAGTATTGCAAAGAAAATAAGTGACAAACATTTCGGAATGAAAGTTCATATGGCATTAAGACAAGGCTATCTTTCAGAAAATCAATCAAGAGAATTTACTAAAAACGCTCTAATAGTTTACCAAAGAGCACTAGCTTATATAGAACAGTGGTATTCTTTTGAAACACAGCCCTGCTTCACACCACATGTTACCGGGAACTGGTCTGAGAAGGTATTATCACCCTGCACACTTGCCATCATACCATTGTGAAATTGGCGCACTATTCGTACCAGCTTCTCAGAGCATCCAACCTTTTCAAGAACCATCCACAGCGCATCCCTGGGTACTCGATCAAATGCTTTCTCTAAATCGACGAAACACATATAGAGGTCACGATGTTGCTCAAGGCTTTTTTCTTGGAGCTGCTTAACTACAAAAATTGCATCGATCGTACCTCTCCTGGGACGAAAACCACATTGACTTTCAGGCAGGATATGTTCCGCCAGCGAGCTTAGGCGTCTATTGATTATATGAGCTAGAACCTTGCCAGCTGCACACAATAGAGATATGCCTCTGTAAGAGCTGCATTCAGAAAGATCACCTTTCCCCTTGTATAGCTTGCAAATGGATGCGTCCTTCCAATCCTGAGGTACTTCAGCAGTTTCCCAAACTCTAGATATTAAATCAAAAAGTTTACTATTTATGTTCGCACCGCCGTATTTAAATATTTCCGAACAGATTATCAGAACCCGGTGCCTTTCCATTTTTCAATCGCTTAATTGCAAAGAGATACTCCTGATAACTAGGCGCTTCATCCAAATCAAACGATGTCGGTAAAGTTGGAAGTGAACCAATATAAGCAAGATCTGCATCTCGGGTGTTTGGGTTCAAGACCTCGTGGAAGTGCTCAACCCACCTGCTCAGCACATCCTTCGGTTCTGTGAGGCGCTTTTCTCGGTTCCGTGAGTAGATTGGGGCTGAAATCTTACATCTTGGACCAAAGATCGTACGAAGATTTTCAAAGAAGCCACCCATTTGGTGCGTTTCAGATAGATGTTGCAATTCTAAAGCTTTATTAGTCCACCAGCAATTTTTCAATTCTCGCACTTTGAGTTTTAGCTTTTGCTGAATTTCAGAGCGCCTTTGAACATCTGCTGTCTTTTTTAAAGCAGTTCTCGAGGCCTCAAAGAGTTTCCGTAGCTCCGTATCCGAGTTATCAAACCAATCCTGGTCCTTCTTTTCCGGCTTACCTACAACTCGGAGAGCAACCTCATTAAGGGAGTCAGCAAGAGAGCGCCACTCTTCATTTGTTGAAACTCCTATGGGTAAGCAGGGCTGTGTAATGGCTCCCACTTTATTTGCTATTTATTTCGCAACTGTTATGAATGACGCGCTTCAGAATTGCAGTGGTCAAATAACACTAAATGTTAGGTCCGACAAGAGTGTCTTTGACTTGTCGCGGTTCAGGGCTAAGAGCAAGGTGCAATCCCTACCTATTCTGGAGATTCTCTATGCTGACGATGTTTGCCTTATGGCTGACTCAGTTGAAAACCTACAGCAATATCTCGACCATCTTGATGCATCTTGTCGAAAGTTTGGTTTGGTAATAAATATTTCAAAAACACAGATATTAAAGCAACCAGCGAGGGGTAACTCTGCAAATAATACCACCGTCACGTTAAGCGGTTCGTGCGTGGGTGAGGTGACATCTTTTCGTTATCTGGGGAGTGTTATTCGCAGTGATAACCGGTTAAGCTCCGAAATCGGCTCGCGTATTGCAAAGGCTGCTGCAGCTTTCGGCAAGTTGAATGGAAGAGTTTGGAAGTCACACGATTTGCAGCTCAAAACAAAGCTAATGGTTTATAAAGCCATCGTCCTACCAATACTTTTGTATGCTTCTGAAGTTTGCTGTCTGTATAAAACAGATATCAAACGTTTAGACTCCTTTCATCTCAAATGTTTAAGAGCAATTTTGCGCGTTAAATGGCAGGACAAAGTTCCAAACTCGGAAGTTTTAAGGAGATCAAATATAGATGGCATTGAGGCACTAACTTTGAAAGGGCAACTTAGATGGAGTGGGCACTTGGTCCGCATGGATGACGCCAGGCTACCTAGAGCAGTTTTTTACTCGGAGCTTAGTACTGGTAAACGTAAGCCTGGTGGTCAATACCTGCGTTTCAAGGATGTCCTTAAAAGGAATCTTTCGTCTTGTAATGTTCCGTCAGACAGCTGGGAACAGTTCGCGCTCCAGAGGCCTAAATGGCGTAAAATGATAAACGACAGGTGCAAAACTTTTGAAGAGTTGCGTCTACAACAGCTTGACGCAAAACGCCACCTACAAAGAGTTCGGCCGAAGCAGACGTACATATATGTGTACAATAGCAGTGGTCAACTTTATTGTGAGTCGTGCCGGCGGACTTTTCTGACCAAGTTTGGCTATGCGAGCCACATCCGCGCACACTCCAGAAAATAAGCAAAGTCAAGATGTCGCCGTTGGCGGATACGCCAAGGAGGACATCATCATCATCATCATCATTCTTTTGAAAATAACAATTATAAGGCATTTAGTTGTTTAGATCTCGAATGCGGAAGATTTCCTACGCTGGATCAATTGATTGAGTTATGGTCATTGTCTCCATGGAAGCAGCAAAATCCCCCTGAAAACATTTATGAAGAACTGGCTGCACTTCAAAGTGTTTTCTCTTCACTTGAAGGAAACTCTATTAATATGTGGTGCAAGTTTTTTACCAACGAAGCAGCGCCTAATTTATTGAAAATAGTGCAGTATGTGTGTAGTATTCCCATATCTAATGCTTTTGTGGAACGAATCTTTAGCGTCATGGGAAATGTATGGACAGACGAAAGAAATCGTCTCGCCGTTAATACTGTGAAGAGTGAATTGTGCGTTTTCTTTAATATATCTGCTAGTCGCACTGAATTCAAAGATGCCATCTCAGACAATAGATCTGGATAAAGCAGTGGCATCTAATACAAAATATATTAAAAAGTATAAGTAGATTTACTGTTATTGGAAATAATGATTTTCTCTTCTCTTTTGATCGTTTTTTTTCTTATTCAATGTAAATTTAGTTAAGATAGAAAGTTACCTTTTTAGGTAAGTTAATTTTGTGTTAATAATATTAAAATTAAAAACTGGTCCGGTTTTTTTTTTCAACACATCTGGCAACCCTAATTATAGGCTCGCGGTGGACTCAGCGCGGGGGCCGGGGACGCAAGCGCCGCGCATTGGGTGAGCGGGTAGCGGGGCGAGGCGTGTGCGGGAAGTCGTACGACCGTTACCATAGCAACGGCCCGACATTGACAAGACGTGCAGGTTATCTGCCTTCCTGTATAGGTTCTTACTGAAATAACCTTCATATCACGTGGGAAAACTACGCACATAAATATTTAACAGTGTTTTATTGGTCACTTTAAACAAAATCTGTGTTAGTTTGTCGAAAACAACGTTCACGGCTTACAAAACAGTGCACAGTGCACTAGTCTTCTCGTTTGCTCGCAGTGGACTAAACGAGTTACGGAGAATTAACCGAAGTCCGAAACTCAATGGGCAATTTTTTAAGGCCGCAAAGCCTGTCTAGTAGTATACATAGAAGTCATTGAATTGTTCATGTCCAACAACCAATGTTGCGTAGCGGCGTAATAATTAAGATTTATGATTCAGTTCAGGTTTCCAGGATTACAGGTGGATAGGTATGTTATAAACGAAATATAGCAGGTATTTGTTACTAAAATATTTAATAATTGAAGTAGTACACTTAGAGGTATTAATGGCACCATTTTTCAATCTTTAAATAATAATTACCTATTTAGATTAACTAGAACGTGTACAAATCTTAAAACTAATCAATATTACAGTCTTGTGTTTTATAATTAAAATTGTTAAATGATCAAATTAACTTAATACTTATTCCGGGAAACTTTGATACTTATAATAGGAAGGTTGTGTTAAAATTGACAAGCTCTATGTGCTTGTCAATCAAAACAAAACTAAAATTAAATTACGAATTAATCCGAACACTGCAAAGCGAGCTTCGAGTTAACAAGGCGCGCGCGGGAACGCGACTCGGTTATCGGAGATGCTCGGCAACTCGGCGCAGGCCGCAGCTCGCTCGAGTCGAGCGAGCTGCGGGTGCGGCCTGACTCGTCGGCTCGACAGTCGACTCGAGACTATCGAGGTGATGCGTCATGCAACGCAAGTCGCGACCCGACCACGCGAGCTGCGAATTCACGACGAGTTGACTCGGGTTGTTAAAAACTGGACTCGAGTTGACTCGTTTACGATTTGACTCGAGTTACTCGAGTCAAGTAACTCGAGTCACACATCGCTAACTCGACTTCTCGATAATATGTCTCGATCGGTTGAGCGATCGGTGGTCTCGATCGTTGTCAAACTCAAAAAAGTGAAATGAAAATGAAATTACTGTGTATTTTGTAACGTTGTTTTCTCCAATTTCTCTTTTTTTATTTGCGGAAATATCTTGGCTCCAATTTCCTCATGATAGGTATGTTTACATATGAATGTTATTATCATTTATTTAGTGTTTATTACATGTAAAAGTGATAAAAAATTTTGAATTAATAGTGTTTGTTTACTTTTACTTCAGGCAAAACACAAATATTATAAATGTCATGGTTCGCGGACCTCGCTGGCAAGGCAGAGAGCCTGCTTAATAACCTGGATGAGCAGACGGGTGCGGTCCTGCGTAACCAAAGTGGGGTTAAAGTTAAAAAACATGAATACCCCGAGCCTGCGTGGCAGAAGAAGCGACCTCGGACTGCGAAAAAAAATGTACCGATGTCTGAAACGAAGTCCTACTTTACACCCACTAAAACTTCCACAAGAGTTACGAGTAGGTCGCCAACTAAGGAGAGCCAGGAGAATGTGAGAGCTATTCAGGAGAAGTTAAGGAAAAAATCACCATTTAGAAAACCAAATCAATTCAACCTCCATCACAGCCCCAAAACTTTAGTTAATGATGTAGAAGATGATAATATGGCTGATCGTTTTGGATTGCGGCAGAGAAGTATGTTTTATTAATTTATTAGTATTTCTTTACTGTTTTCAGTCATACTTATAACATGACACTGCAAAACTTTTACTTCTACTGTGAAACTAATTTACAACAAATCAAAGTTTTGCCATGCTTTTTAGTTAATTATTCTTTTCGTTTAGGGTTCAGTCTACCTACAGACCTTGAGCTTATAAGCGATGAAAAAATTGCATATAACATGCAAAATTTAGAAGTGGAGAATGCAATGCTCAAAAATGAACTCAATGTTATGAATAGAGAAGTATCAGAATTGCTCGACAGACTCAGGAAGACTGAAGATGGTATGTAAACATTTTAATTGTTTATCTATTGTATGCTGATAAGTAATAACAAGGAATGTTAAGTGATAAAATTTGCTGGAGAGATTAAACATTCACTATGAAATTAATTATCTTAAAAGCTACCTATATGAGAAGAATTAATAAAAAGATTTAGGTCTAAACCTTATTTTGTCAAGTTTCGATTGCTTTTTCAGAGCTCTTGTCTTACTAAACATTTTCACATTAGTTTGAAGAGTAAAAAAATAACAAAAAAATAATATTATAATTGTATAAGTAATTATCCACTACCTTTTTTTTTAATCCACTACAAGCTAGCCCTTGACTGCGATCTCACCTGATGGTAAGTGATGATGCAGTCTAAGATGGTAGCGGCCTAACCTGTTAGGGGCATGGCAGTTATTATTAAACCCATACCCCTTCGGTTTCTACACGGCATAGTACCGGAATGCTAAATCGCTTGGCGGCACGTCTTTGCCGGTAGGGTGGTAACTAGCCACGGCCGAAGCCTCCCACCAGGCCAAACCAGAGAAAATTCAGAAATTATAAATTTCCGAATTGACCCTGCCAGGGATCGAACCCAGGACCTCCGCACGTTAAGGCAACAGCGCTACACACTGCGCCACGGAAGTCGTCAAACTACCTTGGTTACTATAGTTCAAATGCTGCTCATTTGTTCTGAGAATCTCTCTGAAATATTGTTGACTAGATGATGCCCACGACTTTGTCCGCGTGGACTAAGATTTTTTGATTCCCCGCAGGATCTCTTTAATTTTCCGGGATAAAAAGTAGCCTATGTCCTTCCTCTGGATACAAACCATCCCTATACCAAATTCCATCAAAATCGGTTGAAGAGATAGTTTTTTTTATTACCGTGGGTACTCTTGAATGTTCTATCCCTGTACCAAATTTCACCAAAATTGGTTAAAAAGCGTAGCAGACAGACACACAGACACACTTTCGCATTTATAATATTAGTATGGATTTTTGTGTGTGATATTATGATATATTGAGCTGTGTGGCATTACAAGGCTAGGGACTTTCCTAACATAAAATCAATACAGCATTTTGGTAGTGATATGCCACTCCAGCTACAACCGTAATAAACTGCCTAGAAAATTTTCTATGTTGGTTAGTAATTCTCATTGGTTTGGCAATGTTGGTAAAATAGTGTAGCTGTTGTGTTAAGTTAAAGTTGATCTTCTGGTATCCTGTTTGCATGTACGAGTAAGTGGTGCTTGTCACTTGGTCCTTACGCGACGTAGTAATATATAATAAGTAGGTCGAAAAAACAAATGGGCCACAGAGGAAAAGTACTTTAAATATTGATGATATGAAATTTCAGATGCAGTTATACCTATTTAAAAAAAATTGTTTCCTTTGAGGGAAATTTCATGTCTTCAATTTTCACTTAAAGAACTTGTCCTGTTCGTTTTTTCCCAACCTTTTGACTGGACGTATTTTCAGCAGCTACAGTCACAAATAGGCGTACTTTGTGTCCCACATCTTGCACACTTATGCGACGAAAACTAAGCTGTGTGTTTTGGCGCTAACATTTCAATACAATAATTTTTTCCCGCGCGCTTTCGCTGGCATAAAGACAAATTTCTAGCTAGCTGCTGGAAATACGTCTTATTGTAAGGACTCCATATGGAGCGTTGTTAAGCTGTCTGAATCCAGCGGCTAAAGACCGCGGCGGCACCAAACGTTCACCGATTCGAGATTGTTCGCAGCACCTTGGTATTCAAAAATTTATCCGTTCTATGATAAATAACCGATAAATTTTTGAATACTTTTTACTTTTTTTTAATTTAATATTATACCTCCTTCGGACGAGATACCCTACTTACCTGCTCCCAATTTTTGACAATCGATTAAACCCTTGTCAGCATGGTAGCTTCGACTTTCGTCACTCTTATCAAGTCCATGTGCATGTACATTCCCATGGGTACGCTATATAGTGAAATAAAAATGTCACATGCTATGTTTCAGAACTTAAAAGCGCACGGATGAAATTAGAATGCTCAGAGAAAGTAAACAACAGATTGAGTGAAGACCGAGAGTCCCTAGGAGCACTGTTAGAGAGTATGAAGTTGCAAGTCAATGAAGTGAGCAGCGTACAGCTATCCAAGTACGAAAGACAGAGCCAAGAACTGGAGTCTAGTGTTAGTTTGTTGAAGGAAAAGAATAGGGAGCTGGAAGAACAGTAAGTAGTTATACAGCTCAATAAGGCTGACTTTGCACATCTTATATTGGTTTTGGATTTGAGCGGAGAGCTATAAACCATTAGCCTATTAGCGTTAACACAACATCAGATAATAAATTATTGTTGAATCTGAGAGTCTAAATCTAAAAATAATTATGAATATTGTGTTAAAGATGGTGTTAAGGAAAACATTTATTTTAAAACTAGCCAAAATTCAAATTATTCAAAAAATTCTGTAGCAAGAAAAGATTACAATTATTTTGCTATAATCCGCCAACAGAATAAAATCTGTATGGTCAAGCATGCAGTTAACTAGTTAATGCTTGACCATACAGAATATTTTCTGTAACTAGTTAACTGCATGCTTGACCATATAGAATTTTTTATGTTGGCGGATTATAGCAAAATAATTGTAATCTTTTCTTGCTAAATCATTAACTTCCGCAAAGTAACGCCTGATTCTATCCAATATAAAAAATCTGTGCGAAATTTCATCCAGATCCATTCATCCATCCATCCCATCAATCCAAACTTTCGCATTTATAATATTAGTATAGATTTTAGTCCAATAATAATTTATAATCACAAAATATATCTTTGGTATATTTTCTTAATTTTCATTGCTTAACAATCATATCAATCATTACCATCAATAATTCATTTAACATAATATTGAAGAACATAAAACTTGCAATTAAAATCAATGTTTGTTAAAATTGTTTATGGTTAATTACCATTAGACACATGGCACTAGAATGGAAAATAAATAAAATATAAGTCCATGAATACCATAAACTAGACGATGCCCGCGATTTCGTCCGCGTGGATTGAGGTTTTTTGGTTCCCGCAGGAACTCTTTAATATTGCAGGATAAAAAGTAGCCTATGTGTTAATCCATCTATCTCCTTTAATAATTTCAGTCAAATCCGTCTGGTAGTTTTTTCGT
Organism: Erebia aethiops; assembly: GCA_923060345.2. NCBI lineage: Eukaryota > Metazoa > Arthropoda > Insecta > Lepidoptera > Nymphalidae > Erebia > Erebia aethiops. The sequence continues at coordinate 24,667,170 of OV281083.1, read as the reverse complement.
GAAAGAGTAACACACACAAACTTTCGCCTTTATAATATTATGGTGTACTTAATTAATTTTTTAGGGTCAAAAAATTAACTGAAGACCTTAGCACAAAAGATATCACACAAACTAAACTTGAAAATGATCTAAGACATGCTCAAACTACGATAAGCGAGCAACAGAATACCATAGACAAGACGACAGCAGAGTGCCATAGACTAGAGAAAGACTGGGAAGCTTACAAATTGAGGGTAAAGAGTATGCTGCATGCTAAAGACAATGAGATTAAATCTCTACGAGACGGCGGCGATTTAAATGAGAATACCAAGATGTTAATGGACGAGTTGGAAATTTTAAAGTAAGTATTATATTAATTATATTACTAGCTGACTTTAAAGTGTTAGTGACAATCCACAAGTAGGTATTAACAATACACTTTTAATATATTTGTACTCTCATTTGGAACTTCATGAGTAAATGGTTAAACATGTAGAGGTTCCCCGAGAGATTTAATGTAATTAGATAAAAGTTGGCTAAACTTAAAGACAATAATCATTTGATCCGAGCACAATTGCTATCGTTAAACTCTAAATCAAATTGCGATCTGAACACAAAAGTATTCAATAATCGCTGAATCTGCCGGTCGGAGACTTAATTAAAATCGTCAAAACACTCTTAGGCCTAGGCCGCACTACGGCTAAACCGCCGTGGTTTTTAACCGTGTGATTTTGTGAGTCAAGCAAACGAATACAAGCGGCCTCACTTGCGGTTTTTTTCCGCGACTGATTTTAAAACCGCGAATTGTTACAAAATGCTCGCGGGTAAAAACCGCGCTAAAATTTGTTGTAACCTGACCCGGGACTCGAACCCGGGACCTCGTCGGCCGCAGTCGAACATGCTAACCACTAGACCGACGAGGCAGTTAACTGCAACAATACATACTGCTCTCTTGAAATCCATCTTCAATAAAAAAATTACTAAAAAAAATACTAATAAAATTACTAAATTAATAAAATACTGTGAAAATCGAGGGTAATTTCGCGGTTTTTAATCGTAGTGTGTGCTTCTCGAGCGGTTTTGCGGTTATAGCGGCTAACCAACCGCTCGCTGGAAAAAACCGCAATGCGGCCTAGGCCTTATTTATACTAACTAAATTCAACATGGCGTCCGTATCTGCATGAAACGAGTCAAATTGATTTATGATACCTCCTGTTTTATGAGATATAATGACAAATAGTAATGTCGCTTCCGGCGCTCACCTAGGACAATGGGTAAGAGATGTGGTTTGTGCACCGGATACGACCTTTTTATCGCTAACTAATGATGAAATCGTGATACGAGTGAATGCCTAAAGCAAGTCTCTTAAATGCTTTCAGCTAAAAAAGTTTCTAGCATTTGGGTCTTCTATTAAGTACTCTAACGAAAACAAGACAAGTTACAGATTGTGTCTCATAAGAGATTAAGTTTATTGATTATCAAGTAAATATAATGAGTACATTTGATTTATATAGATTTTAGGTACAACATTTTTCAATGAAAATTGCAAGTGTCGCTGCTGTCCTGGCAATGTTCCATACATTACAAATCTTTTCATTAGTATTTATTGGAATGGCTCTCAAGAAAATGTAGAAAACTACACCTTTTTTCAAATTTTTTTCATCATCATTTACCCAATTAAGTTTCAGAACAAGTTTTCTTTTTCAGAGAAGAAAAAGAAGACCTATCCCAGTCGATAAAGCGTGTCCGCAACGAATGCGGTGACATGAAACATCACATGTCACAGTTAGAATCAAGGCACAGTGCAACGGAACGTATCGTTACCGCACTACGCGATGCTTTGAAAGAGGAACGGATAGCGAGGAATCGCGCTGAGGCGCAGAGGGCTGCTTTGGGAAAGGTATGTAGAAAAACAAAGAAAATATAAGTACAAAAGATTTTTTGAAGTGAAACATCTTTAGAATTGTTGTGATTTGAAAATTCAATGAAACGAAAAACGAAACGAATAAGCGATACCAAAGAGAGACAAACATATGCATAATAGGATTTAGCCTGCAAGAGAATGAGATAGAATACAAGTTATATTTTTTTCATTATCTCGTAGGCTACTTTTCTGAAGTTTCACTTCTGCCGTGCGTGAATTGCACACACTATTTTTTTGAAGTGAAAACTTCTTTAGCCGCGTTGAGCATTTTGTGGTAGGTGGTAAACTTGTGGATTCGTGTCACCGTCACCGTCACCGACATGCTCAAGTTGTTACGAAAACAAAAGGTCTTAAATATAAATATACTACATTCGTAATTAAACTTGAATGCATTAGGTTTAAGGTATATATATATTTTTTTTAAATATTCGTTTTCACTTCTATTTTAATTGAACAAGTTTCAAAAATAGAACGTCAAACGTTTCAAAAGTGAAACATCACTTTATGCCTAAACATTATTATTGCCTTATTCGTACCTAACGAATCTTATAGTCGATAAACATAACTTGCCCGGTGGCCAAAATTGTAACTACTTTTTAGAGCTGTTTAGTTTTTGTTTTTATTTCATTTTTCATAGATACTAACGAGGCTGCCACCGGGTCAGATGTTTGTGTACATATTTTTTAAAACGCAATAATTACACATCCAATCAAATGTTGATTAACAACGACCTCAATTTACATAGACATGCCCTGTCAAACTATGAATGTCTAACCTAATTTATTAACGCCATCTTGTCTAAAAGCGGGAACTTACTTGCAACATATGCGCCATCTAGTGTGACAGCTTGAAAACGTATGATGCGGTCATAGATTGCGTCAGCCAAAGGCTTGTTGAAATTGAAACCAAAATCTTTACTATGAAACCATCTAGTCCGCCTTTGCGCACTTGTTATTTATTTTTGTTTGTTCACTACATTGTTTCTTTTTTAATGTTTTGTGTGGCAATAAAGTATTTATCTATCTATCTAGTACCTACATTTATATATCGTGTCCTATACTTTGGTATCAGAAACTAAAACATGTTATCGTGAAACCTTTTCATTGCAATATTCCTTTTCTAGGAACTGCAAACCCTTCAAATGGAAACCGGCCAAACGATAGCCAGCTTAAGAGCGGCATTACATGACAAAGAGGACGAAGTCAACCATCTGAGAGAGACTGCATCCACTGTACAGACTTCCGATGCGAGCGCTTTGAATGTAGCGGACTATGACGTCACTAAGGACATAGACAACGAGAAGATCCATTATTTGACGCAGACTTTGATACAGAAGCAAGGGAAGATCGATACGCTCATGGCAGATAATAATATGCTGAGGATACAGCTTGATAAGTTAGAGGTAAGTTTTATGTTAGCTGTATTTATCTAAGAAGGTAGCGAATAATGGTAAAGAGAAGATCCATTATTTAACATAGACATTGATATGCAAAAATCTAGTAATTGATAATACTGAGCATGTATAGAGATGTGTAGGTTATTGTATTACCAGATTGACTACAGATTAAGAAGCTATTGCGTAGAATGTAGCAGACTATGGCGTCAAAAAGACAGTGTCGCGCGACGTCGTCATTATGTCGTTGAAAAAAAATTTTTATCCCACAAAATCAAATGTATCTCATGGTATAGGTCCCGTCACGTAAAAAGAACGCTGAGGGACAGTGGAGGGGATGTGTCTTCGCACGGGTACAGTCGCGTCCTAGCGACCTATCGTCCTCAATAATATTAAATACTAGCTGATGACCGCGATTTCCGCTTTCCGCGGTTTTTTCTTAATTTTCCGGGATAAAAAGTAGCCTATGTGCTATTCCAGAGTCCAGATTATAATCTATCTCTGTGCCAAATTTTATCCAGATCCGTTCAGCCATTCTGGCGTGATTGAGTAAACATTTTGAGGTTTTATGGTTCCCGCGGGGGACTCAATGATTTTCCGGGATAAAAAGTAGCCTATTTTTTATTCCAGACTATAATCTATCTCTGTGCCATTTTCATCCAGATCCGTTCAGCTGTTCTCGCTTGATTGAGTAACAAACATACATCCATCCATCCAAAGTCGCAACCTTCACATTTATAATTATTATAGTACAGATTTAATCTTCAACAGTATAGTAAGTTTTTTTCACGAGCATACTATTAATGGTATTCTTAAACGTGTGTTAAGGCAAGGCAAGGATAAAGTTGCCTTTATCAACTAGTTTATTCTACTTGTTCCAGTCAAAATACCGTTCAGAAGTGACAACGCAGCGGGCCAAATATTCTCACAGCGTAGTTAACGTGCAGGACAGTGATCGCTCGAGGTCTAGAACCATCTATGCGCATTCCCCGTTCTCCGCGATTTCTCTACGGATGGGCGTTATTATAAAGCGGTTCCCGATATTCAGACTGCTCGTTCTTATGTATATGGTGAGTGTTGTCTTCTTCTTTTTTATCACAGAACTACGGCGAAGCCAAAGCTAAAAGGTATGTATGTGATATTAGAAGGAAACACGGCTTATCCACTCCTTATTATTTAATTAACCTCACAGACACGGTAGCCATCTTGACATTTCACCGATCATCTCCCTCCAAGCGCTCCAGTGCTCTCGAGAACCATAGAGGTAGTAATGCCATGGATTTAATATGTCAATGTTCAGCCTAAAAGTATTTTTCATGTATGTTTGTATTTATGTACGTTCCACCTTAATACTGGGCCGAGTTTGATGAATCGATTGGTTATTATAGTCCGGGTAACATAGGTTATATTTTTATACTAACACAATGGGTATCGAAAATTCAGAAATTATGAATTCCCAAATTAACCCCGCCGGGAATCGAACCCGGGGCCTCCCACTTCAAGACCACAGCGCTCACCACTGCGTCAGGGAGGTATGTATATGTCTACCTTGATCTTTTTCTCTATTTTTTTGGTAGACTTTGGATCCTCAGTGTAAAGTCAGTTACAAGAGAGCAGTTGTCAGTAACAATTTCCAGCAACAGATGTCTATAGGTTGACTACGACGGCGACATATTTTGACTAAAGCCGACCTATCCTTATAAAATCGTATATATATTTTATTTTTTGCGTTATACATATTTTCATTTCATTTATTTTGTACTAGCTGATGCCCGCTACTTAGTCCTCGTGGATTGAAGTTTTTTGGTTACCGCGGAAACTCTTTGATTTTCCGAGATAAAAAGTAGCCTATGTGTTATATGCCAGAGTCCGTGCCAAATTTCATCCAGATCCGTTCAGCTGTTCTGGCGTGATTGAGTAACAAACATCCATCCATCCATCCATCCATCCATCCAAAGTATAGATGAATTTTAACAATATTTTCCATTTCAGGTTGGTTTGCACTTATGGGTGGTGACTGTGCTATTCACAAGTACGCCGGAGGACGCCGCGCCGCGCTCCGCGAAGTCCTGATCTTTATAACATTAATTTATATCTTGTACATTTATTTAAATTAATATGTAACATAAATAAATGAAGTTAACTGACGAATCACGCTGTACCTTGTACGAAATATAATACTTTATTTTTAATAATAAATATTATTTGGAAATATGTTTTATTTTTAAAATCCATACTGATATTATAAATGCGAAAGTGTGTCAGTCTGCTATGCTTTCACGGCTTAGATATTCAACCAATTTTGATGAAATTTTGTATAGCGGTAGGTTACATCCCGGGGGAGGACATTTTTTTCCCGGAAAATTAAGGAGTTCCCCCGAGAATCAAAAAAACTTAATCGTGGGTAGGTATGAACATAATCTATACTTCTATACTAATACTATAATATTATAAATGCCAAAGTTTGGATGGATGGATGTTTGTTACTCAGTCACGACAGAAAGGCTGAACGGATCTGGATGATTTTGGCACAGAGATAGATAATAGTCTGGAATAACACAGGCTACTTTTTATCCCAGAAAATTATTAAAGAGCTCCCGCGAGAGCTAAAAAACCTCAATCTACGCGGACGAAGTCGCGGTCATCAGCTATTAGATAATGTTTCTGAATAAATTCAACGAAATTAGTTTATTTTCAACTTATTTGCCATTGGCTTAACGAGGTGATGGTCAAGTTTTTTCTGATAAAACAAACACCTTTGCCATTCTTAGTAATATTATGAGTAACTAGTCGTGTAAACTCGAAAGGTTTGTATTTGAACAGGAATTTTAAGCATACTAAGTACATAATTATGTTTACGAGAATTCAATATTTACTGTCGTATATATTTCTAGCAACATAGATCATGTTTTACGAGTAGCTAGGTACATCCATACATATCTTGGTTGAAGTTAAATGCGTAAGTGTGTCCGTCTGTCTGTTACTTTTTCACGGCCCGTCCTTTTCACCAATTTTGAAGAAATACGGTAAGCTGGTACCTTTTCAACACGACTGCCCAAAAAAGGAGTGTAATGTTTTCAGGATATGTATTTATGTGCTTATGTGAGTTTCTTTATTTCACCATTTATTCCACCTTCTAAATGCCCGAACAGATTTGGATGTAGGGTAGGTACTTAGGGTATCGTTAGAATCCGTAGGTATATTCTCCCAGTGTCATGACACTGGCTATACATTTTTTGAAAAAAAAAATGGCAGGGCATTCGTGTTTTAAATTTTTGTAATTATGTTCACTCGTTTTTATTTATTTTTATTCCGCTACAAGTTAGCCCTCGACTGCGATCTCACCTGATGTTAAATACCCTGTTAGGGGTAAGTCAGTTAGGTACATTAAGCCTGTACCTCTATCGGTTTCTACACGGCATCGTAATGGAACGCTAAATCGCTTGGAGATACCGGATACGTCTACCAGACCCAGACTAGAGACAATTCAGAACTTATAAATTCCCAAATTGACCCTGCCGGGAATCAAACCCAGGACCTCCCACGATAAGATCACAATTCTCACCACATCACCAGTCACCACTACCTACGCCAGGGAGGTCGTCAAATTTCGGAAGAGTTCTCACGAGATTTTGAAATATCTAGGTAGGCCATTGATAAAATAAATCTAGGTAGGTATCTAGTATTATGTCATGTAGGTTACATTATAACTATGTAGGTATATGGGTCATTCATTTTTTCTCTATTAGATACTTTTTCTTGCATATGGAAAGCCCTCTACTTTTCAGGGAAAATTGTTTTTTTTTAGATTCGGAATGTTTTTAAAACTAGCACTGATTACGGAGAAACCCTTGGAATGAGTCCAGCAGATTGTTTGATTGGCTATTCCCTGGTAGGAAAGTAGGTATTTAAACTTTTGATTTTATTGAGAAAATCCAAGAAATAGTCGATTGTGAATAACAATAATATTTTATGAGTCGCGGTCGCACGTCGTCCGCGTGGTCGGATAAGTTTTTTTGATTCCCGCAGGAACTCCTTAATTTTCCGGGACAAAAAGTATCTAGCCTTGTATCCTGGGATTATTTTCCGCACTTGGACGTAGGCGTCCGCTGTGCGTGTAGTAAAAAAGTAGCATATGTTACTCTCCAGGTCCTCAACTATACCGATGGCAAAAATCACGTCGATCCGTTGCTCCGTTACGGCGTGATTGAAGGACTAACCAACCACTTTCGCATTTATAATATTAGTATGATTTTGGCGACCCTGATGCAGTGGTGAGTCCTATACTATATGGCTTTATAAGTGCGAAGTCCCGGGCTTGAACATTTGGGAACTTCTAAATAGTCTCGTCGTCTGGTGGGAGGCTTCGGTCGTGGCTAGTTACCACCGTACCAACATATCGCTAAGCGATTGGGCATTCCGGTACGATGCAGTGTGGAACCCGATTAGGGGTAGGTATGCGTTTTATATGTAGGTAGGTACTTATTATTATTTTAAAGTAGGTATTCTAGATTGCTTCATAACTTACCATTCAGATAAGTTTTGGCTAACTTGTAGTACAATTTTAAAAAAATGTGTCTGCTCAAATAAGTATCTAGATACTTACTTGTCTCTGTTCTGTGTCTATTTGTTTTCTTTTCTGTGATTGCTCATTGCACAGAGAAAAAAAGAAGTAGCAATGCCTTTCAATGGATCATAACTCATATTTATGCACGCTAGACGTCGACAATATTGTTCTTGTCGCAAAGTCTAGACGACAGGAAACCTCGACGTATACGTAATCTACGTCTTTCGTGTCGTATAGCCGAAGGGAAATCCCCCTGGGTTTAGGAATTTTGAGAAAACCTTCAGTACAGGAATATGGGTTGGCGATGATAATTCTGAAGTAAGTAATATGCATGTAATAAATAACATTGGTAACTAGCTACTCACATAAATATTTATGGAAGAATCAGGTGTAGGACTAGTATACCTAGTTACCTACATTATAATCAGAGGTGCAATCATGTAAGGATTGCCGATGAAATCGTTAAAGTTCGGCTTCAAAGTAAAATAAACCATAACTTCATTGAATTAGAGCTCAATTTCGTGTATCCATTCTCATACGTTTAGAGTATCGTACATACCATACCGTACCATACCATATCGTACACATCTGATGGGCAATCCTTACATGATTGCACCTCAGGTAAAGCTACTGTTAGAGGTAAACTAGATCTAACTATGTATGTAAGCATGGATAGGATGTTAACTCTATCAACTTACCTATAGGTAGATGTAGTGTTAGGTACAATATGGACTTTTGTCTAACTATAATAGGTAGATAGATCAGACTTGAAATAATTACCTGCTAAATATACCATAAGGCTTAGGAACTAACGAGTCAGATCTCTTAGAATTTATAATACTGCAGAACTTATTAATTTCCTATTGACGTAGATATCTAAGTACCTAGGTACTTATTAAGTTATTATACCTGAGTAGTAAAACTATTTAAGGTAATGTTAACCAGAGTCCGAGAAACGAATATAAAAAAATCCTATTTATTTATTTACTAGATGGTAAAGCTTGTGGATTTCTGATTTCCACAGGAACTCTATATTTTTCCAGGATTATTATATAATACTAGATGATTCCCGCGACTTCGTCCGCGTGGATTAAGATTTTTGATTCCCGCGGGAACTCTTTAATTTTCCGGGATAAAAAGTAGCCTATGTCCTTCCCCGGGATACCATCTACTCCTGTACCAAATTTCAGCAAAATCGGTTGAAAAGATGGGCCGGGAAAGCGTAGCAGACAGACAGACAGACAGACAGACAGACAGACAGAAACACTTTCGCATTTATAATATTAGTATGGAAGTATGGATTCCAGCAGTAAAATATTAGAACTATGAAATAGCGTGCACAATGTTACGTTCATAGAAAAAATGCGTGGTTACGTTAGTGTCTACTATTTTTGACGACCTCCATGGCGCAGTGTGTAGCGCTGTTGCCTTAACGCGTGCGGAGGTCCTGGGTTCGATCCCCGGCAGGGTCAATTTGGGAATTAATAATTTCTGAATTTTCCCTCGTCTGGCCTGGTGGGAGGCTTCGGCCGTGGCTAGTTACGACCCTACCAGCAAAGACGTGCCGCCAAGCGATTTAGCGTTCCGGTACGATGCCGTGTAGAAACCGAAGGAACGGGTTAGCCCGCTACCTGCATCTTAGACTGCATCATCACTTACCACAGGTGAGATCGCAGTCAAGGGCTAGCTTGTAGTGGATAAAAAAAAATAAAAAAATAGTATTATAATGTATTCTGTGGTTGAGTCCTAACCCTAAGTTGAACCATCGCTTTTAGACTTAGAGTTTAGATGGGCCAGTTCCGACGCATGAGATTATGACGTAAGTCATCTCATCTGTTACTAGGTAACTAGGTACGTACAGACTACAGACCGTATTACAACCCGCATATAAAGTTGATATAAAGCACGATTTTATCATTCTCTGATGAACCGGTTGTTTTTGTACAAACCTTCCTCAGTGTTGTGGTCATCAATTCAGTCGTGATATAAGCTGCGGCAAGTCTACACGCATTTAGGTATCTAAGGAAATACATAATAACTGTGTCCTGCCATGTATTAAGTACAAGAAAAACTTCTAATACAAACACTGAACGTGCTAGTGGGTTATTACACAATTTTTTCCCAATTTGATTGGTCCATTGGATCGAACTGGACAACCTTGAATATTTTTAGATATTTTTTTTTATTTCATAGTTTTCCTTGTTCACTCAAACAAGTGCGAAGATGAGGTGGATTCTTGTGATCTTTTTAGGTAAGTTGGTTTTTGTATGTTCAATCAATAGATTTTAGCCTTGTTGTATTAACATTCAAAGTTGTATTCAGTAATCTTTAAATAATTTAAGCATCTTAATTTAATGGGTTTAAATATTATTGATGACGGCTCATCAACTTGATTAAACTACTCTAACCCGTGATTTCGTTCTTTGAATTTGGATCGTTAGTTTTCCGAGACAAAAAGTTGCGGGATAAAAAAATTATAACAAGTTCTCCTTCGGGATACAAGCTGTCTCTGTGTGTTCGAGACTTCTAGGACCTCTAAAACACACTAGGGAGTAGGGACCCTAACCCCCACCATAAGGGGGTTAGGGGATGAAAGTGTGAAAGGCCTTCTTTTTAAGGGTTTCGTAGTCAGCAAGGAAGTTACCATAGAAAAAATAAATATAGCGTCACATACCCTTAGTTTCGCCATGTCCGTACTCCGTCCGTCGCGCGTCGGTCCGGTCAACGGCTTCGCTCAGAGGCCGTTAGTACTAGAAAAGGTTACTTGGCATGGTATACATACATATTATAATGTTGAAAAAAAAAAACATTTATTTAGGGTAAGTACCACTAGGTACTAGTAGTAGGTACTAACCTACCTCCCCTTAAACGTAAAGTGGGTATGATTTTTTCTCGCCTATCCCATGTTGTCTTTGGATAGGTCATTCAAAAATATTGCGGGTGTGGGAACCATTTTAACCGACTTCCAAAAAAGGAGGAGGTATCTTTTTTTTTTTTTAATGTATGTCTGTGTCCGTGGTTTCTGAACCGATTTGACTCAACAATGCAGTATGCACAATAATTTTAAAGTCACCGCTTTATAAATTTTATAAAGTTTGTGTGCTTAGCTGCTCGGTTCGTCCATTGAAGCAAGCTTAATAAGTACCTACTTATACATGTATTTCCTGAAATCAAAGAATTTCCGCGACTAAGGTATAAAATGTAGTAAGTTATAGGCCTATTACACTGCACTTTTCACAGGGACCCTTGCTTGAATCAGTGTAGTGTAATAATATTTAGGGAGAAAGGGTCCCTTGTTAGGTCCATAATGCTGTGTAATAAGCGACGCTCTATATAGCGGCCACGCCCACCCTTACCACAGGGCCCTGTGAAAAGTGCAGTGTAATAGGCCTATTACTACTTACTGTTTTTACATAGACAGGTGGTACGCTACATAATAATAATACCTATCGCTGCAGTAGTGCATGAGAATTGAGATTCTGTGATCGAAGGGATCAGGGTTTTCCCTTGGCAATAATAATATGATAAGCATCGTATTACAACGGTGGAATACAAAATATCCATTTTAAAAACAAATGATCTTTTTATATTCGATAGATAGCGGGTGTTTTGCGGTCGTTAACTCTAAAGTACTTTTCTTGACTGACATAATATTGAATTACGGTCAACGCACAGTCTAAATCTGGGGTTATAAACCTGAAAAATTTGACAGTAGGTTCCATCTCCGTAAGTACATATCCATTTCCTAAGAAAGGATTTTTAATAATTCCATGTCGAAGCGGGTTAAATGGAGGACTACAACAAAAATTCTAAAAAAATAGTTCTGGGCTTTGTAAGAAGTAGGTATTATCTAAAGATTCCTACAATTAAATTTTCAAAAAATATTTTTAAATAGCTGATGCCCGCGACTTAGCCCGCGTGGATTGAGGTTTTTCGGTTCCCGAAGGAACTCTTTAAAAATTCCGGGATAAAAAGTTGCTGTGTTATTCCAAACTATAATCTATCTCTGTGCTAAATTTCATCCAGATCCTTTCAGCCGTTCTTGCGTGATTTAGTAACAAACATCCATCCATCCATAAACATCCATACATCCATCCAAACTTTTGCATTTAAGTATAATATTAGTATAGATGTTATGGAATCACCATTATTTTATGCATAGAGGTCTGGTTCTTATCAGAGGTAGGTATGCGCTAAAAATTTGTTGGTATAAAAGTTCAGACTGATTTTTGTGCCTCAGTACCATTAGGTATAGTTATTATCATAATACGGGTCAAATAAAGGTTAATATATTTAATGATAATTAGTATATTTATAGTGTTACGTATAAACAAACGGGTCAACACAGACGGCTAGGGATTTCCAATATATAGAAAATCGTTTATATAATTTTCTTACTTTACTCGGTGGCGCCACCGAGTAAAAGTAAGCTTTCCTCTTTCTCGCACGTCGAAAATCACTATCATTTTCAATGATTTCAGTTTGGTATTGAAGTGAAAACTTAGGCGCGTTGAGCACTTTTTGGTAGGGAGTAAAAATGTGGAATATGCGAGACCGACCGCGAGACCGACACCGTTCTTATTAAGACAAAATGTCTTATGTATAAATAGTACATTCGTAATTAAACTTTAATGCCTGTTTTTAATTAGAAAAAAATAAAAATATATTCGTTTTCACTTCTATCGGCAGTCCTAGGGACTGCCAATTTTTTAATAATAGATGTAATAGGTAGGTATGGTGTACCTAAATACCTAAATAATTTCAACGTGTGCTTAATAAATCGAAAAAAGTTCCGCTTATTAATGAAATCAATACTTTTAACTTTATTTTTAACCTTATTTTTGTTTGTTTCTTATTCATAGCACATTAATACTGTATCAAATTCATAAATTGTTTAACTGCTATCTTCTTATAGAGCTATTAAATTTTACCCATTCTGTGCAGGCATCAGAAAAATTAACACTTTGTAATAATCACAAACTTAACCGGTTTTAAAATATCATCAACCACACAAATCTCTATCTCACGATTGGCTCTGGTTTTCCCCTTAACTTTAATGGTTTTTATTTTTTTATTAATTACAGCCGTTATTTTATTTCATGCACATGTAGGTATATTATTATTTTTAAAAACCCATGCATAATGCATTAACCTCGCATTGGCATACCAAATGGGTAGTAAACCTGCGGGCGAGTCAAAAAGCCATTGTATACGCATCATACCTACGAAGTACCTACGAGCACATGACCATCTTGAATACGGCAATGTACTTTGCGTTCATAAACGGCATTTTTTGCATATAAACAGACTACTTGACCGTAGAATTGTTCCATTGCAATTTGCAAGCTAAGAAAAAGCGGAGAATTTTAGAGCCTGGACTACTTTTATAGGGAAAAGTGGGCACATAGTTCGAAGAACCGATAGGTATGCGATGGAAAACGCAACGGGTATTGTGATCTTATCTGGTGATATATTACTTATGTGATGACTGATGATGCAGTCTAACATTATAACAGCTAATCAGTTACGCAAAAGTGGGTACCTACCTAAAGTAGTACCTACTTACTACTTAGGTCAAAGTCAAACAAACAAGTCCAATTCAGAAATCGATCGAACCCGGATTTTTTTATCCACGAAAATGTATGCCCTTGACTGCGATCTCATCTGATAGGATGTGATGATGCAGTCTAAGATGGTAGCGGGCTAACCTGTTAGGGGCATGACAGTTACCCATTCCCCTATTAGTATCTCACTTATAAGATCATATCAACACAGCGTTTTACCACTGAGCCAGGAAGGTAGTGAAATCGCATTCTATTTTAAGCTGCCTGCGGTGTTGCAAAATCTATAGTTAACGTATTGAGGTTAAAATCGAACAAGAGCATTTTACTATGCAATATTATGCATTGCCTCTCGGTGCCTAGTCCATCATTTCCTGCATGATATGGTTCGCCCATCAACTACAAAACCGCACTATCTTGTCCGCCCTTCACCTATATTAGATACTATCAAACCATAGTAAAAAATATAATATAGTTTGCTAGCTGACTCACACGGGTTTTTGGGAGGAATTTCAACAAATCTCGTGTTTCTAGGATTAAATCGTACCTTAATCTCTAAACTGAGTTCTGGCTTACATACTAGTTAATTTTATGATTAACTCTACTTACATTTATGGCACCATTTATTAGCCAAAGACAAGAAAGATATAGAACGCGCAGCACTGTCGAAAGAGACAACCCAAAAGTTGGTGCAAAAGAATAAAAGTGATGGGATAAAGAATACATTCATGGCACAATTTATAACTGCATGCGTTGGTACTTGGTGTAATCAAATTGGCACATCTGATATAGCTTTTTAGAATGTCGCGAAGATTAAAGCTTTTAATGAATTTGGAAACGGCTTTGAGTTTGATCTCATCTATGGTAACGATCATATTCCAAGATAATAGCGTACTTTAGGGGTAGGTGTAGGTGCTATAGGGGCATGACAGTTTTATCAAACTGAACCTAAACGGCTTTTACGTAGCATCGTAACGGAACGCTAAATAGTAAATACCTTGCCTTTGGCGTTTCCAAATTGGCGAAAAAATGTGCAAGAGAATGTGTTCTATGGCAAAGACAACAAGATTTCATGATGACGATGCATTCTTTACCATCAGTAACTTTAGCCCAACATCATCATGACCACAGCTGCCTTCACAGTTCACAAGTGGGCGCCAGCACAGTTATTCTTCAGCCTTCCTCAACTGATCACTTTATGCTATCATCTTAATTTCTTAAGGGCGTCCGACACTACGTTATCTTGTGGTATCTTTAAGCATTTAAATTTTTTTTTGTTTTGTTTTAGTGCCAGTAACGATATGCAGTGCAAACGTCGCTATCTCATCAGACTTACTAGAGTCGGTCTTCGGTAACCCCGCTAACGCAAGCGTTGCATCAGAGGCACCTGTTCAGGCTAAGCCAATATCGCCAGAGGTGATTGCCGCTTTGCCAGAATATTCAGATGCCGTGGATCCATCTTTCATTCCGTCTGTTACAGACTACGATAAATTTGATTGGACGCTTACAAAGGTAAATTTTCTCTAAGTAAATAAACGCAGGTGAACTTTAAAATTAAATAAAGTTTCTTGAAGCCGGAGAAGTATTATAGGTACAATAAATAAATAGAAACATCGCATATATCATTTCAAAAAATTGCAATGCTAAAAATTTAGAGGTGCGCCAAAGTCAAAGTATGTTCATTTAAAATGGGTACAGTACACAGTACACTTTTTGAACGTGATATAAAGTGATGATTAACGACGGTAACTTAAAACTAAGTTACCTACGAATCCCGAACTCTCAAATGGCGATGTCTTAACAACAAGGCTTACTTAAACCACTTTTAAACCATGAGTGTTATTATATTGTGTAGTGGTCATTGTATTCCCTTATTTTGCAGCGGGTAGCGTTTAGTTCGAAGGAGAACTTCCTGCTATCACCGCTAGGGCTCAAGTTGGCTCTTGCGATCCTCACGGAAGCAGCCACGGGCGCCACGCAAACCGAGCTCTCATCCGTACTTGGCTTCGACACTGACAGTAAAGTGGTCAGAAGAAAGTTCGAGATCATCTTGAACTCTTTAAGGGTAAGTCTTCCATTTTAAATGTGCGATATCTTGGGAGTGGCGTGCTTATTTTCAGGGGCACTACTATTTTTTATCCACTACAAATTTGACCTTAAATCCTGTCTCATCTGTTGGAAAAGATGATGCAGTCTAAGAAGGTAGCGGGGTAATCTGTTAGGGGTGTGGCCTAGTTACATTAAACCCATATCCTAGTCGGTTTCTACACGGCGTCTTACTGGAGCGCTAAGTCGGTTGCCGGTAGTTTGGTAACTCACCACATCCGGAGCCTCCCACTGGGCCAGACCAGAGATAATTCCGAACTAGCAGGCTAATCAAAATTCAGTTGGATTCAGATTCTGTGACTGTCGATACAAAACTGGTGTTTTCATGCATACACATTAACAATTCCATTCAACAATGTAAAGCCTCGAATTTGACTGCCTCGCTGGTCCAGTAGTTAGAATGTTCGACTGCGGATGACGAGGTGCGGAGTTCGATTCCCGGGTTAAGCAATAGTGGGTTTTCTAATATTATTTACATAGATTAATTTGGTTGTAATTCCAGACGAAGTCATCTCACTACCTACTGAACCTAGCCAGCAGAATATACGTCAGCGCGGACGTGATACCGCTGCAGCATTTCGCATCCCTCTCCGAGAAATACTACAAGACTGAGATCAAGAGCTTAGACTTCGTCAACCCTGTGAGAGCTGCGTATTACATCAATGAGTGGGTCAACAGCACGACTGGAGGAAAAATTTCGGATTTAGTCAACGCAGGTGTGTTTTAAATTTAGGTATCTATTTTTAGATGCTTATTATTTCTTTTTAATATCAACTACTATGTAAGTTTTTTCTTTCAAGAAACTCCTAAAAGCATCTTGTACTTGGCAAAGGTTGGCAGTGGTAAAACCTCATTTCTCAGATCGCACGCAAAGCTCTTTCTCCGTTCGAGTCAAATTCAATTCCATTTACATTACAATTCAAACCCACCAAAATCGGCTAAAAAGATGGACCGTGAAAGATTACAGAAATACAGACAGATATCTCTTTCAGAGATAATATTTCGATTGCTCTTTATGAGTTGCACACTCTTTTTGACCATATTTTGATTGTTCAAGATAAATATCCGTTCTCCTTAGAAGTTCCATGCATCAAATAGGTTCTTCAGACAATCGAAATGTATATTATACTAGCTGTTGCCCGCGACTTCGTCCGCGTGGTTTATGTTTTTTTGATTCCCGCGGGAGCTCCTAAATTTTCCGGGACAAAATAGCCTATGTCATTCTCCAGATCCTCGACTATACCCGGTCCTCGACTATACATTGCGGCGTGATTGAAGGACAAACCAACAACAACCAACATTTATAATATATATGATAGTATGATATGTGGTTATTTATAATATTAAATTTTCTTTACAGATGACGTATCAGGGGTGTCTGCTCTAGTATTGAACACGATATTCTTCAAAGGCACCTGGCAACGCCAGTTCAACCCTAATGCCACTAAGATCGATATGTTCTACACCTCAGCCACTGAGAAGAAAGAAGCTCTCTTCATGAGCTTAAGAGAGAAGTTCTTCTACGCTGAATCTAACAAGTTTAATGCCAAAATCTTGAGAATGCCTTATTTGGTAAGTAAAGTATTACTCAAAGGACCTTTATTCGGTACTAAGAATAGTCTAAGCTCAATACTTCTGATTAACCACACCAAGCTAATTAAATGTGTCAGTAATTATTTAAAAAAATGTTAATTATTAAAAAAAAGAAAAATAATGAATAGTATAGAATTTATGTTGATAGCCCTGGGGCAATGGTGATTGGTGAGCGCTTTTACTAGGTCGATTGCGATTCCCGTCGGGAACATTTATAATGGTGGCTAGTCACTAATCTAGGACCTAGGCAAAGCTATGCCTAGGACACCAAACGATTTAGTATTTCCAAGAAATGGATTTGGAATGCGGGTGGAAGAGGAAGGCAGATCTGCCTTCCTCTTCCACCCGCATTCCGGGGACCGTGTTTGGTGGCGCGTTCTCGAAAAGGCTTATTGCAGTGGATGCTGATGGATGGATGATGATGGATGGTTTTGGAATGGATTGGATTTGATTGAAGTAAAATTGCAAAACTGTTACTGTTTATCCCATCTCGCTTCCATATTATCTGCATTGTCTCATAAATGAGATCGCGGTCATGAACAAAGTAATTTCTAAAATATAATTTCTCAAACTGCCTCTTTTGGGAAATTAACCCGCAACTTATACAAACGAGTTTAAGATTACGTGCAATGCCAAGGTCATCAGTAAAAAGAGGATTTAAAAAAAATATCCTTTTTTTTCAGGGCAACAAATTCGCCATGTACATCATAATACCAAACGCGTTGACCGGTCTGTCAGAAATCTTCAATGAGCTGACGGAACTGCGCAGTGAACTTTACTACCTTCAAGAGTTCCTCGTAGATGTCAAGTTACCAAAGTTCCAGTTTGAGTACACTGCGATAATGGACGGCATCCTTCGAGAGGTAAGCTTTTTAGGGTTCAGAAGTAAACCTTCAAATGTAGGAACTCTTGTAGTTTCGCCCAGTTTCAGTCCATCTATCAGTTTGTATGTCATAGCGATTATAAAAATCATCTATAACAGCTTTACATTTGAAAATTGAGTACCTACAGTTATAGTTATCTGTTACCTAAAGTTAAAGAGTGGCGTATAAAAAATCGCGGTGTCCTCTGAACATGAACAGCGAAAGTCGAAAAAAAGTTCAAGTAGGTATGCCTCAAGTGATTCATCGTTGAAAATGTATTTTTAAATCAATAAAAACTGAGACATTTAATGTCATAAGTTAGCTAAGCGTAGGTATATGATAAGTGCAGAATCTATCGTCGAAAACAGTTTTTTTTTTCTTACCGTAAAGTCCCATTACAATATTGTAATGGCAACTTTATTGTGAACTACCATCTAGCCTATGGGCTTGCCTAATATTAATTTAGCTTAAACTTCTACTTAAAATTATTTCTACATCTAATTTACAGTCCAATAACTGTCCTTAGTTTGTTCTAATGCACTTAGTGTTCACTACGTTTTTGTGACCGACATAATTAGTAGCACAAGCACTAATTTACTACACAGCATTTATGCACTTTTTACACTAGTTCGAACAGTTTCGTTCTTTTAAGTCTCCTTTTAAAGCTCTAATGTCTCTGATAGTTCCTTAGTTAAGATGATTTGTGAGATGGTGATAATTAAAAAAAAACCCGGCTGAGTTTGTTGTGGGCTCTTCTCAGACCGGGCGCGTTTGGAACCCTCGTAGCTTTAGTTTTAAGATACCGTTACCCATTACCACCATCATGCTTTTTAAGTAAGTAATTTTTAGATGACAATAAGTGTACCTACAGTGTACCTATATTGAATAAATGACTTAAATCTTGAATCTTGAATGTCCGTGTTATCTAAAAGCTTTACAGCCTCCAGATTGACGTCATGATGATGAAATCGGTTTTGGTGAGCTTCTGCATATTTTTGGATGATTCTGGTTACAAACTCCACCTTTAGGTCCCTGTGGAGATCGTGATTTCTTACGTACCAGGGTGCATTGGCTATTTCCGTGGGTACTTTGTTCTGGAATCTCTGTATCACTTGGATATTACTCGGTTTAGTACACCCCCAGAGTTGTATATGTTGTCTATAACAGATGAGGTAATTTTATGCATGGTTAAAGCTTTCCGGACAATTAGGACTGTAGCGGATTGTTTCAAGCTTGATAGTCAAAATTTTGATCAATTTTGACCTCTGATCACCGCTTTATTTGGATTTTGGAAGAATTTCCCATCTGGTTTTCAAATGGATTTATAATTCAATCCTTTCATAAAGCATGGAACATTGACTGTGAGTTAAATAAATTGGTGTGCTAAACAATTTAGTTACGGTATGCAATGTAGACTGTTATACAAGTAGTTTCCCCCTCTGATTCAATGAAGGATTAATTCTCATAAATCTTTAAGTTTTCCTCCTCACGACACATGGGACCTGACGTCATAATCAGTGTAAATAACAATTTGGGTATTTCCTAATTTGTTTTCGATCGATTGCCTTCACATCAACGATCTTTATTTGTATTTGCGTAGTAATAATTTATTATTCACACATGTATGATAGTTTATTGCGGTTTTGAACCTTTATTTTCGTTCGCCGCATATTACGTATTGACCTTTCCGTTCTATGATAGTAAGTTTAAGTCTAATGCACAATGATTGACGCAATAATACCTACAATGTCTAGAGTCGTGTGACCAACGCTTGCAGATACTTACTAGTACTCAAATATTATTGTTGGGTTAAAACAAACTTAAGTTTACTAGTGGTTCGCCCCGAACTGAGACCTCGCGGCGCCATCTATTGACATCATTGTGAAGTTCTGTTAAAAATACTGAAGCTCATTAAAAATTAAATAATTTCGTTTCCTTATAATATTATCTAATTTTAGTACTTCGGACGTTAGAAAATCTCCACTTTGAAAGCCCCCCATTTCGTCAATTACAGGGGAAAAATTAGTAAATATATATTTTAGGACTCTATTCCTAATTATCTCTAAAATGATATACCACAACCTTATGTAACGCTATAAAAAATATTATACCTACTACGCTTCTATGAGAGCCCCCCTGAAATAAAAATTTTAATAACTTTTTAAGCCATATTCGGCGGGAGACCATCGGTTTACATATTTTATTTAAATTTGAAGTAATTACGTTCAGTAATTCAGTAGAATTTTAATTTGAGTAATCCAGTTCTCTCAAGTAGACTCAGAGACCTTCGCTTCGCTCGGTCAAATTTTGTAGCCACAAACAATAAAATATGCTATTACGAGTTGCGACGAGGCGCGACTATTTGATTGGCGCTAGCTACATCCACGAATCCATAGCAAACATCCAAATTTATACATCATACATCATACTAATATTATAAATGCGAAAGTGTGTTTGTTTGTTGGTTTATTGGTTTGTCTTTCAATCACGCCACAACGGAGCAACGGATGTATTGGATAGAAGCAGGCGTTACTTTGCGGAAGTCCATGACAATGAAAAAAACTAGAAGTTTAATTTGCTATAATCCGCTACAGAAGGCAAATCTATGTGGTAGGTACAGTGCGCATCTCGAACCTGATGCCCGCGACATTCACCACACCATATAAATCCCTTAAAAATATCCTCAACATACGTTTTGGCATGGGTATAGTTAAGGACCTGGAGAGTGACATAGCCCATAGGCTACTTTTAATGCCGGAAAATTAAGGAGTTCTTGTGGCAATCAAAAAGCTTATAACACGCAGACGAAGTCGCGGGCATCAGCTAGTTTATAATATTAGGATATTGGTTGATACTCTAAATGAAATTATCACTCTGTCGGAACTCTTCAGCTTCAGTTAAACAAAAGGGCATGGGTTCAGTAATTTTCCTTATCCATTTTGGTCAAGACCAAATGTAACAAAATGTAACAAACGTAATTTAAAATTTTCGCAAAGTCGTGACTCATGATCGTGCTCCTGTATAAGTCCTTGGATGAAGGTTTTAAGTCATATTGGGAATCATTGGAGAGCCCCCTGCGTTATGCATATAATTTCCAATGAATGGAAGGCATCACGATTCTCAGAAATAGGATTAAGACGCAGATCAGGTAAATTAAATTGGCATGTTTTCACTTTCAGTTGGGTATTCGGCAAGCGTTTGAAGACACGGCTTCCTTCCCCGGCATCTCCCGCGGCCAATCGTTGAGTAACCGGGTGAAGATTTCCAGGGTTCTGCAGCGCTCAGGCATCGAGGTCAACGAACTGGGTAGCGTTGCCTACTCTGCCACAGGTATTTGATAACTGTTTTCTAACTAACTAAACTTTCCTTTATTTTTCATTCCAAGATAGACTTTTGCTTGACGAAAATCATGGTTGTGAAGAGCAATGAGGACCATTTACATATTATTATGAAACTATAGCTTTCTTTTCAACTCTGTCCGACAAAATTTATCAACTCTTATCTTTTACTCCTTCCTTCTACTGCTTCTTCTCGGCTTAGATTTTCGTGAGGTTTTATAGACTTATTTTCCCCAGTAATTTTAAGCTTAGGTACCATTGTATGGTACATACTCAACAACATATCTACTATTAATTTACCTCTAACTATAGTCATGGGTTACAGTTTTTATCAAACGACTAATTTTCAGCGCTTTGATCCACTACAACCCATTAACGTCCCACTGCTAGGCACAGGCTTCCCCTCTCATAGGAGAGAGGGAATTAGAGCTTAGACCAGCCACGCTGCTCCAATGCGGGTTGGCGGGCTTTGACGACTATTATTATGTTAGTGATAGTAACCGGGACCGACGGCTTAACGAGCTCTCCGAGGCAAGCCGTGACACCGCCAACTTCTTAACTCCGGG
This sequence comes from Erebia aethiops, assembly GCA_923060345.2. Classification (NCBI taxonomy): domain Eukaryota; kingdom Metazoa; phylum Arthropoda; class Insecta; order Lepidoptera; family Nymphalidae; genus Erebia; species Erebia aethiops. The sequence goes on along the minus strand of OV281083.1, from coordinate 24,645,280 downwards.
TAGAACCTACTGAGAAAAACCCAATACGTAATTATAGATGGATGGGTGGTCTGATCGCGTACTTATATAATGCTAACTGATGCCCGCGACTTCGTCCGCGTGGATTAAGGTTTTTCGTTTCCCGCAAGAACTCTTTAATTTTCCGGGATAAAAAGTAGCCTATGTGTTATTCCAGACTATAATCTATCTCTGTGCCAAATTTCATCCCGATCCGTTCAGCCGTTGGGGCGTGATTGAGTAACAAACATCCATCCATACATCCATACATCCATACCGACATCCATACATCCAAACTTTCGCATTTATAATATTAGTAAGATAAGATAAGATAAGATTAAGAGTAAGATTATGGCGCTGTCCTAACAATCAAACCACCCATAAATAAGTATAAATTCTCATTTTTCTTACAGAAATCGCGCTCGAGAATAAATTCGGCGAAGATTCGATGCCGAACGCCGAATTAATAGCCAACCGACCATTCCTTTTCTTCATACAAGACGAAGCCACGAGACAACTGCTGTTCACAGGACGAGTGTCCGACCCCGCCATTATAGATGGAGCTTTTAAAATGCCATAGTGTTCATATTTTAACTATACATATAAATAAAATGGATACAGTATCAAACAGCAGTACAAAAGTAATTATTTGAATTTTAAAAAAAGCCAATCATTAATTTATATTGGACCGGTTCGAGGCTATTTTGGTCGGTATTTCAAATCCAATATACCTGTAGTGATCCTCAAGTCATTACTTAGACTAGGATCAGGCGTGTTGTGGATCCGAATCCCTGAAAATAATAATTAATTATGTTTTAATGCTCTTAGTGCTACGTAGCCCTGAGCTGGTATTTAAGTCCTGAAAATAAAATATGAAGATATTTCTAGTAAAAATAATATGTCTAAGTAAACAGTAGGTATATGTAAGCTTGCCTACAAAGAGTATGAATTGTGTATCCAAGGTATCAGGTAAAATAAATTAATGGATAGCTCTCGGATTTTTGCCTCGTAAGAAGAACTCGACCTGTTCCGCGTCCACTACTGTCCTCTAACTTTACATAATGAGACCGATGTTACAAAAAAATAATATTATTGTAATAGAAACGAAATAACAAGACAAGACTTATCGTTTATGCACATTATGACAAAATAAAGAGATTTTTTTTATTGAACTTTTGCACTTTTTAATTACCCATAAATCTAAGACAATCTAGCTCCAGACCACCTCCAGACCAACTACTGTGTTTTATAATTAGTATATTGCAACTTACGGTAGGGTACCACGAGATAGAAAAATCAGAACATTAAGTGATCCTTTCTTAGGAACACCTAATAATTTAAGAACAAAAAGGAACATTTTGAAATTTAATACGAAGTTTAAGAGGTCCTAAAAGTTTGTGCATCACTATTCACTATGAATGAGAACTTCCTTCTTTTTAAAGCACCTTAAATATAGTTCTGGTTCCTGTATGAGCTGGACATTAATAATTGGAGAATTGCTGAAATCACTGGAGCCGTGCTGCGGCAGTTGCGCGCTGCTGATGTCAAGTGTTCTGTATAACGTTCGACCACATGAGTAAAGATCCCTACTTCGACAACGTACTATTACCTATTCTGTGGTTGGACTGAGCAACATGCACGTGTTGGTGACTTTTTTTCTGACTCCAGACGAGTGATGACATACATATAAGGTGAGCTAAGTTGTAAGGCAGGTATAGCAAAGGCTGGTATAGCTATTTATAGGTAGAATAACAGGTTAGCTATACGTTGAAAACGTCTCTGAAACTAGTCACACTATAGACACAGTTTATATCGTAAAACTGCTATAAGCACAAAATATACCTACCTTTTTTAAGAACACGTGTATGTGGGCCTGCTTTATTATTCTCTTAAGTGAAGGACACTCACTTTAAGGCCTCCTTAACTTTGAGTGGAACTGTTTATAAATAATATTATTGTCTCTGTCTATAGCTAGTTTACTTTTGATACTCACCTATGTTAACGAGCATTAACTCTAAATTCTTCTATCACCTATTAAGTATTATTTAAATTGTGTTCATCCAAGAATGCGTCGAACCTTAGTCTGTTTTTATATGTATGAGTAAACCGGTTTACCGTGTGTTCAATTTATAACAATTTACCTCAATCAACAAGGTACCACACTTATAAGTGTTCAGTCCACAGTTCAGTCTGCATCGTTCCTCGTTCTTTTCACACCAATCACGTTTTGTTTACGTTCATTCATTATTTGTAAATTAAGCATTGAGGTAAAAAACGAGTTCTCGACCACACGTGAGACAGGTTCTATAATTTCGGCAGTGTTTGCGAAAAGTTCACGTCCTCAAGATTATGTATTTGTGGTTCGGTGAGTGTAATGTTTATTTTGTTCTAGTACCTATTCGTTTTAATTTAAGATTTTCAAGGCGATGAGAGTTAATTAGTTACTAGATGAGGGCTGCGACTTCGTCCGCGTGGATTAAGAATTTTTGATTCCCGCCTCCTTATTTTTCCAAGATAAAAAGTAGCTTATGTCCTTCCGGGGATGCAACCTATCTCTACACCACATTTCATCAAAATTGATTTAAAAGATGGCCTGTTAAAGCGTAGCAGACTGACAGACATACTTTCGCATTTATAATATTAGTAAGTATGGAATGAAATGTGCATAATATTGTGTCGATCTTAGAGGATCTTTGGAATATAATTTAAGAATGTCTAAGTTTTTTTATAATAGGATAAAAAAAACTAAGAGCGTTGGTGTGAAGCGATTTCATTCGCATAAAAACTGTTTTATAAATTAGGCATTCAAATATTATTTTATTCGGTTGGCTGAAGCTAAGTGCAAATATTTAGATGTTACCAAAAAAATTCCACTTGGTACCAGTCCAGACTACGCTTTTTAGGGTTCCGTAGTGAACAAGGAACCCTTACAGTTTCGCCATGTCCGTCCGTCCGTCTGTCTGGCCGCGGCGCAGCTTAGAATGTTGTTATTTGGCACCTCAGACTAAGCATTTTAACTCTAATGTTTGGCACAGATAATTAACCACGCCGACAAAGTGATAAAATACAATTTTTAGGATAGGTTCCCTCCTCTACACTTTGTGAGGATGAATTGTTCGTTTCCTCCGCAGTAGTATATTGTAACGAACTTAGAAGGAAAACTACCATAGCCAAGTAGGCTTTACAAAGTAAACGAGTAATGGTCGTCCAACTTATAAAATGTTCGCATATTGTAACGGGCAACTACGGAACCCTACACTGCGCGTAGCCCGGCACGCATTTGGCCGGTTTTGTCTTTGTTTTAATTATAAAATGTATCACGTTTTTCTTTTATAAATACCTTCTTTAAAATTTAAAACTATAACAGACCGATGTCCCAAGGCACAGTACCTTTGCAGTAAGTACTGTTTACTTTTTCATGTGATTCTATACAAAACCAATGAAGGAGTTCCCATTTTCTTTGAAGTAGGGAACATTTTACTTGCTTGCCGATAAAGGCAAGAGTGAATAGGCAGCATACTCAATTTTAAAAAAGGCATCTTCTAGGCAAGCGCGTTTCAACTTTCAACCTAGACCTCATCATTGCTTTGCACTAAGCATGATTGTCGTCTTAGCGCAAGCCTCACAATAAAAAAAATGCTTATAAGTTAGGTATAGACGCTGGTAGACGCCTTACTTTTTAATCTGAGATAACGTGAGTGAAGTTAGGTAGAAAAACACTAGCAAATGGTCGTGACCTTTGCAGTCCAAACCGCAAAGGTCAGATGGTTTCAAATTAACCGGTTCTAGGTAAATATCATAAATCATAATACTCAAAGTAGGTAAGTATATTTTGCTACATGCATAATGCATATTATTATTAAATGCATTTTAGGGACATAAAATCAGCTTTAATATTGGTTAGGTAGGAAGTGGGAAGTTGTTACCTACTGTAGTTTAAAGACAAGTTGCACAAGGGCTGTAATTTTGATTATATTATTTTATTTGGCAACCGCAGCTTGCCAAAAAGTGACAGCAATTCATTGATGTAGAATTTTAGTAGGTAACTCATTCTATTTCAATGCAGCAATTTAACCAAATCCATTGAAATAGAATGAGTTACTAAAATTCTACATCAAATGACCAAATCAGTTTTTAACATCGATATATACCTACCTATGTAGGTACTATATGGGCCCTTTCATAGAAAAAAATTGGGCGTCCAACCTTTAGAGCACGCTCCTAACCTGTATAGCCCTGTCCTTGTCCCCGCCATAGCGCTGTTCTGCTTTTCAGACTAGATGGCGTTAGTAAAATAGGTCCACATTCTTTGTTTGACAGGGCCCGTCTATGTAAATTGAGAGCAGTTCCCGAGGACGACGAGGATTATTCTGGTTCTTGCACTGTATGGAAAATATTGAGTCAAGTAAAAACTTGTTCACAAAATAAATAAAACACACAACACACTCACTGGGGTGGGCCGAATATTAATTAATAATTTTTAAGCTCAAGCCTGGGCAATACCCTTAATAATATCATGGACGAATAATAATTACAAGATGATGTTAAATTACAGACAATCCCATTATTTTTAAATTGATAAACTGGTTGTAACTAATACCTAACAGGAAATTGGTTCAATAAATACCGTCAAAGTCGAGCTGAAATCTAGGCATAGGTATTAGGTACCTACTACCTACGTGTTTTGTTTGTTTCTCCTACGGGTTTGGTTTGTTTCTTCTGTACCCCACAATTCTCAACGAAATTCGGCACTAATCTTAAAAACGTTAAGTAAGTTTAGAATCTTAAAAACGTTTTTTTTTATTTCACTGAAAGCCCTGCAACCCTTTAGTCTAAACTCTGAACTCACCTGATGGTAAATGATGATGCAGTCTGAGATAGTAGCGGGCTAACCGCACGGCAGATATTATACATATTAAACTTATACCCCTAATCGTTTTCTACACGGCATTGTACCGGAATGCTAAATCGCTAGGCGGTAAGTCTTTGTCAGTAGGGTGGTAACTGGTAACTAACCACGGCCGAAGCCTCCCACCAGACCAGACGAGAGAAGATTCAGAAATTATAAATTTCCAAATTGACCCTGCCGGGAATCGATACCGGGGCCTCCTATGAGTCCCTCCCACTGTAAGACAGACCACTGCGTCAGGGAGGTCTTATATAAATAAATAAAAAATATTAAGAAGGATATAAATTATACTTTATAATTTGCAAAAACCAGGTGCTTGCGGCATTTTATCCATCCGGAAGACCATAACATTCCGGTAAATCAAAGAATTCCCACTGGAGTCTTTCAAAACCTAAGTCCACATACTTTTTCTCGATGAGCAACTGTAGTACCCAGCATACCGGTTGTATTTCCACGCTGTACTGCTAGAATCACCTGGAACAGCTTCACACCGAACACTAAGGTACTGGAACTAGTCCACAAAAACAGAGAACTCATGTCCACCATCATGCGGAGAAAACTGGCATTCTTCGGACATCTACAAAGAGGAGCCCAATTCTCACTTCCACGATTAGTTTTGGAAGGAAGAATTGCAGGCAAGAGAGCTCCGGGTCGCCAAAGGCGCAAGTGGTTGGACGATATAAGGGAGTGGACAGGGCTTAGCTATCCAAAGCTCAAACATGCTGCTCAAAAAATAAATGATTATGATTATGATTATGATTATGATTATGATTATGAAAATAGAGAAGTTTTTCGGATGATGACTGCCAAACTTTATTTTGAAGAAGGCACACGATGATGATGACAGCTAGGCAGATTCTTAACGCGAAAGTTCAGTCCGTTCTTTTGTCACCACGCAAAATTTCTTGATAGAATGTTTTACTAATTTCCATGCTTTAGTGACGTGAAATGTAATAATGATTATTTGTTTTTGCATAAAATGCAGGATCGAACATCCTAAAATGTCCGTTAACGTCGTTACGTCAACTTATTCAAGGGTAATTTAACATAAACAATCTACTTTAGTGAGATTTTTTCCCGCTTCCTTTATTATAATCTCTGTTGTAGTTAATTTGTTAAAACCAGTCTCAGACGTTGTTTATAAGTTATTACTGACTATAGTTACGAACATCTTCAATTGCCTGTGATTTGTGATTATGAGTATTTTAATTCTAGCTAGATATATTATAATAATTTTAAGTTGATAGTACTCAACTTATAATTATGGCAAAACATCTACATAATAAATTATCTTCTGTTATCTCTTTGCTCTTCATGAATGAGATTGGGACAGCTAGTGTAAAATAAAACATGTTCCTTAATTAGCAAAAAAAATATGTTTGCAGGTCTGTCTTGATGGCGCAGTCGGTAGGATAATATTGAATACTAAAATATGATACTGGCGAGGATTAAGATTTTTTTGATTCCCGCGAGAAGTCTTGAATTTTCGGAGATGAAATGCAGCCCTTAGTGCTAGTTAGTTATAACTTATATGCTATCTCAGTTCTCAACCAAATCGGTTAAGTCGTTGTGAAGGAGTAATAAACACCTGAAGTAGAAAGTAGGATCATATTTACCGTAAAAAAATATGAAAATCATGTAATTTGTTCAAACTTATATACTTTTTTTCTTTCAGGCGTCGTTGCCGTATGTATACAGAGCATCAGTAGCAATGCGGTTCCTCAAGAGTTATCGCGTCTCAACTTCTTCGACACAGACCTCCTGCGATATGCGGCGGAAGACAGAAAAGGCAATGTCATGGTATCACCGGCCAGTATAAAATCAACTTTGGCGATGATCTTAGAATCAGCCAGTGGTAGCACAGAGGCTGAAATCAGGAGTGCTTTGAGACTGTCACCTTATAAAGCAGAACTGAGGGAGCAGTTGAACTTGTATCTCGCATCGCTTAATGTAAGTAATTTCTCAAAACAGTTTATTTAATATTTGCGTTCATGTCTACACTGGCATGAGGCCCTGACAGGGCATTGCAATTCTTAAACTAACTTAACTTAACTATAGGTGTACAATAACACATAAGACCTATTATTCTTATCCCCAAAGTAACTAAATAACATTTAGGTATATAAAAAGCAAATTTAATCTTACAAACATTAGATAATTAGACCTGGCGAGAATCTGTAATTGGTGTAAATCGTATGGCCTCTCAGTTAACCCCATTAAATCTCAAGCCATTATTTTGGGTAGTCCCAAATTGTTGGCTAGGTTAAATAATGTACCTCCTATTAGCTTTGATGGGGTGCAACTGCCGCTCAGTGACATAGTTAAGGACCTAGGCCTATTTTTGGACCGTTCACTGACTTGGAGGTCGCAAGTGGCAGAAGTAAGTCGCAAGACGTTTGCTGCTATTGGATATCTTAGGCGGTGGAAGTACCTACTGCCCATCAAAACTAAAATTGCCCTAGCAAATACCTTGCTTCTGCCATTATTGGACTATGGAGACGTTTGTTACCCAGATTTGACTCAGGAGCTTCTTAACAAACTTGAGAGGCTACAGAATATGTGCATTCGTTTCATCTTTAATTTAAGAAAGTATGACCACGTATCTCAGTACCGAAAACAGCTAAAATGGCTATCAGTCAGCCAGCGGAGAAATTTGCATCTTCTATCGCTTCTCTATGGTATACTATATCATGCACAAACTCCAGTTTACCTAAAAGAACGTTTTCAATTTCTTGGGGCGAATAGTGCATTCTTTCTGCGCTCCAGTGTAGATAATATACTCGAAATACCCCTCAGTCGAACAGAATTTTATGGCAATTCGTTCACTGTAAGCTGTGCCAAGCTCTGGAACTCTCTTCCAGCTGAAATCCGACAATCTAAGTCAATTAATATTTTTAAAAGTCGTTTGAAGAATTTTTACCTATCTCAGTAGTTACATAGTTAGTCATTTTATGTGTATTGCTTAACATTTTATATTTATTTATATATATATTTATATATATATTTGTATATGTTAGCTTATGTATATTAATCTTATGTATGTATGTATATTTTGTATTGGGGTAGTATTGTATGTAGATGATATTTATAGTTTATTTTATTTGTAGTTTGCGCACCTTCCCGTTAGTATTCTCTTCTCCTTTCTCCAAAGGTTGTTTGGAAGAGATCGCCTTTGGCGATAAGACCGCCTTTGCATACTGTGCTGTCCTAGTTGTAATTTTATTGTCTTTTTCATGTCCTTTTACTTGTGTGCAATGAAGATTTAAATAAATAAATAAATAAATAATTCTTAAATGATTCAAATTTTTGTTTTGTGGAAAGTTAGCAGTGGCTATTTACCACTTTGACCGGCAAAGCTGTGCCGCTAAGTGTTTTACCGTTCCGGTACGATTCTGCCTAGAAAACTAGAAACTGATGAGGAGTAGGTAACCTGTTAACCACCATTTCAGATTGCATCGTCACTAACCACCACAGAGCATCTTTTGAGATCACATTTAAGAGCTAACTTGTATATTTACAAACAAAAAACTGACTATTTGAATGTTCACATACAATTACTCAAGGTCAGGATCTAGAAACTTGAGATTTTGCTTATTTTATAGGTATTAGGTTCTCTCTATAGGTAGGGTAAACCATGATAGACCCGCACTTAGAAAGGATTTTCAGATATTTTATAAAGAAACTTTCGTTTTTCAGGCGAATTCACCGGGAGTCACGTTACAGAACTCAAATTCCGTGTTCGTCTCAAAAAGATTGAAGCTGAGGAAGGAGTTCGAACAAACTATACGCAATGTGTACTACGCCGACATATGCCCTGTAGACTTTAGTGACAGCCTGACTGCCGCTAATACTATCAATAAATGGGTCAACCAGCATACCAAAGGACTTATACCAAGCATTGTTGAATCCAGTAAGTGTATTTTACTTTTTCGATTTACGGATTCCATTTGCGAAAAATATTTCGCAAAGTTTGAAGTGCTAATTTTTGTTGAGTCCAGTATCCTCTGCCTCTGCCAGCTAAGCCAGCGGTTGTTTCTGGGTATGTGAAAAAAATCATGGAAGTAGTATATCAAAGTTAAAAAGAAAACTATCACAGATAAAGTAGACTTAACAAGTTTACGAGTATTGTGACGGGCAACTATAGAACCCTACTTTGAGCGTGGCCCGTCACGACCTTGACCGGTTTTTTTCTTTTGTGTGATTCAAATTACCGTACGTCTGAATTATGAATCTGGATTCTGGTCAATTCTGAATCTAAATTAAGAATAATATCTAAAACAACAACAGACTAATTGGAATACGCACATAATTTACTATGCGTCATAGCTCTGGACTTGGTAATACCGGACTATTGTTATGTAAATCTTTCAAAGAAATATTACGTTCAAATTTAAACGTTTTTGTTAGTCTAAATTACAAAAGCAAATGTCACATACAACTCTCAAAAATGGAACCCGATTTCCTCTAAAATTACTATTCCATCACACCTATCTGTACAGAATTTTTAAAATTTATTATTTTCTCTTTTCAGCTGACATTAACCCTCTTTCGGATGCTCTCATATCCAACGCTCTGTATTTCAAGGGTCATTGGAGAAATGCTTTTAATCCAAGGTACACGAGAACCGGTTGCTTCCATGTTGACAATTCCTGTCAGAATGCCATCATGATGGAATTGCATGAGGACATGAATTACGGTTTTGTGGATAACCTGAGGGCACACGCTATTGAATTACCGTATGAGGTTGGTAAATTTACGATTGATGTATTTACTGTCCGTTTAGTACTTCCTTGAATAGGAATCCTCAAATTTTGACGGAGTCTTCTCAAAAATTTTACTTAATTATATCTAGAATCTTTTACTTAATGTTATTCTTTGCCTGGGTTGAAAATTGCAAATGAACATAGTTACCTATTAAAAAGTCCTAAAATAAGAATCCACGCTTCATCATTTGCTTTAGTTTCCACGCGTCTACTGTCAGTTTGACCATCCTTAGCGCAGTAGTAAGTGATGCGGCCTGTGCGAGGCCCCGGGTCCGATCCCCGGCAGGGTCAATTTAGGAATTTATAATTTCTGGATAATATTGTCTGCTCTACTGAAGGTGGGAGGCTTCAACAGTACCTAGTTACCACCCTACTGGCAAAGACGTGCCGCCAAGCGATTTAGCGTTCCGATAATATGATGCCGTGTAGAAACAAGAACCGATAAAGAGGGGGGAGGGGAATTCGTACCTATGGGTTTATTATAACTGCTATACTTCTAACAGCATTTGAATCTTATACTGCATTATCATAGGTACCACCAGATGAGATCCCAGTTAAGGTTGGCTTGTAGTGGAATAAAATACCTCCTTTACAATAGACTAGAAGGGGCCATTTTTATGTGCATAATGACTTACAATAATTATTATTTCAGGGTCAACGTTACTCCATGATTGTCCTAGTTCCACTCGACAAAGGAAACCTGAACACCTTAATCCGCGATCTGCCGTACATGAGTCTCCCACAGATATCAGAACTGATGGAACCCACCAACGTTCGCCTGTTCATGCCTAAATTCACGGTTGACTACAGCGATAGTATGGTTGGCACTTTGCGCAATGTAAGTTAATTATAATTTCAATCTTGATAGTCGTAAGAAGCGCATGCACAAGGGCTGCAAGACTTGCCAGAGCCGGAAAGGTATCACCTCCTAGCTGATGCCCGCGACTTCGTCCGCGTGTTTTAGGTTTTATTTTATTGATAAAAAGTAGCCTATATCACTCTCCAGGTCCTTAACTGTACCAATGCCAATAATCACGTCAATACATTGCTCCGTTGGCTCCGTTGCTCCAAGGACAAACTAACACATTTTTGCATTTATAATATTAGTAAGTATGACTTACCAGTCGCAGCATTTAGTCAGCCGTTTTAAAATTAATTCATTTAGAATAGTTACAGAAACTTTACAGAACTGCATAGACTTGTAGCTACTTAAATCTATACTTCTATATTAATATTATAAATGCACAAGTTTGGATGGATGGATGGATATAGATGAATGGATGGATGTTTGTTACTCAATCATACCACGGTTAAACGGATCTGGATGAAATTTGGCATATAGATAGATTATAGTCTGGATATAACACATACTAGTCTACTTTAAAAAAAATATATTAATACTAGCTGATGCCCGCGACTTCGTACGCGTGGATCGAGGTTTTGTGGTTCCCGCGGGAACTCTTTAATTTTCCGGGATAAAAAGTAGCTTATGTGCTATTCCAGACTATAATCTATCTCTGTGCCAAATTTCATCCAGATCCGTTCAGCTGTTGGGGCGTGATTGAGTAACAAACATCCATACCGACATACATACATCCAAACTTTCGCATTTATAATATTATAATAAGATGTTACCACGGGAACCAAAAAACCTCAATCCGCGCGGATGAAGTCGCGGGCATCAGCTAGTTTGGAAAGTGACTTCCGCAGGCTGACGTCTTCGGCATTGCTTCGAAAAGTAGTTGAAAAATTCGTTAGGTTACGTTAGTTTTTGCCTGATTATCTATATCCATTTAATTATTATAACAGCAAAATTCTGTACCTAATTGGCAAAAAATAAAATGTAAAATGAAGTAGGTATCCTTATATCAAAACAAGTCTACATTATAATTGAGGTGGCTAAAAATAACGTGGATATAATTAAACAAGTATACAATAATCTGTGTTAAAACTGAGTTATGAATGTTATCATGATATTCAATTTTTTATATTTTATTTCAAGTTTTCTAAAGCAGTGTATCTGTCACCGTGAAATTGTAAAAACCGTTAGATTATAATCTAACTAGAGATATTGTAAACTGTCGAAAGATTAACGCATTATTTTTCGGTAGATTGTAATATGTTAGGTATATTAACCCGTTAGAACCTAAGTACTACCTGAATATTAATGTCGAACCCTAACCTTTTTCTCCTTATTGAAACCAATTGCTCTAGAAATATATGATAAAATAACATTGTCGGATTAATTTATTTTTTACAAATGATTTCTTGCATTTTTTGCGACATGCGCTTGCTCGATTTCACCCCCGCGCGCTTACATTTTGATCTCGTCAGCTCACAACGCCTTAAATATTATTTAGCAATAAGTACGCTTTAATTTTCAAATTAATTTGAAGGTTAGGTTAGTTTTCTATTCTTATCTCATCGGCGATGGATCTCTTGTAAAACCTGAGGTGCAATCATGTAAGGATTGCCGATCAAATCGTTAAAGTTCGGCTTCAAAGTAAAATAAACCATAACAGCATTGAGTTAGAGCTCAATTTCGTGTATCCATTCTCATACGTTTAGGGTATCGTACATACCTATTTGAAGCCGAAATTTAACGATTTGATCGGCAATCCTTACATGATTGCACCTCTGATTAAGTTTCGTTTCTTGTGCTACGCATATAGGTACATCAGATCCATCTGAATGATTTTTGTCTACATGAACTAAGTAAATATTACATAGGAAGTTCTTACAATAAAGTCATAGTATCGAACCACAATCTACGAGTCATATGGTGTGCAAATTATCATAAAATTCAATTATTTAATACAATTTACCACTATAATTTATCTATGACGACTACTTACCTATATTGATTTTACCTACGTCTTCTGATTGCAGATGAAGATCAATGCATTGTTCACTAAGAACGCCAGTCTGCCCGGCATGTTCGAGAATGGAGCGCCCCAAGTCAATGACATAATCCACAAAGTATACATGTCAGTAGATGAAACCGGTACCGTAGCAGCTGCAGCCACCTCCGCTATGGTGATACCGCTGATAGAAGATGGAGTCCAACTCAAAGTGGACAGGCCTTTTCTATTCTTTATCAGAGACAACGAGCTAGGATTGATTCTGTTTGCAGGAAAGATAGATGAGCCCTTGGTCATTGTTGAGGATAAGGTTGTATCTGGTAAGACTTGTATGTAATTATAAACTTTTTTATACTTATAAGCGTATATTGTAACGCTAGTGATATAAGAACTAGAACCTCTTTTGGATTATCTACCTATTTCAAATTCTGAACAGTTCTAAGAAAATTAAAATTAATATTATTTTCAACACACTAGCTCATAAAGTGGCTCTAATTTCACCGCAATTAGGCACATAATGACACCTATAATCAAACTGTGACCTTTTCATTACTATTATTCACAAGTGAGTTATAGAATTTTTATTTTATTTTATCTACTAAATAAAATATTTTTTAGTATTATTATTATTCACAAGTGAGTTATAGAGTTTCTTTTTTAATTTTATCTACTAAATAAAATTATTTTTTAGTATTATTTTCTTCACAAGTGTGTTGAAAAACGTCGTATGATACACGTGTGTATTGATGATTACCGTCCTCCTCACCTAACGGCTCTGGTATCAATGGCGCCTCAGGTACTATTATATTATTCTGTGCCTCAGCGGTAATCACCAACATTGCACACTAGTACCATAATGTACTATTAACACATATTTTGCATTTTTTTCCAAATAAGTAATGATGAAAAATTCTTCTACAGATAAAAATTTTAGTTCAATTTCATTCTTATTCTAAACGAAATGCAAACAATTTGGCAAAATAAATTATCTTAACCTTAAATTCCCACATTGAACAAAATAAATATTATGAAAGGCAGAAGATAACAGAAATAGGGTGGAATTGATATGTCAATGGTTTATTTGGAATAAGTAACATAGAAACAATATATATAATATATACTAGTATATAGGTATGTTCTTTGATTTGTTTCAGATCCCCCACGGCAGCAGTCCAGCCAAACGTTACCGCCACAGGCTCAACGGTATTGGTATAGCTAATTACCAATATGTATTTTGCGATGTTAGATTAAGTATACTGATTGAGCATTCTTTAAAATATATAAAATGAGGGATGAAAACTATTGTAGATTGTTTTTAGTCATTATTTTATTATTTCTAGGTTTGACAATCTATCAAATGCGTTACCAGAAATACCTACTTACACTTGCACACAAGTAGTAGAAGTTTACACTTTAACTTTTGTAGCTTGTTCGTATGCTCGTTCGTTCTTACGTTCGTACTTATTTTTAAAAGTCTCTCAAAAAGGTAGGCACGCTATTATGATTGGTTTAGTTATAAGCATTCTTACGTGAAATAAAGGTAATGTTTATTATATATCTACTGTATTTTTATTGAGAATCTAGAGATAAAGTTAGATCTAGAGATAGAGTTAGATACCTACGTTCGATCGATTTAAATATGATAATTAATGCATGTATTAATGTATTTATCTACTCCAGCATCGAAAAGTTCCAATTTCGAATTTGACAACTATATCGAATTGAACCCTCTTTCGTGTTTGCTTCTCATAACGATACAGTTCGTTGTATGGGAGCTGTATCGTTATGAGTCGTAGCTGTATCGATATGGTTATCTTCATAAATAGGATACCTATAGCTTAGCGGCTCTGGGTTCTGGCACTTTCCCAACCAGTCAATTGATTTGACTTTTTTATTAATTTACAAAGTAAAAAATTATAAAGACGTCCTTGTCGTAGATAAAATCTTGTATGCAACTGTACGTAATTAGTCATTTTAATTCTCGTACTATCCTATTTTGATACTCGGCAAGCCTCGTATCAAAAAACAGCACTCGAATTAAAATGACCCTCATTACGACACAGTTGCATAAATAGCTATTTTACCTAGTCAGAAATTTGAGTTTTTGAAAATTACTAACCACTAACCAGGCAATATAACTATATTATTCCATTTCTCCATTTTCACTACAGCCTATTAACGTCCCACGGCTGGGCACAGGCCTCCACTCTCATAGGAGAGAGGGAATTAGAGCTTAGACCCACCACGCTGCTCCAATGCGGGTTGGCGGGCTTACTACTTCTATACTAATAAATAATATTATAAATGCGAATGTTTGGATGGATGGATGGATGTTGGTTACTCAATCACGCCAGAACGGCTGAACGGATGAGGCACAGAGATAGATTATAGTCTGGAATAACACATAGGCTAACTACTTTTATCCCGGAAAATAAAAAAGTACCCGCGGGAACCAAAAAACCTCAATCCACGCGGACGAAGTCGCGGGCATCAGCTGCTAGGCATCATAATACTTGCTTTTGTTGATGTTGCGTTGATTAATTAAAATAGGTTTTATGAGTGGTCATTATTTCGAAAAAAAAAAAAGGGCGACTTAAGCCGAGCTCCATAGTCCATACTAATTTGCTAAAATAATGAAACCCCTTTCTTTATACGTAAGAAAATATACGTATATTAGTAGGTATAGAAACTCGAATTTACATATCAAAATATTTAAAACTAGCTGATGCGCGCGACTTCGTCCGTGTGGTTTAAGTTTTTTTTATTACCGCGGGAACCGGCCTATGTCCTTCCCAGGGATACAAGCTGTCCTTGTAACAAATTTCAACAAAATCGGTTGAATAGAATGTCCGTAAAAGCGTAGAAGGCAGACAGACAGACCAGCCACACTTTCGTAATTATGATATTAGTATGGATTTGCCCCTAATGTGATAACATAAAAATAAGCTTACTTTCGAGTTGGATTAAAAACAAAAAAAAATATTATGCATTTCTGGTTTGGCTTATAAGAAACAGCTTTTACCTTACTACTTTCACGTTTCAGAAACCTCGTTAAAATACAGGACTTACGTATCAGATAATATTATGAACACTCTGTTGATCAAGCGAAAGAAGTGGGTAAAATAATCCGTTAAAGTATTAGCGAGGAGGGTGACCATTTCATTGGACTTTACCTCCTTTAGAATCGATTTTCATATAGCCCGGGTATGAAAATTTATGGGGAGTAAAATCAAATATTCTCCGTTACGTTATTGACTTTATGTTTCCATGACTACCTATGTAATGTATTTTGATGAATATAAATTATATAATTAATATAAATAAATATTTCAAGCATGCTTCCAGTAATATAAAAAATGCGTTAATTTACCCTAATTTACTAATCTATATTTATTTTATCAATCGTTCGTAAAAAGTACGCTCCAGTCGTGCGTCGGAGCTTAGGAAGTATTGTTTAAGGTAGTTACCTGACCAGAGGTGCAATCATGTAAGGATTGCCGATGAAATCGTCAAAGTTCGGCTTCAAAGTAAAATAAACCATACTAGCATTGAATTAGAGCTCAATTTCGTGTATCAATTTTCATACGTTTATGTATGTACGATACCCTAAACGTATGAGAAATTGAGCTCTAATTCAATGCGGTTATGGTTTATTTTATTTTGAAGCCGAACTTTAACGATTCTGACGACCTCCGTGGCGCAGTGTGTAGCGCTGTTGCCTTAACGTGCGGAGGTCCTGGGTTCGATCCCCGGCAGGGTCAATTTGGGAATTTATAATTTCTGAAATTTCCCTGGTCTGGCCTGGTGGGAGGCTTCGGCCGTGGCTAGTTACCACCCTACCGGCAAAGACGTGCCGCCAAGCGATTTAGCGTTCCGGTACGATGCCGTGTAGAAACCGAAGGGGTATGGGTTTAATATAACTGCCACGCCCCTTACAGGTTAGCCCGCTACCATCTTAGACTGCATCATCACTTACCATCAGGTGAGATCGTAGTCAAGGGCTAGCTTGTAGTGGATAAAAAAAAAAAAAAAAAAAAAAAAAAAAAAAAAGATTTCATCGGCAATCCTTACATGATTGCACCTCAGCTTTTTTCCATCATCATCATCATTCATTCCATCGCTGGCCCACTACTGAGCCATGCTATTTTGCACACACTTTTGAGCACGTTATGAAGAACTCTGTGGCATGCAGGTTTCCTCACGATGTTTTCCTTTGCCGTTTTTTTTTTATATACTACAAGCTAGCCCTTGACTGCGATCACACCTGATGGTAAGTGATGATGCAGTCTAAGATGGTAGCGGACTAACCTGCTAGGGGCATGGCAGTTATATTAAACCCACACACCTTCGGTTTCTACACGGCATCGTACCGGAACGCTAAATCGCTTGACGGCACGTCTTTGCCGGTAGGGTGGTAACTAGCCACGGCCGAAGCCTCCCACCAGGCCAGACCAGGGAAAATTCAGAAGTTATAAATTCCTAAATTGACCCTGCCGGGGATCGAACCCGGGACCTCCGCACGTTAAGGCAACAGCGCTACACACTGCGCCACGGAGGAAAAAGACAAGTGGTAAAAGTAAATCAAAAAAGTTAGACGTCCGAGGATCTAATTCTAGACCATCCGAATATAGAAAGGCTGACATCTTAACTACTAGGCTATCACGACTTGGTATTGAGTCCTGCTTATAGATCCTGAACTAATGGTTACCCTAATGTAAGGAGAAATCATCGGAACTTTAATTGGAAACAAGTTAACCTTTTCACTTTTCCACTATCATTCCGCTAATTTGATCTAAACAAGATATTTAAAACAGGCTTCAAAGGAAGTAGTCCGAACTCCGAGCGGATATTAATAGATATAAGATGCTAGCTAATTATTAGGAGTGTATCCGTAGTATACAAACGAAGTTTGATTCATAAGCCACTCAGAATAAGAAGCTAGTAGGTAAGTGCTATGCCATCAAACTTTTTTTTATTAATGAAAATCTCTGTCAGTGGTTTGATAGATTTCTGTTTGAAATCACAGAATTTGGCAGAGTTTATACAAACTTGCTTTGCGTCCGTGCAACTTTCTGACAATCTGACATACCATAGGTAGGTTCTAGGTACGCCTATTTGCTTCTAGAGCGTGTCTTTAAAATTTCGTTGAGTTTTATAGTTTGGTAATTAAAATAAGAATACCTACCTAAAACTTCGTTTGGGGAGCTCTTTGGTGCGCTTGCAGGACATCTAGGACGTCTAGGAAAGGAAAGCCATCATACTAATAGTATAAATGCGAAAGGGTGTTTGTTTCTTGGTTTGCTGGTTTGTCCTTCAATCACGCTGCAACAAAGCAACGAATCGACGTGACTTTTATCATGGGTATAGTTGAGGACCTGGAGAGTGACATAGTGACATATTTATCCTGGAAAGTTAAGGAGTTCCAGCGGGAATTAAAAAAACTTATGAAGTCGCGGGCATCAGCTAGTTACAATATAGTTTGTCAAATTCAAATGTTTTTTTTAATTCAAATAAACTTTTACAAGTGCTTTTGAATCGTAGAGTGAATCTACCACTGGTTCGGAATGTCATTCCTTTACCACTGAATTTGAGAATACTTAGTTATTATTTCCAACTGTGGACCTTCACAGACAGAATGAGGACTTCGATTTTGATCTAATACAGGCTAGCTTTTCAGTAACCATCAAAGCGACATGGGTCTTAGGTTGTAGGGCCTTCCCTTCCACTGTGGAAGTTCCACACGCCGCGGTAGTTCCAGCATAGTCTCCAATGTTAGTCGGCCGGTTACTTTATTTCTACTATAGTTCCTAGAAACCGCGAGCATGAACCTAATTTTAATATCTTGATTGGCTCCTGCTCCATCAAGAAATTTATATTAATCAAAGCTCAGCTTTTCATATTGTCAGTTCTCACCACAGATCACGGAAACAAGGTTCTCACCCAGTTTTCTCAAGTCAGTTGTACAAGCTATAGATTAATCAAATATAACTGTTATGTGTACATATAAAGCGGTGAAGGCCCGCTTCCGCAGACGTCACTCACTATCGGACGAGCAGCGCGCACGGTCCTCCCGCGCTTTTTGACAATCACAATTTTTTTGATCTGTGAAACTTTTTTTGTGACCGCTTTGAACGCAGGTAAGTGTTTCAGCCATCTGTACTAAGTAGGTCAAGTTTGCTTTTGAAATGTCTCATTACTGATTAATGTTTAAGTATATAATATATACTTATATTTTTTTATTAACTATTTGCTGTTCGTGGCGTCGTCCGTGTTGATATAAGCTTTTTTTTTCTTTTTTTTTCTTTGTGTGTGTAAATAAATAAATAAATCTTTACTGACCCACATTGACATTACAAAAACTTAATAACTTAAAGTATATATTATGTATCCACACTTGATATTTTAATTTTAAACTAAATGTGGTCAATGGGAATGAAAGTCGCCAAAAGTCAAAATCTCTGTGCCATATTATCATGATCCAATATTGTGAATTCAAGGTACTAACGTAGTTTTAGTTAAACTAACGCAACACGAGCGTTAAAGGGTAAATGTCGTGATTTTGACATCAAATAGGCAGAACAACTTATGCGTTTTCCGCGTAAAAACTTACGCAAAATTCACAAATAGTACCATAAAAAGGTCACAAACAGTATGTCAGGTTTTCCCAGCAGGTATCACATTTTAAAATAGACATAAGTGCGAATAAAGTATGAATACTTAATGAATATAAAAATTAATAGAGTTGTCGTGTTCTTACTATATTGGAGTAATAATAGTGATGGCATCATTCCTAAGCCTTGTGTTGTATTTGTTTTGTCGAGTTGTGTTAAGCCGGTTCACCTCAAATATTTTGGTGTTTACAACAGCTGTCATCTCAGGGTACCTAACTGCTTATTTGAATTCCTTGCACGGTGTTTCGAAGCGGCCTTTATTGTGTTATTGCCCTAAATATAAAATATTTTTAAGTAGGTAGTTAACCAAATGTTATTTTAAGTTGAATAAGCTTTTTGAAGTGAAACAAAGAAACGAAAAAGTGGCAATCATATTTATAGTAGGATTTAGCCTTGGAAACAATGAGATAGAATACAAGTTATATTTATCTCATTCTTTCATAGGCAACTTTTCTGAAGTTTCACTTCTGCCGTGTGTGAATTGCACACACTTTTTTGTTTTGTTGAAGTAGTGATAGCACACACACCCGACCTCCTAAACCGGGTCGCGGGTTCAATCCTCGTCCGCGCACCTCCAACTTTTCTAAGTTTTAAGAATTTAAGAACTCTCTACGTTTTAAGAATTTAAAAATATCAACCGTTTCAAACGTTTAAGGAAAACATCGTTGTGATTGTGAAACCATGCTTACCCGAGTTTTTCATTTATTCTCGAAGGTGTGTGAAGTCTGCCAATCCGCACTTGGCCAGCGTGGTGGACTATGGCCGAACCCAACTCATTTCTATAGGAGACGTGCTCAGTAGTGAGCCGGCAATGGGTTAATATTATGAAGCTATTTTTGGAGATTTTACTTACCTACTCTCTTAGTAGGTGTTGCAAGCGGCTCCGACCGCGTGGGATTTAGGATTTAAAATACCCCTGGGAAAACTTTATTTTCAACAAATACCTACCTACTTGTAATAACGTATGAAAAATACGATCCTGCAATAAATATGTGTGATCAATCATCATTCAACTTATCATCAAAAAATAACTACTTAATTGGGAATTTAAGTTTGAATGAAAATCAATTGAATTTTATACAGTTTATAAATAATTAAAATTGTTAATTTCCTAAATAAACCAAAATGTAATAAATTAGTACCTAGTAGTAGTAGTAAATGCAATTTACAATAATAAAGTAATTAAAAAGTTAAAGTAAGTAAAGTAAAGTAATTTTAATAAAAAATCACAGATAAAAATAATCATTAAAATCAAAGCTGTAACATTGCTCAATTGAAATACGAACAAATAAATAAAAATAATTGCAATTGTGTAATTAATGTGTAATTGAATATGGATACGTTGTTAAAGTAAAAATTATTAAACATAATTTTCTTTTTTACAGTTAAAGTGGAGCGATCTGTAAAATGAAGCCGTTACTTCTAGGTGAGTTGCTAAGTAATGCTTAAGTACTGTAACATACTTGGAGTTCAATGAACCCCGTGTGCACTATCGAAGACAAATCCAAGTAAGGCAGTCAAGATCCTGCTTTTTTAGAAATCATTAATTCCTAAATTGCCTGTCCCAGGATTCGATTCTTGAACCTTATAAGACCAATGACCACAGGTGACCACAGCACTCACTACTGCGCCAGGGAGGTCATTATTTTATATATTTTTTTAGATACACACAAAATATTCAGTAAAAAAGGAGAAGTAAGACGACATAGAAATGTGCAAACGCAAAGGCGGTCTTATTGCTAAAGCAGTCTCTTACAGGCAACCTTTGGTGAAAGAAGAATAACAGGAGCGCGGGATGGTGCTTTATTTAAAAATAAATAAATAGTATATTCAATAAAGTACATAAATTTTAGACCAAAAACTAGATATAAATATACCCATATATCTATAATATACTCAATAATAGAATACTAATAATTTCAAAGAGATAAATAATGATTGTAATAGACTTTTGAAAATTGAGAACGATTTGGAATGGCGGATTTCAGAAGGCAGTCTCACAGCTTGCACGTAAAGGAGTCGCCATAAAGCCGCGAGTGTGTGTGTGTGTGTGTGTGTGTGTGTGTGTGTGTGTGTGTGTGAAAGAGAGAGAGAGAGAGAGAGAGAGTGTGTGTGTGTCTGTGTCTCGGTTTTGTGTGTTTGAGTGGTTTGAGTAGCCGCGCATATAGACTCAGTATTCTTTTAGTTATGATCATCTCACAATGTTAAAGAAACTTACTTTGCGAACTGTATTGTATCTATCACGATTAAAATATCTCAATTATCTCAAACGTGATCACAGGATGCGCACAAGATTCAGTAGGCCGTGTAAAAATAAATAATCTTGTCTATCATAAAATCGTAATTGTTTGTGTTTTTGATAATCATCACGGAAATACTAATGGACCTATTTGGATTTGATCGCTCCAACAATGCTGGGGACAGCGGTTACTTATGTACACATTGATATAGTAATTGTAAATGAATTATTTAAAAAGAGCAACCACCGAGTTTCTTGCTGGTTCTTCTCGGTAGGAATGGCATTCCGAACCAGTGGTAGATTCACTTGACGATTCAAAAGTACTTGTAAAAGTTTATTTGAATAAAAAGATATTTGATTGATTGATTGATTGATATTTGGACGGGATATTTAATATTTTTGTGCCTATGGCCGAATTACTTGCCCAATGTAAATAATATACAAAATAATTATTTATAAATTAGGTATAATCTAATACAAATAATGTTACAGCTCAATGAACCGAGTTGAACGCGGGTACAGCAGAGTGAAGGCTGAAAGCTAGTTATTTTGTGTAACTGAGGCAAAAAGACAATTTTTCGCAATAATAACTTTATAAAATGTAAGCTTTTGTTTAATATATAAAAGTCGTTTTATAAAATGACTAGCGGTCGCCCGCGACTTCGTCCGCGAACAATTTCTGATTTCCTATGAGATTATGAAATTTTCCCGCTGCAAAAAGTCTATCTAAAGAGGCTTTATATAGCTTATGCAGGTTTTTATTATTTCAAACTTATAACCGAAATGCTGAATTTTCATGTCTCTTTCTACAAAAACATAGGACTTTCATACAAATTTTCAACACCCATGTTACCCTTTGTGGGGTGGGTTTTCGTAAAATGGTTTATACAGGTTATTACCATTTAAAACTACTAACTGAAATCCCGATTTTCAAGTATCTAACTTCAAAAACATAGAATTTCATACAAACTTCCAACCCCCATTTCACCCTTTTTGGGGTAGATTTTCGAAAAGGTACTTAAATACAGGTTATTATAATTTAAAACTGATAACCTAAATCCCGATTTTCTAGTCTGTAACTTCAAAAACTTAGAACCATCGTGCAAACTTTCAACCCCCATTTAACCCTCTTTGGGGTAGATTTTCGGAAAAAAAAATATACAGATTTTTATTATTTTAAACTTATAACTTAAATGCTAATTTTCATGTGTCTAACTTCAAAAACAAACTACTTTCATACAAACTTCCAACCCCCATTTCAACCCCTTAGGGGTGAATTTTCCCAAAACCGTTTCTTAGCTGACGTTTACACCATAGAAGGAACCTACCTTCCAAATTTCAAGTCTGTATGTTTTATAGTTCCTGAGATATCGTGATGATCAGTCAGTCAGTCAGTCAGTGACCTTTCGCTTTTATATATATAGATATAAGTACTTATATATTCGCCCTTTTCAATGACATCCTAATTTGTATTGCATTCTTGTTTGTCAACATCCGCTAAGTAGGTAATAATTCGTGGACCCGTACGTGAGAATCATATTGTTTCAGACTAACTGAAGCCCGCGACTTCGTCCGCGTGGTTTAAAGTTTTTTTAATCCCCCCCGGGAACTCCTTAATTTTCCGACATAAAAAGTAGCCTATGTCACTCTCCAGGTCCTCAACTACATCCAAGTCAAAAATCACGTCAATACGTTGCTCCGTTGCGGCGTGATTGAAGGACAAACCAACAAACCGACAAACAAACACACTTTCGCATTGATAATATTAGTATGATATTATGATGATATCACTAAACAAAGGCTGTTTTGTCCTGAGTCCTGTCCTGAGACCTGTCCGGGCTATAGTTCTTTTTCCAACCACACTCGATATTATAATTCTGTTTGGAGAATGTTTACTGGATATACAAAAAATATGTAGATATACCGCTCACTACTTTAATTAAGCCATTTTAAATTATATACCTATAGCAATAAATACACAATGGTAAAAAACAAATCGTCTCACACTTTTATATGGAGCGCGCTCACTAGTGAGACAGGACCACACGTTATTCCACTAGTGTGTTTACACAGTAGTAGTAGAAGACACTATACCTAGTATGTTTTCGCTCTTAGAGAGAGTCATGTAATATGCAGAAATGCAGAAGATATACACAGATTTCGCAGTCCCCGCAAGAATCGGAGCATTGAAAATGAATCCAAAATTTAACGTTTTTTTTTGTATAAAACACATTACAAGTTGAAGTGACATTTTTATTGAGGTTTACTTCCCTATAGTTACTCAACTACATTACTTACAAGTACTACAACCTTTTTCCAAAAAAAAACAAAAAATTATTAACTGATTTTCAAAATTTCAACTTGAATGCACTTCTCGTCTGCGTCCGCATCTTTTAGCACCATTACCATGACGATCAGTCAATAATCACTCCAGCTTTTGTTGATTCTTATAAAAATAAAAATCTCTTCTTCAAAAATTTATTAACCGATTTTTTAAATTCCAACTCGAATGCCACTTCTCGCCGATCTTTTACCATGACGATTGGTCAATATCATAGACATCACTTTTTTATACGGAAATACCCGTTTTTCTACAATTCCAAATCTAAAGGGACCTACAGTTCACAATTATTGACCGATTTTCAAAATGTTTTCGCTATTTTGTAGCTAAATACCCTAGGACGGTTTTTTTCACTTTTCTTAAGTCGGTTTTTTCCGAAATATTTACAGTTTAGTAAACAAACACCCCCCAAAAAACCAGCCGATTATCAAAATTGAAAGGCTCACAGGTGTCTCGATAAATTCCTCACCTCTTGGTACTATTCCCATCTTGATTCTCCCAAAATCCTCGGAGCTATGGCCAAAAATACGTTTCAGGCGATTTGCATCTGATAACACAGTTTCTTTTTATCAACTTTAAGCCATCTTGTAAAATTTATTTACTTTGCAATTGACTGGAGAAATAATTTCATTGAGCGAGTTGGCTCAGTGATTACTTTCCCAGGCGGTATGCGCTAGATTACCTAGTAACGTCAGCATACAACCTTTTTAAGATGGCCAAGTAAAAGTAGTTAGATACAAGTAGATTGTTATAATGAACATAATAGAAGAAATTGAGTTTAATTATTTAAAATTATTGAGAGATTATTGAACGAAGAACTGCTTCGTAAATAATAAAATTATTATCGTTGCAAGATAAGTTTGGCTGAAATCATAGGTAACATTAATATTTTCCTGTATATAAATACGTGTGCGTTACGTTATAAGAATAATTGTAAGATTTTTTAAATATTATTAAAAAAGCCTATAACTTGTATAAGCCATAATACATTCGTATAGTTCCTGTTAAATAAAACCTTTTTATTTCAACCGTATGTTTTTAAAAATCCCGTGGAAGCTTTTTGATTTTTCAAAGTCAAACGTACCTATGACGTCCCCGGTGCAGTTTTATCTCAAACCTCTCTGTAAGTCCTTTAAAAATTGTTTCCAAAAAACCGACTTCCAAAAAAATTATTTTGATTTTTACACACTATGTTGAAGTCGGGCGAGCCTGTTGCGTCAACTTTGCTTATCCTTGTTATACCCGCCAGAATTCAACATAGTGTGTATACATAAGTGTGTGTTTACTTTACAGTGGCTTTGGAAGTCGATTTTTTGGAAATAATTTTTATTTTTTAACTTGTTAAAAACTAAAAAAAATTCAAATCGGTTCAGAAACCACGGAGATATGCACCGACATACATAAAAAAATACGCGCCAAATTGAGAACCTCCTCCTTTTTTGGAAGTCGGTTAAAAATCGGTTGAGCCGTGCAAGCATAGCAGACAAATAGACAAACTGACATACACATACAATGACATGTAATTTTTGTTTTCGTGTTTATGAAGTTATATTTTATATAAAGAATTTTAACCAACAAATCAGTGGCTTTTTTTGCAAACTGTACCTACTAGAGAGAGTACAATAGTGTAGGGTCAGTGCAGTGCATTCACCGTTCGTCGTGCCTTACTAGTTTACGGCTAGGCTACATTCTATTAGCTCCTATCGTCATAAAACCATTGAATTATACGAGTATGTACAAGTACGTTATGCATTGAGGTATATAATACCTCAATGCATAAAACACAGCGCCTCTGGCACAGCGGTATCTAGGTACACGTTTGATGCATCAGTAATAGGTACTGACTTCGATTGTCTTTGATTTTTCATATTTTAATGTGTTCAACCTAAAGATTAGATTGTACGCGCATCTGGTTATAGAAGCTTATTTTTTGCCAATTTTATTCCAATCTAAAAAAAAATTGGCAGTCATAGGGGTTAAGATAGAAGTGAAAACGAATATTATTTTTTTATTTTTTAATAATTAATATTATGTAAACCTTTAAACTACCAAAAAGCTGCTCAAGTTTTCACTTCAAAAATTACATGATTAAAAAAAATTCCTCGTAGTCAGTACATTTATTTATTATATCAGATAAAATAAACCGATCCTTTAGTAAGCTTTGCTTATTAGGAATCCGCTTAAAAAGGCGAACATTAAGTGTTCTATTTTATTTTTCCTATTAACCTAGGTTAGGTACTTTCTATTAATACGCATTCTAAAGTACTGTAAAAACTAAAGAATCAATAATTATATTAAATGATCCTTTGCAGTTAGTGTGGGAATAAGGTAAATTGCATCTTCGTGCACAGCATCCGTTAGAATGCATTGGTACCGCTAGCGACCTCCATTTCTACCTAGCAGCTAGTACCTGCAATCCATATCAACTTTATTCATCCTACTTATTCCAACTTATTGGTATTTTTGATGGACAAACAACACGTTTGTCCTTCAAATATACCACAACAAGGCAACGGATCGACTAGCCTGGAGAGAGAACCTATAAAGCGAGTGGCATAGGATCCTTTTTTTTCCGGAAAATGAAAGAGCACAATATTTAAAAAGACCCAAATCTACCCGGACAAAGTCGTGGACATCATCTATTTAATTATAAAATTCACAAAGAAAGCCGTCCCATTTGATATCAGTTCGCCTGTCGGTACACTTAGTTTAAGTTTTTACATTGAAAATACTGCTTTAGTCGGATTTATCTTACAAATTACGGCTGAATTGATTTTGAAGTTCTAAGGTACCTACCGAAGCTCAGAATAGGTAATAGACCAATGGCGAATGATGTAACGGGCTTAAACTTTTTATAACTGTAGGTCCTTACATTAAAAAAAAATAGTTACTTATAGTAAATTCGCAAATAAAACCGAAACACGTTTAATAAAAACATTTACGTCAGAATTTGTATCAAATTAACCATAAATTAATTTTGGTTAGTGTTGAAAAGAGGATTTATGTATTAATTATTCCGAACAAGTTTCTAAAAATGTTGTTTTTAATTTTAACGGACTGCGGTATTAACACGTTAAAAAAATGTTTTGCTATAAACCAGTATGTTGTGCGACTTAAATTTTAACACCTATAGAAAGTCTGATCAACAGGTTCACTGCATTAAGCGGTCAATACCTAAAGGAAACTTTCACACGTTACCAAAATTGAGTTGACAGAATCAAGTGGTAAAATTCTTAGGATGGCGCAATGCACCAAACCAAACAAAGTAGTGTAAATAGCTGAATGTTATTTTTTTTTCAGTTTTGGTGTTAGTTGGTGTTACAAATGCACGATGGATGAGAAAACAGCGGTCGGATCAACCCAAGGAGACTAGTTTCATTGGGGACGCTACTAATGAACTTTCTACAACTATTTTACAGGTAAGTTTCAGTTATGTGGATTATCATACCTACCTGTTTTGGAACTTTTAAGCAAATAGAAAAAAATAACTTTGTAAAATCCAACACCTGATTGCTTTCTTCACAATGTCATAGAAAAAATAAATAAAGCAATGTGACATTGCCCAATTTGGATGGCCAAAGGCCAAAGGTATGCAGTCTGCCTAAGTTTTCGATGTAAAAATATCACATTTTATGTTTCAGGGGTACATTGACGATGACAAGGATATTGCATTCTCTCCCCTTGGCTACTCAGCCATCCTCGCCATCCTCGCAGAGGGTGCAAAAGGCGAAACAAGAAACCAACTTGTAACAGCTCTCCACTTACCTGAAGATCAAAATCTTACAAGAAAAACTTATCGATACATCATGGAACGGCTAAAATATAGAAATGAATACAAATATAACCAACCAGAGTTGAAAAACTTTTTCTACATTTACAAAAACTACACAATCAATGATGATTATAAAAAGATTTTAGAAGATTTCTACTTGACTGATGTGAGATCAGTTGAAAAGTATCATATGCTTGATGAACCAGAAGACCACGAAGACGAGAAAGAAAAGAAAAATATTCAAAAGATGGAAGAAGTTGCCGACCTTATTCCACCAAAAGAATCTAATGAAAAGCTTATTTCATATGCTGTTGAAGATGTTCCAACAAAAGTCGATATTTCTAACATCAATAATTACAAACCTGCTAAAAACATTAAAGAAAAAATAAAGTACGTTAAAAACTCCCAAGATACAAAGAAATATGAAAACGATGATGAAGAAGAAACTATGGTAGCAGTAGAAGCTAGAAATCACGCGAGGAGTCTCGATTATTCAAGCAGAGTTCTAACTGAGAAAAATGATATAGCTTCAAGTCTTTCCGTGAACAGTGTTGGAGAAAAAACAAGCAAATGTGAGTTTTTTACCTGCTACAATAATACCATCAGCTTTATAAGATTTGGTACATTTTCTAGGGTTACGTTGGTAAAATTAATTTTAAAATTTCGAACACCAGTCTGAACGTTTTTGTTTAAATTTCAGCTACGAATTCGTTGATGCTCATCTTTAACGGCATGTACTTCCGCGGTTCTTGGAAGACGCCTTTCGACATAGTGGAACCCGGGGTGTTCTACAAATCTAACACGGAGAAGAAACAAGTAAAAATGATGAAGACTCGAGGCAGTTACAAGACCAATTCCTTCCCTGAATTAGATAGTGAAGCTATACTGTTGCCTTACGATGTAAGTAATATCTTCATAACCCTCTTTTTTAACCTTAACGACCTCCGTGGCGCAGTGGTGAGCGATGTCTTATTGTGGGTGTGTATGGTGTCCCGGATTCGATTCCCGGTAGGGTCAATTCGGGAATAATTTATAATTTTTAAATTCTCTCTGAGCGGGAGGCTTCGGCCGTACCTAGTTACAACCCTACTGGCGAAGATGCACCACCAAGCGATTTGTATGATGCCTTATTAACATTGCTTCGACATGATTGATGAAAATCGTTCCTCATGTATCCAAAATGTAACTCAATCCAATTTTTGGCGGGAAAATCTGGGGCAATGAGGGCGTGATAACTGATAATAATTAAAGCTACACCAGTGCTTACCTCTTATCTGAGGAGGCCAGAGCTCTGTACGAGATATACAAGTCAACAAAATGATGATTTCGTTCCTGTGAGTGGCATCTTCAATGTTGAACAAAGCCTGTTTAATAAATTTAGATAAAAAAGAATCTTGAATTAAAAATAAATAAAATCCCTCTCACTTTACAGGGTGACCGATACGCTCTTCTATTGCTAGTTCCACGCTCAAGAGACGGTCTGGTCAGACTTATCGCTGATCTGCCAGCAGTACCATTATCGGAGATTCAGGACAGACTACGTGAAGAGGAGCTTCAAGTTTCATTGCCCACATTCTATGTGGATACCACAACAAAACCTGTTTCTGCTTTAGCTAAGGTATGATTATTTAGTACTAGCTGATGCCCGCGACTTCGTCTACGTGAGATTTTTCAAAATCCAGTGGGAACTCTTTGATTTTCCTGTATAAAAAGAAGCCTATGTCACTGTTCAGGAATTGTTCAGGTTCAGGATTGAATGAAAAGCCAACAAAAAAGAACAAATTTTTGCATTTATTATTATGATTTGGATTTTCTCTTCGTCTTCTGTAAAAGCCTGAATATTTTTTTAATCTTGTGATTTAAAAAAAATGTGTCACACTTGCGTGGTTTCTGTAAAGTCCTATCTCCTAGCCACTGATGATTATCTTTTCTGGAATATGATTTGAATATAATTTTTAGTTTTTATGTTATTATTTTTCCCTTGTAGTTTGGAGTAAGCAGCATCTTTGGCCGGGATGCTGAGTTAACAGGAATTTCAGCAAAAGAAGGCCTGTTCGTTCAGGAACTTGTTCAGAATGTTGCCGTACGTGTGGACAACACTGATGCATCAGCAAGTATGATCGGAGGTAATGTTACTTATTGCAGATTTAATCTTCACTAGCGAATGCCCGCGACTTCTTCTGCGTGGTTTGAGGGTTTTTGGTTCCCGCGGGAACTCTTTAATTTTCCGGGATTTCAAGTAGCCTATGTACTTCTCCGGGATATAAACTATCTCTGTACCAAAATCGGTTGAATACATGGGCCGACAAAGCGTAGCAGACAGACAGACACACTTTCGCATGTATAATATTAGTATGGATTTATAATAAGTTTTGTGAAATAAATATAAAGATTATGGAAGAAAGAAAATTTATATCATAATATTTTTTTAACCTGGTGGCAAGTGATGAAGTAGTCTTACGAGTGGATGGTAGCGGGCTAACTTGTTATAGCAGTTATATTATTGACCCTCCATTCGCCTTATCTATTTCTACACGATATCGTACTGAAATGCTAAATCGCTTGGTGGCACGTCTTTGCCGGTAGGGTAGTAACTAGACATGGCCGAAGCCTCCCACTAGACCAGAGAAAATTCAGAAGTTATAAATTCCGAAAATGACCCAGGGAGCGAACCCAGAACCTCCTGCTTATAAGACCACTAGGTTGGTCATCAATTAGGTATGGTAAACTGTACCCAAAATGCGTTTTAGGTACATTCAAATGATGTCCAATACAATGTTATTAAGTACCTTTGCGTCATCAAAGAAGACGAAGTCTATTTTAGATGCACTATCGTGATTTGCATACACTGGGTTATGTCTATTAAATTATCTTTTTATATTCATTGCAGCTACTAACGTCGTTGAAGAATTGGAGGCTCTGGAGTCGCTAAAGAACCTTCCCCTTCACGAAACAAAAGAACCACGCCGTTTCTCTGTTGAACATCCATTCGTGTTCTATATCGTTGATCGTTTGGATAATCTTATCGTTGTTGCTGGCAAGGTCACTGACCCGCAGACTCCATCTGACAATTAAAACTTAACCAAACAAAGAAAATGGAATAATAAATACCCCTGTAATTGGCAACTTTCTTCAGACAATCATTCCTACACAATGTAGACATAAAAAAAAATTTGAATTAGTTTAGCGTTTGATCCTTAATTTCATTTTGAGATAAAATCCCCTTTCTTATTCAGTTACAAACTGGTTGGTTACGTAAAGAATATTTTTTTAAAATTATTTCCGCCAGGGCTGTTTAAAAAGCAAGGAATTCATAATATTATTCTATTATTTCGTTCAGTCCTTTTGTCTTGTATGTCGCATCAATGTCACTTTACTGACCTACATTTTTATTCTTTTGCTGTGGGGTCGACGAATAACTCTATTCGTCGACCCCACACCAAAAGAATAGTTGTAACAATTGTATACTTATACAAACAAACCAGACGCATTTGATAATAAAAAAGTACACAGCGTAGATTAATTATTAGCTTTAAGTTTATTTATTGTTTTACATGTGATATTTTTAAGATTAAAATACATATTTATTGAATTAAAATATGATGTTTTTTTATTCCGTTAGTGAAATCATTCCATTTCATTTTACTCATTAGCAAAATTGCATTTGTTTATTTTTAACTCGAGACTACCTCCCAATCAGCCTCCCGATTGGGCCTCAAGAGTCCATAAAACTAAAGGATCTGCATCAGTTTACTCCTTCAATTGCGAGTGGTTGATGATGGGAGCTGGGGCAGAGAATTATCCAAATTTTTTTTTAAATGTAAACATGTAATATTTTTTTATGTAAACCTCGCATATGATAGTAGGTTATCTATCCATCACAGCAGTGTTTATGGCAAAATTGACAGCAAATCAATACCTAAAGTCCAATGAAGACTAAGCCCAGACCGCAGTGCGAAGTACTCAAAATATATTACTCTCAAACAGTGTCTACGCATAAAAGTTGGCACGAGTAGGTACATACATTGATAAGGCTTATCACTGTTAATTTTTGTTTTGATTTAATCCAGAACACAAAGTTTCTTTCTCGTAACTGAGAGCTTGACTGTCTGATCACTGCATATATTATTCCTTCACTAGATTTAACGATTCCAGACCGCCCAGCTTTTCATTAGAATCACTTTGTTTTATATTTGTAAGATAAAGGGCTTCTAAAAGCTGAATGGTTTGAGAGCACTCGTATTGCCAGTTGGCACAATATATGTAAAGTTGGTATTGTAGATTACAATTTGGTACAGTTTGACAGCACTTGATCGTTCTTTAATAGTATCAATGCAACTTAATACTTAATACACATATCACGAAAGAGGGTATTTACAATATAAACTTCAAAAATAATTATTATCCAGTGCTAGAAGGTGAAAAGTGACAAAGTAAAAAGCCGCTTTTAGAGAAAGCGGCCACGCTGGTCGTGGCCACTAAACAGTGAAAAGCTATATTTTGTTATATAAGTGTAAAATATGTCTAAAGAAAACGTAATCAGATCAAAAATACCGATTCCGGTCGATCCATTACCACCTTTATCAGAACGCACTCTGACAAGGAATCGAATATTGAAAAATGAGCATCATCCACGTCATCCACTGGAAACTCTTTATCAAGAAGCTGTTAACTCAGAAAGCTCTAGTTTAAATTATAGGAAAATTAAAAAAGGTTTAAGAAGATCCAATAGTGCTCTGACTAAAATCGACACTCAACACGTGACTATACGAAAAAACAATGAAGACTTAGACTGGAATTACAATGTTTTTAAAGACAACTTGCATGATGACGATAACAATGAAAAAAATATTAATAAAGGTGCACTTGAAGCTCCTAAAGAAAGTCGTCTAGGACAAGAAAGTCACAAAGTTTCGACTCCTGCTTTGAAGACGCTTTCTAATCTAGAACCATCCAGAATAAGAAATATAAAAAAAAGTCTTAAGAGACCACACAGTCGAGAACTGATAGGCATTTCTCCGGCCGTTAGTGATGACAAAGGAGAAGAGAAACACAGACGCAGACTAGTTTTTACCACAACAAGCGATTGTTTTGCCGGAAAATCGCAATCTAATGACTCATGTAAGTACCTAGGTATTTTACGAATACAAACATAATTTCATTCATTTTGTTTTTTTAATAAATAACTCAAAATTAAACAAATCAACTGTTATTAGATCGATTCAAGCACCGAGGTATCTGCTTTAATTTGTTTGTTCAAACAGCTGACATTTAGGAGCATTGATGTAGAATTTTATTTCAATGTTTAGGAGGCATCGCCATCGCTTATCCGTATGGTTTTGATATTGTTGACGTTCGTGTTTTCTATACTATTATTACAAATGCGAAAGTTTGGATGGATGGATGTACCTATGGATGAATGTTTATTACTCAATCGTGGCCGAACGGTGGAGCGGATCTGGATGAAAGGCAGATAGATTATAGATAATGATAGATAGTCTGGAATAACACAGGTTATTTTATATCACGGAAAATAAAAGAGTTCCTGCGGGAACCAAGAAACCTCAATCCACGCGGACAAAATCGCGGGCATCAGCTAGTAGAATTATAATCCTTATTTTAGGAAGTCAGGGTACGTGACATTCTTGTAATTTTGAGTAATATTGCTTATGTATTGCTTTTAAGCGTCAGTACAGCCCCTGATCAAAAATGTTGGACATCTTTTTTACCCTCGACGAAACGGAGACGGTATATGTGTTTGCCCTAAAAGGTTGTGTGTTTGTTTGTTTGTTTGTGCACTTTTTTGTAACCGTTTTCCTGGAAAACTACTGGACCGATAGAGATGCGGTTTTTTTGCATTAGATATGGATAGCTTGTGAGAAGGTTCTTAGCACAGATGTAGTACTAACAGATACCGCGCTCGGAACACGACAGTGCGGCCAAAATTTATTCTAGTGTGCGTGACAGCACTGTCTGGACACATGCATCAGTGTGCGTGAAATGTTGCCACATTAATGAAAAAATGCCAAATTAATGTAAGAAATTTTAATTGTTTGTTCTATCTTTAGACCTTAACTACTTAACCGATTTCAACGACATATGGTAGGAGAATAGCTTGTATCCTGGAAAAGGAGATTCGCATATTACTGTGGTGGTACGCTGGCTACTTTGGAGCTACGCTGAGTAATTTAGCGGTACGTCGAATACTTTCAAGATATGCCAGTTAAATTGGAGGTACGGAGACTACTTTGGAGGTAGGCCGACTACTTTAGAGATACGCCGACTACTTTGGTGGTACGTAGGTACGCCAGCTGCTTTTGAGGTACGTCAGCTACTTTGATGGTACGTAGGCTACTTTTAAGGTTCGCCAGCTTCTTTAGAGGTACGCCAGCTACTTTAGAGGTACGCAGGCTACTTAGGAGGTACGTAGGCTATTTTGGTGGTACGCCAGCTACTTTAGAGGTACGCCGGCTACTTTAGAGGTACGCAGGCTACTTTGGTGGTACGTAGGCTACTTTTAAGGTACGTCAGCTACTTTAGAGGTACGCCGGCTACTTTAGAGGTACGCAGGCTACTTAGGAGGTACGTAGGCTATTTTGGTGGTACGCCAGCTACTTTAGAGGTACGCCGGCTACTTTAGAGGTACGCAGGCTACTTTGGTGGTACGTAGGCTACTTTTAAGATACGTCAGCTACTTTAGAGGTACGCCGGCTACTTTAGAGGTACGCAGGCTACTTTGGAGGTACGTAGGCTACTTTTAAGGTACGTCAGCTACTTAAGAGGTACGCCGGCTACTTTAGAGGTACGCAGGCTACTTTAGTGGTACGTAGGCTACTTTTAAGGTACGTCAGCTACTTTAGAGGTACGCCGGCTACTTTAGAGGTACGCAGGCTACTTAGGAGGTACGTAGGCTATTTTGGTGGTACGCCAGCTACTTTAGAGGTACGCCGGCTACTTTAGAGGTACGCAGGCTACTTTGGTGGTACGTAGGCTACTTTTAAGGTACGTCAGCTACTTTAGAGGTACGCCGGCTACTTTAGAGGTACGCAGGCTACTTTAGAGGTACGCAGGCTACTTTGGAGGTACGCCAGCTACTTTAGAGGTACGCAGGCCTCTAAAGTAGCCGGCGTACCTCTAAAGTAGCTGGCGTACCTTAAAAGTAGCCTACGTACCTCCAAAGTAGCCTGCGTACCTCTAAAGTAGCCGGCGTACCTCTTAAGTAGCTGACGTACCTTAAAAGTAGCCTACGTACCTCCAAAGTAGCCTGCGTACCTCTAAAGTAGCCGGCGTACCTCTAAAGTAGCCTGCGTACCTCTAAAGTAGCTGGCGTACCTTAAAAGTAGCCTGCGTACCAGCAAAGTAGCCTGCGTACCACCAAAGTAGCCTACGTACCTCCAAAGTAGCCTGCGTACCTCTAAAGTAGCTGGCGTACCTTAAAAGTAGCCTGCGTACCTCTAAAGTAGCCTGCGTACCTCTAAAGTAGCTGGCGTACCTTAAAAGTAGCCTGCGTACCAGCAAAGTAGCCTGCGTACTA
The DNA here is from genome assembly GCA_923060345.2 of Erebia aethiops. Taxonomy (NCBI): domain Eukaryota; kingdom Metazoa; phylum Arthropoda; class Insecta; order Lepidoptera; family Nymphalidae; genus Erebia; species Erebia aethiops. The sequence goes on along the minus strand of OV281083.1, from coordinate 24,610,193 downwards.
CCAAAGTAGCCTACGTACCTCCAAAGTAGCCTGCGTACCTCTAAAGTAGCCTGCGTACCTCTAAAGTAGCTGGCGTACCTTAAAAGTAGCCTGCGTACCAGCAAAGTAGCCTGCGTACCACCAAAGTAGCCTACGTACCTCCAAAGTAGCCTGCGTACCTCTAAAGTAGCTGGCGTACCTTAAAAGTAGCCTGCGTACCTCTAAAGTAGCCTGCGTACCTCTAAAGTAGCTGGCGTACCTTAAAAGTAGCCTGCGTACCAGCAAAGTAGCCTGCGTACCACCAAAGTAGCCTACGTACCTCTAAAGTAGCTGGCGTACCTCTAAAGAAGCTGGCGTACCTTAAAAGTAGCCTACGTACCATCAAAGTAGCTGACGTACCTCAAAAGCAGCTGGCGTACCTATAAGCTAATCGGCGTACCTCGAAATACGCCGGCAGCGTAGCTGTTTCACAAAAAAAAAACTATCTACTAACAGCTCATTTACACCTTCTTTAATTTAAGGGAAAATATTACAACGTAAATTAGCAACACTGATAGATATCGTTGAGGTTTTGTGTTTCAAGTCATCAGCAATTAAATAAAAAGGGAAAAAAAACTTACAGAATGAAAATATAAATTCTTACCTATGAAAAGAAACACCATTATCCTTTTTTAATTTTTGGGAACAATTTTTACAGTGTTTCAAGACACAAGAAGGCATTATTTTGAGAAACTTGTTTAAACACACGTTACGTCGAAACTTCTCGACGCGTCGCATCCAACTAAATGAGATTTGTATTTGCTTTTCGTTTTGTATTTGCTTTGTTGGCGCGCCTGCCGTGTTCCTAGCGCGGTATCTGGTACTACATCTGTGGTTCTTAGATATATTTTAGGACCATAGACAACCAAGCTGAGCTGTAGTCTATGATTTTAATTTTTCAATATGTTACCATTTTTCTCAAAAAGTACTGGGCCGATTGAGATGCGGTTTTTTGCATTAGATATGGATAGCTTGTGAGAAGGTTCTTAGATATATTTTAGGACTATAGACAACCAAGCTGAGCTGTAGTCTATGATTTTAATTTTTCAATATGTTACCATTTTTCTCAAAAAGTACTGGACCGATTGAGATGCGGTTTTTTGCATTAGATATGTATAGCCTGGGAGAAGGTTTTTAGATATATTTTAGGACCATAGACAACCAAGCTGAGCTGTAGTCTATGATTTTAAATTTACAATATGTTACCATTTATCTCAAAAAGTACTGGGCCGATTGAGATGCGGTTTTTTGCATTAGATATGTATAGCTTGTGAGAACGTTCTTAGATATATTTTAGGACCATAGACAACCAAGCTGAGCTGTAGTCTATGATTTTAATTTTTCAATATGTTACCATTTTTCTCAAAAATTACTGGGCCGATTGAGATGCGGTTTTTTGCATTAGATATGTACAGCTTGTGAGAACGCTCTTAGATATATTTTAGGACCATAGACAATCGTCCAATCGTGATTTGGTAAGTGGTCATAAGAACTCCTTAAGTTCTCATCGTAAACCCGTGGTGTTTAGACTCTTTTGATTTGTCTTGACTAGCATTTTGTACCTAGATGCTGCCCAGGGTCTCATGATGGAGCCAGGAGGAGGTCATAGGAACTCCTTAAGTTCTTATCGTAAATCCGTCGTGTTTGGACTCTTTTGATTTGTCTTGACTAGCACTTTGTACCTAGATGCTGCCCAGGGTCTCATGATGGAGCCAGGAGGTGGTCATAGGAACTCCTTAAGTTCTTATCGTAAACCCGTCGTATTTGGACTCTTTTGATTTGTCTTGACTACCACTTTGTACCTTGATGCCGCGCAGGGTCTCATGATGGAGCCAGGAGGTGGTCATGGGAACTCCTTAAGTTCTCATAGTAAACCCGTCGTATTTGGACTCTTTTGATTTGTCTTGTCAAGCACTTTAAACCTAGATGCTGCCCAGGGTCTCGTGATGGAGCCAGGAAGTGGTCACAGGAACTCCTTAAGTGATCACATTTTTTTAACATTTTTTATCAGAATATTAAAATTTAACACTATTTGACACCTCTACTTATTACTAAGCACAAGTTTTATCTCGGAATGAGAAGGGTTTGGCCATAGTCCACCACGCTGGTCAAAAAACTACTGAGCCGGCAAATATGCAGTTTTGTGTTTTAGATATTATTTTATATTTACTTTTGCTAAGTTCTAATTGTTGTTTCAATGGAGCTCTGCAGTTCGTCGTGGGTTTTTTAAAATTTTTAATTTTATTACTTGTGTATACAGGGCTTAACTCCTATGCGTCAAGTTACAATCAAGATTACGGCGTAGATTTGTTCAATTATCTATTGATGAGGGAGACAATTCCACAAAAACCAAGAATAACTAACCCAGGGCGCAGTCTTATCATGAATTGGCTTGTAAAAATAAACGTAAGTACACTTCCTATTCTATCCTCCTTCTTTCTCCAGCTGTCTGTTATAAAATACTAGCTGATGCCCACGACTTCGTCCGCGTGGTTTAAGTTTTTAAGATTCCCGCGGAAACTCCTTAATTTTCCAGGATAAAAAGCCTATGTCACTCTCCAGGTCCTTAACTATACCCATGCCCAAAATCACGTCCATCCGTTGCTCCGCTGCGGCGTGATCGAAAGGCAAGAAAAATTATGGTTTTTTGTATTCCCGCGGGAACTCTTTAATTTTCCGGCATAATAAGTACCCTATTTTTTATTCCAGACTATTAAATAATCTATCTCTGTGCCAAATTTCACCCAGATCCGTTCAAACGTTGGGGCGTGATTGAGTAACAAACATCCATCCATACATCCATACATCCAAACTTTCGCATTTATAATATTATATTATAGTATATAGTATATAGTATAGTATAGTATATAGTATAGAAGTAAAGATAGATTATTATAACTAATGACTGTATCATAAAAAAAAATTAAGTCTATTTGTAATTTTTATCTCAATTTAATATTCATATTCCTCTAGGGTCCGACAGGGAATCCCGCAACGGTGCAAACGGCAGCATGGTACTTCGACACTGTGCTCTCCGTTGGTGAAGTCCAAGTAGACAGGCTGCAAGTGGTTGCTGCCGCTTGTTATTGGATAGCGCTGAAGATTCAAGGCACTTTCAGGTCTGCCAAGAAACTGGTTACAACTGGCGCTAATGCCTACTCTGCCAAGCTTTTGATGTCTGCCGAGAAAGCTGTGTTGAGGAGATTGGTAAGATTACATTTTATGAGGATTGTAATAAGGTACATCCCACTATATAGTTGCACTGATTAGAAAAGTATCATAAGGCCTCTTTTACCTGATATACTGACACAACTATTTAGTTGCGTGCATAAATGTTGTCCTTGGAAACCCTGAGGAAACTGTTAGTCACAAGGCTGGGATACATCTTACTGACGGTTATAGTTGAGTTTTAGCTTTTCTCAAATTAATCTTGTTAATTTTAATTTAGAATTACTGATCGTAATTACTTCAGCTTTAAACATAATATGTAAAACAATGGCCTCCAGCCGAATAGATATGGCTTAAAAAGTTATAAAAATAGTCATTTCAGGGGGGCTCTCATAGAAGCGAATGCGAAGTAAAATATTTTTTATAGCGTTACATAGGGTATATCATTTTAAAGATTATTAGGAATAGAGTCCAAAAATGTATATTTTTTAATTTTTCCCCTAAAATTGACGAAATGGGGGGCTTTACAAGTGGAGATTTTCTAACGTCCAAAGTTGACCTCAGAACTCTAAATTTACTGTAAGGCTGAGCCTGAAACTTGATCAGTCATTTGAATTATATCCTGTACTTGAACAACAAATACTTAAATTAGATAAATATAGTAAGGAAACGAAATTATTTAATTTTTAATGAGCTTCAGTATTTTTAACAGAACTTCACATTGTTGTCAATAGATGGCGCCGCGAGGTCTCAGTTCCGGGCGAACCACTAGTATAAATTATCATACTTTTTTCAACAGAAATTTCCGATCCAGCCAATAGTGGCTCAGGATTTCATATCCTACTTATCGTGGGAGTGCGATTCATCTAACTACGAGGAGATTGAGTCAGCCGCCACGCTTCTTCACATGGCAGGCCTGGTGGTACACAAATCCCTCATCGTCAACTACCCATCAGTGTTAGCAGCCGCTGCTATGTGCAACGCCTTGAAACTGCTCCAGAAGAAAGATTTACTGGTGAAGCTAGAGAAGAATTTTGTGTAAGATTCTTTAAAATAATAATGCCAGGTTAAACTTAATGATCTAAGAAAGACGATCACTTGGAATACCATGTGGAATATTATACAACATTTTTTTCAAATAAATGATTATTTATTTATTGACCGAGCGAAGCGAAGGTCTCTGAGTCTACTTGGGTGAATTGGCACTTGTCCGTCCGTCCGTCCGTCCGTCTGTCAGAGCATTATAACTTCTGAATTACTGAACGCAATTACTTCAGCTTTAAATATAATATGTAAACCGATGGCCTCCCGCCGAATATGGCTTAAAAAATAATAAAAATCTTTATTTCAGGGGGGCTCTCATAGAAGCGAATGCGAAGTAAAATATTTTTTATAAAGTTACATAGGGTTGCGGTATATCATTTTAAAGATAATTAGGAATAGAGTCCAAAAATACATTTTTTTTAATTTTCCTCCCAAAATTGACGAAATGGGGGGCTTTCAAAGTGGAGATTTTCTAACGTCCAAAGATGCCCTCAGAACTCTAAATTTTCTGAAAGGATGAGCCTGAAACTTGATCAATTATTTCAATTATATCCTGTACTTGAACAAAAAATACTAAAATTACATAAATATTATAAGGAAATTATTTAATTTTTAATGAGCGTCAGTATTTTTAACAGAACTTCACATTTATGTCAATAGATGGCGCCGCGAGGTCTCAGTTCGGGGCGAACCACTAGTTTACATAGAAACAGGGTGTGGCCCTGAGCAGTGAGGAAATACGACTCAGATTCTTATTTTTTTATATTGTAAATAAATATGACAATCAAACTTATAGCTAGTTAGTTAGCCTAATCTAATTTTTATTTAAACCTTGCCCGCGTGGAATAATGGCCAGAGGCTGCATTTCCACGCTGAACAGCCAGGCTGATCCTTTGCGCACAAGGTATACTTATTTTTTTTATTCCTCAGATATAAAAAAGCAGCGAAGAAAGAGAGTAACTTCGTTGGCATATGCATACTACAGACGGATGCACTCACTAAAATGACATCTCAACGTTTTGAATATCGAGCCCTGTTGGAAAACGCGAAAGATCCTACTTTGACTGAAAATTTTTTAACTTCAGTAAAAAATATAAAAATACAGTTCGTATAATGAAAATACAACTTTTAGATATTTACTTTAGGCCGTTTCATTCGTTCGTCCATTTAATCGTTGCTTTGTTTACTAGTGTCTGAGACAAAAATATTTTTTTTTGATGATCAATGACATCAACTCAAAAAAATTGCATTTTTTATCAATTCGACGCGTAAATTGAAATTAGCAGATGAAGAGTGTTATTTTTGTTAATACTTTTTTGCTTGGCATTTTTTTCTGTTTACTCTATCATTCATTCATTCTGCTATAAAATTCGTAGGGAAAGTGAAGTGAGCCAGTTTTATTTTATTTCATTTTACTGTTCCGTTGACGTCCTTTTCACTTATAACCTATTGTCTAGTTTATATTGTTAAATGAAATATCAACCACATTCTGACGATTTTTTTAAATTCTGTTTGTAATGACTCTTTGATTAACAATTTTTTTATGTTTTAAACTTGAGGCGATGATGATTTACAAAAATATAATAACTGTAACAGTTGTTATTTTATGCCCATATGTACGTCCGCGTGGAATTCGGTTTATTTAAAAATCCTTTAGGAATTCTTTGTTTTTCCGGGATAAAAAGTATTCCCGTCCACAGAGTAACTTTTGCAATTTTTATTTTTGAGGTAGGTACATAATTTTGTCATATTTTATGATTTTACTTTAAAAAACATGTGCTTCATTTAAGGTTTTTCTTTTAAATTTTTACTTAAATCATGATATTTTTATTTTCTTTCTTCAATTTTAGAATTTACTGAGCCATTATATTTTATACAATTTAATCGATATGACCATACCATTGTTCCTATATGACCTAAAACTAAGAACACAAGACTTCAGTTACTAAATAGAAGTGACATTCAACAACCAAAACTTTAATAAAATTTCAAATTTCTAAGAATACGTTGTTTTATTTGATGCATTCTTTAGACTTAGATATTATATTTACTAATGATTTTTAAGAGGGCAGTTGGGTAAATGTCAATTATACTCAATACGTAAGAATCGGTCTAGCCAAAGAAATCGTTTTTAGTTTATATATACTTACCTAAAATAAAAGATTTGCCCTTAGCATATTCCAAATAATTATTTTATTTCTTATTGTCCTGCCTCGGACCATTAGATGTTCTAGCAATATGAAAACTCTCTGAAAAATAGAAAGCGTGCCTAGAAAGTGCCACCTAGATGGCACCAAGTAAACTAAATTACTTAGACGCAAACAATTATTTTATTTAAAAATACTAGCGGCCACTTTTGGGTTGGCAACCTGGCAGATATATATTCCCCCATTTTTAATAATACATAAAAAAATGTTTTTGATCACGTACCTACTCGATTCATGTAGCAATCATGCAGCGGGATCTCGGGCTATAACGATCAATGGTAATAAAATAACATTATTATTGATCAATTACATTTCTATCAGTCTTTCCAAGCCATTAACAATCGAACTATAATATTATTTGGGGTCAAAATAAACACTGATGGCGCCGAGAATAAACTGGACATGGAAAAACCACAAAGTTCATAACAATAATAAATTTCGCTACAAGTAACAAGTAAACTTTATAGGATTTAGTGCTCTATACTCAAGAACTAAAGTTTAAAATACCATAGCATATAAAATTATGACGGCGTAAATTATAGGTAAGTACAACACGATAAACTCGTATACGGCCATTCTTCAGTAACAGAGCAAGGATCAAGTAGAGACATTGTTTTGCGAAGTGACCAAAAACAAATCAAGAAAGAAAATTAGGATAAAAGAGTTTAACAAAAGCTGATCTTTAGCTTATTAAATAGTGGCTTTATTGTGATCAAACATGAATTTATTATACAGTAAGTACTGTCTTAATTACTCTTAAAACACCTTTTTATGTTGTTTAGTACCAGTTTTTAGTAGGTATTTTAATATAGATGATTGAGGACCTAATGGTATTCATGTAGGAACTGCTAACTTAAGGAAAACTTTTGATTTTAAGTTCTGTGTACTTTCGGTAATCTTATTTATTTGTTATTGGTAATCATACTAATATTATAAATGCGAAAGTCTGTTTCTTTGTTGGTTTGTCCTTCAATCACGCTGCAACGGAGCAACAGATCGACGAGATTTTTGGCATGGGTATACTCGTAGTTGAGGACCTGGAGAGTGACATAGGCTACTTTTTATCCCGGAAAATTGAGGTGTTCCCGCGGGAATCCGAAAAAACTTATTCCACGCGGACGAAATCGCGGGCAACAGCTAGTGTCAACTAATTTAAGATATATATTTTTATTGTTTATTAATGTTTATACATAATTAAGTTTCATGTAGTTACCAAGTACCTACAGGTTTAGAATGGATGAAATCTGTTCTATGAAAACCCGTTAGTAAATCATCTTAGGTATCATCAGGTATCGATATAAACCTAAAACTATTTTTTTATATTGCAATGTCCGTCAATTAAAAAAAAAATCGCATCAATTCTTTTTCCCTGAAAGGGTGTTCCCTGAAGGGGAAAATTAGATGATTATTAATATTGTAAATTCGTAGGTTTGATCTGATAAATTTTTCATTTTTAGCAATCTGTTCAGTTATTGTTTTGGCACTGTGTGTCAGATCACAATATCTTCAAGAAAACCAACATAGAAGGGGCTTCAATGTGGAAAGACATAACCGTCAAGCAATAAACTTTCCAACAGAAAGTTCTTATGACAAATATATTCAGGATTTAATAAATAGTAGGGAAACTACCAAACCTCCTACTAGATTTAACAGTGTTCCAACTAATGAAATTCCACAAGGAAATAATAATATACAAGCTAATGTTGATGCTTCACCATTTGCTCTTAACCCAATAAGATATATGGGTGTCGGTAAAACTGAGGTAGAGCAGTTGAACAATGTAACGTATGCTATCACGACTTTTGGAATCAATTTGATGAAGGTAATTGTTATTATAATTTGCATAGATTTTTAATTATGCTTCAATCAATAATTTAAAGACTGCAGAAATTATTTCATAAATACTTGTACCTACAGATACATATTTTTACTCAAGTCGAAAGCATCTACTCGAGGATATCCTACAACCCTAGGTCAAGCTTCAAAGAATTAATTATTAATTAAATATTTGCCCTATCATAAAACTTTTTTATTTTCCAGAGTACGATTCACTTACAAACCGGTAACATTATAGTCTCGCCAACATCTGTCGCAACTGTTTTGGCACTTCTACAGCAAGGTACCACCGGCGATGCGCAGAATCAAATTACAAGGTTGTTGCAAATGACCCCGGAAGTCACAGCGCCTACGTATAGGAGACTCACTTATGATATGAAAGTAAGTTAATCCTCTATTTCCTTCCTAATATTATAAATCTGGTATTTTGGTCTGTATACCAGACCTCTGTATCTTTGTGTATCTGTTTGTCTGCTATTTTTTCTCGGCCCACTTTTAGCAGGCCTATATTAGCTGGCTAGTGGCTAAATATCTTAAAACCTGGAGATGGATAATGGCTAGGCATAGGTATAATTATGTAGGTATAGTTCAAGAAAATCAAATTGTGCAAACACAAGATTTTTAAAATACCTAAAGCCAAGTGGACGAAGTTGGGGGCATTATCTAGCGTGTCCCTTTGCTGCTATGAGGACAGTATTAGCGGTAGGGAAAGTAGCATTTTACTAAACTCTAAACAGAACTGAGTTGGATCAAATTAAGAAGATACGCAAAAAGTGATATCGAACAGATTAATTGTGTAGCTGATAACACAAACTAGAAATACGCAAATGTAGTGTGATCCGTGAATTCTCATCTAAAGAACAAGAAGGTTTTGCCTACTATAATTGCTACTACTATTAATTATCATATAATGCTTTAAGTAATTATTAATATTCTTGTAATTTTACAGAAAAGAAACTCAAGAAACATCCTGACCGTGTCAAATAACTTATTCGTTGGTGATGGTTTCGAAGTAAATGCAGAATTTAAAGAAACTGCTATCAATGATTTCGGAAGCGAAGTAACACTAATGGACTTTTCAAAACCTTCTTGGGCTGTTAACCAAATCAATAAATGGGTTGCAATACAAACTAAAAACAAAATCGAAAATCTGCTTCCGCCTAGTAAGTTTAATACTGACGAAAGTAATGTTTTTAAAACTGTTATATACCATTTTTTATTCCATGCGTCTTTCACCTTGCAATCAACTGCGATAATGATCCGGGCTAAATATGAAACATGCGTCATGCCATTTGCCAAAAAGAAATCCCCCGGAACGAATCATGGACTAAATCTATAGAATTGCAAACCTGCACCTTTATTGAAGTCGAATTGAGAGACCATTCTAATGTTTTAATAATACTTGCAGATGCAGTGAACCAATACACTCAGTTGGTTATAGCTAACGCTGTGTATTTCAAAGGTCTCTGGGAGACAAAATTCAAAAAAGAGGCAACAAAGGATTTAACGTTCACCTTAAGTTCTGGAGAAACGAAATCTGTTCCTTTTATGCGCATGCTTCATTCCTTCAAATTTGGTACGGAAGAGGACACTAGGGCCCGCGTGGTTGTGATGCCTTTTGAGGTAAGAAATATTTTAGGATTGGACCCTTTTTCTGGTAAGAGATCTCAGCTTTCGATAGTTAACACCCAGCATTAGAATTTGAGTAAATTATACTTTTCAATGGAGTGGAAATCTGCTGAAATCTCTGGAAGGTGAAATAAGAGCTGGTATCTTTGAATTCTTTTTATGCTATTTCGGCTTAAACAATGGCTGTTCGAAGTTCTTGAAAACATCATATTATATTTTTTCCAATCACACATATTATATGCCATCGTTTACATAATAATATACCAAGACACAGCCCGCTTCCATCTTATGAGCTTTATATTCACTTATTTCCTACCAGGTGGGTTACTACCATCGCTTAAAGCAGTATTATTTCAAAATGACAGTTTTATGTCATGTATCTTATCGTCTCTAAAATAAGGGTTATAATTCTAAAACAAAAACGTCAACAATATTAAAACAATACTGCTTTAAGCGATGGTAGTATGCCCCCACTAAGATTGCACTCAAACGTATAGAAATCTACATGATCAACAATGATAATAATGATAGTAATGTAAGCATTGGATAGCATTTCCCGTTTATCACCAGAGTTTGCCATTTACGAAGAACTCAAAACGAACGAAAACCATTTCTATGTGAATTCTTCTAATTAAAAAAAAAGTAATACGTATAACATTTTAATGTTTTTTTTTTATCCACTACAAGTTAGCCCTTGACTGCGATCTCACCTGATGGTAAAATGATGCAGCTTAAGACGATTTTTCTGGCTTACGGGGAAAACGATATTATTCTGCATTGCAATTAATAATTAATAAACCTTGCTGTGAGAATGCAATGAAAAATATGTATTTCCTCTTAATGTTTATTTATGAGGCATCATAATTGTATTGTCACGTATTTTTAGCGAAAAAAAACCATTATTTGCCATCAGGTTTTACTCCATTTGGGGGACAAGGAAAGTAGGAGTTTTTCCTCTTTGCCTTGAAGAATACTTTTTATAATTACTATTTCCATGCCAATTTTGGTTGCATTTTTATCAGTCCTCTCATGGGACAAAGCCTGAACCTCAAGCTTGCGCGGGTACATTTGCTCGCACAAGCTTGAGGTTAAAGGCTTTGTCCAACGCGTAGTGGCTTTACAAGACATTTTATCTTTTTCACGTTCTCCCTGGCACAGCGTTGAGCGCTGTTGTCTTAACGTGGGAGGTCCCAGGTTCGATTCCCGGCAGGGTCAATTTTGGAATTTATAGTTTCTGAATTTTCCCTGGTCTGGCCTGGTGGGAGGCTTCGGCCGTCGCTAGTTACCATCCTACCGGCAAAGAAGTGCTGCCAAGCGATTTAGCGTTCCTGTACGATGCCGTGTAGAAACCGATTAGGTGCATGGGCTTAATATATCTGCCACAATTAGACTGCATCATCACTTACCATCAGGTGAGATCACAGGCAAGGGCTAACTTGTAGTAGATAAAAAAAATCTGAATTGTGATATTGATAGGTACTACTGGATGTTGGAGCCTCCAGTACATCAATTTGTACTAAAAGAAAATCTTCGGTATTGAATATATCCTAAGAATAGACACTAACATTTGCTTTCGATGCTAGTTTTCAAGTTGCATTTTTTTAATTTTTAGCGCCACCAATACTCGTTAATTTTGATACTTCCGCATATACTGTCTGATGTGGACACTGTCCTGGGTTCATTGACTAACTCCAAACTTCGCAACTACCATAACTTTGAAGAAATCGAGACACAATTGGAAATACCTAAGTTTACAATCAAATCGGATACCAATTTGATTCCTGTTCTGAAAACGGTGAGTGCAGGCTACGTAGTAAGTCTTTAATTTAATTAATTTATTGGTTTAACTACGGATACATTGAAATATTTTAGTAAACGTAAAGTTTGTGGTACCTATATTATAAATTTCGCTCTACTAATTCTAATTGGTCAATAATTATCAACTTGAAATGTTCTCTTAGCTTTTTATTACCTCTGCCTTATTATTTATAGATCAGTTCCAACACACACACACACACTCAATAGCACTCCAGTGCTAGAAAATGAGGTTAAAATTATGCCTAAATAACATAGATAATATATTCTTGATAACTCTCGATCTGTGAGTTCGAACTATTAACTCTAATGTTAAGTTTTTAATTTTAATGTTTTTTTTTTAACTTTAATGTTTAGTTTTTAGTTTTTATTTCTTTTAAATTAACTCTTAACAAGTAATAAAATTAAAAATTATAAAAAACCCACGACGAACTGCAAAGCTCCATCTAGGTACAAAGTGCTTGTTAAGACAAATCAAAATAGTCCAAACACGACGGGTTTACGATGAGAACTTAAGTAGTTACCATGATCGCCTCCTGACTCCACCATGAGACCCTGGACAGCATCTAGGTACAAGCTAAATATATCTAATACAAAAAACCGCATCTCAATCGGCCCAGTACTTTTTGTGAAAAATGGTAACATATTGATAAATTAAAATCATAGACTACAGCTCAGCTTGGTTGTCTATGGTCCTAAAATATATCTAAGAACCTTCTCACAAGCTATACGTTTCTAATGCAAAAAACCGCATCTCAATCGGCCCAGTACTTTTTGTGAAAAATGGTAACATATTGAAAAATTAAAATCATAGACTACAGCTCAGCTCGGTTGTCTATGGTCCTAAAATATATCTACGAACCTTCTCACAAGCTATACACATCTAATGCAAAAAACCGCATCTCAATCTGCCCAGTACTTTTTGAGAAAAATGGTAACAAAAAAGTGCACAAACTCTCACAAAGTCTCCGTTTCGTCGAGGGTAATAAATATTTCTGTAATAGGAAACTATTCGCTTAGAAACACTTAGAAAACCAAATTGTGATTATATGTTTCATCTAGGTACATTTGTGTAATTGCCACATGATCAATGTACTAAACCTATTTGAGAAATCTCTAAATCTGTTTCTGTTACAAATAATGTAGCTTTCTTCTTCAAACCTAGCCACGTAACAAATTTTAATACGGTATTCACTTTCATTTTGAGATATTTTTTTCGGAAGTTTAGTAATCCATACGAATGCGAAATCAAGAAATCATAAATCCATACAACATATTATAAATGCGAAAGTGTGTCTGTCTGTCTGCTACGCTTTCACGGCATGAGCCATGCTCATTAGGCATGAAAAGACTGTTTAACCGATTTTGATGAAATTTGGTACAGGGATTTTTTGTATCCCAGAGAAGGACATAGGCCTTTTTACTTTTTATCCCGGAAAAATAAGGAGTTCCCGCGGGAATGAAAAAAACTTAATTTACGCTAATTTCGCGGGCATAATCTAGTTAGGTATACATATAGTTGGAATTTTAGATTATTGTATTCCAATTGTACTTATTCTATAGAAGAGAAAATTCAATAAACATTCGGGTTTTCGCATATATACCTCCTCCATTTTATGCCATTTATTTCACCTTTTACATTGTATCATGCATTGATATTCTACTATTTCGATTAGTTATTTATCATCCTATCGGTAAAGACGTTCTGGTATGGCGCCATGTAGAAAGTTCTAGAAACCGATTAAGGGTGTGAGTTTAATCACTGCTAATATACCCATAACAGGTTAGCCCGCTCACATATTAGACTGCATCATCACTATTCATCCAGGTGAGATCGCAGTCAAGGACTAACTTGTAGGAGAATAAAAAAAAAAACCTTGAAGATGATACAGAAGATGGTACAAATACAAAATTATATGCATCCAAAAAATTACTCACAGCAAAACAGTTGGTTGGCAAGGTGGACTTTTAAATATAAATGATACTCCAAATGTTACAGTGTGGCCAATTCTGTATGACACTACGGAATCGGATTATGTAGTGCACAATCTCTAAACTAAACTAAAATGAAAACTTTAAAAACATTGCTAAGTGCTAACCCTTTAATAATACTCCCTGTGTAAAGGGACAGAACTAAATTTAAAGCTGTCATTTTAGTTTAGTTTAGAGATTGTGTTATACAGAATTGGCACCATTGTCGTACATGTACTTACTATTACCTATTCTGTGCCTGTACGAAGACGGGTCGCTATTAAATACTAGTCGATTTCACATTATTTTTTTATTTCAGATGGGAATAACAGGAATATTTTCACCGCAGTCAGACCTTACAGGTATCGGTACCTTCCGGACATATTCTCCAGAAATCACAAGCGCTATACATACAGGCTTCCTGTCAGTTGATGAACAAGGCCTATCTGCATCTGCTGCGACTGGCTTTACAGCAGTAGCTTTATCATATGATGACCCATCAGCGACTTTCCGCGCCAATAGACCCTTCTTAGCTGTACTTTGGGATACACAGTTTGCTATTCCATTATTCGTTGCAAGAATTGAGGACCCGTCTCTGTAATATTCTGGCTTCGTCTTGTTTATGTTTTGTATATTATGTCGTTATTAAAGCCATTCAACACTACACTCGAATTTTAATTAGACAGCACGTTTTGTCATTAGCTTATGTCAAATTGTAAAATAATGATTGTGGTTCAGTTGTGTCATGTGAATGAGTCAACGATCAATGTTCCTGCTTCTCCATTTTGTAGATTGAGCCGACTACTGCACCTAGTGAGTGAGGTGATTCATATTAAGTATCATTTTTTTTGTCTCCAGCACTATTTCTATTTCGTATAAATCTGGCAGCACTAGAAACGTCAATAAATGTTGTGCAATTAAATATTAAACTAAATAATACAACGCGACCTCTTCAGTATGGAGTTAAGTTTTTATAAATCTCATGGGCACTATTCAACTATCCGGAATAAAATTTTGCTTGGGTTCGTCTCCGAGATGCAAGCTATTCAAGATATCAGGAGCTTGCGTTAGTAAAAGGTAACATATAGGTACAAAAGATTACGCAACTATAAAATTAGGACGGCCTATAATGAGCTAAGTATCGATCAACAACAAGGTTGTGCTTTCTAAGTCGAGAATAAGGTTGTGCTTTTACTTTAAATTTAAGAACTAAGTAGGTACATTAAACTGGGAAGTTAAAATTTTGTTTATCACTTTTTAATTCCATATGAGTTATAGCATAGCCAACTCAATGGAAGTAACCTAAGCTTACACAACGTGGTACGGATTTGACCCTAATATTATGACTCCCAATATTTCATCCAAGCTCCCAACGTAAGAGAGTACAAAGAGTCTACAAAGTAAATAATCTTTTAATAATTACAATTAATTTTCATGGTTAAATTAAAAAATCCCTTAGTATTTACACAATTTTCTATTGTCTTAAAATAAATAAGTTTGATAAAGTCTTAACTACGTCATCTCTTTAGTCTTCTACAGCTATTAATAATTGGGTCATCAGCGAAAATCCTTAGGTCTCCTTTATAGAAGTCCTCTATTTCCGGCAACGACTTGCCTTCGGTCTCGGGCAAGAAAAAGTATAAGTAGATAGCGCCAATGAAGCCGAATCCTGCATACACGGCGAACGTTCCCCAGAGCATGAAATTGGTCTCCAAGTCGATGAAAGTTTTGGTTCCAATGAAGGCGAATACGTAGTTACTTGCAGCTGACAAACCTTGAGCACAGGCTCGACTTCTGTAAAAATGAAATAGACGAAATTCATGATGGCACATAAAGTAGTTTATACATACTGCCAAAATATTATGTCACTGACTTGCTGATCTATATAACTGACCATGCTGATAAATAAAATAAATGGGAACAAATTTTTTAAAAAGTCGCTAGTCATCTCGAAAATGAATTAATGTTACTGTTTTCAATTACGCAAGAGTAAATTGGTCATAATTAACTACTATTGTTAGAATCTGACTTAAGGTTTTTCATAACAGATTTCATAGTAGATATTTTTTATAAAGTAGATTAAGAAAAAGTTATAATATTAATTACCTGAAAGGAAACAATTCCCCAAGCAAGACCCACGGTACTCCCATACCAGTGAATATTGTCAATAAATACAACAAAATCACTGGTACAATGCTTGTCTCGGTGGGAAACGTAGAAGGTTTGTATGAAAACACAGTGTCGTCCAAGTTCCTCTTGGCGTATATGCTTAGAAGCAGACAGCTGATGGCACTTCCAAGGAGAGATGCGATAGAAAGCTTGCGTTTTCCGACCACTTTGATGAGTCCAGTGACTATAAATGTAGTGATGAACGTGATGACACCGACCATGAACTAAAATACAAAATTACATTTATATTATCAGTTATAAATGAACCAGCTGGCTGTAATGTATAATTGGTTCATTAAGGGTGGAAAAAGAAAAATTTATTAAGAGAATTTTTAGTATTTCAATTAGGTACATTTTGAATTGTAAAACGATTGTATAATAATTTATTGGTAGATTTGAAAGCGTATTCGGTTTTCCCTGTAGTTCCAGTAGTGCTCCAGCACATTATATCAAGACATTCAAACCAAGTGTCCGGACGCTGAGGTATCCTAAATGTAATATCTACTAGATATTATGAAAATACTCACAGCAAGGTACTTTCCATCCTGCGCCATACCAAGTGCTCCACATATGTTAATTAAATTAGGCCGGGTAGGTACGAGACCACTCATTATGTAGAAGAGAAAATACATCATCACTAGCAAGAGCGGCCTGAGGGTTTCCTTGCAGAACATCACGTATCTAAATGTCAGGATGCGCCTAAAATGATTAAATGGTTGATTTGAACAATAATTATTGCTATTGTGATATAACTCTTTATTTGAGTGATGTGAAATATTATAAATCAATAATAGGGATGATGTCATATCAAAAATAAATTATTTCTTTAACTGATTATTAAATAGAGGGTCTTCCAAAAGACCTAAGATTCACATCCTCGGTTAGTTTTAAGTTTGATAACCATTTTAAAATATAGATTAAAGAAAAATTTGAACTGTGAATTTCATGCAACTTCCATATTAGAAGTGCGTTTTCAAGTTCGATAAAGAGTTGCTGATTTGATTGAGTTGTCATCATCCCTATTGTTGTAATGATCTTTGTTTTTATTTATGATCGATTTAGTGAAGTTGGCGCTTATTTGGCGCCCAACGGAAAAGCCATAAGTATCCAAATTTATCGCATCATTTATTGTTTATTTTTCGGCATGCTAATTTAGTATAAACTGAATCAGTTTTTTCTACGATTGAATTAGCACTGATTGTCGTATTTACTCAATTGATAAGCGATATTGTTTTTCCAAATATATAGGAACATCATTGGAACATTCCTCAGAATGCTGAGCAATAGCTGGTTAAACCCAGTTAGGTATAACTCATACCTAGATTTAGTATTGGGCTCGCGCGTGTGAAGCGCGCGAGCCCAATACTGAATGTATGGTATAACTGATGTTGTTTCCGATTTTTTCCGAAAATCGGAAACAACATCAGTTATACCGAAAATCGGAGGTTCCCAATTCAGCGCGTATTTTTTTTCTTTTTTATTTAAAACTGACGTACCTCACAAACCAGTTCATAGACTCGTGTTCACAAGGTTTTTCTTCTTTGTTAGTGTTGCAGCAAATAATACACTTTGCCATATTCTTGCTGTAGGCATTCAGCTCATCGAATTCGTCCCTAACGTTATCCGGCGTAGTCCAACCGCGAAGTTTGCATAGAGATTGTAATGCTTCTTTCTCCCGGTTTCTTGCTAGCAACCATACTGGGGTTTCTGGCGCCTGAAAAAGTAAAGTATGTATAACTATAAGTTATAACTAGTGGTTCACCCCGAATTATATAATGCGCGCTTATCTTGACGTTCATAGACATCAGTACTATCAGTAGACTATTTTTTTATTCCACGTAACATGGTGCTAACATTGATGTAGAATTTTAGGGTGCTAACGTCTATTATTTGTAAGCACAAACGAATACATTTTTACATAGCGCCATCTATTGACATCATTGTGAAGTTCTGTTAAAAATACTGAAGCTCATTAAAATTTAAATAATTTCGTTTCCTTAAAATATTTATCTAATTTTAGTATTTGTTGTTCAAGTAGGTACAGGATATATAATTCAAATAATTGATCAAGTTTCAGGCTCAGCCTTTCAGAAAATTGAGTTCTGAGGTCAACTTGGGACGTTAGAAAATCTCTACTTTGAAAGCCCCCCATTTCGTAAATTTTAAGGGAAAATCTAAAAAAAAAAATTTTTGGACTCAGTTTCTAATTATCTAAAATAATATACTGCAACCCTATGTAACGCTATAAAAAATATTTTACTTCGCATTTTAAGGCTCTGACAGACGGACGGACAAGTGCAAATTCGCTCAAGTAGACTCAGAGACCTTCGGTTCGCTCGGTCGATAAAATGACCTCTTCGCATTCGCGTTAGGATCGTCTAAATGCTATTGCCACTGGGCAGTAATGCTACTGCAATAACATTTAGACGATCCTTTCTAACATCGCTTTAAATTATACGAAGAAGCTGTCAAGGTAATTCTCTGGCCTGCTTGCAGAGAAGCCTGGTTACGTTTAACCCAAATTTTGACATGAGTTTTATTCGAATTCTGTAAAAGTATAGCTGCTACTTTGAGGCTGAGATGTATAAAGCGTACTTTGACTTGGCTCAGACTTTACTCAGAGTTAAAACGAGATGGTCTTATGTGTGTTACATAAATCTATCTCGTTTTAACAATGTCTTAAGTCTAAGCAAAGTCAAAGTTCGCTCTATAGATCTCACCCTGAGTGAAAAGGATAACCCGGCGTTTCTGCAAGCGGTTCTTATGCTGAGATCTATAGAGCGTACTTTGACTTGGCTCAGACTTTACTCAGAGTTAAAACGAGATGGACTTATGTGAGTAACATAAATCTGTCTCGTTTAAACCATGTCTTAAGTCTAAGCAAAGTCAAAGTTCGCTCTATAGATCTCATACTCAGTATTTGAACGAGGCCACAAAACAGTCCCCCAAATGTGTAAGGAAATTGTAATCGTAATCGTTTGTGAAACGGATAATTCGACCTGTTAGGAGTTCACGTCTAAAAGCATACAGTTCCAGTAATACTACGTTTTAAGCGATCAAATGATTACGATTTGCTTAGACAATTCTGGTCCTTAAATTTGGTAGGGATACACTCACCTCTGGATTTTATAGTATAAATAGTACCTGATATATTACAAGACGCATGGCGAATAATAAGCTAGCCTTCTATTAGATCTTCTATAAATTCATAGATTGTTCCTTTATTGCGAAAATTATAAGAGGCTGCATTATTGAATTTTG
Organism: Erebia aethiops; assembly: GCA_923060345.2. Taxonomy (NCBI): domain Eukaryota; kingdom Metazoa; phylum Arthropoda; class Insecta; order Lepidoptera; family Nymphalidae; genus Erebia; species Erebia aethiops. The sequence continues at coordinate 24,591,075 of OV281083.1, read as the reverse complement.
GGTTTTGTGTAAATTTTGACGTTCGGTAAATCAAAAGCTATCGTTATGGAATTATCGTTTGAAAATGGAATTAGGGTCAAAATCGTTTGTCAACCTACTTTGCACTCGACAAACAAAGGACCTCAGGTAAATATCTACACTTCGAAAGAGGCTCCGAGTATGAACGGCCTTAATGGATTAAGGTCAAAATTGTAATTGAGATAATGTAAGTAAGTTAATAATTGATGCGTTAAAAATATGAAAAATTGTGTCAATATGTTAGATAAATAAGTGAACGTAAATGGAGTAAGGAGAAATATCAAGATTAGGATCTCGCAATTTTTGATATCTTAGATAAAATATTTTCTCCTACTTGCTAGGAAATTGCTTCATTGCTGCTAACACTATTTAAGCGGTTAGATTTTAGCTTGAGTTAGGACAACGTCATCTATCGGCAATGAAGAGCTTTTCCTCGCGAATCAGAGAAAAGTACTATACAAGTCTCGGCCGAACTAGCAATTCACGGCCTCGTTTACTTAGAAGGTTTGGCTACAGCCTCATCCTTTTAAAATCACTTGGAAAGTCTTTCGTCTTGGTCTCGTCCTTCAAATATTACTCAGCCGTGAATTGCTTTATTTACGGCCTGGGTAGTAATGTAATAAGCATGCAATGTTTGTATTAAATAAACTGTCCTTACAAAGGTAACCATAATCATCGAGGCAATTGGTGCGATGAGGCAGACAAGAGCAGCGTTCCGCCAGTCTACCACCGTGCCGAGGAAGTACATGAGGAGCATGCCCACTGATACGAAGAATTGCGTCACAGTACAAAGAGCACCGCGGATAGATGGGTCGCTGAAAAAATATAGGGTATGTTCCGATATACACTGCGAGCACTGTTCAGTGCTCTTACTGGGGAGAACTTTATGGACAGACAGTATACTGCCGCAGTATCCTAGGGAAATATATGACGTCATAAATCGTCGCCATTTTTGCACTGTGAGCACTGGCGTTTTCAAGGTAAGGTGCTCTCAGTGCTTTGATCACGTGATTAACAGCTGGATTGCGTTCCGTTTTAAACAGCAACCAGTATAGCAACCTATATAGGAACAGCTTCGGATACTAAAAAGACGTCACATCTTACAGTGCTCGCAGTGTATATCGGAACTGACATTATTACCATCCCTTTTCCCGCTATCACCACGCTAACATAGTTGGGCACTTGGGAATAGTAGGTTGACTTTTAAATATATTAAACTAGCTGATGCCCGCGACTTCGTCCGCGTGGATTGAGGTTTTTTGGTGGTTTTTTGGTGCTATCCTTACTAATATTATAAACGCGATAATTTGTAAGTATGGATGTATGGATGGAAGGATGGATCTCGCGGGAACACTTTAATTTTCCGGGATAAAAAGTGTGTTGGTCCAGACTATAATTAATCCCTGTGCCAAATTTTATCCAGATCCGTTCAGCCGTTCCGGTGTGAAAGAGTAACAAACATCCATACATAACAACTCGGTGTCCATACATCTATACCTCCATACATCCATACTTCAAACTTTCGCGTTTATAAGAATATATTAGTAAGGATATACTATAAGATTAGATTTTTGGATTGTCATCATAATTGTGCAATGTTTCTAGCCTATAAAGTTAAACGCTTAAATTGAATAGAATAGAATATTGGTTACCTCGTCACTAACCAATTGCTAGGTTCGATTTCTGAATAAATATTTTTATTAAACCAGGTATATTTTCGGAAAAACACATGGCCATATTAATACTGTGGCCAATTCTGTATAACACCAGATAAAATCAAAACTTATACGTGCAAAGATACATAAACGGTATTTCTAAATGAACATAGCATAAGTTACCTTATTTCTCCCACATACGAGCAGACGGGAGCTTCCATAATCCCTAAACTTATTCCCAGTAAAGCACTGCCAGTAAAGAGAGACGGCACATTCCAAGAGAAGTAAAACAGGAGCCAAGCAACTAATAAGGGTATGTTCGATAGAAAGTTAGCCTTCCTCCTACCACAATAATCTACTAGCGGTCCAGATATCAGTGCACCGGCTGGCTGCGTCAGATATGACATGCTACCTGAAAATTGAATTCATTTAAATCACCTGAAAAATGTCGAAATTATCGTAATTTTTAACAGTTATTTTTAACTTGCTAAGTAAATATTTGGACAAACAATTGAACCTCGAAGTTATTTAAAAGAATATAGTAGGTAGGTATAATTGTTATTCAAAATGTTGTCTCATAAAGTCTTTACGTCAAATTGTACAGTCCGTGTTAAGAGAACATTGTACAGAGAACATTGAACATGCTTTACTACACCAAAATGTTTGTAATACCTACTTAAATTATCATTGAATTTACATGAATAACATGAACCTTGTGTGGTTTTTATGTGGTTGACATTCAGTTAAACATGAAGCGAATTCTCATTGATTTTCCTGTGGCATGATTACCAAAGGCAAGCCTTTCTTTCAGTAAAAATCCATACTAATATTATAAATGCCTAAGTGTGTCAGTTTGTCTGTCTGTCTATTTGCTACGCTTTCACGGCCCAACCTTTCAACCGATTTTGATGAAATTTGGTACAGGGGTAGGTTAGATTCCGGGGAAGGGCATAGGCTTCTTATCCGGGAAAATTAAAGAGTTCCCGCGGGTATCGAAAATCTTAATCCACGCGGACGAAGTCGCGGGCATCATCTAGTAAATAAATATTATTTATTTGGCCTAGGTAACTGCCAGCTCCTCGGTCCTTAAAAAAGGGTCTAGCATCTTCGCCCCACGACCACAAGGCCAGAACTGGCTGCGGGGTAACGCAGACAGTTCTGGGCACAATGCCTCATTGCAGCGGCTATTAATGTTTAGTTTTAATTTGAATGAAGCCTACGTGTTAATAATTCAGGGTTATTTATTTGCTGGAGAATATAATGTAAAACTCGTAGGTCTAGGTAAAATTCCGGTCGAGAAAAACTTGAAAGCGATGCGAAAATAACTTACCAAACCATGAAGCTTCTAATTCATTGAGTGACAATCCCTCAGTAGCATTGAGTACAGCGGGTATCAGGATAGTCGAAAAGATAAGCGCCATCCCGAGATCTAGGAGGAGGAGCAACGGTGACATTGATGCCACGAACTGAAATAATATAAAGCAACTAATTGAGTAAATTGTCTTCAAGGTTGAAACACACGCGCAAGTTTTTTTTAAATCTAAAATTATTATAGACGGTTTGTTCAATATTAAAAATACCACCCTCATCGGAACTAAATCATCATTTTACTTCCTATGCATTTGACTTACTAGCTGATGCCCTCGACGTCGTCCGCGTGGATTGAGGTTTTTTGGTTTCCGCGGGAACTCTTTGATTTTCCGGATTAAAAGGTAGCCTATAATCTATTTCTGTGCCAAATTTCATCCAGATCCGTTCAGCCGTCCTGGCGTGATTGAGTAAGAAACATCCATCCATCCATCCATACATACATCCATCCATCCAAACTTTCGCATTTATAATATAAGTATAGATATATTATTATATCTCGTACAGAGCTCTGGCCTATTCAGATAAGAGGTAAGCCAGGACACTGTTGCTTTCAGGCAATTCTCGCAAATTAATGTTGAACCTATTCTTAAAATAAAATCTTTCAATTCATTTCGGACACATTCGACCTGCGCATCCTCGATTACGTTATATTTCGGCGACTTAGATTTACCTACCAGATAGGTATGCAAAGTTGCAAACCCGTTTAGGAGAATGTCCGAAACGTAATCTTAAAGCTACTAATACAATGTGGCATCTACTTAATTTAATACTTTCGCATTTATAATATATTATACCTTAAACCTACCATATACCATTATACCATATGCCTGATATGTGAGATTTCTGATTAAAATACTCCTCCACATAAGGTAGATATAAGTTGTATGACATATCATACAACTCAGCTTCAAAGAACATTTCTAAGTGTTACGTTGAAAATAAATGTTAACTCAATTCATTATTTAAGTTTTAAGAGACTACAATAATATTGTATGAAAAATTTACAAAATAAGTTTTTAATAATCATTGGGTTTAAAATAAGGCTGGATTTGATATCCCATGACAGGGCGCATTTGTAACCCTCAGCTGCGGTAAATTATACAGACGAGTAAATACGTAAATAAAAAAAAAACGAGTAAATAATACGGTAAAAACTGAGACCTTCCAAACTCACTTAAAACGAGTTTATTCAACCAGAAATATTAAGTTCTTTTACCTTTAAACATATTTTTATTATTCCTTCCTTACAAAAATCTTCATGGTAACTAGGAGTAGGTAGGTTCCTCCTAAATATTATTTTGTATTTATTATTTAACGAAATACTTACATACTCAAAGAAATTATTTTAAACTGAGTAAAATATACATTTACTAGCTGATTTCCGTCGCGCGAATTAAGTTTTTGTATTCCCGTGGAAACTCCTTAATTTTCCAGGATAAAAAGTAGCCCTTTATTTATTTTTTCTATGAAGTAGCCCACGTGATACAAATACTACCTATCTCCACCAAAATCGGTTCAAAAGACGTGCAGTTAAAGCGTAGCAGACAGACATTCTTCGGCCACTATAAACACTGCTTAATGTATTAAAAAAACTTAGAGGTACTTAAAACATTAGTTAGCTAAAACAAAATTAGTACAGTGGCTTCGATAATTGTTTACGCTGACAAATATATTATGCGGATAGTATAGGATATAGGAACGAAAGCATATAATAAGGTAAGGTACCTACCTAAGGTAGGTAGTAAGGTATCCATATAGACTACTAATATCGTATTCTGTGCTAATATTATAAATGCGAAAGTGTGTCTGTCTGTCTGTCTACGCTTTCACGCCCCATCTGGGCATGAAAGCATAGCAGTTCAACCGATTTTGATGAAATTTGGTACAGGGATAGTTTGTATCCCGGATAGACTTTTAATGCCGGAAAATTAAAGAGTTCCCGCGGGAATCAAAAACCTTAATCCACGCGGACGAAGTCGCGGGTATCATCTAGTAAGTTATAAGGTAGGTACATATTTAAAAATTACTTACCTGTGATGTTATTGATCGCAACCGACTTACGGTTGGATTTTGTGATCCTATTTCCAATTTGATAACCATTTTAACTACCTATAATAATATATTTGTTATTATAAACAAAAATGTACAACACTTTTTAACAATTCGTCGTCATTTTATTTCTGTTCCTATTTTAAAACACCACATTCAGACAAGATATCTTCGTAATAACTAAACGAGTCTTCTTTTTAAAATAATTGTTTTTCCCATTAAATTTCGATCTGATAAGTTTTTTTTAATTTCGCGGTCGACGCAAGAACCGGTCTGTTGTGCTGACGACTGAAAAATAAGTTCTTTGTCACGTTTCTTTAGTCCACTATGCAGTTTGACAATGTTTCATACATACTAATAATATAAATAATGAGATATTAAATCTCATTTGACTCATGCCTACAAAAGGAGGGCCACGGAATGGTGCCACGGGAACAGGACATGGACCGGAGAATTAATCACCGACCTAAAAATATGGCACATGAGGAAGCATGGGGAAGTGGACCGCTGGCTGACACAGGCGCTCAGGATATGTGACCGGGGTTATACACCCCGTGTGATCAAACACACGGGGTGTTTAAACACCTATTTGCGATAGGGAAAGTACCAAGCTAAAGTTGCCACTTCTGTGGAGAGGAGGACAGCCCTAGATATGCGATTTTTAATGAAATAATCTAAAGACTATATATAGTAGCACAAGGAACAAGCGAGTATGTGGATGCCCAAAACCTAATCAGTCGCATGTTGTCTAACGAGGACGACTTGCATAGATTACGGCCAGATGTTGAAGGACATAATGTTGAGAAGAGAAGTTGGCGAAAAGCCAGAAAAAAGGAAGAGAGAACAACTTGAGGGTCAGCAACAGGTAATGTAATACGGTTACGAGCTGATCTCGAAGTCAAGGGGAGTTTATTTTAGTTCGTGCAAGTCGGATACATCTTGCAAGCAGGCAGAAGTCTATAGGGATATTTTCCTCCTCCGAAGGAAAAAAAAGTTATGAAATCTAAGGCAAGCCGTTGCCTAGGCAAAGAATTAGGTGGGGTGATGATTTTTTTTAAAGAATGAGAGCAACACAGCAACGACTGACACAAGACCAACAAGACAGAGTAATATGGAAACGACTGGACGAGGCCTTGGTCCAAAGGGCGTAATGAAAATATAGATAAAGAATTGTAAATAAAATATAAAAATAAATAAATAGAGTGATGAACATTAAGATTTAAATAACTAAATTGTACCATGTAAAATATTTAGTTCATAAGTATTGTAAACCTTTTTTTCAGTAATAAAAGCTATATTTTTTCAGAATAAATAATAAGTATTGTTATTATTATTATAAGTATTTTTTCATCTTCTACGACTTTGGGTAGGATCCACAGACATAGGATCAAAAGACGTTCTGTTAATCTGACAGCTGTTGGGTTAAGTTAAGAATTAGATGTGTTACGTTTTTGTTGAAAATTCATATTTTTATTGACAGTCATAAAAAATATATACTCAATTCTTAGTCAGCTAAGCAAAGTGTGAAGTCAACACAACAGAGTTAACACAATGGAGTAAGCGATACAAACTTTGTGATTTTCAAGAATTGCAGGAAAGTGGAAACTGCTTTCTAATCTTGCATACCTAAAGGTCACTGACTGCCTAGTGACTGATCAACGCATAGACAAAACTACTAGATAGCTTAGGCTGGAAGACATACAGATAGCTATGTAGGCATCCGCTAAGAACGGATTCTTGAAATTGAAAATCCTATCCCTAAGTGGGTAAAAAATAAAATCGGGATTTGAACCAATCAAAATTTTTTTTTTTATTAAGTTCGTTTATTTCAATAAATTAAATTACAACAATAAATACCATTACAATATAATTATTGAACAATTGAACTTAGCGTGAGTGAAGTCGCGGGCAACTGCTAGTTTTTCATACCAGTCAAACTCTACAAGAGTTACATCAGCGGTGTAAATCTGGCATTTTGTCGAGACAGCCAAATGTGGTGTTGTTCCATATATGGCATTGTTAACTCTCGAAACTCGTACTGGAAATAAATTTACTTCATTCTTTCATTTCAACTTTAAATAAGATAGATTAACGTGAACTAGGTGTCAATTTGATGGGTTGATGCTACCTACTTTTTTATGGGTTTCAATTACTATACGATTCAGCGTATTCAAGGTAGATGCGTTCCGGTATGATGCAGTGTAAAAACCGATTGGGGTACTTAATAGTTTTACGTAACTGTCATAACCCTAACAGGTTAACCTGCTACCATATTGATATCACTTACCATCAGGTGAGATTCCAGTCAAGGGCTTGCAGTGGATAAAAAAATACAGTATTGACCATTTAAATTTAAGCACGTTAAGCCGTCGGTCCCGGTTATTATCACTAACATGATAATAGTCGTCAAAACCGCCAACCCGTATTGGAGCAGCGTGGTGGGTCTCTAATTCCCTGTCTCCTATGAGAGTGGAGGCCTGTGTCCAACAGTGGGACGTTAATGGGCTGTAGTGGGGAAGGAAGTTCTTTAGAATAAAATTAGTTATTTTTTCCCAATTCAGTAGGTATAGAGTCCAATAAAGTACAGTCACTTTTGTATTATAATTTTATGATTTTTTATAATATTTGGTTCAAAGCGAGTACCCAAAAGAGTGCTATAAAAGCAATAAATAGTTTTAGTGTTAGCACACTAAAACTATTTAGTGCTCATTGCACATACCTAGTCACCTAGCTGTACACGCTTACAATTTTATTATTCCAAACATTGTAAAACTTTTATAATAAGAAAACAATGTTCTCAGATGTTCTCATCTTGTTCTGTGTCATGACATAAATATGCCATGTGTAATAAATTAAACATTCTTTGTTTTTATAGTTGAATACATTTATATTTAGGTTACCTACCTGGTCTGATGGAACCTTAGAATGGAATTTGTGTTTCCAATTCCGTCCAAACAACCTGGCAAATTGTGACAATAGCACCCTTGCAAAGCATAATCGAAATCAGTTTTGATGGAGTTATGGAATAATTAATATCGATGGAAACTGTCATTCCCTATTTTTTTTTATCCACTACAAGCTAGCCCTTGACTGCGATCTCACCTGATGGTAAGTGATGTTGCAGTCTAAGATGGCTAACCTGTTAGGGGCATGGCAGTTATATTAAACCCATACCCCTTCAGTTTCTACACGGCATCGTACCGGAACGCTAAATCGCTTGGCGGCACGTCTTTGCCGGTAGGGTGGTAACTAGCCACGGCCGAAGCCTCCCACCAGGCCAGACCAGGGAAAATGCAGAAATTATAAATTCCCAAATTGACCCTGCCGGGGATCGAACCCAGGACCTCCGCACGTTCAGGCAATAGCGCTACACACTGCGCCACGGAGGTTGTCAAAAGAGAAAACTACTTGTTTTTGGGATAAAACCCATTTGTGCATATATAATCCTTTTGAAACTAGGAGTATTAGTTATCCATACTATCCATAATTATCCATACTTACTCTTATTTTATTTAATGTGAAAATGTTTGTGTGTCTGCCTGTCTGCTACGCTTTTACGGACACTTTCTTGACGAAAGGACATTGACCAGCGCCCATACAAAGTTCGCCTAAGAACCAACAGTCATAAAACATACATTATCGGATTCAAAATAACACATAAATACTATTGTAGTTAGATTTGAACAACGGACACTTCAGAGAATTTATTCATTACCACAAAACTATTTTCAATTTTGAGGTTATTTCCACTCAATCTGCTTGAAAATAAATATCATATTTATCCAATAATTGTAATAGAGCTCTAAACAGTATGTAGAAAAGACAAGTTTTGTCGTAGTTCACCAATAACATTACAGATGGCATTATAAATATTAATTTATTGTACTTTCAATAGATGGCGTTGCGAGATTCGGAGTACTAGCGCACTCAGTGCTTCAAGCTGCTTTTATCTTATTTCGTAAATTACGGAACCAGCGCTCAAGCGGTGATATTGTTTATTATTTTAACCTGTAACTTATAAGACGGAAAAGTACGATAATCAATTTAATACCCCTTTATTTATTTTTTAATTAATTTGAAGTGTCCGTTGAAATGTAATATTTGGAATAAAAGTTAAAAAATAAGCTAAGAATTACTGTATATTTCATATCCAGTGAAATTAAAGTGTTCCCGCGAGAACCAAGAACCTTCATCCACGCGGACGGAGTCTCGGGCATCATCTAGTTATTAATAAGTTTGGCAAGTAACATTTAAAACCATTCAGAAGTTTCAGCGTTATGCGTAGGTAGGTACATACTACACAGACAGGTAGAAATACAGACAGACCCTGTACATAGGTACCTTCACAGACGAAAACACACATAGAACACACATCAGACAGAACAGCACAAAACGTCCCCATGAAACGCCTGCGTATGGGAAACACGTTTCGTCTTGTCGCGCTGGTATGTGCGTGCACAGTTTTTTCATCCGCCTGGCTTTCGGCGTCCGGTTTAGTTGATCGGGGGTTCGATTCTCGGGAACGCACTTCTAATTTTTCTGAGTTAGGTACCTATAATGCGTTTAAAAGCAATTAATAACTAGGCATTAATTGCTATAACGGTGTTGGAAAACATCATGATGCATGCCCGAGATTATAATGTTCTGTATAAAGTTCTCAAAAGTGTGTGAAGTCTGCCAATCTGCAATGATGATGGTGAAATCGAATCTTAGGGTACCTTTGTCTAATATTTCTTGGTGTTAGTAATAATCTCTGTTCTAAGCCTACGTATTGTCACTTGTCTCGTTACGTCAAAGTAGAGATAAAAGTAATATTTCATATCTGTGGTATTTTTCTTTACGAACCCTTACATGCCGACTACTATTTTGTTCTTTTAATATAGGTACCGGATTTTGTGCATGTTAGGGTAAACGAATAGGTAATTATTCGCTTTCATTCAAAACAAAAACCGATTTCAAAAATATACCTATAAGTACAAACTTAAACTAAAAAGTAAAAACATTATTTTGTTTTTTGTTGATTTTCTTAAAAAGTGCTCTATCAATTTCGTTAAAAATTATATGGGACCACCTCTGAAGTATGATCTACTAAACAAAAAAAAGAATCATCAAAATTGATTCTTATTTATTGGCGGAATGATCGCGTAGCATACAGTCGAACTGAGAATGTCCTCCTTTTTTGAAGTCGGTTAGATCTCTTTCTCGTTGTGCGCATGCTAAGCCTATTTGCATTATCTATGTGCTCCGTGATGCATACCTAGGCTTTGGAGGATTAGCTTGCAGACAAAACTCAAATAACTTTTTATTATGTTAGACTTTGTTAGACTATTCAGTACCTACCACTCCATCTTAAACAATTTATTAAATTTAATTCATTCTGACGTCATAAAAGCATTAAAATTATATATAAAATCATGCTGATTTATTGTTGCATAATATTTACATATTCACTTCATTTATTTTATTCACTGTGCAATAAACAGTTTCGTAATATGGGATTGTAATAATCTGTGTCAAGAACACAGTTTTAACATAGTAAATAGATTAGTAGCTTTGATATAATTGATACAAATTTCAGAAGGTTAATGGTTGATAAAAGAAAATCTGGTTAAGTAGATTCCTCTTTTGTAACGGACGTTTAATTTCTACAGATTAATTTAAAAACCATCTTCTATCTACAGCAGTTAAAATAAATGAAGCGCTTTAATTCTGCCATACACTACATTCTAGAAACGATAGATTTATTATAATACTAGCTAATGCCCGCCACTTCGTCCGCTTGGATTTAGGATTTCCGGTTCCTGCGGGAACTCTTTAATAATTTTCCGTGATAAAAAGTACCTAGCCTATGTGTTATTCCAGATTGTAATCTATCTCTGTACATCCAGATCCGTTCAGCCGTTCTGGCTCGACTGAGTTACTAACTTCCATCCAAACTTTCGCATTTAAAATATTAGTAGATATAGATTTACTACCTCGTCTTTCAACTATCAAGATTTAGACTTTCAAGTTGATTTCAGGATATCCTGATAGGTATATGAATATCCAGCCAAAGATAGGCAACGTTGGCGCGATCTTAAAGAGGCCTATGTCCAGCAGTGGATGCATATTGGCTGATGATGATGATGATGATATGAATATCAGCAGAAATCGGAATGCAGGTAGTCGGAACAATACTTGAGCATGTCATTTCTTAGTTAGTAAAAGCAAAATGAGATTCAACCAAACGATTCAGCAACGCATCACCTACGACTGCCCTCCTAGTGAAGTTATGTCTATTCATTCATTTCGTGACTATTCTCTTTCTTTATTCAGTGAGAAAAAAATAAAGCGTTAAGGATTATAGAAAAGGAATTGACACGAAACGTATATAACTTGGCTATATCTGGTCATCGATAACTCTTGTTTCTACCTTTTTCCCACCTACCACTACGTCCCACTGCTGGGCATAGGACTCCACTCTTGTAGGAGAGAGGGAATTAGAGCTTAGATCCACCAAGCTGCTCCAATGCGGGTTGGCGGTCTGCCTTTTTAGAAATGGCAAAATAAACTTTTCTAATAACACAATCAGTGTCAGATAACCGATAAATAAATAAAACATTCATTGAGAGATTTTTCAAAACAAAGTCTCGTCTTTAGAAACATTACCACTACAGTCTATTAACGTCCCACTGCTGGGCACAGGCCTCCACTCTCATAGGAGAGAGGGAATTAGAGCTTAGACCCACCACGCTGCTCCAATGCGGGTTGGCGGGCTTTTACGACTATTATCATGTTAGTGATAATACCAGGAATTAATTAGGGAGAAGGCTCTAAATAAAATAATGCTTAATTTACATAATTTCTTCTATAAAATGATTTCCTATACCTATACTTACATAATTTCTATTCCACTTTCACTTCCACTTTATATTTACATAAACTAACTTCTAAACTTCCTTATAACCAATTGTAATCTTTACAGTGTATCATGTCTCATCTCTTAAGTTTCCTAACACTATTTATGATTGGATCATTAGCGAAAATTCTCAGTTCTCCTTTGTAAAACTCCTCAATTTCTTGTAAAGTCTTTCCCTCGGTCTCGGGTAATAAGAAATACAAGTAAATAGCGCCAAAGAATCCAAATCCTGCGTACACAGCAAAAGATCCCCAGAGCATGAAATTATTCTCCAAGTCAATGAAAGTTTTGGTTCCAATGAAACTGAAGAAGTAGCTACTTGCAGCCGCTAATCCTTGGGCCGAGGCTCGGCTTCTGTAAGATAACACATAATTATTGAATTCATAATCAAATCATACTAATATTATAAATGCGAAAGTGTGTTTGTTTTTTGGTTTGTCCTTCAATCACGCCGCAACGGAGCAACGAATTGACGTGATTTTTGGCATAGTTGAAGACCGAGAGTAACATAGGCTACTTTTTATCACGGACAACTAAGAAGTTCCCACGGGAATCAAAAAACTTTCCACGCGGGCGAAGTCGTGGGCATTAGCTAGTTAAATATAATTAATATATTATAATGTAGGTCTACCTAAAGGGAAACAGTTCCCCAAGCAAAACCCACGGCACACCCATCGCAGTGAAGATCGTCAACAAATACAATAATATTACAGGCACGACACTAGTCTCAGTGGGAAACGTGGAAGGGTTGTATGAAAACACGGTGTCATCTAAGTTTTCCTTGGCGTATATACTGAGAAGAAGACAGCTGACGGCACTTCCGAGCATTGAGCCGATGGCGAGCTTTCTCTTCCCGACCACTTTGATGAGGCCGATGACGACGAACGCTGTTATGAATGTGAAGACGCTGACCATGAACTGCAAGAAAATAAATGTTTTTTTTATTTTTTATTGTTTTTATTTTTTAACGTTTGGTACCTGCAATCAGTCGACAGACTATAAGCAGGTTCGTTGTGTTTACAATGGCTTTGCCAGACTAAAAGGCCACTGTCCTCAAGTCTGTACAGAATCGACCACATTCACCCGCTTTAATCGCTTTGTTGTTTTGACGGAGAATTGGGATGCCTTAGCGTACGTTCACGATGTTTTTTCTTATTAATTTCTTCAGTAACTGTTGGCAGTTCTAGGTATTCATGTATTTCCGTGTTGTTTGCGAACGTGCAAACTACGGCAAAACTCTTCTCATTCTAAGGGGAGACTCGTGCACAGTAATGAGCCGGCGACGAGTTGACGTGATGATGATGACGATGGTGATGATAATGATAATGGTGATGATGGAAATAATAATGGTGATGAAATAAAATCTTAAGAAAAAATTGCTTAAGTGTATCCAATAGTCAATGTGGAATAAACTGAAGAGGGAGAAATAGATAAGACTTGACTGATAACGATAAGATCTTATTTACATATATGTAGTTTGTATGACTAGATGATGCCCACGGCTGCGACCAAGTGAATTTAGGGATTTTTTCTACAGTGGGAGTTCAATACAAAAGTCAATAAAAATTTCGGCACAAAAGTAATCAATTTCGCTAAGTCTTTAACACAGACAAAGCAATAAACAAACACAACTGCATAAATAATATTGGTAGCATCAAGGATATACATACATCCTATATAGCATAACGTCTAACAATTATTACTCTTTATTAACAATGTGAAAAGTCTAGGACTACGATTTGATGCTCACCGCTATGTGCTTGCCATCCTGCGCCATACCAAGTGCTCCACACACGTTGATCAGATTAGGGCGAATGGGTATAAGGCCACTCATCACGACGAAGAGAAAATACATTATTACAAACGAGAGTGGCCTGAGGGTCACTTTGCACAACATCACGTGTCTAAATGTAAGGATTCGCCTGAAATAATACAATATCTTATAACTAGCTGATCCACGTCGGCTTCCCACGTGATACGGGACTGCTTATATGATTAACTTTCAGGACCACAGCTGTTACTATAGTGGGGTAATAAGACCTTCATTTGGGGGCACAAATACAAAAAGAAACAAAATAACCTTAAAGAAAGAAAGAAAAATTGTTTAACGAATAACATTTCTGTGCCCAAATTTGACAAAATTGAAATGATGGGCCGTGAAAACATAGCAGACAGATAGACAGTCGTACTTTCACATTTATACGAGTAATACTGGTAAGTATGGATTATTTTATGGTAACTGACGTACCTGCTAAACCAGTTCATAGACTCGTGTTCACAAGTCTTTTGTTCTGAGTTAGTATTGAAGCATATAACACACTTCAGCATCTTCTTGCTGTAGGTATCCAGTTCATCGAACTCAGCTTTGACATTATCCGGTGTTGTCCATCCGCGGAGTTGGCAGAGAGATTTTAATGCTTCTTTGTCTCGATTTCTTGTTAGCAACCAAACTGGAGTTTCTGGTGCCTGGGAGACAAAAAGCACTTATAATATTATTATATCGGAATAGAATATTTAGGGAATATTTTATTCAGAATGATTTTTATTCTTCCACTTACGTACTCTGAGAGGTACGGTTAATTTATCAAACAATGAATGAAATAAATGTCAGATTAAAATCTACATAGTGTTGAAATAGCACAAATTAATCTCTAAGAAAACATAGATTTACTTACGAATGTAACCATAATCATAGAGGCTATAGGCGCAATGGTACAAATAAGAGCAGCGGTCCGCCAGTCTACCAACATACCAAGAAAGTACATGATGAGAGTGCCGATGGATGCAAAGAACGAGGTCGTTATACATAATGCGCCTCGTATTGACGATTCGCTGAAAAATAGATAAGCACCTACTAATATTAATAGCCCAGGGGCCATACTGCAGACGCATAAAGCAATACTCAAGTAATATTACTTAAAATGACAGTTTGATGTCACGTACGTTCGTAAAATAAGGATTATAATATTATTCTAAAACACGAAAATCAACAGTAATGAAACAGTATGGCTTTAAGCTTTATTCATACGCTAAAAGGTTGGTAGCCCCTGTAATTGTTAACAAAAGATGTCAAGTTATAGAAGTAACATGCCCTACCTCAAGGTGCTACCGGTAACAGGACCTTATAGGAACGCGCGCTCAGACTTATTATTATTATTATACTCTTTGAGCACGCTTGCCTAGATGATGCATAATTATCAGTATGCGCAGGAGTCTCGCCCCCCACGACTTGGCAGGTTTGCCCAACTAGCAATACGTGGTATAAGTGAGTTGACATCTTTGGATGTTATGTGTGCAATGTGCATAAAAATAAAGCCCTACCTTATTTCTCCAATATAAGAGAGTATAGGTGCTTCCATAATCCCTAAGCTAATACCCAATAAGGCACTTCCAGCGAAGAGAGATGGTAGATTCCAGGAGAAGTATATAAGAAACCACGCAACCAACACTGGAACGTTAGCAATGAAGTTTGCCTTTTTCCTGCCAAAATAGTCCATTATTGGTACAGACATGAATGCACCAGCTGGCTGTGTGAGGAATGATATGCTTCCTGAAAAAAGCGTTAACTTTTTAGCGAAATTAAGAGAAATCAAATGACATAACATAAATCTAAATGAAATAGTTGAAATCTAATAATTCCTTGAAATGTATGATAGTCAGCCTTATGATATATCAAAAAAAATGTAAATTAAATAATTAGTTTTATATAAAGAATAAGTTTTTCGGCATGCGTTGCAATGCGGTTCGCGCGTCCACGAAGAAAAATTCACGCATGTGCTTGGAAAAATTGTGCAAATACACACTAGGTAATCGCTGCTAGTGCGATTTCTGAGCCATAAGGTTATAAGCCTAATTATTATGCATAGATACAAAAACCGGCCAAGTGCATGTCGAGCCACCCGCAGTGGAGGGTTCCGTAGTTGCCCGTCACAATATCCGGACATAGTTGACAAGGTGGAAAATAAAATGGAATAAACCCCGCTTGAAATAATTAATGAGAAAATTCACGCCAGTGAAATCTCGAGTAAAAAAAAATTATTTTCTTATATGTGTTTGTTAATAACTTCCTGTGACCTGTGTGTGTGTGTGTGTGTGTGTGTGATATTAGGGTCGTGAAAGTGGTAAATTCTACGTAGACTAAGGTCATAAAAAATGTCTTACCAAACCATGACGCTTGCACTTCAGTTAGTGACAAACCCTCATTAGCATTAAGTAGGGCTGGTATCATGAGTGAAGAAAAGTAAAACGCCAGCCCCAAATCCAGAAAGAGAAGAAACGAAGATATCGATGCTATGAACTGAAAAATATTTCGTGACGATATTTTCAGATCAGAATTTTACTAAAGAAACTTTACCTTATTTAAATATACCTAATCATTTGAATGAGCAAGTATGTTTAATAAAGCAAATTATACCACCATTTGAAAGACCTTCCGATCTTATTATAACTTTAAGGCCTTTCACCTTAATTAGTTGTTTGTCATTCAAATAATTAGACCTTTGATATATGATTATATTAAATATCTACATATCGTGTAGCCAATCAAATATATATATATTATTAATACCTCTACTACTTCCTTTTTTTGTTAAATATTTTGGATCCGAAAATCTCTTGAACACGTCTGTCTCAATCTCTTGACTGTTAGAAACAGTCTGTCTACCGAAAGATGAGAATGGGAAAAGGCGGGAAATATAGGTGAGGATTCCCGAAAATGAGAATTTGATTTAAGTAAATTTTTGAGATTTTAGTAGCACTGTGCCACTATCAAAAAATACGACTTTCGGCTTTCACTAGACAGCCTCAATCGGACGGTGTCGGCAATTTTATCGTTGTGGATTTAGGTTTTAAAATTCCCGCGGGAACTCTCCCTATGCCCATGAAAAAATACATCGATCTCCTTTGCGGTGTGATTGACAGACAAACGGATAGACAAATATAGTTTCGCATTTATTGGAAGTGATTTAGAAACAATGTCAAGCAAACTACAAGAATATTAGTCACAAGCATGCTGAGTTTTAGGCTGGCTATTACCACATCATCATGGATTTATTGACAGTGCAGTTACAAAAGCTATGGAGAGGGTGGAAGGAAAGAGCAAAACTAAGACCTCCAGTCTTCAAGCATACCAACAAGAAAAAGAAATAGAATAATTTAAAGAACAAAAATGATTTGCATTTGCGAAAAAGAATATTTAGGATATACGACTTCCGCATAATATCACTTCGTTTCAAACCTTCGTATGCAACATTAAACTATATACTTGCCTGTGATGTTATTGATCGCAACCGACTAACAGTTGGGTTTTGTGATCCTATTTCCACTTTGATAACCATTGTACAATGTTCTCTATGAATTATCTTCTGAAATATTTGGCATAAATAGCTTTGGCACTAATGTCCATTAATTTGTCACACCATTTAAATATCTAATATCTATTATTATTAATCACTCCTTAAATGTACTTGTCCCTTTACCATGTGAATGTGTAATAATTTTTCAATGTCGCGTTTCTTGACAATGCTTAAAATTAATACGGTAGTTAATATAATAAGTGTATGATGCTTAGCATGCAAGATATAATAGAATGTGCGGTAATATTTACAAAGCGGTTGCAAAAAATCTAAACAATTGATTGTATTATGTAAATAGTTATTTCTTCTTATCCCTGAGATTATGTGTTCAATGCCCTGAGGTGAATTGTTATGCCCCAGATCCAGGCCTCCCAGGTCCCTTATTCTAAAATCATTAAAAAAAACGTCAAATAAGTATAGACTCATATCTTACCTCGTAGCTGAAGAAAATGACCTAAAACATAAAAAGAAATATTTTATACTAGACGATGATTCGCCCGCGACGACTCTCCGCGTGGTATAAGTATTTTTTACTCCCGCGGGAACTCCTTAATTTTCCGGGATAAAAAGCACATGTCCTTCCGCGGGATGCATCATGCAACGTATCCATGTTCTAAATTTCATCAAAATTGGAAAAGATGGGCCGTGAAAGGGTAGCAGACAGACACTTTTGCATTTAATATCAGTATGGATTAAGTACCATTGTGATGCTTTAAATAAATTTACTTACGTGCCGTCATTCATCGTACGAGTATCATCACCATCATCATTATCATCATCATCACCAACATCTCAAAGTTAGCTCCTTGCCCAACCGGTCTGCTCGCAGAATGACAAAAGTATCATCCACTAAGCACGCTGTGTGTGCGGATTCACTTTATAATTTTAACTTGTTCGACTGTTTCTATTGAATGTGTTTGATATAATTGTACGTGATACGTCTAAAGCAGTATTTGTTTTGATAAAAATAATCAGTCAAAACAAACACATGAATAGCGCGTTCCGTTAAGCGTTAAGCTGTGATCTACGGAGTGTACTTTAAAATAATAATCTGTCTCGTTTTATCTCTGAGTAAAAATATTATGCTCCATTAGATAGATAAAGATAGCGTAACGCAAAGAACAAAAATCTCAAATATTATTTATGTTTCATCTAGGTTATCATATTCAGTCATTTTTAGGCATATGATTCACATTCAATTGTTTTTTATTCAAATAAACAAGTACCTACTTTTGAATCGTCAAATGAATCTACTCACTAGGATACCTGAATAGGATACTTTTTATCCTCTTACTGATCTGACTTCAGTTTCTAGGTAAAAGTACTTTATCTTACTAATTTATTAGAACTGACAAACCACTTCAGGCTAGCCCACTCCCTTATTAAACTAGGCGAAATTACCGTCAAGGGCTGAATTTATATCTGTTTAAAAATATGATATGGCTAAATAATTTATCGACCTTTAACTTCCTTTAAATTTATTTTGGGCATCTAAAGAATTTGGTTGAATAACGCATTGTAACAGTAAAACAGTTTTATTCGTGTGTTCATATTTTCTCGATAAAACCAGATTCAATTTACTATTTTTCCAATAGGTGTACGAAAATAACCAGTCCGGAGCATGTAACAAAGCATTAAACAATGATATTGTGTGTGCTAGTGATTGGTACGTGTAAACTGTAACGCTTGTAATTTTACTATCTTGGAAATGGTGCAAGGCTTTTCTAAACTGGTTTTTTTAATTACAGTGCTATCAGCTTCCTCGTCATGGCAACATTTGTCATACGTAATTATGATTACTTTTTTGTTCTAATTAAATTTATTTAAAAAATAGAGTGTCCCACCATCTTTACATAAAAATGAAGACACAATAATTTGTGTCTTCATTTTTATGTAAAGATAATTTGAGTCAGCCCTTTCTATATGCATCAGGTATCTTGCCTCCATATGCCTTGTTCTAATTTTATTTACCATCAAATATTCAATTGACTAGTAAGAAACACGTCTATCTTCAGTGGTCGGTCCCTCTGATCTTTATAGCACGCTGATAAGATTGTGTATCACACTTGACCGCATCGCCTCGTTCACTATGTTTACCTTGAGGCATCTGTCAAAACTATACGTCACCGAGTTCCAGCCGGGAGTTTGTCCTATATGTTGTTAGATTCCTTTAGTAGCGTGTGGCCAATGCAACACGAATTAAAGGATTGACATCGATCAACATCGATGTATTAGGAACCTACAGAGAAAACACAAAAGGCAAAAACAAACCTGGTGATGCTCATTCATAGTGATAACACAGGGCTGTACACATTTTGACGTACAATCTTTGTGTCCTATAATTTCTTTGAAGAGTAGTTAACTTAGGAATCAAAGAAGAAGGTTTCAGTGTGTGTGTTTGTTAACAGCCTATGAACTTCTGTAGCATGGCTTCAACGTGCATCCACGATGGAAGAGGTGTCTGCGCGTCTTCCCCTGACGGCTGCAGTCGACGCAGCTTCCTTGACCAATGCGACATGTATGAGTACAACTGCGACTATGGCACTCGTATGTTCTTTGTACTTGTAACTTCTTACCTCTTAGTATAGTCCGTTTCTATGCCAGGTAGAATTTTTTTCATTTATTTGAAAGTGTCTATGTTACATTAAATTCGTAAAAAAAATACTTTACTGTTTTAAATACATAAGTCGTAGATCGTTTGTCGAAAATAACCGAGTTATTGAGCAAAAAAGTACAGTTACCATTAGCAGTTGATCGTTTTTGTCAAATGTTATTAGTTACAATAGACTCTGTGAACTAATTTTACTTGTGAAATAGAACCTGGCATTGGTTTATATTATGTAGATGAAGGTCACTCACTCTAGTACATATGCAGTGGCTCTATTATATCTTTTCAAGTTAAATGTGCGTAAATTGCTCATTTAGAATAGACGGGAAACGTACTGGAATACTTCGTGCTTAAAATCTTCATGGATTTGTAGATTTTTAAAGAAGTGAGAGTGTATTCCATGCTTAGAAATAGGAATCTGTTAGTTTTAATTTTTTCTGTGATTTGAAAATATTTGATTCGTCAATAATTTGAGTGATAATAGAATGTAAAACCTAGCATGTAGTATGTAGTAGAATGTGATAGTCTAGTGGTTCATACGTCTGCCTCCTAATCGACGGTTGAGGAATCGAATCCAAGGCTTGGACCTCTGACTTTTCGGAGTTTAAATGTGCGTTTGTGGCACCTTAATATTACTAAGAAAACATCTTGAGGAAACCTGTATGCCTGAGACTATAATGTTCTCAAAGGCGTGTGACCCTGCACTAGGTCATCATGGTATAGCCAAACCCTTCTCATTCGGAGACGAGAATCTGGAAATGTTATACATAATATTTCCAGCCTCAGCTGTATTTTAAGGTAACATTATTTAGATCGCTATAAAATATATTATGTAGTTTATCCAAGTACTGGGACGTGAGGTCTTATTTTGGAGCGAACGAACGGATTAAAATGTTATCGAAAATTTCTTTCAAAGCTGTGCTATTGAGATAAGATGACTATTTGGAAAAACTTGCGTATATTATACGTGTCATTCGATATGACGAAAATTATTATAGTTAATAATAAAAGGTGTGCATGGTTTCGTAATATTGGAGTTAAACAAGCAACATATACCTATACCAATACGAATACGATATAAGAGGTAATTTGTAAATAATGGTTGTATTTCGTCTTTTCAGAATACATGACGAGAGTAGCAAGCTCGTGCACTAGCGGTCAGCCTGACTTTTTGTGCTAATTGGTGCTAAGAATTAATTGTTCACATAATATTATAGTACGGTAATAAATGTTTTTATTGCTACTTACTATTGTTTTTCTCCAATTTTATGATACCATTTTTCCCATTTTTTTTTTCTATAAATTCATTTCATTTTCTATAAATCTTTCAAATAATAGAGCAGACTCTGATTATCATAATATTGTATCAGTACCGAGACTATTTTTCAATTTACCTACACTAATAGCTAACCGTATGTTTTTTCATTAATGATCTTGCAATGCGTGGAAAAGTAGAGCAGTAGTAATTATACAAGTAAGTAAGTAGGACTTCCATATTTAAATTTATATCTTAATTACTTACTAATGTTGTAAGTAGATTTATTATTTTAATGTTTTAGGTTATCAAGAGACTTATGTATTATTTTGCTCATGGATGCATACTTCGATGATACATAATATAGCAACCAAAAATTCAACTAAAAATGGTAGTATTTTAGATAAATATACTGTGCGTATTTTGTATTTTTATAAGACACACTAAAATATTATTACTTTTATTAGCAGTATTCACTAGTCCTCATGCGACGAATATTACATTATTGAATAATACAACAGTTACCCAAAGTATATTGTCATCTAATAGTGTACCAAGTTCAGCACAAGTTGTATTGATCACTACTGAGATAACATCAAAAGCAACTAGTTTACCAACAATTATGAAAACTACAACTGAAGAAATTATTAAAAAAATAGAAACAAATCCCGCTACTGTAGCTACATACGAAAATATAACATCTGAAATATTATATACAACAGATCCTCCTAATTTGAATGAACAAAGTTCTGAAATTCATTATTCGAGTTATTGTTGCGATAGACCAGTTACTTGGGAAACTACTACAGAAATAACAAATTTTTTTGAAAATATACCGACACAAGAAATAGTTTCAGCCTCATATGAAAATAAACCATCTGAAATATTATATACAACAGGTCCTCCTAATTTGTCTGAAAACTCCATAGTAAGTTCTTTAATTAACAATGTTACTGAAGAAGAGTTGGTATCTGTTTATTCAACAACATCACAAATAATGACAAAGCCAAAAAGTAGTATACCAGAAAAAAAAATTAGCGCAAATGCTAATTATTCAATAACCTTAAATGAACAAAGCTCTGAAACTAATTATTCGAGTAATTGTTGCGACAGACCAGTTACTTGGGAAACTACTACAGAGCTAACAAAAATTGTTGAAAATAAACTGACACAAGAAAAAACTGCATCTCAAGAAAACGAAATATCTGACATTCCCACAACCAAATACAGAGAAGAGCAAATTACTTTACAGAGCTATCCATTAACTGAAACAAGTGACACAAAGGAGGTTATTTTCAAAAAATTACGTTTAACATCTCATTTTATTCCTGACCAGACCAATCCACCAAAACTAGTTCTTACAGACAATAATGTGACAAATCCTAATGTATTACAAAGAACAACAAAAGTATATGTAAAACATTCCTCGAAATGTAAGTCATATAGATGCCAGAGACCTGTAACATGGCTTACAACTATGAGAAAGAGAAGAACTAAATTGCATAGCTACTTTTATTAAGACAACATTAAAAGGTATTATTTTATTATGAAAGTATAATAAAACGATTATGCATACGCTGTCAGTTTTAATAAATGCCTTTTTAAGTTTAGTGCCAAATAATAATAACATCTTACTAAAGAAGTTGCAATTGGTACACTTTGTCTTTTGTGTATTATGGTATTATGTAAGCATTAGTGCTACAGGCTACTGTCTGTGGTTAAATACTCGAATGTGTAGTTGCTCTCATACGTAATTTATAAATTATTCTTCCTACTTACAGATTTCAACGTTGTAGATTGTGAAGAGAAATGCGAGTGCTGTAATGAAAATATGCCTAAAGATGAAAATATGCCTAAAGAAGAAGCTAGTCATGAGTTTACTACAGTTGATACAAATGATACGGTATATGTAAAAAACGAGCCACATAAATTTCTAAAATTGTCACTACCTGTTCCCAAAGAAGATATTATAGTTTATACCAAAGCAACTACTACTGATTGTGGTAATCATGGATGTAGAAGGCCACATACTTGGGACACGACTGCACAAGGTGAAACTAGAGATTTTTTCAGAATTCTTAATGGAATTGACTAAGTTTCAGACATACTACATTATATAAAAGCACCTATAAGAGTAAAATTGTCGTCGTATTATGAGGATCTTAACGGTTTTTATTTACAAAACCTTCACTTACTTTATGAATAAATAAAATAAAAGTTACCTAATTAAAATTCTTTATTTAATAAAACTTAGTCTCATTTTCATTTTCAATCTCATAAATTTTTACAAAACATGTTATCGGATCTCATTATATATTTTTGTGCTAAATACGACTCTTTTCATTTTGATACAGTTTTTTGTGCTGTTTCATTATATGATTTTAATTATTATTGTTATTATAATAATTTACCTTATCAAAAATATTACGTGCATAAGAATCTTCATTCGAATTCAATATAACGATACTTTTTAGACTTATTTTGGGTGCTAAAACTCAATATGAGTTTAACTTAATTCGTAATTATCTCTATCGCATGTTTCTTATACATAAAACCTATAACTATAACTAACAACTTTAAGTACTTAGTAACAAAATGCAGCATGGCACCAGCCTAAAATAACGTTTAACACAATCAAAGTTTATAAAATTTGCTAAGATTTGAGAATTTTATAGTAGGAAAATATTCAAATAACAAGTAGAAATTCAACTACAAGTGACTAGCATAGGAAAATGAACATCGTTGCTTTTACCGTCTTTCTTTTTGAAGGCATTGATAAAGAAATCATCGGCAAATATTTTTTGATTTCCCTTATAGTACGCTTCGATTTCTACTAAAGTCCTACGTTCTGTTTCCGGAAGGAAGAAATATAGATAGACAGTACCAATAAAACCTATGATAGAGTAAAGTAGAAATGTTCCATGGATGTGAAAACTTGCTTCTAGATTGTAGTTGGTTTTTGAAGCTATAAAGAAAATTATGTAGCTAAGAGCGGCCGCTAATCCGGTCGCCATGCCTCGGCTCCTGAAAATACAAAAAAGCAATATGTGACTCAGACATTTCTTATTTCATTTATTTCAGTCTTAACTTTTTACATTTTGATCACTAACTAGCTTCTACAGCGCATCATCATATATCATCAGTATAGACTGCTTTAAAAGATCCCTAGAGTCTAGACCCTAGACTATTGAGCATGATAGCTAGTCTCTGAGACCCGCTGATGCAAGGCTTTTGCTGGTGTAGGTATTACTTAAAAATTATAATGTCATTACTTGGAATAAACTTGTTTTAATTTATACTCTACATAAACATCGTGTTTTAGCTAACTGACCATGGTATATAGGAGTACATGCAGCTATTTATCAAGGTTAAAATAACCTTGATAACATTAAATTTATGTTATTCGATTACGCATTAAAAGTTTAAGATCTTATCTTTATGGGTGCAGTAGTTTTTGCGTGATGTCTTGACACATTATCTTACTAATATTGTGAACTAGATGATGCCCACGACTTCGTCCGCTTGGATTTAGATTTTTTGATTCCCGCAGGAACTCTTGAATTTTCCGGGATAAAAAGTAGCCTATGTCCTTCCCCGGGATACCATCTACCCCTGTACCAAATTTCAGCAAAATCGGTTGAAAAGATGGGCCGCGAAAGCGTAGCAGACAGACAGACAGACAGAAACACTTTCGCATTTATAATATTAGTATGGATGTTGATATTCATTAGTATGGATGTGAAATCTTGGATGTTTGTATGTATGGACTCCTTCACCCGACAATGATTGATATTTGGAAACGAGATAGCTTATAACCTGAATTAACAGGCATCATCTAATGTGTAATAAATGTAACGAAATATTACCTGAATGGAAAAACTTCTGATAGCAGTACCCACGGTATACCCGTACTAGTAAACGAGACTAATAACATAAACAGGACAATGGGCAAAAACTCCTTCTGTTCTGGGAATGTGCTTGCCTCATACGAAAACACGTTGAACGGTAGATTAACTGCTGCATATATGCTTATAGCAAGACTGCAGCACGCTGTTGCAAATAATGATATGAGGACCAGTTTTCTTTTGCCTATAGACTTTACTACAGCTGCTGAGATGAGATTCATTAATATGTAGACTAATCCGACGGTTACCTGGAAGAGAGAATTTAAATTTATTAAACTGAGTACAACTGTGTGTGTCAAAAATATTACTTAAAATTTTAAAACAAAATGTTAAGTATTTCGGGGTATATGGTATGGGAATTTAAGTTTTACTCGTATTCCTTGGACTTCATTTTCATTATCCAGTAGAAAAGTTTGTAGGATGCATAGAGTAATAGCTGTTGTTATTCGGGTTCTTAGAATGTCGGGGTTGATAAGTAATCATGCAATGCTCCTGAGCTTTTATAATTTTCGTTAAATTTTCGTTAGTCAATAATTAAAAACAAATTTAAATTGTTATGATCAGATAGATAGGAGAAATACCTGGAGGATATCTCAGAAATCTTAGTTAGAAATTACTCAAAATGACCAATTGTAAACAAAAACTCAAACCATATATTATTAAAAAGTTATGGTAGATGAGCTGGATTATGTAATTTACTTACCACAATAGCTTTTGAATCAAACTTCATTCCCAAAGCCTTGCAAACGTTGACCATGTTAGGCCTAACCGGTATCAAACCACTCATGGTATGAAAGAAGAAATATGCCATTACCAGCCCGAAAGGTCTCAACGTTTCCTTTACGAAGAACAAATACTTATATTTAAGAAACATCTTCTTCAAAATATTATAGTTGGAATGTTCACATGGTCTATCGTCCGGGGTTCTTTCCTCGGTACAAATAACGCATTCTCTATACGCGTTGTTGTATTCTATAAGTTGGTTGAACTCGTCTTGGACATGTTCCGGTTGGGCCCAGCCTCGGAGTCTGCATAGGGAACGCAATGCTTCTTTCTGGCGACCTTTCGATATCAGCCATATCGGAGTTTCGGGGACCTGGAAAAATAAATTCTGGATTTTAGAAATGTTTACGATAATTCTAGGTGTGTCATGTACAAGTTAGTGTAGATGTTGGTATAGATATAGGACGTAGGTGTAGATATGGGTGAGGATGTAGGTGTGAACGTGGGTGATGTGTCTATAATAAGGTCACAACCGCTAAGTGGACGGCCGACGGATTCTCAAATGGACTGAAATAGTGTTCTGTGTTCGGGACAGTCATTAATTGTTTGTCAGGCTCTACAAACATCAATGACTTTCACAGCTGTTACGTGTTGCTATGACGTCTATCTTGTTATTTACTAAAACAATTTATATTGAGTGGTGGTACGGAACCCTCTGTGCGCGAGTCTGATTCGCACTTGATCGGTTGTTTTAGTATTATTCGCTCTGTTTATCTCGTATGGGTTTAAATACATATTATATATTAAATACATATTTATACATAATTATAAAATTATTATAGATATAATATCATAAAATTATTAAAATGGCATAGTTCTAAAGTCCATTCGTGAATTATGACAGTCACAAATACCTTAGTACGTATTTGAAGCTATTTTCAAGTCCATTTAAGTTTACGATCTACAAAGAATGAATAATAAATTAATTAAAGGGCTATTAAAAATATGCTACCTTCCTATATAATGAGGTTGTTTTGGAGCTACTAGCAAGTAACTTCCACAGAATGAATTACTAGCGTTTGCCCGCGACTTCGCCTGCGTGGTTTGAGATTTTTTGGTGCCCGCGGGAACTCTGTAATTTTCCAGGATAAAAAAGCCTATGTGCTATTCCAGACTATAATCTATCTCTGTGCCAAATTTCTGGCGTGCCGCGTGATTGAGTAACAAACATAAATACATCCATACATCCATCCAAACTTTAACTGTAACATGTTACAGTCTAACATAGCGATGATGATAAAGCCAGCCAAAGTAAAGCCTATTAGGCTAAGATTAATTTATTTAGCTAAGATTAGAATTATAGTCCCACAAACGTCTCATCTGACCCGGTGACAGCGTCTAGATTTTTAGAATCCTTACGATTGGCCGATATAAAGGGTAGGTATGCTTTGTTCGTCCAGGAAATTACGTTAGGATCAAGTACCTGTTTACTATCCTGACCAGAGTTCTGGCTCCTCCCTGTCTTGTCAGTCCTACGTATAATTAAACTAGCTGACGCCCGCGACTTCGTACGCGTGGATCGAGGTTTTGTGGTTCCCGCGGGAACTCTTTAATTTTCCGGGATAAAAAGTAGCCTATGTGTTATTCCAGACTATAATCTATCTCTGTGCCAAATTTCATCCAGATCCGTTCAGCCGTTGGGGCGTGATTGAGTAACAAACATCCATCCATACATCCATACATCCAAACTTTCGCATTTATAATATTAGTAAGATAATTAAAAAATTGGCATGCATAATGACTGCCGATAGAAGTGAAAATGAATATATTAAGTATATTTTTTTTAAATATTTTAATTTAAAAAAAAAAAACAAAAGAAAATTAAAATATAAACATTACGAATGTAGTACTTATATTTTGTCTTCGTAACAACGCGAGCATGTCGGTCAAGGTCTCGCGAATCCACAAGTTTACCCCCTACCAAAAAGTGCTCAAAGCGGCTAAAGAAATTTTCACTTCAATAATCATAAATAATAGATATGTGATACGTACAAATAACACGAGTGCCATGGTCGCCAAAGGTACAGTGAGCGACACGAGTGCCGCTTGTCGCCATGACACCACAGTGCCCAGCAGGTATGCGATGAACATCCCCAGCGATGTGAAACAGTTGGTCAGTGTCGTAAGGATGCCTCGAAGAGACGGATCACTGGAAGGTAAACGATAAAGATCAGTAAGATAAGCACACAGAGCTATAAAAAATCGTAGTTGCTTAAGTGCACAATGCACTCGTTTGATTGAATGAATGTAGGTAGTCGCATGGATGTATGGATTGCCGAAAAACCTCAAATGGATGTTTGTTATCCAATCACGCTAGAATGGCTGACCGGATCTAGATGAAATTTGGCACAGAGATAGCTTATAGTCTGGAATAGCACATATGCTACTTTTTATCCGGAAAATTAAAGAAATCCCGCGGAAACCAAATACCTCAATTCACGCGGACGAAGTCGCGGGCATCAGCTAGTTTATAATATAAGGTGTGGGTGTTTAGAATGCACGCGAATAAGTGTGTTAATCTAATTTAAACTGGTCTCATCACCTGGTTCATTAACAAACACATAGTTTTTAATTTACACAGTATATAGTTAATGCTATGTTGCTCGTCTTATCTTATATTAAAATTCGGATTCCAGATACCAGTTTAAAATCTTGATTGAAACTATTGCAAGGAAAACTATCTATTAGGACTACTTAAATTATAAATGTGAAAGTGTCTGTCTGTCTGCTACGCTCACGACCCCTCTTGTCAACCGATTTTGACGAAATTAGGTATAGAGATAGATTTTATTGCGCGGAAAGACAGACCACATTTTAGAAGGAGAATCTGCTTTCCGAACCGGTGGTAGAATCATGAAATTTCATAAGTCTCATGTCAAAGTGTCTCATAATAAAATCTAGGTAAACTAACATAAGTCGATGGACCAATTCTTAGATATATTTTTTATGGTATAAGTTTAGGTTAAAATAATGTTACTCATTAGCTTTATATACCTACTCATAGGCTAGATCGTAACGGTAGTAAGGAACTAACTGTTGTTGGTAAGCTTAATATTACCTTATTACACGAAAAAATCATAAGGGTCCATAGACTTATTATATTACTAGCGTATAAGGGTCACACTTTATCCTACGTGAAATAAATAAATTATTTCATATCTCGGAAAATCAAAGAGCTCTGGACCACAAAAACCTAAATCCACTCGGACGAAGATGCGGGCATCGTCTAGTAAAATCCATACTAATATTATAAATGCGAAAATGTGTCTGTCTGCTACGCTTTCACGGCCCACCTGTTCAACCGATTTTTATGAAATTTGGTACAGGGATAGGTTGTGTCCCGGGGAAGGACATAGGCTAAAAAACTTAGTCCACGCGGACGAAGTCGCGGGCATCAGCTAGTTTATAATATAAGGTGTGGGTGTTTAGAATGCACGCGAATAAGTGTGTTAATCTAATTTAAACTGGTCTCATCACCTGGTTCATTAACAAACACATAGTTTTTAATTTACATACTTAATTATTACAATTCACAGTATATAGTTAATGCTATGTTGCTCGTCTTATCTTATATTAAAATTCGGATTCCAGATACCAGTTTAAAATCTTGATTGAACTATTTTAACTATTAGGACTACTTAAATTATAAATGTGAAAGTGTGTCTGTCTGTCTGCTACGCTCACGACCCCTCTTGTCAACCGATTTTTACGAAATTAGGTATAGAAATAGATTTTATTGCGCGGAAAGACAGACCACATTTTAGAAGGAGAATCTGCTTTCCGAACCGGTGGTAGAATCATGAAATTTCATAAGTCTCATGTCAAAGTGTCTCTAAAATCTAGCGTAAACTAAGATAAGTCGATGGACCAATTCTTAGATATATTTTTTATGGTATAAGTTTAGGTTAAAATAATGTTACTCATTAGCTTTATATACCTACTCATAGGCTAGATCGTAACGGTAGTAAGGAACTAACTGTTGTTGGTAAGCTTAATATTACCTTATTACACGAAAAAATCATACGGGTCCATAGACTTATTATATTACTAGCGTATAAGGGTCACACTTTGTCCTACGTGAAATAAATAAATTATTTCATATCTCGGAAAATCAAAGAGCTCTGGACCACAAAAACCTAAATCCACTCGGACGAACATGCGGGCATCGTCTAGTAAAATCCATACTAATATTATAAATACGAAAATGTGTCTGTCTGCTACGCTTTCACGGCCCACCTGTTCAACCGATTTTTATGAAATTTGGTACAGGGATAGGTTGTGTCCCGGGGAAGGACATAGGCTAAAAAAACTTAGTCCACGCGGACGAAGTCGCGGGCATTATCCATAGAAATAGTATAAAACTAACTATAGTTTCGAACTTATTAACCAGTATTTAAAAAAAAAGTATATAATGAAAAAAATAGATCAAGCTGTCGTTGTCTATCGTTCATGGTCGCTTTCGTTCTCTGTTGGTACACAAAATCAGTAAATTAAAAAAAAACCAGTCATAGGGACTGCCGATAGAAGTGAAAACGAAAAGTGCTCTACGCGGCTAAAGAAGTGTTCACTTCAAAAATTAATTTTTGTTTGAGTTTGACTGTCGGTGAAATAAAAAAGGTGAGTTACCTGACTTCTCCGACGTAAGTCACAGATGGTGCCTCCATAATTCCCGTGCCGATGCCCAGAAGCGCGTTCCCGAGGAACAGGGAAGGGACGTCCCAAGCGAAGTACATGAGCAACCACGCTATCAAGTGTGGTATGTTGACTAGAAATAGAGCCTTCTTCCGACCGAAGTAGTCCAAGATGGGACCGGAGAAAATGCTGCCCAGTGGCTGGCACAGAAACGCCATGCTACCTGAAAGTAGATGATATGCTATACAGTATACACTCTATTTATATACCTATTACTTACTTAAAAAATGAATATGACTTATTGGATTTATAATTGACTATCAAATGTAGAATTGGACAAGCTAAGTTGGCATTTTACAAAACATCCAAAGTACTGTGTGACCCCAAAATCCCAGTCCCAATTAGACTTCGCGTTATCAGATGTTATGTTTGGTCCACTCTTTTATATGGATGCGAAATATGGGTCTTGAAAAAGGAAATCGGTCGACGGTTGTAAGCGTTTGTGATGTGGGCATTACGAAGAATGTTTAAAATATCATAGAAAGACTTCATCTGAAACGATCAAGTTGCAGTACTTGAGCGTTTGAGATGAAGAGCAAATCGCAAGCGACTGCTGATGACTACCGTCGTACCACCGGTTGCTTCTTTCGGGCACCTTCAACGAGGATCCCTCTATGAATTTTCAAGGTTGATCCTCGAAGGCAAGATTGCTGGAAAAAGGGCACCGGAGCTACAAAGAAGGAACTGGTTCGACGACATATAGGGCAGTGGACTCGACATAAGTATGCAGGAGTAAAGCAGATAGCACGTGACCGCAAAAGTTTTCTCCTTCTGACCGCCGAGCTACAGTTTGAAGATGGCACCACATGATGATGATGATGATGGATTTATAATATCCCATGATGGTATCCTGCTCTCTTGTCGTGGCGGATTTTCCGTCCCATCGGTCTATGAGAGTAATGGAACAGAGAGTGCACCTGTGTTTGCGCACACACTAGTGCACTATAATATCTAGAAAGAAAGAAAGAAAATATATTTATTCATCGATGGTGTCACAAACAAACAGTCAATTATTGTACTATTGTACCTAAAATTATACTTGTCTGTGACACCACCCAGAATGGGTGTACAGCTCAGCTTTTGCCCTGCATCAAAACTTGTGTTTGCACGTTTTGTGCAGGGCGCTGATTTTCAGCTGTGACCCGGGTGACGTCACATCCAACCAAATTAATATACCTAACCTACAAATAATAATAACTTACCTATATTCCACTATACTCAAAACTAAAGCGCATCTCCCGCGCAGTAGGCTAATCTTCTGGAGATTGGCCGCCGCGCCGCCGCGCCTTGGCCGAAATTCGGTTGGGACGACATGATTAAGTAATCATGTCGTGCCATATACGAGTATCGGGCGTTATTTTTAATTCATATACTAGTTACTATATTATGTGATGTGATGAGGGACGAGTGGCTTAGTTGTGACAACGCATATCAGTCGATTGCGAATGTTAAGCAACTTTGACCCAAGTCAGTAACTGGGTGGGTGACCGAATTTGGAGGTTCAAATTTTGCCTTGTCGTTTCCTCCGTGCCTCGAAGAGCACGTTAAGCCATCAGTACCGGCTATTATTACTAACATCTAGGTAATATAATAATCGTAACAAAAACCTTAAGGTGGAAGACAAGGGTCTGCCCGCGAAATTCAAATTTAATTTGGTTTTTCACAATTTGTAAACTAATACGACAAAGTAGGCTTATGGCATTCAAATTGCGCCCCTAGGAATATCATGTTCACAGGTTTATATAAAAATCTTTACTTGAAAGTGTCCAGTTTAAAAAATTAGTCAAAATAATGAGTTTGACGTGAGTTACTCACAAATTAGTCATTATTTTGACTAATTTGCCTTATTAAATTTGAACCCTTGTCTTCCACCTTAAGAGCTCAAATACTCTTAGTCGAGTCGTATATGCGGAAGGACGTGGAAACGTACCGCATTATTATCCCAAGAAAACTCCTACCATTATGTGATTGGAATATGACGCAAAGAGAGAGAGAGTATGTGTGAGAGTGCTTACCAAACCAAGAGGCCTGCTTCTGGTTCATCGTGAGGCCTTCCTTAGCGTCGAGCACTTCAGGCAGGACCATAGTGACGAAGCTGATGGACATCCCCAGTCCAATCAGCAGGACATTGAGCGCCACGCATGCTAGAACCTGTAATACGAAAATCACTCAGTTAAAGTCGCACAAACTTATTGGAGTTTACCTCCTTTAGAATCGACTTTTATATTATAATCCCGGGGTATGAAAATGTATGGGGAGTAAAATCAAACTTTCTCCATTACGTTATTGACTTTATGTTTCCATGATTATTAATTAAAAAAATCGTTAATTTACCCTCATTCACTAATCTATATATTCTATAATCGTTCGCAAAGAGTATAAACTCCAATTGTGCGTCGGAGCTGGCCACTACTCGGTGGAGCTGACTCACACAATTTTTTATTTATTTACTACAAATTTGCCCGTGACTATACGATCTTAGGGTAAGTGATAATGCAGTCTAACATGGTAGTGGGCTAACCTGTTAGGGGCATGGCAGTTATATTTTAAACACATACACCTGACCGATTTCTAGACGGCATCGTACCGGAACGCTAATTTGCTTGGCTGTACGTCTTTGCCGTTAGGGTGGTAACTAGCCACGGCCAAAGCCTCCCACCAGCCAGAGTCGAACCCGGGACCTCCCGGGAGGTCATCATTTGAAAGTATAAGTACTCTCCATGCAAATCGAACGGAGAACTGTGATCCTCGACATTTTAATTTTTAGACCTGGGGTCCTATTGTGGTTAATTGATTGCTACAGGGTATCGATAGCAATCACCTCTGATTAACTATAGCTAATTCACTTTTGGCTAAAATCCTTTATCGTAGCTAGAAGCAAGATGGTTGCAGTTTTTCCGGAATTTACTGGGTAAAGTGTCGATATAAAATGACGAAACTAAGGGTTCTTCCTTTATCAAATCCAACATCGTACTTAGCTATTAAAATAGAATTGCACACAATATGTTAGGTATGTAATTACTATATTTTGTGTTTAATTCGTCCAAGTATAAATGTGCCATTTTTTTTAAATAATATAAACATCTGAAGTTATAAAGCTTTTAGATTACGTTCTGGTCACATTCCATTGAGGAAATTTGCATTCTTGATGAAAAAGGTAGGTTCACCAAATTGTTTGACATGTGATAAGCTTGAAGATATGCAACATTTATTAATGGAATGTGTTCAGAACAACAGTCAGAGGGAACAAGCTCTGTCAGCATTTAATTTAAAAAATTATGATATTTTGGGTGGTTAAATAGCATTTTATCTGAACCAGAATCCGTTTCAGCTAAAATCCTATTTAACTTTTATATTAATAGTATAAAAAATAGAATAGATACTATAATTCGAATTTATATGTAGTAAAATAAATTTATTATTAGAATAGTTAAAAATAATGGATAAGCTACAATAGGACTGTCATATCATATTGTATAAAAGCCCTTAAAAGAAAAAAAGAAAAAACGTAAAAACGATAAAGAAAAACAAAAGAATAAAATATTTATCTATTATAATATTACTTGCAACCTTACACGTTTTTGCCACTGAGCATGATCTTATCTTGATTTTCTAGATGTAATATATTGATGTAGCTATTTAGAATATAGGTACATTAAAGCAAGGCTGTACCGTAGAAGCTTAATCACGGCAAAGAGCATAAAGAACCAGGGGTAGAGGTACAACTCCATACTTAAGCAAAAAGCATTCAAAAATCTGCTTATCATCGCTGATACCCTGTAGTTCTTCTGCTTAGCTCTAGATGGCGTTAAAACGAAAGCTTCTAGCGCCATCTAATGACCATCTGATGAAACTTCAGGCTATATACAGTGCCATCTATCAAACCTTTGAAAAAACTTCGCGTTTAATGCAACACGACCAAAGATTTGACAGAAAAATCTTTGGTTTAGTTTAGCTAAAGATTATAATATGATTGTATTTGGTTTAGCCATGAACAAAAAGCATAGAGTAGGTACATACATAATACAAACAGGACGGGGGTCATATTCTGTAAAATTGTCACTTGCAGTGACAATGAGCATTAAATGCTCCTTGGCAGTGATGATCACTGTTGTCTAAGGTTCTTTCTACATTGCTGCTCTATTATATACTTAGTCAAAGGTCTGTGCTCTGTGCTGGAAAAATCTTTGGTTTATTATTATTTGTTTTATTTGTATTAAACATTTTTTTTACAAATACTCTGACAAAACACAAAAATAAAGATCAAAACAAGTAGAATTAATAACATGTAATGCCATCTAGCGCAATTTAGTGTAACAACTTGGCGGAATCAGCTACTATTTCGAAAAAGTTTAATAAGTTCAACTCTAATTCGAAATAAACTTTTTGCTATCGGATTTTATGAAAATTTTATATTTAATAGTTAATTAAACTTAATAAATAAATAGGTAAAATAAAGTAAAACAACAAAATACATGTTTTCATTGAGTTTCGGTTGATTTAAGGTGCATGACACGGGTCTGCCCGCGAAATTCAAATTTAATTTGGTTTTTCACAATTTGTAAACTAATACGACAAAGTAGGCTTATGGCATTCAAATTGCGAGCGTAGGAATATCATCTTCACAGGTTTATATAAAAATCTTTACTTGAAAGTGCCCAGTTTAAGAAATTAGTCAAATTAATGACTAATTTGTGAGTAACTCACGTCAAACTCATTATTTTGACTAATTTCTTAAACTGGACACTTTCAAGTAAAGATTTTTATATAAACCTGTGAAGATGATATTCCTACGCTCGCAATTTGAATGCCAAAAGCCTACTTTGTCGTATTAGTTTACAAATTGTGAAAAACCAAATTAAATTTGAATTTCGCGGGCAGACCCTTGTCATGCACCTTAAACAAAATTTATACTTATTCGAGACAAGTAACGCCATCTAGAATTTATTTTAGAACTATGGTACCCATTGTATGGAGTTGTACCTCTACCCCTGGTTCTTTATGCTCTTTGATCACGGCAATCTTCTTATGTTAATGATTTTATCACGCATTTTTAGGATTCCGTAGTCAATAAGGCATCCTTATATAGTTCCGCCATGTCCGTCTGTTCCTCTACCCGTCTGCAACTTAACTCAGAGGCTATTTGTCCTAGAAGTCTGTAATTTGGCATAAGTACGCCGACATAGTGGTAAAATAAAATGTTAAAAAGAATTTTGAAGTAAAACTTCATTACGCACGCTTGACTTGGGGAGTAAGCTGATGAGGGACTATCTCAGCTAAGTAGGCTTTCATGTTAACGAGTAATAGTCGACGAACTCATAAATTTTCGCAATAAAACAAAAACTATCACAGCTAAGTTGGCTTTACAAGCTACCGAGCAATAGTCGACCAAAATGTCCGCATATTGTGACGCACTACTACGGAACCCTGCAATTACGCGTAGGTTTTTTGTGTGAATTATACTAAAATATGTATTAATATCAAAATAATTTTGGCACATTGGACTAGAATAAAATAAAATAGTTAAATACCTACTAGAAAAATCAGATCGATATCTCAAATGATATGTTTGAGAGAATATTTGAGATATCTCTCAAACATTAATGTTAGTCGATCAAAATAATATATAAATTAAATATAAGATATCGATCGATCATGGAAACCCATCTTTAATAAAATATTATAATAAATTAAATAAAGCTTATTTAAACGATTGGTATGACATTGTAAAACCGCTCCATTATCATATTATAAATGCGAAAGTTTGTTTGTCCTTCAATCACGCCGCAACAGAGCAACGGATCGACGTGATTATTGGTATGGGTACAGTTGAGGACCTGGAGAGTGACATAGGATACTTCTATCCCGAAAAATTGAGGGGTGCCCGTGGGAATTTTAAAAAATTATGGCACGCGAACGAAGTCGCAGGCATCAGCTAGTAGGTACTATATAAAAGCAAAATTCAAACATTAACGTAAACGACAAGGTTCATGAATATCTATTTCTGAAACAACGGAAGATAAATTAATTTTCTGATATTTATGTACCTATCTATTTTCTATTTAATTAACTTAAGTTTAGTAGTAGGTAAGAACAAACATAGATAAGTAGGTTTAGTGCATATTAAACTGTTATTGTTGGTAATCTTTACTATCGAAGATGTAGGTAAATATTTTCAGTCATCATGATTTCATTTCCCAACTAGTTTAACTATTTGTGTCGAGTGTTATAATTTAATTTCCCAAGTAATGTTAAAATGTATCGTGAGATCATGATTTAATTTCCCATCTAGTGTAACCATGTACCTATCGTGTGTTCATGATTTAATTTCCCATGTTGTGTAACCATGATCCGTGGGTGGTTACACGACTGTCCAAAAAAAGGAGTGTAAGTACCTAATGTTTTCAGTGTTCACGTATGTATGTGAGTTTATTTATTCCCCCATAACGTCTAAATGCCTGAACATATTATTTGGATGTATCGTTACTTTAAAAAATTCCTTCATCCTCCCGAGTGACACTGGCTATATGTTTTTTTTTAAACAAATTCAATATGGGAATACGTGTTGATTATTTATTTTTCATTAAGGTGAGTTAATATGGTCACTTGTTGTTCATGATTTAATTTCCCAAGTTGTTTGACCATATTATTGTGTCGTGTGTTTTGTTCATGATTTCTTAACCATGCGCCGCATCGTGTGTTTGTTATTGTTTAATTTTCCTAATAGGTATTAGATAACCAAGAAAACGACACTTATACTTAATGTGTCATTTTCTTTAAAATTCATAACTAAAATTATTCTGCATGTCACAAGAAACAATATCCTATCCTAAGACGCATGGTCATCTGGTGAACCCAAACGAATAAATACGAAATTGTATATATTTGTTGGGTTGTCCTTCAATCACGCTGCAACTAAAAAAATTACATCACTTACGTCAATTGCGTAATTGACGTAAGTGATGTAATTTTTTACATGGATACTGTTAATTAGAGTTTTAGGCCCGGCACAAGGCCGATAAACGTGTTTAACTTAAACTTTCTACACCTGTCCTTTTCATGTCAACCCCGAGCCCGGAGCAAACTTATCAAAAGTGACAAGATCAAAAAGTTTTCTAAATCGGCTTAGACAGTGTTGTGCAAGTCGGCCTAGTGTTAGAGTCAAAAAATTACGTAGCTTAAGTATGTACTACTAGCGGATGACCGCGACTTCGTCTGCGTGGTTTGAGGTTTTTTGGTTTCCGCGGGAAGTCTTTAATTTTCCAGGATAAAAAGTAGCCTACGTGTTATAACAGACTATAATCTATCTCTGTGCCAAATTTCAGCCAGATTCGTTCAGCCGTTGGGGCGTGATTGCGTAACAAACATCCATACATCCATACATCCCTCCAAACCATCCAAACTTTCGCATTTATAATATTAGTAAGATAAGATATTATGAAACTAGCGGTCCGCCCGGCTTCGCACGGGTAGCCCTAATGATCATAATAGTCCATACGCAATAATAGCCAGTCGGCACGGGGCAGTACATGAGTTACATCAGATTTTACATTAGCACTGCGATTCGATATCGCCCCCGGCCACTGCAGGCCGCGGCCGCGCCTACACACGAGTATAATATAGGTATTATGTAGGTATATCCGACGCGCCTATTTCTTTTGCGCGTTACTTTATTTCTATGATTCTTCTTTGATATTCGTCTAAACCACACCTTCGAAAGTAAAGCTTTGTTTTTTTTTAAATCATAAAAATGGTTATTGTGAGACAAGTGCATAGAAAGAAAGAAAGAAAAAACATTTATTTCCAAATTGTGCCATACATAACAAACATACCTAAAGAGGTAGATCACCCCTGGACCTCAACGATCTAAACAAGATCTAGAATCTAAACAACACCGATGAGGCGCAGGGATGAACTATAATTTATTATCACGTATGGCACAACCCAAAAAATGGCCCAGGCTCAGCATAATGCTGTATGTTTAGCTCAAGCACTAACCATACAGCGCTGATTTTCAGCCTGAACCCTGATTCAGGCACAGAATAATAACTAGTACTATTCAGGTGACACCACGGAAAAAAACTACGTAACTGCAAGCTGGTAGGATACTTAAAAATCTAATTATAGCTATACTTATAGTAAACACTAAACAGCAAATCTATCTATCTATCAAATTAAAGTGCTATACATCTGCAAAAACGACTACAAAAATGTTCAGTAGTACTACATACAATTCTCATATCTATGCAGTAAAATTAACTTTTATACTACTAATAGGTACTATACCACTATATCCTTTGTTATAATTATTATTATTATATAAAATATTAACTACATAAATAATTAATATAGAAATATGTACATATATATACACATTTACATATATATACGTGTAAATAAATTATTAAGCGAAATACATATTTATTATATATAATATATAACTTATTAAGAACCATTATATTAAAAAGCTAAAGAGCTAAAGAAAAGAAAGAAAGAAGCTAGTGCACATGCGGATTTTTTTTAGAACTTTTTGAGAGGAACAATTCCAACATACATTGTTCCCCACGGAAGCTCTCGGATAAACTTTATTTTTGAATTCGACTGTTTTGACTTTGAATACGAGCTAGGCTAGCATCCGCTACCATGTCTATAGAATTTTGCGTTCCTAGTAATGTAGGTGAACGCTAAAGGTCAGTTTTGCTTCATAAGTGTTTGATAATTTACTTGTGCCCATTATAAACTGTTAATAATAAGCATAATTTACAATATGTACTTAGTAAGCAAATTACTCAAATAATAATAGTAATAATATTACTTCAAGTCATAATAATTAGGCCTACTTTTCAAACAACAATCAACATATCCGATTGCAAAATTATATTTGCAAGCCATAAAATAATATACAGACTACCTAGTTATGAATTATTAGTTGATGCCCGCAACTTCGTCCGCGTGGAATAAGTTCCTTTAATTCCCACGGGAAATCCTTAATTTTCCGTGATAAAAGGTATCATTTATGACACTCTGAAGGTCCTCAACTATACTTACCCATGCAAAAAATCACGGCGATCCGTTGCTCGGTTGCGGCATGGACAAACCAACAAACAAACACACTTTCGCATTTATAATATTAGTATGATAATGGTATGCACGTATTTAATTACGTAAATTATTAAAAATTAACATACTTTCAAAATAATGTAGGTACAATAATTTTTAATTAAGTAGCAAGTTTTCAAGGCTCAAAAATACTATGCTCGAGGCAAAGTGGAAATAAACGAGATCTCTTATCTATTAAACATCTTTAAGCTAATTTTTAGGGTTCCATACCAGACGTCCTAAATCCTAATTCGTAAATGAAAGCCAAGGTGCGGATAACGGAACCCTCATAGGGCAAGCCTAACTCGCACTAAGCCGGTTTTTAGGCCGGTCCTCTCTTGAGAAATAATAAAGTATTATTGCACACTAGGGCTTTATATTTCTGTCGGCATACATAACGTATTTACCAGAAAATTTGTATTTTTAAATATGATACAATTTCTTTAGTTGATAATTGACTGTCTGTGTTTAAATTCACTCATGTGACCTTGACGAAAAAAGTAATAGACGCGTGGCACAAATGTATATTTATTTAAGTATTTGTTTAGTTTAGATAAATATCTCACGAACAGTGATTGATGAAGGCCGATACGGGTGAAGGGTTTATTGCCACTTGAACATCGACGATAGCTAATGGCGTTTTTATTGAAAGTAATTTTATACGCCTCTGGCCATCCGGTTTAGTGTAGGTTGATTTTTAGGGTTTCGTACCTCAAGAGGAAGAAAGGAACACGTATAGGATCACTTCGTTGTCCGTCTGTCTATCTGTTTGTCTGTCTATCTGTTTGTCTGTCTGTCTGTCTGTCTGTCTGTCTGTGTGTCAACTAACTTGTTTGTTTGGTCAATAAACTTCTATTTATTTATTTATTTTATTTAACTATCTTGTTCTCGGGAATGCGTGGATGTATTAAGTTGAAATTAATATCAAATACTTAGTCTAATAAAAATCAATTTTATGTCAACGCAATCAAAAGATACGGCCGTTTATGCCGCATATTTTGCATATTTTGACACTCGTTCATAAATCAAAACCTACAGGGTTGTACTACCTACAACCTACAAAAACTACTTCCCGTTGTCCTACAATCATGGAATTTGCCCAGAAGCAAGTTCGTTCAGCACAAGTATAGGAAAAAATCCAAAAATCGTTAATTAGGGTTCCGTACTCATAGGGTGTCGAATTGTTTTGCAGGCGCAATTAGTTTAGCGCCATAATGTAAGATAAGTCAGTTATTTTACAGCTGATCACGTGTTGTTATGAAATCTTTCTTGTTATTTACTAAAATAATTTATTTATATTGTGTTGGTGGTACTACCACTGCACTTACTTGCACTTGCACTTGGTGCACTTTGTGCGCGAGTTTGACTCGCACTTGACTGGTTTTTTTATACTTTACGACACGAATTTTAAAAAAGCTCTCATTAAGCTTATGCGTCTACTTTCATGCGTACTTTTCCACTGCCTTTAAATATTTTTTTTAACTAGATGATGCCCGTGACTTCGTCCTCGTGGATTTAAGCTTTTTGAAAATCACATGAAAACTCTGACTATCTGGGGCATTGATGTAGATGGTCTGGGGCAACTGAGATATACCTACGAGTATATAGGTAATTTTATTCAACAATTCATACTATCATACGAGGGGGTGTTTTTAAGTTCGAAGAATGGCGGGGTTGGAGGGGGGTGAGGGGTCTCATTAGTATCTCAACGTGTTGAGTGATTCACTATTAGAATAAATAGCGAGTTTTATTACAATCGTCTCTGAACTATCATCAACCAAGCAACTTATCGGGAAGACAGCGTTCACAATGGAGAAAATCGAGCATTGCGCCGTCATAAAATTTCTTATCAAGCAAGGAAAAAACGTTTGAACCATTACGAAAAAGATGTTTTCCGTTTACGGAAACTCTTGCCCTTGTAAAACCATAGTTTACAAGTGGTATCGTCTATTCAAGCAAGGACGAGAATCTCTTGAAAACGATCCCCGGCCTGGTCGCCCCATCGAGGTGACCACACCCGAAATCATCGCTAAAGGCGAAAAATTAATACTGAATGATGCGTCGAAGAAAAAATAGCTTGCAGCAATGGTTGGAGTAACCGATGCAACCATTTTTTAAATTCTGCATGACCATCTCGGTATGACTAAGGTCAGTGCAAGATGGGTGCCGAGAATGCTCACGCGCCGCCGCACAACAACATCGTGTAGAGAGTGCACTTGCGTTTTTGGACCTCTGTAACGAAGATCAAGAGGGAATCTTGAGTAAATTTCTTACTGGAGATGAAACTTGGGTTCATCGTTATGAACCTGAGCCTAAACAAGACTATATACAGTGGCATAAAAAAAAGTATTCCATAGCCTAAGAAGTTTAATGTGTCGCAGTCGGCCGGAAAACTCATGGCGACTGTTTTCTGGGATACTGAAGGAATCCTGCTGATCGATTTTAAGGACAAGGGCGTTACTATAATCAGAAAATACAATGCATCGATTCCGGAATGTTTGAGGGAAGCAATCAAAGAGATAAGACGTGGAAGATTGACGAAAGGCGTCTTGCCCTTGCACGACGATGCACCTGTTCGTGTTGCCTTGGCTGCCCTATACAAGTTAAGCCAAGTTAAAATTGAAGAGTTCCCGCGGGAACATTTAGGATATATATATATATATATATCCTAAATGTACAACCAATTATTGGCTAACACAACATGCATATACAAAATTATAAATACTAAATTGGAATGATGAAGTTCGTTCTATAGATCTCACACTAAGACCTATGCCTATCAAAGAAAATACGCAATACTTCAATAATATCGGTTAAATATATCTAGATAGGAATATAGATAAGTATAGCCACGGTATCTCAGTATTTAAAATTATGAATAATTAAACAATACATTTAGGCTTTATCGATAAATTAACATTTTAATGGTTGTAAATGATGTTGAAAAGAATTCAAAAGCTTTCTACTAACAAACTTGTTCTAATTTAATTTACAAATGGCAAGAGCGTTCCTCATGCTAATTGATTCCATTCTATAATTAAATGGATGAATGGATGTATGATGTATGTCAGGCGACCCTCGGGCGGGCAGCTTTCTCGCGCAACGAATTTCTATAGCTATTATAGTCTAGAATAAATTAAGATTATAGTCTAGAATAAAACATAAGCTACTTTTTATCCTGGAAAATAAGAAAGTTCCCGCGGGAACCAAAAAATCACAATTCACGCGGACGAAGTCGCGGGTATGAGCTAGTTAATTATATATCAGAACTAGACGGTGCCCGCGAACTTTCTTGCTTTCCATGTCTGGCACATACTTTGGTTTTAGTTGTGAACTTATTGTGGAATAGTACATTGTTACCCTAGGGATGAAAGTAACTTATTTAGTCCCGAGACGGGGTTTGGCGCCCGAGCGTAGCGAGGGGGCCTATAGTTCGAGGGACTAAATAAGTCTTTATCCCGAGGTAAACACTGTGCTTTTCATTACGAATATAAGGAAAGTCAAAATAAAAATAGAAATTAGCTAAAAGTTAGTAAAAGGTTTTCCACTACTGCTTGAGCTTCTTCTCTCACAAAATCAGGCGTTAAATCCATATCTGAATCAGATGAACTCATTGTGTCAATAAAAATCACTGCTAAACAGAAGCCTAAACAAAACTCTACAACTCGAAAAACAAATGAAGATCGGATTGCCGCTTGCCACTTCCCCGCCTTTTTTTTTTCTTTGGCCTAGCCGGCGGGCTATGCATTTAGCTTTTTAATAGTCAAGTATTGTCTATGATTGTCTATGAATGTCTATGAATCAGTTGTCTTTACTTTATGAATAAAGTCTATCTTTCTTCTTGTCTATGGATGCACTCGGGTATGTCGTGTTTCATTTGAACTCCAATAAAAATGTGACAACTAGTTTTTTTTAATTATTTGACAGCTATCAGTTGAAAACGATTCTCCCTAGGGCTGAAAAGTATTACTTTCAACCCGCTTCTCAGGCAACTTCAGACCTACTTTCCGTGTATGAGTAATGAAAATTATATTCTTTATGACTTTGTATTTAAATAACGTGCGAGCTACGGAGGTCAGATGACTAATCGGATGGGTCAGGTCACGACACAATCCATTTAACACTAGACAGTCTAGACTTTCATTGCAACAAGCGAAGGGTTCCTTTCGTTCCTTTGCGTTATTATTTTAATTTGTGATTTAAGTACAGTGGAATCTCAATAACTCAAATGTCCAGGCGAAATGCAAAAAAATTTTAACGCGTTTTCAACTTAACAAGAACTTCGAGATACACATGATTTAACTGCTGAAATTTCGACTTACAAAGGCGCGATTTCTAAGTATATTTTTGGATTTGGAAAGTCAAATTTGTATAACAATTCAACTTAAGTTTTATACATAGTATGTATATATTTATTACATATTAGTGAAGTAAACTGTACGCTAAAAAAAATCCGTTATCTTCTTTTGATTTAAACAATTTGCAGATTTTTTATCAATTCTTTTTTCAAGCTTAAACAAATGAACCGTGTCCTGTGTCGACAAGGAACAAACATATCGTTCCAAGGA
This sequence comes from Erebia aethiops, assembly GCA_923060345.2. Lineage (NCBI taxonomy): Eukaryota > Metazoa > Arthropoda > Insecta > Lepidoptera > Nymphalidae > Erebia > Erebia aethiops. Next base: position 24,546,820 of record OV281083.1, on the reverse strand, counting down.
CCTTTTTAAAGGTCCTTGTATCGTTCACAGCTGTGTTACTTAGAAAGTTTAATAAAGATATTCATTCATTGAATGTGTACAAGACAAAAATCTAGTAGGTAGATTAGAAGCCCCGAACCCGAACATTTATTTTGGATTTGTATATGAAAATTTCAAAGAACGTGTTATTGTAATAAATAACTCAATTGACTTCAAACAAATTATTTATTAGAGGAATCACTGTAATCAGATTTTTTTTTATTATCTACGTTTACAGAATACATAGTTACGTACTTATAATATAATATTTTATTGTTGCATGCTAACACGTATAATATTTAATAGGCCATAAATAAAATTATGAATTACTAATTAATATAATAAAGTATTCTAACCTTGTAGACATTCCCTAAATCAAAAGTGCTTCGCGCTTTAAAATTCACCATATTTCCATATTATATTTTTTTATGAGTTGTATGTAAATTTTATAAATCGGTGATAAAACTTAACTATTCCAATGTTTGCAAAAACATAAAATATTTAAAATCTTAAGATTTGCTGTCCGATGTTAAAAAAATTTCAACAGCATTCTTATTATAATTATTAGTAGATATTTATTTATCTACAAGAGTTAGGGTAAAGTTAGAGTAACCTCTGGTGTAAAATATAAATAAGTACATTGAAAGAAAGAAAGTAAGACATTATTTATTTGTATGAATATGTGAAATTGAGATATTTGTTGATGTATTAGAAAGCCGTAACATATCCAGTCATGTACAAATATATTTTTTAAAAGCTTTCACAATTATTTAAAAAATACACAAAACTATTTTAATCTTTTAAATAACCATGAAGAATGCTCGATAAATTGGTTGCGGTGGTGTATATTTGATGCGGAAATGCGTAAGATCTACAATTTTCTACGAATACCTTCAACTTCTATTACATACCAGGGTTTTGCTTACTGGCAAATACCCCTGATTTATTTATAAGCCTCTTACTGTAATCCTCAAAAGCTCAACGTACGTCACGTTCGCGTCGTCACCAACTTGTCTTGTCTACGGATAATAAAGAAGGTTTTTTTCTACAAGTTCTACAAGGTTCTAGAAGGTTCTACAAGTTAGCCCTTAACTGCGATCTCACCTGATGGTAAGTGACGATGCAGTCTAGGATGGTAGCGGGCTTACCTGTTAGGGGTATGGCAGTTATATTAAACCCATACCCCTAGTCGGTTTCTACACGGTATTGTACCGGAACGCTAAATGGCTTGGCGGTAGGTCTTTGCCGGTAACTAGCCACAGCCGAAGCCTCCCACCAGACCAGACCAGAGAAAATTCAGACCACTGCGCCAAGGAGGCCGTCAAAAAAGTACTTACATACAACACATTGGTAATATTAAAAGTGGTAACACGATATAAATTGTTCGGTCTTGGACCGTTTATAGTATTAATTATAGAAATGCTTGAAGATTTATTCATATAAATAATATGCTATAATGTGGTATTTTAATGAGGATTTTATTTCACGCGTTTCACGCGTGATGGTTGCGATGATGTTTAAATGCACATTGATTTATTACTAAATTAAGTGTGTAACAAAACTATGTACTATTTCAGCTAAACTAAGGTTTTATGGGGAGAGAGGACGGTAATTTTTCATCATAAGTCTAAAAACATAAACTAAGGATAAAAAAAAATTAAACAATCTATTTTAGGATGTGCAAATAATTGATATTTTTATTTAGTGACCCCGCTTTAAATTCTAAATTACAAGGCGCAACTGCCTCGTTGGCCTTGTGGCTAGCATGTTCGACTGCGGCCGACGCGGACGGTCCCGGGTTCGAGTCCCGGGTCGGGCCATAATTAAGTATTAGGTGTTTCTAACTAGAAATTCTCAGTAGGTACTAGCGTGGAGTAAGGAACTTGGTTATCATCACTAACATGGGAACAGTCGTTAAAGCCCGCCAACCCGCATGGGAGCAGCGTGGCGGGTCTAAGCTCTAATTCCTTCTTTCTATGAGAGTGGAGGCGTGTGTCCAGCAGTGGGACGTTAATGGGCTGTAGTGGATAAGTCGATAGTGATTACTCATATTATATTGTTATTATAGATATTGTTATAGATATTGTTTAAGTACCGAAATATGCAAGCGTGATAGACAGACGGACAGATAATAAACAACACACACAAGGGTTTCTTTTTGTACCGATCATTTTGGTATGAAACCGTAAAAACCAAGGTCAGATAATGGTTTTATTAATAATCAAGTTTTTGAATTCGAAACAAGAATCTTCTCATACATTTATCTCAATTGCTATAGTTATTGGGTTCTTGAATGCGTGTCATTGATTATTGAATCATTGACCATACGATATTGTAACTGAACTTGAGTGTCATTGCTCTCGGTAGAACGAAGAAATAACTGGTGAAATCAATGAGAGATAGAACAAAATATGTATGACTAGATGATGCCCACGACTTCGTCCGCGTGGATTAAGGTTTTTTTATTCCCGCGGGAACTCTTTAATTTTCCGGGATAAAAAGTAGCCTATGTCCTTCCCGGGTATACACCTATCCCTGTACTAAATTTATCAAATCGGTTGAAGAGATAGTTTTCTTTATTCCCGCGGGTACTCTTGAATTTTCCGGGATAAAAAGTAGCCTATGTCCTTTCCCGGGATACAACCTATCCCTGTACCAAATTTCATCAAAATCGGTTGAAAAGATGGGCCGTGAAAGCGTAACAGACAGACATACAGACAGATAGACACACTCGCATTTATAATATTAGTACGAATATCTACATGTACCCTACAACTGTTTAGCAAGTCGAGGTTATGCAAAATTGAAAAAACTCAAAATTATGGATATTCAACATTTTGTGAATTCAAATTTTTAAGAAGCCGGCGACGTAAACGACGCGAGTTTCGAATTAAGATTCCTTATTCTATCAAGAAGATAAGATTTTGTTTTCGCTTCTCAGTTATCACATCTGATTTTATCCTAATTAGGAAAGTATTTCAGAATGAATGAATGGACGATAGCCTAGTGGTTTAGATACCCGACCTCTTGCAAGGGTCGTGGGTTCGACTTCGGAGTTATGTGCCTTTTAAGAAATTAAACATCACTTGCTTCATACGGTGAAGGCAAGCCACCACCACCACTACAGCCCATTAACGTCCCACTGCTGGGCACAGGCCTCTACCCTCATAGGAGAGAGGGAATTAGAGCTTAGACTCACCACGCTGCTCCAATGCAGGATGGCGGGCTGTCATGTTAGTGAATTTGAGCTTCGTAAGCAACCCAGCATGCCCGAGAGTTCTTTATAATATTCTCGAAGTTGTGTGACGTCTGCCAATCCCCAATTGACCAGCGTAGTGGACTATGACCAAATCCTTCTCATTCCGAGAGGAGACTAATGTTGGCAATGGTTTAAAATGATGATGATAAATAATTAGGATGAAAATATAGTTAAGAGTACTTAAGAGAACTTATAGACTTAGACTGCATCATCACTTACCATCAGGTGAGATCGCAGTCAAGGGCTAACTTGTAGTGTATAAAAAAAAGAGAACTCTGAAAAGAAAGTCTCACATACCTGATACCTCGTCCCTACTTATCTTAAGAACCACTATAATAATCATAGTGATCGTATGTTCTCATTTATTCGTAGAACATGTTTTTACTTTTTGTCTTGTGCGGTGTCAATATGGGTGGCAGCTGACTTAAAACACGCTTACTGCTGGACGATTAAAGAAAAACTGCATTCAATCATTGTAACATCTCAATAATTGGTGGTATTGGCCTAATTTATGGTATAGGTACTCTGCGGGTTTTAGCCAAAATCTAGAGTGTTGGTCAATCAAATGAGATTACGAAAAAAAAGTTACTGTCCATCCCAATCCAGATGCTATTAGGATATTAAAAATAGGTTCATCTCGTTTACTCTTATGATTACAGTCACTACAGAGAAAAAGATTGAATGCTATCCTAATAGCCTCTGGATATACATAGCTTACATTTAACTGAAATCGAGTTTCTCAGGACAAAAGTTGTGATTATCACGTTTGCGATTGGCTGAATTTGATGGAAATTTTGCCGCAACTGAGAATTTTAGTCAATAGGAAGAAGTCCGCAATTGCGATTGATTGCCATTTAGTATTTTCTGTGTTTCAACAAAACCGACATCTACCTAACTATGACGCTATGGGGGCTGGCCATAATAAAACAACGATTTCAAATGACTCATATATCAATCAATCCGCAACTGTGGTACACCATTTAATTTTTAACGTCAATAAAATATAAAACATGATGGTGATATAATTAATAACGTTACCCAACGATATTTTGATATATAAGATAATATGTATACGACATTATTGACGGTACCATAAAACTAAAGCTACGATAAACGCACTACGTAGCGTGTTTTATTTTAAGTATGTTCACAGCGCACAGTAAATAAAAACAACCGAAACCCATTCTAATAAAAAATAGGCAGGAACGAACCGTTTCACCTTTATCAAAATTCCTTTCCTCGGAGCTGCGTCAATAAAAAAAAAAAGATTTTGTCAGAATTCCATTTTATTTAAGTATATTAGATCCCTATTCCCTAGCTCACACTGTAATGGGTGCAATAGTGTTTTTAAGTGGGTAAGCGGCCTGGAATTTATAATTATAGTTACGTTATTATTCTATGGTAAACAGGTTTCCGTCTGTATCAGTTTGGGATTTTTATTTCTAAATTGGTCAGGGTCTGGCTCTAGTCTATTGGATGACTATGGAGGCCATGGCTAGTTAACATCCGAGTTGTGACATTCCGAACCAATGACATATTCCCTCGAAGATTCAAAAGCACTTTTAAAAGTTTATTTGATTAAAAAAGTATGAGTTTGAGTTTGATTGCGGTAACATACGCGATTCCAAGAGGCCGAATAGGGGTTTCTTATATACCACCCGCGCCATGACAGCCATACCCGATAGGGTATGGGATGGATATTTCACCGTAAGATTGTAAAAACCGTAAGATTATAATATAACGTTTTTTTATCTCGATAGATTGTAAACTGTCGACAGATTGTGAACCGTAACATACTGTTTACAATTTAACACGTTATTTTTCGGTAAATTGTAATATATTAGGTATATTAACCCGATAGAACCTAAGTGCCCTGCCAGGCACTACCTGAATATTCATGACATACTTACCCTAACCTAACCTATAGTTCGCACGTGAGTTGAATGCAGAGTAAATGTATGGTGACACTTATATTTACTCTGCATTCAACTCGCGCGTGAACTGTACAAGAAAGAGACAAGAAAACGTAAAAACAATAAATAGTTCATAAATTAATACTCAGAACATTGAACGGTTCACAATCTTTCGACAGTTTATAATCTCGCGGGATAGAAACCGTTAGATTATAATCTAACGGATTTTACAATCTTACGGTGACAGATATATCTCAGGCCCGCATTTAATTTACATTAGGTTCTCAGGTTCACAAATAACAGTCAATCTATGCTTATGACTGGTCTATAGCAACTTGGGAACGTGCTCTTAGCTGATGCCGGTTGATAAATTAGACTACATCATTAGACACACTACTTATTAAGTATGCATGGCTGTAATGTAACCTACGTAAGTTTAATCGTAGCTTACGATTATGAGATTGCAGTAATTTAGCTTTGTTGGCAAAAAATACCACACCTAAATATGTAAACTTCTAAGAATAAATCACACCTGAGTACGTATTTGTAGATTAATTTCAAAATACCTTGAAAATAGTAGGTACCCACTAGTAGTTAAGTATCTATTTCTTTAAATCTAAATTACACAAAATTTACATTTCACGTTTGTCGGAATGACCAACAAGTTTGACAACAACAACCAAAAAGAACTACAGAGTACAGACCCTGATAACCCAGAAGGGTTTATAATGAGGTTGATGAATTTTTAGATTTTTTTGTTTGACTAATACCTATGTTATAGGTAGTTTAATAAACTTACTTGACATAATTTTATTTTATAATAATTTTTGATCTTTTAAATATTTTTTAATTTTATTTTGACATAGGTACCGTAAAATGCTGTAACATTGCCTCTCAAATCCAACTTTACCTATTCAAAGCAATTATAAATATCTTTTAAAATACTTTTTGTAGCAACATCTGATTATTGGTAGTTATTTAAATCCATAACTGACAACTCGAAAAAGTAGTCGCCTTATTTATTTTCATTGAAATCGCTAAACAGTGGTCTGTCAAACGCAACAAGTGATAGCCGGCTTCGACGTTACGCGACAAACTTTTACATTAAGTCCAAAATTACTTTTAAAATTGCTGAAGTGTTGATGTTAATATATTATTCGTAAGTTGTTCTATAATTCTTAATATGTTTCGAATAATTATTGTAAAAAACAAAATAGTTATAAATATTTTGGCAAAGTTGTCACACTAATTTCCGACTATTATACATAACTTTACCTGACCTAGGGTTGTCACAACGTGGAATATTTACATAATTACCTACCTACCTAATGTTTTCAGTGTTTATGTACGAAGTTGTGTTTTGATCATAATTCTTATTTATTGTAACTTCTTAACGCTTTAATTACGAGGTTTAAGTGCAGCAACCTGCCCAATTGAGAAGAAGAAGAAGAACGCCTTAAATTTTCTAAATCTTAAGATTTAGTTCTAGAATCAAGTAACAGCTGCTGATATGATAATCGTGATTTCTTTCTTTTAGATTGAAAATAATTTAAAGTTTTAATTTTTGAGAAATGTTTATTAAAGATATACCAATAGGTAAAATTTATTTTATTTTTATGAATGGGTACTTACTGAATAGTTATCAAGAATGCAAGCTGTTTGCGCAATAATAATAAGTACCTAGTTTATCTATTGCTTTTTGACAAAGATATTTGTTCCTGATATTGATTTATTTTATTAAAGTTCAAGTCTGCCGATGACAATAATTTTAAGTTTAATTTTCGTTTTGTGATATGTAATATTGATATTTTTTAATAGTACAAACAACCAAGTCAACCGAAACAAATCCTTGTATTAAGTTTTCGCTTTTTTTTTACTAAGTATAGTAAATAAATTAACATAAAAATGATAGTCTTTTACTGCACTGTGTTTGTGACAGCCCTTTGCCATTTCAAATAATGTATGAAACTACGAATAAAATCGAATACAACATTGCCTAACGTTGTATTCGATAGTATAAGCAAAAAGTGACTGCTTTGACATTCTCATCCCCAAGCATTACTAATAAAGTTTAACTTCATGTGCAAGAATGGTGTATTTAGGTTGTTTAGACAGTCAAAAATCATGCAGGCAATGTTACAGTTTTTTGGCCCAACTTTGCCTATTGAACAAATGGATTATACTTAGACAGTTAAATAAATTGGATTATGTTCTAAGTACACTTTCGATGCCCAGTAAACTAAGCTTTATCCCCAACTAGACAAAGTCCAAAATGTGTCGTAATTTTTCAAAATACATGCATATTACTCCAAAAATAAGGCAATGTTGCAGCACTTTACGGTAATATAATAGTTTAATGTACATGACATATTTTTTATGAATTGAATGCAATGTAATTGTTTTATATTCAATCTTATTTTAATATAAATGTAATAATTACGTTGAATGTAACGTTTTTTAATTATTGTAATTTCATTTGATTTATGTACTTGCTTTGCCCTAACAGGGCTGAGATGCAAATAAATGAATATGAATATGAAAATTCTCAAATTTTTTATCCGACTGCACAGTGCACTTATAGTAGGTTAATGTTTATTGGCTTAATATTATCTATGCATTGAATAACAAATTATTTATCTATTTTAATCTGAAGTTATACATAATATGTGGTATTGCAAATATGAAACAGATTTTTCAAAATGTCTGATTCAATAAAATTCAATAAGAAATGTAATTTAATCAACAAATAAACGTAAATAATATATAAAAAAGCTTTATCCAAAGTAAAAAAACCATGGATAAATGAATTTTGGCTTTTGACTGTAAATTCAGTAGGTAACTTCTAAAAATTGGACCAAAGTTGCTGTACTACTCACGTCAATTAATATACATATTAAAAAAATACCTATCGAAATGCGGACCTACCTACTTTTTAACATGTCTTAAAATTATCCAAATATTTGAGACGTTTATTTTCATATTTTTGACCATTTTTTTAAAATTCAGTTCATTTTATTGAACATGTAGGCTGTAAACTAGTCTATCCTACGCGAAATCTACCACCTTAAAAATATGCATACGAAAATGTTATTCATCTACATACCTGTGACAGCACCACCCTAGATCTGCTGATTGTTTTATTTTGTCCTCTCTTCATTTTCGCACAAAAAGTCCACTTTTTAAAATTTCACTGTTGCACCAATTCGCAAGCAATCACTAAACCAACTGGCTGTCTTGACTCACTGATAACTGCATAGGTAATTCAATATTGTTAATCTTATTATGAGGTTTCGTATAAGCCTTCAATTGTTTGCTAAATACTTCAAGTGGTTCACATTTATACAGATTATGCACTTTTCTATGTTTTTTTAATAAGCAATATTGAGGAATTCTCAACAAATTAGAACTAGTTGGGGAAAATTTATGTTCTATTGTAATTTTAGTAAAAGTTTCATTCAATTATTTCAATTATTTAATCATTTGTTTAAATAATCCGATATTTTGTTCAGAAAATACGAAATTTATTTAGCATAATATATTATTTACAGTTTAATGTTTGAGTGGGAACTAATATTTAGAAATGGCAACATACATAATAATTAATATTATTATTCAAAGACCTACATTATTTTATCTATAATAACTTGAAATTAATTTAGATGATTCATTTTCCGAAATAGACACTAAAGTACTACTTTGTAAGTATTACTTTAAGCTGCTTAAGACCTCTTAACTATCCAGTTGCACAATATACACTGACTTGCTTGTTTAGCTTGTGATGGACGGTAAGCATGTGGTTAGGGCTTTAATTTTAAAAATCATTCCAAAACCGGTCTATTAATAAAGACAAAACATTTTCTTTTTTTATTACTGGAGTGATTAAAAAATTAACGATGTTGCATAATGTTTAGTTCAGTTCAAAGTTCTCGGTATATTTACGGTAAATATACTAAACTTAATTCATTGCATATCTCAGGTAAATTATTTACATATGCAATGAATTAAGTTTCGGAATGTTATTTTTGAGAACACCCTCCTTACCACTCGAATATTAAAAACAATGTTCTATTCCATTCAAAAATACGTTTAGCGTACAAAATAAAATATGTAGGTAAAATTTTATACGCTAAAGCCTTCACTTCATGCTAGAAGGTTAAAGCCGAAATACCGGCACCTCGCAATTTGACGGGTATTTTTCCGGCAATCCATGGAATGACGGGGGCGTCTACTCCAAAGTCGAAACTTCGACTTCAGCTTGAGGAGTTTTCGATGAGAAACCGAAAATCATAAGTTTAACTCATTAGATTCATATAAAACGAGGTGTAAAACATAATTTTTTACCAGAATTTACAAAACATAGTTATTAAACACAAACCGCAGGTTACTAATTTAGGTATAATCATGTATAGCAATCCATACTAATATTATAAATGCGAAAGTGTGTTGGTCTGTCTGTCTGTCTGCTACGCTTTCATGGTCCATCTTATTAACCGATTTTGATGAAATTTGGTTTAGAGGTAGATTGTATCCCGGCCCCGGGGAAGGACTTTTTATCTCAGAAAATTAAGGAGTTCCTGCGGGAATAAAAAAAAACTTAATACACGCGGACGAAGTTGCGGGCATCTTGTAGTAAAAAATTCGCTTATTATTTTTCATCATTGTCTTTGATTGTGATTGTGAGCTTTGTGGGCCTGGGCCTGCTCCAGTCGATTTTTCCGATATCTCTATCTTTTCCATAATATACCGATAAAGACGTGCCGCCAAGCGATTTAGCGTTCCGGTACGATGCCGTGTAGAAACCGAAGGGGTATGGGTTTAATATACCTGCCATGCCCCTAATAGGTTAGCCTGCTACCATCTTAGATTGCATCATCACTTACCATCAGGTGAGATCGCAGTCATGGGCTAACTTGTGGTGGATAAAAAAATATATATTTTGCATCTCGGTCGAATCCATCAATCCAGCGCAGCTTCGGCCTACCGATAGATCATCGCCCATCGGGCAGTGACGTCATGATGTTTCGTGGTCGAAGGTCGTCCATACGTTGTAAATGTCCAGTCCATTGTACTCGTATTATTTTTGAGCCTATCGCAAAAATCCATTGAAACTAGGATATCACAAAAACTTGTATGATAATGTGAACTGTCAAAATGTCATGAAAATAATTATTCTGTTTAAAACCAAACAAGTGCTAGATAGCAATTAATTCAATATACAGCGGTCTTACCTAGGCATAATTATTATGATTTAATAATAACGTAACATATTTTTTTGCTAAGCATAATAATAATTATGATTTAATAATAACGTAACATATTTTTTTGCTGCCAGTTCATATTTGGAGTCGAAATACATTATTTTTAGGGTTCCGCAGTCAAAAAGAAAACGTCTGTCCGTCCGTCTGTCCGTGGCTTAGCTCAGAGGCTGTTAGTTCTAGCACAGAATAGTGGTACTAGTGGTACTACTAATATTATAACGGGCAACTACGGAACCCTACACTGCGCATGGCTCGACCCGCACTTGGCCGGTTTTATTCTAGATATAGCACAATAGAGCAGAGCCATTAAGTGGTACAGACAGGATCAAAATACCTTTGCATCTGTAATTGGCAAAGAATATATTTTGATAGTAATATACTAAGTGAGTGAGTACTTATTTAGGGTTACGAACTTAAAGGGTTTCAACGGGACCATATGACTAATCCTCCGCTGTCCGTCCGTCCGTCTGTCTGTCTGTCTGTCAGCGGGCTGTATCTCATGAATCATAATAGGTACCTACACAGTTGAAATTTTCACAGTGTGATAAAACAAATGATAAAAATAAAATTTCCCATTTTTTTTCTTTTAAATAAGACTCTATAGTCTTATTTTATTATTAGTTATTTCCTACTTTTATATACTTGTATATACCCCGAATAAAGTTTTATTTCGTTTTTCTTTGTTCTAAAAATAAAAATAAAGATGGACCCGCATACAAGAGACGTGGTTTTTGAGTGCTTTTAATGCTTTTAGTGCTTGCACAATGGTAAGGAATCCTCTATGTGCGAGTCCGACTCGCACTTGGCTGGTTTATTTATTTAGTTTTGTGTCTAAGCTTGTAAATATTTATGTAGGTATAGGTATATAACTATTATTTAAGGCATTATTGTCTTGTATACGTCTAAAAAATATAACTTTGTAGTTAATTTTATTTCTATGCTTGTTGTGAGATAATCCTAATGAGTGTTGACCTTTCGATTCTAGGCCATTGGGAATGCCTATAACCTAAGTGAATTGCTTCAAAGCCACTTAAAAGGTTTAGCTTCTTACTTATACCTACTTTAATGCAGATGAGAGAATATTATTCAACTGTCTTTTAATTTTCTTTCAGTGGTGTGCAGTTTTGTTCATTAAGGCGAAGTGCGGTCGAAGTTAAAGTCCATATAGAAGAAGCAAACAAGATGGCTTGTTAGTTACAAAGTCACCCTCAAACTTACATAAATAATATTCATCTTGTAGATTGACATTGTTGACAATTTATGACAATAATCTAAAGTATTGACAATAGTAATAACCTAATGCTGTTAAATTAAGCTAAATATTTTGGACATTTATGTTTGTGTGGATGAGTGATTCAGATTGCTTGCTCACAGTTTTAGCATTTATGCTATGTATGGACTTTTGACGTCGACTGTACATTGCAGCAGAGTCCAAGCGAAGCGATCCGAAGCATCCATTTATAAAAATGATAGTTTTTTTTTATTCCACTACAAGTTAGCCCTTGACTGCGATCTCACCTGATGGTGAGTGATTATGCAGTCTAAGCTGTTAGGGATATCGCAGTTATATTAAACCCATACCCCTAATCGGTTTCTACACTTCCTCGTACCAGAACGCTAAATCGCTTGGCGGTATGTCTTTGCCGGTAGGGTGGTAACTAGCCACGGCCGAAGCCTCCCACCAGACCAGACCAGAGAAAATTCAGGAATTAGAATCAGAAGTTCCCAAATTGACCCTGCCGGGAATCAAACCCGGGACCTCCGCACGTTAAGGCAACAGATCTTTATGGTATTAAAACATTATAATATGTGTAATTAGATCCTTGTAGGCAATAAGTCTCGTACTCGACTTATAGCCTACTTTTAAACATATTTAAAAAAAAAATTGAGAATTTATCTTTCAATTGCACATATTCTGACTTGCTTATTTATAATGGATAGGTCTTCATATTAATAAATCATTCAAAAACCAGTTTATTATCTAGGTACATAATATAAAAATATAAAATTCAAAGTCCTGACTGACTGACTGATATAGGTACCTATTTATCTATTCCGTGGATATACCTATCAATGCACAGCCTAAACCACTGATCCTAGAGACATGAAATTTGGAGGAAGAGCAGGTATCCACTAAGAAAGAGTTTTTTTTAAATTTTTTTTTTATTGCGTGATAGGCTTGCGCTTGACGACAATCATGCGTAGTGCAAAGTAATGATGAGGTCTAGGTTGGAACGCGCTTGCCTAGAAGATGCCTATTCACTCTTGCCTTGAAGGTACTTAAGTTATAAGTGGCAGGAAATTCCACCCCCGAAGGGGTAAAATAGGGGTTGAAAATTTGTATGAAAGTCCGCCGTTTTCAAGTTAATAGCCATAAAACTTGATATTTGGGCTAACGTCTTAAAATGAAGAAATACCTACGTGTTTCACAGTTTTTGAAATTTCTATCCCCAAGGACGTCAAATAGGGAGTTTGTCCTTCAATCACGCCGCAACAGAACCATAAAACGACATGATTTTTTTCATGGGTACAGTTCAGGACCTAGAGAGTGACATATGCTTATTTTTATCCCGCAAAATTAAGGAGTACCTGTGGGAATTAAAAAACTTATGCCACGCGAACGAAGTCGCGACTCGCGAGCATCCGCTAGTTTTAAATAATTTGAGAATTTATCTTTCAATTGCACATATTCTGACTTGCTTATTTAGCATTGGGTAGAGCATGTGAGCAGATCTTCAAATTAATAAATCTTTCAACTTATTATTTGGTCCATATATCATAATCTAATAGTCTTTTATACATATAATATTAATAATTATACTTTTTTTATTACACTTCTGAGAAAATTAACGATCCTTTACAAAGTTTAATTCAGTTTGAAATATAGGTACCTTTAAATACGAGACGAATCTTAATTGGTCTAAACGAGAATTGAAGCTAGAAACTGATCGAGTATGCAAGCTCACTCATGTGTGAATTGTGATCATATCAGTAAACTAAAGAATTAACATTTCTATCAAGTATTTTCCGACACAACTTGTTTAGGTAATAGGTACCTATTTTAAAAGATACTCGCTTCTTATGTTACAGATTTTTTTTAAATCATCAACATTATAAATTCAAAATTGTCTGATAATATGATCTGTCATCAACTATAATTGGCGTAGGTACAAGGTAAGGCATCGATCAAATACTAATCCATACTTATAATAATTTTACTTATGCGAAAGTATCTGTCTGCTACGCTTTAACCGATTTTGATGAAATTTGGTACAAAGATAGGGTGTATTCCGGAAAAATCTTTGAAGTAGCTAAACACACTTTACGGGGTCTATTAGCAGCTATTCTGTGCTTTAAGTTTAAAGATAAATGCTTAAAATACCTACTTAGGCTTTTTTATTCTGGGTAAAAAATGGGTTCCAACTTCCTATGTACAGGATTAAGAAACATAATCTATTTACTTCGACAAAGTTGAAGGCTGAAGTTAGTCTGAAAAAACAGTCATATTTAGTACCTAAGTAAGTACTTTTTAGGTAAACAGGGGAATTAAATAAAATCATCGTTTAGGTTGATTAAAGTAACTACCCAAAGGCCGAGTTGTAAAACCCATATTAATCCATACTAATATAATATTATATATATGCGAAAGTGTCTCTGTCTGTCTATCTGTCCGTCAGTCTGTCTGCTACGCTTTTACGGCCCATCTGTTCAGCCGATTTTGATGAAATTTGGCATAGGGGTAGTATGTATCCCTGGGAAGGGGATAGGCTACTTTGTATACCGGAAAATTAAAGATTCCCCGCGAAAATTAAAAATCCTTAATCCACGTGGACGAAGTCGTGGGCATCGCCTAGTAATATTATAATGAAGCAATAAAATGTTTCTCTTAAACTACTTTTATTGATCGTTAAAAAATAATTAAATATTTAAGCATAATTTTATTACCTACCACAATAAAACAGCTAAAACTATTAACCGCTAACCGCTAGTTATTCATTTGCTAATTAGAAAACATAGATTAATTTTTGTTACATAACATTTTAAAATATACTTAAATCAAAATTCAAAGTGTAAAAACAAGTATTAGATAATCCTAATAAGCAAAACTCGTTATCTAAATATCTTAATTTCAATACATTTCCATCTTCATTCCTCATTCGCAAGATCTGCAACACTGGCTGTTTGGTCGATGGGAACACTCTACCAAAAACTGTGTTCACTGTAATTCCCCACCAGCACAGAGCTCGTGTGCCACCCGTCAAGAGTGAATATAGGCATCTTCTATAGGCTAGCGCGTCGCATCTAGGCCGCATCATCAATTCCCATCTGGTGTGATTGTGGTCAAGCGTAAGCTTTTAATCAATATTTAAAAAAAATGAAAATTTAACGAGGAACGTGTACTGATGTTTGTAAATTAAAAGATACCTACTACGTATAGGTAGCTGGTTTAAAACCTTGTATAGTGGCGAGTTTCTTCATCTGAGGTAGTAGGTAGGTACGTAACATTACATTCTAAATTTACATACTGAGAGTATCTAGTGTAAGTTCTTGTTCTAGATACTAATGTGTCACTCTGCTCATCACTCATCAATGCTAGATGGAGCCGAAGGGCTATCGATTAAAATCAATAGACAACAATCAAAAATATTGTCTAATGGCATTGCATTGGAATTTATTATACATAGGTACCTACATGATCAAGGGCAAATTCTGAAACGTGAAAACTTTTTCATTGATATCAAGCGATACAACAATATTCAACCGATTTTGATAAAAGGTACAGGGATAGTTTGTATCCAGGGGAAGGACATAAGGCTACTTTTTATCCCGTAAAATTAAAGAGTTCTCGCGGGAATCAAAAAAACTTAATCCAGTCGCGGGCATCATCTAGATTCTAGTATAATATATTATTATTTATGATGCCTGTCTTTTATTAAATGTAAACTCTGATTATGCATTCATTATAATGCTTTTATTAACAACCCACTTCATTTTACGTCCGACATTATTAATTTCACACCATCGAACCCAGTCCACGACTCGTCTAACATTACATAAGTTGGTACATACTAGGGCTTCCAATACCGGTATTGGCTAATACCGGGATCCCGGACTTTCTTCGTCCGTTTTCAGTACCGGTATTGAAATGTCTAATACCGGGATACCGGTATTGGTGACACTATAAACGAAACAGTGACTATTGCATATATTTCTTGGTACATGCCACTGTTTTTATTCAGCTAAGTTTAAAACTTGTATCTTAAGCACATTAGCCCAATAAGAGCACCTTTATTGCTTAAAACCAGTGAAGAATAGTACATTGTTCACCGAGGGGAGAAAGTGACCGATTACTACCGAGGGTGTAGTTTGAGGCCCGAGGCGTAGCCGGAGGGCCGCAATACACGCGAGGTAGGAATCGTACTTTCTACCGAGTGATACATAGTGCTTTATACTACACCTGCGAGGAAAATAAGCGATAATAGTTAGTGATTAAACGAACTTACAAAGTGAAGTTCTATCATAATTATATGAGTCGCTTCATTCCGAAGCTTCACTATCAAAACTAGACTAGGTACATTTTGAGGATTATTTCAATATAGATTTCGATATCGACAATCGACATCGACATCGACAATCGATATCGACAATCGACATCGATACCGACAATCGACTACCATATCGACAATCGACATCAACACTGATATCGACTATTGATATCGACATCGACATCGATACCGACAATCGACATCGATATTGACAACCGACCACGACATCGATATCGACAATCGACCATCAAAATCGACATTGATATCGACAATCGACATCCACCATATTTGACTTTTGTATGTCAAATATGGTGAAGCTGCTTCTAATACTATATCCATAAGGACATGCCCAAATTCTCAACGTCCATATACCTAATTTAATTAAAATTAAAAAAAACAGCGCGTTAGAAATGGATTTTCATATAGTTTTTCTCCCCGCTTAGCACGTTAGAAATTAAATTTCATACATCTTTCCCTCCCGCATATTTGGTTTGTAGCAATGACGTACTTTCTACCTCGTTTTTAAAAAAGAATGAAGGTACTTTCCGAGCGGGTGTAGTATAAAAGTCATTTTTAAACACTCAGAGGGAAAAACTAGTGTTTGAATTTAGAACCCTGTGGCTTGGCATTTCTTTTTCATTGACTCATGAAACGTTCAGAAATCTGTTTTTTATCCAATGCAATTTTTTATTATGATTTATTTTCTTTTAAAAAATAACTGTTGAATTTTTAATTAATTTGTGTTTTGTAACTAAACTATATGTATTTTAACGAGTAAAAAAATGGCATTTCTTCATTGAATTTAAGCAGAAAAGTGCTCTTTTGGCTTTAATGTTTGGAAAAAGTATTTTTTATTGAAAACAGTTTTTTATGGTGCAGTTTCCTTCAGAAAAGACTAGTTTTGAGTTCAAAACAATCTATCTAATTTTAAGTTTTTCCCAATACTGGGATTCCGGGATCCCGGTATTGAAAAATATATCTCCGGTATTAATACCGGTATTGAAAAAAACCGGTATTCGAAAGCCCTAGTACATACGCATACCCATTCGAAAAGTTGGCCTTGTGTAGGTATACTATGACGACAATATGTTGGATAAACTATAGTTTATTTTATTTTATTGAAAAGGTACAACACAGGTTGCAAGTTGCAACCAAAACATGGACAAAGTTTAGGAACATAAATACAAGTAACAACCCCTAATATGTGTACACAACATTATAAAATTCGTGCATTAAGTAGATAGGAATGATAATATTACCTATAGTTTAAATAGTTAAAATTTGAAAGTACAGAAAATATTCTTTAAACACAAGATAAGTCAACTCGTGTAGTAAAAACTCGTATAGTTTCCTCAGAAACATAATAATTATGACATAATGTTATATGTATTTTAACGCATGACATAGGTATTAAATTAAATATATAGGTATGGCAGAAAGTCCACGTTTAACATAATATTATTTTAGCTACCTACCTATCTATATTATTGCAGTAGGTATACTATTACGACGGACAGTACACTTAATAGGTAGTACTTACTAGGGTTGTAACGGAACCTCGCCTCTGCCTCCGTAAGTGCGGAACTTTTGCAAGAAATCGTACCTCCGCCTCCGCATCCGAATCCGCCGTTTTTTTGCGGAGTTGTAACGGAGGTTTATTTACGTTGACTTACAATGCGAGACGTACAAATCGAAGCAGGTGACGGCAGTTACACCATTACAACAAGCATAAAGGCAACTGTTCTTAGAAGAATCCTCAAAAAAATCAAATGTGGGATTCATAGCATCCTAAAGCACAGAAAATGAATGATGTGAACGGAGAAATCCACCTCCGCCTCAGCCTCCGTTAACCTCCGAATGCGCGGAGGCAAAGCCCCTTTACCTCCGCATCCGCCTCTGCTTCCGCTAAGAACGCCTCCGTTACACTTACAACCCTAGTACTTACCTTTTTTTTTTTTATTCCACGACATGACTACAAGTTAGCCCTTGACTGCGATCTCACCTGGTGGTACTTAATTGATGATGCAGTCTAAGATGGTAGCGGGCTGTTAGGGGTACCTACGACCTAAAAGTCCTAAAACCGCGGACAAAATCGCGGGCATCCGCTAGGTACTAAAATATGCTTTATTGGTTTACATAAGTTCCTATTTAGGTTCACGCTTTCATAATAATGTACGATTGAGAACAGCCGCAGTTGAGGGATATGTGATACATAAGGGAACAGGAAACTATAATAACTAACAGCATTATTATGTTACCCATTTATTGTAATAGTTGTTGGAAATGTGGCTTCCAAGTCCAACACTTACAAACGTGCATTTCAAACTTACCATTGACGACCTCCTTGTCAAAATATTAAAATTTGCCGCCTCTGTTTGGCGAAAAAGTTAAATTTTTTGAAAAAAAAAAGTAGAGAAATAAGACAAGATAAGAACAGCTGATTTTATAATAATACACCTTGTAGATAAGAGTTCCGTGTTTTATACGTTCTTTCATTCTAAGGCGCTACGCACACCGGCATAATGGAGTAGCCTTTCTGGATAAAAGTAATAATTCAAATTATTTACTACTAGCTGATGTCCGCGACTTCGTCCGCGTGAAACAAGTTTTTATAATTTCCGGATAAACTCTTTAATTTTCTGGGATAAAAATTTGCCTATGTCTTTCTCGGGGATCGGACCACCTATGTCTGTATCAAATTTTATCGAAATCGGTTGATTCGATGGGCAGTGAAAGCGTTACAAATAAACGGGAACAAAATATATATTAGTCAATAATATATAAAATATAAACATAATCATCAGCTGGTACTATCACTGAGTAGCAACTCGAAAAGTGCACCATGTTTCGCTCGTACCTATTTCAGCTGTTTTCAGCATGCTACGTAAGTTTTCCCTATGCGTGTCCTTTCAATGCACAGTTTCAATGTATTTGTTTTAGTTAAGTTTCTGGTACTAAATTAATAAATAAAATATAATAAAACTTTTTTTTTTAATAATACAATAGAACTTAAAGTTAGCTAGCCTATTATTAAGCATAAAGCATTACTATATAAATCATGCCCGCGTGGAATGGTGGCAAGAATGCTGGCTGCATGTCCACGCTGGACAGCCAGGCTGATCCTTTGCGCAAAAAATGAGCCAGCCCTTCTGTCACCAGATGAGGCAATTAACCGCGGTAAACTATCTCGCAAATTTTTTTTGCCACTAAGACTCCAGTTCAACGGCCGTATTTGTTCCGTTTGCCTTGGAGACCCTGGGTCTCCAAGGCAAACGGAACAAATATACAGTAACTCTGTATATTTATACAGAGTTACTGTATATTTGTTAAACTGAGTGATTTGTTATCAAAAATACTCGTTTCCTTTCGTTACATCTGTATGCATGGAACCTTAAAATGCTAAGAGGGCTTTATATGGAACTAGCTGATGCCCGCGACTCCGACCGCGTGGTTTAAGTTTTTTGATTCCCGCGGGAACTCCTTAGTTTTTCCGGGATAAAAAGTAGCCTATGTCACTCCCCAGGTCCTCAACTATACCCATGCCAAAAATCACATCTATCCGTTGCTCCGTTGCGGCGTGATTGAAGGACAAACCAACAAACAAACAAAGACACTTTTGCATTTATAATATTAGTATGATTATAGATGTTATACCAACACTTATGTGGTGGTTACAAGAAAATGATTAATGACTGATGTTATTAATGCCCTATATCATTAAAATGTCGCTTGTGTGATTGGAAATGCCTGAATCTTGATTACACTACTGGTGTGAGATGTCACAACAGGGTGCAATCGCAATAACGCCTCAAAAGCTTTAGCTTTAGCATTTCGAAGTCAAAAATAACTTTTAAAAGAAAGTTAAAACAATATTTATTAAAAAACAAAAATCTTAAAAGTTTCTCTTGTTGCCTCTCTTTATAACCACCTATACACTTTGCACTCTATTTGCTGCCGTGATAGTACGCTTAGTTTTACAAAAAAAAAATTGTACTTCATATTCTAATATATTATGTATAGTATATTGTATCATAGGCTATACCAACAGATTTTATTTATTTATCTTTATTAATATTATTATTTATGAATATGTTCATATATATATATATATTTGGCGCCGTCCAAGCATACTGGCTTCACGGAAGATCAGCGCTGTATCCTAACAGATATAGCACATGCTGAGTGAAGACCATTTTGGGGATCAAGTCTCATCTCGTAATTTTTTCTTCTTCTTATAAAGTCTGTTTTTTGTCTTGTCTCCCTGAATAAAGAATTTCTTTCTTTCTTTGGCCATCGCACTATAGGTACGAGTAAAATCAAACAAACCCTCGTGCAATGAGAGACTACTGGAATCGACTAGTTTGTTAGAACTTAGAACGACCTGAAAGGGTAGTCTGTGAAAGTCTAGCCCCTGGCCTTTGAACGTTGAGAAATCTTCACTGGTCTAATTAACGTTTTAGCGCTAATTGCCGGCATATTTTTATCGGTAGGGTGGTACCTAACTGCTAAGACAACTCTCACAAAACTGACTTAAGAAGTAGGTAAATACATTCAGGTACGGTTTAATAGACGCTGTTGGTAAGGCATTGAGACTTGACAATCATTATGTACCATAGAGTATATATTATGTCACCGTAAGATTGCAAAAACCGTTATATTGTAATCTAACTAGCGAAATTGTAAACAGTCGACAGATTGTGAACCGTTCAATGTTCTGAGTGTCAATTTTTGAAATTTTTATTGTATCTACGTTTTCTTGTCTCTTTCTTGTAGGTTAGGTTAGAGTTCGACATAAATAATCAAGTTAGGTCATCATACCTAACAGATTACAGTCTACCGAAAAATAATCCGTTATTTTTTTTTATTTTTTTTTTATCCACTACAAGCTAGCCCTTGACTGCCATCTCACCTGGTAAGTGATGATGCAGTCTAAGATGGTAGCGGGCTAACCTGTTAGGGGCATTGCAGTTATATTAAACCCATACCCCTATTCGGTTTCTACACGGCATCGTACCGGAATGCTAAATCGCTTGGCGGCACGTCTTTGCCGGTAGGGTGGTAACTAGCCACGGCCAAACCCTCCGACCAGGCCAGAGCAGGGAAAATTCAGAAAATATAAATTTCCAAATTGACCCTGCCGGGGATCGAACCCAGGACCTCCGCACGTTAAGGCAACAGCGCTACACACTGCGCCACGGAGGTCGTCAAATAATCATCTGTCGACAGTTTACAATTTTGCTAGTTAGATTATGATCTAACGGTTTTTGCAATCTTACGGTGACATATATATAGCTACTATATTACCTCTATGTTATGTACCTATTACTAAATATTGCGTAACAGCGATATTCCATTCAGATTCATAAATTCCGTAATCAAAGGACGTCTTGTTTTTATATAAGTTCCTACTATTATAAATATATTATAAGTAGTTATTATATTTTATTATTGAAGATATTGTGTAGATTAACATAATCAGTCAATATGTACCTACTTACAGAATATAGGTACTTAGGTATATATATTTTATTTAAGTATACATTTAAGTCTAGTCATACAGAAAGTTGTACCTTAAGGTAAGTACCTACTTATGCAAAACTGCAAACTACGTGAGAACTTCTCATCGAGAATCATACATAAGTACTTTAAAAATAAGAGTAAATAAGGATTATGGAGCACAGGCTTAAAAAAGTCAGTGGCGTGCAGGCATATATAGGCGTTCGTAGAGGCATAAAAGCGCTGCTTACTGGGAAGCAGTGCTTTTATTCTTCTTGTAATAACTCAATAATTCATTATGACATATACAGTAAATAATTTACTACCTTAATGTCTACCTTCTACTCAAACTTTTAAGTTAAAACATAATAATAGAGGTACCTAGGATTTAAAAGACCCATCCTATTAATGTCGGAATTATCCAAACTGATTAATTTTACTTTCCAGTTATAGTTAAGTTACAATACATATAATTATTCCATAATAATATAATGACGCAACGTATGAATTAAAAATACGCGTCTATAGTCATTTCGTCTAGGTCTTATCACATTTACCTAGATTTTATTCCAATTATTATATTCCAAAGACATTCAATATTATAATAATTATATTCACTTGATGTAAGCGTTCTACGTCAGCCCATCTACCATTATTTTTTCTATGACCATACTGATGGTTAGACTGCCACAATATAAACATAATAAAAGGTAGAGGTCCAACTGGTCTATGCATGCATGGTTATTAATTTTGACGCCCATAACCGTGACTTGATTCTCGAAATACCTCCAGTAATTACAGATAGGCAACGTATGTTGGGACTGGTGTTGTTACGAATATATTTAATTAATATTTAGGTAGGTAGGATGCATATATAGCTAACTAGGTAGCTTCAGCGCCTACGAATCTAGGAGTAGGTAGGTTCCTATTTACATTACACTTATTAAGAACCTACTAGAGTTAGACGATCCCCGCGACTCCGCCCGCGTGGATTGATATTTTTTGATAAGTAAGAACTCTTAAATTTTCCGGGTAAAAAGTAGACTAAGTATGTCCTTCCCCGGGGTGTAAGTTGTAACCTATCTCTGTAACAAATTTCATCAAAATCGATAGAACAGATTGGCCGTGGAAGCGTAGCAGGCAGACAGACAGTTAAGCAGGTACTGAATTCCGATTTGGCCTTACCATCGACCATCCGTTCGCTCATGTCTTGGAGAATCGTGGATAGAGCCTTTCTAAACTTTTCTCTAAGCTTGAAAATTAATTCAGTCGGCTCATTTACCAAAGACGATATGGAGGCATAAAACTAGAAATGAAGTATAATAGCCAAACAAAAGTTATAATACTAGCATAGAGTTAGTATATAGTACCTACTATACTTACTCTATGGTTACTAAGCATTGAGCTGCCATCTATTGACTGTACATAGCATTATCTCCCTACTTATTTTAAATGGAACATTGTCTAGGACTCGTATCATATAGACAACGCCTCAGTAACTCACGACCTTGTTACTTAATTCGCCGTAAGATGTCACTGTTTATTTTCATTTTAATTTTTTAATTTTTATCATCCACTCTGAATCGAGCTTTTGATGGAAAAATAATAATATTATTATGTAAATATTTTCTGAATCTGGAGCATTCAAGTAGGTATATTTAAAAAGCTTCTAGTTTCATCCGTACCTTTCCTTCTTTTATTGAAGGACGCAGTGATTTATATACTGGTTGCTAGCGGTTGCTAGCGGGTCAAGTTAGACTGAGGGGAACAGGTTTCCAATAGTCCAATACGACATCAACCTACGTATAGACTATAGAACTATATAGAATTAACAGCTAGTGGTAACTAGTTACGGCCGAAGCCTAATGCCAGAAAACCATTCATGCTTAGAAATTCTAAAGCAAGTCGCCTCTACCAGGAATTACTGATCCATGGACGTCCCACTCGTAGGACCACAGGACTTTTTGAAACCTAGTTTAAAATATAAAATGGTCTCTAACTAACGAGGTCACACTTGATGGAGCAGCTAAGTACGTAAATATTTTTGAAGTGAAAGTTGAAACTTCTTTAGCACCGTTGTGATTTAAAAATTCAATGAAACGAAAAAGCAACACCATAAAGAGACGAACATATTCTTAAATAGTAGGTAGGTATTTAACCTGCGAGATAATGAGAAAGAATTCAAGTTACAATTATCTCATTCTCTCGTAGGCTACTTTTCTGAAGTTTCACATCATTTTGATGAATGATCTGCCGTATGTGAAAAAATTTTACCCTCTAAGTAGGTAAGTATAACACTCAATATTGTTAGCCGAAAATAGGTTCCCAACTTCCCAGCTACCTAGTTCTACCTACATTTCAACAGGCTACAGCTAAAATACCTAATCAGGTGGACCCACACGTGATGGCAATATATTTTAATGACCGTAGGTACGACGCCGAATGTTTAAATTGGAAAATGACCTCAAGTTTTTTGGAACAACACGTCTTTTGTTATTTTTCAATCGTCCATTGTATTCATAAAATTGTTTTTGTTTTGCATTTGGTACAGTAAGTAGATACTATTAAACCTGACTACTATTAAATATAATATAATATGTAGGTTCTAGGTGAGGCCTTTCATAGAAAAAAGTTGGGCGTCCGACTTGTAGGGCATGCCCCTCACCTGTATGAGCCTGTCCTTGTCCCCGCCATAACGCTGTCCCGCTTTTCACACTAGATGGCGTTAGTAAAATAACTTAACATTCTTTGTTTGGCAGGGCCCGTCTATGTAAATTGAGGTCGTTGATTAATTAATTATAATCAACCTGGTAATTATCTTATGTTACCTGTTATGTATGGTGGTTAATTATGGTAAGTACCTATTAAGGTAGGTACCATAAACAAACAAATGGCTTTCAAAATCAATTATTGTAACTCTATTTTACTGACTGATGTGATGATTAAATATTATAGGTAAATGCGAAAGTGTGTCTGTCAGTCCTTCTGCTACTCTTTCACGGCCCATTTTTTCAACCGATTTTGATGAACTTTGATAATATAGCGATAGGTAGGTTACATTCCGGGGAATTTTTTAACCCCGGAAAATTAAAGAGTTCCGCGAAATTTTTCAAAAAATTAAGTCCACGCGGACGACGTCGCTAGCATCGTCAAGTTAGGTAATCCATTTAAGTACCTCGATATTATTGTCTTATTTAGTTTTTTCATTTTTAATTTAAAAAACTGTATCGACACGGCCCAGTAGCTTTATGAAGTAATTTCCATACAAATTGATTACCATATCTGCGAGTCCGGATGCAGTCTTTACCCGATACGTTTCACATGTACGAACACGTGAATGAATATCGTGCTCATATTCTTTTTTTTCCCACTACAAGTTAGTCCTTGACTGCGATCTCACCTGATGGTAAGTGATGATGTAGTCTAATAGGGCATGGCAGTTATATTTTAAACCCATACCCCTGTTCGGTTTCTACGCGGAATCGTACTGGAACGCTAAATCGCTTGGCGGCACGTCTTTGCCGGTAGGGAGTTAACTAGCCACAGCCGAAGCCTTCCACCAGGCCAGACCAGGGAAAATTCAGAAATTATAAATTCCCAAATTGACGGGATCGAACCCGGGACACGTTCAGACAACAGTGCTCCACACTGCGCCACGGAGGTCGTCAAAATATAGCTGGCTCTAAGTTTTATTACTTAGTTACATACTTACATACGGTTCGGTTCAAACAGCCGTGCCACAGAATAGCTGGTAATGTAATACCTACTTAGTATTCTCTGAAATGACTATGGTTGAATTTAATGATTTGTGGAGTTGTCGGAGGGAAATCGTTAACGGTACTTAAGTTGTAACTTAAGTACCGTTAAGATACGGCTAATTTAAATCCATTACCAAGCCAGCTTTTACATAATCTCATTGATAAAATGGTAAGTAGGTATTCTTGCTGCGACTGTACATTTTTACCAGGAGATAATCGTAGTTGGCCATAACCTCAATGTAGAATATAGCCACAGAATATAGCCAACTATTCAACAGTTTTTTTTTTAATCCACTACAAGCTAGCCCTTGACTGCGATCTCACCTGATAGTAAGTGATGATGCAGTCTAAGATGGTAGCGGGCTAACCTGTTAGGGGCATGGCAGTTATATTAAACCAGTTATGGCAGTTATATTCAACAGATTATAGATAATACCTATAACGTCGCACAAGGTTGTAACTTGTAGTGCGCTGTGCGACGTGATTTCTAGTATTTCTATGAGTTGGCTGACCTCATTTCTGGTTAGCCGTCTGATGCAGCGATACGGAAGCGTCAAGCGTCGACCTCAGTTTACGAGTTACGACTCACGTGTTTTGTAGGGTTGTCTCTAAATTTTGTCTTTCAATTTTACCAACTAAGTACTACTAGCATCGCACAAGGTGACAAGGCTGAAAGCTTACAGTTGACCTCATTTCTATCAAGCCGTCTGATGCGGACGCAACGATGCCAGAGTGAACGACCTATACATCATTGACCACCTTAGCTAAAGTCACGTGTATCGTAGGGTTGTCTCCATGTCTTTCAATTTTACTAAATAGCGTCGCACAAGGCTGAAAGCTTTTAGTTGACCTCAATTCTATGTAGCCGTCTGATGCGGACGCAACGATGCCAGAGTGAACGGCTTATGCATCATTGACCACCTTAGCTAAAGTCACGTGTGTCGTAGGGTTGTCTCTACATTTGGTTTTTCAATTTTCATCAGCTAGCGTCACTCTAGGTTAAAAACCTGTAGATTTCTGAATTCGTAGACCTCATTTGTGTCAAGCTGTCTAATGTCGACGCAGATATACCTACCAGAGTAGACGAGCTATGCAGAATTGACAACCTTAGCTTAGTGTCTGTATTTTTTCTTTCAAATTTATCAGTTATTTTATTTACAAGGTAGGTACTTAGCTTGCAGATTTCTAGCCTCCCATGAACCTTATTTGATAAAACCCCTTTGAAAGCATTTAAAATGAGTTTACCTTAATGCTTTCTAAGGAGCATTCTTCGGTCTAGGTATAGGTATTATTATGTGAAAATATTAACAAAATATTTACACGGAAATTTTCAAGATTTTAGACTCCGGAGTTTTAGTACCTAGGTACTTAGTTACTTTAATATGTCAGGCAGTCAGTTTCAACTCTTCTAACTAGCTTGTTAGTCTTAGTAAGTACACAACTACACACTAATACAATGGCTGAATGCCGACGTTGGCCTCAATATGTGGCCTTAAAAGAACCGGCGGTCACGTGCGTGGAAACCTGACGTTGAATTAGCAGATTGAAGATAATTTATAATGCTATAAGATGCCTTTATTTTATACCTCTACGTAAATAAGATCGAGGATAAAGTTGCGTAATTCGTCCTCGTCGATTTAGGAACCGTCAACCGACATCAGTTAAAAACACGTTCCTTTATCGGTCGGGCCTAAATGCACGAGGACGCAATCCTAACTTTATCCATGATATTTTTAACTCTTAAACTCTACATATATTTTTTAATATTTCATTGTGTTTAAAAATAAATGATTAAATATTTATTAAATTTTTAAAGGTCCCTTTAGAATTTTAAATTGATACCTAATAAAAATAAAATAAAATAAAAATCATTTAATTCGACCATAAAGATCATAAATAGTGTTAGTAAAAAAAAAAAACACAATAACCTAATGTTAGTAAATCTAAAACTACCTAATCCTAAAACCTTATCTAAGACAGCCTTGATTTGTCAGCACGTGAACCATAGTATGACTATGGTTCAGGTACTGACAATCAAACCTGTCAGCAAATGCCCTCAGGCTCAGGATGCCATTGGAGCTAGCCCGAACCCTGCGCACCAGGGATGTGTACCGTTTGTGCATGGTAGTGTAGAAACAATCCACACGCGCATCGGCAAACAAATGCAAAATTCATAATTAAAATAATGACTACAGGATACGCACCTACAAAACAAGAAGAGCATTTTGCTAATGTGCCAAGGCGGTTTTATCAATGAAGACTTGAAGAGGCAGTACCGTAATCGTAATCGGTTGTCAAACGTATAATTCGACCTGTTTAAGGAGTTCATAGATGTCTGCACGTCAGTCACAGCCGAAGCCCCCCACCAGGCCAGACCAGGGAAAATTCAGTAATTATAATTTCCTAAATTGACCCTGCCGGGGATCGAACCCGGGACCTCCGCATGTTAAGACAAAAGCGCTCAACACTGCGCCAAGGAGGTCGTCAAAATGCTGAACTCCATGGCCCCATCCTGCTTGGCAAGCGGCAACAGTCATTATCATAGAATACCTAGGTAATAGTCATTGACATATATGTATACCTACATAAATGTAGTATACATCAAATTCTTTCCAAAAAACGAGCCTGATGCGTCAACATTGCTTATACCTGTTATACCCGGCCGACTTCAACATACTTAGTGGGCAGAAATCAAAATTAATTTTACTTTACAGAGGCGTTGGAAGTCGGTTTTTTGGAAAGAATTTTTATTTTTAACTTTTTATAAGTCAGGGTTGAGGATTTGGAGTCAGAATTTTTTATGGGACCATCTCGAGGGCTTCCTGTGACGACTGATAGAAAAAAAAAACCTCCAATAGAATTGAGAATCTCCTTCTTTTTTCGGTCGGTTAATAATTCAATGGTAACAGTTATCTCCGTTCACTTTACACGTGACCACCGAGCACGTGTTCCATGACATAATAAACTCATTCACTCGGCTAACTGGGTCACAGCATAGATAGTCAGATAATAAAATAAAGAGTCGTTATCACTTAACGATAATAGAAATGGGAATGATAATTAATTATTATTATTACTGAGTTATAAGATTTAATTAGTTGGAGTTTACCTCCTTTAGAATCGATTTTCATTTATAAGCCCGGGGTATGAAAATTTATGGGGAGTAAAATCAAACTTTCTCCGTTACGTTGTTGACTTTATGTTTCCATAACTATGTAAGTTATTTTGACTAATATAAATTATATATTTAATATAAATAAATGAATTAAGAATGCTTTCAATAATATAAAAAATGCGTTCATTTTCTATATAATCTATATATTTATAATCGTTCGTAAAGAGTAAACTCCAGTCATGCGTTGGAGCTGACACACACAATTTTTTAAAACTTTATTGCTCAACCAGAACTAGCCTGTTGCTATGTACAATATTATGCGTTTCTTGAATATTTGCACAATTTCTTGCTAATATTGAATGCCAATGTGAAAGTTTGATTGTTCGTAAGTTCAAGTATGTTTTTAAGTTTTAATGTCTGTTTCTCCTCAGCCCTCATGCCACAATGACTAAATCGATTTGGATGGGAATGGAGATACCTTAATATACCCTTAATTAGTAAATTTTACCCCGGAATATTAAAATTTCTCGCTGAGATCAAAAACTTTAATCCCGCGGATGAAGTCGCGGGCAGCATCTGGTAATTAATATATATTAAAGACCCTTATAATCTAGAGATTTTTCGTTTTATGAAGATAACAACGATTTATTCACCTTTTCTATACACTAATGAAAACTAGACTACGTAAATATTAAACATTACAATCATTGTCAGCGTTGCAGTTTCATCCTCCATCTTCGGAAATATTCATCAGTTATCTGAGAAAAACGTAATCATTTGACAGTTCATACATGATTTTGACGTGCAGGCATCTATGAGCTCCTTAAAAAGATCGAGTTATACGTATGACGAACGATTACAATTTCCTTACACAATCGGTAGGCAGATCTTCATCAAAAAGAAAATAGTTTGTTTAAGTATTTTTTTAACAAAGTTTAAATGGTACAATTATTAATGAAATATTATGTTTACTTGCTGTATTTACTACGCTGTGAACGTGACGTTGGCACAGCGGCCATCAGCGGCGCTCCCATTAATGTTTCACTCAATAATATTACGTCGTTTTACGGCACAGTATGACGACAGAAACATACATAACTTCTACAATTTCTTTGTTCAGCAGTATCTAATGTTTTTGCAGTAGGCTTCTTTATTTTATTTTTTTTATTATGAGATAGGCTTGCGCTTGACGACAATCATGCTTAGTGCAAACTGCAAAGCAATGATGAGGTCTAGGTTGGAACGCGTCGTTATAACTTATAAATTAGGTAGGTTTCAAGGTCGTTGTAATAGTTCTACTCGTAAATTGAGACTTTTCGATTCGAACCAGACTTAGGATACCTACTTGTTTATCGAATTAAAAAAGTCGTTAATGTTTCAAAATCTTTTTACACGTCCAATTGAGAGTCAAATATTAGTAACACCTCTCCACATTTTACTAATGTTTTACGACCTCCCTGGCGCTGTGGCGCAGTGTTGAGCGCTGTGGTCTTAGCGTGCGGAGCTCCCGGGTTCGATCTCCGGCAGGGTCAATTTATGAACTTATAATTTCTGAATTTTCCCTGGTCTGGCCTGGTGGGAGCCTTCGGCCGTGGTTAGTTACCACCTTACTGGCAAAGACGTGCCGCCAAGCGATTGAGCGTTCCGTTCCGGCACTATGCTGTGTAGAAACCGATTAGGGGTATGGGTTATTTATATCTGCCATGCCCCTAACAGGTTAGCCCGCTACTATCTTAGATTGCATCATCACTTACCATCAGGTGAGATCGCAGTCAAGGGCTAACTTGTAGTAGATATAAAAAAATAACAAGTATTGAAGTACCTACCTAATTTAAACGAAAAAAAAAAGAAGTTTATTTATAAGATCGATTGCGTCCACAGTCACATTTCAATCCACGTGCAGATTATAAGTTACTAGTATGTTTAGATACGTAGCGAAAAAAACATGCCCGGTTCGTAGGTACCTACACTGACGTGAGCGTTTCATACGAGCAGTCACGAGGTGTGTAAAAATAGACGTTAGATCTCATTGTGGACTTATCCAAGGGATATAACTTGGAATTTGGAAAGGAATTCATGGAAGTCTGTATGCGAATTTTGTCACGTTTTTCCTGGCTGGATTTCCAACTTAGGTCTGAGGTATCTTGTGGTCAACCCAGTTGTTAGGCTGAGAAGGGCTGGAACACAGAGCGGTAAAGCCAGTTAATTAAAAAAAACAGTTGTTTGATGTCGTCCGTCCACCTTGTAGGTACGGGGTCTGCCAACGTTGAGTTTCCTAATTTTAATACCTCCACTCAAAATCGAACTGCTGCCCGGCAGCGTTCGGAAAGCTTCGAGATGTCTTTTCGTCCAACAATTCTTCAGTGCCTAAAGGCCAACATTTTTGAACAGTATTTTTTTTATTTTTAGATTAGATTATAGTCTGGAATAGCACATAGGCTACTTTTTATCCCGGAAAATTAAGGAATTCCCGCTGGAATAAAAAAAATCTTGTTCTAAGCGGACGAAGTCGCGGGCATCAGCCAATAAGTTGCAGAATTTATGTAATATATGTTTACTAGAATTAATTTTGGAAATATCAATCAATAATCAATATAGTGAAACTCATAGGCCATATCGAGCACAACTGGAGGCTTTTTCTTATAATAATTATAAGTAAGTATTTTTATTCTCCCTTGCGTCACCTCGGCGTGCGTAATCTACATATAATTTGCAATAAGCCATCAAAAGCGTACTTTTTCCTCAAAAATGTTAGGTAAAATGAGGCTTTTTTGGTAACAGCACGTTGCCCACGTGTTACTTTATGCTGAGTCTCCAAAGTGCTCCAACACGTGAGCGATGCAATGGTGCGTAAAACTCTATGGTGCGTAAACATTCAGTATCCAAGCAAGAGACACGTGGAAATGTATTGTGTGTTTATTTATGCACTGAGCTATAATAGGTACATATACCAGCTACTTTTAAACATGGCAATATCCTTTTTTAGCATACCGTTGGGTTTTTTTTAATTACTATTATTATTAGAATAGGCTTGCGCTTGACGAAAATCATGCTCAATACGAAGCGATAATGAGGTCTAGGTTGGAGCGCGCTTTTCTAGAAGATGCCTATTCACTCTTGCCTTGTGGCAGGGAATACATCGGCTGGAAGGGCATTCCACATTCTGGTGGAAACGTATTCGTTTCTGATACGAACCACCACGAAACGCTCTATAGAGCGTTGCGTTCGAGCAAACTGGGCGTCGGACATATGGATGCCAACGCTGCCGGCATCCTTATGTGGCACCTTATACCTTGAGCACCAAATTACTGGTTTAAGTATAATACATCAATTACACTTGCTGTTTGCTGAAGAAAATATTCTGTAATGCTCTGATATGCTGATGATATTACAAAAAGGAATTTACAAAACAGAAAAATAATTGTCACATGTTTTATTCATTAATTAAAATACTGTTAAAATATAATATTATTAATGTGTCACGTTATCAACACATACGAGTTTATTGTTCAGCCTCTATACTTGACCAATATACTACTTACGTTGTAAAAATTGTCACGTGTCTCTACCAAACGTTTGGTTTTTACTCGTACAATAATATTAATTTTATTGATTGAAGTAAGTACCTACCTAATGTTTGCAATAATTTATACTAACAAAAACAATGGAAAACTTACTAATCTCGCTAGTTTATTGTATTATACCTGTGGATAATAAGTTTTATTCGTTGTAGATTTTTTTTCTATTTTTATTAGATGGCAATACCTACTTGTTGAAAGAACAGGTATTCAGACTCTTCAACAAACTATTATTTATTAATTATCAATCATCTTTTCAGATGATTTATGTTTTTTATATAATTAGGCTAGATGTCCCGTCCACCTACTCACAGACTTTTAAGCTCAATATAGGCTCTTTAGGGTTGGCATTTCAAAAAAATTAAAACATTGAAATCTCAATATAATATTATAAATACCGATTTACCAATTTTCATATGCTGAATTAAGATAATATAAAGAATAGAATGCTAACTGTCATCCTAATACCATCTGGATATGATAGTAGATATAATATACTTAGCTCTTCCTTCAAAGTCACGTTTAATTCAACGATTAGGAAACAAACAAGCACTATAGTAGGTACATTAATGAAATGCTAATGTTTCCGTCACGAGAAGAGATAACTGAAGGAAAACGACACGTGACCGTTATCGTCGAAACTATTTTTCGGTAAGTACTTTACAAGCTTTACAGTCTTTGTATTTTTAATATAAATTTAAGTCATTTTTTATAGTCATCTCCCTTTTAAAAAATAACTTATTAGGTACTATTAATTATAGTAATTTCATGCTAAAAACGTGACTTAAGTTGGTAACAAAAAAAAATCTTTCCAAAAAACCGACTTCTAAGCCACTGTAAAGTAAAAAATAATTTTGATTTCTACACACTATGTTGAAGTCGGGCGAGCCTGATGCGTCAACTATGCCTATCTTTGTTATACTCGCCCGACTTCAACGTAATGTGTAGAAATCAAAATTATTTTTTACTTTACAGTGGCTTTCGAAGTCGGTTTTTTGGAAAGAATTTTTATTTTTAACTTTTAGTGTACTCTAAATGCCCACGGCTTAGGAGTGCAGTACCCTGCAGCATCAGAGTTGAGGATTTAGGACTTGGTTTTAAGTATGAAGTCGTTGATTGACACCTACAATCTGAATTCACCATTAAAAATCCTAAATCACTATGGTTAAGGAATTCTGTACCCTGCAGCATCAGGGTTGAGGAGTTGGAACTTGGGTTTAAGTATGAAGTCGTTGCTTGACACCTACAATATGAATTCATCATTAAAAAATCCTAAATCGCTATTTTTAAGAAGTTCTGTACCCTACAGCATCAGGGTTGTGGAGTTGTATTTTATACATGACTTGATACCTACTATATGAATTCACCATCAAAATTTCCTAACTCCCTAGTTTTGAGGATTTCATGTAGTACGGTACACCTACAGCATCAGGATTGAGGATTTGGAGTCAGAATTTTTTATGGGACCACCTCACAAGCTTTCACTGACCAGTCAAAAAAAATTTTTCAAATCGGTTTAGAAACCACGGAGATATGCACCGACATAAATTAAATTAAAAAAAAAAGATAAGCGCCGAATTGAGAACCTCCTCCTGTTTTGGAAGTCGGTTAAAAAGAAGTAATTATCTGTTAAAAAAGGTTCCGCAAAATTTTCCGCACTGGTGTTGCGTGCCCTGTCAACAACCCGGCAAGGTCAGACAGAACAAACACAGCCTTGAAAGAAATCCTAAAATAGTCTCCAAAAAATGGGACGAGACGCAAAACGTGTAATGGTTGACAACCCTAGTAATAAAAGCTCCCAATCTATTTTGTATGAAAACTCCATGCCATTGGTAGCTATAAGCTCATTACCAAGATATACTATTATTTTCTATAATTTCATATTTGCGCCTCTTGGCTCTTTCTGCATTAGTGGCCGCCACCCCTGCCGTCATGGAGGTCGCTGCAAGTGGGACAACGCCAGCGTATTCACGCATGTGGCATCCCAAACAAGTGATGGTAAGAGACCTGACGGTATGACTCTTGTTGCATGGAAGCAAGGAAGGTCGCTGTAGATACTTTTACAATTAAATAATATTATGTCCGATAAACCACATCCACGAAAAACAAAACATCGAACATGCTCTCTGATCGTCACTATCCAGAGACCATTTTTTACCTTTTTGACCACCAGATGATAATTTTGAGAGGAAAACAAAAAGTGAGTGTGTGATTCCTGCAATAAAAACCCGTGAACGTCTTAGTTCCTTTCTATATGATGTTTTATTATAATCAATAGCCTAAAAGTAGCCTACGAGATAATGAGATAAATATAACATGTATTCTACCTCATTCTCTCGCAAGGCTAAATCCTATTATGAATATGTTTGTCTCTTTTTTATTGTCGCTTTTTCGTTTTTTTTCGTATTTATCAACCATTAAAATAAAACATAAAAAGCAATTAACAAATCAGACTTTGTTCTGCTACATTTAAAAATCAAACAGAAAATTACAAAAAATGGAACGGTTTGTATACACGTTCTTCCGGTGGGGCCACTTGTGCCGTGGCGACAACATCCGTTTCATCGAATTTTCAAGTCACAACGATTCTTAAGGTCGATGACAAGGGTCTGCCCGCGAAATTCAAATTTAATTTGGTTTTTCACAATTTGTAAACTAATACGACAAAGTAGGCTTATGGCATTCAAATTGCGAGCGTAGGAATATCATCTTCACAGGTTTATATAAAAATCTTTACTTGAAAGTGTCCAGTTTAAGAAATTAGTCAAAATAATGAGTTTGACGTGAGTTACTCACAAATTAGTCATTAATTTGACTAATTTCTTAAACTGGGCACTTTCAAGTAAAGATTTTTATATAAACCTGTGAAGATGATATTCCTACGCTCGCAATTTGAATGCCATAAGCCTACTTTGTCGTATTAGTTTACAAATTGTGAAAAACCAAATTAAATTTGAATTTCGCGGGCAGACCCTTGTCATGCACCTTAAGAAGTTTCACTTCAAAAACACATCCAAGAAAATACAAAATAGATGACAACCCTTAATAAGCTTCTCTTCGGTCCCTAATAAGCCTAATTGAAAGCCTCCATTGAATTTGGTACTATGATGAATTCCCAATTAACAAATAATTGTGCCTTATTTGGGGCCCAATTATAACATTATTCCATTTTCCTTTTGAACATTAATGTTCGATAACGTGACGCTTTGAGTCCACGTGCTGTTTGCGATGTCAATACACGATTATGATTTTATTATGAACGTGTCACGTGCGCTTTATAATTTGCTGAATTCGAAATACTTAGTAATAATATTACCTACTTATAACCTACTCGTAAAAACATAATTAATTAGTCTGTTAGTGATAAGCCGACCGCTCCTACGCACTGTGATTCT
This sequence comes from Erebia aethiops, assembly GCA_923060345.2. Lineage (NCBI taxonomy): Eukaryota > Metazoa > Arthropoda > Insecta > Lepidoptera > Nymphalidae > Erebia > Erebia aethiops. The sequence goes on along the minus strand of OV281083.1, from coordinate 24,511,484 downwards.
TTTTGTTTTTTATATATCTATCTATCTATCTAATTTGGCATGTTTTGTTTTTAATAATATGCTATGTAGGTACCGTTATATACGGTAACGTACAGGTACATAGCATACGTACGTTATGTACGGTATGTATGTAAGAAAGATCGGCAGATCTTTCTTTTTATATTACGGTATATAGTTATTAGTTATATAAGTCACCGTAAGATTGTAACTAATTAACTGCCTCGTTGGTCTAGCGGTTAGCATAGTCGACTGCGGATTACGAGGTCCTGGGTTCGATTCCCGGTCGGGCATAAAAATTGTTAGGTATTGGGTTTTTCAATTAAGAAATTCTCAGTGCCAGCCCGGAGTTGGAAGTCGGCGGTGTTTTCACCCCCGTGCCTCGGAGAGCACGTTAAGCCGTCGGTCCCGGTTATTATCACTAACATGATAATAGTCGTTAAAGCCCGCCAACCCGCATTGGAGCAGCGTGGTGGGTCTAAGCTCTAATTCCCTCTCTCCTATGAGAGTGGAGGCCTGTGCCCAGCAGTGGGACGTTAATAGGCTGTAGTGGTGGTGGTGGTGGAAGATTGTAAAAACCGTTAGATTATAATCTTACTAGTGATATTGTAAACTGTCGACAGATTACAATATCAGGTATGACAATTATTTTTTTAGACCAGTAGACCCTAAATGCTAACTTTAGTCCGCCTACGCTAAGCTGTAATGACACATTTTTAGCTCTAAAAATCTCGCATGCTAAAAATAATAAATGTAATAAATGTTTTATTAAAAATTTGATTATTTAACATAATTCTTCAATGCGCCACACGTAGCACGGAATCACAATATGCAACGTGACGCGGAAATACACCTTGGCATGTGATTTATTCTAAAATCTTTATTTTTATTACCGACCCTGATTTCATTTCTGACGCTACAGGGGCTTACTGCTAACGCTTAAAGTAATATTGTTTTATTATTATTCGTATTTTAGAAATATAATCCTTACTAGCTCGCGACTTCGTCCGCGTGGAATAAGTTTTATTCAATGCTCTAGGGAATTCCTTCATTTTCCGGGATAAGAATTCATCCACAAAAGTTAATGACGGTCTGAAACTTCTTAGGTAAGTATGTTGATCCTGAAGTAGTCATAGCAAGGCATTAAATGTCTTTAAGTAGTATTCTACTTAAAGACATTTAATGCCTTAATATTATTATGTAGGTGTAGTGTAAAATGCGAATCGTCAGGGACTCACAATATGAGGTTCTCGTCATCATCGTCAGCAACTGAGAGATGCCCACAGCTGGACATATTATGTCTCTTGTAGGGACTTCCACACGCCGCGGGTCGAAGAGCCGCCTCAATCCAGCAGTTCCTTTTGACTCACTTATTTCAAGTCTTAATTGTGTTCTAACTTGCAACCCACTATAGGCAAGCGCGCTCCACCTTAGGCTGCATCGCTACTTCCAGCTAGTCTGATTGCAGCCAAGCGCTAGTCTAAAATACGCGCCGAATTGAGAACCTCCTTCTTTTTTGGAAGTCGGTTTATAAATTTAAAAAGGCCAAAAGCGCAGCCATGCCACTAAACCTCCCTAATGTAATGTTGACGACCTCCCTGGCGCAGTATTGAGTGCCGTTGTCCTAACGTGCGGCCCGGGGTCGATACCTGGCACTTGGCAGGGTCAATTTGGAAAATTTCTGAATTTTCCCTGGTCTAGCCTGGTGGGAGGCTTTGGCCATTGCTAGTTACCACCCTACCGGCAAAGACGTGTCGCAAAGCGATTTAGTGTTCTGGTACGATGCCGTGTAGAAACCGATTAGGGGTACGGGTATTTAACTGCCATGCCCGTAACAGGTTAGCCCGCTACCATCTTAGACCGCAACATCACTTACCATCAGTTGAGATCGCAGTCATAGGGCTAACTTGTTGTGGATAAAAAAAAACACGTGCACAGTGTGACATCAAATGTGTTAAACCGTGACTTCAGAGTTGCGGTAGAGTCCCGCAGAGTGTAGAATCGAGCAGTATTTTTTTTTTTAATATATAGGCAAGCGCTTGGCTGCAATCAGACTTGCATGCAAGAGGTGATGCAGCCTAAGGCGGAGCGCGCTTGCCTAGAAGATGCCTATTCACTCTTGATTTGAAGGTACCTATATTAAAAGAGGATGGGAAAACGGAAGCCGGAAGGCTATTCCATGTCCTAGCGGTTCGGATTAAAAACGAGGAAGCAAAACCCTTCGTACGAGCCGGCGGAATTTCGACTGCGTAAGGGTGCAGACCTTGTCGATGCCTTGCGGTTACAAAATGTATTACAAAATGTATTAGTGTCAGGGCCTGGCAGCACGTGGCAGCATCAAGCGTGCCTGTCGACGGGCGGCGACTTACTTGCCAAGCAAGCATAGCGACTCAATGAACCTTACCATAATATTAATATAGGTAAGAAAACGTGGAAAACTGCATTGTTTTGTTTTTTAATTTATTTCCCTTGTCTGTGAGAGATCGCTTTAAGTGATGAGACGGCCTTGGCATGCAAAACTTATTTAACACTAGATGATTCCCGCGACTTCGTCCGCGTGGATTAAGATTTTTGATTCCCGCGGGAAATCTTTAATTTTCCGGGATAAAAAGTAGCCTATGTCCTTCCCCGGGAAACCATCTACCCCTGTACCAAATTTCATCAAAATCGGGTGAAGAGACAGTTTTTTTTTATTCCCGCGGGAACTCTTTAATTTTCCGGGATAAAAAGTAGCCTATGTCCTTCCCCGGGATACCATCTACCCCTGTACCAAATTTCATCAAAATCGGTTGAACAGGTGGGCCGTGAAAGCGTAGCAGACAGACAGACAGACAGACAGACAGACAGACACACTTTCGCATTTATAATATTCAAATCAAATCAAATCAAATCAAATATTTTTTATTCAAATAAACTTTTACAAGTACTTTTGAATCGTCAAGTGAATCTACCACTGGTTCGGAATGCCATTCCTACCGAGAAGAACCAGCAAGAAACTCGGTGGTTGCTCTTTTTAAATAATTCATTTACAATTACTATATCAATGTGTACATAAGTAACCGCTGTCCCTAGCATTGCTGGAGCGATCACTGGAGGAGCGATCATATTAGTATGGATATGGATATGGATTGTGTGCAATAAAGTATTAAATATATTATACGTAATTTTTAACTAAGTATAGGCTTGTGCTTGACGACAAATCCTACAGTTAGGCCACGATTACGCTTGCTAGTTTTATTCACGTAAGTCGCTTATATGAGTAACTTACGATATTGTCTTGTAAGTCGCGTATCGTGTGCAAATATTAGGTATGTAAGTTACCTTTACTTACGTGAAAACATATGTGAATCGTGGCCTTAGGTATATATGTACTGTTCCTCTCAATCTGTAAACATTTCAGGAATAGGCACTTCTTTATAGTATTGTTTGTAAGTAGTATACCTATTGAAAGTCGAAACATTGAAACATTTATAATGCTAGATTGTATGACTGCTTGTTGCCAAAATAAATAAAAATGAAATAATATTTAATAACCTTATACTTACGAAAATATTATCAATGACGTTAAATAGTGACATTCAAGCTTGAATTATTTGTATCCATTAAGTTATTGTAACTTTACGTAATGGCTGACTGGAACGAGGAAACTGATTGCGTGGCAAGTCTCGTGAGGGAAAATAGTAGTATAAGATCCCGTTATAAAACGACCTTCACCGAGATGCTTATTTAATGAAACGTATTTTATATTTAATTTAATATGTCAATAAATATAATCCATATGGGTTGCCTAGCAAATTTCAGTCCAGAGTATGTTTAATTAATAATTTTAAAAAAATATTTTTTTAAACATTTCACCGGTATGATTATTAGATAAATTCTATACCAATCGAAAGTATGAAGCCCATAGAATATGCAAACGTTAGGTTGCCTATTCTTTTCCGGTCACATCTATCGGGTTGCCAGGTATAAACAGGTAAATCTGTACTAGCATTTTGCAACGGTCTGTTTATTGAATGAAATTTAAATTAAATTAAAGATTATTTTATTCTGAACACGGTGGTATAGGGTTGCCTGCGAAAAATCAGTCCAGAATTGCGGTTGTCGAATTTTAAACAGTAAAATATTGCTCCGAGTGAATGTGTGCGACTGAGAGGTCCCAACCGACCATCCCATGCGATAGAAGAGGACACAGCATAGCAGCTGTTTAAAGTCCGCCCACTTAAAGAAAGAGAGTGCGCATGCTATTTGGGCTTGGAAAAGAAAAGGATAGCGATAGACTCGTATATCATCATTTTGGAGTAGAGTGTCGCTATAAATACAATTGAAAAAACGTGCTACTATTATTATTGTTGGAAAAAATGGCAAAAAAGTGTTTTTTGTGTGGATCGGATGATGAAATAATTGATTTTAATGATGAAACCTTTAAAAACTGTGTACTAAAGTTAGCTTTTCGTAAAAAAACACTTTAAATACAATTTTGTTGAGCTACCCAGTGCGTCTCTTCAATTTGTAGGTTATCATACCACGTGCTACAAAAAAGTGACCGTTTTGAATAAAAAATATAACGAAGAATTTCTTAATTTTAGTGCTGAACATACAGTAAGTACATAATAATTGAATCTTTAAAATTTTCTTAGCTAATACATCTTCTATATTTTTTTCATGTTTAAATAATTGTTTGGAAAATTCACCTATGGTTTTGTTAATTTTCGACACACATAATTTTTTTGTAATTTACTTTAAAACGGTAATTTATAAATTAAAAAAGAAAATGATCTGATTTCCTTTTTTTTTTGTAACATTTAATGAGGATGTTTTCAATCAACTATTCTTATCAAGAAGTTTATAAAATTGATATATCAAACATTTTCATTTAATCGCAAAAATAATTTTTTTTTACCCTCGACGAAACGGAGACGGTATATGTGTTTGCCCTAAGAGGTTGTGTGTTTGTATGTTTGTTTGTTTGTTTGTTTGTTTGTGCACTTTTTTGTTACCGTTTTCCTGGAAAACTACTGGACCGATTGAGATGCGGTTTTTTGCAATAGATATGTATTACTTGTGAGAAGGTTCTTAGATATATTTTAGGACCATAGACAACCAAGCTGAGCTGTAGTCTATGATTTTAATTTTTCAATATGTTACCATTTTTCTCAAAAAGTACTGGGCCGATTGAGATGCGGTTTTTTGCATTAGATATGGATAGCTTGTGACAAGGTTTTTAGATATATTTTAGGACCATAGACAACCAAGCTGAGCTGTAGTCTATAATTTTAATTTTTCAATATGTTACCATTTTTCTCAAAAAGTACTGGGCCGATTGAGATGCGGTTTTTTGCATTAGATATGGATAGCTTGTGACAAGGTTCTTAGATATATTTTAGGACCATAGACAACCAAGCTGAGCTGTAGTCTATAATTATAATTTTTCAATATGTTACCATTTTTCTCAAAAAGTACTGGTCCGATTGAGATGCGGTTTTTTGCATTAGATATGTATAGCATGTGAGAAGGTTTTTAGATATATTTTAGGACCATAGACAACCAAGCTGAACTATAGTCTATGATTTTAATTTTTCAATATGTTACCATTTTTCTCAAAAAGTACTGGGCTTAAATAATAAACTACTCCAAAATGATGCATAGTATATACGAGTCTATCGCTATCCTTTTCTTTTCCAAGCCCAAATAGCATGCGCACTCTCTTTCTTTAAGTGGGCGGACTTTAAACAGCTGCTATGCTGTGTCCTCTTCTATCGCATGGGATGGTCGGTTGGGACCTCTCAGTCGCACACATTCACTCGGAGCAATATTTTACTTTTTAAAATTCGACAACCGCAATTCTGGACTGATTTTTCGCAGGCAACCCTATACCACCGTGTTCAGAATAAAATAATCTTTAATTTAATTTAAATTTCATTCAATAAACAGACCGTTGCAAAATGCTAGTACAGATTTACCTGTTTATACCTGGCAACCCGATAGATGTGACCGGAAAAGAATAGGCAACCTAACGTTTGCATATTCTATGGGCTTCATACTTTCGATTGGTATAGAATTTATCTAATAATCATACCGGCGAAATGTTTAAAAAAATATTTTTTTTAAAATTATTAATTAAACATACTCTGGACTGAAATTTGCTAGGCAACCCATATGGATTATATTCATTGACATATTAAATTAAATATAAAATACGTTTCATTAAATAAGCATCTCGGTGAAGGTCGTTTTATATCGGGATCTTAGACCATAGACATAATTTTCCGCTCACGTTTTAACAACGCTCGCGCTCGAGCTACGATAATGGTTTGAAACGACATGAAATCATTTTAAAAAATAATAATAATTTTAAGAGAATAAAGAAATCAAAATACTCACATTATTAGCAGCTTTTATAATCACTTGGTACGTTAATCCTCATCCATACTTTTAATATTATAAATGCGAAAGTGTGTCTGTCTGTCCGTCTGTCTGTCTGCTACACCTTCACGGCCCATCTGTTCAACCGATTTTGATGAAATTTGATACAGGGATAGGTCATATCCCGGGGAAGGACATAAGCTACTTTTTACTAATTAAGGAGTTCCCCCGGGAATCAAAAAACTTAAACCACAAAAATTTTATACCTATTACTACACATAGTAATAAGTATAAAATTACTAGTGCGACTTCAACCGCGTGGATTGAGGTTTTTGGTTCCCGCGGGTTTTTTTTAAATTTTCCGGGATAAAGAGTACCCTATGCCTATTCCAGCCTATTCCAGGCTATAATCCATCTTTGTGCCAAATTTCATCCAGATCCGTACAGCCATTCTGGCGTGATTGAGTACATCCATCCATCCAAACTTTCGCATTTATAATATTATTAGTATTAGATTGAAAAATTAGTAACCCAATTACAACACATTACAGTTACAGGATACGTTATAGGATCTGTTAAAGAAAATATGGGCTGTTAAATATTGCATCGCGTTTCGTTCAAGCCGCATTATTCATGATCACGCAGCTACATGCAAGGCCTTGCAGGCTGCAAGTGCAAGTAGGTTTGTATGTGTGTATACATATACTTTATTGTAAGTACAAAAACTCTTAAAAAAAATTAAATGCCAACAGAAGTGAAAACGAATATGTAATTTTTTTTTTTTATATTTTTTTTAAAACCTTAAAACGAAGGCATTAAAGTTTAATTACGAATGCAGCATATTTTATATTTAAGACCTTTTGTCTTCGTAGCAACGTGAGCATGTCGATGACGGTCACGCGAATCCACAAGTTTACCCCCTACCAAAAGTGCTCAACGCGGCTAAAGAATTTTTCACTTCAACAAAATACAAGAAAACTTAAAATATACTTACAAAAAGACGACTTATCGCTGAGCAAATCAAGCAATCTCTTCCAGACAACCTTAGTTATAGGGGGAAAATGAAGAAGAGGACAACGGGAGGTGGTGCAGAAATAAAAATAAATATCTAAATAAACAGCTAACCAATACTATATGTAATTATGATACACTTTTACGTGCTACGTCCAACATACGTCGGACTAAATAGACATATACCAATATATACGTAATACTTAATACATAAATAAATATATTATGCAAGAAAGAACCAAGATATTGCTGACTATATAAATTAAAATTACCTACTTAGCAAATGTCTGATGTCTATTAATGCTAATTTTGTCGTCAAATCTTTTAATGTAGGTATCATCATATCAACTTGAGCACGAGTTTCCTCTCCGAATAAGAAGTGTTATGCCAATCCCCACTTGGCTGGTGACAGCGTGGTGGACTATCCACCATGCTGAACATAGAGCTTGAAAACTTGATGAAGATGTTTTCATGAAGGATTCATGTGTAGTGCAACGGACGGAGAGGGTTTTCATGACAGCCATCAGGGCTGGCATCCGAAAATCGACGGACCTTACAAATTACAATGGCGAAATAGAAGAGAAAAACAAGCCATAATATAAACATGTCACTTGCGAAGGGCAGACACTACATTATGTAGTGGAAAAATATAAATATATGAATTTCGTATCGGTTCCTCACGCGGATTCATAAACGAATTGCTCACGTTCGGACCATGTGAGAAATAATACATAGTAGTATATATAGATTCAAGATTCAAGTCATTTATTAAATATAGGTACACTGTAGGTACACTTATTTTCGTCTAAAAATTACTTACTTAAAAAGCATGATGGTGATAATGGGTAATTCACATCAACCCCAACCCAACGCAGGCCACCGCTAAACACGGATGTCCTCTTCGGAAAAGAAGGATAAGGCAACCAAGCTGGCCAGACATCACACAGCTTTGAGAACTTTATGGAGAACTCCCAAGCATACAGATTTCCTCACAATTTTTTCCTTCAGCGTATACCAAACCATAACAAAGCTGGTAACTTTGCGTTGCAACCTATACCTCATCATTGCTTTGCAATAAGCACGATTGTCATCAAGTGCAAGCCTATCTCGAAATTTAAAAAAAAAACAAAGCTGGTAACGTCATTGTCAATTCAGCGATGACAGTTTTATAGCGGAAAAAAAGAAAAAATCACATCTGTATAACCGCGTGTCGATACACGTTTCTATACTACGCCATCATTATCGGTGTAACAAATACGAGGCATTGTAAGGCACCTTTGATGTACCTATTGCTGTCGGTCACAAATCGCAACGTGATATCGGAGCGTGGTGAGCCATGTGCGATTCCGAATCGTAGCCACAACGTGACCTAGGATTGTAAGTTGTACATTTTTTTCACTATAAGTTAGCCCTTGACTGCGATCTCACCTGATGGTGATGCAGATGCATAATGCAGTCTAAGATAGTAGCAGGCTAACCTGTTAGGGGTGTGGCAGTTATACAGGGCGGTCTAAATAGTGACGTCCAAAGAAAAAAAATGAATTCCTCGTACCTAGACCTATCAGAAAATACCCCATGTATGTACAGCGATTTTTGGTAGATTTCGCGTTAATTTTTTTTTAGTTTTATCGTGAGATTTCTGAGGGAGTGAGTGTTTTTTTTCTTTGTATTTAGTGTTTTTTCCCGAACTTTTTTTTCGCTTTGCATAAAATAATTACCATCTTAACATTAACCCAAGTTGGAAAATTGTTAGTCGTGAGAGAAAAGTTTACGTTAGAGAGAGGTAGAGACGAATTTTCAACTTTAAAATACCTGTCTACGTCACTTCTGGCTAATTTTAAAAACTTTTGGGGTTCCTAAAATGCAATACCTACCCTTGTATGGGGTATTTTCTGATAGGTCTAGGTACGAGGAATCTTTTTTTTCTTTGGACGTTACTATTTGAATTTTGGACCACCCTGATGTTTTAAACCCATACCCCTAATCGGTTTCTACACGGCCCCTACATACTGAGCACCATTACCTTGGTTTTTCAAAGTTTTTTTTTTTCAAATAAACAATTTTAAACAATCCCCGACATATTGAAATAAAAGGATAGACAGAGGTGATGATCTTCAAACGGCTGAATACTTAAATTCCTTTAAGTATTAGGTTAATATACCTAAATTCAAGGACATAATAGTTTCGGAATATAGGAGGAAACTTAACTGGCTCCCTATCAGACAAAGGCGTAATCTCCATGTCCTCTCTGTTCTTTATACAGAACCCACCCATGGTCGCCCCCTTACCTAAAGGAACGATTCAGGTTCCTTAGCTCCTTCCCAATCCAGCATACCTTGCGATCTGCCAGTGACAATAAACTTAAAATCGCCAAACGTAACGCCGAGGGATACGCAGACTCAAGCAGTCTTCAGCTGATATCAGACGAGCAAAATCTCTAGGGGCCTTTAAAAGTCGTGTCAAAAAGCATTATCTATCGCTGTAAACTTATTTACTATTATTTGTGATAAGGTATTTTAAATTAGTTATATGTAATATAGATTTATGTACATAATATGTATTATCTTTAAATATATATTTATTATAAATGTATAATTTTTATCTGTTTATAGTATGTACCTGTTAGAATGTACGTCTATGTACCTAATTATGTTTTTTTTTATTCCAAGCTATTTCCCGTCTCACAGCAAGTACGGTCCATTCATGTAGGTTGCCTGGCAGAGATCACTTTAGTGATAAGGTCGCCTTTTGTTTGTAATTATGTCTAATGTTCTTTGTATATGTACATTTATTTATGCAATAAAGAATTTTAATAATAATAATACCTAAGATCTGAATATGTCGCATGTCATCTACAAATACTTATACCTCCGTAAGACCGTAACTAATGCGTAGTGCGCACCCCACTTTGTAAATAATTCCTATTTCATAGTTCGTACTCGTAGTGGAATGCATCACCACGAGGTTGAGGCAGGTCGGCACGTTGGCATGCACGTTGTTGCAACTGTGCATACGTATACGATAGCTTCGCTTTAGCTCTATGGACGCCAATAGACATTTTTTTTTAATTCCACCTATTTAGCCCTTGACTGCAATCTCACCTGATGGTACAATACGTGATGATGCAGTCTAATACGATAGCGGAACGTACTATTAGCACAGAATAGGTAATAGTACTAACTATTAATACTATTAAGTACCTATTCTTTCCTACCTATACCTAATCAGTTTCTACAAGTAGAAACCGATTAGGGCTATGGATTTAATTATAACCGCTTCTACACGGCATCGTACCGGAACGCACCAATACTCATAATATTGTCTTTTTTTTTGTGTAAATATTTTTTTTTATCCACTACAAGCTAGCCCTTGACTGCGATCTCACCTGATGGTAAGTGATGATGCAGTCTAAGATGGTAGCGGGCTAACCTGTTAGGGGCATGGCAGTTATATTAAACCCATACTACCCCCTTCGGTTTCTACACGGCATCGTACACGTCTTTGCCGTTTGCACGTCTTTGCCGGTAGGGTGGTAACTAGCCACGGCCGAAGCCTCCCACCAGGCAGCCACGACCGAAGCCTCCCCCTTTATAAACTGTAGATTAAGTTAAAAATAGTTTGAAAAAAATATATAGCCTTAATATATATAAATATATATTAGGGCCTCTGCCTTATATGTATATATTTTTTTCTAAAAACACGCGCGGCGCAATAAACAGGTTTTTTCTGGAATGGAGCAAACTGAAAACCAGCGCTGAGCATTGTTGCCAATGCTCGGCAATGCTGAGGTTGTCTCCTATTGTTTTGTTGTTAGTTTTATTTTTTTATTATTTATTTAGTCTTAAGATAAATTGTATTCAACCACTAACAATATAAATACTAAAGTTTGGATGCAATGCAATGAAAAGTAAAGATGAGGTCTAGTTTGGATCACGCTTGCCTAGAAAATGACTATTCAGTATTCTACCTTGCCTTGAAGGTACTCAAGTCATACTTAAGTTGTAACTTTTAGGCACATGGAGACAAGACTAGACGAGTTCATTATACTTTGAAAGTTGGCAGCCCTGTAGCCGATGTAAACAGTGTACGAGTGTACAGCCGAGTCTGAGTCACAAGTCGCGTTTTGTATTCCGACGTCACACAATGACACAACGTGCATAGTATCGCTACGAGCTACGAAACATTGTAGGAGGCATTTTATCTTATAAATGTGAAAGTTTGTATGTTTATTACTCCTTTGCAATGACTGAACCGATTTGGTTGACATTTGGAATACCTAGAGATAGTTTTTAAATAACATGAATTAACAATATATCGGCTACGTTTTCTCCGAGAAAATCAAGGATTTCTAGTATTGTTATAAAATGAAAATAACTACTTAAGTAATATTATTATTATAATGTATTATTTATTCAACAAGCTTGCAAGTGTTGCTACTTGACTGTAAGTATTCCACAATGTTACTCATTATTCTTAAGTGTCCACTCCAACAGTTTCGTAGCTCCAGACGCATCAGATAGCAGTCTGGTAATTGTCTGTAGCACGTGTTGAACCATGTGAGGTGCCTTTTAGCATAACACATTAACTTCTAGGGTTGCTACTTGGCTGTAAGTATTCCACAATATTACTCATTATCAGTTCAGTGTCCACTCCAATAGCTGCCATAGCTCCAAACGCATCAGATATCAGATTCTATCAGATTGTAGTTTGGTACTTGTCTATAGCACAATAATTATCTATAGAAGTGCCTTCCCGCAAAACGTATCACCTTCTAGGGTTGCCACCTGTGACGTAGATGGTCGTGGATTGCACGTAATAAAAAAAAATAGATACGTTCTTAGAACTACATTTTACCATACTCAAGTCGTATTTGCAACGACTGGGTAGGTATTCGATTATGCCCGTGACTTCGTGTAGATTTGAGTTTTTAAAAATCCCGTGGTTGAAAGTTGCTTATGTCAACTCAAGGTCTTTATACCATATACATGCAAAAATAATGTAAAACCATTGTAAAACCGTTACTGGCAGCGTGACAACATAACAAACCATAAAAAACAACGTCCATCCCGACAGGCGTTATGTAAACATTTCAATGAGTTAATAAAAAATACCCATAAAAAAAGAACTTCATCAGTTTTTCCCGAATTTTCCAGACTGCTTTTCAATCATTTCGTTCCCTGAAATTACGATCATTTTAAACAAAAACAATTAGCCAAATTGGTCCAGCAGTTTTCAAGTGATGGGCTTACCGAAGTACAGTAATTCATTTTCATTTAAATATTATAGAAATATTATATTATTTTATAGAAAATGGGTGGTGATAGTAGAATCATTTGCATCTAATAAATTCAGTCCAAAAAAGCAGTTAATAGCAGTTTCAAACTAAAAATTAATTAAATATGAGAGGAAGTACGCCGGGAAATGGAAAACAGAGCGAAACACAGACAGTATGCAAATTGAAATACGACTAGCTATGTTATGTCTATAGGCATGTGTAGCGCATACCGTGTATCTTCACGCACGTGTTGACCCATGCGAGGGGCGTCTGGCCCACCTCATTGTGTGTTGCTTGTTTACAAAATTACCCTGATTTTAGGGAAATAATATAGATGGAGACGGCAAACATTTCGCCTGGTTGGATACTTCAGCTAGCCTATAGACTATTTTGTATTTTTTTTAATCCACTACAAGCTAGCCCTTGACTGCGATCTCACCTGATGATAAGTGATGATGCAGTCTAAGATGGTAGCGGGCTAACCTGTTAGGGGCATGGCAGTTATATTAAACCCATACCCCTTCGGTTTCTACACGGAATCGTACCGGAACGCTAAATCGCTTGGCGGCACGTCTTTGCCGGTAGGGTGGTAACTAGCCACGGCCGAAGCCTCCCACCAGGCAAATAAACTGTATAATGTATATTGTATAATGGTGCCGCCAAACGATTTACCATTTTTAAGCGTTTTTTTTCTCTCGAATTTTATTTTTCAAAATATGGACTCAATGTAAGTAGGTACGGTACACTTTTTGGGTAAAATCTAAGGCGAAGTATCAAATAGGCAATGGTGATAATTTAACGTCAACTTAAAACAAAAACTCCGATTATTAAAACCATACCCGCTTCCACGTTGTGACGTTAGGTTAGGCGGCTTTTTTGCATTTTAGTGAGATCGAAGTCAAGAGTATGAACTTGTCGTCGAGTAAACAAATAAAAGCCAAAAAGAAAGTACCTAACTGCAAAACTTTAGCATTTAGAAACTTCCTCCCATTCAACGTCAACCTCATTGGGGCTGCGTTGGGCCGACAAAATTAGCATCACACTCGACACTCATGGCCACGTTGCTCTGCACCATGCCGCATACAGGTCAAGATGGCATTAGAAACTAGGCAATAAGCAGTGGCGTGCATAGTATTCAGAGCCCGGGTAGGCATTGGTTACGTAGATACCTATACTTTCAGGCAGGGAATGATGAAAATTATCCATTGAGCTTTTTAAACTAGGGTAAGCAGTACCTTTATGCTTCTATGTCGTGTACGCCACTGGCAATAAGAAATGAAATTCATTAGAATTGGGTCTTTAATAACAAGTCAAATCAGCAACTTTTTTCAAACGTCAAAACGCGCGCTTATTAAGGAATTTTGTATGAAATTCTGAATTGTCACGTCATCAAAGTTCGATGTACCTACTGTTTACTTCAATCGATAGTTTGAAATGGTTATTCAACATAAAACTAACAGGAGACGTGGATACTGCGACTTTTGGAAGATTCTATAATTATTTAATAATCACAAAAAATATTTTTCTTGATTAATAGTCAAATACCCAATTCTCAACGCCTGAAAAATGGAAACTGAGTTTTCCGTGTGACAATACAACTTTCTATCTCGCTCTTTGGCGCTGTCTCCGCGCCCGGTGCGGCGACGCGAGCCATCCGGGCCTTCGATTTTCAAACCCGGCCCGGCGCTACTGACTACACGTTTGAATCTCAAACGGTTCGCACGCGTCGATCTCTCACGTTCAGAAACCACTCGAGTTATTTTAGTGTTTGTGTTTCCAAGCTGTGTTATACAAATATGTGTGAGAAAAGGATAAGGAAAATAAAGAAAGGTCAGTTTATTATTTATTTCAATACAATTAAGAGTGTTTTAAAGACCTATAAGATCGCGGAGCTTCAAAAACATAATATTGAGGCACTGACCTACCGTACCGTTTCTAAACAGCCTTAGTGAGGGTTACAATTTTTCTATGCAGCGATCTAAGGCAGCGATATTTTTTGTTTTCCTAGTACATTACGCTTTTTTAACAGACTCCCAAAAAAAAGGAGGAGGTTCTCAATTCGCCGCGTATCTTTTTGGTTCTGTGAAAAAATAAATTCTTGGTACTTATATGTTTATACATTCTGTCATGGCTTTTTTACATTGATGTAGTTTTTTTTTAGTACCTATACTATTTCAATGCTTTTTTATAATGGAATTTTCTTGGTGGAAAATATTCCTGGATAGATTATACCTATTGAAAAGTTTAACTACCCTTTACTAACCTGCCGAAGTTGCTAATGCTGAAAATTTGCTTTTACAAATACCTTTTTCGGTAAGCTCGGTTCTAGAGCTTTGTAACTTTAGGCAAACTTAAGTTCAAAAATAAATCGTCACAACACGTACCATTGTAGGTAACGAGGTCAAATATTATAGGTATTTTTTTTAGATACACCCCTATGAAGATAAATAAATAAATCGATCATAAATAATTCGAGACTCTTTTCTGAAAGTTAAGTAATTTTCGAAAACCTTAATCCAAAATAATGTAATTTTCCGGAATGAAGTAAGCACCTAATATCAAATTTGTAATCATAGTCTATATCTATGAACCAAAACTGTGATCCTACTTTAATGTGAAAAATACTGTTTCCATGATGACTAAGGAAGGAAGTACTTCCTTTAAAAACATGACAGTGCGCAGCGTCACATTGCTAATTTACAATTAACTGACCACGTCACAATTTGTAAAGATCTACACCTTTTACGAAACTCCTAGACGACTACGTATGGCTTACGTCGGTTTTTCATTGCTACATGTTTTTCCCAGCATTTTCCATAGCGTACTTCATAGGTAAATAATTCAAAATTCATCAACCACGACTTGTAATAAGCTTTAATTCCCATGTGAACTCCTTAATTTTCCGTGATAAAAAGTAGCCTATATCACTCTCCCAAATAGTCACGTCGATCAGTTGCTCTGTTGCGGCGTGATTGACAGAAACCAACAAACTAACAAACTTTCGCATTTATATTATTAGTATGATTATGTAGTAAGAACACTGTGACACATGTGATCTTGACGCTGAATTCCTGTCCCTCACGTGGCCACAGCACGTTGTTTGTTGGCGGCCGGATTTTGAACGTATGTCATCATAACGTGACTTCTGACTGCAACGCAACTTGCGTGCTTTAACGTGCTCGCACCTGGATTTCGTTACATAGTCACATCCACGTGCTAGCTAAAATAATAACAACATTATCAAGTTGCATAATACTACGAAAGTTCTATTTTTAACTTTGCTAAAAGTTCTTTATCCCACGTTACTTAAAAAGCTTTTAATTCATGAGTTCCAGTTAAAGTTTCCTGAAAAGTAGAAACAAAAAAACTTTTATTCGTTTTCGTACTGGCTTACTCCCTGACTTTTACCGTAAACATGATTGTATTTTACGTTTCATTTTTATGTGTAACGTGAAAAACTTTCAAGTAGGTATTATAGATAGATAGGAAGTTTTTCATGAATTATTGGAAAACTTGATTCTAACAGAACCCATTAATTAATCATTTACTAGTTTCTCTATCTGCGTCGTTCCTCATTACTGAGGGTCGTGACCCCCTTTCCATTAATCACATTAATCACATAGTTTTCTAGGGATAATGATGCGGTGGGTTCCAATGTCCTACCGCATTTATTAGTTTACCATACAGTAAAATAATTAGGTACCTACGCGACAGCAGCTACTTTATTAAATTGCCGCAGTTTATTAATTTTAATTAAGTTAATTAATGCGAATAATACAGTTTTGGTACCTGCTAGGGTACCAAAACTACTACTACTAGGGTACTAGGGTATACACGGTTTATATATTTCCTGAAGGTAAAGTGCTAGTGATCAGTACTAGCCGTTCTAGGTCATAGACTAAACTTTCAGACTCTGTAAAGACGTGTCGAATGGTCGAGTAAACATTACGCAGTAGTTCAATGCCGTTTGACGAGTTAGAGAGAGTACAGATCTAGCTAGACGTACTAATTTACATTGTTTTTGTTGGACAACCTTGATTACTTAATTGTTAAAAATGTCAAGTAGATTACCAAAACACCTTTTTTCTTCAAGAGCTATACCTTAACAGCTTACTCCCGATTATTATTGTTATCTGGATTAAATAATACAAAATATTTATAGAGCTCCTTTCGTTGTTACAGGGTCGCATTTTGCCCGTCTACGTGAGGCTAGACGCATTCAAAGACTGCAATGGTCATCTTCACCGACGCCGGCCGAGGAAGCCCCGGCACCTCCCGCGCCCGAGCCAGTCCCGGTTCCTCAAGCGGCCGTTGACAAAACCACCCAAAACCGCGTCATCCTCGAGCTCGCGTGGAAAACCATCGCCCTAATGCAAAAAAATAGGCTCATCCAACAGAAAATCATCGCTCTACAAAAGGAGACTTCTGAATTTGTTGCTTCAGTCATGAGCAATCCTGAAAACAGGCAACGGTACTTGGACCATGTCCGACTACACGGAGCTGGTCTTGTCACCTTGCAGCCCAAAGCAGAAGTGCGGCATTTCCCCTTCAATAAAGACCTGAAAGATTAAGAAGCAAATGATGTCGATTTTGGGTGCCAGCTTGTAATTACTTGAGTTGAGACTTGAGATGATAAAAGTTTTTCCGTAGACATTTTTCTGATTGCAAAGTTACAAAGTTCTACTCTTTGCGTGCTAGCCTTCTGTGTACTTCTATCAACCACATGTGAATGCTTATAGGATGATCTTGGCAGCTATTTAGTTTCGTTCTTATAATGAAAGTTGTGAAGATCAGGAGTTGTCAAGGGCATCTTATAAGGAAGCAATTGGGCGGGGAAATCATTCGCCAGGTCTTAACTAAAGTGACGGCACTTCTCATACCGAGTGATTGATGAAAATAAAGAATGAGGTTTAGGATTAGTTTTTTTAATTAATTTTGTGATCTTTGACAAAATTAATAATTGTTATGATAATTTTTGCGAAGATGTCAATGAGTGATTTATCTATTTTAGACTTATTTAATTTAAGTACTTATTGGCGAAGGTAAATATATCGGAAATACGTCGTCCCCTCTAGCATCGGGCTTGTAAATGTCATATCGTGATTATTGTATTGTTGCTATCACGGGCAGAGTGAACCACTGGTTCGTTGCTAGGGGTGTCGGTAATTGGTAGACATTTCTCTTTTTACCATTCAGCAATAATATTTAAATGCAGTGTCTTATTTAAAAACGTTGTGGCTAATATAGGAAACCTTCTTGTTGTAAACTTTCGAGGTTGTTATTTACGAGGCTGTTAGTGTATCTAGATTTATCTTCGTATCCCCTATTATATTGTACCTATTATAATTAGAAAATTGTACTATGTAAATTGTACAAAGGAAATAAGAACGAAGAAAGACCTAGTCAGAGACTAAAAATCTAAGGAAACAAGGTTATAAATCGGTTTTAAGGCTTAGTACTTTACCGTCTCAGTTATTATTCTCATAGAAATATATTACACATTCATTTTTACTTAGACTCAAATAAATAATTTAGGTAGGTAAGTAGGTAGGTATGTTTATTTTTTACTTATTTGCCGAAGTGTAATATTTTTCAGATTCAAGTAGATAAAGTACTTATTTTGTAAAAGTCGCAAATCGATACGTTCCGAAGAACTTATCTAGTCTTTGATAAAATAGGTAAAAATATTTTTAATATTTCGATCTACCCTCATTTTGTTATTTGTTTGATTTCAACAAGTCAGCTTTATTATAAACGACCCTATACACTATGCGATTTGTAAAAATTGTTATTTAAAAAATACCCTAGTTAAAGACAATCAGTAAAATAAATTAATTTATCACTTAGGTACTTTTAGTTCAAGGACAGGTTCTTAAAGTTTTAGGTTAGAAGTAAGTTGTTCTTAAGATACCTACAAATTTGCTTTATATCTAAAAGGCATTTAATAGTTTTTAGATGGTTTGCAAACACAGACCTACCTAAGCCTGTGTTAATTTTTCAAACATTATTTTCTAGATGAATAACTTTTCAATGAAACATTCACAAAAAATATTAATAACTTAAAATTATATACTTACTTTAGTATCTATACTTTGGAATTTTTGTATCATCGCATCTTAATTTTGTGATTTATTTCAACTTAAATAGTTGTCTTTTTATAATATACAAAGATATAATTAAATACACTTTTATCTAATAATGCATACAACCCAATTTAATAATTGCGTTTGACTAGAAAATATTTTTCGCTGGCCGCCAGAAAAGCATTTGATACAAGTCAAGTACTTACCTAAAATTAACATTTTTAAATAAGTAAGTAATAACCCAAAATTCTTAGTCAATTCTCTGAAATTGTTGACCGGCAAAAAATAGCCCAAAATTATATGAAATGCGAATGTAAAATATCTAGTTTTACATTTTAAATTTATAACTATATATTTCACATATAACATCCAAAATTTATACTTGCTTTAAAATAATGCAGGTATTTTTATTAGTATAAAATGTATGACTCTCAAACTTACAATTAGTGTACATGTAGCTTTATGTTTCATAGTAGGTTTCATTAACCGTTTTTGTTAAAATTCCCGAAAGTGAGTAGGTACTATTTCGGAAATGAAATCATTGTATTCTAATTTGACAAGTATTCATACTGTTATTTTAAATGTACAACACCTCCAGGGGACTATTGAACTTAAAGCAGTATTATTTAAAAATGACAATTTTATACGAACGTACCTTGATGTCCTTTACAGGATTATAAGTAGGTATATAGTTCAGAAACAAGAGCGCCAACAATATTAAATTAAGCGATGGTAGTATGCCCCCTGTGTCTAATTTTAAAGTTTTTACGCTTTTATAATAATTTGTATTCTATTTCATATGAGTAAAAACTTTTAGTTGTTAAGTATTTTGAAAATAAACTAGTCTGAATGATTGAATACCTATTTTTTTTTCGGTAATATCCCTTCCGATCTGCAGCGATGAGTTAAAACCATGCTAAGTATATTTTCGATTGAGTCCACTAGTTCAATAAAATTAGTAAGATCTTTAATCTTTGGTACATTACCTGTACGGTTGAACATTAACAGATAGTATTATGAACACTTTAACTTTTTAACTGTTGAACGTCAAGAGAAGACGTGAAGGTGCTAAATGGATAATTATTTATTTGAAGTAAGTAATTATTTACTTAAAACTAAAGCTCAGGGTTCCAAACGTGCCCTGGTCTGAGAAGAACCGACAACAAACTCAGTCAGTTTTTTTAATACAGCATTCCTGAGCTTCTGCAGCAGGCCGATGCTCGAAGGCTCGAAGTCGAGGGCCTAGAACGACGAAGATGCCACGAAACTATTGGTAAAGAATGGAGTGCTTACCTACCAACGACCTCAATTTACATAGACGGGCCCTGTCAAACAAAGAATGTGGGCGTATTTTTAGCAACGCCATCAACGCCATCTAGTCTAAAAAGCGAGAACTTGCTTGCAACATCTTGAATAAAAACTTGAAAACGTATGACTCGGTCATAGATAAAGTTAGTAAAAAAAAAATTATACAGTTTGCCGCGGAAATTAAATGATTGCGTGGATAAAAATATTAAATAGGAAGATTAAATAACGTTTTTTTGGAAATCTATAATTGTGAATTGAAACACTTCCCTTAAAATTAAAATTATACAGTGGCTACGACGACTACCAACGCTACGACGCGCGACGGGAACAAAGACAGGTGCGGAACGCGTTCCGCATCTCGGACGCCCGGCGTTTTTCTATGAAAGGGCCCATCTAGTGCCTACTTATATATCGATGTTACCTACACATAATAATTATCAACTAAAGCAAATTCCTACTCCTTGCTATCACTTCGAATAATAAATAAGACTGGCAATTTTAGAATTAGAATAGGGATTAGGAGGGACTGTGTGTGAGTGCCTACACAATTTTTTGCAATGTGATAATCACAACTTCCGGTTCCGTGCTAAGTATAGTCCTAGTGGCCAAAATTGGAACTATTTTTTATGCCGATTAGCTTTTGTTTTTATTTTATTTTTCATTTAAAATAATGACCTAATAAGTTTGTGGGACTGTACCAACTAC
This sequence comes from Erebia aethiops, assembly GCA_923060345.2. NCBI lineage: Eukaryota > Metazoa > Arthropoda > Insecta > Lepidoptera > Nymphalidae > Erebia > Erebia aethiops. The sequence continues at coordinate 24,490,742 of OV281083.1, read as the reverse complement.
CGACCCTTGCAATTTACTAAAATCCATCACAACTATCCATCACTATTTTATGTTTATCTATTATCCCAGGTGCAGCTTTCTAAAGACACAGTTGACACTTGACAGTGACAAGCGACTGATACAAATTAGTTTAGTGATGGGACGAAACCATTTTTTCTTACTCGAGTTTCTTGGAGTCCACTCGGAGCTGAACTCGGTTTTGAATGCAGATATTCTTATTATTAAAAAATAAAAAAGAGGAATTGTAGTATACTCATATATTATTTAATGAAGTTAAAAGCAAACTATCGCATCTAAGTAGGATTTTCAAGTTAACGAGTAACTAATAGTCGACCAACTATAAACTGTCCGCATAGTATGACGGGCAACTACGGAACTGCTACACTGCGCGTGGCCCAACATGCACTTAACTGGTTTTTAATCACTTAAAAATGTAAATGATCTATTGGTAATGCAAAAGGAACTTCATGTCCAACTTTATGAGCCGCTTTATTTCCTTTTACAGTTTATTTTTACTTATTATTTTATCCGTAGTAACCACTCCCAATATATAAATATTTCCTCCAATGGCTCAAGTCATAACACCCACTCGAGTTTAGCAAAAAGCAGTTGACGTGACTTGTAATAGTTATTATATCTAATATTATATTTTATACTCGTTATCAAGTCTGTGACTCGAGTTGTGGGACTCGAGCATCGAGTAATGTATATTCGAGTCGCATCACTATTATCCAAATGTATTTTAGACACCAGTTTAGACACGTCTTGTCTCATAGTATAATATAGTGTATTAACTATGCTTGTCTCTGTACACAAGATGAAAAGCAGAGACAAGTAACTTAGAGGAATCACAGAGTACATTGAATATCTAGAAGGATATGAAAAGGTGTGGAAAAGTGTAAACAAACTACGTTTTTCTAATTTTCTTTACTGTAGAAATAATAGAATATAGAAATTAATAGGTACCTATATATATATCGAGTGTTATGTAGAATATAGAAAGTAATAGGTACACATATATTATATCGACAAATAAATAATAACTAAAGATACTTCTTTAGTTATTATTGAAATATAATAATGAAAGCTATAGTACAACGGGTTATGAATGCTAAAGTGAGCGGTGAGTACCTATTATTAAAAGCTTAAAACTTAGGATAAAACGAGTCACTAAAAATACTCTTTGTAGTTTGTAAAATTTTTCATTGCAACGTGGGTTTCCGGATTTGTGGGTTTCTTTCTAAGATTCAAATAAAATCATTTATTCATGTAGGTTATTGTCGTTAAAAATTACTTACTTATAAAACATGATTGGAAATTGCTCAGCGGGCCATAGTAAAGGTGGCAACGTTTAGGCCTATACTCTTCCCTACCACCTTGTTGTACAAAGACTGTGGCGTCCTTAGTGTTAGAAAGCTGTTTATTCTAAATGTGATTGTACAACAGCACAAAATAACTCCGTATTGACCTATTGCAAAACGTCGAAAAGACAAAATTTGTACACTGCGTGTGCCTAAACTAGCCTTTACAAAACGTTTATTTTATTATCTCAGCCCATTCCTAAACAATAAGCTTAACGCAGACTTACCCATTTTTAAATTGCCACTTACTCAATGTTAAAAACTAGTTACATATTTTTTGCTGGGTAAATCTTATGAAGAAACAGAAGATTTCTTACAATCTGATATAATATAATCTATTATATTTTCTTAAAACAAAACCAATAATGTTATTTACCTATACTTATAAATACAGTCTCATTTACTCTTTCATGTTGTCATTTACAAGAACTTACAAGTACATACATAAACATAACACATACACACACACATCACGCACACATACACACACATACATACACACTTCTCACCAGTTCCCATTGCTTAAGTTAAATAATAACATAGAATATTATCTTTTTTTATTGAATGCATAGATATTTTTTTTAGTTTATGCATAAATAACTAGTTGAATAAACACATGCTTGTGCACACATTTGGGTAACCAGGGAGAGGGCTGGTTATCCTTTACACAGGTCTAAAAAATCTAGCTAGGATAGCCAGTACTTGATCTTACAACATTTTATGTAATTTTTTTGATATAGCACAATTATTGTTAACTTCAAATAGCTCCAAGATCTATTACTCTAACACAAAATGATTGACAATAAACGATTTATTTATTAATTATTTATGATGGTGACAATCGGTTACGGTATCTTAAAACTAAACGCGCCCTGGTCTGAGAAGAGCCCACAACAAACTCAGCCAGGTTTTTTTATTTTTGTATTATCACTTGTTGAGTTGAGGACCCTTGCAACTTTAGTTTCAAGTTGACGCAGATTGTTATTACCACTAAATTAATGTAAAATATCCCCTACTGAGCTAGATACCTACTTAAATGTTGTAAACATGGATTTTAATGACATACACTAGTACTAGATGGGCCCTTTCATGGAAAAAAATTGGGCGTCCGATCTGTAGAGCGCGCTCCACACCTGTATAAGCCTGTCTTTGTCCCTGCCATAGCGCTGTCCCGCTTTTCAGACTAGATGGCGTTAGTGTCTAAAATAAGTATACATTCTTTGTTTGACAGGCCTTGTTACAGTCTATGTAAATTGCGGTTGTTGGTTGTGAATCAATCCTGTGTTTGAGCTTTAGTCTACTCAATCAATAAAACCGCTTGGATGCCAAGTACCAGATAGGTAACGAGCAAGTCCTGGGCCCCAGCAGTGTCATTCCTACCCATGTCATACCTACTCCTTAAACATTATAAATATTCAATATTGAAAAACATTGAATAAAATTACAGTGAATGGAGAAGTTGTAAGCAGTATTGGCCAAGGAGCGTTGATATTGATTGGTATATGTAGTACGGACAATGCCAAAGATATGGAATACATGTAAGTCGAAAGTTAAAAGTTGCATTTGAAAAAAACTTATTGTCTTTAACTTGGTGATTCCTGTGACTTCATGTGAGTATTTTTTTTTATTGTGATATAGTCCTGCGTTTGACGACAATCATGCTTTGTGCAAAGCAATGATGAGGTCTAGGTAGGAATGTGTTTGCCTAGAAGATGCCTATTCACTTTTGCCTTGAAGGCACCTAAGTTATATGTGGCAGGTAACACATGCGCTGGGAGGATTTTCCACCCCTAAAAGTTTGGATCAGAAATGTCGAGCAAAAACGTTTATGTGGTTACGAGTATGTGGATTTAAGTCCATTCATTGCTATGTTTTTTAAACTTCATTGAAATTGTTTAAACAGATTGGCCATGAAAAAATTGCAATAGCCTGTGGACTATTGCTAGAATATACCTATTTTATAATTTTGCTCCTTTTTTATTATTATTAAGTAGCCGATGTTACAGCTCATAATATCATGCTGTAACATTAGGCTAATGAAACATCCTATAAATTTAAGTAATTTAAACACAGAGGTAAAAAGACTATTGAAAAAGTGTAATGATAGATTATTTCCTTCAGCACCTAAAATGTAATTGTTCATATATCTTTAATGGTTCTACTATTAGTAATATTATTTAAACTAGGTACTGAAACATCCTGCTTCTATAAACAAACATCCTGCTTCTTTAACACAATCTTAAAGTATTCAATTGAACTATAATGGACTATGATGGTATTACAGGGTCAGAAAAATTCTAAGCATAAAGCTATTTGATGATGAAAATGAGAAGAAATGGAAGAAAAGCCTTGTTGACAAAGACTTTGAAGTTTTGTGCGTTAGTCAATTCACCCTATACAACACATGGAAGGTAGGTACAGCATCTTTTACCTAGTATCATTTGAGGTCACTTCTGCCACACATAGTGGAAAAAGCGAAACCTTTGGTACATCCATCTCTCTCTCTCTCTTTGGTTGTTCCTTCATTGCTGAAGATCGTGGTCCTGGCTAGATTCATAGTTCATAGTTAGCCATTCTCACTAAGATATGAAACGTCGCGTTAGTACATCCATACAACACATTATTTCCTTGCTTTGTTTGGTCAAAAACCTGTAAAAAAATGTGATTGTACAGCTATTATACCAAACATAAACTGACTACAATGTTACATATCTTGGTGTGAATTTGTATTAGTCCATCTGTAGGGCAGTCAGTCTGGGCTTCATAACTTCCTAATGAATGCACATAATGAAGTTCATCAAATTCATAAATATTAAATGAATGGCCTAAAGAACTAACGAACTAAATTAGTCGAGTATCCTGTCACACTATGGGTGTGTGTGTGTGATTATAAATGCGAAAGTGTGTCTGTCTGCTACGATTTCACGGTCCATCTGTTCAACCGATTTTGTTGAAATTTGGCATAGGGATAGTTAGTTACCCGGGGAAGGACATAGGCTATTATTTTATTCTGGAAAATTAAAAGGTTCCCGCGAGAATCAAAAAACCTTAATCTAGTCATATATAAATATTATATGAAATTTCTCCTAGACTTCCCTTTTATAGAGAAAGCACCTGCCTGATATTTCTGAGCAAATACTTTTTCTGATACTATTATACTGTGTTCAAAGACAGTGCTGTGCTAATACTGATAATAATTTGATTATAGATCCGAAGTATTAAAAGCTCTTAGTCCAGGGCGAACCATTAGTTTCTATACTTATTTATAAAAAAAATTGACTGTTCATTATACTGCTTTTATTTATTTCACCCCACTTAATTCTATCCTTACAAGTTACAGGTTACGTAATGCGATAGAAGTATTAAAAGCTCTTAGTTCAGGGCGAACCATTAGTTTCTATACTTATTTATAAAAAAATTGGCTGTTCATTATACTGCTTTTATTTATTTCACCCCAGTTAATTCTATCCTTACAAGTTACAGGTTACGTAATGCGATAGAATAATTAGCCTTACATTATTTACAATTGAGATATACAAATAATAAAAAAATATACATAACTAGACGATTCCCGCAGGAACGCTTTTAGTTTACGGGATAAAAAGTGGCCTATGTCCTTCCCCAGGATACAACCTTCCCCTGTACCAAATTTCATCAAAATCGGTTTAACAGACGAGCCGTGAAAGCGTAGCAGACAGACAGACACACTTTCGCATTTATAATATTAAGTATGGATATGGATTAACTACATTAACATACCTTACTTATTACTTACATACTTTTAACCAAACTAACTTTAATACAAATGAAGCGGCTTTTGTGAACTCGCTCAGTGATAGTGAGTTAGTTTTATGTTCAATTAAAATCTACTAATACCTACTAATAATAAAACTAGATGCAATACTTTGTAATGTATTGGTTTCAGGGTCTAAAACCTGATTTCCATCTTGCGATGCCATCAGAACGTTCTAAGGAATTTTATGAAAACTTTATTGAAATGTTGAGAAGTAAATACAAACCGGAAAAAGTTAAAGGTAAGTTTTTACCCACCCAATTCGTTTTTTTTAAACTCCTGCAGGTACTCGTTAATTTTCCAGGATATCCTTTGTAGCATATGTCCCTTCCCGGGATACAAACTATCCCTATACCAAATTTCATCGAAATCGGAAAATATGTTTACATATGCGCCGTGAAAGCGTAGCAGACAGACAGCCAGACATAATGTACTTACGCATTTTTAATATTAGTATGATGGATTACATTTAACACGGATAAAAAACAAACAAAATGACAGAATACAGAAAAAACCCTGTCTAATTATTTTACAGATGGAATCTTCGGCGCTTACATGCAGGTAGCCTTACAAAATGACGGCCCGGTCACATTAGAACTTGAGTCGCCAGCGCAACCAGAAAAAACTTCAAAGAAAAACAAATCTCCCCATATGAATGATACAACACAAGAAACAAGAGATCTTGCGGAGAGATAATAATATTAAACTAGTCTTAGTTCTAAGCAATCTTTTTATTTATTTGAAATGTTATAGTTTGGATGGATAGATGCATTAGATGCATGTATGGATGAATAGATGGATGTATGTTTCGCCATCACGCCAGAACGGCTGAACGGATCTGGATGAAATTTGCCACAGAGATAGATTATAGTCTGAAATAACACTGGCTACTTTTTATCCCGGAAATTAAAGAGTTCCCGCAGAAACCAAGAAAACCTCAATCCAAAATTAAAACTAACCGAGGATGTGAATTTTAGGTCTTTTGGAAGTAGAGGGTCTTCCAAAAGACCTAAAATGATAAGTAAGAAATAATTTATTTTTGATATAGGCATGAAGCTATTGTGAGGCTATTGTGAAGGGTGTCGCTTCATTTATAGAGCGTTTTTAAAAGAGAGCTGTGAATCGGTGCGAATTTTTCCACCAAAGCTATACGGTGAAGCTGAGTGGTGTGCGAAGAGGTGTGATGAGACTCGGGCAGGCAAGCGGAATGTGGCTGAGGGTCTCTCTCTAATAAAATATTTTGTTTTGTACGAAGCGAAGACCAAACTCTCTGCCTGCCTCGTTGGTCTAGCGGTTAGCATAGTCAACTGCGGATCACGAGGTCCTGGGTTCGATTCCTGGTCGGGCATAAAAATTGTTAGGTATTGGGTTTTTCAATTAAGAAATTCTCAGTGCCAGCCCGGAGTTGGGAGTTGGCGGTGCGGAGAGCACGTTAAGCCGTCGGTCCCGGTTATTATCACTAACATGATAATAGTTGTTAAAGCCCTCCAATCCGCATTGGATGGAGCAGCGTGGTGGGTCTAAGCTCTAATTCCCTCTCCTATGAGAGTGGAGGCCTGTGCCCAGCGGTGGGACGTAAATAGGCTGTAGTGGAAGACCAAACTCGCTCGTTCACTTTTCTACCGAAGCTGTAGGTAAAGTAAAACTAAGTAAAAGTTAAGCCTGGCACCAATAGGCTTGCCGAGCAGAGTCGAATCGAATCGCAATAATTTGCCAACTATTAGGAACGTCGATAAGCGTCGGAACTAATACGACTCGATTCGATTCGACGCGCTTCAGCTGTACCTAGTCGACTCCGTGAGTTAGGAAGGTGGATTTTCCTCACGTACCTACCGCGTAGTAGCTCCCTGGAGGGTGCAGATCAATGCGGCTGTCCCAAACCAAAACCTAGTAAGAACCATTGTGAAAAATTTACAGGAGAAGCAAAACAAACTCTTTTATGTGCCTAATAAGTTTATGAATTTTGATGAACTATACATTCGTGATTAATTGTTGATAGACTATTTTTTACTAATTGAGAATATAAAATACTAAAAACTGTTACATATGCACGTTTTATGTGACATACTACGTTATTTTTTTTAGATTGTTATCCAAGAACCAAAATCAAAATCCTAGCATGGTCACTTACTAGGAATTTAAATTGGACGATCGGAAAAATCGAACTAGTGTTCGCCATTAAAAACCTAATAAAAGTTTGACTCACCTAACCTTCCCCGATCCGAGATGAAATTAATAGTTCAATGATAACGATATGATGTGATGAAATTAATTTATTGAAAAAATAAAAGACAAAAAGCTATAGCTCTTCCAAAACTTGACCTTCTGCTTGCAAATCTAGAGAAGTGTCGTTAGTTGGCTTTTCACACCAAAATCTTCTTCTGGTTTCTGGCATAAGGGGCACCAATTTTTTAACGATAGTGTCCTTTTTAGATGTTTTAATACCTCGGGGAATTTTGATTACTTGGGGTAATTCCGTAATTTTGTATTTTTTAAAGAGAAAGTCCAATTCTGTGTATGGCTCGTCAAAACTGTAACAAAAAAAATACTACAACACAACTTATTAAATCTCTATTTGTTTGAAAATAATATTAAAAATAATTAGAACAACGATAATATAATAATAATTAACGATGAGAATTAAATAAAAGTTGTAAGGTTAGTTTGTTGCTATACAAAATTGTACTTATACCTTGTTTTAAAAAACAACTTATTTGAATCCGCTACAAACATCACTCTAACCACTTTGTTTAAAATAAAATGTTTCAGAATCTCATCATTTCTAGCCACTCTCTTTTTTTTAGTCCAAGCCATGCGTTCTGTAACCTCTATGAGACGCATCTTGTTTCTAGAACTTTGGACTACATTCTTGAAATCATCAAAATCATAAACATTGCCTTGTTTATTATTTTTCGCTCAATATTGCCATGCACAGAATCTGCCGTCATATGCGTGTGTCCCTTCGTTAGGTAACTTAAAGTGATAGTTTCTATATTATATTCACTGGAATTAGCAATTGTGATTAAAGCTGTATAAAGTGTCCAATTTTTATTTTGGGCAGTGCAATTGTCTGCCCAAATATAAAGGTGTTGACAATCTCTTTCTGCTCTTATAAAACTCAATATTGCATCAACTATATTATTAGTTTCACGTCCTGCTTGACCTTCATGCCAAACAACGCAAGTGGCTGAATCTTCTGAATTCTTATTAATAGGAGCAAATGTCAAATTAAAAGTGATAAGACGGCTTACAAAAACAGCTTCTTTGCTTTTTGGCATTATGGGCAGTAAAATGACTTTTTGTAAGTCCATAGAAAAATATTTTACGTGGGATGAATTTATCTGCATCGAACCGTATTTGTACTCTTTAAGAGCTTGTTCGGATTTAGTTTTGTGTTCTTCGTATTTTAGTTTAATTTCAGCGAGAATAAGAGATTCATCAATAAATGTTTTCTTTTCCTCAGAGTAAAGAATGCATTCGTCACATTTATCACCTCTTGGCATATTGAATGAAATTTTCAGCTTTTTCAATTCAACGATTTTCAAGTCAACGACCACGCACATCCCGTCCCGCACCCCGCTCCCTAACCACGCCCACACGCATCGACTTGCTGTGTTTTGAAAGGGAATCTTTAGTAATGTACATTAATTATTACACAGTTTCCCAATTTAAAATCCTAGTAAGTGTTTTTACAAATTCAAAAAGTCGAAATTCAAAACTCAAATACCTAGTATGAGCACCACTTACGAGGTATTTTAATTTGGAAATGTTACATGCTAGGATTTTGATTTTGTTTCGCAGTGTAGCAAGTGGAGTTACTAGGATTAATGTGTCATGTAACTTTGGTTCTTGACCAGATAGAAATACGGGTGTTTTTGCAAAACACGCGGCTTAACATTCGAGGTAGCGATGTTGCAAAAAATGGTCCCAAAAAAAAATGGCTCATACTAGGTTTTGGTTTGGGACAGCCGAATGGTGCAAAAAAACCACGCGGGCAAATCTTGATCGAAACGCGCTATAAACTATTAGGGGTATCTGTAGGTAGCACTGAGGAGTACTTAATATATTTTTCAGTCAAAGCTCTTGATCCCTTGTGTTCGGTGATTTGTACCATTGACATGCACCATTGCAAATGTCTCTGCTGTGGTTTCGTACACACATTTATGAATCTGATACCATCTGACCACTGGGAAGTACCTACTGGTGCAAAATGACTATATAAATATCGTTTAATTGCACCATGCATTATTTGCGGTCTGTTTTAATCTCAACGGGTTTGGTTTTGCACTGTTAACTTCTATTGACCTGAATTTAAAGCTGGTCTCTATTTTCATAATTCGAGTTGCTACTGTATTCTTTAGGCCCTGATACAAAGTTTTGTACACAAGTTAAACATAAATCTTGATAGGCTTGGGTGACATTAGTCTACCTTGCGTAACTCTGCACTTCTTTATTATTATTTTGTTCATCAAACAAAATTAATTTGTCTATGTTCAAAATACTGTACTTGTAACTATTCTGTTAAATTAAAAATACTAATGAACTTCTGTACGTCATACTGAGCAATTATTGTTCTATGGCTTTAAAAATTATGATTAATTTAACAAATATTCAGATTGGCTGCTCTAAATAACGAGTAAATTACCCTACTAAAAATACTGAGCTGAAAAGTGTTTCGAGTCTATCGATGTTTTGTGTTTTTCAGTATTATGTAGATAGTTGAGGTTATTCATATTTATAAATTAACCCTGTACTTCAACTGGATGATAGAGTGGATGATATAAATAAAAAAATAATACAAATAATTAAAAAAACTTTATTTTGAAATAGTGGTTATTATCTATTAACATTAATTGTTAAAGTTAGGCCAGTGGCAGCATTGTGTTAGATATTAAACGTTTTTACAAAGATGATATGCTAATTCTAAACGACAGTTATATAGTCAATACAAATAACACCGCCTACAAGAATACACAACAAAGTGGTCCGTTAATTTGTTAACAGATAATTTACCAAGATTCAAACATTTACATTTAATCTAAACGAATAGAAAATAAACTAAAAAATGTATAAACAGACAAAATAAATGCATTCTATTATAAAACTTCTATTTTTAAATTACGATAATGAAATTCAACAAACGAGATAAGATTACAATATAAATAGTGTCGAATATTATTAAGTTACGTAATTTAATATTATCAATATAGCCTGAGTGCCGCATGATTACTATTTCTATACTGTGAAATATAGATAATATAATCACTGTCTTTTTTCGATTACACATTACGTCTCTACTGCATACAATCGTACTCTGGATTCTTATAGAATTTTCAATTTCATCACCAACAAGGCACTATTCGTTTTGGTATATTGCTGATACGTATCCTCACTCCTAATTCTCAATATCAATAGCGTTAAATGCTCTTACAAGTGTGATAGATTACAAATTGTATGTCCTTAAACGATAAACGGTAAGAGGGTTTGAATTTCTAATCAACTGGAAACTACTTTCAAGCGTGCATATTTTTTATAATACATCTGAATTTCAACTACCTTACAGCCTTTCTTATTACAAAGTATTTGAGCGTAAAATTATTGCCAGCTTAGTTGATGAAAAATTCAAATCTTCCCACTGAAATGATTTTAAATCTATCGAAATGTTACTATTACAAAAATATCTATAATCTATTCTAAAATTATTCCAATAAAATGTTACTGGGACAGGCTAAGGACTTTATGAACAACATATACCCTTTCAATTTAAGTGGAAGTTGTATGGTTTTTAATTCCGTGCAAAGTATTATTAATGATTCAAATTCTACTTTAATATTAATTTGATTTTAAGAGTTACAATTAAATGTCATGTTCTCAATATGAAATAAATGCTTTGTTATGCACCGCAAATCAATATATTTATAGTACCAATAAAAATGCGATTCTAATTAGAATAAGAGCTGAGTAAAATTCATTAAAATTAGTGAAAATTTCTAATTGCTAAAATCATGGTCCAATTCCAAGGCCAAGTTAAATAGCATTTCTGTATTTAGTTAATGATTATTTGTTAATAATGCTTGGATATTAAAATTACAAAAATGGACGTGTAATATTCTAATTAGAATCGTTCGTTTGAAAGTATCAACGGCCAGATGTCGTGCGGCGGTTGATATTGTTTGGCCGCTGTGATTTGTTCGGATGCGGGACAGTCTACCAGAGTCCTGAAGAGAACCCGCCGGGGGGTACGCGGTTATGCAGGATGCTGCTGTTGCCATTTAACGATGTGACTGTGTTGATCTGGCCGTTCAATGATTTGTAGCCGTCGCCAGTGATCGGGTTGCCTTCTGTAAATTTGCAAAAGAAGTTATAAAATATACCCTAAATAAATTTTTTGGACAGTCAACAATGAGTAGGCATCTTCTAGGTAATCGCGTTCCAAAATAGATATAATTGCTTTTCACTAAGCATGATTGTTGTCAAGCGCCTATTTTGCGATATAACAAAGAAGCTTTTTTCGGTTGTGGAATAGGTAATTTTAATTTTTGAAACAAACTAATGACAACAAAGTGACTGACTCTAACAAAATTCTATTACATTCTGAGAGTGAAGATAATATGAATGTAGATATCAGTATCTAATGAAGAAAAATTCAATGCTATAGAATCTAAATAAATTATTGAAAGTCTAAATTTTATTGTGCAAATATCAAGTAGGTATAACAAACAATATTATGTAGATTTCAACTTTACAAATCCTAAAAAAATAATTACGAAACCTATTTAGTCACTAATAAATAATCAATGATCATGCATAGAGCTATTCCAAATGTTCTCATTAATCAATATAAACATCTAAGTTTGTAGCTAAGGCTAAACCTAAGGCTAATGCTTACAAACATCCACATTGAAAAACAAATCAATTACGAGTTGCACTCGCCGTTAACAGCGATCAAAAATATTTCTTAAACGTGGATTATGCAAATGCATTACACTAGCCTTAGTTGTGGCAAGATGCAATCTAACAGTATAAAATAACTAACTAAGACAGTAGAATAATACCATTATTTAAAATTCACATACGAGTAGGTACCTACTTAAAAACAATATTATACGCACTATCTACGAAACAGCTTTAAATATTTAAACAACGAAAATCATAGAAGATGCGTGCGATAGTAAGAAAGTATACAAACTATACAGTTTTAATTTACAAAGCTAATTTCTTTAACGATGATAACACGACAAGAGTAATAAAATACAGTAAGATTGAACTAAGCGTACATAGTACTCAATTACATTATTACTATAAAAATATAAGTCACATAACAAACTAGGTATATTAATATTAAGTTCAAAAAGCAAATAATAATAAAGTTGAGTGCTTAATTGAGGACTTGATAGAATCGTCAAGAAATTCTTTTGTAACGGATTAAGCATTTTGTAAATTAACAGTGACGGTGCAAAACGGTTTGACAAAATATTAGTTTGCTTAAATATTTTGTCAGAAAAATCGGTGTCTTCAGTCTAAATTAAGCACCCACCCAATTCTCTTCGGCGAACATAGTCTACATAATACGTCTTTTGATTGAAGTCTTCTGCATGCCGGTTGAGATTAAAAAGGTATCCAGGAACGTATTTATGGAATATCGGAGGAAAACCGGTGAGCGTACTGGGTCCGGGACCCGAAGAAGTCGGAAGCAAAGTAACGTCCGGAATTGGGCCATCTCGTTCGTATTTAAAAAGAGTAGGGGGAGGATCATACTTGGCATAAGTAAAAGGATCTATAGGTCCATCTAAAGTAGGAATGGGATTGTATTTATAATCTGGCTGAGGACGATCTCCCAAAGCTGAGGTCATTCCAACGAAAGCGTGTGGGGGCAAAGGGTGATGAGGAATGTAATGCTCCTGCGGCTCTAGGTAATGTTGAGCTGGGAAGGGTGGCCAATGTTTGTTGAGTACTAACTGAGGTGAAAGAGAATTAGGATCGATTACAGGATGAACCTTCTCGGGATCGTCAGTTTTGAGCCCTAGTAAGGTGTAAGGACTGTGTGGAATGTTTATACGTGGTTTTGTGGTGGATTCCACGTAATACTGAGCTGGCTTTGGTGGCCATTCTCGAGTGAAGTATCGATGGGTGGGTTGCGGTTCTAGGATGTCGTCAAATGGGTAGGTGTTCGGATAATTTGGTGTAGCACCTCGCAGGCTGGCTGCCGGGTGTCGGCGGCGCTGAGTCGGCAAGGGCACTCCGTCCCCGGTCACCGGGTTCCTCTTCGGTGGCGTGTACGATACTGACCATTTAGAACAAACTGTTTTCATTTGAAGAACAGATATCAAAACAGAAGTTTTAGCAATAAAAAACCCGTTACCGTTGAGAATAATTTTGGTGCGTCTACACTTTTAATAGGTAAATTTACGATCACTGGAGTTTTATTACTAATACTTTTAAGTTGTCCACAATTACATACAATCTATGGATAATTATTTATATTATAAATTGTCTTAACATAAACTGAATACGACGCGACCAACTCTTCTAGTTTTTAGAAAATTCGTAAAGTAGTAATTCCATTAAAAAAGAGTTGGTCGCGCCGCGTATTAATCTGAGCCAAACCAACTTATTATTTTTATTATTCATAATTAATTGTTTTTGTACCTATAGCTATATTAGGTAATTATTGGATCAGTAAATTCATCGATACTTATTATTTTAATTCCATTGGGTCTTATAAATAAAACTTGGTAGGTACACTTGATCGACTCTATAGATTTTACTCATTAGGTATGTACCTACTGTTTGTTCATTAACATCTTATCCATCTAAATGAATTATCCATGACTATGATTCTTTATTTATAAGACCGAATTTAGTTACATGCTAAAATCTTTGAACAATTTAGTCATGATTTATTAATTTAGTTATGATGATTTAACATTTAACAGTTAGGTACGTGTATCGAGCTTAACAATGATATCCGAAATTATAATTTTTAAATTGTAGCGTGCATAAGTGCCTAATTAATTAGGTATTGCTGATGATAATATTATTATAACGTTCCTTTGACGATTGTGAAAAGATAACCGCCAATGAAACGTTTGCGCATGCTCGGTGTTTAGTTCAAGTTGTTCGAAAGTGGAATAGAATTCAGGGAATATTTGTCAGAGGTCTTGAGTCTTGAAATAGTTCCTCGATGTATTACATAAAATTTTAACTACGTTTCTTGTTAGAACTTTCTATTATTAATATAAATTGTAGTGGTTCTTGCTAAACAACAATGAGCGTGCCCCTTCAGTGCTTATTTACAAAGTTATGTTTGCAATTCTAGCATTTATAGTGGGAAAGTTGTGTAAATGGAGTGTACTGAAAATAGCACTACTAGAATGTTCACTAAAGTGCATGTTGCAAAAAGTGCAAATACATTTCATATCTGGCCTGGCGTGCTTTTAAAATTTGCTTGAATAAAGTACCTACTTAGTTTGTAACGTACCTACTAACAAACACAAACAAAATAGGTATTGGATTGCAATAAAATATGATAAAAATACAGCTGTAGGTATAATGTATATAAAAAAGTAGCTATGTACTCTAAAATGCAGAATTTGTTATTCTAAAGCCTATTAGTATATAGGTAGTTAACACTAGATGATGCCCACGACTTCGTCCGCGTGGATTTAGATTTGTATTTCCCGAGGCGACTCCTTAATTTGTGAACTCCTTAAATATCCTTACCCGGGACACAACCTAGTTATGTCTGTATAAAATTTCGTCAAAATCGGTTGAATAGATGGGCAGTTAAAGCGTAGCAGACAGACACACTAGCACGTTTATAATATAGATGATAGGTATTATGTACCTATAGGTACAACTATCTAATCTAGATAAACTGTGTAAAAGTTTGCGTAACCCGTTGTACACTTAATAGATACCAACTCAGGTCTGAAGCGCTTCAACAGGGTACCTATGAAATTCGTTAGCACGAGATTTTTTGTGTGTCCTATCACCCTATAGGCCGACCGTTTAACTCGCGTATCGCCTGAGCGGTAAGAAGGGAGCGGGGGGAGATGTTAGCGGATGATATGTAAGATGCTTATTATTTTATTATTTACCAACAATGTCTATCTCGACATAAATCTTTGGATTATTGACTCCGTGTGTAGCGTTACCCGCCCCCGCTAACTTCTTACCGCGCAGGCGATACGCGAGTTAAACGGTCGGCCTATAGTTACGCCACTGAAATTCGATTCCACATTCGTCCCGGCTTAGCTAGGCTGCGTTACGTGCTGGCATTGGCTTCACGTGCCTACATTGAGTACGACTCACACTGGTCCGCGGGCTCCGTCTCACCTCGGCTGGGCGTGGAGGAAGCGCTGCCGTTCGTCTTGGGGGAGTGAGCCGGGCTGCCGTTCATCTCGCCGTCGCCGAACTGGATGTGGCTGCGTATGGTGTCCGTGATCATTGGTGACACTGACGAATTGCCGGCGGTCTGAAATCAGGGGTACGCAAACGTTTGAAATTAATGTCACGCTTTATTATCATCATCGTCATGCAGCATCTTTTGCTTTTGATTAGTTTACCTATTCGTTTGAATAACATATGATTTAAAAGCCTGTCTGAAATCAGGGGTACGCAAACGTTTGAAATTAATGTCATACTTTATTATCATCATGGTCATGCAGCATCTTTTGCTTTTGATTAGTTTACCTATTCGTTTGAATAAAATGTTTTAAAAGCCTGTCTGAAATCAGGGGTACGCAAACGTTTGAAATTAATGTCATACTTTATTATCATCATCGTCATGCAGCATCTTTTGCTTTTGATTAGTTTACCTATTCGTTTGAATAACATGTTTTAAAAGCCTGTCTGAAATCAGGGGTACGCAAACGTTTGAAATTAATGTCATACTTTATTATCATCATCGTCATGCAGCATCTTTTGCTTTTGATTAGTTTACCTATTCGTTTGAATAACATATGTTTTAAAAGCCTGTCTGAAATCAGGGGTACGCAAACGTTTGAAATTAATGTCTACTTTATCATTATCATCGTCATCAACAACCGCATTTTTTGCTTTTGGTTAACTACCTATAGTTTATTCGGTGGTTAACATATTTTTTTTTAAACCTAACATAGTAGCTGCTTAGCGCCAGTACGAGTACGTAGATATTATATCTACGTAGGAACCAAGATTTACGAAATCTCTATAGTACCTACCTACCTATAGAGAGAGCAGTCAGCTAGCTGTTGACAAAATTTATTCTCAACGCAGACAAAAGTTATGGTGCATTGTACCTATGCAATCTCAATGACAGATTAAAGCAGGCGAGTATTGCAAGCAAGCATCAATTCTTTATTCCAATGAACCAGAACTGAAGTTTGAACCAATCATTGGATTGGAACTTCAGTTCTGGTCTGATGCACTACCGGCTCCTGTCTTACCAGCAAAGCTCACCTACCACGTAACACCCCCTTTAACATTTGTCCCGTTACTCTTGTCGAATTGCAGCAGCCTAAAATTACACCTAGTACATTACATCGCGAGACCGGGAAGTACGCGTTTTCTGGTCGAGTGTTAGTTAGACGGCCGAGCTACGCGAGGCCGGCTATATACGAGACCAGAAATGCTCTCCCGGTCGAGGTGTGTATAGTGCTTTTCTAAAAAATGAAACAAGTGACTTTTTTTAAATATATTATATTATGTAATTATAAGAAAATAAATAAAAAAGCAATCTACTTAAGAAATATTAAAAGTTAAATTAGTTATATTTGTAGGTACTTTTGCGCTGTGAGTGCTGAACGCGTAATACGGTAGAGTTCCAAATTTAAACTATTTAGGCCAAAGACTGATGTAGAATTTTTTTAGATGGCCAAAGAACATTAGTTATAACAAGTTACAAGATATTCAGGAAGAAAGATTCCAAATTCAAACTTATGATATGTAATGAAAATACATACATTCTTTACTGACCTAGGCCAGGAAGTTTAACTTTCGAACTCATTTACAGGGCATGAAATGTGCACACTTCATATCATTTTTTAGAAAAAAATATGGGACGAAGAAGTTTGACACGTACCTTCACCTGTCCAAAAAGCCTGGTGTGCGTGTCACGCGGGCGCGTCGGAGTGTCCCTGACGATGCGTGGACGAGAGGAGCCGTTCTTCACTGGGCTGCCGCCGTCCGTCGTGTCGCCGTTAAAAATCTCCGCGATACAGCTCTTGGGTGCATTGGGAACCCTGGAACGAGACAAAAGTCTGCTAAGTAACTAAGTAAAAAAGGGGTAAATTACTATGTCAGGGTGTGCTTAAGCTTAGGTGCTCTTTTTTACTTTTAAATACTCTTGACTGATAAATGATTCCATTTCGCGTTTTGACAAAATATAGTTCAATAGGTATACACTACACGCGTAACAGGTGAAGATGTTTGATGTTTTTTTTTTTTTAATCCACTACAAGCTAGCCCTTGATTGCGATCTCACCTGATGGTAAGTGATGATGCAGTCTAAGATGGTAGCGGGCTAACCTGTTAGGGGCATGGCAGTTATATTAAACCCATACCCCTTCGGTTTCTACACGGCATCGTACCGGAACGCTAAATCGCTTGGCGGCACGTCTTTGCCGGTAGGGTGGTAACTAGCCACGGCCGAAGCCTCCCACCAGGCCAGACCAGGGAAAATGCAGAAATTATAAATTCCCAAATTGACCCTGCCGGGGATCGAACCCGGGACCTCCGCACGTTAAGGCAACATCGCTACACACTGCGCCACCGGACGGAGGTCGTCAGAAATGTGATAATGTATTTCGGTTGCGTTAGGCCAGGGTTTGTTACGGTTGTTGGGTTATTGTAATAAGATATTGGGCACATCTTATGTTTGCTTTTCAACTAGGTTCTCTTGACCATCACGATTTCTGGTGATGAGATAAAGTAACTTAGTAAGTATAGCTACTTAACGATGATGTTACTTAAGTCAAAATTATTATCAATAAGTAGGTACTATAGGTAGTAGGTAGGTAGACTAACCTAGTTACTGGATCAGTTAACAAACAAGAAAATCTCGAAATAATATGCCTAATGCGTCGAATTCAGTAGAGTTTCCTCAAGAAATTGTTCTAATTATCTAGCAGTATACGAGTAAATAATAAATTCTACCTACTTACTTGATTAGGTATAATTAATTCCTAAAGTCAATCAAAAAGTGAAAACGCTTTTATCTTTATGTTCTTAGCGTAAACTTATTTAATTAACTTCCGTGTAGGTAGGTATCTATTAAAGCTTCTACAGATGCACAGTCCAGTTGGCGGCCGATTTGTTGGCACATCTGAAATAGCTTTATTTGACGATCGCCGCCGTGTTGAGCGCTGTTGTCTTAACGTGCGGAGGTCCCGGGCTCGATCCCCGGCAGCGTCAGTTTGGGAATTTATGATTTCTGAATTTTCCCTGGTCTGGCCGGGTGGGAGGCTTCGGCCGTGGCTAGTTACCACCCTACCGGCAGACGTGCCGCCAAGCGATTTAGCGTTCCGGTACGATGCCGTGTAGAAGCCGAATGATATGGGTTAAAGCCGAGTGGTATATATGGGTTTAATACAACTGCCATGTCCCTAACAGGTTAGCCCGCTACCATCTTAGACTGCATCATCACTTACCATCAAGTGAGATCGCAGTCAAGGGCTAACTTGTAGTGGATTAAAAAAAAAATCGGATCGGAAATTCGTTTAGCCGTGTCAATGAACTGTATCGCCCCCTCCCATGCCCTACAATAACTTCTATGTTTTTTCATAATCGAATTGAGCGATTTGTTTGCGGTATTTGTTGACTACGAGGTTCCCCTACGGAAGTCGGCCGGTGCACAGGTAGGTATGTAATAGCTATGCGTGTCCAGTCAGCTGTGGGGTGGCCACTGGTCTATTAATAAATAATGCATTCTGGAATCGAATTTCGGTAATCGGATATAGGGATTTGGTTATAAGTAATCATTTGCATTTAATAATATTACCTTACTGGAATGGTAGATGTAAACTAGTAGATAAGTAGGTACAGTACTGGGGCAATGTTTCGTGGTGATTGATCATCGAGCGTTACGATTGCAATTAGGTATATCTTTAGAGTACCTACCCCTTTTTAACCGACTTCCAAAAAAGGAGGAGGTTCTCAATTCGGCGCGTATTTTTTTTAAATGTATTGTCGGTGCATACCTCCGTGGTTCTGAACCAATTTGATTTTTTTTTCTATCAGTCTTTAGAGGAAGCTCTCGAGGTGGTCCCATAAAAAATTCTGTCTCCAAATCCTCAACCCTGATACTAAAAAGTTAAAAATAAAAATTCTTTCAAAAAAACCGACCTCCAACGCCACTGTAAAGTAATAAATAGTTTTTATTTCTACCCACGATGTTGAAGTCGGGCGAGTATAACAAGGATAAGCAAAGTTGACGCATCAGGCTCGCCCGACTTCAATATAGTGGGTAGAAATAAAAATTATAACAATTATAAAATGGATTCTGGCTTTCGTCGCAGCCAGAACATCATAAAGTCTGCCAATCACAACAATTGATATCGTAACAATGATGTATTTCCAGGATTTCCACAACGCGCAAAGTAGCGTGCTTCTAACTATGAAAGTTTATTGTATTTTCGGATCAGTGGACTGTGCCACAATTTTCTAAGCTATAATTCTAATATTTACTTAACAGCTCGAGTTTGTGGAGTCTTATTATGTTATATATTATTATGTTAGTTTCAGCAAGCTAGAGTTAGATACGAAAGGCAGTGGTGCATAGCGTCGGCAGGCCGGAAACCACACCGCACTGCTGGCGTATCGATTCTGTGAGCCTAGCCAAGATGTGAACCTCATAGATACGTAATTATAATTGCTAATAAATTTTTATAGTTTGTAAGTTTATAACGTCTTTGAGAGGTGATATCTAGGGAAAGGCCGGAAGCATAGCATAGGTAGGTACTGTGCATACTTTAATACTGTACAAGAATCAGCTTTTCAAATTATGGTTCATTTTTGGTAATATCTAGTGATTGGCCCATCAGCATGCGCTCAGAAATACGAAAAATTCAAGTAAGGAAGATAGTCCTTTTCCTACTGTGATTTTATGACTTAGTACAGCTGGAAAGAGCTTATAAAAATAAATCAGGAATATTAGTGCTTGAGCAAAGGTTGGATGTTTTTGCTCCATTTCTTATGATAGTTTATTACCAACTTGAATAGTAACTATCAAGTAGAAAGTAGGTACCTACCAGACGCTGTTCTCTCTATCTATTTGATAAAGGTCAAGGCAAGGTTGGCAAAGGTCGTCTGTAAGAGATTACTAATTGCTTTAACAATAAGACCGCTTTTGTACTTCTGTATAATCTTTTACCTCTTGTATGTTGCTCGTTGCGATTCCCGCGGGAACTGCTGAATATTCTGGGATAAAAAGTAGCCTATCTCATTCTTCAGATTCTCGACTAGCTATACCCATACAAAAATCAAGTCGATCCGTTACTTTTACTAATTTTAACATTTTGAGTTTCTATTTTGATAATATTATATTTGTAGCAAAGTTTTCGATCGGCCTTAATCTTAACCTCAAAACGTTTCCACTTTGCGGTCTCGTATCTGCCGATCAGGGTGGTTCGCATTAAGCAGGCGTCTAGATTTACGAGTATAATCGAGTGTTTTCTGCTTCGCCGAGAGCTTATTAGTATCTCTCCCACACCGCATCGATGTTGCTTGTAATGATGTTTTCTAGAAAATTGCCTTCGCAACGCCTGCCTTTCAAATTAGTTTACTCTCTGTCTGTGATGTGTTTGCTTATTGAAGAGCGGAAATTTCTATAATATTTGAATAGATTGGTCTTATAGATTCCAAGGGAGGTATCCACATTTATAATAATTACATCTCAAGGATGGAGGATTATCTATGGCAATTAATGCAGGCCTAACGGTTTCACCGAGTAGTAAACCTATGTACTATGTATGTATGTGTGAAGTTACCTAATTATTATGCCAAAGATTTTTGACAATAATATTTATCCCACGTAGTTAAGCAAAACCAATAGAATATTCGAGTAGGGTACAGGCTCTACCAAAGGCAAATAATTAATAAGTAGGTATTTAACTACTTATTTAGTAAGCAGGCTTGAGTCGTGGTCGTATTTTATTTAGGTAAGAAGTAGGTAGGTACATTCGTCTTCGTGTTAAATCAGGTCAACCGTACAAAGAGAAACAGCGCAAAGGTAAAGCTCTGAACTTAATAAATTATAGACAAAGGTTTTGCCCTGACATTTATCTTTTAAGTAAGGGTAGGTACCTACTTAGGTACTTATGTGCTTAAGGCAACAGTACCTAGTTCCCTATTTACGTAAGGTATAAAATAAGATTCTTATCATGGATTTAAGTGCACTAGGTAAGTAAGTAAGGTCTTATTCTCAAAACGTCCCCATTGCAAATATTAAGTTCCTTGCTGGACATTAATTAATATGTCTTTCTATTGATCTTGGAACATGATTACCTAATAGTAAGTAGGTATCTAACTGGTATCATGTGATACTTAATTAGGTAGGTATACCGTAACCAATAGCTAGTAAAAGCAGGAAAGTCCAGGAAGTATCTACCTAAAAGTATTTTCTAAATCCAAAATCCTGATTTTGGGTGGAGCTTTTCATGAGAAAATCTTCACACAAAATACTAGTTATTTTGTGTGAAGATTTTCTCATGAAAAGCTCTAAAGGTACTTAAGCGCGGTCTTGGCAGTCCACACATAATCCAATAGATGGCACTACTAGTACCGCATGAAGAACACGAAGAGCCTGAATCGCGATTACGAAATTTTCTATGACTTACGCTATAATATAATTATATGTCACCGTAAAATTGTAAAAACCGTTAGATTGTAATCTAACTAGCGATATTGTAAGCTGTCGAAATATTGTGAACCGTTCAACGTTCTGAGTGTCAATTTTTGAAATATTCATTTTATTTACGTTTTCTTGTCTCTTTCTTGTAGGTTAGGTTAGGGTTCGACATAAATAACCAGGTAGTGCCCGGCCTCAGGCCGGGCACTTAGGTTTTATCGGGTTAATATAACAAATAGATTACAATGTAACGAAAAATAATGCGTTAAATTGTAATGGTTCGACAGTTTACAATATCGCTAGTTAAATTATAATGTAACGGTATTTACAATTTTACGGTGACATATATAAGACTTCCAAATATCAATAACCGACGAGCGGTCCCCGAGCCCAACACCCGCTCGAAGGATGACCATCCTATTGTTACGGTCGAGCCATATCACCTACTAATATATAAATCATCACCAAAAGTGAACCTATTACATCATAGGTAAGTAGATAGGTGCCTATCTTTAGGTACCACCACCACTTACAAAAGCATAAGCGCTACCATAGAATAGTTTATAGTAGGTAACTTTGGCGCTACAAAGCCTCCTTTACAAGAGTTCGTGGAGTATGAAAAACAGACGTATACTTAATAATTAGGTACATTATACAGCACAAACCTTAATAACAAACAAAAATTGCCCAGTATAATTAAGCATATTAAAGAAAGTGCGTGTGAGTAAATATCTAACCAATATAATATCTAACGTATGTACTTAGTTTTGTTATTTTGTAAGAGGCATGCGCGGGCGCCACACGCGACGTGAACTTAGAAAGGGTTGCCAGATTAGTAGCTTTACCTTATTGGTAGTTTTTTGAATTTGATTAGGTATTGGAACCTTTACCTAATCGGGGCATTTTTTCGATCTCTGAACTGTTTAACAATTTTCTGATACGATTCAATATAGGTGATGAAAAGTAAGATTACCTAGTACGATTGCTAACTTGAAACCATAAAACCAGCAGCCCTATTCTTTAACTCAGTGGCTATCTAAAATTGTAAGCCACTGACATGTATTTCTTAGTGAAGGTTCGCTGTGAAATAAAAAGAACATTTTTTTTTGCAAATCATCAATGGATAAATAGTACCTACATTGTTCACCGAGGTGAGAAAGTGACCGATTACTATCGAGGGTGTAGTTTGAGGCCCGAGGCGTAGCCGAAGGGCCGCAATACACGCGAGGTAGGAATCGTACTTTCTACCGAGTGATACATAGTGCTTTATACTACACCTGCGAGGAAAATAAGCGATAATAATTAGTGATTAAACGAACTTACAAAGTGAAGTTCTATCATAATTATATGAGTCGCTTCATTCGAAGCTTCACTATCAAAACTAGACTAGCCTGTACATTTTGAGGATTATTTCAATATAGATTTCGATATCAACAATCGACATCGACATCGACATCGACAATCGATATCGACAATCGACATCGATACCGACAATCGACTACCATATAGAAAATCGACATCAACACTGATATCGACTATCGATATCGACATCAACATCGATAGCGACAATCAACAAAGATATCGACTTCGATGTTGACAATCTACATCGATAACAACATCGATATCAACAAACGACATCGATATCGACAATCAACATCGATATCGACAATCGACCATCAAAATCGACATTGATATTATCGACAATCGACATCCACCATATTTGACTTTTGTATGTCAAATATGGTGAAGCTGCTTCTAATATCCATAAAAAAAAAAAAAAACCATATACCTAATTTACTTAAAATTAAAAAAAAACAGCGCGTTAGAAATGGATTTTCATATAGTTTTTCTCCCCGCTTAGCACGTTAGAAATGAAATTTCATACATCTTTCCCTCCCGCATATTTGGTTTGTAGCAATGACGTACTTTCTACCTCGTTTTTAAAAAAGAATGAAGGTACTTTCCGAGCGGGTGTAGTATAAAATATAATATGTCAGTGGTTTTCATTTTTTGATACCCACTGAGTTGCAGATTAAGTGGATTGTGCAACCTAGGCCAGTCAAAAGAAGGTGTAATTGTCGAACCCAAAGGAAGAAGTTAGTTTTAGAAAGTAACACTGTTTATCCATTTAATTATACTTTTATTGAGCAATTTATGCGAACAAAGCAGCCGCAACTCCATATTATTATGCCAAAGATTGATATGTCACGCAATTACAGAGTACCATAGTCTGTGACCATAGAATAGGGATGATGCCTATATCAAACATAAATTATTTCTAACTGATTATTTAAATAGATGGTCTTCCAAAAGACCTAAAATTCACATCCTCGATTAGTTTTAAGTTTGATAACCATTTTAAAATAGGTATAGATTAAAGAAAAAAACGAGATGAAAATTGATGACGTCACAACTCACAACTGTGAATTTCATACAACCTTACTAGAAGGGCGTTTTTAAGTTTGACAAAGAGTTGCTGATTTGATTGAATTGTCATCATCCCTATCGACTAGGCAGAGCCGTAGGGTACAAAATTATTGTCTATTTCAGAATGAGCTTTAGGTAACAGTTTATACCTAAATTCCTTATGTGTAATGAATATTAAGTAACCGGACACCTAGCAACCCTGGAAGCCGAGGGGGCGTCGTTACAGAAATAGGCAGCTGTTATGGACGCCACAGAACAGACGCCGGAAGACAATAAAATCATTTGTTTCTAAATATTATTTTACCTACTTCGATTTTACTATTAATCTTGGACGTACCTAATTATTTTAGAGGCTTACTAACTTTCTTACTCCCTTTTCTTACTTAGTGTGCTTAGTGTTTATTTCTTGGTAGATATAACCTTCGCTTGCATATTATATGTGCACTGCAGCTAACCCCTACTTATGCAATACGCAACCCTTAATAGTGTGGTCAAGTTTTTTTGCCTCTCCAAGTTAGCCCTTGACTGCGACCTCACAAATAAAATGTAGGTAAATGAAGATGCGGCTTAAGATGGTAGCGGGCAAACCTGTTACAGGTATGTCAGTTAGGTATATTAAACCCACATACACCTAATTGGTTTCTACACGGCATCGTACCGAAACTATAGAAATCGCTTTGCGGACGTTTTTGCCGGTAGGGTGGTAACTATTAACTAACTAGGCCACGGCCGAAACCTGCCACCGGGCCAGACCAGTGAAAATTCAGAAATTATAAATTCCCAAATTGACTCTGCCCGGGATCGAACCCGGGCCTCCCACGTTAAGACAACAGTGCTCAACACTGCGCTAGAAAGGTCGTCAAAGACAGCTTTGGGCGTGTCAATTTGGCGTCTACGTCGCACCATGGCACTTTAAACCATCGGTCCCATGAGTCAGGTAATAATTACCACTAACATATTTTAAAAACATTAAGTATAATATTCATTAGCCTAGAATCAAAGTCGTACTTTATCTAGACCAATTATGTTAGGGGAAAACAAGGCGCATTCGCAGACCGGTATTTCTGTTTTGCAAACAAAACCAAAATAAGGACAGTAGATAAATATAAAAAATAGATTGTAGTTCCTGTGATTATAAGTCAAGCTCAAACAAATACAAATTTGAGTTTTGTAAAGATAACGAGGTATATGGGCCAACCTTGACACCTGAGTTAATTTATAGTAGACACTGCGCTATACATTTAAACGAAACACTTTGTCCCTTTCAATTGGAGTGACTAATCGTCTTTTTATTCACCAGGTCAAGGGCTGCGATGGAGTGCCTTAATAAGTCTAATGTACCTACCCCATACACCCACCAAAGAAGTTAATTTTGATTTACTATTCAATTACTTATTCTTTACTTCGTCGCTTCCAAATTGCGCTCACGTGCGAATTGTAGACCGTGTGATGTACCTGTGGTGTTCCTTTAGCAAACCTTATAAATTGGCTACATCCAATTTATAAGTTTTGTTATACGTTTAGGTAGTGACCTTTTTAAAAAAAGTAGACCTAATTTTCCATAGCTAAAATAAAGAGAAGTTTCTAGAAAAAACCTTTACAATTAGGTACTTTCTGCATACCTAACTATTAACTTACTAGAAAAATCAGTTTTGAGTGCCTGGGAATAACTAGTTTAGGTACTTTTTCTAATTGTTTTTAGCTTTGTTAATCTCGTTTTCACCACGATTTGTCTTATAAGATAGATGATTCAAAGCACAGATAATTTAAGAAACTTCAACTTAAATCCCATCTATAAATACTGAAACGTCTCCGTTTACCGATCGCGAAGAAGATAATGTCACATGGGTGGATATGTGACAGTGGTAGGCATTTAACAAAACACCGTAGAATGATTCATTTGATATGCCTTAGGATTTATTAGAAGCTCATGAGCAGATACAATGTCGTAATTAATTATTGGTTTAAAGAGTCACTAATTTATTAGCTTCCTGCTTTGCCACGTGAGTTTGAAAGTTATAAGTGAAAACACACAGATAAATTAAGAAGGTGGCTTTGTATTCATTCTCAAGCCGTCGTTAGCCCAAGTAAGTACTGGTACAGGTATCTACTGAGCATGCGTATATATTTTTTAGTAGGTATATGAAAAGAGTATAGGCCATAGTCCACAATGCTGGGCCAAGTACAAATTGGCACACTTCACACACCTTTAAGAACATAATGCGGAAGGATCTGGAAACCCACCGCATTATTATCCCAAGAAAACTCCAACTATTATATTATGAAAGTCACGACCCTCACCAATGAGGAATACGATGCAGCGAGATAAAACGTGTATAACTAGTAAAAGTTACATGGGGGTGTACCCAGAATTGCAACCCTAGATTTTCTGAATTCCGAAATAATGCCGAAATCTTATTTTATTAACCACTAGGCAATTACAACCTAAGTAATTTGTAAAAAAGAGATAGGTACTAAACATGAACATTCTTAAAAGTACTTTTCATAAATGTTTGCTATTAATGCTGCTAATGCGTTAAACACATTATAACTATTTCAAGAAGAAGATAAGGCACCGTATCAGAGATATTAATGGTCTAAGATATGGTACTAGCATTTACTTAGTTTTCATATTTCAAGTTATTAGTGTAGCTATTAAACGCTAACATAACATTCATAGCAATAAGGGAGATAGACTAGCTTTAATGTTTAAAACGATCAGATTAGGTAATATTGCATTTAGCTTATGATATCTGCATCGAATTTAAGTACCCTTATCCAAAAAATGAGCGCAAACGATGCTATTTTTCGAGAGTCAAGAGGGAATTAGAGCTTAGACCCACCACACTGCTCCAATGCGGGTTGGCGGGCTTTGAGGACTATTATCATGTTAGTGATAATAACCAGGACCGACGGCTTAACGTGCTCTCCGAGGCACGCGGTTGACACACCACCAACTTCCTTACTCCGAGCTAGTACTGAGAATTTCTAGTCAGAAGAACCCAATACTTAATTATGACCCGACAAGGTGGTCCGAACCCGGGACATCGTCGGCCGCAGTCGAACATGCTAACCACTAGACCAACGAGGCAGTTGTTATTCAGTATTCTCTGTTTCCACAAAGAGATACCTAAGTATATGAATAGGATAGGTATTACATTTATATTCAAGACTTTCCCTGTTGAAACCTCACGGAAAATTGAAATCTGGGGATAACAATAATAGGTTTCAATGAAATTCAATTCAATACCTAATGTTAGCAAATGTGTTTCGCAAATCAGCCACCTGTTCATAGAAACATGCCAATGCCATGTTATCCATGGTAATGAGATACAGTAACTTTATCATATGTGGAGCGACGGGAGAAAATGCTTTTAGTTTCCGAACGAAAGGCTATACGTTACGTTTTATACTATAATATGTATAAAGTAGAGAGCACTTTCGCTGCAATTTGTTTTAATGGCATTCATACAGCATTCGAACTGTTATGAATGCAAACGAGTGCAATAGTCAGTGGCGGATTAAAAGGGCGGGGTGGAGGGTTGACTGGAAGACCGCCCCGTTCTTTGATTTAGGTTTTTAAAAGGGAGTTCTTCTGTGATTAAGTGGACCCCTATGGTCGTCTCCAGGATGGTAACTAACTCTGTACCAAATTTCGTGAATATGTAACCGACAGACACAATTTCGGCTTTTAACTTTATCACTTGTAACATTATTGAATATAAAGTGTTGCAATGAGTCGTTTTGGTAACACTAATAATACTGCTGTTTATTTATATTTTCAGTTCTAGTTTCCTAACAAAAGAAAATTACACCAGTATTTCTCATTGTGATACGTACTTATTGCAATAGATGATTGATATGTTGCACAATATTTAAACAATAAAGTCTGTCATAGCAGCCACCCAATTTGCTAAGGTCAGCAAAAAAAATACAAAAACGTTATCAATATTGATGTAAGATTTATGTTTTTTGCTTACTGTGGCTACTGTTGTGATATATGTTTACTAAAGTAGAATTACATAGGTTTCTATTTAGCAATGATTTGTTGAATACGCGTGTTTGAATTTTTTTTACTACCTCTTTTACCTGTTAGAAGACAATGGTTTGACAGTTACGAGTAAAATTTACCGTTATATGCGTATGTCTACAATATTTTTTTGCTGTCCGTACATAAAGGTTGTGGGAACGTGAGTCGTAAATAATAAACAAGCCAATTTGCATCGGTGATTCGATGAAAACTCGGTCATGCAATGTCTATGCAAATTGGGTTCCAAAATTGGTTCTGTAGATATGTGCTTCGGTACATGATCTTTGTGATTATATATGACTAAGATAAAGGATCTCTGGCATAAAATATCTCTCTCCATTTCTATCTGATTTACGTTCTATCCATCCAATAGCGACCATGTCTCAGAGCCTATACACTATTATGTATTTTAATGTACGATTTTAAAATATTGCATGCTATAAGCTTACATTTGGCCGGACGCTATATTATAATTTAGAATAAGACCACTCTGTACCTAAATTTGCAAATTGATTGATTGATATCTATTCTGTGCCTATAAGTAAGTAATATGATACTTACAAAAATTTCAAAAGCTCGGGAAAAATCCGCAATCATAATGAGAATAATTCTATCACTACTCATCATCAAGTCGATAGACTAACAGAAAGAGAAACCCAAAGGAAATCACGAATCTTCTTTTCAACCGGAAATGTTATTACCAAGCTCGACTTGCATAGGCCGTGGAAGCGATATTATCTACCACTTATTTTATAATTGAATCAATTTCTCAAGCCTCGCATTCAGTGTGAAGAAAGCTTCAAATAACACGCGTCGGTACAAATTAGATAAATAAAAACAAATTACCTGCACGAGTAGATAGGTATGAGACTCCTTGTCTTCTATCACCTCCTATTACGATTTAGATTTCTTTTCTAAAGTATCAAATTGCATTTTTATTATTAGGGCTGTTACATACAGCCTAACGGTTAATTTATTTATTTATCACTAGCTGACTAGCTGATGCCCGCAACTTCGTCCACGTGGATGTGGTTTTTTTTGGTTCCCGCGGGAACTCTTTAATTTTCGGGGATAAAAAGCATATGTGTTATTCCAGACTGTAATCTATCTCTGTGCCAAATTTCATCCAGATTCGTTCAGCTGTTCTGGTGTGATTGAGCAACGTACATCCATCCATCCAAACTTTCGCATTTATAATATTATATGTAGTATAGAGTAAGTATAGAGTATCTATACTAATATTATAAATGCGAAAGTTTGGATGGATGGATGGATGTTTGTTACTAAATAACGTCCGAGCGGCTGAACGGATCTGGATGTTTAGCACAGAGATAGATTATAGTCTGGAATAACACATATGCCCGGAATAACGTTTTATCCCAGAAAATTAACGATTTCCCGCGGAAACCAAAAAAAATCAATCTACGCGGGCGAAGTCAGTGGGTACCTACTGGCTGTTTAATTCACCGAACTTGAATCACCTCTTGCATGCAAGTCTGATTGCAGCCAAGCGCTAGCCTATATATTTAAAAAAAAAAAACGGAATATAGGTAGGTAATGCTTACGTAGAACTAGTATTCTGAGTCCCCGGTTTACAATTTTGATTACACTTGAACAGAGGGTAATGTACAAAGTTTTTAGATTAAATTACAATCAAAAATGTTATGTGTGACTAACCTTAGCTGATTACATTTGTACTTAAGGCAGCACAATAGAACATATTCAGTTCTGAATGAACCAAATATTTCTGTCCGTGGCATTATACTTAGTGTATCATTAAGTTGTCGTTCTGTGATTACAGTACCCTACATTAACTTTTTATTATTGCCGACACGTCTTCGAATCTAAATTGTGTTTATATCACTTTGACACACTTTGTCTAGGTACCTAAATAATAATGACTAATAATAAGCCTTTTCCCATGCCTTCGTCCACGTCAAGCTATTGTAAAGATTCCGTTGGAGATTTCTCAAATATATTTTCTATTTTATATTAATTATAGGTAGAACTTGCATGCAACATCTCAAGTTTCTTGAGGTGTAAGTACGTTGAAACAGTACGACAGTCAGAAAGTTTCACTTTTAGATGGTTGGGTACTAACTACTAATAATGTAGAATGGGATACATCCACTACAAACTAAATTCCCATAGACTCTGCGACTTGCAAGTACCTAGGTACCTATGTAGCAAAAATAAAGGTTAACCAGTACAGCGCTACCTTGCAATCAATAGTAGGTTTATTTTGGATGGGCGAACACTGATTGCTATAAGCCATCGCGTAAAAAAAGGTTCAAGCTTCTCTACGGCAGCTAATGTGATTCCGTAGCAGGCAGCAGCAGCAGGTGACGTCGTGTTGCAGGCTGCAGCGGCATTGCTGCTTTCTATGTTTTCTATGGCAATCGACGCGACGACCTGTCGCTTTTTTCGGAACCTGGTACTTATTTCACAAAATTTCATAGAAACCAAGTGTCGCGGGCGAAACGTCGCCTGCTGCTGTCGGTTACGGAATCATATCTTAAAAAGTATTAAATTCTTACTGGCAAAAGTCAGATGTACAGCAGCTGATAGGACGATCCAGGCGATAGGTATGACATAACGTGATTTTTTTATATTACAGACGATAAAGTGTTGAGCATTCAAAAGCAAACTACCTAACAAGGTAAACAAAAACTTCAGGTAATACCTACATGTACCAACTGCCAAGGTCATCATGGGCATATGGATTATAGTTTTTTATACTACGTACGAAAAACTCAATTAGTTTTATGGAGAGAGTTTAGCAGAGGTGAAGGTCGAGAAAAAATATGGAGCTTTTTTAGCATTGCTTGAAGTCTTTTGTTCCTTTGTATACTTTTACTCGTACTCATATAGGACTCCTAGGGACGTATTGCAATTTAACGTAAACCGCCCCCTACATCATACTAATATTATAAATGCGAAAGTGTTTGTTTGTTGGTTTGTCCTTCAATCACGCCGCAACGGAGCAACGGATTGACGGGATTTTTGGCATGGGTATAGTTTAAGACCTGGAGAGTGACATAGGTTACTTTTTATCCCGGAAAAGTAAGGAGTTCCCGCGGGAATCAAAAATACTTAAACCACGCGGACGAAGTCGCGGGCATCAGCTAGTAAACAATAAGGGGTGTATTATGATTGTATACCTACTGTATATTACGCATCAGATTACTTGAAAAAATCACAAAAAATCACTGGTAATAAAATCATACGGATTGTCACATTGCGACAATAGTTTGATTTTGTACCATTGGCTGAATTTATCATGTATCCAGTAAATTCTGGTTGCAAAGCATAAATTAGCCAAAAAAGAAAAACTACTAAGTACTTCGGTGCTAGGCCTGCGACCTGCGGCCCACTCTTTTGCCTTTTATAGGACTACATGAAATGAAATGAAATGTATTATTTCATGTAGGTCAACTTGTGTAACAAAAAGTCGGGACTCTACCGCTGCACCCGTTCGAAAGCAGACTATATGAGAAGAGCAGTCAGGAAATTGTTCATTTTATGTAAAAATGTTGGGTTATAATATTATGTAGAATTTGGACATAATATACAATACATAACTGCCTCGTTGGTCTAGTGGTTAGCAGATTCGACTGCGGCCGACGAGTTCCCGGGTTCGAGTCCCGGGTCGGGCCATAATTAAGTATTGGGTTTTTCTAACTAAACATTCTCAGTACTAGCCCGGATTTAGGAAGTTGGTGGTGTTTCAACCCCGTGCCTCGGAGAGCACGTTAAGCCGTCGGTCCCGGTTATTATCACTAATATGATAATAGTCGTTAAAGTCCGTCAACGCGCATTGGAGCAGCGTGGTGGGTCTAAGCTCTAATACCCTCTGCCCGTGCCAAGCAGTGGGAAGTTAATGGGCTATAGTGGAAACAATACATAAGCAATACACTGACTTGTGGGATACAGCTGAATGCGCAGCAAGCGAACCCGAATCCTTCCAGAAATTCGTCAACTTGGAGTACAGTAAGGTAGGCTGTGTGTTAATAATATAAATCGTTCCAAAACATATTGGCTCTAAGTCCATTATGTAACAAAAAGCTGTTAATACCGGCGTTACTTGTAGTCATTCAAAGAGGCATTCTTTGAACCTGTTCAGTGTTCACATTCCACGCATTTATGAGGCTTTCGTTTCTAATTAGCTTCACTTAGCGACTTGTACTATAATAAGAACTAACATGCATACTTGCGTTTAATGTTTAGATTAGGAAAATACCAGCCTTGTCCGTAAAAGTTCATAAGCGCAGAGTTACCATTGCGCCCTAGTAAAGTAAAAAAATTAAAATATACTTACTTAATTAATTGTACACAAATAAATGAAAAGACAAAAACAATCATATTAATGGAAACGGAACAACAGGCGGCCTTATCGCTTAAACAGCGATCTCTTCCAGGCAACCTTGGGGCAGAGGAAACTTTTAAAAGAAAGCGGAGGGGTGTACTGAGACACAATATTGTTAAATAAATATTGTCTAGTATTGACTGAGAGACTGAGCCAGATTTTCAGTTACAGTCGAATGGTATGTGAAATACCTACGCCAATCCACACTTGAAAAGCGTGACACACTTGACAATGGCTTAAGAAGACCTTGTTATTCCGAAAGAGATCTTTGCTATTATGTAGTATTGGACCAGCCATGGATTGAGATGACGGCGATGATGACAGTTGGATAGAAGTAGGCGGAAGTCCAGGATAACAACTTGTTAAAATTTTGCGGATTACAAAAGCTTCTTATTCGTTGATGATGAAAGTACATTATTACATAGGTAGGTACGAGTTCATGTGAATATAGATGTATGCACAAAAAAAAACTTTCTCTATTGGAGAGTCTTTATATTACATACCTAGACCTACCTATAAGAGCCACGGGGTCAAATATAGTTACATTAATTAAAATATAGTTTTAACTTTGCATGAGAAATGGGAATTTTTCTTGCAATGCTAAAAATATTTATTTATTATCCAAATCGAATGAAAATGATGGTACGCCCTATTAATGTTCATAAAACCTACCTAATATTTCCCATAAAGCCTCCATAAAGAAACACTTCCGTAAAACTTTAATTGATGTATTTACACTAAAGAAACCTCATCAAAGAAGGCTTTTAAGCTTTTCTTTTTCAAATGCGGCGAAGGGTGAACCGCTCGCTGGCTAACGAGGTCGCTAAGTGTCGAGCTTTGAAAGGTATAAACGAATTCACTAAGGATAAAGGAATTGAGCTTTTGAGAAAGGTTTGCTATTCCGATTTTTTTAAATTTTATCGTATCCTATTTTTTATAAAAGAAAAGATAAAAAGTCCTATGATAATATATCCTATGTCCTTCCTGGGGATGCTTCCTATCACTGCACCAAATTTCGTCAAAATTGGTTGAACACCGTGGTTGTACCGTGTACCGTGGGTACTGGGAACGTATACCTAGCTTACGTTCGTCTTTAGGATGCAATAGTTTTCTATGTACCAAATAACGTCAAAATCGGTTTAACGGTAGTGCGCAAAAAAAATTCTACATCAATGGTAGTGCGATGAAAATGCAACAGACCCGCTGACAGAAAGACGGGTGAACACACATTCACATATTATATTAAATTATAATAGGTAAGATAAATTAATAACGGAGTATTGCAAAAAAGGTATCTACCTACAAAACGCTCTGAATAAAGAACCTCTCACAGACTCAATTATCTTATGATACCCAGTAAAAAAACATCGGTTGAAAACCGTGCAAAACACCCACATGGATTACTTATGATCAATCATGCTTAGCCGTGAAATATTGCAGCGCAAAACGATCTAGGTTACAAGCACATCGATTCCGATTACCAACTCGAGTGGCAACGATACCCAGCTGTCAGCGCTAGGCCAGTTATTTGCAGTTCCCCTTTAGACACGAAACGCGGTCATTACCCTCGGCGCCCGTCTGCCAAGCGTCTACGACCTTCCTCCACCAACTACATACATAACAACACAAAATATTAGCCTGCTCCATATCCATTGAGCACAAAGTACACTAAACCTATAGCAACGTCAATCAATAAACGCGTAATGTATGTAATTCAACCGATACAATCTTCGATCGTCACACCAAACGTTTCTCATTATTCGCTTATTCGATGTTTGAAATTAATCGATACAATCTCGATGGTAGCGATCAAAGCGTTTCGTTCCTTTGACGTCCGATAGCGGGGGGAAATCGATATCTCTCCGCGAATTATTATCGTCGGAATCGGGAAGATAAGATCGTGAATTCGCGCATGATAAAATTTACACGAGCAAAGGCGTATCTACACGATCTGGTCTGGTCTAATTGATGCATTTCCATTGCGGACATGCGGTGAATTATAGACATTGGTGACTGATGTTATAAATTTAAACGAATCCCAGGAAAACCATGCAGCAACGCTTACCGGCAACGAATGTACATACCGGTGGAGTGCCGAGTGGAGTAGAGTGGAGGTGAATCTTTTTAAACAACTTTATTTTATTTCGATTGAAATTAGTATGTACACTGAAATTAAAATGTTAGGAGGAGAAAGGACGTGCGCCGCACCCGTGCGTGCTGTTTATAATGCTATCTTTGAGTTTTTATCATAAAAGAAATCTCGTTCCCGAATCTTGAATCCAATCCGATATACTTTGCACCTAAGGCTGAACACCTAGTGGCTACTGTCGTCTGAGCGACTTCTTCTCTTTCAGCAGAAGCTGACTTTTACCAGCTTTAAGTTTTATGGAGACGCTCGATGCCTCGAGGCGACTCCGTCTGAGCGGAACTAATTTTGAGCAATTCGTATACTTAGAGAAGTTTGAGTTTCTTTATAGAGTGGCTAAACAGTAAATACACACAATCAGTACATATCCACTGGTATAGGTACACAGATGTGTACTGCGTACTTATCCCTAGGACCTAGGTAACCAATTTATATATCGTTTCGAAACGTTAAGTGGCGTGCTAGTAGCGACGGCTTTTGCCGGTGGTGGTAACTTCCTCCACCACTAAGGAACCTTGACCTAAGCCATTTAACAAAACACCAATTGTTTTAACAGACAAGCAAGGCCGTTAGGCGCTGAAAACCACTCGAAGAAAGGATGAAGCATAATATACTCGTAACTAAAGTTTTGTCATGAACTCAGAGCCATCTTTTTTCGTGGATTAAGAAACAAATTGAAGTAGAGAGTTCGGAACTCATTGTAATTAATATAAAATCAAACCTTGCAAGGCCTTATATCAGCCTGCAAAATCACGTCAAAAAAAGCTGAATAACACTCGAACAGACAAATAACTAAATAGACCAACATTTTTCAATTTTAGTAACGTTTCAATATTATGCTAAATAAAAGATAGTTATATCGAAAGCATTTAAACTTTTTTACTGACCGAAATTGTTGGATACATATATAATAGGAAAGAAAAGTCCTAACTAAAATCTAGCTTCGTAGATTGGAGCAGTGGAGGAGTAGGCCGACCTCATATCCTTCTACCTACGCGCAAAAGTCGACCTCCATCAATCAATAGCAACCTCTTTAGCACGTAAGCACTGGCGGTTGGCCAGCGGAACAGGGAACTTTACTGTAAGCACTTTTCAGAAAGCCTTCGTATACAAGTTTGTAACTGTGACATGTAGAGATGCTGACCTTTTAAGTTTTTGCTTGTTTTGCAATACGTTTTCCTGTTGGCTTTCTTCTATTCTTCTTCATATTCTTATATTCGATATTCTTTGCTCTTGCATATTCATATTATGTAACTTTTGGAGTCTAGTAAGTAAGAACCTTTGCCAGCAAGGTTTTTAGGGACCAAGCGTTTGAAGGAGACAAGACAACACATTGTCGGCGATAAACTTCGTATCCAATTTACATATTTCGTTTTCTTTGAGAGTTGAGAGTACCTGGTATAAATACGATGGATTGATTGATGTCCCCATAAATAACTAGGGGCTAGGACATGGTACTGAAAGAAGTTCTGTAGAAACACGCTAGAAACGCCGCAAGCTCATCTTAGCTATTGCAATAAAACAAGACATAAATAAATTACCCGTTCGATCAATTAAAGGAAATCTCATGTAAACGACTTACGAGCATTAAAGCAGTCAAGACTCAAGAGCACCGCTAAACGGTCGCGTAGGAGGAAAAGTGAAGAGTTATTGATGTTTTGAATAGAGTGAAGACAACGCTCAATATAGTTCATAATTGACGACGTAGATATGGTGATCTATTTAATGATTTAGCGTTGTCGTTTCAACTATTATGAAAGGTCTTTAATGATCCCAATATAATTTGGTTAGCGATGATTAAACACAGCCCATACGTATATATACCTACTTAATATTATGTAGTTTAGTAGCAATCTATAATCAAAACGTATCATTTATACTTAGCAAAAACCTTTCTGTATCAGTTCAGATTGGTAAAGAATAGTCATATATAAAAATAAAAATAAACTATACTTAAAGCAAAGTATAAAAAAAAGTATATAGTCTGGAGATTAAACTGGAATAATAATGGAAAAATAAAGTTGAGAGTCCTAACATTTCCGAAATAAAGAAGGTCAGTAAGATCAACAACAAAATACAAATTTTTTAAAAGACTGGAACGTTAGCTTAGTAGAAACAACAACACCTCCGCATATAGGTTCACGGTTAAGAGTGGTCGTGTACAAACACAGTAATTCAATCAATTACATTTCAATTCCATTTGGCATCTCGATTACATTAATTGATAGAGTTGTTCCTCCAAGAGGCAATTAATTTAATTGCCCGCGACCGCTAACCACACAAGCGGTAAGTACAAGCTATAATACAACGGCCACAATGAAGTGTACGAGAACCGAAAAGCACAAAAAACTCAGGGGGCATACTACCGTATTGTTTTAAAGTTGTTGCCGTTAGTATTTCAGAATTATAATCCTTATTTTAGGGAAGTCAAGGTATGTGACATACTATAATATTATTTAAAATGCGAAAGTGTGTTTGTTTGTTTTTTTTAACAAAAAAAAACAATCTTTCAGCTTTTTTAAGTACCTTCTTCAAATGTACCAGCAATTCTGACCGCACAGTGAACTCGACGACTGTCAATATGATATTTCAATGGAAAGGCAATGAATCTCTCCAGCCTCTCATTCATGTCCGTATTAGTGTTAAATCAATGCTGAGATCTTTTATTTAATAAACCGATACTTTTTTGCAATACTTGTACCTATTAGTGTCTAACTGTATACAGGATCAAATTTCTTATACTTACGTGTAAAACTAGAAATCCCAATAAAGTTTGTGTTTTACGCCTGAAAACACTCTGATTAGTTTGAGTGTGTTAACTGATAGTACTTAGTAGATGCAGTTTTATAATAGAAAAACTTGTAAACTGAACACCAGAATAAGTAGAAGAAAATTATATGTATAATTCAGGGCGCGGTTTTATACCATAAATAGAGTTATAGCGTTAGGTACAAAGGCTAATAATATGATTAATTATTATGTTCTTTCGATTTTTTTTGGCAATTTGACAAAGCCAGTCAGGCAAATTAATTACGTTGCAAGTTAAAGCACACGCTTAATTAAAAATGACTACTTTAAAAATATGTTAGTGGTCATCTTTCTAACGCTATGCTTAAAGCTCTATGCAACGACCTCAATTAACATAGACAGGCCCTGTCAAACAAAGAATGTGGACCTATTTTACTAACGCCATCTAGTCTGAAAAGCGGGAAAGCACTATGGCGAGGACAAGGACAGGCTTATACAGGTGTGGAGCGTGATCTACAAGTCCGACGCCTAACTTTTTTCTATTAAATACCCTACATATACATATAATATCGATGGCTCTGTGTATAACAAAACCACGTGCCGAATTTTACTCTTAGATTATATATCTACGCTTTATTTTTTTTAATATAATAAAATAAATAAAAATAAAATAAAAAAGCCTTTATTATTCTTTAGTTTACACGGGAGGTTCTAGAGTACATAAAAAAAATAAAACATAAAAAAGAGTATATAAATGAATAAGGAAAACAAGAGTAGTTAATGTAGTACAATTGAGATATTTAATATAGATTTTAAATAATTTTTAGTAGGTATTTCAGTAATATTAATGTTTGAATTTAATTCAAACCAAGGACCCCTTGCGGGTAAAGGCCTCCTCCATTTTGTGCCATGCGTTGCGATTCTGTGCTGTGCTGATCCAGCTTTTTCCAGCAATGCCCACTATCTCGTCTGACCAACGTTCTTTGTTATAATTTTGATTCGTTGATCCAAAAAAAATGCAACTTTCATTTTGCTTGCGATGAACAAAACATGACGATCAAAATAGCAGTCACTATGATAATAAAGACGATGATTGAGAGTTGGCAAGAGATCGATTAACTTCTAGTCATCAATTATAAACTCTTGTTTATTAGTATTGGCAGTAATTAATAAAATACTATGTTCAATTAATCATAAACATGTTTTTTAAGAGGATCTTATTTGTTTATTTTATTACTTAATTTAAACGGTACAGCTATCAGTAATCAGACATAATAATTAAAAAAACATCATACTAATATTATAAATACGAAAGTGTGTGTGTTTGTTTGTTCGTCCTTCATCCCGCCGCAACAAAGCAATGAATCGACGTGATTATGGGTAGGTATACGTATAGCTGAGAACCTGGAAAAGGACATAGGCTACTTTTTATCCCGGAAAATTGTGAAGTTCCAGTGGGAATTAAAAAACTTATTCCTCGTGATCGAAGTCGCGTGCATCAGCTAATAGGTCATATAAATGAAATGGGTGTAACTAAATTTAAGCGATGACAGTGAAGAATACAATAATTTGATGATTTACATAGGTATAATGAGAAGACAAACTAGATACTATAATAATGTTAAATAAATAAAAAAGAAGATCCAGAAAATAATGATGAATCATGGAAGTAAACTGTTGAAAAAAAAGAGCCAAAATTAAAACTGTTTCTTATGAATATTATTGAAGTGTAGAAAAAATCATTTCTAAAGATTTCAAGTTTCAAATAGTTAGTAATAGTTTACATGTAATTTAACATGGAGCTTTTGAATACTTAATTGTTAGCAATGGTTGGTAATTAATACATCGCTCTCGTAGTTTGAAACAAGGAAATTTCAATAGCAATAAATCCGCCCACGGCTTGTAAATAAACACACCTCTTCAAATTTCCACGGGTTATGATCACGTTTCTACTTTGATATCTCTCATAGATAAAACCATAATGCTAGGCAGTAATACAAGACGATCTTCACGAAGTATTGCCGATAAGTGAGAGCTTCCACAATCAAGTAAACTAAGGTAATTCAATACCATTGGCTGTAATTTATGACCTAACAACGACAGGGTTGTAAACGTTGAAACCGTCAATAGGAGATGGAACTTTGTTACAGTAAGCTCACGAATTATACATCGCCAGCACTGGTAATAACTTGTGGCTCTACTAATATTAATATAAGGTTCTATGTTAGAAGCTGTGAATATAGAACATGGGACTTTGTTGCATTGCGGTTCGGTTGTGGTAGTACAAGGCACGTCTGTATAATCACCTCTGGCCCTGTTTGGTGATTAGAACGTCGCGGTTACTACGTGGGAATGCGCAGCCCGACAAGGTGGCGAAATTACCTGCAAATTGCGGGATTAGATACACTCGAGCACGGAAGTCGTTGGACGCGTAAATCAATTCTAGAGTAGGAATAAGACCAGTTATGATAAATGATAAATGATTTATTTATTTCATGTAGGACAACTTGTGTCACTTATGATACGTCAAGACTCTACCACCGGTTCGGAAAGCTGATTCTACTGAGAAGATCCGGCGAAGAAACTCAGCAGTTGTTCTTTTCTTAAAAAAGAAAAAGGTTACAATAAGTAAACAATACAACACATATACATTACGTTACATGTATTACACTGTACATTACAAGTATGTACTAGAAAAGCCATCTTTAATTAATTTTACATTTACTATCGGAATTATTAGAATGTCTTGCAGTTCTTGTTATGCGTAAAATATGGCAAATAATAATCAGTGTTATAATTTCAAAATGCTGTTTTCAATATTTAACTAAGTCATTATTCATGTAAATTTGAAACTCCTATTTTACCCCTTTAGGGGTTGAATTTTCAGAAATCCTTTCGTAGCGGAAGCCTAGGTACGTGATATGTTATAGCTACCTACTATCAGTATGTTTTTAGCCCGATCCGTCAAGTGGTTTGAGCTGAAAGATCAGTCAGTCAGTCACCTATTCCATACCTATATATTTTAACCTATAGTAGTATTATTAGCTGATGAATTCTGGATTTTATCATAAAGCTAGCAATGATTAGCTATTTTTATCGTCAGACCCCTAAATCCAATACTTTTCAGTTTTCGAACCCTAGGGCAAACAGGGAAATTGAAGCAAAAAAACAGCTATACTTAATATAATATTTCACTGATTAACTTAGTACATAATATTTAAAGAAAAATAAACGCAAATCAGCGAATAAATGAAGCCCTGCCGTCCTGACCTATCAGTTGACGAACTTTAATGAGATTACGAGGCGACGTCTCCACACGCCTGTAATGACACACTGCCTTCCTTGTAATGAGGGTATCGGTCAACGGACTATCCTAGTGAAGTGACCTTTTAAAACTCAAACTCTAACTTGTTTATATGATATTGGACATGCTTTTGTTGCCTTGTTTTGATTCTACCACCGAATGGAAAGAAAATTCTACTGAGAACATTCTCTATTAATTAAAAACAAAAGGGGAGTGGTATGGATAATCTTTTTATCATCACCACTTCAAACCACTGCCGGCTTACTACTGAGCACGAGCCCTCTCGGAAGGAGAAGGATTTGGCCATAGTCACCACGCTGGCAAACTTCACACACCTTCCAGAGCAATAATATGAAGAACCCGGGTCACAGCCGAAACCCAGCGCCCTGCTTTGTATGCAATTTATTGGCATACAATGCAGGGCTTAATGCCGAGCTGTACACCCATTCTGGGTGGTGTCACAGACAAAATTTTTACGTATGTAATCTTTGTTTTGTCTGTGACACCATTGTCGAATAAACTGTTTTTCTTTCTTTCTTTCAATGTTTTCCTTCGCCGTTTGAAGCTTGTAATATTTAATTTCTTAAAACGCACATTAGCTCCTAAGTCCTAACAATTAGAGGTGCGTGCTCGGGGGTCTAACCCGCGACCCCCTATTAGGAGGTCAGGTATACTAGGAACTAGTCTATCACCACTTCACTAGCTATTTATAAAAGAGGTTTTATTTCTATTCAAGTTGGGCCTTGATTTATCCAGGGTGTAATGGAAGTTACAGTCTTAGATGAAACCAGGCTAATCCAGAAGAAGTTTAGCTGCCGAAGCCTCCAAAAAAAAAAGTGCCAATTCGTAAATTATCAGATCAGGTGCAAACTTACATGACAAAAAAATGCTCCACTGGTACACCATACACTGTGGAAAAACTGCAGTTGAAACATACAAATTATTCCTCATTTGTAATAACGGTGCCGGAGAGCTTATTTGATTTTTTCATGACGGCTAAAAACTGGCCGCCGAATGTAGAGTTTAACGAGTGGTTTCGTAGACGTGCAAGTAAAGTGCACGGTAATACCGAGCAGCCGCTCTCTCAATCAAACTAGTAAAACTCGCCGATTGTTGCTCTATTACCAGAACGTGAGAGGCCTTCGCACAAAATTACAAGAATTTAGTTCGTCAATTACCGCTTCTCCTGCAGATATACATCTTATCAGTGAAACCTGGCTAACTGAGAGCATAGCTGATTCTGAGGTTATCCCTAATGGTTTTTGTATGCTTAGGTGTGATAGACGTAACAATCGTCGCGGCGGAGGAGTAGCTATCATAGCGCACTCTAAATATACTCTACAACCAATAAGTGTACCTTTGAATGAAACACTGAACAGTGAGATAATTTGTGGCGGCTTATATCGCGGTAATAATTTAATATGTGTATTAATTTGTATTTATGTACCTCCAAAATCTAGCGATGATGACTATTTAATGATTTATGAATGTATTGAAAGAGTTTGTAGTTCTTACAGCCAGCAAAAAACATTAATTTGTGGCGACTTCAACTTTAATTCTGCTTCATTAAATGCGAAATCCCATTTCGAATTCGTTTTAACGTTTTGTGCTCTTAAGCAAATTAATCAAATTTTGAATGGTAGCGGGCAATTATTAGATCTTGTACTTGTTAACGAAACATTGAGTCAAGCGGTGGTGCATAGAGCCGAGGAGTCTGTTGTTTCTCCCGATAGCTACCATCCTCCGCTTGAGTTAGGTTTTGACTGTATCTTTGACTGGACGCAAAACAAGTGCTCTTCGCCTGACATTGAAACGGAATGGAATTTTAAAAAAAGCTAATTTCCAATTACTGTACGAACGTTTATCTAAAGTTGATTGGTCACCTCTGTATGAAACTGTTGATCCTCAGAAAGCAGTCGAATTGTTTTATTCAATTCTTGAATCCTGTTTTTTCGATTGTGTTCCTCTTAAACAGCAGTTAACGGAAGAACCAAGGTATGTTTATCCCACTTGGTATTCTAGCAGGACTAGGCGGAATATAGAGTTAAAAGCGAAATATCATAGATTGTTTAAAATAACGAAAGATCAACAGTATCAAAAACTATTTTCTGACTATCGATTGCTGGTTAAGTTAAATATCAAAGAGGATTTTGAGCGCTACAAATTGAATATGGAGCGTAATATCAAGCGAGAACCGAATGTTTTTTGGGATTATGTTAAATCTAAGCGGAGTGTTGTTAAAAAAAAAATATTAAAAAATGGCGAATCGGTCCCACGAGATAAGTGCGCAGGACTATTTGCGGAGTATTTTAGATCTGTTTACGCAGCGAAACCACCGCAACTATGTATCAATAACGCATTAAAAGCTTGTAGCGGGGGAAGCGAGCGTATACACTTAGACTCTATAAATTGTAGCGATGTAAGTAGAGCGCTCAAGAAGCTTAAGCCAAAACGTTCTGCTGGCCCCGATGGTATTCCACCATACGTCATCAAGGATTGCGGTAGCGTATTTCTGGCGCCGTTGCAATATATTTTCGGTGCCTGTTTGAAGAATT
Source organism: Erebia aethiops (assembly GCA_923060345.2). NCBI lineage: Eukaryota > Metazoa > Arthropoda > Insecta > Lepidoptera > Nymphalidae > Erebia > Erebia aethiops. Next base: position 24,447,184 of record OV281083.1, on the reverse strand, counting down.
CTTTCTATCCAGAAGTCTGGAAAACATCTCGAGTAGTGCCTGTTCCAAAAAAACAGTCTAGTTCAGACATAAGCGACTTCCGGCCTATAGCTGTTTTATCAGTCTTTGGCAAGTTATTTGAGTCGATATTGGAATGCCGTATACGGAAACAATTCGAGTACCAGCTTTCCGAAGCTCAACATGGATTCCGAGCGGGCCGCTCAACCTGCACTAATTTGTTAACATTCTGGACTTACGTCACTGGAGCTGTAGATGGCGGTGCGCAGGTGGATGCAACTTACTTTGATTTTCAAAAAGCGTTTGATACAGTTGACAATGACGTTCTTCTTAGTAAGTTTGCATCTGTTGGTTTTACTCCGTCTCTACTTAAGTTCTTTTCCAGTTACCTGAGAAACCGGAAGCAGTATGTGCAGTATGAGGGGCATCGTTCGGATCCGTACTGTACTTATTCCGGCGTAAGCCAAGGAAGTAATTTGGGTCCTCTAGAGTTTTTAATATTAATTAATGACTTACCTAACGCAATTGCTCATGCAAATTGTTTATTATTTGCAGACGATCTTAAACTCTTTTTTAAAATAGAGAATTCTTCTGACGCTCAGAGTCTTCAGGCTGATATTGATAATGTGTTGCAGTGGTGCAACCAGAATAAGTTGCTTTTCAATAATAAAAAATGTGCCGTAATTACTTTTACTCGAAAATCAAAACCAATTGTAGTGAATTATCGGCTAGGTGGATCGGATATTCCGCGTGTAACTGAAATCAGGGATTTAGGCACAAATATGTCTGAAGATCTGACATTTCGTAGTCACATAATAGACATATGTTCAAAAGCCTATAGAACATTAGGGTTTGTACTCCGTCAGGCACAGCACTTCGAGTCAATTGATGCAGTAAAGCTTCTCTATAATGCTTACGTGAGGAGTAAATTAGAAAGTAATGCTATTATTTGGAATCCTTTTGAAGCCAAGTACATAGACATGCTTGAAAAAATTCAAAAGAAGTTTATTAGGTGGCTGTATAGAAAGCATTATGGATATTCAGTGGGTTATCCTACCATATACCCAAGCTTATTCCTTCTTGGAATGATAGGGTATGATAGATTGGAAGTGAGGCGCAACATTGCTTTACTTTTATACGTGGTCAATGTGATCCAAGGAAAAAAAAAAAATTCAGCTATTTTAAATTGGGTAGGTCTGCACGTACCGAACGACTACGCAACTTCGCGTCGTCGTAAATTGTTTGCTTTACCGTACTGCAGAACAGAAATGGCTACTCAAGCACCACTGGCTCGTGCACTACGCTTGCTCAATAATCTGACGCAAAAACATTTAGATCTGGACATTTTTCACACCCCACCGCTCCAACTCATTAAACAAATAAAACCTTTTTTAGAGTTTTTAGAGTGGAAATAATTTAGCTGTTAATTTTTATGGTCATGTTAGTGTAATTTTATCTGTAAATATTTAGTCAGTAAACATTTTATTTTTTTATTCTGTAAGTAATTAATTTAAGTAATTTCCTATATATTATTATTATGATTAATTTGTAATTGTAGTTGTAGTTTTAGGTAATTATGTAGCCAGGGGAGACGAATTGGGTAACTGTAAAGTCTTCCCTGGCATGTTTTTATAATAATAAATAAATAAATAAATAAATAAATTATACTGCCAAATGCCCCTGAATTGACAGAACGCTCCTTTCCCACAAAACTTTCCCCTCCAACGTGGACGTTTCAGGCCGTCGTTATGTACTGTCATTAATCTGTGTTCGTCCTAATAAAATCGTCCCCAAATGAAGAAATGGAAAGACAACAAATACCTTAAAACTTCCGCAATCAACGCGTGCCATGCAGTTTAATTAGATTAGCAAGGTGACGTCGCGAATCGCCTCTAATGACCCACTGTTACGTGTATGCAGGTAATGAGGTGCGCAGGACTATTTATAGCCTTTGTGATGTTAGGTACAACAAAAGATCACCATTGGACCACATAGGTAGGAATAACTATGTATAATTATATGGCTACCTCTCATCTCCATTCCAATTGCAGCCAAATCGGTCCAGTCATTGTGAAGGTAGGTCTAGGTAGTCTTGACTCATCATAATTACGTGGCACAAGCTGTCCTACGTTAAATAAATCACTTCATTTCATTTGAAGGAGTAACGTACATACAACCCTTCAATATTTATAATATTAAGTAGTATGAGATTAAAATATAATATAGCTAATACTATTTTGTATTTGTTATCTTGCAAAATGTATTCAAGGCGCACAGCTTACTATTTTTTTTTCTAATTGTATTACCTATCAAATAATAACTTATTTTATTTCCATTACTATATTCCATTCCATACTACCTTACTACCATTGCAATGAATTAGCGTAATAGGTACAAGAGCACATGTGTCTATTTACGACATCTATTGTACACAATATACGTACCTATTTACCATATCTTATCTGTATATCTTAATCTCAAACCCACGTTTATTCGTTACAAATTGATCTAAAAACTACAATAGTACGATTTGCTTTTAAATTGCATTAAATACGTCCATTTATACGTTTCTAGATGGAACCAGTATTTAGTTCTAGTGACAAAGTTCCACCTACGGCTGTGTTATTGCAAATTAAACGCTCAGGGACTGAAAAACGACGCAGACGCCGCGGGGTGTCATTGTAAAGCCGAGTGCTCACAATCGCGCTATCCAGGACAAAAAACTAAAACTAAATTGAAAGGCATTTTCTGTTAAAATGATATTCTTGTGTATTATATCGCATTTATAATATTGGTAATATCCATATCCATACCATCCATACTTCCATACTTCCATACTAATATTATAAATGCGAAAGTGTGTCTGTTTGTCTGTCTGCTACGCTTTCACGGCCCATCCATTCAACCAATTTTGATGAAATATAGGGATAGTTTGTATCCTGGGGAAGGACATAGGCTGCTTTTTATCCCGGAAAATTAAAAAGTTCTCGCGTGAATCAAAAACCTTAATCCACGCGGACGAAGTCTGTCTGTTACGATTTTGTCATTCGGTTTTGATGAAATTTGGTACAGAAATAGATTGCATCCCGAGGAAGTACATATGCTACTTTTCATTCCGGAATCAAAAATTTCCCACGGGACCGCACAAAATCCTAAATCAACACGAACGAAGTCGCGGCTGTCATGTATGTAAGTAATTGTGTTATAGAGTTGTAAAGTAAATAAAGTGTAATTTATTTTTATTAATCTTTAAGGGATTTAGAACCTAATTAAAGAATTTAAAAAAAAACATGGTATAGTAGCAGAATAAGTAATTTCATGCTCAGAGATACTTTCGACGACATATAAAATGTCTCGGTGTCATTTTTAGTAACTTTTTAGTAACTGATAAGTTGAGTAGCTCTAGAGATTATAAGTAGGTAGATACATCAACTCAAACTGAACGAATCTATCTAATTTAGGACAGTAATTATTAATTAAAACTCTCCAATTACCTACGTACGACCGGTGGCATTGCCGCAGGCGACTTGACTATCTGAAGCCGGTTGTACTCGTTGCTCGTTATAAGTACGCGTAATTTGTCATAATATTATGTGTTATTATTAGTTTTTACACTTCTACTTTCATACGAGTCTCTTAATGCATTAAAACGTTTGTTATTAAAATGATATAACATAAAATTAAATCAGACTAAGAACAGCAGCACTTGTAGACTGTAGATTTGTAAAAGTATTCATGTTTACTAACAATCTTTATAAGTTGTTTTATTTGATGGATGCTTAATTATTCTAAGGTCATAAGTGGCATAATATATACGCGGCGTCCGCCATTTAATGTTGTCTAGATCACACAATTCCGAGTTGTTTAGATTATTGTCGACACATCGGCATCGTGATATTGAGTAGGTAACTTTAAAATAATCTTAATCCGTATAGCAGAAATCAATTTTACTCACTCATGTGCCCTAACCCTAACTCCACTAGTTGGCAGATTTAAATGAAAATCTTTCGCCCACGTCGACATAAGCTCATACATACCGAACGAGGCTCTGTTTCAATTATACCAACACTGTTGCAACGTACCTGGGAAAAGGAAAATAGTTTATCAGTTACATAGCCACATCATACTAATATTATAAATGCGAAAGTGTGTTTGTTTGTTGGTTTGTTGGTTTGTTCTTCAATCACGCCGCAACGGAGTAACGGATCGACGTGATTTTTGGCATGGGTATAGTTGAGGACCTGGAGAGTGTCATAGGCCACTTTTTATCCCGGAAAATAAGTTCTGGAGTACCCCCGGGAATAACAAAAAACTTAAGCCACGCGGACGAAGTCGCGGGCATCAGCTAGTATTATATACTTGCAGCTTGTTTAATTCTTAGAATTATTACAATAAATAGTTATATGTAACAATCATAGATTCAGTATTGGGCAAACCTAACCTAAAATTAAGAATATGGAATTCTTGATTCGAATAAAATATTAAAAGCATACGTTTTTATAACAATCCATGCTACGAAATCGCAACGTCTATCCATAAAGGACCAGTTTTGCTTTTTAGTGAAGAAACCTGGCATGAATTGAAGTTACTGTTATCCAATTCATACAAGAGTGCACACATGATGAAAGGCCACCCAAATAAATGGCGATCTGCAGATAAGTTAATTTGAAAACACATAATATATACCGTCTCCGTTCTGTCATGTCGTATGTCGGTAAGTCTAGATTTGAATTGATTGATTGATTTTATAAATAGCGATTTTACAAATAGCGATGTAAAAACATTTTGTAAAAATCTTACAAAAATTTAACATAATTATAGTGATACTTACAAACTAACTTACGCCTATTAAAGTTTACAGACAGAAGAAGGGAAATAATATGATTGATTTGAATAAAATATTAAAAGCATGTACGTTTTTATATAAAAAGCCATGCTACGAAATCGCAACGTCTATCCATAAAGGACCAGTTTTGCTTAGGTAGTTTAGTTAAGAAACCTGGCATGAATTAAAGTAACTGTTATCCAATTCATACAGGAAAGCACACATGACGAAAGGCTATCCAAATAAATGACTAGGCTATCCTAAAGTGATCTGCAGATAAGTTAATTTGAAAAATCGACCACCGCAGAGCTAGAAGGAAGGCCAGCAAAAAATTTATGAGACCAATTTGTTATAGCAACGGTGATATGTACCTGCCAGCAGTGCCAGCCTACCCAGACATGCCCTTTCCAAAATGTAATTAGGCACAAAAATATTCCCATGCTTTCACTGACTAGATATTATCCGTGCGACAGCTTTCTGTATATCACGACTTGATTTTAGTTTTTTTTTAATCGATGTACCACCTACTACACGATACTTGGCGGAAAGGCTTTAAATCCGTTTCAAACTACTTTGAAATGAGTAAAAAAACAGTAAAAAGTACCTACTTTTTACCATAATACAAGTTTGTCAAAAGTAGTTCTAACAAAAAAATATTGGTCAAAACTCTAAACTCTAAATAGTTTTAAATCTTAGCCCATCCAGCTTTTACCAAAAAAAAACGTTTATGCCAGAAAAAATCTGGCTTTGTGCTTTACATAAACACTATGGATAGGACCACAGATCACGGAAACAATCCGTTATCTGTGGCTACGTAGGAGTGACAAGACTGCGCGGATCGAATTAGTGCTCCGACTTACTTTTGGGTCACATATTTGCACAACCTAATTTTATATGTATTATTTTTTATGTGATATAATATATTCAAAAGGCACACAAAAGAAAGCATTTTCGCGAACTAGCAAACTTAGGTATGTACTTACAAAATATAAACCATATTCCCATACTTTCACCGGCAATCGTGAGATAGTTCTGTAAATCACGATACCATACTTAATTTCACAGGTTGTGATTCGATACTTAATTATACATGTTGATTAAACTGTAATCGATAAGTAACGCTATTACCGATTAATCTGGTCGACTAATATCGTAAACTGTATAATTGACGACTTTGATTATTATTTTGGATATTAAGTACTATCGTAAATTAGTATTAGTCGTAAAACACTTTATGAGACCGTCTTATTTATTCTTGACCTCAAAATTATGTACACTCCACTAACATACCAAAATTGTTTTTATCGACAAACTAAATCGTTATTAACTATTAAGTTTTTACCGTCATATTTGAAAAAGTAGGTTCTTAATTAAACTAAGTCGCGATCAGCGATGATCTGGCATCGAGCTAAGCCGCATTTCCTAGATAAATGCGCTCCAATCAATAAATCCGATTATGATATTATTATCGAGTAACAAAATGAACTCATAATGAAGTCGTTCCGGTCGCTTGACCGTCGAGCGGTAAGAACTAAGAAACGGTACCGGACGGGTCGCGCTCTGAATGATGCCGGTAACAAGTGTTGAAAACACGGACCGTTGAGAACAACGCGAATTAACAGTTAAAAAAAAATTAAATTAAAAAAACGTCTCTTCTTAAAAAACTCAAGATTCTAATTTTTTAATTTTATTACTCACTACTACTTAGTAGGTGCGTAGTGGAAAGCTTAATTTGCGTAGTAGATGTCTGAGTTCCACTGCATTGATTAAAATGTTCTTAATTAACTACCTATTGGTTTAATTAAATCGACGTTTTACGAGTACGTAACACTAACAGTTCCCCGCGACTTCGTGCGCGTTGAATATGTTAATAACTAAGTAAAATTCATAAAACACAAATTATTATTTTCGTGTTTTTTGTAATAAAATAATAAATTTAATTTCATAATGATTTGTTTTCTGCATAAGGATTCGTCGACGTCGAAACAAGAAGCGATTTGAGATCCGAGGACGGAACGAATCGCCACGATGCGATCAAACGGAAGCCTCGCAGTCGACCAATGCTCCCATTCGGTAATGGAAAAGTGTGAAATAATTGTCAGATTATGTACGCACGGCATGACTCTTTCATAACATGTTACGGTACTAGACGATGCCCGCGATTTCGTCCGCGTACTTAAATTTTAAGAATCCCGCGGGAATCGGCGAAATTACGGCGTGATTGAAGGACAAACCAACAAACAAACACACTTTCGCCATTTATAATATTATGTAGTATGTTTTGGTTATAGAAGACTGTAACACTAATAAAACTTTTATCGGAAACTATTTAGGTAGTAGGCTGTGTAATATAATGTTACCGCGCTACGACAACTAGGAAAATATTTAAGTAATATTGTTTTGCTATATTACTGAAATACTAAGGAAATAATAAAGTTAGTACTAAGGCAACACAATATAGATATCATTACTAAGTAATGATAGATTTATCCTATAAACCAGTTTCGTGAATTAAATTGTGTCTTTCATTTATGATCCTTTCCTTTAAATAAATCTAAGCAGACGAAGTTGCGAGGAAAAGCTATTACAATTAATATAATAAACCTTCTTCAATTAATTTGTTATTCTCAAAATAATTTTAACTACATTTAGGTATATAAACTAGAAATTAAATTTATTATTTCACTTCATAGCAATTTTCTCCTCCTCAATCCCTCTGGCTTTACAGTTACCTACCTATCTATTTTTAGACTGAAATTATGAACTGTGCTCAAACTTAAATAATATCTTTTGATGTTGGCGCTTGTTTATCTATTTTGGAATGTCAAAGTTCAGTTCACTAAACATCAAATAAATCAACAGGGACTTTTCTCTGCTTTGAACACTCCAAATGAACCCTTCATAATGTATTTTAAGCGTAAATTAACTTTCTTGTATTTTCTTGAACCTTGTTTTAACTTCGGACGCTTTGACAATAAAAGTTAACACTAGTTCACACAGTTTTTAGGGTTCCGTACCAAAATGGTAAAATGGAACCCTTATGGTGCGACTTTCTCCGTCTGTCTGTCTGTCCGTCCGTCACACTCGATTATTTCAGTAACTACCGAAGCTATCGACATGAAATTTGGAATAGTTGTGTATATTAGTAGCCCAAAGACACTGGAATTAAAAAAAATTGGAAATTATTTTTGTTCTTATTTAAAAAGGGAGGAAAATCGGAGGGTTGAAATTTAAAAGTGAGATAACTGTACTGTGTGAGGTATCATATGAAAGGGTTTACTTTGTACATTCTAAAACAGATTTTTAATTATTTTTAGTCATGATAGTTTTTGATTTATCGGGGAAAAAGTCTAAAAAAATACCGTTCCCCCCCCCCCCCCTTATCTCCGGAGTTTACCAATCGAAAAATCTGAAATAATTATGGTCAATAGGAATTTATGTATATTTTACAGGAAAACTATAGCCAATGCTCTAACTAGCATAGTTTTTTTGATATTAACAGTAAACTTCTACAAACAAAGTTGGTTTTGCGGTTCATTAACAAAGGTAATTATTACCGTTTTACATCTTTGGTCGTTACAGTTTTCAGTACGGAACCCTCGGTGCGCGAGTCCGACTCGCACTTGGCCGGTTTTTTATAGTTTAAACCCGGCTGAGTTTGTTGTGGGCTCTTCTCAGACCGCGCGTTTGGAAAATTGGAACCCGCGTAGCTTTAGTTTTAAGATACCGTAACTGATTATCACCATCATTTTTTATAAGTAATTGGACGTCAATAAGTGTACAGTGTACTAAATTGAATAGGTAAATAAATATTATTTGATTGATTGGTTACTTAATTTCTTCATTTTGACGACCTCCCTGGCGCAGTGTTGCGTGCTGTTGTCTAAACGTGCGCTGGTCCCGGGTTCGATACCCGGCAGGGTCATATTGAAAATTTCTGAATTTTCTCTGGTCCTGCCTGGTGGGAGGCTTCGGCTGTGGCTAGTTACCACCCTGCCGGCAAAGACCGCCAAGTGATTTAGCGTTCCGGTACGATGCCGTGTAGAAACTAGAAACCGATTAGGAGTATGGGTTTAATTTAACTGCCATGTCCCTCACAGGTTAGCCCGCTAACCTCTTATACTGCATCATCACTCAAATAATTGTTTGATTTTTGTTAAAATAACCTTTTTATGGAAAACCTTTTTTCGGTAAAAATAGAGTTAGTTTATTTTGAGCTAAAGCTAAAGAGCTTCTCACACATTTTGAACGAGGTCCAAAATACCGGACAACTTGGACAAGGTTATCGTTCCCATATTCAGTAGGTATATTATCTCGAAAAACCTACTCTAGGCGTCAAACATGAAACTAGCGATAGCCGAGCGACGGCGACAGCGGGGCGATGTGGCTAGGGACGAATTTCGGGAAGGCCGTTTAGGCAAACTGAAATTGTGAAAAATACAATATCGTCAACTGGCGAATCCAGTCCCGCCAGTCTAGTAGAGCGTTTGCGGTTATTTCTCTTCAAAAATATTTTATTATAATTCAACACTGTGGAGGCATCGCCCCGCTACCGCCGTCGCCCCGCCCCCGCTCATTTCGTGCCCGTACACTTAGGTAAACTAATGTACTTAATAATAATTATTATTGTCATGTTAATCACAATAACAATTTTCCACTACCAATTACCATGTTTGGACTAATATAGCTCCATTTTCCTTACCTTTTTCAACCCACAAATGACATTTACGTAGGTTAAATAGAAAAGCGAGTCACCACCATAGAGTAATCGTATTACTAGAGCAGCGTTGTCCTTTATGTACAACTAGCTGATGCCCGCGACTTCGTCCGCGTGGATTGAGGTTTCTTGGTTCCCGCGGAATTTTCAGGGATAAAAAGTAGCCTATGTGCTATTCCAGACTTTAATCAATCTTTAAAAAAATTCAAAATTTAATCCAGATCCGTTCAGCCGTTTTGGCGTGATTGAATAACACACATACATCCATCCGTAGTATAAATTAGATGAGAACGCTATTTTGATGCATGAATACTTGATGTATAAAATTTGCCGTTCCATGATCTAGCTCAATGGTTATGACGGTAAATAACAGACGGCAAAGGGGTATATAGAGCACACGTCTCTCACAGCACCTGACGCGTTTGAATATTCATTTACCCACCGTTCATTTGCGTGATCGAGATGAATAATTTCAAATCCTTGAAACAAATAATAAATCGGCATACTTCCTTGCAAAATGTGCGCAACAATGCATTGTATTGAGAAATTAAATGTTCTATTTCTATTTTTTTGTTTCTTTTGTGATCGCCGATCTTTTGAACTAAGTACTGACTGAGTGGGCAATTCATGGAAAGTTAAATGTTTATCTACCTATGGGCAATAGGTACTCAGCGGTAATACTCAGTAGTTTATAATAGCATCGTTATTTTAATATTTAATAATAGCTATTTTTAACGATACAGCTCCCATACAACGAACTGTATCGTTATGAGAAGCAAACACGAAAGAGGGTTCAATTAGATATAGTTGTCAAATTCGAAATTGGAACTTTTCTATGCTGGAGTAGATAAATTAATTTATTAAATTATTTATCATTTAAAGATTTTTCATAATTTTAGAACAGGACAAATACGAACGTAAATTCCTGTAAAGACTGTCAGTCTATCTGTCTGCTACGATTTAAACGGCCCATTCTTTTACACCAATTTTAATGAAATTTGGTATGATGGTAGGTTGCATCTCGGGGAAGGACATAGGCTTTTATCTCGGATAATGAGGTAGTTCCCGCGGGAAGAAAAACTTAATCTAAGTCGCGGACATCACCTAGTTTATGTAAAACACTTACCTACTAAAAGTAGAGGATTTCGTTCTTGAGTATTTTAGCGGAGCTAAGGCTACTTTTTGAAATTGCTTGTATGTAAAATTGCATGTATGTAATTATAAAACTGCATGTAAATGCTAATAAAATATGTTCTCGTTTTTTCTATTTTATCACCTTTCCAACATCGTATGAATGACATAGTTAAAGACTCGGCCTGTCATCGCCACAAAGACATGGCGGCGCTGTCAAAGGAACTCTTGTGGCATAAACAAGAGTGCCTACTCTGCTATGTCCAATTAAGCCCTCTACACCTTACCAGTTAGCTTTATTTTTAGTGTTAAATGTAGTATTTTCTAGGACGAAGAAAAATCCATGATTAAATTGTTGAATGTCGACGTGATTAAAATGTTAATGCAACATCATTTTCAACCATAATCATAGAACGGTAGGTATCAGGGAGTGATGATCTTAATATCTTACTAATATTATAAATGCGAAAGTTTGGATGTATGGATGTCGGAATGGATGTATGGATGGATGTTTGTTACTCAATCACGCCCCAACGGCTGAACGGATCTGGATGAAATTTGGCACAGAGATAGATTATAGTCTGGAATAACACATAGGCTACTTTTTATCCCGGAAAATTAAAGAGTACCCGCGGGAACCACAAAACCTCGATCCACGCGTACGAAGTCGCGGGCATCAGCTAGTCATAAAATAAATATTTCTGCTTAGTACCTTTTATGTTCGTGACTCAAATCAAGCCGCACCGACATACACCAGGAACTTGATATATTTTTTTTTATCCACTACAAGCTAGCCCTTGACTGCGATCTCACCTGCGAAAGTGATGAAGCAGTCTAAGATGGAAGCGGGCAAACTTGTTAGGGGTATGGAAGTTATATTAAGCCCATATCCCTAATCAGCTTCTACACGGCATCGTCCGGAACGCTAAATCGCTTGGCGGCACGTCTTTGCCGGTAGGGTGGTAACTAGCCACGGCCGAAGCCTCCCACCAAGGAATTTTACTGGTAAGTAACTACATAATACTATAGAGTAGAATCACTGCTTGCAGCCCGATGTACCGGCGTAGACCATTTCCGTGAGACCGTGTTTGCAATGGAAAATGACTGAATTACTGACCATAATGACTTCATTCTTCCAAGCCGTAAAGATGCAGACTCAAAATATTTGCACCGAAAATAGCCCGTCGATAAATTTGCATAACATTTAACTGCATTCAAACGTTACCGATACGTACACAAGAGCCGGTTCAATTATCGTGAGTGGGTCTTCAAAGTGTGGCCACTACTAATGAATATTATTCTCCTATTTAAGCTGAACGCCTATTGACTACTTGTTAATTTTTATAGATAGTGGTCAATCCACAAAGTCACTCCCAATTTTTTCGTTTCATCAAGAAAATTGCTTTAGTATCTAAAAATAATAATAATTTTTTTCCTCTGCGTTAATCTGCAATCAGTGGCAACTTAAATAATACTTAATAATGAAATAATGTCCTCCCGACCAAATTTCGGCCACGGTGGACCATCTCCAGAGAGATTAGCCATCTGCACGGGAGATATTATAGTGCACAAGTGTATGCGCATACACAGGTGCACTCTCTGCTCCTTTACTCTCATAGCCCGATGGGACGGAAAATCTAACATGACCGGAGAGAGATCAGGCACAGGACCGACGGCGGTGAAACACCGTCAACTTCCTAACTCCGGGCTAGTACTGATAACTTCTGGTCAGAAAAACTCAATACTTGTTAAAGCCAGACCGGGGACTCGAACCCGGGATCTCGTTGACCGCAGTCGAACATGCTAACCACTTGACCGACGACAGTCATACAGTTACATAAACGTGTAAATAGGCTTTACATAAAGCCGTGTGTTTTATGGTCATTACTAGCTGATGCCCGCGACTTCATCCGCGTGGAATAAGTTTTTTTGGATTCCCGCGGGAACTCCTCAATTTTCCGGGATAAAAAGTAGCCTATGTCACTCTCCAGGTCCTTAACTATACCCATGCCAAAAATCACGTCGATCCGTTGCTCCGTTGCAGCGTGATTGAAGGACAAACCAACAAACAAACTGACTTTCGCATTTATAATATTAGTATGATTAGGTACATAATATACTTTCCTAATAATTATAAACCAATATTTTTATATCCAAGAGCTTAATGCCGCTTTCGTCACAATAAATGAGAGTGAGGCTCGACGGTTATTATATTATACAGATCTCTCTCTTTCAGCAGCTTAGCGTCTGATTTCGAGACGCTCGTTGGGTGTTCGGGCATTTCATCGTTGCTGTAGTTATGCTTCTTTTTTAATGAAATTTGACAGCGAACTACGAGAGAGGCCACAGTATAGATCATAGGTGCAAAGGCGATAGAAGCCGATGTGTGCCCAGCCTAATATTGGAATGCATTGCCTCCAGTGACAGTTGAATGCATCTGGTTTGTATCGGGACTAACACTTGCACTAAAGACGTGTGCGACCCATATAGCTGGCACTAGGAGTTGAATGACATGACCTTGCAGTTAAATCTGTTTTATGCCAATATTATGCGATCATTTTTGCTTATAATTTTTGTTCGAAACCACATCCAACAACAGTTAACATACCTCACGTTTAAAAGAGCTATGATACCAAAAATATGATTATAATTGAAGTGAAAACTTCTTTAGCCGCGTTGAGCACTTTTGGGTAGGGGGTAAACTTGTGGATTAGCGTCACTGACACCTCGCTACGACATGCTCGCGAACACCGACATGGTTGTTACGAAGACAAATGGTCATAAAGATAAATATACAACATTCGTAATTAAACTTTAATGCCTTAGTATTAAGGTTTATATTTTTATAATTATTATTTTTTAATATTCGTGTTCATTTCTATCAGCAGTCCCTATGACTGCCAATTTTTTTTATTATCTCCCTATTTCAAAGCTTCTTTGTACGTACCAACTGAGTAACTAATATATGTTGTCACCAGCAATGCCTAAGCTCAAATCTCAGTGTTCGACCGTCAGCAATTTTACATCGGGTAAATCCTTTTAAAACAATTAACCCAGAAAATATTTCACCCTTGGAACACGCGTTTACGCAGTCTGGTCTATTAACATGCGATAGGTACCAGCTGTTCTAATTTAGCTTGTTCCATGTAAGTCAAATCTGACGTCAATAATAAAAAAGCCTACCAAATAAAATCAAAAAGGCAAATCGCACATTAACATTTGGCGAGCCGAGCTATAAAATACTGGCATATGGCACGATATCGTGCAAAGGGTAAGTTTTTACAGCGGTTTTTTCAGCCCGCGATCCCCCTGCCAGGCACCAAACCTGACGACAAACAGTTTTATCAATAAATTTTGAAGTGCACTATAAAGCCCGTATCTTAAGCGTCGATATATTGTATCGATCTATCAACAGACTTATGTATATTAATAATAATAAAAACTTTCCTGTTAGCGTTTTCGGAAACTAAGTAAGAAGATTATGAAAGAGTAAGGAACTATTATATAGATGCAGTAAGGTAGTAGGTAGTAGGTATTTACTTAAAAATTATAATATTATACTTAATTTCATTACATCTAGTGTCATTGCAAGGGATTTCTAACCTGATTCTAATGCGGTATATTTTTGGGTAAGGACCAAGGAACCATCACCGGTAAGGTACCTTTAAAATTTTAGACCCAAGAAAGATTTGTCAGCCATTTCTTTCAATGAATCTTTCAACAAATTTTGATATAAGTCTTATTTTAGCACCAATGTTCTGAATAACATTATGAACATTCGTTGCCTCTAATAAAAAAAACCGGCCAAATGCGAGTCGGACTCGCGCACCCAGGGTTCCGTACTGAAAACTGTAACGACCAAAGATGTAAAACGGTAATAATTACCTTTGTTAATGAACCGCAAAACTAACTTTGTTTGTAGAGGTTTACTGTTAATATCAAAAAAACTATGCTAGTTAGAGCATTGGCTATAGTTTTCCTGTAAAATATACATAAATTCCTATTGACCATAATTATTTCAGATTTTTCGATTGGTAAACTCCGGAGATAAGGGGGGGCGGAACGGTATTTTTTTAGACTTTTTCCCCGATAAATCAAAAACTATCATGACTAAAAATAATTAAAAATCTGTTTTAGAATGTACAAAGTAAACCCTTTCATATGATACCCCACACAGTACAGTTATCTCACTTTTAAATTTCAACCCTCCGATTTTCCTCCCTTTTTAAATAAGAACAAAAATAATTTCCAATTTTTTTTAATTCCAGTGTCTTTGGGCCACTAATATACACAACTATTCCAAATTTCATGTCGATAGCTTCGGTAGTTACTGAAATAATCGAGTGTAACGGACGGACAGACAGACAGACAGACAGACGGAGAAAGTCGCACCATAAGGGTTCCATTTTACCATTTTGGTACGGAACCCTAAAAAGGAATAAGTACTCTTATGATGTTCACTGAGTAAGGTGAAAACCATGATTGTAATCACACACACAATGTCACAACTTGTTACGTTCTGTAGTGTAAACCCTTAAAACATGTTTTCATTAAAAAAATTATCAACAGTGTAAACTGTACCATAGGAGTGAAGCTGATAACATACTTTTGAAGAGAGCGCTTATAAAATTATAGAGAAACTTTTTAATTAAAATTTCATATTCAATTTTTATAGTATTCGACTGACTTAAAAAAACCATTTAAAACAATTTAGCCTAGTTTAAGGATTATTTGGGTGCACCCGAATTAATGTACCTACTACTGTTCATTTTCTATTCTACTACTACCTACTACTAGCCTTTGTCATACCTACTTGTCTATTATCGAAATCAGAAGTCTCGAAGAATAATCGGAAGAATCGGAAGATAGCTTTAACGAAACGGTGTCGTTACGTCACTACCACGAGTCACGACAACTTCACCGATCACGACTTGATTTGTTAGTCTTTCAATATTTAATAAAAAATAAAATATTAATTATTATAAATAAATTTATAAATTTTAATAAAAACTATTATTACAAATCATGGTTGAAAGCTATATTTATTTTTTCTATGGTTGAAAGTGTATTTATTATGCAACACTTGTCATGAAACCTAAGAAGGGATTGTGAAAGGCACGTTTAATTCAACTAAATAAACTTACAACAGGAAGTCCCCTTTTCCCCGTAAATTATAAACTTTTTATTAGAAAGTTTATTAATTTTGAATAAAAAAGCTACCGCCGTAATAGTAGAAACCCAGTTTCGTCGTACTCGTAGACCACAAATATACGTAGGTAGGTCTAATATAATATTTATAAAAAAAACAATATTGAGATGAATACCCGTTTATTGAACTTAACATGAAGTATGTATCATTACATGCGAAAATGCGAAGATTCATGTTGATGAAAACGTAATATTCTAAAATAGAATTAATTAGTAAAAATAAGGAACATGAGGCGATCACATGCTATGTCTGAACTAATTATAATTTTATTATGTGTTACACGAAATCTAAACTTAGGTATAATATTCTATACTTAAATCATAAATGCGAAAGTTTGGATGGATGGATGGATGTTTGTCAATCAAGTACGCCAGAACGGCTGAACGGATCTGGATCTGCGGATGAAATTTGGCACAGAGATAGTTTATAGCCCGGAATAACATGACACGACCCATGACATCTATCAAATTTGACTTTATATCCGTAATGGTTGAGAATTACTAACTAGTATTTAATTCAAACGGCGCGGCGTGTGAGATTGGACATTTTTGTTTTATTGTAATTAGATTAGTACGTAGGTAGATAATTTATGGAAATGTAATGTTTTTGTTTTAGATATCTGTGTGTTAGACTTACTCAAATAATTGTTTATAGTACTAATATATAAACTGCAATGCCCTGACGGGGCCTCATGTCATTATAATTAATTAAACATATATTGTATGTACATGAATGCAATGAATGAATAAATGAATAGCCCATATTTTGTATCACGGGAACCAAATAAGCTCAATCCACGCGGACGAAGTCGCGGGCATCAGCATAACGTAACGTAACAGTAGGTACATAACGAGAAAATTTCCTCTCAGCGCTAAATGGAAAAGTTCTTCCAAAAGTTCCTGTATCTCTCTCCTACTCGTATAAGCTTTTTTGCGAATTGTTGAATAGGCATCTTCTAGGCAAGCGCGTTCCAACCTAGACCTCATCATTGCTTTGCACTAAGCATGATTGTCGTCAAGCGCAAGCCTATCTCACAATTTAAAAAAAAATTATAGGTACTTAATAGGTAGTTATATGAAAGTTGACCACAAACCTCTGTGGCTATTACAAAGCGCAATTCGCATTGTGGGAATAGTTACACAGATAATTTCACGTCCTGTTACTTTTGATTTCACATCGTAAAACATGGGTACACTTTCATATTGATTGATATTTATCACAGAATTTGCATGTTTATATTTATGTATTTAAGCATTTTATTTAATTGGATGGTGACTCTAGTGGTTCATCATCGGGGAACGTATACAGCGCCAGATGGAATAGTATATATACTATTTCATATTCCATATTAATATGATATTGTGTGCTTAGGGGTGAAACAATTCGCTCAGGCTGGCATCACCCGAAGTCTGAAATCGTATTTCATCCCACGGCACACACTGTTTTTTTCATTTAATCTGCATTAAAAGTGTCAGTTTTATTAAAATTGTATTTCTTATTTATTTTAGTCGCTAAGTTTTGTTTACAAATACGATATCTGTCAATTTAGTTGATGTTTAAAATGACAATTATAAAAGATACTCTGGCAGGATTGAAAGGAGGGTTGCTACATCATTCAGCTGGTAGAAAACCATCACTTTCTGCCCTAGGGCAGACGCAGGGTAGGTGAATGACATATTCGTCTGAAATTGACTAGTTTCGGGTGGCCCAACAGGTATTGAAACTCGCATTTTCAATGCAGGTTATATTATATATTTTTCACATGAGGCCATAGCTGGGCAACAAAAAATCAAAAGATTTTTTAGCGTCATCAACCAACAGTACCTACCTACCTACTTTTGCGGGCATTCTCCAACACTCTCTGAACGCATTGGTTCAATTATTCAATACTTTTTGGATAGGAAATGAGACAGAAGCTTGTGTATTTATGGGTAATGAAGTAAAGTTTATTTTCCTTCCTCAAACAATACTCGTTGTAATAACACTAGTTATTTTAGTTAACTAAAACTAACACATGCCCGTAGGCCGTAGGGCTAAGGCAATCATGTAACACGGAACCATATGCGGCCGGCTAGTTAAACTATAATTGGAAGTTTCGTAGCTAATAACGGAGCGTCTGTACAGATCTATTTGTAGAGTGGAAGTGTTGTCGACCGCGGAATAGTGTGGTGCATTATTTCTATCATCTTTGCTTACTGCCCTCTAAAGTCTAACGATTACCAGATAGACAGTTTGTATAAAGTACCCGATAACATTACAATAAATTGGTTCTACGTATATAATTTCTTCCTCAGACTTTTGAATATATCTCTTCCATAAGATTGATTTATTAATAAATGAACAAGAAACACTTCCAGTTTTTGTTGAAAGTTGACCATTTGTATACAAAAATCTTACTTTATTATCAATCGAAATTAAGTATAATTGTCATTACTTAATTTTAAGTAAGTAGGATATAATTTCGTACATAATAAGATGAAAAACACACCACGGACAAAAAAAAATGTCTCAGGAACAATATCTCCGCTAACACTAGACACTAGACGACAGTACAAAACGTCGTCCCTTCCGACACGGACGTTTCGGATGAACGTTTTGTCCTGTCTGGAGTTTGATCCCCAGTGTGTTTTCACCCTTAAGTACGCAAGACAGCCTTTTACAAACAATATGGCGGAGCGGGGCGTTGTCTTCTAGATTTCCTTTGCAAGATCTAGACTTATCGGTTGATATTAACTTATCTTTAATGGACTGTAAATTTGTTGGCAGAATGACTCGATTTTCCATAGGTTATTGATATTAGGTAATAGGTAAATTAGGGATGCACTGACCTTTTGCTTGTCGGCGAGAATGATCTTTAATGTCTGATGCACTCAACACTTATTTCACTTGTTTGTGACCACAATCACTGTTTAGCGTCACTAATAAGCGTTAATTTAAATGGTAGAATTCGGGAAACTGTCCTTATGATAAATATGTATGATTCGAGCGGAACGGCAGCGGAGCGGTGGTACACGTTGTATGGTTTTTCGCAAAAGCGGGTGATGCGTACTGCACAGGTAGCCATTGAGGACTAACTTCGTGTTGTCTTCGTGCGTTCTCGGTAGCATACTGATTCGTGATTGGTCAGTTTAAAGGAAGATGGGACATTCATAAAGGAAGCTAGGATTATGGTTTTATACGAGTCATTCTATCTTAAATATAAAAGAAATGCGCATATGGCGCAATCAAATAAAAATCTTTCATATCTTATAAGAAGAAACACTTTTGTCAATTCCCTTGATCATTAATTATAAAAAAAAAACAAGTTCTAAACTATTCAACTGAGTTTCCAATCCTTTAATTTGAAGACCCCTTCCCTTTCAACTTTTCAACAGAACCATCAACTTTGTATCAAAAGCTGCAAAACGTCGATTCATCGAAGCATTCAGAAACTTCCTCAAATTGGGTAGAGCGATGAAAAAGCTCAAAGAATCTGACGTGTAACCCGACGACCTCGACTTTCACGAGAGAATAGTACCAAATAAGCTTTTTTAATCGACAGAAATAATTCGAGTGCTCTTCAGTGAACTGTCAGATGATGGACTGACATGATGGATCTACAATCTGGAATTTCAGATATAAATATGTTTCGTTGCTAATTTTGTTCATGGACACATTGATGTATAATTTTAGTACATTCTATTTCAATGTGGAAGTACAATTATGTTATTAGAAACAGTTTAGAATTTCTGTTAAGTAACTACCTAATTTGTACAAAAACGAATACAGTTTAATACAGAGAAAAAATGACATGAAATTATAACCTTAATTGTAATAATTATATCATTTTTAAAAAGTATCCATTTCATTCAATAAAAATTATAAATAATTGCCATAATTGTCATAAAATGTTATTGACTTTCGCCGCCAAAAGTCGCCGAATTTTAAGTGCTATTAGTAGATACAAAGTATAATTAATTGAAAAAATATTACCATGTTAATTACAGGAAACCGATAAAACTAAGCACGGAAGCGATTCATATAAATAATCGTGATGAATGGATTTAAAAGATTTTAGCTCAAAAATGAACATCCTTTAGCAAAACAGATGATAATAAATAAGCAAATTATTATCTTCTTTTTGGTTTTTTTTATAATTAAAAGATATTCCTTTTCCGTTTCCTGGATAAATCTATACCTTCATTGAATATCATCTGCAAGCTAAACATGAAGACTTGGTAGATGATTTTAAATCCCGCATAATTTTTCCATTGTTTTATATATGTAGTTTGTTGCTGAAAAATAATTATATATCATAGTCCTTTGATTGAGAGGAATTTTGTTAAGCCGATTCAAAGATTAATCCTATGAAACCCGTTTTCCTTGGTCACGGCATCACGCGTGAATGGCTGGACCGATTTCACTAATTCTTTTTTTGTAGTATTTGTTATTATTAGGAGAAGGTTCTTACGGAAAAAAATATTAAGAAAATCTCTCAGAAATATTGAAAAATATACATTTAATTTCGCATACTAAGGCGGTACGAAGTTCGCCGGGCCAGCTGGAACACTCACTTTGCTAAGATATTTTACTTAGTTAGGTATGACACTATACATAGAAGCTATTACCGCCTTGCCAAGTTTACAGTTGGTACATTTTAAAGAGACCGCATACATTGATGATAGTAAAGAAAACACAAAAGTCATCATATTACAGAGGTGAGATTTAAGAAGCGGTTAAAGATGTACGTCCGCGGTTAAAGTTCATAAGCGATTAGGTCGCGGGGCCGACACGAGTCCATTAATAAAATGCACTTGTGTCTTCATCTTTACACGCTTAATGAGTCACATAAATCTACTACACGAGACGATTTGTTGAGCGGTATAGGTGGAGAGATAGTAGGCAATTTAGCGATTTAGCGGTATAGGTGGAGAGATAGTAGGCAATTTCGAGGTGATTAATAATAGCTGATGTATGGCGGATACCTCGCACCGGAAAGTGTTGGAAGGTAGGCCTCCCACTAGGTGAACGGGATAAGATCAAGGATATCGTAGGGACCCGCTGCATCAAAGCTGTACAAGACCGTTGCGTCTGAGACGAATGTCCCTACAAGATACCCATGTCCAAGGGACATCTATCGGTTGACGATATTGATTCTTATAGGACACTTTCTTTGTTAAAAGACACGCAATTAGTTTGGCATCTATAAATTCGCGAAGTTCTTAAGTCTTCGTCTAATAATAATAACTTGGACGAAATAAATTCATCCAATACACACGTACATAAGTACCTACACTAATTTCCATGAAAATTGTTTCAAATATAATAAATATAGATCTATGGAATGAAATCAAATATGGATAAAAGTAAGACTGCTTTTACCTTTATTGTGATAAAATACATTCAACATCCTTTTAACTAGATTCTAGAGGCAGTGAAAAATTGACAAACTATTAGGTCGTGATTGTAGCCAGTAACCATTTATAATTAATTATCTCTCGTATCACCTTAATGGCGCAACGAACAAATGACTGACTAAAATACATGCATGTTGACGATTTTAAATCAGGCGAAACTAGCTCGGATTTCAGGAAGTATATTTTAGGTCAAGCTATTTTTAAAACTGACGATCTCTTTCAACGCCTCTAACTATTAGCGATGATTTAGGGTATTTTCGCAGCGTCGGTCGCCATCACTTTGGTAAAGTTAGTAAAGTGTTTTAAATCGTAAAACACAGACTGTTTGTTGATGTTGTAACTCTTTTTTTATCCATTACAAGTTAGCCCTTGACTGCGATCTCACTTGATGGTAAGTGATGATGCAGTCTAAGATGGTAGCGGGCTAACCTGTTAGGGGTATGGCAGTTACCCATACCCCTAATCGGTTTCTACACGGCATCGTTTGGCGGCACGTTTATGCCGGTAGGGTGGTAACTAGCCACGGCCGAACCAGGCCAGACAAGGATAAATTCAGAAATTATAAATTATCAAATTGACCCTGCCGGGGATCGAACCTGGGGCCTCCACACGTTAAGACAACAGCGCTGAACACTGCGCAAGGGAGGTCGTCAAAACTTGTAGTAGCTGCTATAAAAGTTTTAGCAAAATATTCGAATATTGTTAAACACGTCTACACCAATCTGATCTGATTTAATGATCTGATATAGCTTATTTCTGCTGTCCACCCTTTTTGCAAGCTTCAATCAAGGTTTAAGATAACAATAGGGCTGATTCTGTATTGCACAATCTCTAAACTAAACTAAAATTAGAGCATTACAAATATTGCTAACCCTTTCATAATACTTCCTACGGAAAGGGACAGAACTAGATTTAAAGCTGCCATTTTAGTTTAGTTTAGAGATTGTGTTATACAGAATCAGCCCCACTTATCAAGAAAACACTATCAAGAAGGTTACCCACACTACGTCATGCTGTGTTATCTTGTTTTTTTGGATTTACTTATAATTTTACAGTTGTGATTACATCTAAGTATGTAACATCTTCTTACACATCTATTTGTGCTATTTTTTGTTAAGTAAAAGCTCATGTTACATTATTATTAATGGATGATGACCTAATCGTGCCATACACGATCAATCATCTTCTCTTAAATTGACTTGTCAACTTTATCGCTGGACGTCTGCTCCGTTCACTTCCCTACAATGTTTTAACTTTTAGTTGCAGTTTATCCATACTTCCATACTTAATATTATAATTAATGCGAAAATGTGTCTGTCTGTCTATCTGTCTGTCTGCTACGCTCTCATGGCCCATCTGTTCCACCGATTTTGATAAAATTTGGTACAGGAATAGGTTGTATCTCGGGAAAGGGCATAGATCTCTTTTTATTCCGGAAAATTCAACAGTTCCGGCGGAAATCAAAAAACCTTAATCCACGCGGATGAAGTCGCGGGCATCATCCAGTAATAAATACATCACTAAGTGATTATTGAGTGAGTTGATATTAAGAATAATGATATTTCTTCATTCAAAGCAAAAAGTACCTTACTTTTAATGCTTCGACTTGAAAATATAATTCTTACCATTCATAAACATTGAATAATTTCAAATATCTAATTAAAACGAAGCTATTTTACATAACAAACTTATAGCGAATGCGTTGCGCAAGCCTTTTGATTTGGGATAATAAACAGGTCTCATTTAAAACTCTATATTAGGATATTGTTAACGAAGACCTTAAAATATGTGTTTCGAAAATATTACGCTTATGGTTCAGGTACAGTGGATTCATATTATACCAGGCCAATGATTGCCCAGACGTTGCAGGGCTCAAAGAATTATTGTATTATGACATTGTATGAAATTGTCCACTATAGAAATTGCCCGGTCCGCGTCCGGGCGCAAAATCTATCATACTAATATTATAATTGCGAAAGTGTGTTTGTTTGCTGGTTTGTTGCTTTGTCCTTCAATCACGCCGCAACGTAGCAACGGATCAACGTGATTTTTGGTATGGATATAGTTGAAGACCTGGAGAGTGACATAGGCTACTTTTTATCCCGTAAAATTAAGGATTTCCCGCAGGAATCAAAAAACTTAAACCACGCGGTCGAAGTCGTGGGCATCAGCTAGATTATAGAGACAATATTTTACAGCCACGGCACGGGCCGTGGAATCATACCTTAATGTTAGAAACTGTAAAGATCTTAATCTTAAAAAAGAGCACCACATAAAATGTTCTAATTAATTTTCTCTTGTCATCGCATTAAGAGTGCAAATTTTATTCAAATTAACTGGAGCGCGAAAATTACCATCCAACTAGAAGCTTTGCTTTAATCGATCACACGGTAGCGCGGATATAGGGCTGTGTGATCCTGCTAAAATTTGTAAAAATTATCTAGTTTATTAATTTTATAACCAATTACATAATTAGGATACAAAAAAATAAATAAAGAAATGATTTTTTTTATCCACTACAAGCTAGCCCTTAACTGCGATCTCACCTGATGGTAAGTGATGATGCAGTCTAAGATGTAGCGGGCTAACCTGTTAGGGGCATGGCAGTTATATTAAACCCATACCCCTTCGGTTTCTACACGGCATCGTACCGGAACGCTAAATCGCTTGGCGGCACGTCTTTGCCGGTAGGGTGGTAACTAGCCACGGTCGAAGCCTCCCACCATAATAATGATGATATATATAATGATATATTAATAATAATAATAATTACGGCGTGTATTTTTTGTAAATAAAGCTGCTGAAAATTTTAGTGTCTAGATAAGAAAACCTATTATTAGCTATATGTTACCTAATTTTAAGAGAATTCAGAATAATAAGCTGTTGGTTTTCCATAATAATTAAAATAAAAGATTCGTTTACCAAATTTAACCAAGGCTGAAACAGGCAGAATGCACGCAACTAACTGCAACTGACGGTGTTATATAGTTCATGTTTAACTAATCACACAATAACACGGTACACACCATGATATCGAATGAGTTATATTACGAGAAAGGGAGTTGAAACTCATTAGAGTTGATGTTGGATACACGTGATTCAATACTGCGAGTATACAGTTACCTCTACCTATTCAAGTAGTGGGTCTATCAGTTGAGATTTAAAACCGATGACAACGAATGTTATTTTAAAAGAATTCCAAGTTATTGAAATAATTTCGAAATTGAGTGTATTGACAACCCTAGTCCTAGGAAGCCAATGTCTAATTTCACTCGATTCTCAGATACGGAAATGCATTAGTGCGATAACTGTCATTCTTCCGTTAGAGTTGGACGCTCGCTGGAGCTATCTTTACAATGAACGGTGGCCGGCACGCCGCAAAATGGACGTAATTCACAAAAGTCGTCATTACGCGGACGGTGATTTCCATATCTTATTGGATTAAAACCTCGGTGAAGAATATTATGAATTATGATGAATAGAATTTCAGATATTTTTAGATATTTTTGGAAAAGCAATTGAGGGTACACAGTATTCGCCTTACTTCCTCGCTCTCTGATGCTTTCTACTTTGCGCTGCATGACAAGGCACACAATGGAGTCACTCTCACTCCGGGAAATGAGTCGAAAGGGCGTTATAGTTTCCCCGAAAGGGCGTTATAGTTTCCCGACCCTTACTATTATTATTTTAAAGATTGTTTTTATTTATATTGATTGCTATTGCATAGCATAGCTATACAGCAGCTACACATCTAAAGAAGCAGTAAAAATTCTACGGCAGCGATGAAATCCTATGGGCAAACATTTAGCGAGCTTACATTTCAACTACAATGTTAGTTTGATAAACGCACATGCAATAGACGCATCGATTTGAATTATCTCTCATAACTTATGAGTTTGGTTTTCAGAAAATATAATCCGTGCGTATTGTTAATTTCGAAATAACTTTGATGTAAACAAGTTTAGATTATTCGAAGTATGAATTCGAATTGTGAATTGCGATTCATTGGATTTCGCATAATAATTTTCACCATTGTCTTAGGCATTGCAGTAGCTATAGATCTATCCGGGTGCAGAATACAGATGAAGTACCTACTCGTAACAGGTGAAAGGAGAACTGCAGGGATTTGCATAACTGGGGAATTGAAACCACTATTAATTGTATTCTGCCATCGTGCATCGGTCAGATGCAATTTCCTGCAGGCCATAGTTCAAAGTGGTATTACAATTGGAATTTATTGCTAAATTATTATTGCGGACACATTTTATAATTTCATTTCTGACAATATAAATCCAAATACTCTTTATTTCACCTTGTTTTTCTTTTGATTTACTACTACATCGACTAAAAACAAACGAAACTTACTTTTGGTCACTAACAAGTAACCATATTGGAAACTTTTAACTTTCCCCCATAAATCTTCCAATTATTTTCTAACGGGGTATCTACGTAGCGTCGTGCACGCTGATTCGAGGGCGTGCCAAAATCAAAGATAAGGGTTTTAATTAAGTTTTCGATGCTTATATCTTTATTAGAAGGCACGCTAACGAAGCGTGTTTGCCAATAAGATAATAGTCAAGATGTCGTTGCACTTTCAATGATCTAATCCATGACACGGAAACATGATAGGGGCGATTCATCATTCCGCTGTCTTGATGCCAATAAATCCTCTCCCATCACATTCTCAGTACTAACTCTTGTCCGGAATATAAAGCAGAAAAAATATGTGATCAAATGGCTTTATAAAGGTCTATAAACTGATGACCATTCACAGTAATTCTACCCGACATCAAGGAACTCGGTAGTTGTTGCAGTTGTCAGCTTTGCCAAAAGTTTCGACCTAAACTATGCAACTAGAACCTAATTACCGTGAAGTAGGTAACCTATTTGCATTGTTACGCCAAAAAGGTTATCAAAAATACTAAACGATGATAATATCAATGAAATCATGAATAACGTAGGTACAAGAAAACAATAGCGCATTTGAAATGAAATCTATTGTAATATCTGAAAGCTAAAGCTAAGTGCATCTGTGTCCCTATTCAGTACATCTCATTAATATTATGTATCACTTGGCATTTTCCTCGTGATCTTGTCGCGTCTGTGTCGCCCCCAGCGGTCAAGTCGTGCGAATAGCCTGAAGATGGGCGAGATTGTGTCGCCCGAGATCATCATAATTGGAGTATGGGGGTTCCTTTGTTTCATTTATTTTAACGAGAGGATCTTGGGAAGTGACTCTTTCGAGTGGACGTCGCGATGTTTCTTTAACTTCAAGTGTCTATGCAAACAAGATTGAAGACAGAACCAGTCGTGGCGCAGTTAAAATAATTGTAATTAGACTTTGTAAAAAATGTTTCTGCAAATAATAGTATATAAAAATAAAAATTGGATTGAAGTAAAAGGCGTTACTTTGCGGAAGTCTATCATAATGAAGGAATTAAAGATGATGACTTTACAATCGTGTATTGTCGAGTCAACATCTCCTGAAGATGCTCCGGTATCAGAGTGAAACGCACGTTCAGAGTAGTTTGGAAGATTTCTGTGGTGTGGTAATTTCGGCTATAAGTGCGGGATACACACTGTACCACATAGATTTTGTGGCGGATTATAGCGAAGTAAACTTCTAGTTCCTTCATTATTTTGAATTTGAATACCATGTAATTTATGTTAGAGTTTTTGCTACCGTATCTAATTGTCAACCTAATTTCAGAGGAGGTTCACTCATGAATATAGGGTTTTCAAAGACCTGTTGTCTATCTATATCGTTGGTACATCTTGCTGAAGAGAAGTAATTTAATTGTTCTAATCTATAAATTAACTACCTAATGAGTATAGAGTATTGACTAGTATATGCAATTACTTTACATTTAATAACTTTAAAGCAGTTACATACTTCTATTACTGCTACCTACTTTATAACTTAGCTATAGTTCATTGAATACGCTGTTACCTAAGCATTACGAAATGGACCATGATTATTCCATAACAAATAACAACAAAACATTTATAGCTATTTAACTACATATTTAATCTACATTATTATTCATTGGGCTTCCGCAACGCAACGCAACGCATCTTTATTACATGTCGGTCAATCAACTTCTTACAAATACCGCGAAGGTTCATCTCTAACTAGTTCACGATTCTCGTTAAAGGTAGATTGCATTTCTGTACCTACTGTATCCAATTCAATAAAGTATTCTATCAGAATGATTACACAACATAAGTTCTATTACTTGTTGGTAAATTGTACAGCTCTTTTCACAGCTTTTTATATATCATAGATATCGGCGTTGCAGTCAGATTGAGAAATCGGTTATATTATATTGTATTTCTTTTACCAACACATGAAGTTGTCATTACATTTTCTTGATGATGACGATAGTACTATTTTGATTACTTATTTTTATACTGACTGGCTGTTTTTATCTGATAGATCGAACGCAACGCACAGCCTAAGCTGTTTTTTATAATATTGACACTAGAAAGGTTTTTTGGAAAATCTACCCGTAAAATGGTATAGTGGATAAAATATTGTACGGATTTCGATGTTCTTTTATTAATTTACTAGATCATACCCGCGACTTCGTCTGCGTGGATTAAGGTTTTTGTTTACGCGGGATACAACCTATCCCTGTACCAAATTTCATCAAAATCGGTGTAACAGATAGGCCGTGAAAGCGTATCAGACAGACAGAAGGACAGACAGATCAAAAAGGAAGTAAGGGTTTTCATGGTATACCCAATTGTTAAAGCAGGAAGGTATATTATCACGTAAACGCAGTTTAAGTTTGATAATAAAATCGGTTTAAATATCGATGTTCTGCATGATTATTTCGTTTGATATTTCGGTTTTGAGTGTAAATATACTACCTACTATTATTTTAAAAAGAAATCGATAAAATATTCAGTCATAAATATTAAGTTTTAGGTATTTAATATCCAACTTCCGCATGGATTTTTTTTGTATATTTTTGTATAAGTTTTGGTTCATACCATACCACAACCCTGCCCGGGGGTCTCTATACTACGAACCGCCCCGTTGCCTAGACTAGTAACTAGCTGTAATCTTTAAAACTCAAGTAAAGTTCAATAACCGGACAATTAATTACTATTAATTAACAATTTTACGAGCTGTAAACTGGCGACCTTGCTCGTGACTCAGTCGTAATTATTAGCGGTACACCATTAATTATAATGCACATTTTAATGACTCGTTATTCGCGAAACACAGTGTTATGGTTTGAATTTCAAATCATGTTAATTGAAATCGTTACGGTACCTTTTTTTCTGATTGAGCATTCTTACAGCTGGTGAATATGTAGGTATAATTTTAGATGATGGCATAGAACTTACTAAGAATAAGAAGTCTTTTAATAATAGTAGTTACCATTACATTATGTTTAATCAATAAATTAATATGGCTTGTGAATCTATAGCAGTGGATTAATGATTTATAATATATAGTTCAAATGCTTTATATTGAAACTATAGATGATGTTGACTTCGTCGGCGTGGATTAAGGTTTTTGATTGCCGCGGGAACTCTTGAATTTTCCGTAATAAAAAGTAGCCTTCCCCGGGATACAATCTATCCCTGACCAAATTTTATCAATATCGGACAGACAGACAGGCGGACAGACAGACACACTTTCACATTTATAATATTGTAATTATATAACATTCAGGATATTATTATTATAACACATAATATTAATTTGAACAAAATAATAAACAATTATAATTAGATTCAACCAAAGCTAGGTATTCAATTTATCACATAATATTCTTGTTATTGTAAGTTTGTTTATTTAAATTGTTCATGAAACTTAGTATTTGGAATTTTGGTTAAATCTGAAGAAGTAAACGTTTCACCATTTCTGAAAATTCTACCCCCAAAGGGGTGAAATAGGGGATGAAAGTTTGTCTGAAAGTCTTTCATTTCTCAAGATATTTCTCAAGTTATATCAACGGAACTTGAAATTTTGGCTTTCGGTAAAAAATAAAGAAGTACGTGTCATAGTTTTTCAAAATTTCACCCCCAAAGGGGTAAAATAGCTTTACATGAAAGTCATTTTTCAAGATGTAGCCATGAAACTTGATATTTGGAATTTCGGTTTGAAATGAAATAAGTTTTTGAAAATTTTATTCCCAAGGATGTTAAATCGAGAGTTTGTCCTTCAATCACGCCGCAACAGAGCAAGAGTATGGTTGAGGACATGGAGAGAGACATAGGCTACTTATTATCCCGCGATGCAGGGAAGAAAACTTAAACCACGCGGACGAAGTCGCGGGCATAAGCTAGTTTTGTCATAAAAGAGAACCCTGTTTTTCCCAAAACAGTCTCCGTAGTTAAAAAAGTTTCTTCGGATACACAAAGCTATAAGATAAGATATAACATAACAGACGCTAGCATTATTTATGTTATTAGCAATAAGCGTAAGAAAGTAAATAACGAGCGGCTATAAATAAAGCTCATTTCTGCAATTTATTTGTAAGCAATTCTAGACCGGGCAAATTGCTACCTACAATAAACTTAAATGCAAATAACTATGACAAGTTAAAGGGTACAAGCTGTATAACGTCTATTCTGATTTCTGTTACAAGACGACACCTAAGCGATCGTAATCCTATTACGGCCAGGAATAATATCATCGGGAACAACCTACGCATTTTATTATCCTTATTCATATTCTATTCAATCCTACAGCCCCGTGGGTATTATTTGCATCGTTCCAGATGCACTTTCCAAACAGTTACTTAAATAACTTTATTCTAAAAAACATTCAACACGCGACGGTGCCATGTCCAACAGTGCTCCTAAAAGTTACTAACGCAAAACATATTGTAAACCCTGTGAAAAGTTAAATACTTTGTAAACAGTAAACACACTTTGAATCGGGTATTAGTAACTTGTGTCAAAGCTTCTACACAAGTAGTCTGTAGGTTGACCATACCCAAAAATTTTCAAGCGATTTCCAAGTCCAGTAAAATATCATCTTCATATTAATTTTGGGCCGGACTCAGTACTGTCATTCAGTATTCTTGCGGAGACCGGTGTAAACGGTTTTGAGACAGATAGATAGTTCCTTGCCGGCTCTTGTCAGTAGGAATGGCATTCCGTACCAGCGATAGATTCACTTGATGATTCAAAAGCACTTAAAAATAATAAAATAAAATATATATTTATTGCCAAATACATAGTTACAGTCAATTTTTAACTTTAGTCTCCGCACTGGGGAACCTGTATCGCGGGAATAACTTGTAAAAGTTAATTGATGTTCGAATGGTTTCTAGATGCTTGCTGCAATATTCTAAGATTCATATACCTAGGTAGTTCCTAATATGCAGGAGTACGTGGACTTTGTGTGTTTGTTACATCCAATGCCATTGCGCGTTGTGTGTTTTAGCCTTATATTTATTAACCCAATGTCTATACTCTATGGGGAATATAAACTCCACGCATATCCATACATATTCAATATTGATAGGCATTGATCTATTCGGCAATTCGATCACGTATAATGGCATCCTTTACATGGAATAACGGGATGTTTATGGGTCATTATTATTTGTAATATTAGTTTAGTGGGTTGAAGATTTGGGTCGAATTTGAGACTGATGCCCTTTCACTCGCTACTTGGAATCGGAATTAGTTTTTCATTGCCATCGACCGCTTTATGAGTGTAATCCAAATCTAAAATATGTTTTATTCAATGATTTACAAACTCTACTGAATTATCGAGATTGAATCAGAGAGATTTGAACTACTATCGAGTTTGGTAATAACTTCTTCGGGTTTGTAATAAGAAGTCATAAAAACTCGGTAGTGATTTACTACTAGTTTCTCTTTTAAAAATATTTCCGTATTGTGTTTCTGTTTACATTGTAGTACTTATCCATCTGTGATGAGATTTGTGTTTTCTTCTTGATCCTTAATGTCGAGCATTTTTATAGTTTCGGTTTTGTTCAAATTCATGTTGCGTAAAGTTTGTGTTTTTGTAGGCATAAAGCCACCTTTCTGCTCTACTAAAGATGTTTTAATTAATCTATTAGTGTAATCTTTACTCAAGTCCACCATCATGCGGAGAAAGCTAGCTTTCTTCTTTAGAGAGGAGCTCAATTCTCATTCCCAAGTCTAGTGTTGGAAGGAAGGATTGTAGAGAGCTCCTGGTTGTCAATGACGCAATTGGTTAGACGATATGGACTTCAATCTACCTCGACAGGGCTTAGTTAGGCTTAGTTATCCAAAACTAAAAGATGCGGCTTTAAAGAGAGAAAGAAGCTTTTAACGTCACGATGATGATTATGATGATGTTATATATATATATGTTTATATATATATATATATATATATATGTGATGTCGCCGTTTCGCGTTTTTTCAGCGAGATCGATGAGGCCGACCCCCAGCCGATACTGGCTGACGTCATTTGCATTTCCAATATTAATAACCTCCTCTTTTCTGGAAGTCGATCGAAAAATTATTGCGTGTGGCACTCTAGCATCTCTATCGGGTCATCCCGTAAGAATTCAATTAAGGTTCATACACTTCAACGATGAATTTAAACCATTTTTTTCCCCCTAGGGAGGAGGAAAATCCTCATTGGATACCTCTGGAGTTTTGGATTTAAACCGATCGAAATCGAATCATACCTAGGTATAAATAACCTGTAGCTTTCTTTTTGCACCGCTAGACAGTGCTGCTGATTCAACTATAGGTACGACATAGATCAATAAGATTTGCATATCGGGCTATTTGCATAAATTAAGCCCACGGTTGCAATGGGATAGTAAAAAAAGTATCGTATATTTACAGTTTACATTGTAAGCGAGCGCTATCTGATTGTCCGTCAATCTATATTGTTATTGCGTTTATCTTTGCATATTAGTATCCTTTCGTGCGATAGTGGTATTGGTATTACTAATATTTTATCTATGGTAAGTGTTAGTGAGCTAGGATATGTTAGTCAAATTCTCTATGGACTTTCAATGATACGTGATGTACCTACTGCTTATTTATTATTGTCGCATAAATATAACGGCATGATATTATCAAATGTATATAATACTAGCAGGTCCGCGTGAAATAAGGTTTTTAAATTCCCACGGGAACTCCCTAATTTTTCGGGTTCATATAATATAGCCTATGACACCCACAAATAATGGCTTTCTATTGGTACAAGAATTTTCAAAATCGTTTCAGTAGATCCCTACAACGTCACAAACTCACAAACTTTACCTCTTTATAATATTAGTATAGATGTACCTAGACAGATGTGTTTGAAATGTATGTACAGAAGTTACTCATGAAAAACAGTGAGAATTATTATCATTTTATAACTTCTTTTAGAAAAAAAGACTTGCAATGAAAGTCCGAAGGGTGATCACTAAGAACAGGTTCGCCTTATTAGGTATTTTCCCTCCCTCACATAATTATATTGTAAGGTACATGTCAAGTTATATCTTCCTAGATGATGCCCGCGAATTCATCCGCGTGGATACTTTTTTTTTAATTCCAGCGGGAACTCCTTAATTTTCCCGGATAGAAAGTAGCCCATGTTCTTCCTATGCAACCTATCTATAAACCAAATTTCATCAAAGTGTACAGTTCGCGCGAGAGTTGAATGCAGAGTAAAAGTATGTGTCACCATACATTTACCTACTCTGCATTCAACTCGCGCGTAAACTATGGTCTACATAAGAAATAATATGTGAAAACTCCAACAAATCATCTAAAGTCAAGGCATGTTGGTACAATACAAATCTGTAATATAGATTTATTAATTACCGACAAGTTAAGCCTCCGGTTACAGACGGTACTACCGCCATTAATTTTCATTACCGCATTTAACAACAGCTGCGATTTCCTCCACAGGCTACAGCCTACAAGCTACCAGTTAAATGTTTATCGCTCCATCTAAGACTTTTCTCGTGTCTTTGGATCTTGGTACGGCGGATAGAAAAAACATGGTAAAAGATTTTTTTTATCCACTACAAGTAAGCCCTCGACTGCGATCTCACCTGATGGTAAGTGATGATTCAGTCTAAGATGGTAGCGGGCTAACCTGTTAGGGGCATGGCAGTTATATTAAAACCCATGCCCCTATTCGGTTTCCACACGGCATCGTACCGGAACGCTAAATGCTAAATCGCTTGGCAGGACGTCTTTGCCGGTAGGGTGGTAACTGGTAACTAGCCACGGTCGAAGCCTCCCACCAGGCCAGACCAGGGAACATTCAGAAATTATAAATTCCCATATTGATCCTGCCGGGGATCGAACCCGGGACCTCCGCACGTTAAGACAACAGCGCTCATTACTGCACAACGGAGGTCGTCGTAATTCGAATTGCATCGATTGTGCATGGAATCAATAAATACTCTACATTATTGAATGTGGATTAAAACGTAATCTCTACTGAGTTTTATTATTACATAAGATACAGTATTATAACGTTTATGCATAATATTAATGCGATAGAGTAACTGCTGAGTTTCTTGCCGGCTCTTCTCAGTAGAACAGCTTTCCGAACCGGTGGTAGAGTCTTGACGTATCATAAGTGTCACAAGTTGTCCTACATGAAATATATAAATCATTTATCAGTCATTATCTACAAGGTAGCCAGAAATACAAGAGTAACTTACGACCTCGGTGACTGCCCAATCAAGCTCAAGTACCTAGTGAGGTAATTAAAACTTTTTCTTACCTGAAAAGAAAAATAACAAAATAAGTCATTGATGAAGCAAAACACAGCAACTGGCATGGAGCACCTTAGTGGTGGCTATAAAATTTCAGTTGTAGGTATACGCAAAGACTAACAGATCTAACTCTAGAAGTACTTAGCACTGTGCTTTTCCTAATGTTTTGCGTTCCGTGTTGAGTGACATTTCTTTTAGAGTTCAAAGCTTGTGTTTGTGTACAACCTTTGGTTACAAGCCAAATTAGCATCAATAGGTAATTTATTAAAAATATTAAGATAGAACTACCTATGTACAAATCTTTTAATACAATATAAATAAATCAAATAAAGGGCCGAGCTACCGAAAAGTCTCTTTTGAATATCAATGAATTTGAATAAATTATTTTTGTTTAACCGACTGAATAGTCTTCGGTGAAAATACGAAAGTGGTCAGTTGACAACAGGTGTTGCTAGAAGAACGGGGCATTATATTATTTGCATATTATTATATTAAAAAGATTTTATTGATCTTGACATCCAATTCATCAATTAGGTGGCAAAGAATGTATCCATCTGGGCTGTGTGTGAACATTTCAAGTTGATAAAACTGACATCGCCGTTTAAGGTTTAACTGTGTGTAATGTTTTTTCTCATTTCGTTGTATCTATTTACAATTTTGCGGATTAAAGTGATTCAATTAACTATTAATCGCTATTAATCGCTATTAATTTAAATTATCAATTAAAGTAATTTTATTAACTTGGAAACTTACATTAGAGCTTCAGAAAAAGTAATAAACTCTATTTATAACATGTAGGACATACAAAGTGTCTCTTAAGTTACGTCATGTTTTGACTGAGCTACCACCGGTTCGGAAAAGAGGTTATGCTGAGAATAGCTAGAAACTCAATATTTGCTCTTTTTAAAAACAAGATATTACAGTACGTAAGTATATAAATTAAATACACGTAGGTAGGTATATAAATTAAGTACATTAAGATTAATAAGCTGTACTTGATTGACGCAATGCTTTGATCTTTGCCAGCTTAAAATCCAACTGAGTTCGAGACGCCAACCAGTTAAGCTGCTCGTTTCTAAACATACCTATTATACCTACTATATGATTCAAACTGTACCTATTTTAAAGATAAGACTATTTTAAACCCAGCAAAACCATTGGCTAGCCGATCATTGCTTATTTTCATGAGCACATAATTATATAAACAAAATCAAATCCCTTAATATACATTTACAAAGACAATGGCGCTTACATTCAGAACAATAACCGGAAGAGGCATGTTGGTCTGATTTAATGCCAGAACTGGCGATACATCGATATTTGCCGAAGGTAATAACCCTCTTCCGCCACGATATGGATCGGAGATCCTTCAACAGAGATCATTTGACGGAACAACGAGTTCTATGTAGATGTGCTATCAAACATAGAAGAAACTCATGATTGGACCGATGACTTAAAGGTGGCGGGAAGCTGGTAGATGAGAAGGCAGAGGACCGTATTTGGTGGCGAGCTCTCGAAAAGGCATTTGTTAAACGGAAGCATGGTATGGAATAGAAAAATATAAAAAAGTCACAGAAATTTGGTATTGGATAGAATATTTCTATACTAATATTATAAATGCGAAAGTTTGGATGTATGGATGGATGTTTGTTACTCAATCACGCCCCAACGGCTGAACGTACGAACCACATAGGGTACTTTTTATCCCGGAAAATTAAGGAGTTCCCGCGGGAACCAAAAAACCTCAATCCACGCGGACGGAGTCGCGGGCATCAGCTATTGAAGAATAATTTGGAAGATTTGTGTGATGTGGTGAATATGGCAAGCTACAAGTACCACATAGATTTACCTACTTTGGCGGATCAAAGCGAATTAAACGTCCAATTCTTCCATTACAAAGGCTCCATGGCCAGGCACATACAGGCCTTAACTTAACTCATATCATTTATTCAAAATTCTCGTCGTGCATTGTCGAGTCAACATCTCCTGAAGATGCTCCGGG
This sequence comes from Erebia aethiops, assembly GCA_923060345.2. Taxonomy (NCBI): domain Eukaryota; kingdom Metazoa; phylum Arthropoda; class Insecta; order Lepidoptera; family Nymphalidae; genus Erebia; species Erebia aethiops. The sequence goes on along the minus strand of OV281083.1, from coordinate 24,411,210 downwards.
ATCGGTGCTCCCCGATATACTCGTAACAGCGATATAAAATTCTAAATTGGGTCAATTTAGAATTTTATAACTTCAATTATTCAAACGACATGTGTGATAAAACAATGCGCCATATACAGGCAGCAAAATCAACAAAAATCGGCCATTCAAGCGTAACACAATCAAGCATTGTTGATAAAGACCGCGCCTATGGAAAACAATGGACACCTTTCCGTGGGATTAAAATTCATAATTGAGATTTTTTGGTAAAACAATGAAAAGCGTGGGGTACTTAGTGCCACGCGCCAACTGTGCGCCAAATGTCAAGTTATATAGCACTACAGGGTTCCTATTGGAGTGACTGATCCAAGTTGAAATTAACACATGAATTTTTGGGTGTTTTGAATTTAAGAACAATGCTGCTAATAATTCGACTTTAAACACCATATGGTAGTGTGTAAAGACGGAACTTGACGAAATTAACAGTTCTATGAAAACTGTGAAAATAAAAAATTTACAGTCATTTATTGAAAATAATACAATAGAACTTAATGCTAGCTAGCTTAACCTAATTACTATATAAATCATGCCCGCGTGGAATGGTGGCAAGAATGCTGGCGGCTTTTCCGCGCTGGACAGCGAGGCTGATCCTTTGCGCAAAAAATGAGCCCTTGCGTCACTAGATGAGGCAATTAACCGCGGTGAAATATCTCGTTAAAAATTTTTGCCACTAAGACTCCATGGCCCCACGGTCTCCACGGCAAACGGAACAAATATTTAACTCTCTATGAGAGAGGCATACTTTTAATTAAATTAATTTGAATGTAGTATATAAGAAATATAAGAACTTTTGTCTTCGTAACAACGCGAGCATGTCGGCGACATGCATGTCGATGACGCGAATCCACAATGTTACCTACCCCCTACCAAAAAGTACTCAACGCGTCTAAAGAAGTTTTCACTTAAATAATAAAATAAAATAGCCTTTATTTCAGTGTTTTTTTCTTTAAACAAAATATACAGTCGAATTGAGAACCTCCACTTTTTTTGAAGTCGGTTGAAAAGACAGGTTTGGCTTTATCTCAGATCTTTGGCTCAGACTACATAAACATTAGGTTACGATTGTACGAGATTGTATTCAAGACTGCAAACCTGTCAAAAATAATTAAACAGCACCTTTATAGGTTTGCATTGAAAACCAATTCTAATTTTCTCTTCGGCACGATGACAAGCAAGTGTTATTTAAGGTGTAGGAATTTAATGGGACCGGTCAAACGGAAATCGCCTTCAATTGCGCTTCATACTCGGATCATCTTCATATGAATGCGATATTATGATCAATATACCTGTCCAAAGTATCCCTGCTACATTTGCATTATACCGCGATAAGCTACTGTACAGAATAACACATTCGACAATTCGCGTTTAAAGATATTTTTAATACAGACTAAAATTCCATGAAATATTGTATGTCTGGTACTTTGCTAAGTGTATAAAGTACTAAATTAATATGTATTATATATTATATAGTATAATTTTAAAAGCAAAAGTTTGGATGGATGTTTGTTACTCAATCACGCCATAGCGGCTTAACGGATCTGGATGAAATTTGGCACAGAGATAGATTATAGTCTGGAATAACAAGGCTACTTTTTATTCCGAAAAACTAAAGGGTTCCCGCGGGAACCAAAAAACCTCAATCCACGGACGAAGTCGGGGGCATCAGCTAGTATATCATATATGTAAGTTATATCACAGATTTATAACTCTTATAATAACATAGAACCAGATACGGCAGGATGCTCAATTCGACGTTAAAAACAGCTTTAATGAGGATATCATTAGTCATTACATATCATAATGTCTTGTATGATATCAAATCACATAAAAAATGCACAAGAGAAGAACCGGCTCTCAAATCTCTCAATCAAAGAATTCAATTAGATAATTAACAATAATATATCACGCACTCTATCTCAGTATGCCATCTACCTTTATAAAGTTTACACGTCTAAAGAGTAAAGACTCATTACAATTTCGACAAAAAAAACCACCAAAGATTTTAATTTCTACCGTCCGAAACATCAAGCTGCGTTTCGTGAAAGTGAAATCAAAAATCTACATCTCAATTGACAATCAATGACATGGCAAAAATGAATCTATTATACACAAAGGCACTTACATAAACAGTTTTGCCACGAAAATTACCACGTACGGCTACCCTCTTACTTTTAAGTACTGTTATTATTTGCGATAGAAAGTTTGAATTTAAGCATTTCTTTAAACGGGTATAATCGTCAGGTGTTTTTTTTTAATTTATTTTACGGCCCTGGATACAAGTACTTTAAGGCCATCATTAATGAACACAGACCACTAAGGCTGAGTGGTCTGTGTTAATGAATAACGCTTCGTGCATAATCATTATATGAAATGCGCTTTTCGCGAAACTTCTTAATTTTCTACCAAATAACTTAATCAAATAACTTAATCCATTCTACCAATACTTTTTTTATTATAAATGCTATGGTAATCCTGTTTGTTACATTGTCACGCCTAAATCGCTGAATCGATTTCAACAAAGTGCAGCACAGAGGTAATTTGCGTCTTGGAGACGGGCACAGGATGCTTTTTAGCCTGGAAAATTAAAGAGCTCCTGCGGGATTCATAAAAAACCTAAACTCGTGCGGATGAATTAGTGGTCCTTAGCTGTTTCAATAAAATAAAGCATGACAAATAAAAGAAACGTTTGACAATTAGGTAACTTACCTGAAATCAGTCTCAATTTTTTTTTATTGAATGCGGGTAGGTATTAGTAACAAAATAGGTCTATGGACTGTTAACATCTAAGAACCATTCTTAAACGCCAAGGTCTCAAAAAATCTTAATCTATACAACTTAACTACACAAGCATCGGTCACGCAAGGTTCTCCTAATAACGGCTTTTTAATAGTTATATTATTTATTAGTACTAAGAAGAAAAACTAATAAGCGAATCCAAAGCTGAAAGTACCTAGTAGAACTTACTAGTGGCGGATTAAAGGTAAGGCGGAATTTAAAGAAAAAATTTGCTCACTTCGCTCGTGTATGTTTTCTCTACGTTTCGTCGCGTAGTTTATTTATCTTATGGTCTTGTCTGTCTAGCAGAAAAGAGTAAAGACCATAAAATTAACTAAACATCATTAAACTTTATTAATTAAAATTAAATAAACTTCATTCAGTATATCGCCCCGGACCTCCGTCGTCCTAAAAATCATACAAGATGCAATCAATGTAACGTGTTACATAAGTAGATTCTATAGCTCTCCGACTTCTCCGAGCCTCCTCAAGTCCTACAGTCAAGTGACAATACTGTTTGTACAATAGCTATATGATAGTAAAGAGTCCGCTCTATTAGCATAAGATTCAACTCATTCATGTATAATTTGTTGAGTGTGCCGTGCGTTGTGTATTTCCGACATAATAATATTATTATAGAGCTGGGTGGAAATAAAGTTCTTATAGTAGGTACAAATCTTGATGAAAGTAAAAGCATAGGCGGAAATTGAAGGAAAAGTAGGTACTTAGTAAAAATCGAGTAGGTACTTAGTAATATTACTTACTTTTTAAAAGTATTCAATATTTATTGGATTAGCCGTGAAAAGACTCAGAGAGTCAGACGCACTTTCGCATTTATAACATTAGTATTGATATCCGGTATCTGTTTCACTGTACCTACCTGTTTTAACTGTTTCAAGTAAGACCGTTCCATCATTATAACCAAGTGACATCGTGGTCAAGCGCAAACCTGTCAAAGATAATAAAATATAATAAAGTGACACTATTCACTACAGATAGCAAATCAACGCGCATAATTTATTCATCGTAATAATTGACAGCCCAAGCAAAACATGACACTGTATTAGTTTTTAACAGTCTCCATGATAAATGCTAACCGATTTCGTACGCGTTTTAAATATGTATAGTACGTAATACGACTATAACCATAGTATACCTAATTATAGATAGGGAGCTGATGGTAGAAATTAGAAAAAAATAGGTACATATTTCTAGTTGGCATGCCAAAACCTGATTATTTAAACATTAAAGTAAAACATTAAAGATTTAAAACAAATAAATTCTGGGATACCTATGTCGCTAATTAATAACAATTTGCATTTACAATTAGTTGTTGTTTTTACTTTGGTCTATCAGAATTTCGAACATTTCATTACATATTTAAATATTTTAAACAAATAACTAAATATTAGAAAGGCGGGAAAAAATCAGAAATTCTCTCTTATAATAGATTCTTCTCTTTGAATTTTCCAACCTTTTTCTGAGAAATCAGTGATGCTGACTGGGCCTGCTACCTTGTTTAAATATTATACATATAAGCTTATTACCCATCCTGGGTAAATCCTATTACCCATGTCAACGAAATTACCACCACTTGCCTACCTATAACCACATACATTTATGTATACACATTGGTCGTTATGCACGTTCATTTTCTGTTACTGATCATGAAAAAAATATCTCATTTCAACAGTCATGCGTTAGAAATCTCAGGAAAGTGGCGCGTTGCTATGATACTAACTGTTATTTTAATCTACACATTTACACAAGAACGCGAGACGCCTCTCACTTGCATTCCGTATGACGTTTAATTTGTATATTTAATAGCATAATTTATGAAAATAATATATATTTTTTGAAATAATATAATTTTAGAACTATTTTTCAGATCCATGCAACGCATTACGCAACATCGCTGCGTGTGGAAGAACCTATATGAGACTTACGACCAGGTAGGTACTATACTTTGACGATGACATTATATTATGTAGGTATAGCTTACCAAATTTTTTTTTACGCCACTACAAGTTAGCCCTTGACTGCGATCTCACCTGATGGTAAGTGATGATGCAGTCTGAAATGATAGCGGGCTAACCTGTTAGGGGTATGGGAGTTATATTAAATTCATACCCCTATTCGGTTTTTACACGGCATCGTACCGGAACGCTAAATCGCTTATTCGCTTATCGCTATTATAATTATTAGCACACCTTTTGCGTACAAAAGATTTTACACAAAGGTTTTAAGGTACTAGCTGTAACCTATACTACTTTTTTTTTAAACTTGTTTAAAAACAAAGTTGTTTGTTTGTTTGTTTTTTTTAAAGCTAATGTTTTCTTTCTTTTGTTACCACTATCTGACAAAAAGCCGACACAACAAAGGAAGTTAAGCAACGACAATTGGAAACAATTATACAATTTTAAAAAACTACCATATTTTTTTACGAGGCCCGTGCCCAATCGAACCCCAGCCGATTTGGACTGATGCAATTACGGAACGCTTTTGAAAGAAATTATTCGACATCACGTAATAAAATCTAATTGGTCTGGCCGTCTTTTTATGGTCACGGATATTTTTTGTCAAACGGCACGTTTCAGGAAATGCATAACAACAATTTCAAAGCTTACGTAAATGGCAAAAAAGTTACAAATTGAACAAAAAAAACAAATGAGAACGCTACATTTTACGGATCTATGTCTCCGATATCTTAATTTTAGCCCATATTCTAGTAAGTTCTTAGTGTGTAGACAAGTTATTTAGAAGGAATGTATTAGACTGTAGATGCCCGGTAAAAAAATTCGACAGTCTAAAGGCGTCGCCCCAGTCGAAGGGATCCTATTATTTGTAGGCGATATGTTAAATGTTATACATTTATTATATTTTCTTATCTGCAACAGATTAAAAGTAACACGATGATTATTATTGACACAGCCACAATATAATCATGTTGAAATAAATAAAAATATTGTTGTTGAAAGAATATTTGTAGTTACCTACTCACTAAAAACTTTATTAAGTAGGTACCACAGATGCCAACGCGCTCCAGCCATATCAAGATACGAAAGTTTAAAAAGGTAACGTATCATGAGGTGCTATTCCGTATAACGCTGCATTAGTTGTTATACTCGCCTTCCAATCATGTTTAAAAAAACAATATAGATTAATTCCGATACTTTAGTCATGGCCCAGGTATTTAGGGCTATAGATATAGAGATCCGGAGATTGCTTTTAGTGGTATCTATAGTATCGGAGTGACAAGTTACCTACCTACAAATCAAATTAAATTTGAGTTGCATAATATTGCACTCATGTCATTCACTCAATCACTTCATCGTTGCGTCAACGCTGAAACAAGGCTGAGCTATTTGTACAGCATCTGTGATAGGCTGATAGCATTACATAGAGCTCACAGCGTCGACGTCGAGGCGACGTTAATTTCACACCGCATTACCGACAAAAAATAATAATCGTGTCATTTATTCGTCCGTATTCATGTTTTGAGTGCATCAATCTAACTGTAACGGCGATAGTGACAGATAACTGAATAAAGCCTCTCATCCAGCAACCGAGCTACGCTAAAAGATACTTACTTACGAAAATTAAATAGATAACTTGTTTTGACGACCACCCTGGCGCATTGTTGAGTGCTGTTGTCTTAACGTACGGAGGTCCCGGGTTCGACCCCCGGCAGGATCAATTTAGGAATTTATATTTTTTGAATTTTCCCTGGTCTGGCCTGGTGGGAGGCTTTGACCGGGGCTAGTTACCACCCTACCGACAAAGACGACGTGCCGTCAAGCGATTTATCATTCCGGTACGATGCCGTGTAGAAAGTAGAAACCGATAGGGGTATGGGTTTAATATTTTAACTGCCGTACCCCTAACAAGTTAGCCCGCTACCATCTTAGACTGCTAACTTGTAGGGGAATAAAAAAACCCCCGCTGGTACTTACTTCTCATAAGAAAAAGCTCGACATTAAACTGGTTCAATATGTTTTGACGATTCATAAAGCTTATCGACGGTTAAGTAGACATCTGAATTGAATGTAGTCCAATAAATAATGAATTACAATGTGCTAGGGTTACTATAGAATTGCTGATGGATTTCTGATCAGCATACCTAATAGCTTTTTATGCCCGAACATATTGAGCGTCGTATTGACTAGGCATTACGTATTATATCACATGCCACATTCGATACACCACACACTGAACAGATAATTGTCTTAGGCTGCCTTCTCTGACCAAGAAATCCATACTTGAAATAATTATAAATACGAAAATGTGTTTGTTTGTCGATCTATCTTTCAATCACGCCGCAACAGAGCAACGGATTGTCGTAATTTTGGGACCTTTGTAATTTGAGGACCTGGAGAGTGGTCGGGATTTTTAAAACCATGGGGACGAGGTCGCTAATATATCGCTTAATTTTCACTAAATTCTTAGGCATCCTTTTGGTTTTACACACGTTTTACACCAATCTAATGATATACGCATTCATTTATATCACTAGAGAAAAAGAGCCTTCAACTTATATCGGCATTATACTGGATAAAGTATAAATAATTATTATTGTGAGAGTATTATTTACTTTTCCCCTGTCGAGAGCTTCCAAATATTATCTTATCTTACGGTCTCGGGCACTTGTACGAGTAGTTTGTACTGTAAATTTAGACGTAGCACGCGCCCGCGCCCGTCACGACCACGCTCCGTTATTTACTTGATCAAACCCACTTTCGCTGTTATTTGAAGGATTTTTCAAGTGAAAACTTCTTTAGGCGCGTTGAGCACTTTTTAGTAGGGGGTAAAAATGTGGACTACGCGTGATCGACACCGTTCTGCTTAAAACAAAAGGTCCTAAGATTAATAATATAGTACAATCGTAATTAAACTTTAATGACTTAGTTTTAAGGTTTATATTAATAGATAAGTGCTGTGTAACCGTGGGCGACACCTCGCGTTGTTACGAAGACAAAAGGTCTCAAATATAAATATAGTACATTCGTAATTAAACTTTAATGCCTTAGTTTTAAGGTTTATGTTTGAAATATTATTATTATATTTTTTTTATTTTTTATATAGATTAGAAAAAAAAATAAAAAAAATCGTTTCACTTTTTTTCACCGCCAATTTTTTTTTTCTACGCTCATTAATTATTTAAAATGCATTAGGCACATTTAAGTCTCTGGATTGTTTATATTTTCACAGTGTCACGCATGCTGATGAGATTGTGTTCCAGAGAGTATTTATTTATTTTATTTGGAAAGCCAAAATGTACACACAAAAACATTGTTACAAGTACAATTTTTCCACTTAAATTTATCAAACTTTGCAATTTACAATTAAAACAATAATTGAAATTAAAAAAAAATCACAATAGAAAACGGGCAGCATAGCGAAGGTCCACTTTTTTCTATTTAATCTAATTTAATATTCTTTTTATTTAATTTGAAGATATAACTACTTAAAATTTCACAAGGAAAAACTCGCGGATAGAATATGTTGTTTTGTGCTTCCAAGAAACTCGCAGGTTAAGGATGCTTTTTTATGCTTCCAAGTTCCAGTTCACTTTCATCTAAAAATTTATTTGATCTTAACAAATGCCAGCCAACGTGAACGCCATGAATATACACCATGCATAATATTATGAAACTCAATGAATATACACCACTAGCAGACGCCCGCGACTTCATCCGCGTGGAATAAGAATTTTTTATTCCCACGGGAACTCCTTAATTTTCCGGGATAAAAAGCCTATGCCTAGCCTTTGTCACTCTTTAGGTCCTCAACTATACCTATGCAAAAAATCAGGTCAGATCCATTGCTCTGTTGCAAGTTGCGACGTGATTAAGGGGCAAACAAACAAACAAACATACCCTAAATATATTATATATTATATTATAACCCTAATTATAAATAAGTATGATGTGGCCGAATGTAATCGCCGAATAGAACGGCGTATACATGGGACCTTATAAGAATTCAAGACATTACAACTTTCTACTATAGACAAATATTTAACCACAAAATGTTTGTTCCTACTAAAATAAGTAGCTAAGAAATTCGATGACTCGCCGTGGTTTAGGAAATTCGATAGCCTCGAACTTTTTGTGTGCTTTAGGCTTGTTGGTTTTAAATTTCATTGAAAAAACACGCTACTAAGCTAAAGTAAATTCATGTTCATACTAAAGATAATAAAATACGAACCTACTCTATTTACTAATCAATCTTAGCACTATATACCTATATAATGAAATGACGATTTTAATCGGAAGGAAATTTAGGAGTAAATTATGTACTTAATTGGGTATTTGACCAAATAGTCAAATCAGCAACTTTTTTCGAACATCAAAACACGTAAGTGTGGGATTTATATGAAACTACCTGATGCCCGCGACGTCGTCCGCGTGAAATAAGTTTTTTCAATACCCACGGGAACTCCTTAATTTTCCGGGATAAAAAGGAGTATATGTCACCCTTCGGGTCCTCGACTATAACCATGAAAAAAATCACGTCAATCTGTTGCTCCCAGTTGCTCCGTTACGGCGTGATTGAAGGGCAAACCAAACAAACAAACGCATTTATAATATTAGGATGAAGTATGATTCTGAAATGTGACGTTCTACGCACATTTTTACTTTAATAGATGGTTTATAATGGTTATTCAACTATCAGGGGACGTGGATATTACAACTTTTGGGTGATCCTCTATTAAATAATAATCCCAAAAAAAAATTATTTGAATAGTAAGTAATCAAATACCCAATTCTCGCTTTCTTGCATAACTAAACCAGAACATAATATTATTATTACTATGATGACTCTATCAAATAGTAATATCCAATTCAGCAATTTGCTTTACGAGCCAATAACCTATCAAATTTCAATTAATTAAACACAAATAGAGTCGTTATGCTTTCATTAATGAACACGGATTAGCATAACCGGGCCTAGTGAGAAGAACACAGCACTTAACCTGTTCGATATATGTATGAGCAATTTTGGTATATTATAACACGCGTGAGTGTTCTGTGGTGGATATCATTGTGTGGTCGTGGTAGTCGTAGCAGTTCTATTACCTATTCTGTGGTGGTAAATAGTAAGTGGGAGGACACTGGTTCGATTCCCGGCAGGGGTAAATAGGGATTTTATGGTTTCTAATTTATCTCTGATCAGCTAGAATGCTTTGGTCGTGGCACTCGTGGTAGTTAACGCATCCTACAGCAAAGACATACCACCAAGCGATTCAGCGTTCCGGTACGATAGAGTGTAGAAACATGTTGACATATTATTGAAAAGATTAAGTTGGACTACATAACAGTCGGTTTTATATCCAGTCATAAAATAAGAGTCTCATACGAGTTGCATTTTATTTTTATCCGGCCATTTAAAAAATATTAAAATGCAATAAAAAAGTGAAATTATAATTAATAAATGACACATCGTTTTTGATACAGTTAATGGGCAATCCAATATCTATAATATATACTTACCGGTATTTTTGTTAACTTTCAATTTTCATTTAGCCTAGCTTAAAATTATTAAATAAGTATTATAGAATCCGTGTGCAGGCCTGACGGACTGTATGGCACAAACAGAATAATTTATTTATTTATTTATATATTTAGTACCAAACTTAAAAACTAAACATAAAAATTTAAAGGACATGTACAAGGACAACTTATCTCTAGAAGAGATTTCTTCCAGCAGCCCTAGAATGTGAGAATGGTGAAAAATAGATAAAACTGAGTAGGTACTTATAAACTAGAGTAAAAACTTTTAATAAGACTTATGATAAGTGTATTTATGTTAGTTTCCATAATGTTTCCATCGATCAAAAGTCAGTCGGCCCTATTGAAAGCCTTGAATGTAAAATACTTTTCAACAGTACGAATTGAAATGTAAAGGCATTATATATGCAAGCGATATAACGACTCTGTCGATTAGACATGAAAGTTGATTTAAGTTGAAAGTGATGGCTATGTTTTAGTTAAATTGAATTAGAGTATTTAGGTAGGTACCTACGTTAGTAGAAATCATTGTACCTGCAGTGTTACATTGAGACTGTGTGTAAGTTACAGTAAGAATGTTTTTATTGAATATGTCTATGGTTATGACGTATGTATTGTTATGTATATTTAAGAAATGTTTTCTAACGATTTAGTATAAAACATATTAACTGTCTATAACTCTACAATACTATAAGATTTCCTTGTTTTACTATGTCTACGATTTACATAGTAAAACAAGAAAATTAAAAAGGCTGAACTTGCGATCAAAAAGTTATTTTTCTGTTTATTTTTGGAGTTTGTTTCATAAGGAATACGCCGCTCCGTAGGGCTTCAAAAATTCCACACTAAATCTTAATAACAACCTAAATCTTTCGTAGGGTTTTCTTGTATAGCTACAACAGAGCATCTAGCCTTCTCTGATTGAGGCTAGGCCAGAGCACTGTTGCAGCCGCCAATCTGCCATAGTGAGGGAAATTCGGTTAAAATCTCATATCTCGTTGAACTCACCGTTTAAATAACAAAAAAAACAAATAGGAAAATTGCGGCACCCGAAAATTTTGTTCCTTTTCGAACTTTTAACTGCTAATAAGGTAAGTACATAGGCATAACAACGTAATAACGTTATAACAGAGAACGTAGTATAGAACATCGTTTAACAACTACGTAACACCTGCGTGGAAAGGGCTATGAGCGTTTATTAAATCTAACAGTACACGAATGCAATTTCCACCTCTCACGCATGAATGGCGAATGCGATGCATCATCACAAATGCCATGTTATCAATCAAATGTAACCGAGTACTGGCATCCGTTCCTTGCGACTTGCGAGAGCGACGACTACCTTGCTGCGACTATCTTGCGTTCATTTGAGTGTATCACGATATTTCTACTAGCCACTAGCTGATGCCCGCGGTTCGTCCGCGTGAGTTTAGGTTTCAATAAAAAAGACGAATAATTTCTAAAAAAACATGTTAGTAGGGACTAGGAATCTATAAATAATTTTGCTGAGTTTGTTGTGCGCTCTGCGCGTTCCTCGTATCTTTAGTTTTAAGATACCGCAACTAATTACCACCATCATGTTTTATAAGTAAGTAATTGACGTCAATATGTGTACATACAGTGTACCTAAATTGAATAAATGAATAATTGATTGATTGATAAATATGTGGACCGTGGAGCCTACCGACTGATGTGGGTCTTCATTACAAACTTCAAAGGATCTTGGCGCTATCGGCAAATTGACGCGCGCTGAACGTTTGGAAGTTGGAACCTATGCGTAGGTAGTGTACTGGAGCCATAAAATTATTTGTTGACTTCCGTCGGCTTACTTGTTTTTGTAATTATTAATTAGGTTTTTTGGATTTGACCTATAGCAACAGCAAACACGCAAATTAAAGTCGCAAATGTATTGTAGGTAGTTTTGTGGACATAAATTGGTCAGGATATCCCTTTATAGGTCTTTTTTTTCTCTCTTTCTATATGCCATCAAATGCTAGACCATCGTTTTGTCAAGAAATCAACACTGGCACATTGATCATTTTGTCTACCACAATTAAACGTAATCTAATTAAGTTCTATACTAAATTTAATACCTAGTTGATAAAAAATCTAAACGTGTAACTATAATTACCTACTACCTACTCCTATATCAACGCTCAGAATGTAGTCATGCGTGTGCCTTTACAAGTTAACTATCTTCCACATGATAGCTGTAAGCAATATTATGATTGACGAGATAAAGAGCTGAATCGAGCTGGCCAAGGGTTAAGAGCTGCTTAATCCAAACGTATAATTACAACGACAATTAGACATTGTAATGACAGTCTGTTGTATTGCAGTTGCCGCTCGGCGCGTGCGCTCTAACGGCGCGCGATAATCGCACAGATAAAAACAGGGTACCTACGTATTTACTCCACTGAGTAAAATAGACATGGAGAAGTAAATGTTATGCATCAGCATTCAGCGCGTCATAAAACGCACCGACAAGGTATCGTTATTAATTTAATAACAAATGTGGACTACCGAGTTTAACGTATGCACATCCACCGAATTTACTGAATGTCCAAAACTATATGTATATTGTGTACATATATAACAAGTAACTATATAGCAAGTGGCCGGTCATCTTATCCGAGACAAAAAAGTATAATATGACGAAATGACATCTCCTCCTTCACATAGATGTTTGTCACACCGAGGAGTTACAATTATTCCTCGGTGATACAGCATCACCGGTATAAAGTGGTGGAAGTGGCTGGATGAGCAAAGCTGAGGACCGGTTATGGTGATTCTCATTAAGGAATTTCTATATCCAATAGTGACCACCACAGGCTGAAGATGATGATGATGATAATGATATTTAGAAGCCAAGTAAAGATTGAAGATGCTTTGAAAATTACTCTGGCTCTACGTTACATGACAACTCCCTGACTTGCACAGATAAAAACTCAGTGCATAGATAATAAAAGCGCGCATAACGGCTCTCGATGCGCTCCGCTCGTCACCGTGAACGCGTTCGCTGTTTTCTTTCACCGCAAACCAACAGCTCGGTAGATTTATGAGCACACCGGAAGGAATTTTCGTTAAATCTTTTTCCACAAATTGTTTATCAATAAACTAGCTGATGGCCACGACTTCGTCCGCGTGGATTGAGGTTTCTTGATTCCCGCGGGAACTGTTTAAACTTCCGGGATAAAAGTAGCCTTAGATGTGCTATTCCAGACTGTAATCTATCTCTGTGCCAAATTTCATCCAGTTCCGTTCAGCCGTTCTGGCGTGATTGAGTAACAAATATTCCATCCATCCATCCATACATCCTCCATCCATCCAAACATACGCATTTATAATACTATTATATTATATTAGTTTAATATAGAAGTATCGACAGTATAGATAAGTATTGTAACAGAATTGATAATTCGTGCCGAAAAACTTTATCATTTATTATTTTAATAATAATCGTACAATGTACAACATATATATACTAATGTTACATGTTTATATCCCAGAAACTACTATATGCTACAATTATTATTCAATCGATATAAATGAAATTCCATGTAAGAATAGCTTGTATCCTACCTTATTTATATTTCTAGCCTAAAAGGTTCCACACGAACCATGTCACGAAAAGCTAGAATTACATAACTTTATTAATGGGGGCTACCGCGTTTGAATTCGCCGCTAGGGGCGCTAGTGTAGAGTGAGGTCCCCGAAATGTCAATTATCACTATATAGGCTTTTATCGCGGGTCTGATTATTTAATTGATGTTATGAATATTTAGCGATAACCGATTAACTATAGAAGATGTAAGATACGTGTCAATGAATGCCAGTGTTCTGTGCTTTGAAAGCGGAGCTAAGAAAAAGAAGTGCAAAATTAAGCGAACTGAAAGAACAGCTAATTCATAGCTTAGTATTTCCATGGTTCCTGTATTTTTACTATTTACAAAAGAGTTCTTTTTTTCAGAAATATGCTTGTTTACCGAATTTATAGCTATACTTTAGGACCTTACTCGCAAGTGGCGCCAACTAGTGAGCATAAAAACGGTAGCCCTCATTGCTCACATAAAATTGCATACGTAAAATGATCATTATTTGGTTCCTACTAGGATCAGGAATACCACAGATGGAAAACATGAAGTGCACGAATACATAAATTATCTGTTTTTCGATAATAAACAGTGACCCCGATATGCTTCGGTGGTCACAATGACCGCGCTTGCTTACACTGTACCTGACTTCCCCGAAGATTTATATCATTCGTTTGTTGACTTTACAGCTTTTTTATCTGTAAAACATCTTTATACTCATAATACTTCCTTCACTCTATCGTAAACTCTTTACTGTTATGTTTCCCTGTTCAAAAGTATTTCACTCTATCGTTAAAATATTGGTTATAATCTTTACTTATAATTGTTTCTGTTTTCTTAGCTGCGTTACATATTCTTCGCCCGTCTTCTTTTGCCTCTCTATTTGAAGGAACTTAACCTTAAACTTCTTTCCTTTCCCTAGCTTCAATATTCATTCTCCTGGCTCCTTATACAAAATTTCACTTTGTTATTTGGACGACCCAATTCCTTTACTAACCAATTTCAAAATCCTCTTAACGATTAACTTGTTTTTGTTATGGTTCAAACTAAGAAACAAACAAACAATCAAATCTTTCCTCTTTATTATATTATAAAGACTACATCCCACAATCCCTTTTAATTCTAAGTAAATAATCAAATCAAATCAAGTAGGTAAATACCTAATAAATACGCAAAAATAACGTAAAATTATATTGTAGTTTTCTTAGATCCTATAATATGTACTCTGTTTGGTCCCTCATACCTTACTACATTAAATGATCCACATCGGGTCCTCAGTAGGTACGGAAACATTAACGATGCATCAAAATGAAACAAAATGTCGACCTAACTTTAACTTTTACGGGGAACAAACGGCATGGCCGTTAAGGGCCGTTTAAACAAATCACGTTTATGTGATTGATGCAATGAAAGGCTGTTTGTAGCCATTAGGCTTTAGTGTGGGATTTACTTGTGAGGTCGGATCCACTACGAAAGTAGGTATAGTCCGCGCGCAAGCACCGAGGAATCCTATGGAATGTTAAAGTAATGACCTAGAGTTGTTTAAAGTACAAAACAATACTGCTGTCGCAAAATTACACGCGTCAATCTCGTAACTAGTGCTGGGAGCGAGCTGGATATGGAGAGACGATTGTGGGTGGCGTACAGCCGTCGCTTCTTCAGACCCCGATTCCTCGGAGCTCGTGCGCAGACTATGCCTTTGAAGATAATTTATGTTTCATTTAAAATTGTTATTATTCATGTACTCACACACAAATAGATGCAATTTAGGGAAATATAAATAGCAACATGTAAAGACTTTTCTGCAGCTACTCAATCATTAACAGGCGGCCTTTTCACCAGATGACTCTAATTCAGTAATTTTATTCAACCTTTGTTTGCATAGAGGTATAATAATAAATCTACTATCTTTCCTCGACGAATAAAGAATTCCTTACGGCAAAATTTCGTTACAGCTAATGTTTTAATAATTATGGTGTTACGTGAACGAAAGAAACAAGCCCTCAAGGTCATCTATCATTCTGTTTTAATTACTCTGTCAGTCACAAAGCCCTTATTCCTTTTCTTGGTAGTAATTAATAAGCAGCTTTTAAAACTCGTGTTATTTTTCCTGAGGCTACTCAAATAAGCTATGGTTACTTATTTCTTGCATATGTCACCTCGTAAGGTGTTAAAAACCGTTAGATTGTAATCTAACGTTTTTTATCTCGAAAGATTGTAAACTGTCGACAGATTGTGAACCGTAACATACTGATTACAATTTAACGCATTATTTTTCGGTAAACTGTAATCTATTAGGTATATTGACCTGATAGAACCTAAGCACCTGGCACCAGGTGCCAGTGCCAGAACCAGGCACTACCTGAATATTCATGTCAAACCCTAACCTAACCTATAGTTCGCGCGCGAGTTGAATGCAGAGTAAATGTATGGTGACACATACATTTACTCTGCATTCAACTCGCGCGCCAACTGTACAAGAAAGAGACAAGAAAACGTAAATACAATAAATATTTCATAAATTAATACCTACTCAGAATATTGAATGGTTCACAATCTTTCGACAGTTTACAATATCTCGGGATAGAAACCGTTAGATTATAATCTAACGGTTTTTACAATCTCACGGTGACACATATATTCATTCGTATTCTGACGAAAGCCTCACTGCTTTAGTACAATGCACATTAGTTCAACTAATGCCCTACTGCTGCAAATGATTAAATCAGACATGAAATCATTATAAATAGTCCGATCATGGCTGTCAATTTTGACAGTAACCTTCTCTTCTTATAATCTGGAGTTATGGCGGACGCGTACTCTATTTTTAACCGACTTCCAAAAAAGGACGAGGTTCTCAATTCGGCGCGTATCTTTTTTTTTAAAATGTATGCCGGTGCATATCTCCGTGGTTTCTGAACAGATTTGAATTTTTTTCTTTTCAGTGGTTAGAGGAAGCTCCCGAGGTGGTCCCATAAAAAAATCTGACTCCACATCCTCAATCCTGATGCTGTAGGTGTACCGTACTACATGAAATCCTCAAAACTAGGGAGTTTTGAGAGAAATTTTGATGGTGAATTCATATAGTAGGTATCAAGTCACGTATATATACGATTCAACTTTGAGTCCCAACTCCTCAACCCTGATGCTGCAGGGTACAGAACTCCTTGAAAATAGCGATTTAGGATTTTTTTGCGGTGAAGTCATATTATAGCTGTCATGCAACGACTTCATACTTAAACTCAAGTCCCAACTCCTCAACTCTGATGCTGCAGGGTACTGCATTCTTAAGCTGTGGGGATTTAGAGTACACTTAAAAGTTAAAAATAAAATTTATTTCCAAAAACCGGGTGATTATACAAAGATAGGCAAAGTTGACGTGTCAGGCTCGCCCGACTTCAACATAGTGTGTAGAAATCAAAATTATTTTTTTTACTTTACAGTGGCTTTGGAAGTCGGTTTTTTGGAAAGAAATTTTTGATGTTGTTAATCATCTAAATTAATACCTACTAAGGGCAATGTGAACGAAAGACTCTCACATTGGGATCAATTGAAATTGATGTTACAACTTTACAAGCAATGTAATATCAATAAAACCAAAAAAAAAACTAAAACTGCCAAAACTGGACTGTTTTTCCTTCGCATGATTTTAAATTAATTTTATATACGATACATTTCGAAACCGTCACAATAAATAGACTGCTTATGTAATTTTGCAGATGTACCTGACTGCGAATTGTCATGGAATTATGTACTGCGGCATGGAATCTTCGTGTATCTGATTCGTAATGGCACGCAAACGGTGACCTTGCGATTTAGGGAGGTTTTTATATAAATACCAAATGTGGTATTTGGGCCTAAAATGAAAAGACAGTTTTTAAGAATAATTTTTACGTAGGCAGTGTAACTCAGTAGGTAGGTAGTAACCTAACGATAACTTTTTTACAAGCATAAGCTGCCTTTAGATTTTTTTTTATTGGTGAATTTGTTTGCATATTTATTTCAATGGAAAAACAAATTCCTTACCTTTCTCTGTCTTAACATACCTTTGATTTCATGTCAGTAGTATTTTGATTAATTAAAGAAATTCAGGATAATATCCGAGTTTTGAATACCAAATCAAACTATAATCGAATATCGAAACTAGAGAGACGCATTATCATTTCGGTTAATCCATTTTTAGTATACATTTAAAATTTATTTGGAACTAGATGATGCCCACGACTTCGTCCGCGTGGTTTAAGTTTTTTTTTAATTCCTGGCGGGAACTCCTAAATTTTCCAGGACAAAAAGTAGCCTATGTCACTTTCCAGGTCCTCAACCTTACCCATACCAAAGATCATGTCGATCCATTGCGGTGTTATTGAAGGACAAACAAACACCCTTTCACATTATCAATATTAGTATGATTTTGCTGTTTCAACAGGCAAACACTTAGTAGAAAAAAAAAATCTGCTGAAAGTTTGTGATACACGTCTTTACACAATAATAATAAAAAACGTAGGAAATAGGTGCACTAGGCATGTAAATAATGCATGCCCAAGGTGTTTACGTGAAACTGCTAATTCCTCCGGTGGTACCACTTAGAGAACACGGATCGGAAGTGTTCAAGTCTGAAAGCGGCGTTGCGTGAAAGTTGTTGGACATTTCAAACATCGAACGACACTCTTTGAAATGTCTTTACTTATTTAGCTAGTTATTTGCACGCGACAACACTTGCAGGCTACATTATATGTAAATGTGTACATAGCCACAACACTTTAAATGCTTGTTTGTAAATACTAAACGAAACTAGACGCAAGTCAAACAACACCTAGGTAGATGACTTCATTCCGAGGTTTGAATGCCTAAAATTTCAGCTTGTGTATTTGGATTGAAAGAAATCTGAATAATTTCAGAATAAATTTATGGTGCAGGTTAGGTTTCTTTTTCTAAATTATAGGCTAGCGCTTGTTTCAATCAGAGTTCAGACCTCCCTGCATGTGATGATGCAGCCTTGATGGCGCGCTTGTCTATAGAAGTTTCAATCTTGACTTCAAGATACCTAAAAGTGATCCATTCCAATTTCCACTTTTTATGTAAGTTTCTTGAAGTAGTATAATCTAAGGCAAGAATCACATTAAATTTCATTTTCATAGGTATATAAAACGATACCTATTGCTGATGCAGGAAGCAAGAAAGTAGGCAAAGGTAAGTATTTAATTTTAGTCTATACAGTACCTTCTCTATTTTGAAAGTTCTGCCGCGTTATTTGTTAGAAATCTACTTTTATATTCTAAATCCATATATCAACGATCGTGCCTTGGTCTAGATTAAAATTGTTAAAAGATAATAAAAAAACATCAATTTGATGACAAACTTGCCTGTCTATGGTTGCCTGTATTTATTGCAATTTACGCGAATATCGGCTATTAAAGGTGACCATAATAATAGCCGGCGATGAAGATTGATTGACATCTATATTCTAACAAGTTATAGACTAGGAGCCTACAGATCAAAATATAATTATACAACTATCATCTTCAAAGATCACGATGATTTTTTATTAGCTGGAATTAATAATACTGCGTTAAAATAAAAATGGCGTTGGGATCCCAAGGTGTTTGAATGACGGCCTAGCACTGGAAAACGCAGCGTTGGATATCGCCCTAGGTGGCTGGTATCTAAAGCATGTAGCTGAACAGTGGACGTCTATTAGTTTAGAAGTCGACCACATAACAATATGACTAGCTAGCCTAATATAGCTAGGTAGGTAGCTTGTTCCCTTGCCAGCGCGGTACCGTGATCCGAAAAAAAACTAAGCATTAATAACGTGATTTTTTTTAATGATTCGATTTATCACAAAACAAATTGCAGTCAGCTAAGCATAACATCGATCTCAAGAAAAAGCAAACCAAGCAGACAAAATATTTTTGCAACGGTCTCATCGCCTATAAACTCATTTAATTAAACGTCAAATCTCTCACCGTCCTATCACCATTAACGGGAACAACATAGTAACTTTGTCACTATAAACCGCCCGTATAGTGCGACGTCCTCTAGTTACATGATTTAAGGGATTTTATAGCGTTTTCTACACATAAAGCTGAGTCTGAGAATGTATGGTGACGCATACATTTACTCTGCATTCAACTCGCGCGCGATCTGTACATATTTGTGATTTTGGGACAGTTATCGTATCGGTCGCCAAAGCCTGAGTTTACAGGCTGAGGATGCTCAGGTGTCGGAGCGTCGGAATAGATTTGACTATTTCATCGGATTAAACTTCTTGTTCCTTGGATATAATAGACTTTTTCAAATTAACGCCTGCTTCTATCCAAAAAAAGCCTGATGCGTACCTGTACATTGTATCAAGGTAATTTAAGACACACAAAGTGTGACACGAAGACGTTGACTCATGATACGCAATACACACCGAACCTTCGCTACGCCAAACTGATAAAAATGTGGACCCAGCCTTACGAGCTTTTATGGGGTTTACAAAGCATAAAGCTGTTTCCTTAGTTCCAGGAATAGGACAGTTTAGTATGTGAAAGTACGTATCATAGAGTCATATTTAGATAACAGATGACAGTCATTTTTATTTAAGACTAGACCTTGATCCCGCGACTTCGTCCGGTTATTTCATTGTGGCGTGAAAGAGTATAGCAACTTCCAATAGAGTATCCAAACTTCCCCATTTATATGGTAACGTTATATTATACAAAAGCCAGCATTCATAAGTAGGTATTCAGATATTTACTAAATGGTTAAAGATTTTTGGTCAAAATTTACCAAATACTGACTTGTGAAACATCATTTTCTTTTAAGTTCGTTACTACGGTTATTGTTAAATCTCACCGTCAACAAGTTCAACGGTAACAGTAACATAAGACGTGTTTAAGTTAAAATGTACCTACCTATATTTAAGACAGGCGTAGACTCAAAGCTCTAAAATACGTATAAATTATGTTAATCTGAATTTAAGGGGATTGGTCTTTACTCTTTTGGACTGAAAACGAAGCTTTTAGCTTTTAGAATTTATACCAAAACGAAGATAAAGTTCGTTATGATATAAGTAAATTAGGCTAACACCATTGAATTATATGTACAAGTACACATAATACCTCAATGGCTAACACAGTCACAGTTTTATTTCGAAATAGCTGATGCAGTGATTTCGACTTCGCGACTTCGACTTCGCGGGAACTCTTTAAGTATCCGAGATAAAAGTAGCCTATGTCACTGGCCAGGCACTTAACTATACCCATTCAAAAATTTACGTCGATCCGTTGGGTTGCGGCTTGATTGAACGACAAACCAACAAATCAATAAACAATAAAACTTTCGCATTTATAATATTAGTATGATGATACAAATTTATGAATTCTCAATAAATTCATACATTCTATGTAGGTATTTTGATTTAAATATTTATTTTCCGGGTGAAAAACTGGTGATTTTATTTTATTATTCCGTTGTAAACACAATAACATTCGGTAAAAGGCAAAATATACAAGCTGAGCCTAGGAACCAGGTATATGGAGCCCTATTGTGTAATAGGCAAAATAAATGTGAGAAAGTACTGAAAGTAGTAATTTAAGACAGTCAAGATTCATGGTTCTGGCCAGACGCCCTTAGCGTGAGACCTTTGCTGTTCCAGCGGCCAATATATCAGCATATCTGCCGTTTCGATCGTGGTTATATAAATGACCCTGTTGTTTCTACAGGGTGTTATTTTGGGCAGTCAGTGAGGCGTTTTAATCAAAGGCTGGTTTTCTTTCCACGCAGCCAGCACTAGCCTAACCATTAGGTTTCTCGAATAACGCTGACGTGTCGCGCTGATTACAGCGGCGACCAGTCAGCGTTAAATTCGAGAAAACCAGCTCAGCAATATGTAGCTCGTCAGCGCTGACCAGTTGATGGCGTTTTTTAGAAAGGCATCTATGCATATATCATATAATATTCGTCATGCCATGGAAGACGCGGCGCGTATAATCAGATCATATAGTAGGTATTTTTAAACCCAACTATTATGTAAGTGAACATCACTATGTCACCTAACGTAACGTCGTCGGCTGGTATCCTAACCTTAGATAGTTTTTTAAAGCAAGACGTACTTATTGGTTGAATTCAGGAACTGTGAATGAGTTTTTTTTTATTTTTTTGAATCTGAATTCAGTTTCAGAAGTTTTTCTTTTCCTGGCTATCGAGTATCGACGCTCTATGGTTCCTTAGTTTAAATTCTCTCCTCAGTGATTGCTGGTACAATGGCATCCTATATAAATGACCCTGTTTAATACTAAGCAGCAAAGACAAGTTTTAAGCCTAATGGACTGTGAAATCTAGTATTTTACAGTCCATTAAACTCTGATGAGGGCTCTTCACTGACATCAAATCAAATTTAAGTACTAGCTGCTGGAAATCTACTAGCAAAACCTACTTTACTTAGTACTTACGAGTGTGTGCGGAAATTAATGTTGCAGAAAGTGCTGCCTTTTGGTTTCAATTTTTAGCCTATATTCGCACATTCTGTCCACTGATCTACTTTACAGCTCTACGTCCATGAGAGTTTTAAAATTTATGCCCGCGTTTCTATGTGTACTTAGCTTTTTTCTCCTCCCTACTTGTGTAAGCACAATAAAATGAAACATAATTATGTTATCTTATAGAAACATATTAACATATATTATGTTGGAAATGCTCGCTCAGTTCAGAACACTAAATCGGTTGAAAAGATATGCCCTGAAAGCGTAGCGGACAGACAGACTTCGCATATAAAATATTAGTATCAAGATGGTAGGAATAGTAATAGAAAAAATGTATTTATGTGGATCCCGGCTGGCGTAGTTCGTCTGTCTGCTCGCCCCAAGTAATAACGTCACTTCCTATGGATATGCTAATGTACCTCGGCGGCACGCGACTCTAAGGCCGTTTCAGATATGCCGCGTTTTGCCAATTTATAACTATACCTAAGCTTTGATTTGAGGTCATTCAATCAAGGCAAAACTTTTATATTATATACTATCAAATGCCCGCGACTTCGTCCGCGTTGATTGAGGTTTTTCGTTTCTCGCGGTAACTCTTTAGTTTTCCGGGATAAAAAGTAGCCTATGTGTTATTCCAGACCTATGTGTTAAGAGATCTATCTCTGTGCCAAATTTCATCCAGATCCGTTCAGCCGCCAGCGGGCGTGATTGAGTAACAAACATCCATCCATACATCCATCCATCCAAACTTTCGCATTTATGATATTTATTTGATTTGATTTATAATATAATTGATACGGATCCTTCGTCCTCAACCCCGCAAAATAAAGTTAAAAAAAGGTGAAAGTGTTACTTAATTACAAAACCTAAAGTACTTGGTATCCACAGAGAAATGAATTTTAATTTATGGTTTCATTAGTTTAAAAACAAAAATCCGTCGAGAGGTAACAAAAGTTTCTCAAACATGACAATGGATAAGCATGTTTAAACCTACCGAATTAAAATTGAGATACTGAATTATATGACTGACTAGCTGATGCCCGCGACTTCGTCCGCGTGGATTGAGGTTTTTGGTTTCTGCGGGAACCCTTAAATTTTCCGGGATAAAAAGTAACTTATGTGTTATTCCAGACTATAAACTATCATCCAGATCAGACAAATTTCATCCAGATCCGTACAGACGTTCTGACGTGATTGAGTAACAAACATCCGTCCATCCATCCAAACTTTCGCATTTATAATATTAAGTATAGACTGTATAGAAATAGAACCAGGGCTACCAATAAAGCCTATATAGCGAATTGCGATATAGTAGATTTTTTTATATTTTTTTGATATCGCAATTCTTGCAAAAAAAATAATTATATTTATTCATGGAACTTGGACTTGTAGGATATTCTAGATTAATTCATAGAGTGATTAAAATACATGCTGAGTGCTAACGCTACCAGTCTGAAATTCTTTATTTTCCAAACCCCTAGGTAATATAAATTATGTTATCAGTCTTAACATTCCATTAGATCTTTTCGGATTCATTTGAATTGTTATAATATACTAAATAGTTTTTCAGCATGTTTCATTTATAAAATAATGTTGCATACAACTTAATAGGCAAAAAATACAGACTTTTTAATTTATTGTATAAGTGCTGAGAATCTATAGACGTTTTGGAAGTGAATTGGAACTATTCGAAATAAGTATATTTTTGTTAATAATGTTTGCAGAAAGTTTTAAAATGATGTAACTTGTAATATTGCAAAGCGATTTTAGGTGTGCCTTACATAAAGAAAAACCAAATAATAGTCTCAAATATAGGTAATTTGATAAATTTACCATCAAAATCACACTTATATAATGCCTTATATTATGTGCGTGGACTATAAATACCCATACCAACATTTTTACTACAGATCGTTATTTATCATTTCGCATGACGGTTTATGGGTTCTGTATCATTCACATAACAACTAAATTGTTTTAGTCATGCTCAATAAACAATAACCTACTGAGCCCTTTGGAAACTTTTACAACTATTTATATTTACTAAGCCATGGTAGCTTAATAGTCATATCGAGTAGATCCATGCAAAGCTCTGCCGGGTTCAAATTCTAAGAGTATTTTTCGGAATAACATGTCTATTGGCTATGATGTTGCGAATTTCACCTTGTTACATTTGTTTTAAACTGTTTACCTATTAGAAAGTCAAATATTAACCGTAAGTACCTAAATAGGGAACAATATTAAGCTACAAAAATATTAATCTGCTATTTTAATAAAATATTAAAAAGGAAAATTGCATTATTAGTTACTATTTTCTTTCTAAAGGTAAGAGAAATAAATTTAATAATCAGATAAATATCGCGTTAACCCATAAATCATAATCATGCTGTAACGCTTTCAGGTATTTTCTAGAGCTTTCATGTTCATCGCCTGAAACTGAAATCACGAAATAGCGCTTACCGGCTAACCAGTGACCTCCGCATTACATTGACCTACAGTTCAATACACCTTACCTATACGTTTTTTTTATTCACATAAGACAATGAAAATTATCTTTTGTGAATTTAATTTGAGATATAATTCAAAAAAAATATTTAAACATCGTTAATTATTGTAATAATTACCCTTAATTCGAACAAACGACGTAAAGTTGGTTTTAAAAAACATAATTTTATTGTTTGTTTTTCTTTGAAATTGAATTAACATTTTTTTCACACACAGACTTGAGACTGATTTAATCAACGATAGTAGAAAATAAAATATATATATATTTTAAATATTTCAAATATAAAAATAACCATGTCTCGCACAAAATCTCCTATTACCTTTTACACCATTCCAATTTTTTTCCTAACATAACATAATTAAATATTACATGGTTCCAGCCATGAAAAAGCAGAAAGATACCTAGGTACTAAAAAATTCTACATCAATGGCAGCAAGTTATGAAATTCTAAACGGTTGTCAAAAAAATTAGTAAAAAAAATTTTCTGTATGTAGAGTTCATAAACGTAAGAAGCATGGTAGATTTTGAATTAGGTAATTTGACTAGGAAGGACCGCCTCCTCCTAATAATAATTAGTTGTCAGCTAATTGTAAAAATTATCATAATATTAAATCATATACAATATTTAAAAATCACGATGATCATCATTAAACCCCGTTGAGCAATAAATCAGAAATGATCACTCAACCAGGTCCACAACAAAGATTCCGCACTGAAAATCACAGCATCCGCGCATCTGAAAAATCGACCGTCACTTGAAGAACTTACCTGTTCTTTCCATGACCGATCTTGTAGAGCTCGACGTGCTTGAACTGAGCGTAGGTTGCCATTGTGGTGTTTAATTTAAAAACAACGATTTTTTTCGAACACTGAAATGCGGACACTGCGCGATTTCGCCGGGGAAAGTACGTGCAAACGCAACGACGGTTGTCAGCTGACTGAGCGCGCGCCGATTGAACCCTCGCTTTAAGTTTGAGTCGATGCTTCCACCCTCCGCCCGCGCGTGAAAAGTGAACCTCGCGCATGCGCTTCCGCACCTCTTGTTTTCCTTTTTTTCCAGCAACCGGCACCTGGCCTTTCCTGTTCGTGACATCTGTCCTACAGATGACTTGTGTCAACAGATAGGGCTAAAGTGTCCGATGACGGATAGTAAGCGGATCCCCATGATCGCTATTTACAAATAACAAAAAAAGTTCCATTGTCAATTAACTTAAAATATACATAGGTTACTCGAGACGAGTAACGAATGTTTATTTTAAGAATTTGGAAAAGCTGTCTTCTCTGTTTTACAGCTATCTAAGTAGACATTTAGAAAGGGTTGTCCGGCGGAATATTTTCTTTGGATGCCTGAAGTTTAAGGCGGTTGTGAAATGCGATCGTTTCTGTACTGAGGTCATTACGAGCCGTAATTTTTTTTTAAAGTCAAGTGCACTTATTCCTTAAAAGTAATAGTAATCCAATGTAGTAACTAGAAAAGCACTGGATATAAAAGTGTAAGTCAGTTCAATCCATCACGTCGCTCTTCGAGAAATCTCCTGATTAGAACGTGTTACGACGAAAGCTTACCTCGTGACGCTTTTATCCGTAACGATTGAATATCTCTGACTAAAGGAAAATGATGTATTATAATTAGCAATCTAGCAGCACATCAAAATATGGATCAATGATCAATCAACGCTAATCCAACGCGTCAATCTCTTATCCGCGTTACGCGTTAAGCGTTACGCATTTACTTTTGTATTTCTATACATCAAAGATTGTTAATTAGTTACTGTACCTATATATTATTTTGACCGATTTGGAAAGCGTTTTTTAGCAAAGTTGGTGTATTACTGTAGAAATTTTAGCTATCGTCAGGAATATTTTACTAAAATATTTTATCTGAATATGAAAGGCACTCTCGAAATGTTACTTACTCTCCTGGTCTATAGAGTATTATTTTAGCATTTCCGGTTTACTGACATTAACCAAGAGTAAAAGTCCCCGGTTGAAAAATGTTAGAAATATGCAGAGGCCGAAGTTTCTGAAATGGAAGGAGACGTCACAGTGCCACGGCTATCATATAAGTACCACGGCTATATAAGTACCAAGTAGTGGTACCTACTGTTGTGTCCTCAAGTGGAACTATCTTACATCGATGAAGACGTTTGTTGGGACCGGGGTTTGATCTACGTTTTTCTCGTAGTCTTCTTCGAAAGGTAGCTTTAATCAATACATTGAGAGGCCAGTAATTAAGCATGCTAATCCGACTTGCTCAGAGCGTATAATCAACTACTGTTTAACGAACACTCGTTGCGATTCGATACGGCGCTGCCATCACGAATCGTGTCCACTGGTTGTCCATTAATCTTGAGTATCTATCGTTTAATTTCTAAAATCTTTTATTTTAAGTGAACTTTCTTCACAAAAATCGACGTAAAGAACAGCAAAATTTATGTTTTTGTACTTTCTTGCATACCACAAAAACAGAAATGAACAGGTAACAATTTTTTTTATCGGTCGTCGTCGGTCGTCAAAATATAAGAAAATATAAGAAATACTTAAAATATGAGTACAATTTTCTTCTTCGCTACACTCCTGACATAGCGGTCGTGGTCATCTCGAAATGACGGCTTTATTGGCAGATGTGATTCGCCTCATGACCACGAACATCTGCCCCGACACTCGTGCAATGGGCCGCTCACACTTTGGTCGGTCCATGGCATGGGCGACCTACTTTGCCCTCTGGTGCCTTCCCTCCACTTTGTCCTGCGACGACTCACGAAGTCGGACGGGAGCCAAAAAATTTTAATATCTCTATAGACTAAAACAGACTCTGTACTAGCGCTGAAAGCCGTTGTTCAATGCCGAGTTCTTGGAGAATAAAGACTGTGAAATTCGGTCTATGAGACCTCCAGCACGATATCTCCAGAGCACCCATTTTTTTCTTTCCAATATGTCGTAAAGTCCGCGTCTTCGCAGAGTATAAAAATATGGGAAAAACAAATGTTTCAAGGTTTCAACAAGGCGGATCTTCGTAGTTTTTTTTTAATGTTCAGCTTATATTCATCGCGGTTCTTGCTATCGCCATACGTTGCTTTAATTCCTCAACGCAACCTCCATTCAAGTGATTGCGATCTAATAGCTAAGTAGTGATCTCTTCCAGGCAATCCTAATGTAGGGTTACCTACGGAGGAAATGAACGAGTGGACAGTGGGAGGTCCAAATGTGTAGGAACACTGTCAGCAAAAGAGAAAAAAAATTAAATGGATTCTGGATACGAAACGGATGTAATTGAAAATGTCATCAAGTTTTTCCTTCTTGTGAAGGAACTATTTGATATATAAACTTCCTCTCAGACAAAGCTAATCGACTTAAATCATTATTTTTTGGTCTTGATTACAATCTCAGTTCAATTGAGTGATGAAGAGACCTAAAATTGAACTCTGTAAGTAGCAAAGTCGAAATTGGCTTAGTGTGCCAACTGCCAATTTAATATTCTCTCTCTCTGCGTCGTATTCTTTTATGCCAAGAGTCGCGACCCCTTTCCATTAATCACATAATGGCAGGAGTTTTCTCGTGATAATAATAATTAAATATTAACGTATTTCAATCAAAACCCCTTTATTGGGATTCTACGCATGAATCCGAGACTATCGTAAAACGTAACCCAATGCTTATTAAGTCGGTGTATGCAGTAATAAAATAAGTCTGTGTCGATAATAGAGCTTTTAGTATCTACTCATAGTTAAGTCAGTTGCGATTTTGTTTCATTATGAAATACAAAGGAACTTACTTTCAAATCACTAAATAAGGTAAAGAACTTTTAAAAGATTCAAACTTGAAGTTACTGGAATGGCCCTCCATACGTTTGCCCTGCCCAGAAGGAAGAAGAAGAAGTAGAAGGAAGATTACTTCACTAGCCAAGTAGAACGAAGGCAAAAGCAGTTAAGTCACGCCAACTCATAAATGTCAGGTCGTTGTCCATATTTCTTTGAGGTCCAGGCAAAACAAGTGCTTGAGGAACAGGCCATACAATCAAATGGTCTGTCCTCTAAGCATTTACTACGCGGTGGCTCAGAGTTTCGATAAGCCACAGCCCACACAGCTGTTTTTCCTATTCAGTTCCTAAATAAATCCTAAACACTGTGTATTAATAGAGCTATTCGAGTATACCTTCAGTGGGAATGCTAATCTGGCTCGCTCGAGGCGTATAATCGACTACTGTTGAATGAACGGCCGATGCCTGCAATTCGATACGTTACTGCCGTGGAGACTCTCGAGTCGATCCGACGTTGATTAATGCGTTCTCGAGTGTTATCTAATTCCTATGATCTCAGGTATTAAGATACAATTCAATTGATTACTCGGATTCACGTGAGAAAGAAGAGAGTCATAATATTAATACTTGGACCGGATGTGAAATTGTGTTGGCCCATATAAGGAAAAGTTAACCCAAGATCATAGTAGCAATGTTTTACTGGTCAGAAGTCGTCCACTTTGTATAGAAAAACAAGTAAGGGCAGACAAACTAGTCTACGTCACATCGACACAACAAAATACGGCAAGCGGCGTGAGACAGCACAAATGAGAGACAAATATGATTGTTCTCCATCCCTGGTTCTCAAAACAGATCAATGGAGAGGGGTTCTTAGCTCCGGAAAACGTTTGTGTTGGATATTTGCAGCGGTTTCAAGTACACTCGTGGGAAAACCAAACCAACTCAGTTGCCAGGTAGGATACGTAAATGCCAGAGTTTACTTAGATACATTTCCCAGAAAAAAAAAGTTTTTTTTTATCCACTACAAGCTAGTCCTTGACTGCGATCTCACCTGATGGTAAGTGATGATGCAGTCTAAGATGGTAGCGGGCTAGCCTGTTAGGGGCATGGCAGTTATATTAAACCCATACCCCTTCGGTTTCTACACGGCATCGTACCGGAACGCTAAATCGCTTGGCGGTCACACCATCTCCACTTTAGCTGCTGTAGGTCGAGACTCAAGGCTGCCCCTCAGGTCTTAACTTATGGGCTACAGGCTACAGCCAAGTCTGCCCCTTACTCAATACAAACCGTAAAGAGGACGTAGGTACCAAATGATTGTAGACAAAAACATAACCAGTGCAAAGATAAAGGAGTCCACGCATGTATATAAACCTGCAGTGAAAGAGACAGACGATTCTCGAAAGTTAATGTCTTCAACAGGCCCCAACAGTACAATTGAAAACATCAATTCTTCACAAACGTTAGTTCTTAGAAATGCACTAGGTCAGTTCGTTGTTAGAGTTCCGTACCTTAAATTTGATATTTGGAGCTTTTTAGCCTGAAACTTAATAATGATGTATAACAATGTGCTGTGGAATAGTGTCCAGCAGTGAGACTTTTAGAAGTCGTTACTAATAGGTGACAATAATTTAGCAGCTGCATAAGGAAGGGCGTAAAGGATTATATTATTATGCTGTTTAAAGTTCGTTCTGGCTGTTTCCATAGATAGCACAGAGCACTCCACACCCACAGTATGACGTATTGTCTATAGAGTTCCATATGTTACTACAATTCGTAGTTCGGACACGCTTTCAGGTTTTAGTCTTCAGTTTATCAAAGCCTTAGAGTTCAGAGAACACGAAACTCGGAAGTACCTATAGGTAGGGGTATGAAAACCCGATCAAGTGATGATAATGGACAATAATAGTACCTGGAACCACCTAAGATCGAGTTTTATTCGCGCCTGACTATCCTTTTATTTTTCTCGGACCATTCTTAAAAGAGTTACGCTCTTTACTGTGGTATTTGGGCTTAAATCACCTCGAGTCCATTAACTGGTGAACCGTAAACACCGGACTAATGTTTCTACAGAAACACACGACTCAATTTCACGCCGAAAATCGCGGCGTTCCATTGATTCGCACGACCCGCGCTATCAGTTTCGATGAAAATTGATTTACTTAGAAAACGAACCGGTTAAGAAAATTTTACTCTTTCTTATTTTAAATCTTTCGCTTTTATATTTTGCTCGTAAGACTTTTATTTGCTTGTTATATTTTTGTTATTTATTTATTTGGTGGTCTTACCAAAACCAATTTTAACACACCAATTACCTAATTCCGGTATTTAAACATAAAATTATAACAAATTTCCCTTCAGTCTACACAATACAGGTAAGCCCACCCGGTCAGCTGGATCTAATTAATAATCAGATGACTGGTGCCTTACTCGAAATCAAATGTGTCAGGTGTCTACATTCACCTCAAACACAATCTATAAAAGACACGACCACCAACACAAAGTCATTGTCCGCGACTATTAATAACTCTCTCGCTATACGCTATAAGATGATGTAGCTACATCAATTTCGCAACCATTGTAAATCAATCAATCTCCCATATGTATCCCATCCCGCCTCCGTGTAACCGCCATCCATCTTCCGAGCGGTGCGCGTCAAACAATCGAGGGCTTCCCTGTTTCAACACTTGCCCATTACAGCATACACAATTTGTGCTTGACTGTAGTGATCGCACATTACAGGTAAGGCTTTTTTTTTTGTTTAATGGGGGGGAAATCTCCTTGAGATACAGGAGATCAGGTTATGTGGGATTTCTAGCCACTAAAACCCCCTCGGTGGCCACCCTCACGTTTAATGACAAGCTCCGGGAACTCTTCAGAACATGCGCTGGAGCTTCTCTTGCGCGACGCCCATTGGGCTCGTCCGTGGGGATATAATCCCCTTTTCCATTAGGTACGGCAGCTTGTGCCACGGAAATCTGTTGTCTTCCCAGGGTTGCGTATTTGTAACAAAGATGGAGGAAGAGCGACCGGGGCCCCCATTCCAGCCGCTCGCAACACCGAGGCCCCTTCATCAGGGACCATTGGACTGCCGAACCAGGGCTATAGGTAAGGCCTATACAAATAGCATGCATTGAATGCAAAGCACTTTTCATTATTCAAAATGAAATATTTCCAATGAAACGCAACGATGGACGCCGTACGTAGAATGAGCTCTGGGGACAGAAGTCCAATTTAAAACAGTCTTACATATTATGATGCAGGTGTTTGTCGTGTGGTTGCAGAAAGGCAAACTACATAATATAAAGTACGTATGTAATATGCCAGTTTGGAAAAGCCAGGTTCCCCGTGTACCCCTGCGCTCACTACTGCGTCACGGAACTCGTTATAAGTGCTGAAAAATACCATTTCTCCAACGCACTGCAATTATAATGTGCGACCAGTTTTTCGCGCAACATTCACAAAATTTTGACACAAAAATTAATAGATTTTGAGCTTTATGTGCTTAGAAATAAGTCTTGGAATTTGAGTTACCTATGGCAAAATTTTGTTTAGAAGTAACGACCGGCGCACGCGCCCCAGTTGATTGGGTTCACAAAATATATCTGAAACGTATCAACACCACCGGTCGCTTTCACGGAAATAATTGTTTACGTCTTGCATCCTGCGCATAGATAGAGGCTAGAGCGCAATGCACTCTGTGACGTAGCGTTGTGTTGATGGAACAATATTACACAGATGGCTTTATATATGGCTTTGTATAGTAAATACTTCCACCTAGATAATATAGAGGTAAACACAAACAGGAGCAGGAATTGGTTCATCTTAACTTTTTAACCAAATCTATTTTACTAATATTATAAATGCGAAAGTGTGTTTGTTTGTTACGTTTATAGGTCTGTTGGTCTGTTGGTTTGTCCTTCGATTACGCCGCAACGGAGCAACGGATCGGCGTGATTTTTGGCATGGTTATAGTTAAGGACCTGGAGAGTGCTACTTATTATCCCGGAAAATTAAGGAGTTACCGCGGGAATCAAAAAAAACTTAAACCACGCGGACGAAGTCGCGGGCATCAGCTAGTACAATAATAAGAAAATAGAAGGGAGTGGTAGATACTTTTAGTAATTGAACTTTACTATAGAAAGCGTACTTCGCCGCCAGGATGTCTGGTATCCTTATAATTCTCGTCATTTCTGCTACGCGCATGGATTTTGCGGAACAGGAATTCGCCTGCGGAGTTATGTCCAAACTACGTTAAGTGATCAGGTACTCAAGGAAAAAATAAAAAAAATACATAAAAGTTTCCGCTCCGCGCTCCGGTTTATTTACCTATCCTTTCACCAAAGGTTGTCTGTAAGGGATTGCTTTAGCAATAAGACCACCTTTGCACATTTCTTTTAACTGTATACTGTAGTTTATATTGTATGTGCAGTAAAGATATCTTCATAAATAATAAAAGCTCATCGCGTGCTTAACCATTTGTCTGTAGGTAGATGCTAGCCAAACACCAAATAACAAACTTCACGAACCTTTGAGAATATTAAAGAGAATGTGTAAAAATAATAAATAGATTTTATCAAAGAGCAAATAACAATGAAATGTCATAATATACGCGAAATTGTTGCTCACTAAAAATAGAGGCTTGCGTGTTAAATTTCTACGGCCTATATTATCATGTTACATAGATGACTGCACATTTTGTTTATACATTGTAATGCAGATACATGCGTGCACTAGCTATCTTAAAATTTTATTTATTTCAACGTATTTATTGCATTCAAATTTATTCTTGTCTTAAGCCGCCTATTGATTATGTAGGTCCGTAGAGAACAATTGGAAAGTATGAAATGCAAATATAGTTTTCTCTTCGTTTTTGATGTAGGTACTTACTATTTTAAATTTTTTTATTTGCTTTGAACATAGTAGGGAACTTTTATCTACCATGCATTCCTATTTACAAGGATTATTTTGCTCCTTTTTTATTCCTTTGTCCTACGTCGGTCACATGTGCTGGAGACCCAGAGTCAGTGATCATCTATTAGCAACTTTTTATAAATATATAGGTACTAGATAAAATCATTTTTTTTATCCACTACAAGTTAGCCCTTGACTGCGACCTCACCTGATGGTAAGTGATGATGCAGTCTAAGATGGTAGCGGGCGGGACGGTACCCATACCCTTATTCGGTTTCTACACGGCATCGTACTAGAACACTAAATCGCTTGGCGTCACGTTTTTGCCGGTAGGCGCCAAGTTACCAACTAGCCACGGCCCAAGCCTTCCACCAGGCAAACTATATAAACTGATACTAATGCTTCCAGACAATACTATTTTGTTAAGCAGCACAAAATTTTCATGTCTTTCGCTGTTGACTGAATATCTACCTGTACTCATAGATTAATGTAATTTCAAGCCAAACCTTTTGTAACACTCGTCCCGAGCACAGCGACCTGTTCAAAGTGAAATACGCATTAATTATTTTCCATCCTTTCTATTTTCCCGCCTTCTATTACACTTCAGAAGCACGGATATCTCTCTCTCAAAATGCGGATGCGGCAAAGTGCGGATTAGTATAGACTCCGCACACTTTCGAAAATATTAGGTATTATCAAGGACATGCATGCAGGCTTTTTTTCTCACTATGTTTTCCTTAATACCATTATAGAGAAATTGATATGAGGAGTCTGAGAACTCCGGAGAGCTTAAATTGCGATTTTCAAAGTTAAATGTACCTACGTAATGTAAATGGAGAATTTAAGAAAATAACCGCAATTTAAAAACTATACACGGTTTCATGCACGGATCTCTCTCTTATATACACCTTCAAAAATATTATTAAGAGAACCCTCGGGCATGCATGCAGGCTTGTTCCTCGCAATGTTTTTCTTCACCGTTATAGCAAAAGTGATATGGGAGTCTAAGAACTCCGGAGAGTTGAAAATGTTACATGTAGGTAATGTAAATGGAAAATGTAAGAAAATAGCCGCAATTTTTGACGAAGAAAATTTGACGACCTCCCTGGCGCAGTGTGTAGCGCTGTTGTCTTAACGTGCGGAGGTCCCGGGTTCGATCCCCGGCAGGGTCAATTTGGGAATTTATAGTTTCTGAATTATCCCTGGTCTGATCTGGTGTGAGGCTTCGGCCGTAGCTAGTTACCACCCTACCGGCAAAGACGTGCCGCCAAGCGATTTAGCGTTCCGGTACGATGCCGTGTAGAAACCGAAGGGGTATGGGTTTAATATAACTACCATGCCCCTGACAGGTTAGCCCGCTACCATCTTAGACTGCATCATCACTTACCATCAGGTGAGATCGCAGTCAAGGGCTAACTTGTAGTGGATTAAAAAATAATAATTTAAGAACCATTTTTATTCCCTACCTAGTAGGTACCTATCTACATAACACCGAAAGTTATTATAACGTTATGGGAAGTCGTTATCATACGAGATTTTACGATTACAACTAGTAGGATTCCAGTGATATAGTCGTTATAAAATCTCCACCGGTATTACTTGGGAATATAAAATCTGATTCTGTATTACCCTAACAGCTTTAACGCACAGGTATTCCCACGCTTAGGTCAAGCTTGGAATCATTACTTGAGGTCATAGTCACTAACTCTGTGTGACGTAATAGCTTCACATGAAAGCTTTCTCACACTGTCAAAGCTTTACATCAATTTCAATATTCAAAGAAACTATGATGTAAATATTGAAAGCTTCGGTGGGTGGAAATATTGAAAGGAGTCACCATGCACCTACTTACCTATGTAATTTATAAAAGGTTAGCTAAAGTAGGTTGTTGTGGGATTTAAAGCTAAGCGTCCACAGTCATGCCCGTATCGCGGCGCCGGGGCGCGTCCACTTGGTCGGCATTCCGTATGACGTCATCGGCACGCATCGCAAAAGTTGCCTCTCGGAGCATCGGCGTCGGCATTGCCGATGAGCAGATTCGAGCGATCCGTACGGTGCGGATTAGTGGACGCACTTGTGTGACTTTCTATACAAAAAATACTACGATCCGTTTCTTGTCCGATGCTTACGATGCGGACATGTGGACGCTTACCTTTACATGCCACCTTACATGTAGGTCCGGCAACAGGTTCAGTGTGTAGGTACTTCTGTTATACATATATCAGCAAAAAATGATTAGCTATATGATTATGATTTAATTGTCATTGTATTATTAAGTAACTAGGATAAAAAATATTCAACTTGTTAAATGCATTTAAGTAAATGAGTGCCTATACCTACTACCTACACCTACCAATATAAAGGCAAAGGTCTGTCTGTATGCTACGCTTTCAGGGCCCATCGCTCAATCGATTTTAGGCTACTTTATATCCTGGAAAATCAAGGAGTTCCAACTTCCAACGAGAATCACCAACTTAAATCTCTAGTTGACCATAAGTTAAATATAAACGAAAGGTCAAAAATATCGTTTACTCTGGGGCTCTTAAGTCTATGTATCCTATAAGCATTCCTTACGCACCAAGTATCAAGTTATCGTATTTATCGCAGTATATCGCGTTATCCGTAATGCGTGCGCACGGTTCGCGATTTCGATCTGAGAGTGCCGACGACAAGTATCTATTACACGATTAAACAAACCATTACCCGCTTGGTGCCCGAATACGCTTATCAGTTGTGAAGGCACAGCTATTAGTATACTGACAGGAAAGCCCTTCGTAAAGGTCTGGGCAGATACAAAGCGTGACGGCTGAAAAAAAGCGTTGTTTTAGAGACGAGAGATACGTGGGCTACGTAGTTAACTTGCTTAAAAGTTGCTTATTCACTCTTACCTTGAAGGTACTTAAGTAGGTACCTAATTGGTATTTTGCCTGTCAAAAATAAATTATTAAATAGAGGGCCTGCTAAAAGAGGTAATATCTACGTCCCCCGTTAATTGTATGTTTGATAACTATTTTAAACTATCGATTAAAGTAAAAAAGTGCGTGGACGTCACAAGTATTTCATACAAAATCCGACACATCACATCACAGATCACATGTCCCCTTATCTCTGGGTGACCGCAAAAAGATGAATTGATCGTCTTTTCGTTTGATCGGTCGTAGTCTTGTTTGCCGTTGTCTAGTCATATGACCAGACGAGACATTTCCTATGATGACATGATGGTTAATGACGGAAATGACAGCGTGAAGGTTAGGCCTTGTTAGCATTGCTCAGACCAACGTTGGTAGTTGACAGTGACACCAAGCAAATTCGTTGGCTGACTAGACTCAAAAAATATACAGCATCGTATACATATAAGTCAATGACAGCATCAATGACACCAGTGCGCTGTTGTGTCAGAACTTCAGCAGCAAATTCCATGAGACTAGAAACAGGTAATGAGTAAAAGAACTAAACGAATGAGGTTCTACTTATAGCACGTTAACTCATTTAGTTTCAATGCATTCAAATTAATCCAATCACAAAGAACAAGGTACAAAGTGTGGCTTTCAGGCTGATAAAATCTACATTAAGGTTCACACCTTCGTACACAATGTATCATATTACCATAATAATAATACATGATACTATAATAATGCATGATGCCATAATAAGGCATGATATTAATGAAGCTCACGATTCTATGGGTCGTCTCGTTGCCATCTAGCGCCGCTTGCTATCCGTTCCTATGTTATCATAAAATTCAATTCAGGGTTGCCTTTTATCAATATGTGCTATGGTTTCCTAGGAGAAGGACGCAGCCTCAAAACGGCTATCATTTTTGCTTCAAATCCAATAACTTAATATTTGGGACTCTCTTTAACATTAAGATACGATTCTGTATCTGGTCGTTGGTTATTATTTAGGTAGGTACCTAACTACCTACTCAGCATTTACGGAAAATTGATTACCTACAAAATGATCTGCTCTTATCGGAAATATCGATTTAAACTCTTTCTATTTCATGCTCATGCATCACATAAACCCATTATTCACTTTCATAAAACGGATTCAATTTCTGAACAGAATTTCTCGAGAAAACGGAGCAAGTGGCCTAACCTTTGAATTCTGAACAAGGTATAGAAACTTTTCTGATTACTCGTGCATTACAGGTCGACGTTCAACAAGCGTAAAACCGCAAAATGTGGCAACCCTCATTCAACGTCTTGAAAGGAGTTCCATTTTTAAACACCAAAGAAACAATGGCCATATTTGAATAGGGCACGCTCAGTATATTCAATCAACAATGCTTTGTACTACAAACGGGGTTATAAAGTATCAATCTAATTTAAACCCTATGTTTTCGTTGATTAAATTGAAATTTAAGTGTTGGCAAAGTATAACAGTGTATGTTTCTATTCTCCGTTGATAAACCATGAATGTAGAGACAGTTTAATAGTTGGTGGTAAATTAAAACGAGTCAACGAAAGCTATTCATATGTCCTAGCATCTTTTTGATGCTCAATGTTCTTTTGATTGTTAAAAAACAATAGAATGGGACAGCCATAACAGCCTGTTGAAAACTCGTCAATGCCTATGTGGGATAAAAGAGAAAACTATTATGAACACATTCACGTGTTATTTAATATGTAAACAACTCCTGTTATCAAATAAATAAAGATTGGTTCAAAGTGATACAATTATAACACTTTATTTCTTACTTTGTAACTTTCTGATATCAGTGAGACAGTCTTTCTTTGTGATATCAGTTAGTCACCTTTGATTCCTATCGCTTATCAGAAGCCCAATTGTCGAAGCAAATCGTAAACATTTGACAGCTTAAAACGTATTACTCGAACTGTTTAAGGAGTTCATACATTCTTTTCGACGTGAAGGCATCTATGAACTCCTTAAACAGGTCGAATTATTCATTTGACAGACTATTACGATTACAATTTCTTTACACAATCAGGGGTCAGATTAGGTACCACTTCTTTTCACGACATTAGAGAGCGAGGTTTTTTTAAAGATCTCGTTGAAATTTCTCAAAATCCTTTCTTGAAAGGGATCCCTACATAGGGCACTCAATATCATAGAAAACACCTACATCATACATGGGATGTGAACTTTTTGATATTATTTCAATCATTAATTTTCTCTTTTTTATATAAATACCATTATAATACCGACTTCCAATGAGTGCGGAATTTTTATTCATGGACAAAGCACTAGACAGCGACTTCATTGTTCTTGCAAAGTGTTTCTTTAACTTAAATGCGGCCCGTCAATCATCTAGCAA
Organism: Erebia aethiops; assembly: GCA_923060345.2. Classification (NCBI taxonomy): domain Eukaryota; kingdom Metazoa; phylum Arthropoda; class Insecta; order Lepidoptera; family Nymphalidae; genus Erebia; species Erebia aethiops. Next base: position 24,372,366 of record OV281083.1, on the reverse strand, counting down.
CACGCTTAAGGGTAGCCATAGAACCCTCATAGAATATTAAAAAAAATTGTTTATATGCAATTCACAAGCAGCAGAAGTAAAACATCAGAAAAGTAGCCTACGAGAGAATGAGATAAATATAACTAGTGTTATATCTCATTCTCTCGCAGGCTAAATCTTATTATGAATATGTTTGTCTCTTATTGGTGTCGCTTTTTCGTTTCATCGAATTTTCAAATCACAGTAATATCAGTGCTGTATAATATCGGTACTGGATGTTAAGCTGGATATCATACAACACACATGGAGTGGGAAATAAGACTTAAGAAGCAAAGACCATCGTACGACAATCGCTGTCAGTCCGATTTCTCGACACCCCTCCACAGTTTTGGCACAAGCCAATAACAGCTATAGCGTAATTACAATAATACCGACTAAGCGTTAGGTAACTTTCATTTTACGTGGGGAAATGATATTGCATTATTGATGATTAAACGAACTTACCTGTAAGTGAAGTTCTATCACAATTATGTGAGTACGTTTCATTCGAAGATATATTAGACACATTGTAGTACCTTCATTGTACTGGCAACTCCGCACTTATTTAAATATTGGGGTAGTTTAAAAAACTTCCCACCGTTGTTACCTACGTCGTGGCCCCGAGTCACGCCATTTCTCATTCTTTAGAGTATTACAAAATTTTCGGAATGATAATATGGGTTCTGGGCGGGCAGGGACCTTATATATCTTCGAATGAAACGTACTCACATAATTGTGATAGAACTTCACTTACAGGTAAGTTCGTTTAATCATCAATTATATTTCATACGTTTCATTCTTCAGATATATTAGACACATTGTAGATGTTTAGAGTCGAAAATTTTGTATTAAATTAATCAAATTAAAACACGTGTTTTTATTTGAGAAATTAGGAATAATTTAATAAACTCATCACAATTCTCTTAAAATAAAGTTATCCATTTATAAAGTTTATAATTACATATTGAAACTCAAGAACATTTTTATTTTTTATTATTTAGCGAGTAAAACAGATCTTGCGAAACAAGCATCATCGTTCACTGGACGGTTATAGAATTTTGCAAACGTCTGAGACGATTGTGACCAACCAACAGTCCTCCTGATGACGTCAAGCGACACGCCCTGCGCGTGCGCCGTGGATGTGGCAGCGTGTCGGGTGCTGTGCGCGCCGAACGCAGACACATCCACGCCACTCTCTGCCAGCACCTGCTTAATCCATCGGCTGATTGTTTGAGTGCTGGCAGCTTTGTAAGGTCGCTTGTGCGTTATCAGGAGGTTTTCTATTGAATTAAGCCTTAGGTCTTTTGTAACCGACAAGTAATCTTTTAATGTTGTTGCTGGGCAAATATTTATATTTTCGTTGAAATACGGTAAGAATAAAATTGGTTGGTCTCGACCGGCTGCCGATGTTTTAATGATATCGGAGATTATGATTTTGACTCCGTTTGCACATATATAAATATTTTTAATTTTAATAGATGTAAGTGTTTGTGCCCTATGGGCTGTACATAAAGCTAACAAAATAACAAGTTTCTGAGAAATCTTTTGTAAAGACAATTCTGTATTAGTGCCCCATTGAGTGATGTGTTGTAACACGATCTGAGGATCCCATGTGGATGCATATTTTGGGAGGTTCGGTCTTAATTTATATATTCCCTTTAACAACCTTTTTATCTGTTCATGAGATCCTAACTCATCACCAAAAAGTAAACTTAAAGCCGAACGATAACTATTAAGAGTACCATAAGCTGCACCTTTAACAAACTGTTCCGTAAGGAACGATAAAACTGATGGTATACAAGATTTATATGGATCCCTATCATGTTTATGGCAGTACTGCCACCAAAGTTTGTAGGCAACACTATATTGTTGTAACGTGTTCTTGGCTAAAGATGCCATCATAAGATCCAGAGAGTTTACAGGAACACCTCGTTTCTTAAATGCGTTCCTGAGAGCTTCGCTGCTCCCAGGGTAAATCCTTTGAATTGTGGGTTCCTAGGGGAAGACCAAATCACGTTATTTTTGGAATTTATAAAAATTATGTTTGAAGTAAGCATTTTTTGTAGTAGAGGAAACCAAGGCTGTGAAGGCCAGTAAGGGAATACAAGTATGCCTTCAGCCTTATCTATTATAATTTTTTCTAGACATTTCAATATTAGGGAGAAAGGTGGGAAAGCATAAAAGAACATGCTATCCCATGAAATTGTGAATGCGTCTATCGCTAAGGCATCCGGGTCTGGTCTCCATGATACGTATTGACTACATTTGGCATTGGTGCGAGTAGCGAATAAATCGATATCCGGTGTGCCTATCTTCATTGTGATTTTACTAAATATTTTATCTGATAACGTAAGTTCTATATCATTGTTAACTTTCCGGGATTCTTCATCAGCTTCTTTATTATCTTCACTTTTAATATAAGAAGCAGTTAACCATATATTTCGCTCTTCACACCATTGCCAAATTTCTCGTGTCAAATCATTTAAATGGGGGTATTGAATGCCACCCATACGATTGATGTAGCTTAATGCTGTTGTATTATCGATACGTAGTAAAATGGAGCAGTTGCGTATGTTGCGTGCAAAACATTTGAGACCAAAAAATACCGCCATCAGCTCTAAGTAGTTAATATGAAATTTTAACTCGGTTGATTTCCATTTACCGTTAACTCTTTCGTTATCACAAAATGCACCCCATCCAGACCTGGAGGCGTCCGTGAAAATCTCTAGTTGAAACTTATTAGGTCTTAGGGGGGTAGATGTCGAAAAAATGTTCTGTAACCACCATCTAAGATCCGCTAATATTATTGACGATGGGCGAAATTTAGCTTCATATTTTTTATGCGTCTTTAGTGCTAAGTACTTCTGTCTCTCGAGGCGTTTTGTGTAGACCCAACCGTACCTAACCGCTGGGCAGGCAGACGTAAGTACTCCGATTAAACAAGCTAACTCTTTGATAGTACATCGAGGTAAGGGAATAAATTTTTTCACTAATTTAGAAATATGTATCCGTTTATCCTCAGGTAAGGATAAAGACATGTTGATGGTGTTGTAGATAAAACCTAGGAACTTAGCCTGTTGCGAGGGTTGTAAATGACTTTTTTCAAAATTTATCACGAACCCTAAGCATTGCAACAGTTTAACCGTCTCGGTTACGTTATGTAAACACTCGGTGTATGTATGACCAATACATAATAAATCGTCAAGATATATGACGGATAAAAGGCCGTGATATCTGAGGTAAGCCACAACTTCTTTCATAATTTTTGTGAACGTTCTCGGTGCCGATGATAAACCATAAGGCATTGCTTTGAACTCATAAGTTAAATTTTTACCATAATCATTTTCAAATTGAAATCTTAAATATTTCCTCTGTGATGGATTGATTGGTACCAATAAATAAGACTCCTTTAAATCTATTGAAGCCATGAAGCCGTTATTAGGTAATAATTTGCAGGCTGTCCTATAATCTTCCATTTTAAAATGATTTTGAGTTACGAATTTATTTAATAATTTTAAATTTAAAATAAATCTTTTGCCACCATTAGATTTTGAGGCTAAGAATATTTTAGATATAAATTGGTCCGGCTGTGGCTCACACTCACATATCGCGCCTAATTCCAATAAATTGTTAATTGCTAAAGACATCTCTCGCTTTTCCTCTGACGCAAATGTATTAGTCGGTACGACATGTTGATAAACGTTTTTTGAAAATGGTATAAGATAACCATTATATATCCAGTCCAAGACTGTTTTATTACGGGTGATTTTCTGCCAACATTTTTTAAAATATTGTAGACGACCAGCATGTACCTGTATCTCTAACGTCGTGTGTAGACACGATGCTTGCTCTGGCTGGAAGGAGCTCGGGATCGCGTCGCCGTCGCTGTCGGTCGCCGATACGCCGTCGATGCTCGTGGGTATCCTCCTCGCCCCCCCCTGTTCCCCGAAGCGTAACGAGGGGGGCCTGTTTCGTTTCCCGAATACCGAGACTTCACTGTCGATGTTCCAGCTGTGGGTGCTGATAGAGAAGTCGCCCTCGGGGTGGATTTTTTTATTTGCGACCCTTGACGCTCAATAGCTTTCGAAGCTTTGATAGTCTCTGAAAGCTTTTCTCCGAAAAGCGTCTCGTCCCTTTCGTGATCTTTTAACAATGGCGTAAACGATTTGTCGAGACAGGGAGTTATAAGTTTTGTCCTTATTTGGGTTTCGGTATAATGTAGGTCGGTTAAGATCCGACAGCTATCAGAAAGTATCTTGATAGCCTGTATTTTGTCATCTCCCAGAAGAAGCAAGGTAATAGCTTTATTGATGGCAGTTATACCAAGACCTAGTTGGTCCTGCTTTAACTGTATGTTTTTATCACGATTGGTTACAATATCGGAGACTGCCGCCTTAACTTCTGGATTCAAAGTAGGCGCCTTAAGAAGTTTGCAGTTTTCCGGTATTTGGTACTCTTTTAGTAATTTTTCTTTAATATCCTTGGAGAGTCCTTTTTTCAATATGGGGATCCAACGTTGTGCTAAGGTGTGGTGAATATTTTCGCCATAAACTGGTTGCTCATCCGTGGGGTCACCCAGTGCTGATAGTAGTTCAGGATCGAGCTCTGGGTGTTCATCCGGAACTTGTTCTATCGAAGACGTATCATGAGGGTCCACTAGAACAGGAGGCTGCGTCGTCGTGGTATCACCTTGCGTGGTTCCGTCATCTGAAACGATCAAATGTGACGTTTCTTATGTGAACGAAAAACGTTTTGTTTTTATAACCCTCGTGTTGACCCGCAGTCAACCTCCAGGCTTATTTTATGCATCATGCTATGCCTTTGTGATACCCTCATTGTGATACCCTCAAGGCTAGCTTAGAGATGCTTTAGGTACAACAAAAGTGCCAGCTTTTACTGGCGAGTAGATTTCTAGGTTATTTTATCTTACCTACTCTATACACAAAATCACTTGTTAAAATATTAATCTTCACTTACCCTGATTTTCCTCGGAATCCGACGAAGATGAATACGATATTATACGATTTCGTCTCTTTAACTTTTTAATTTTATTTTGATAATATGTAATTTTCTTGTCGGCGCTACGCTTAGGCATAATTCAAAAGTTTTTTTATTTATTTAAAAAACACTGAATAATTAATGTATAAAAATATTGAATAGTGAGTGATCGTTGCCGCGCACAATAAAAGAATGAGAAATGGCGTGACTCGGGGCCACGACGTAGGTAACAACGGTGGGAAGTTTTTTAAACTACCCCAATATTTAAATAAGTGCGGAGTTGCCAGTACAATGAAGGTACTACAATGTGTCTAATATATCTGAAGAATGAAACGTATGAAATATAATTACAATTTAAATAATGTATTTTTTGGCCCAAGTGGTCAACCAAGAGATACGTTGCGTAATACGAATAGCTTCTCTCCAATGACAGTAGGGTTGTAATAATTTTTGCGACTCGCGATTCCTTCATAACAATTCCGTGACTAAGCACGTTATAATACCCGTACTTAGTTGTGCCGTAGCTGTTGTCTTTCAATTGTTTTCAGCGCCTCTACATTGTCTACAATACAAATGGATAGGAATTAAGGTCTCAAGAGACCCACTCATTGGGGTCAAAGTTTATTTAATACATTGCTATTATGGTGACGGTTGAACGCATTTTAATATTCATAGGTGAAAATAATACATGAAATTGTTGACTGACATATCAACGTTATGGACTCAAAACGCTGGGATGTGTCTTAAAACTTAAGATGTATGGGTTCACTGAGAAATCCCTAACGGATCTACAAAACAGTGGAATTTCTGCAATGTAAGTTGCCTACAATTAGTTTTTTATTTTATACCACTACAAGTTAGACCTTGCAGTCATTGCAATGCAGTCTAAAATGGTAGCGGGCTAACCTGTATGGTAGTTAATTATTAAACCCATACCCCTAGTCAGTTTCAACACGGCATCGTACCGGAACGCTTAATCGCTTGGCGGTACGCCTTTGCCGGTAGGTCGGCAACGACTGAAGCCTCCCATCAGACAAGATCAGAGAAAATTCAGAAATTATAAATTCCCAAATTAACCCTGCCGGGAATCGAACCCGGGGTCTCCCACGTTAAGACAACAGCGCTGAGCACTGCGCCAGGAAGGTCGTCAAAAACCTCGGTCGCTGAGGCTCTGTTTTCTTTTACCTCCTCCCTCTACTTTTTACATTTTTCCTTTTTTTTAAATCGGTGTCAGTTTCTCGTATCACTAACAAAACTGTTACTAATACAAGTGGAACGACAATTATCGCGGCCGTGAGCCTAAATGTTGTGGTGATCCTTAATTGGAACGAGGCAATTGTTACAGACAATCGGATGCAAAAGTAGGACGTTTGCATCGAGCCTAATAATCCATTTTCACGCTGTCATTAGGTTAAACTAATAAAGTAAAATGAGTAAGTATACAAAAGAGGTTGCTATTTTTTTATTCAATCGAATATCACAAAATTATCTTTTCAAAGATCTTCTCGTATTTATATACCCCCCGATTGGGATCAAACTTTTAGGATATTTTGTGTCCGCTATTAGATAACGAATAGAATAAGAATCTTTCGCAGTTTTCAGCCTGAAGTCTTTAGTACATCGACACAGTCAAACGTCAACTTATGCATCTGAGCCGTACGAATAAAGATAACCTATTCATTTGTAAAAGTGTATTGTATAGTTCCACAAAGCGTGAATGTGTCGATGTGCGAAAGCATTATTACCTACATCTAGATCCATCCAATCAAACTAACCTTTCAATCAAAATCGGTTTACTAAGGCCCGAAATACAACTTGTTCTAAATTTCATTGAGGCGAACCCGACGACAACAACTAGGTGCGATAGAAAAAAAATTCACACATGAAAGTTCTAAATTTAAACACCCCATACAACCTACTTATTACTATAAATGTATCCCACGATGTATCTGTTATTACGCCCTAGTAATTGCGTGCGCGCAATCAGAACCAGCCCTGAAATTACATGTATTACAAACTGTTACTCGTCGATTAATTTCTGCTCCGATTAGATTCTTCTACACCTGCCGATAATTGGACTAGTAAAATTGAATCCGTAACAAGCCTTGTCTGACTTAGAACTATTAGAAACTATAGGAATTCCTTTATGCACTGCATAAACACAGATCAACGATGCTTTAAATAGTACAATACCCACCCACGGATAACGTTGTTTCCGTTATCTGTGAGAATATTAACTACATAATTCATGACATAAAATACAATGTGATATTTAAGTTATTTAAAATGGTTACTCGGCTAGCAAATAAACTATAGTGGTGGATCCAAACATGCCACCGGGTTGGGCCGGCGTGCTGAACCCGGCGGCATTGTATGGATCCACCATAAGAGATTGAATAGTCGACTCACTGACCGCTTCCAAAAGATGTTGATGGACAGCGATCTATTGCGATATCTGTACGAAAACGGAGATTCAAAATCTATCAGATTAAAAAACTGGACAGGACAGGTGGGATAGGTGGATAGATGATTCTGAGCTATAATCTAGAAGACTCGAACTTATAAAGAACTGAAAATCCACGAGTTCTTACGTACCACTACCCAACTACTTCAAAATATCGCGTAAGTCCGTTGTGAAACTTAAGGGCGTGTATAAGTTAAGCTTGAACTAAATCTCAATGGTGCAATCAAAAAAATTAGGCCCAAAGAAAACGTATTGCTCTCAAGATGTTAGATAATGGACGTTTAGTACAGATTGGGTTAGCAAGCCAACAATAAGAATTACACGGCCCAGTGCTATTATGAGTTACAGTCGATTGTTACGCAAACAAACACCGTACGTGGAGTGTTTGGCACAGATAAAAGAAAGTCTTCTACTTGGCTCCACCCGATTTTGACTCTTAATTTTAAAAAAAAATATTTAAAATATTTATTTTTTACTAGATGACTGCGACTTCGTCCGCGTGGATTAAGGATTTTTATTCCCGCGGGAACTCTTTGATTTTCCGAGATACAAAGTTTCCCTATACCAAATTTCCTGATAGAACTTTACGTATAAATGAAAATTCATAATAATAAAAGCTCGGGAAACCGATTTCTCAATACCGATGAGGAGGTAATATCTATTATCAAATCAAATCAAATCAAATAATGTTTATTCAATACTAGCTGACGCCCGCGACTTCGTACGCGTGGATCGAGGTTTTGTGGTTCCCGCGGGAACTCTTTAATTTTCCGGGATAAAAAGTAGCCTATGTGTTATTCCAGACTATAATCTATCTCTGTGCCAAATTTCATCCAGATCCGTTCAGCCGTTGGGGCGTGATTGAGTAACAAACATCCATCCATACATCCATACATCCATACCGACATCCATACATCCAAACTTTCGCATTTATAATATTAGTAAGATAGGTAGGTACACTAGACTTATTGACGTCTAGTTATTTATAAAATATACTGGTGATAATCAGTAACGGTATTTTAAAACTAAATCCATAATATATGCCACCTAATTTGATTCATGTAAAAGTTTTAATGATAAATTACATATTTAATACATAGTTCGTAAAACCGACAGGCGTTGGGGTCCCAAAGTGCTCGAATGGCGGCCTCGTACCGGGAAGTGCAGCGTTGGACGACCTCCCACTAGGTGGACGGACAATCTCAAGCGTGCAGCTGGAAGCCGCTGGAAACAAGCGGCACAAGATCGTGCTCTGTGGCGATCCATGCAGGAGACCTTCGTCCAGCAGTGGACGTCTATAGGTTGAGACGACGACGACGAATGATAAATTTCTTGTTTAGGAAAATAAAAATATTCATTCATTAATCCATTCATTCATTCATAGCAAGTTCAACTGAAGCAGACCATAGTAGAGCTTACCTATAGTATTTAAACATTCACTGTAAATGCATTTACGGACATTGTACGGGCTATCGCGAGATCTTTACAACGCGCTTTGGAGCAGACAATTTGCTGTTGAAATGTTCCGATAGCAGCCAATACATTAACGCAGCCCGCGCTTATTGCCCGAACAAAGACTTATTCATTTTCTATCGAGTGTTTAATATTCAGAATATTACCAATATATTATTATCACAAATATATCTAAGGCTTTTTCATGGGACTCTCCTTCTACTTTTTTTTAGAACGCGGGCTTTGCAAATCCTTAATTCCCTGTGTCACGTCGACCGTCACTGATCTATTAATAACCGCTAATATCTTTAAAATATTTCACTGCCAATACTGGTTGCCGTCTCGACATCTCACATACACTCGCTCGACTTACTGACTTGAAGTCAGTGAGTTCAGTGGATGCCCGTTCGTCTCCTGTTTTCTCCTCCGCTTAGGTGTTATCTTCAAATCTAGAGTGAATAGACATCTTCTAGGCAAGTTCGCTCTACATTAGGCTGCATCACCACCAAGCAACAAGTTTAATTGCAGCTGAGTGTATATGAATCTAACAAAAGAGTCACCATTGACAGTAGTCTTGAGTTTAAGAGATTATAATTTATACGGGTATTCGTTAAGTAAGTGAAGCCCACAAATAGGATCGATTAATATTTATTCCTGTAACTAACTAATCTTGGCTTTATAAAAGAGAGTTCAATGAGATATCTTAAGCTATGAAATTGTGGCGAAGGTCAATACAGTGTTTATTATTGTAACTATCTTGTCTCTATCATTTAACCACTATTCTTCGGATATATTTATGGTCCTAGGTAGGAGGACCTACTATCGCCTAGCAAGTAACAGCTAGGTAATATTGGAAAATGATGGTCGATAACAGGCACAACAAATTTACAACAATAACCGCGCTAAATAAGGAACTGCATTAATTACCATGAAAGTGGTCACGGCGTATACTCGTTAATAAAAGTTTATTAAGTTCCAATCATCGATTTAGATTTTGGTAAGTGGTTTTAATGATCAAAATAAAGGTAGCTTACTAGGTACTAGGTAGGTACGAGGACTGTTTTTTCCCGCTACAAGTAAGCCCTTGACTGCGACCTCTCCTGATGGTAAGTGATGATGCAGTCTAAGATGATAGCGAGCTAGCCTGTTATAGGCATGGCAGTTATATTAAACATGTATTAAACCCATACACCTAGTCGGTTTCTAGACGGCATCATACCAGAACTCAAAATTTCATGGCGGTAAGTCTTTCCCGGTAGGGTGGTAACTAGCCACGGGCAAAGCCGGGAACCAGGCCAAGTTTCCGAAGTTCTTTGGATTTCATTCTAAGTCAATCAACTTTATATCTTTATGCCATTGATGTAGAATTTTATTACTCATTCTATTTCAATGCTTTATGCAGTTATTTTCTTTTGATCTTTCACAATACCATTCATTTCTTTAAAATTTTAAATTATTACTCTTTTGAAAAAGATCGTGATTTTTTTAAAGTATCCTATATCTGCGAGCCAATTTCCACTCCAATCCATTTAACCGTTTTAGACTGATTTAGTAACAAATGTACGCACATCCAAAAATCTTTACAGTTTTAATTTTCACTTTTAAAATAAGATGATATCAGGAAGAATTAAGAAAAGAGTAGGTAGGTTAAATTACATGCATGTAACTGCCTCGTTGGTCTAGCAGTTAGCATAGTCGACTGCGGATCACGAGGTCCTGGGTTCGATTCCTGGTCGGGCATAAAAATTGTAAGGTAATGGGTTTTTCAATTCAGAAATTCTCAGTGCTAGCCCGGAGTTGGAAGTTGGCGGTGTTTCACCCCCGTGCCTCGGAGAGCACGTTAAGCCGTCGGTCCCGGTTATTATCACTAACATGATAATAGTCGTTAAAGCCCGCCAACCCGCATTGGAGCATCGTGGTGGGTCTAAGCTGTTATTCCCTCTCTCCTCTGAGAGTGGAGGCCTGTGCCCACCAGTGGGACGTTAATAGGCTGTAGTGGTGGTGGTGGTATATGTATGTTAAATAAAGCTAATAGGTTCGCACTTCGCAATTTTCATCCTCAAGCAATATAGGAAGATATACTAGATTCCTGCAATCTTTATCCTAAACTAGCTGACGCCCGCGACTTCGTACGCGTGGATTGAGGTTTTGTGGTTCCCGTGGGAACTCTTTAATTTTCCGGGATAAATAGTAGCCTATGTGTTATTCCAGACTATAATCTATCTCTGTGCCAAATTTCATCAAGATCCGTTCAGCTGTTGGGGCGTGATTGAGTAACAAACATATCCATACATCCATACATCCAAACTTTCGCATTTATAATATTATAAGTATATGTATAAGTAAGAAGTAAGAAAGATAGTCCAACACCAAGTACGGGAGATAATATACTATTCCCAGAAGACAACATCAGCAGCTGGATCGGATAACGGATGCGAACACAACAATTAATGTTCCCCGCACACGCGACAAGAAACTCATATCTAGATTTAAGCTCGTATTGAATTTGTACTGGTGATATTTTACTTCCTTATTGCTACAGTTATAGACGTCTTTAAATCTAAGTAAATGTGAAAGTGACAGTATTAAAGTTAAAGACTAATCAGACATATTTTATGTATCTTCTATATAATCCCAACTTTTGTTATATTTCATAATTGAAGTATTATTATAACGTTAGTTTTACTAGTACTTAGACTTTATGAAACGCCGGACTCAGGGCTGGAAAATTACGTCATCTAGAGGGAGAGAGACAGTAATTATTTTAGAGTGTTGAACAGTCTAGACAGGAGGGCTCAGTCAGATAGGTGCCGCGTCGAGTCAAAATGTCGATCTAACTGACTCATGAGATATGCAAATTTCTTTTTTTTTTTAATAGAATAGCGAAAATTCCAGCTTCCATCTTCTGTGTTCCTGATTATAATATGGGGCTCTTCAAAGGGCGAATAAACAAATATCTCAAAAGCCGGCAACTCATTGGCGGTTTCTCAGGTCTATATACATATTTAAAATTAAGATAAAAAATACTCGAGTGAGAAGAACTTACGTTCTTGGTTAAGGGTTTAGATATTTTCAATTAAAGTGGTTAATATTCCTGTTTTGCTTGGGTCAAGACTCAAGCGCGGTATCATATGTGGTCGTAGCTCTTATTCGGGAACCCTGCACGTTGCATATAACGGAAATCAACATGAAAAAGGTGTTTGAAATTTGAACTTGTCCAGTATGGTTGACATGGCCTTCTCATTTTGGATAGGAATTGGTTAAGTGGTTCTGGCCTGGTGGGAGGCTTCGGCCGTGGCTAGTTACCACCCTACCGGAAAAGACGTGCCGCCAAGCGATTTAGCGTTCCGATACGATGCCGTCTAGAAACCGAATATGGGTATAACTATCATGCCCCTAACAGGTTAGCCCGCTACCATCTTAGACTGCATGATCACTTACCATCAGGTGAGATCGCAGTCAAGGGCTAACTTGTAGTGGATAAAAAAAAAGATAACGATCACAGTGAACTTCTGAGAAATAAAAGTTTTATTGACAGTTCACTGTTTGTGCGCGATTGTACCAGTACACGTAAACCGGACAATAACAAGCTACAGGGAAGATACAATAATTTCTCTATCGAGCTTCAGTGCTGTGAGAATTGTAATAATAATTATTTATAACGTTAACAATTTACTCTGAACTGAGGTCAGTGCTACATTCGTTATGAACGAAACCAACCACATCTTACCTAAAAGATTGAATTAGTTTCAAGTACGTACACAAATTTCTCAGCTTAATTAAATTTATATCGCTAAAAATACTTATCTAGTGGTAAAGCAAATACCTAATACAATAATTATAAAATACTAGATGATGCCTGTTACTTCGTCCGCGTGGTTTTAATTTTTTATATTCCCGCGGGAACTCTTTAAATTTCCGGGATATAACCTATACCTGTATTCAATTTCATCACAATCGGTTGAACAGATGGACCGTGAAAGCGTAGCAAACAGACAGAAAGACAGACAGGCACACTTTCGCTCTTATAATATTAGTATGGATGTAAAATTGATTTGGTTTTGTAATTTTAGAACGAAAAGCTCCAATGTGTCTAATTATTTGTACACAATCTCTTAAGTAAATTGAGAGTTCCAAATCTAGTGCTGTCCCTTTTCGCGGGGAGTGCTATGAGAGGGATGGCAATATATTTAGAGCTGTTATGAGATTGTGTACATCAGATTAGCCACATCCATACTTCCATACTAATATTATAAATGCGAAAGTATGTCTGCTACGCTTTCACTGACCACCTGTTCAACCGATTTTAATCAAATTTGGTACAGGGATAGGTTGTATTCCAGGGAAGGACCAAATTTTTAAAAAAATTGAGTTCTTTTAAAGGCTATAGGCTTTTTATCCCGGAAAATTGAGGAGTACCCGCAGGAATCGACAAAACTTAGTCCACGCGAGCGAAGCGAATATAAAATGCAATTTAAAGTTGAATTCCGTATTCATAACTTTTTTAAATTAGAGTCTCATAGAGTGGCAAAGCAGCCTTGACCCGTAGCCCTGAATGGAATAAGTAGCTAACGAAGTACTTTTAACGTAGCGTTAGTGCCTATGTCAGATATAAAAATGTATAAATAGTCGAGAGAGCGACTTCAGAGAAAAAGTCTGTCTCAAGAGGCATACAACTTTGCTCTGATATATTATCAAGTTAAAAAAGAAAATTCCCTTTTTTCAATCTAAAGCTTAATGACAATGAACACATGAAAGAGTAAGTTGAGCGAATCACGTTCTCTTTTCAACTCTCACGCAATTTTTTTAAAAAATATGACTCAACGTTTCTGATTTGCATACCTAACTCGATAATATTTTTTATCCATATATATAAAAATGAAACCCGTTTTCCTTGGTCACGGCATCACGCGTGAATGGCTGGACCGATTTCACTAATTCTTTTTTTGTTGTATTTGTTATTATTAGGAGAAGGATCTTACGGAAAAAAATATTAAGAAAATCTCTCAGAAATATTGAATACATTTAATTTTGCATACTAAGGCGGTACGAAGTTCGCCGGGTCAGCTAGTTATTATATAATTAACTAGCTGATACCTGCGACTTCGTCCGCAATTAGTGTTATTCCAGACTAGATCAGCTAGTATTATAAATGCGAAAGTTTGGATGGATGGATCGATGTTTGTTACTCAATCACGCCAGAACGGCTAAACGGATCTGGATGAAAGGCACAGAGATTATATTATATCTGGAATAACACATAGGCTACTTTTTATCCCGGAAAATTAAAGAGGGGACTCTGAAAACCTAAACACCTTGAAACCTAAAAACTTACATCCACGCAGATGAAGTCGCTGACATCAGCTATTCAAAAATAAAGAGAAAACATCTGTGTTTTTGCCAATTTACACCGTGCACTGTTACTTTCGTAAATAATGTTATTAATCACAAAATTGGAGTGTATCTACATGTGCAGTGGTGAATATTATTCATACTTTTACCTACATCTCATTATACAATAACTTGAATGCTATTGTCAGGATGTCAAGATAAACGCTATCCGATTGTCGCGTGATTTGGAAAGTACTTCCTTAATATTTTTTACAGAATAAAAACGGATATATAATTGGCTACACGTTTGATGGATTGTTAGAGTCAGGTTTAAAAGTATTGCACTAGTTTATGGCTATACAATATACACCACCCATTTTTGTCTCGTCACGCAAAGCTAAAGGCTTGGCGAGACCAATCAAACCTATACGCTTACGTCACATGTCTGGTAATGCTTACAAGGCAGAGACATTACCAGAAACACAACACCTAAAATAATAATTTGAATGCTCTGTACACCATCTAACCCTTAGATATTTAATCTTTGATCCAAAACCTAACTATGAGTTCATTTTATTTCTGGATAGCCGTTAGATAAATGATAGGTATTGAACAGTGAAAGTTCCCTCATAGTTACGAATAGATCAAGTTTTAAAATTATTATTATATTTTATTTTACTATTTACATTCACTATTTATTCCAACCTGGCCATACTAAAACAAGGCCACCTTTTCTGACAAGATACGAATAACAGCTCACTTTGCTATGGCTATTTGTATTAGTGTAAGTATTATGATATTATTAATACCACTATGCACTTCAGCCAATAAATGGAATGTCATTCTACAGGACGAATCGTTTTGGTATATTTGAGGTCCCTAACTAAGTATGCAACGATTGGGATTCTCTTTCCATAATAGGCGTAGTAAATATCCAGTATTTAAAGCCTGGTTCACAGTCTATTTAACCTGTTGGACGGCGCTCATCTAAAAAGAAAGTTACACGCCGTTTTAACAGTGGAATTCACCCAAATTACAGTTTAATAGCGTTTTACTCTAATTGTACGGATTCATCACAAAACGACATCGAGGGCGCACCGCAGTTTAATATTATCTGTGACAATGACAGCTATTTGGGCGGGAAAGTCAAAAAGCTTTTCAAATTTAAGTCGATTTTTTAGTTTAAAGATAGTAAAATACCTAACATTAAAGTGACTACAAAATACAAATGTTAGGAAAGTGGCACAAGACTGCTCTTAGACGACAAAGATGATGATGATGATGAGAGACTAAGAGGCAGGAGAGACATTAACAACACTATTTTTAATGACCCATCTAAAAAGGATGCTACACAAAATATTATTGAGTCGATAAGACAAGACAAAAACAGTGAAATACAAAATCGCGTAACGACCTAAACAGGATCAGAATTTAAGCTACAGACGCAAAAATAAACTGACACAGGAAAGCAAAGAGTTAACTATAGCCATTTTGGCATCCTAAAAGTGCATTTAAATTTGTCAAATGTATGGCTGGATGTCTAACGGTTCGTAAAATGAAGCGAAATTACAGTTAATGACGATACGATGAAAGTGAGATTCGAAAATACCCAAATTGGGCGCAACGACCATAATGGCAAAACAGACTAAATTAAAAAGATAGATGGAACCTCACAAACGTGACGTCTTTAAATTCACCAGCTTCATAGCGTGCACATTGCTTGTATAAATATTGATAAAGTAGTAGGTTATATGATAAGATCTAAAAAATATGTGTGTGTGTACTTATGTACGCACTAATCTAACGCCAGGGTGTCGAATTTGGGTGTTGGATGTGCGCGCGAATCTTAAAATTATTTTGTTATTAGGCCTTTTTCTGCAAGACTTTTAAGTTGATAACTTCAGAGTGTCGAACTTGGGTGTCGGTGTGCACGCGCATCTTAAAAATTCACTATATTTTTCCCCAACGCGCCAAAAGAAGTAGATATAACTTCAAAAATTTAACGATCCAATTGATGGGTGATCAGGATTGGATCCGGTTCATCGAGCTCTTTACGATTTTCACAGACAGTTTATCATCTATGACATTATATTTAGTCTAGCTTTATTTTATATTAAGTCTGTGATGGCAATTGACGTGCTCTATTGTGATGCATTTTAAAATGCCATAAACTCTTTTTTTTTTACAAAAGACACGTCATAAACGGTAAAATAATAAGCAGTATGGTGACCCACTATCCAAAAAATTACTGCCACTTTGAAAAGACTTTTTGTGTCAGATCTAATTGTCTGCCTACTTATCATTTTACGGCCATACCTCCGTGACTCGCAAGTGAAAATAAAAGCCATGTCTTTCTAATGCAAGTCGAACGTGCATGCCCACTCCAGGAACGACGATGACAGTAAATACATGCGTAGGTATATAACTCCTTTTACACTTTAATATTATAAATGCGAAAGTTTGGATGGACGTATGGATGGATGAATGGATGGATCGATGTTTGTTACTCAATCACGCCAGAACGGCTCAACGAATCTGGACGAAATTTGCTGGAATAACACATAGACTATACTTTATATCCCGGTAAATAAAAGAGTTCCCGCGGGAACCAAAAACCCTTAAACCACGCGGACGAAGTCGTTGGCATCAGCTAGTTAGTAACCAACCTTTTCTAAAAATTATATTATAGGTTCAAAATAGCTACTTTTGATCCGATGTTTTATCTAAGCAGGCCCAAAGGATTACCATTAGCGAGCTGAAGAGGGTCATAGCTGCCGCAAAACTGATGGTCGCTGGGACAGACGCGGTCTGGAGTGGAGACCTCGTACCAATATCATTATTATGCGCAGCGTAACATCCAGCCCGATGGACCCATGACCTCAAAATCACGGCGCGATGTTGGTGAGAAAGGTGAGTAATCATATTTTATGATGGAAAATTAGAACTAAAATTCTTGTGGAAACATGCAGGTTGATTATAGAAATCAATTTTAAGCATTAATAATCAAGATTAGTGACAAACATAAGACGCTTAGTTAGTTAACATTCTACTGGATAAATTCAATTTTCTATGAGCAATTTCGTTTGGTGAACAACTTCGATCACAACTTAGCCTTCCGGTACAATACCGTGATATCAATCTGGATTAATATAAGTACGAACTAATATGTGCCAATCTGTCTGTCCCACTGCTACGTTTTTACAGCCAATCTGTTCAACCAATTTTGTTGAAAATTGGTACAGAGATTCTAAAATTATAAATGCGAAAGTATGTCCGTCTTTACTTCTGTGTGTCGGTTTCCTACCTAAGATAATATTACAAGCATTGTTGATACGCAAGCATAAACTAATTATTTTTAAAAATTAATCACCAAACGTTAACATGTTTCAGTTCGAATATTGAGGTTTATATTTCCTATGGAAAGTTAGACTTTTATAATTCCATATGATAGAAGTAACGACAGCGTTTCCGTCGCCCACATTTCTTGAATATTATCTAAGTTTAATCTGCTATCGTAAAAAAATATTATTTTGAGTATTTAAGCTTTTTATGTAGCGATCGACGACAGATATGCAGACAGGTCACGTCCTGGTGATAATATCTAGGTGATACAATTTGCCTATAGATTAATACTGTTATTTACCTATAGCCAACGAAGTTTCGGTGTTTCCACTAATAAGCTACATTACAAGAATTGGCGAAAAGTCTTTGAATGTTAAGAAATAATCGATTGGATCATTTATTCATACCTATGACTGGATCATTTATTCATGCAATTATTAGTTCTGCCTGATGCAAATTCTTTAAGCTGTTGGGAATCGCAGACCGACCCTTTGTTACATGATTCCAATGGAACTTATAGTTCCCAGCCATCAAGAAGTGATTATGTTAATATGATGGTAAGTAATTGAGTAGGCAACCTGATCTAAGAAATCAATAATATAACTAGATACATATTAAACATAAATGTATACATCAAAATATCGCTGATACAGACACAGGATACTTAGTAGGTACTATGTATTCCGGGAACTTGCTATGAGTATAAGAACTTACCTACAATCAGCAAATGAATGAATGAATGAATGAAATGAACTTAACAGGTTCCCACGGGGATTTATGTAAAATAAAATCTCAAATTAATGCAGAGGGCCTGGCGTCAAGAATATTATTGTTATGAGTAAAAATATGAAAGTTAAGCTACCATCGAGAGTCAAACAAAGCCGGCAAAAGATAAGAGCGAAACCGCACTTTCTCTCTCCTCTTCATTAATCAAAGTAAATCCATCTAAATGAGAATAAACTTTATTTGTAGATAATAAACAGATTACTCCGCTGATTTGATGATGTTTATCAAAACAGTCGTGGGGGGACATTGAATAAATCACTACTCACATCTCAAGCAGGCATAGCCTGCAGGTTATGAAATAGTAAAGGTTCTTTTTATTGAGGTTCTTGAAACAGAATTTGCTGGATTCCGTAGAGTTTTTTCATAATCTTATTAACCGTGCCAAAGAAAAACGCGTCTGAAAACAGGATTTTTAGTAGGTGCCTGATTGTCAATATAATTTTCTTAATATGTACGTTGGATAGCCTGCTTTGTATACACTTGTTTTTGAGACTAAAAAGATCACCGAAGATTAATCCGATTTCACAATCCGCCAAAATCATTTGCATGCAAACTCTGAATTTGAGCATGGATTGGATAATCTTTCAAACTTCTCCGCAGTCATTTTAAAATTGAGAATTCAGCCCTTATAATTGGTCTAAAATACTAAGTATGACCAATTTATTTTATCTACTCCCAAGTGAAAAGCAAAAAAACCGATAGGAAGTGGTAGACATGCAAGCATGGAGCGAGCTATAAGTGGTACTTGACCACAAAGAAGCGAGTCGCGACTAAACAAAGGCGATGTGACCCATTTCATTCAAATGAGGCTCCGCAGCGTCCATACAAGATGAACGAACACTAGAATAATAACCGTACGGGCAATAATGACGCATAATTTTATATTATGGGCGTTGCATAGACGTAATGGAGTGTTGTGGCTTGATGACCTAGATTGAATAACTTTAATCAAATTTTTGTTTTGATGTGATTGAAGTTAGCAAGTAGATGGGTCAAAATAAATAGACGACCTCCCTGGGGCAGTGTTAAGCGTTTAACGTGCGGAAGTC
Source organism: Erebia aethiops (assembly GCA_923060345.2). Lineage (NCBI taxonomy): Eukaryota > Metazoa > Arthropoda > Insecta > Lepidoptera > Nymphalidae > Erebia > Erebia aethiops. The sequence continues at coordinate 24,352,926 of OV281083.1, read as the reverse complement.
CCGGCTTCGATCCCTGGCAGGGTCAATTTGGGAACTTATAATTTCTGAATTTTCTCTGGTCTGACCTGGTAGGAGGCGTCGGCCTTGGCTACATATCACCCTACCGGCAAAGACGTGCCGCCAAGCGATTTAGCGTTCCAGTACGATGCCGTGTAGAAACCGATTAGGGGTTTGGGATAATTATAAGTGTCATGCCCCTAACAGGTTAGCCCACTACCATCTTGCATCATCACATACCATAAGGAGAGATCGCAGTCAAGGGCTAACTTGTAGTGGATAAAAAAAAAGACTTATACAAGCTACTCGTAGGTATCGTAAACTTTTTAGGTAGTGTTAATATAAATATTGTCGTATAAGACGCGATAACCTGGTTTTGGGTAAAGGTATATCCATACCTACTCATTTTTAAGTAATTTATTGTCATTAAGGTTTCCACTGAAAACCAGCGCTGCAGCCTGCTGCTGCTAGCATGATGCTGAGCTGGAGACCTGTATTTGGTCACACAACTTTGTTACTGTACCTGATTTGATAGTTTCTTGACTAGACTTAGATTGTGATCAAATAAAAACATTTTCTTTATTAATTTCTTTCTTTCATTATTTTATTTTAACCTGCATCTCAAAAACCTCAAAGTTGATAACGATATGGATACCGATTTGGGTTTTTTAAAACTGTACAGAAAAGTACATCTCTAACAGTAGCTTAATTTAAATAAGTACATGGTATAAAGTTTCGAAAGTACCTATTATAAGCGTAAGGAATTTCATTATAAAGAAGATATACCCGTGCGAACTTGTCCGTCTGTCAATCACAGCTTACCAACCTACAGATGGATGGATCGGTGTCCATTCATTTGTCATTCGTGAGAGGAACAATTTTTGTTGGCTAATCGGAATCGAATTAATTTCAGATAATTTAAAAAGAAAATAACTTTTTGATAATTATAATGTATTCACTCTTAAGTTATTTATATTTAATTATACTTACTTGTAAAAGAAATATTTAATGTATTAAGAATCATTAACCTACAAGTTAGTAATAATATATAAATTGATAAATGAAAATAAATCAATCTGTTTATGTCTAAACAATAATAAAATATTCATTAAACAGGAGCTTCTCTAGGAAACTATCATGATTCGCAATATAAATAATCTACCATAGAGAGATGTGATATGGTCGGACGATCTCAAATGGCACAACACCGATGTTCTGTGGAGATCCTTAGAAACCCTCGGCCACTGTCACTGTCAACGACGATACAGGGATTCTTTAAATACTTCCTTCCTAGTCAAAAATGTCTGGTTTTACACGAGCCTATTGCTGATTTTTTAGCATTTTGTACAACACAGCAAAGTAGCATCTATATGATCTATGTCAAACTAAAGCCACTGTATTAGAAGTACTTACTGTATTAGGACTTGGGAGTTCGGACGCTCAACGCTCTTCAATATTCGGTTGTTAAAGTAGAATTTGAGACTAAAAACAACCCGCTCTATATGTTGAAAAAAAGCAACAGGTACCTACTAGCCGCTACCATCTTAGACTGCATCATCACTATTACGTCAGGTGAGATCACAGTCAAGGGCTAATTTGTAGTGGATAAAAAAAACCAAGAGGCATACAACCGAAGCCATATCGATTCCGATTGATTTACATGATTCACAATAGCGCCAAACATTCTCACTTTGTAATGAATTGTGTACAGTAATTTAATACATTAGTAAGCTTCTTGATAAATTTGCATATAATGATTGGAGAGTTGAGTTCCCGTGTAAATTGACCTAGTTAAATGAGAATTGTTATTTGTTTCTTTTATTTTAATGCTTGAATCAGTAATAAAATGATTTTCTTGTAAATAAAATGAACAAGAATGTTTTTTTAAGCATTGACCTCTTCTGAATTCTTCGGTTGTAAATATTTTCTATATTTACTTACCTTTTATTCTTTTCTTGGAAGATTTTGAAAAATTTAAAATAATGAATTAACTACTAGCTGATGCCCGCGACTTCGTCTGCGTGGTTTAAGTTTTTTTGATTCCCGCGGGAACTCCTTAATTTTCCGGGATAAAAAGTAGCATATGTTTTCTCCAGGTCCTCAATGACAAAAAATGCGTGATTGAAGGACAAACCAATAAACCAAAAAACAAACACATTTTCGTATTTATAATTTTAAGTATGAATTCTGATACGTACCTACTATAATTTTTGTTTTTTTTTATTAAATCCAGTTAACAGTTGCTTCACACTTAGACGCTACGCAAATGCATACCTTTTTGCTACCAACACTGGACACTGTCTTTTGATTGGCAATTTCTGAAGGTCAAGTGGAAGCAATTACTGGACAAAAACGGACTACGTTTGCGCAGTTGTGTGTTTATTTGATATTAATTGTATGAAAATCAAATATTCCATGGTGGCTTGTATACGACACACAACACAAAAGTGTCTACGCAGCGCTACATCTCCTGATACACAAATAGAGATGTTACATGGCACAGTATAAGAAAGCAGTTATATATTATGTAGAAGACGGAGAGTCAATAATTAACAAGCTTGAAGCAGGTAGGTATTATTTAACGCATTGGATTTAATTGGTTAATGCTCGTAATTAAACAGATGACATGTGGTTAGCACTATCCTGCTCGCTTTCCATTAGGACGGTAATTAATGCTTGCTTGGAAACTACATACGTATCCACATAACGAAGAAATTTTTAAAATTTTCAACTAAACATAAGCACTCAGAGGTACCTAGAAAAACTTGTAGCCTGCTATAATACCTATACTTCTATACTTATATTATAAATGCGAAAGTTTGGATGTATGAATGGATGGATGGATGGATGTTTTTACACACGCCACAAATGCTGAACGGATCTGCATGAAATTGGCACAGACATAGATTATACTCTGAAATAGCACATAGGCTGCTTTTTATCCCGGAAAATTAAAGTGTTCCCGCAGGAACCAAAAAACCTCAATCCACGCGTACGAAGTCACGGGCATCAGTTAGTTTAAATATTATAGTCGCTGATGTCCGCGCAAATCATATTTTGCTGATTTTTAGATTGTTAACTTTTCTTGTACCTACATCCATCTTGTACCTACATCTTATATATCTACATTTTAAAGAGGTCTTAATTTTAAAGAAAACGTGCAATATCTTAAATTTATAGGACCAGAAGTTAAAGCTGTACGTTTTAATGTCAGTCAGTCAGTCAGTCAATCAGTTTTTCTGTTAAATCCATACTAATATACTAATTACTAATTTACTAATATTACTAATTACTAATTTACTAATTTAGTATTACTAATTTACTAATTAATATTATAAATGCGAAAATGTGTCTGTCTGTCTGTCTGTCTGTCTGCTACGCTTTCACGGCCCATCTTTTGAACCATTTAATTTGGTGCAGGGATAGGATGTATCCCGGTAAATTCAAGAGTTCCCCCGGAAAATTCAAACGTTCCCGCGGGAATCATTAAACATTATCTCTTCAACCCATTTTGATGAAATTTGGTATAGGCTACTTTTTATCCCGGAAAATTTAAGAGTAAGTATCTATATTAAATCCCATTAATAGTGCAAGTAAAAAGAAGAATATTGTTTTTTTTTCAACCATTAAGTAATTTCATATTTAATTTGAAATAGTAATTTACTCTCTCTTTTTGGCGTATGGATAGCAAATAGCTGAAGGAAGTAAAAGTAACAAAATATAATGCCAAAATAATTACATCTACAGACTGCCAAATTAAAACAAATTGTATATACTTTTATCTCATCTGCATTATGACTATAAATCTCTTCCAACTGTAAAGTCATTGTTATTAAATGTAGGTTAATAGCTCTGTGATCATTTAAAAACTAGATTCGCATTATTTCCTATCTTCCTTATTTTATTTAGTAGGTACCTACTAGCTAATGTCCGCGACTTCACGACTGCGTGGATTGAGGTATTTTGGTTCCCGCGGAACTCTTTGATTTTCCGGGATAAAAAGTAGCCTATGTACCTATTCTCTACTATGTATTCCAGACTATAATCTATCTCTGTGCCAAATTACATCCAGATCATAAACATCCATCCATCCAAACTTTCACATCTTTATATATATAAAAATGAAACCCGTTTTCCTTGGTCACGGCATCACGCGTGAATGTCTGGACCGATTTCACTAATTCTTTTTTTGTTGTATTTGTTATTATTAGGAGAAGGTTCTTACGGAAAAAAATATTAAGAAAATCTCTCAGAAATATTGAAAAATATACATTTAATTTTGCATACTAAGGCGGTACGAAGTTCGCCGGGTCAGCTAGTTTATAATATTAGTATAGATGGACACGCATTTTTGCATTTATAAAATTAATAGATCGTACTATTTAGAATCTCCTACAGCTTATTATGCACGTTTTATTGTTTTTCAGGATGTGGGGGCCTACTTTTGCCATCGTAATTATTATCGGACATGACCAATCGAATTCACTTAGGATTAATCTTCGTAAAGGATGGACAACTGGACAGTGATTATTCAGATACAAGTTAGCACTAGAATACGATCCCACGTGGTGGTAAGTGATGATGCTTTCTGATACTTATTAGAAGTTGCCTAGTAGGGGTAGATTTGTCAGGTTTTTTTAGTTTCGTTTTATCAGGTTTGTAGATGTCAGAACTCTTTAATTTTTCAGGATAAAAAGTAGCCTAAAAATTTACTTACGTGTCGTTTTGACAGCAGTGACAGCTACACGCACACAGCTTCTCAACCGTCGTCGCCGGAGTAACTAAAATGGGTGCCGGCACGGCGCGTCACCTGACGCTTTAACGGCATATTTCACATTGATTACTACATATCTCTTTACCTTACAAAGTTATTGCGGTCGGAACAACTTACCCCGGGAACTTCCAGCCCTGCTCTCTATGTCATTCTTCGGAATACAACCTATCTCTGTACCAAATTTCATCAAAACTTGTTGAAAAATGGGCCGTTAAAGCGTGTCAGACAGATAGACAGACACACATTTGCATTTATAATATTAGTATGGACTTATGGAGTATGGATATCCTACCGGTTACCAGTTACCCCTAGGCCCAGCCGAAGTCTCGCACCAGATCCTGACCAGAGACAGTTTGATAATTATAAATTGCCCTGCGAGGAATAAAACCCGAGTCCCGACCTTAAAACTAGGGTTGTAACGGAACCTCGCCTCCGCTTCCGTATCCGCCTCCGCCGTTTTTTTTGTAGGAGTTTTGTTGTTGTAAGTTGTAGGAGGTTTATTTACGTTGACTTACAACGCGAGAGGTACAAATCGAAGCAGGTGACGTCTGTTACACCATTACAACAAGCAAAAAGGCAACTGTCCTTAGAAAAATCCACAAGAAAAAATCAAATATGGGATTCATCGCATCCTAAAGCACAGAAAATGGACGATGTGATCGGAGAAATCTACCTCCGCCTCCGCCCCCGTTAACCTCCGCATCCGCGGAGGCAAAGCCCCTTCACCTCCGCATCCGCCTCTGCTTCCACTAAGAACGCTCCGTTACAACCCTACTTAAAAGCACGGCGCTAAACAGCGAACTAGGGAAGTATAGTCGGAACTGTATTTTACGTTCTAATTACTACCCAGTTATCTTTAGTCGATAGTATCTGATCGCGTAAACATTTGGACGGAGCGCGGGCGGCGCTCACGAATTTCATTGTGATAAATTTCACGCCCGCACCGCAGCGCCCCTTCCAAAGTTGAGAAATGCGATAAAAACATTTCTGAAACCATTTATCACGAACGGGAATGTTCAATTTAATTAGTGTTTAGTGGAATGAATACTTGTTGACGCTACTTAAATTTACAAAAGATTATTCTTCGTATTTAAGCTCCTCGAGTTTGGAAAATGCTGTAGCAGTATAAGGTTATTTAAATAAGCAAAAAAATAAAATAAAAACCGACTTCAAAAACCACAAACACTAAAAAGTAAAAAATAATTTAATTTATTATGTATACAAGAGTTAATGTAGTTCTATAATAACATTTTTTGGAGTCGGTACCAATTAGCCGCATGAACCGTCTACCTACTCTTCATTATTGTTGACGTGACTCCACATTGGCACCGACTCCAAAAAATGTTATTATAGAACTACATTAACTATTGTATACATAATAAATTAAATTATTTTTTACTTTTTAGTGTTTGTGGTTTTTGAAGTCGGTTTTTATTTTATTTTTGAAAATTTTTTATTTCACAATTTTTAGTGGCCCCACTGTTATAAAATACAGGATGTAACCAGAACGCTAGTAAAAACTTAGCGTTATTAAGAATATCGTTACTCGTCGACTTGTCTAACTTAGACAAGTCAAGTACAAAGTCCATATGATACCCCACTTGGTATAGTTATCCTACTTTGAAATTTCAAACCCCTGATTTTCCCCACTTTTTTAATTAAACTAAAAATAATTTTCAATTTTTTTGATTTCCATGATATTGGGCCACTATTATATTATACAACTATTCCAAATTTCATGTCAATAGTTAATAGTTACTGAAATAATCGACTGTGACAGACGGAAAGAGAAAGTAATAAGGGTTCCATTTTTACCATTTTGGTACGGAACCCTCATCATCGCATCGCGAGCGTACAAGTTAGACGTGTCGCAAAATATTTTTAAATTCTTTATTAGTGCTGACAATCTAATTTCATCTTTAATGCTATTGCTATAATTGTAAACTCAAAATACACAGTGCTGTGTCAGTTACGCTTATCATGTTTTACGTGTGTTCACCAGTGCACGCTAGTTAGCTATCCTCACCCCCTCGGGGAAAGGAGACAGGCTCTGATTTTTCGTCCCACTTCGACGCACGATAATATTATACACGCAGGCGCACACAAGGAGTAGCAGTGAAAAAACATGGATCTAGTACGCTCACCTACTGGAAGTGGCAAAAACATTGAACGGAGTGGCTCTCAACCGAACTTATCGACCATAAGTACTCAAGGTATGCCCTCTTCGAATTTACCCTCCATAACCATTCGTAATAAACGTAAATATTGCCTTGACAGTGATATGAATGAACAGTTAACGGATATACAAAAACAAATGACTGAGATGATGGCATTATTAGCTTCATCTATAAACACACAAAAGGAAAGCTCCACCAAATTAGCGAATGATATAGCAACTATAAAAGATCAAATGTCAGAAATCAAGTCTGGTATTGACAAGACAGAGCAAAAATTAATAACTATAACTACAGAGCACGAAAAAATTAAGGCTGATTTAGAAAATATTACAAGTGCTACACTTACAATGGAGACGAAGATAGCTTCCTTGGAGTGTGGTCTGCAGAAATTAAAGACATCACCGAATGAACTACCTATGACTACTGAAGCCTCATATGGAGATATATTGGCTGAAGTGACAGACCAGACTCTGAGAAAGAAAAATATTATATTAACTGGCATACCGGAACCACAATGCACTGACTTTAGAGACCGACAGAATAAAGACAAAAGTGAGGTGATGAACATTATTAAAACTATCGCAAAAGATAGCCCTGAACCCATCAAAATCATAAGAATCGGGAAATTTAAACCTAATGAAAATCGTCCCATTAAGGCCTGCTTCGAATCAGAGCATACAACCAAGATTATACTTCGAAATAGAAGTAAGTTGAAGAACGAAACAATAACAATATTTTCGGACCAAACGCCATTTCAGCAAGCACGATATAAAAATCTCAGAGACGAACTGAAACGTCGGACTGCAAACGGAGAAGATAGTCTACGAATCAAGTATATTAAAGGCGTACCTAAAATTGTCAGTTCCCTTCCAAAAAACGCCATGCTGTAAGTAATCGCAATAGAAAAGACAAAAGCACCACATACCAAGTTCTAAACAATTATGATGGCTTAATAACTAATAAAAAATCACTGAAATGTCTATATGCTAACGCGCGGAGCATAGTCAAACCTGGAAAACTTGATGAGTTACGATGTATAGTGGATTCCTTTAAATTTGCGTTGCATCTTGTAATTTTAACAGAAACTTGGATTAAAAGCAATGAAGAGGCCAAAAGACTTCGTATACCAGGTTACACTCACTATTATCATTACAGAAAAAATGCTATTGGCGGAGGAGTCTCGATTTTCGCTAATAACAAAATAAAACATAGTTTAATTGAAGACCTTTCGCAAGACGACAACCACTACTTATGGATACATCTAGAAAAGCTATCCGTGGACATTGGTGCTATATATAAACCTGGCCGAACAAACGTCAAAAACTTTCTAGACACCTTTTCAATACAACTAAATCGCAAGAAGAGAGCAGTAATTTTTGGAGACTTTAATTTTGATTTACTGGCCCCGGACAATTCAGTAGAAGATTATAAGGACACACTCAAAGAAAACGGTTTCAAAATTATAAACAAGATCAACACTGAACACTGTACTCGTGAAACACCACAAAAGAAAACCCTACTCGACCATGTATCCACTAATCTCAAGGGCCACCAGTTTCACTTGGCTGTTATTGAATCTTCGATGTCAGATCATAAGCAGATTTATTTTGAAATAGATCAATATGAACCAGAACCTAAACGAAAAATTGAATATGAAACTATCGATTATAATAAACTCAATGAAATTGTAGAAATTAATAACACCAATAATATAAACAATGACTACGAACAATTTGAAAACAAATTAAAACAAAATATTCAGCAATGCAAAGTCAAGAAAATTAAAATAGTAAACCCTCCGAGACAGGACTGGGTAAATAAAAGCATAATACATAGAATAAATCAAAAGAACATACTTTGGAACCAGCATAAAAGCAATCCAAAAGAAGAAGATATTGAGAAAAAGTTCGTAAAAGAAAGAAAAGCAGTTTCAGAGGAAATACAAATTATGAAGAGTAACTACTATTGCAAAAGATTTTCAGAATGTAAGAAGAAACCAAAAAAGATGTGGGATCTAATAGATAGCTTAACTAACAATAAGATAAGACAAGTCTCGATACCAACGAAGCTAAAAAAAGGAGATAAGGAATTGACAGATGGAAAAGAAATTTGCGAATATTTTAATGATTTTTTCTCAACTATTGGTTTATTGCTAGCGGAAGCTATTCAAACAAAGTACCAAAATAACAAAATCTATACCGATGCAACACCTAACGTAAATAGTCCTAACTTTGGCCTTAGTAAACTAAAGTTAACAACAACAAAAGAAATCATTGAAATAATAGACAATTTAGATGTCAATACCAGTTCCGGAATTGATTGCATAAATACCAAAGTTATAAAGTCTATTAAAAACTCCGTAGCTGACGAACTCACTCGATGTGTAAATACCTGTTTACAAAATGGTAGTTTTCCCGCGACTCTCAAAATAGCCAAAGTGACGCCAATCTACAAATCTGGAATGAAAACAGATCCTGGCAATTATCGACCCATCTCCGTACTCCCAGTGTTATCAAAAATTTTTGAGAAAATTATTTACAATCAGCTAGAATCTTACCTGAACTCCATTGATTATCTATATCCGAAACAATATGGATTTAGGTCGAAGTCAAATACATTGTCTGCCACTGTTGACTTAGTTACTAAAATAAAAAATAATATAGATGAAAAGAAAATTTCTCTTGGAATATTTATAGATCTTAAAAAAGCGTTCGACACAGTTAGCCACAAAATTCTCTTGGACAAATTAAAAGACATAGGTATCACCGATAATGCTCACAAAATTTTTGAATCTTATTTGACTGATCGTTTCCAAGTAGTTAAGATTGGTGAATACCAAAGCCTAAAAAAACTAATAACTTACGGAGTTCCTCAAGGCTCGATTCTTGGATCCATATTGTTTTTGATTTATATAAACAATATAAGTAAACTTGGGCTTAAAGGGGAACTATCACTATACGCCGATGATACCACCTTGTTTTATTATGGAAATAAAATTGAAGACATAATTCAAAATGCCCAAAGTGATCTTAACCTACTTCATGTATGGTTTCAATGTAATTTGCTTACCCTTAATGTAAACAAAACCCACTATGTAATATTTGCAGCTAAAAATAAAAAAATTAAGGACTTTGAACCACTTAAAATAAATAATATTACTATTAGTAGGTCAGATTGCGAAAAATATTTAGGTTTAACTTTAGATAATAAGCTTACGTGGAAACCCCACATTAAAAATATTAAAACTAAATTAGCATCTCTAGCTGGAGCCCTTCGCAGTATAATACGTTGCCTACCCCATAAAGTCCGCTATTTAATCTATAACTCCCTAGTAAAGCCACACTTAGATTACTTAATCCAAGTATGGGGATCAGCAGCTAATAGTAATCTTAAAATATTACAAACGGCACAAAATAAATTGATTAAAGTATTATTTAACTACGATTTTTTAACTCCAACAGAAAAAATATATAAAGAAACTAAACTAATGAATATAACCAACACTTACAAATATTACACTTGCATCTTAATTCGAAAATTATTATCAAAAGAAATACATTCAAACATAACTTTTACAATCAAAAATAAATATCCTCAATTGCAAAGATTAAGAAGTGCCAACAACATAATTTTACGCTCCCCAAGAACTAACTATGGTAAGCGAAATATTACTTTTGAAAGTGCTCAGTTATATAATAAACTTCCGAAAAATATTAAAGAGTGCAAAAGCATACATACTTTCAAAAAACTCCTAAAAGCCCACTTTAATAATAAAACTTAAACACACAGTTAAACATGTACATTAGTTATATAACAAAAATGCCTAACTAGGAACACCTTCAAAAACTACTTAAAATTTACTTATCCCATCAAAACTAAATACTTAAAATACTTAAATAAATACCTAAAAACTAGATACTTAAATAAATACCTAAAAACTAAATACTTAAAGTATGATAGAATAATTAAACTCAGGTCACTTCTAGTTAGGATATATCCATGTTTACACAGTTCCGTGGCAGACTGTCCGTGTACTTTGGTATGTTTTGTTCGAATCGTACAGCTGATGCCTAAGACTACCCTCATTATAAATTTAAGAGAAGTTGATTTGATATTTGGTTTGGAATTGTATGTTTTTTGTTAATTATAGTAATAGTATAGAATTAATAGTTATAGTAAACTTAATCCTGTGCGCTCAACATGCCAAATCTTGTACTTAATAAGTAATGTTAGCCTGTAAGTCTCAAATAAGTGAATTGTAAAATTCTTTCTGAGACAATAAATATCTTAAACCACAACCCTAAAAAAAAAAAGATATGCTATTCATGGTTAAAACATACTGTTTACAAAACTATCACACTGATCGCGAGCAATTTACTCTTATCCATTGAGGAGTTCCGTTCTCCATCTCCGGAGATATTCATCAGATCTTCACCAAATTAAAATGGGACCACCTCTGAAGTATGACCTACCAAACAAAAAAAGAATTATCAAAATCGGTTCATAATTGGCGGAGAAATCGCGTAACAAACATACAAAAAAAAAAAAAAAACATATGCGCCGAATTGAGAACCTCCTCCTTTTTTGGAAGTCGGTTAATAAAATTAAGCAAATTTTTTTGCACATTGCGCTAAAACGTTACCTACACCGAAATTTCAATAGTATTCATACTAATATTATAAATGCGAAAGTGTGTCTTTCTGTCTGCTACGCTTTCACGGCCCACCGGTTCAACCGATTTTGATAAAATTTGGTACACGTCTATGTTGTATCCCGAGGAAGGTCATAGGCTACTTTTTATCCCGGAAAATTAAGAATTTCCCGTGGAATTTGCAAAAACTTAACCCACGCGGACGAAGTCGCGGGCATCTAGTCTAGTTTGTTATAATTTCATACATTGGCACACAAAATAACTGAAAAAAAGAAAATAATATTAAGTATACCTAAGTAGGTACTTAACTGTTGGACTGTATAAATAGTAACGGTCATAAAAATTAAAAGAAATCTGCTGCATATGTATTTCGGTCTTGTCTATTTAAACACCGAATTCTGCTATAATATATAATTGGCTTACGAAGTAAATATTCATTAAATCTTTAGTTTGGCGGTCACTACCTACGTGATAAGCCGGGTTTACACACCTGTATATTAACTTCAATTGTATGTACTTATCTTGCGTCTGCGCATACGCTTCAAGTACCTACACCTTATCAACATTCGCGGACAACGGCGTAAACAGATAAGGGGCGGGCGACACCACCACAGCGTATCGCGAACTAACCTTTAAGGGCAAACCACACAGGGAACGGGCGCAGGACGGGCGCGGGCCGGGTCGGGTGCGTGGCGGGTTGAATTCCTTGTATTTATATGGACGACATCCCACATAACGCGGGCGCGGTTCGGGCGCGTGGTGCAGGGTGACGCTGTGTGATGTCGTCCATATAAATATTTTTTTTTGTTATTTCTATGCTATCTGCAATCAGTCATAATTGATTTTGGACTATAAGCAGATTTATTGAATGCGTCGAAGGTTGGGAGAAGGTCACTCCATCGAGAAACTCTTCTTATTTTTTCAGTGGCTTTATTGTTCACGAGAAAGTTCCTCCACAGTGGATCTTTTGAGCCTATTCACTCTGCTGCATGTGGTAAGTGACAATGCCAGACTATTCACATGACCTTGAAGCCGACTCTTATGTTTTATAGCATTTCGACTTATTTCTTCCCTTATAGTGGGCATTTCAAGATACTCGTGTGTTTCCGTTGTTCTGGCAAACCAAGGAGCATTGAGTATTGTGCGAAAAACTGAGTTTTGGTATCGTTGTAGTATTTCTATGTTAGAGTTACTGGCTGTGCCCCATAGCTCCAGCCCGTACGTCCATACCGGTTTAAGACAGAAGACATTTATACCTACATATAAATATTAAATACAAGGAATTCAACCCGCCGCGCACACGACCCGGCCCGCGCCCGTTCCCTGTGTGTTTTGCGCTTTAGTCGGCGTTCTCTCTGATAAACTGCTTACAACGGCGGAACATTCGTATCTGTCTTGTATCACATTGTACAGAATGTCTCTGGCTGTTTATTCAGGTCTAATCTTTATCTAACAAGTATAATACAATATGCATTGTACATGGCTTTATTTCCTAGTTCACGTTTTATCAATATCCGCCCTTGTTTAACTTTTGTCTTTTAGAAGCTTTTGAATAAATATGACTATCAACTTTATTTATATCCTCGTAGAAAACTCAGAATTTTGAATTTGAATTTTGATGCGACTCACCACTGAGTCTGTCAAGTCTACAAACTACTAGCCATGATGTATTAAAAAGAACCTGATTCTGTCTGAGTAATAAAAAAATATATTTATTGACGCAAATATTTTAAAAACGAAGCATTTATTATTTATTTAGAAAGTTTTTTATAGCAGGTAAAACCTTCCAAATATTTAGACGCATCATATAAGGGAACTACCAACATCATTAATTATTAATATCTATAAGATACAACCGTATAATGTTAGAAAGATACCGACTGCAGATACCGATTACTCATTAAAACCTATAAAGCCACCGGTGATGTTGTTTTCCAATCAAGCTGGTACCGGTTTTGAGTCTTTTCGCCATTGTGTTTCTCGTAAATCATGGAGCAGCAAACCTCATGCATCAGGTCTCAAAACACTATCTAAATCAAGAAGGCATCTTCTAGGCTGGTAATACTGGTATTTAAAATTCTGTCTCTAGAAGTAAACAAGTATCCATCTCATTTACTCTGTGCTACATTGCCGCAACAGAAGTATCAAATTATTGAAGACTACCTAATGCCCGCGACTATGTACGCGTAAATTGAGGTTTCTTGGTTCTCGCGGGAACTTTTTAATTTTCCGGGAAAGAAGTAGCCTTAGATGTATTATTATTGATTAGAGTTTTATTTTTATATTTTGATTGTAGGTATATATTATAAGGATTTTTTATTTATTTTTATAGTTAGTTTGATATTTAGAATTTAGCATTTTAATGTTCCTATTGCATAGTTTTAATTTGATATTTTTGTTATTAGGATTTTCAAGTTCAATAAATCAGCTTCCAGACTGTAATCTATCTATATGCCAAATTTCCTCCAGATCCGTTTAGCCGTTGTAGCGTGATTGAGTAACAAACATCCATACATTCATCCATCCATCCATCCAAACTTTCGCTTTTATAATATTAGTATAGATGAAGCAAAATGCTAATAGGTACGAATAGTGTAGTTCAAGTACACTATCGAAGATGAGTCCTTTACAGGACCAAAACCAGAGTATTGTTGCTCTAGTAATCTCAAAACTCTCTGCTCTTCGCGGTACTTACCTACCGCAAAGCGGACGTTATCTAGGACTTATTTAATGGAGTCAAACTTGATTAATTCCAATTCAGTTCAACTTGTACACTTGTACAGATATCAACGATATCTGATGTTAAACGTTCCGTACACTTTAATACACCGGTCCCACTTACAACGCAAGGAAAAGCGTTTGTTTTGAAAATTGAATCATTTATATCCATAACTATAAAATAATAGTGACGAATAGGATACCTACAGGCTGTCCATTTTGTGTTCGAAACATGTTACGCTAAATTAATCGTAAATAATGTGATCTTCAATATTAGGTATTTTAGAAACAAGATTTTATTATAATAAATTATAAATACCTATATTTATTTTATTTGTAAAATATCTAACTGTAGGTACAACAAGTCAGTGAGATCCTGGAGGAAGTCGTTGCTGCTGTCCTACAGGGGCTACAGGTTCCCTAGCGCAGCAGTAACAAAAGCTTTGGTTTAAATGATGAATCTAAGACTAATTATGTGATATTAATGAAATACCTTGTTTGAGTTGATATGTAAAACTGTATTATATAACTTTTTGATAACTGTGCATCATGTTAATTGTATGAATTTGATTAAATTAATGAAATGAAATGAAATAATCTGAACATCGTGGTATTGGATGAGGATTTTTCTCACGTGCAGCTTTCGGGTAAATAATATTTAAAAACTAGATGACTTGATTAGTTTCGCTAGGTGGAATTTCTGGAAAAACCTCTGTGGCAGAAAAACCTACATACTGTAATGGTCTGAAATTTATAGATTGAGCGATTTCAGTCATATACCCTAGGTTTTAGTCAAACTTTAGTCAGTTGACCCTTTTTTATAACAAATAAGTATAAAGCTGAAGTCATCACTAAAAACCGACCTACAAGTTCTGAAATTAACTCTTACAAACAAATATACTTTTATTTTAAAAATTAGAGATTGAATTTTATTATTAGGTTTTTTACCTACAACTCGATACCTAGGTATTAAAATGTATATAGAAGAAACGGATCATTCGACCGACCTCCTTTCATAAAAATCTGCACTATATAAATCAATAAAATACCTTTACTAAAATTATAACACAGTCCATGAAATAAGACCATTGAAGATATTGTAAATTGTACAGCGCGCTAATGATACGGTGTTGCTAACAGGCTATATTTAAATCTTAATAGTCACACCGCATATTAAAGCCTTAGAGAGATCAAAGGCTGCTATAAACTGAGTATGCGTTGGAAATATTATGGAGATACAGAAACCTATTTAATTTTATTAAGATATTCTGCCTTTGTTTTGCAGGATTAATATATCCTCGTATATACGAGTATATCGACGTAGACAGTACGTAGACGTACCTAACAACAACACACATAACATCATAACAGATAACATACCTAATTAGGATATTCGATAGGAATTAAAAACGGATGCTCAGTTTCTAACCAATATACTTACGACTACGAGTAATAAACGAAAAATAGAAAAAGTAGGTTTGCTATTTTTCGTGTGATTTTTAAATTTTCCGCAGCCAAAGAAGAAGTTTATCAAAACAACGCATTAACTCATTAACAGACACTTTCTCATTTATTGACATGGATTTAAGAGTGAAATCCCAAATCACCGAAATAATTTACTTACTTACTTATTGTAACGGGACAATTTTATGTGGTTTACCTTAACACGTAACAGTTAATTACCCACTCAAAAAACTTTGTGGTTTTTTTTTGCTATAATCTCCATCAAATGCGCCACGGTTTTCAATAATTTCTTTCACTCCATTATTGTAGTCAACAATAAAACTAATGGCGTTGTCCGACTAAAGTTTATTGCCTGCTTTTAGCCTTTTTGTCTCTCGCAGCACGAGCGGTCGTGCCGCGGAGTGCGGACGCGTGAGCTGCCTGACCAGCAGAAGATTTAGGTGCAGTGGTTTTAGAATGGCGCAATAACAAGGAAGGAAATTATCACGACGGGACACACTATCTATAGTTCTACCCATCTCATGGGGCTATATTTATGTACCCTGATGAGTTATATACCGTGGTGCGGATATCAAAACCCCTCATCGTTAAGCAATACCAGTTGGTACCTACTTAATAGGCCTACCATCTGGCAAGAGTTTAAAACTACCAAGTGATTCAGAAGTGTAATATCTACGTGAGGTCGTATTTAAGGGCATAGGTACTTGTAGTAGAACAAATAAAAGGTTATACAAAAAGGTTTCAAACTTTATGAGGTTCTTATTCCTTTTCGTAGGTTTCCTATAGGTAGGGCTATCTTAAAAGCCGATCAAATAACGTATTTCTATCTGATAACAAATATACCCATTTTGTCTTCCTAAATTTCATGTTAAAGATGACTACGAATCTAATTTACCTCTATGAGTTTTAGAAAAAACGATGAAAAGCTGGTGACAAAATTTCCCTTCTGGTCACATACTCATTACGTCGAACGTTCACGATTTAACTTACATTTTCCTACGTATTTCGTGTAGCCGCGCCTTTATGACGAATCGGGCGGAGTAACAGATAAGCCATCTGCATCGGTCCCGTAACGACTACAATTAGTAAATATTTAGAAGAAAGTGTACAATACCGTGGAATTTCGACAATGATTTATTGTATCTTTGGTTCGAAACCCAGTTGAGATATAGAGCGATAAGGATTCGCTAGATGCATTCACTCTCTGAATAACTCTGTTATTGAGCTTTGCTTGTAATCGCTTTGCATTTAAAATTGCTTTGCTTCTACTATAATTTGGAAAGTCATATTGGAAGAAAGTCCGATGTGATTTATTATATTGGCTCTTGCTTCGCTCGGGTGATATTTCTGAAAAATGATTTTATTGATTTTTTTACTTACTAGATGATGCCCGCGTCGTCGTCCGCGTGGATTTTTTTTTTTGATTCCCCCAAGAACTTTTTAATTTTCCGGGATAAAAAGTAGCCTATGTCCTTCCCCGGGATACAAACTATCCCTATAACAAATTTCATCAAAATCAGTTGAGTACGCCGTGAAGGCGTAGCAGGCAGACAGTCAGACAGACACACTTTATTTACAGCATTTATAATATTAGTATGATATATTGGTTATTGATATTATTTATTTATTATTGATATTGGGGGATGCCCCGTCGCTCACGTCCGCAGGAGCTACCTTCTACCTCCCTGCACGTGTCCCCTGGGTGGTGCTAAACGAGCGACGAACTTGCAGGCGAAATAAGCGTTCTTTTTAGAAAAACACTTATGTACCAAACGCCATATGATTAAAAAAATATTAGTATGGATATTTTTTTTTTAATTAAGTACTGAAACACGTAGATATTCCTTCATTATATTTTATTGAAAGCCAAAATAGCTTTGCATGGATAGGTATGTCTAACTTAAAAAATGTGTCTGTGATATAAACTTTATCTCATATTTTTAACCCTGAGAGAAAATAAATGTCAAATGTCTAAAAAACCCTAGTCAGTCAGTCAGTCAGGTCATGTCATTTTATAACAGTAGACTTTCCGACAGCTCGAAGAGGTGATAACTTTATAAGGATTCTATAGATTTTATTTTAGATAACGTTATAAAGTTATCAACCCCCTCAAGCAAGGCAACAAAAGGCATAATATTGACAACAAGCATCACATAGATCTATAGGTACAGTTCGCGCGCGAGTTGAATGCAGAGTAAATGTATGTGTCACCATACATTTGCTCTGTATTCAACTCGTGCGCGAACTATACCTACACGAATACGAGATTAGATTTCATGGAATCCCCGTCAAGTGTAAACCTGTAAACAATAAATAGATCAATAGCTAATAACCACGAAGTCGATAATATTCAGTTAAGAAAAGCGATTTCTACTGATACTTAATTGGTAGATAAATTCTGAAGGCTCTATTTCACGTAAGCATGTGCAGGTATATTAATATGTAACTTATAACCATAGATTTAGTATTGGGTTCGCGCGCAGACCAATGCTAAATTTGACAACCTCCGTGGCGCAGTGTGTAGCGCTGTTGCCTTAACGTGCGGAGGTCCCGGGTTCGATCCCCGGCAGGGTCAATTTGGAAATTTATAATTTCTGAATTTTCCCTGGTCTGGCCTGGTGGGAGGCTTCGGCCGAGGCTAGTTACCACCCTAACGGCAAAGACGTGCCGCCAAGCGATTTAGCGTTCCGGCACGATGCCGTGTAGAAACCGAAGGGGTATGGGTTTAATGTAACTGCCATGCCCTTGGTGGGCTTATAAGTTATAAGCATAGTTTTTTTTTTTTTTTGAATGACTGACTGCGATCTCACCTGATGGTAAGTGACGATGCAGTCTAAGGTGGTAGCAGGCTAACCTGTTAGGGGTATGGCAGTTATATTAAACCCATACCCCTAGTTGGTTTCTACACGGCTACGGGAACGCTAAAACGCTTGGCGGTACGTCTTTACCGGTAGGGTGGTAACGAGCCACGGCCGAAGCCTCCCACCAGACCAGACCAGAGAAAATTCAGAAATTATAAATTCCCAAATTGACCCTGCCGGGAATAGAACCCGGGACCTCCCACGTTAGGACGACAGCGCTCAACACTGCGCCGGGGAGGTCGTCAAATAGTAGTTTTATTCCTGTTATATTATTTTTTAATGTTTTTAGCTTCGTAACGAATATTATTAGATAGTTAAGTTGTGTTTACTTGTAAGTGGTCACTACTCACTATACATTTAGCTTTTTTTAGGATAAGATTACTTTGAATGTTTTAGTGTAAGTGTCCGTTAGTAAACCTAATGAATAAAATAAAATAAATGTCTAAATCCACGCGGATGAAATCATGGGTATCCTGTTCCTGTGGAAGCTTCTCTAGTTCTCTCAGACTATAGAGGAAATAATTTCTCAATCCGCCACGTGCTACGATTGCTATTTTCGCATAACTGTACATGTAACAGTTTGCCAGCCACTCGTAAGAGCTTACCTCGGCAAAACGACGCGGGAATAGTTGTAAGTTTCAACTGCATGGGTTTTTATAATACGTTCACTTACCTCAACAAACTGTACTAATCAAAAGTTAAAACTACCATACAATAATGCTGTCATTAAATCGCTAGGTAATGATAGAGCCGCCAAATTGTATGCTTACTTTGCTTTTTGTAACGCTTATTTCTGTAAAAATCTGAGTGATTTATGAATTACTAGAAGATGCCCGCGACTTCGTCTGCGTGGATTAAGTGTTTTTGATTCCCGGGGATTTTTTTTTAATTTTTCGGGATAAAAATAGATACGCCAGCCTTCCCCCGGATGTTGCTTACCAATATACAAAATTTCATCAAAATCGGTTGAATAGATGAGCCGTAAAAGCGTAGCAGACAAACAGACACACAACAGATTCATATTTTCGGTACCATTGGTAGTGCATGCTATATTAGAACCAATAAAGTAGGCTTTAGTAGGCTTTTAAAACATTGGTCGTTTTAAGTTTTAAATCAATTTCAATCAGTCACTTTTCTCAATATAACAGTGTGACTTTGTAAACATCTTTTAACATATTAATAACTTTAGCTGTTTTTATGTAAAAGCATGATATTTTCATCCTGTATTAGGCACCACACCTTTTCCACATTTTTATACTAACGTTTCATTGAATCCACTTATAACTTATTCATTAATTACTTATTACAAGCACTTAGCAATATTGCCTGCATTCTACAAGCTAGATTACATAAAACTGACGCAAACTTTCATTAAAAATAATCCAACCCGATATCTACGTTCCGACCTCTTTGTTAATCATTAAAGTTACAAGTTTTTCCTCTTGAGACGTAATAATAATAAATTATAGTTACAATTGAAGTGCAGTAGGGGTACCAAATGTCCTGACTTTTCAGAACGTTTCCTATATTTATGATTATTTTTCTTCGATAAAGGTTTTATGAAAGATTTTATGAATGCCCGAATTGATTATAGATTTAAGAATACTGACTTATGCCGGTCACTTGTTAGCCCCATAGTGGTTACATACAGTAAGTAGGTATATACATAGCCATCAATGGTGGAATTATGGACTGTAAAAATGCAATGGTGTACTTGCTACAAATTAAATTAAATATTTACCTAAATTGTGAGCGATCCAGTAGCTTTTCAGGAAAAAAAACAAAAGAATACACAAACAAACAAAAAATCAAACAGTTATACCGTCTCCGTTCCATCCGTCGCGTCGAACAATTATCTACCAATTTCATGACCGGTTTTTTTATTTAGAGATGGTTACCCTGTTGTAATGCGATCATTTGTCTGAACTTTCGATCATAAAATCAAATTGCCGATCTATATTGATTTGATTTTTTATTTTAGCTCGATTACGTAACTAAGTACAATGAATAGCAATATAATACTAAATAAAACGCACCGACTTATTATTTTTGTTCAGATCATTATTATAGAAAGTCAAAGGATTGTCATGTAAACTCTCAGAGTATGAGTATTTAAGGGCGTATTTGCATCCAAATCCCTTAAAGTATTGGAGTTATCAGTACATTTTGTGACTAAGTCAAGCAAAATAAGATGGAACTAAAAATTACTATACATAGATTGATCCCATACCTCCAATTGTTGGTAATAACATTGTTAAAAATCTTTATTTTTAATACTATAAAAAATATTTTCCCTCACCTCTTCACTCAAAATTGACGATTTAGGGGCGACTTTAGGTACATTTTTTAAAATAAATACGCCAATTTTTTGTCATTAATAAATACCATCTGTTAGTAGATATGTTCACCTCAAAATTTTGGTAATAAAAATATTTAAAATAGTACAAATAGTAGATAGATAGATAGATAGATAAATGCTTTATTGCCACACAAAAAATTAAAGAGAAACAAAAAAAGTTAACAAGCAAAAAGAAAAAACAAGTGCGCAAAGGCGGCCTTATCACTAAAAGTGATCTCCTCCAGACAACCTTTAATTACAGAAGCAAATGCAATGAAGCGGGATAGTGCAACAACATTAATACATATAATATACTACATAAACTATACATTCTAATATTACATCAACAATTACACAAATAAAATACTAAAATATATATACCAATAGAACCATAATACATATATATAAATATTTCAGACATATAAACTACATAACAAAAAGTAAACAAATACATAAATAATTTATAGCATATGAGTAAGATAAAATTCTTTCAAACGATTCTTAAAAATACTCAAAGATTTTGACTGTCTAATATCACCTGGCAGCGCATTCCATAACTTGACTGCCTTTACCGTAAAGGAATTTGCATACACCTCAGTTCGACTCAATGGTATTTCTAACTTGTTGTCGTCCCTTGACCGCAAATAAAAATGAATGTCCTTGCTGCCAAGAAAAGTGAATCGCTCTTTCAAATATGGTGGCGTTTGAGGATGATATAAAATAGTGTACAGGAGCGAAAGAGCGTGTAAATTTCTACGGGATCGAATTGGCAGCCACTTCAACTGAGCCCGAAACTCAGACACATGATCATATTTACGCAGGCCATAGATATAGCGAATACATACATTCTGCAATCTATCCAATTTGTTAAGCATGGTCTCCGATAAATCCAAATAACTAACATCAGCATAGTCCAAAATGGGTAAAAGAAGACTGTTTGCCAAAAGTATTTTAGTCTTAACGGGCAAAAAATGTTTCCACCGTCTTAAATACCCAAGAGCAGCAAATATCTTTCGACTCAGCTCTGTAACTTGTGGAACCCAAGACAAAGAATTATCTAAGATAAGGCCAAGATCCTTAACCACACTACTTATGGATATGACTGTGCCATCTAAGAGAACAGGCGGTACACTATTATGGGAAAGTAAGGAAACGTAATAATTGCTACCAATAATAGCCACCTGAGACTTATTTGGATTTATCAAAAGACCATAAGAACGACACCAAGCACAAATTTTATTTAAATCGGCATTGATAGTATCAATAGCACCTGCCAGATCATCAATGGTTGCCGATACATAAATCTGCAGGTCATCCGCATACAAATGATAAGAAGAAGAAATTACTGAGGTAACAGAGTTGATATAAATGGAGAAGAGAAGAGGAGATAGAACACCACCCTGCGGAACACCAGCTTGTAGAGAAATAAATGAAGAAAACTTATCACCTACACGAACACACTGCTGACGACTACAGAGATAAGACCGAAACCAGCTGATGACAGTAGGCGACAAATTAACAGTCTTTAAGACTGCCAAGAGCAAATCAAAGTCTACGGTATTAAAAGCATTACTTAAGTCTAATAATGCAATTACTGTAAGGAGCTTATTATAGTATAAATAGTACATAAAATAAAATAAAAATCGCGTATATTTTTTTCGCACATTTTGCTTACACGCGTAAATCTTAAACCAGTGAAAATAAGGGTTATTTTGATCCCCTCCGGACCCTGGTTTGATTTCATTTCAAAATTCAAATATCAATTAGTCAGCGTTTGACCGCCGTCGAGAGTGGACCCTGTGTCGGTTGCAAGCAGTCGCTGGTATCGAAAAGATCGCTGTACAAACACAAAATACCTACATACCTACCTAGTTGAGCGAACCAAATTTATATTTTACGTTACCTACTGTGCTGATATTTTGAAAAGGTAAGATATGGTACCTACTACCACACGCTACTACCAACATAATACAATTTTATTATTTGCTAAAATTTAGAAATTTATTGCAGTCTCTATTCCCCGAGCGTGGTAGTGACCTGAAGGTATACTTCGATGACCACCACTGGAACTCGTAGACGCGTAGAGCTAGGTGTATCGAATTTGGGCTCAATTTGTTAGTTATGATGAGATCTTGCCTCAATACTTAGTGGAGTGACCTGAAGGTATACTTCGAAGACTTCTACTGGAACTCCTAGACGCGTAGAGCTAGGTGTATCGAATTTGGGCTCGTTTTGTTAGTTATGATGTGATCTTACCTCAAGACTTGGTGGAGTGACCTGAAGGTATACTTCGACGAACACTACTGGAACTCCTAGACGCGTAGAGCTAATTGTATCGAATTTGGGCTCATTTTGATGATGATGATGAGATTGAGCTTTTTATTAGAAATTTTGATATTGACATTTTATGTCTTACTGAACATTGGCTCAATAGTTATCAATTATTATTCAATCTTAAGAATTACTCTCTGTCAAGTGCGTTCTCCAGAAAGAAAGCTATACGCGGAGGGTCTTTAATAATAACTCGTAACAATAACAATTATAAAGAAAGAAAAGACATTGTTAACCTTTCCGTTGAACGCACTATTGAGCTGTCCTGTGTTGAGTTGGAGCGATACATCATAGTTTGTGTGTACCGACCTCCTTCAGGTGACCTTGCACTGTTTGAGGATGTTATGGAGGAGGCCCTAAGGCGGATATGTAAGTCATCCAAAAAAATTTTAATCTGTGGAGACTTTAATATAGATATTTTGCATCTCACTTCTCCAGCTGAGAAATTACTTAACTTATTTAAAAGTTTCAATTTAGAGAACATTTTTATTGAACCAACAAGGATAACTGCAAGTACAGCTACCTGTATTGACAATATTTTCAGTGACTGTAAAATTGTCAACAAATCCGTCATTACTCATCTAAGATCTGATCACTGCGGGCAAATGATATCTATACCTAGCTCTAAACAAAATACAACTAAAATAATAAAGTATAGGCCAATTACCACTAAAAAAGTACAGAAATTTAAACATGAAATTTCAAATAATTTACCTACGCTCGATTTTACACAGGGTGGTCCGGATGAACTCTATAACACCTTCTTTGATCTGCTAAATTCTCAATTTAATTCCATCTTTAAAATAGTAGAAAAAAAATTGTTTAAGAACCTAAAATTTAGTGACTGGGCTACTGTTGGCATTTATAAAAGTAGAAACAAGTTGTTTAGCTTGTATGCCGAGAAGCAATATAATTACACCCCCACATTTGTTAAATACGTCAGAAATTATTCAAAATTATTTAGAAATGTCTGCATACAAGCAAAGTCACTTCATATAAAACAAAAAATTATAAATTCAGATAACAAAATTAAAGCAGTTTGGGAAATAATCGCCGATGAAATTGGGAAACATAAAGTGGACGACAATAAACTGGAGCTAAAAATTAACAACCGTATTATTGACTGCAAAACAGAAATCGCAAACACATTTGAGAATTTTTTTCGAAATATTCCAGTCACGACTACTAGTTTCCTTAACTCCTCGCCAACAGAAGCCCATAAACTTCTCAAGGATAGTGTCACCGAGTGCAGTGTGCTGTTTAAGTTTAGACATGTGACCCCATATGATATTATTAAAGTATTTAAATCTTTGCAACTTAAAAAAACCGGAGACCTATGGGGTATATCCGTAAAAATAATCGGCAATATTATTGATGTTATTGCACCATATCTTGCTCTAGTTTTTAATGAGTCTGTAAATTCAGGATCCTTTCCAAACCTTATGAAATGTGGTAAATTGATTCCACTTTTTAAATCGGGTAGCAAAAGCGATCCAAATAATTACAGACCAATTTCAATTTTGCCAACACTCAGCAAGATATTTGAAAAAATTATGCTCAACCAACTGCTTCAGCACTTTAATTCAAATAAACTTCTTCACTCCGAGCAGTATGGTTTTACTAAAGGTCGATCGACAATTGATGCGGGCGCCGTGCTGTTAAAACATATATTCGACGCGTGGGAGAAATCACAGAATGCTATTGGTATTTTCTGTGATTTGTCTAAGGCATTTGATTGCGTTGAGCACGAGACGCTTTTAGTTAAGTTGAGCTACTATGGAGTCAAAGACACTGCGCTTGGCCTCATTGCATCCTACCTCAGTAATCGCATTCAAACAGTATGTGTCAACGATGTGAAGTCATCCGGATCAGCCTCACTAATGGGTGTCCCTCAAGGCTCCATTTTGGGTCCCTTCATGTACATCAATGATTTGCCATATTTTGTCCGTAACACTTGCGACATTGTACTATTTGCTGATGATACGTCCTTGATTTTTAAAGTCGATAGACATAAGGACAACTTTGACGACGTAAATACTGCAATTTCTCAAGTCACGAACTGGTTTACGGTTAACAATCTACTTTTAAACACAAAAAAAACTAAATGTGTCGAGTTCGCATTGCCGAATGCCAGATCCACAAGTGATATAAAACTAATGGTAAATAATGACATGTTGAAAATAGAAGATACTACTGTGTTCCTGGGGGTGACCTTGGACGCAAAGCTTCAATGGGGCACCCATATATCAACACTTGCTGGCAAGCTTAGTTCTGCTGCTTACGCTGTCAGAAAGATTCGACAGTTAACTGACATCGAAACTGCCAGGATCGTATATTTTGCTTATTTCCATAGCATTATGTCTTACGGAATCTTACTGTGGGGTAAAGCGGCAGATATTCAAAAAATTTTTGTACTACAAAAAAGGGCAATACGAGCAATTTATAATTTAAAACCGCGTGATTCACTTAGAGAGAAATTTAAAGAAATTGGTATTCTAACAGTAGCCTCGCAATATATTTACAGTAATATAATTTTTGTAAAACAGCACATCCATAATTATAAAAAAAAATGCGATCTGCACGATAGGCCAACTAGAGGCCGTAATAAGCTCGTGACTCCATCGCTCCGCCTCAAAAAAGTCAGAAGGTCATTCGTGGGAATGGGCATTATTTTCTATAACAAAGTTCCACAACCTATTTTGGACTTGCCAATAAATAAATTTAAGAAATCCATTAAAAGTATGCTCCTGAAAAAAGCTTATTATACTGTTGAAGATTATGTAAATGATAGAGGAGCATGGATTTGATCGCTCCAGCAATGCTGGGGACAGCGGTTACTTATTATAAATTAGTGTTTGAATATTAGTATTCAATTCGATGCTTTGATACGGGTAGACTGAGTATGTCACGCTCTCTTTAAACATTTCTGTGGTGGTGTCGTGTGGTGCGGGTTGTTACGTTCCCTCAAATATGGTCGAGCGAAGCAATGGCTGGATCATGCGTCATGCTCGTGAACGGGTGCCACCGGCGGGAATGGGGCTACTTTCTGTCTGCCCGTCTTTGACATGAATTGAATAAACAAATTTAAGAAATCCACTAAAAGTATGCTCCTGAAAAAAACTTATTATACTGTTGAAGATTATGGAAATGATAGAGGAGCATGGATTTGATCGCTCCAGCAATGCTAGGGACAGCGGTTACTTATGTACACATTGATATAGTAATTGTAAATGAATTATTTAAAAAAGAGCAACCACCGAGTTTCTTGCTGGTTCTTCTCGGTAGGAATGGCATTCCGAACCAGTGGTAGATTCACTTGACGATTCAAAAGTACTTGTAAAAGTTTATTTGAATAAAAAAGATTTGATTTGATTTGATTTGATTTGATTTGTTAGTTATGATGAGATCTTACCTGAAGATTTGGTGGAGTGACCTGAAGGTATACTTCGAAGACTTCTACTGGAACTCCTAGACGCGTAGAGCTAGGTGTATCGAATTTGGGCTCGTTTTGTTAGTTATGATGAGATCTTACCTCATGACTTGGTGGACTGACCTGAAGGTATACTTCGACGAACACTACTGGAACTCCTAGACGCGTAGAGCTAATTGTATCGAATTTGGGCTCGTTTTGTTAGTTATGATGAGATCTTACCTGAAGATTTGGTGGAGTGACCAGAAGGTATACTTCGAAGACTTCTACTGGAACTCCTAGACGCGTAGAGCTAGGTGTATCGAATTTGGGCTCGTTTTGTTAGTTATGATGAGATCTTACCTGAAGACTTGGTGGAGTGACCTGAAGGTATACTTCGAAGACTTCTACTGGAACTCCTAGACGCGTAGAGCTAGGTGTATCGAATTTGGGCTCGTTTTGTTAGTTATGATGAGATCTTACCTCATGACTTGGTGGACTGACCTGAAGGTATACTTCGACGAACACTACTGGAACTCCTAGACGCGTAGAGCTAATTGTATCGAATTTGGGCTCGTTTTGTTAGTTATGATGAGATCTTACCTGAAGATTTGGTGGAGTGACCTAAAGGTATACTTCGAAGACTTCTACTGGAACTCCTAGACGCGTAGAGCTAGGTGTATCGAATTTGGGCTCGTTTTGTTAGTTATGATGAGATCTTACCTGAAGACTTGGTGGAGTGACCTGAAAGTATACTTCGAAGACTTCTACTGGAACTCCTAGACGCGTAGAGCTAGGTGTATCGAATTTGGGCTCGTTTTGTTAGTTATGATGAGATCTTACCTCATGACTTGGTGGAGTGACCTGAAGGTACACTTCGACGAACACTACTGGAACTCCTAGACGCGTAGAGCTAATTGTATCGAATTTGGGCTCGTTTTGTTAGTTATGATGAGATCTTACCTGAAGATTTGGTGGAGTGACCTGAAGGTATACTTCGAAGACTTCTACTGGAACTCCTAGACGCGTAGAGCTAGGTGTATCGAATTTGTGCTCGTTTTGTTAGTTATGATGAGATCTTACCTGAAGACTTGGTGGAGTGACCTGAAGGTATACTTCGACAAACACTACTGGAACTCCTAGACGCGTAGAGCTAGCTGTATCGAACTTGGGCTCGTTTTGTTAGTTATGATGAGATCTTACCTGAAGATTTGGTGGAGTGACCTGGAGGTATACTTCGATGACTTCTACTGGAACTCCTAGACGCATAGAGGTAGGTGTATCGAATTTGGGCTCGTTTTGTTAGTTATGATGAGATCTTACCCCATGACTTGATGGAGTGACCTGAAGGTATACTTCGAAGACTTCTACTGGAACTCCTAGACGCTAAGATCTCATCATAACTAACAAAACGAGCCCAAATTCGATACAGCTAGCTCTACGCGTCTAGGAGTTCCAGTAGAAGTCTTCGAAGTATACCTCCAGGTCACTCCACCAAATCTTCAGGTAAGATCTCATCATAACTAACAAAACGAGCCCAAATTCGATACAATTAGCTCTACGCGTCTAGGAGTTCCAGTAGTGGTCGTCGAAGTATACCTTCAGGTCACTCCATCAAGTCTTCAGGTAAGATCTCATCATAACTAACAAAATGAGCCCAAATTCGATACACCTAGCTCTACGCGTCTAGGAGTTCCAGTAGAAGTCTTCGAAGTATACCTTCAGGTCACTCCACCAAATCTTCAGGTAAGATCTCATCATAACTAACAAAACGAACCCAAATTCGATACAGCTAGCTCTAAGCGTCTAGGAGTTCCAGTAGTGGTCGTCGAAGTATACCGTCAGGTCACTCCACCAAGTCTTCAGGTAAGATCTCATCATAACTAACAAAATGAGCCCAAATTCGATACACCTAGCTCTACGCGTCTAGGAGTTCCAGTAGAAGTCTTCGAAGTATACCTTCAGGTCACTCCACCAAATCTTCAGGTAAGATCTCATCATAACTAACAAAACGAGCCCAAATTCGATACAATTAGCTCTACGCGTCTAGGAGTTCCAGTAGTGTTCGTCGAAGTATACCTTCAGGTCACTCCACCAAGTCATGAGGTAGGATCTCATCATAACTAACAAAACGAGCCCAAATTCGATACACCTACCTCTATGCGTCTAGGAGTTCCAGTAGAAGTCATCGAAGTATACCTTCAGGTCACTCCACCAAATCTTCAGGTAAGATCTCATCATAACTAACAAAACGAGCCCAAATTCGATACAATTAGCTCTACGCGTCTAGGAGTTCCAGTAGTGTTCGTCGAAGTATACCTTCTGGTCACTCCACCAAATCTTCAGGTAAGATCTCATCATAACTAACAAAACGAGCCCAAATTCGATACAATTAGCTCTACGCGTCTAGGAGTTCCAGTAGTGTTCGTCGAAGTATACCTTCAGGTCACTCCACCAAGTCATGAGGTAAGATCTCATCATAACTAACAAAACGAGCCCAAATTCGATACACCTACCTCTATGCGTCTAGGAGTTCCAGTAGAAGTCATCGAAGTATACCTTCAGGTCACTCCACCAAATCTTCAGATAAGATCTCATCGTAACTAACAAAACGAGCCCAAATTCGATACAGCTAACTCTACGCGTCTAGGAGTTCCAGTAGTGGTCTTCGAAGTATACCTTCAGGTCACTCCACCAAGTCTTGAGCTAAGATCTCATTATAACTAACTAAACGAGCCCAAACTCGTCACAGCTAGTAGAAAAAGTAGATAAAACAATAAATAATAATATATCGAAGTATCGATACAGGTCATTGACTTACTAATACCTTACAAGTTACCATGTTGATTCAACGCAGCTTGTCCGTGCATGCGTGTGCGTGAGAATGAAGCATGTGTTAGTGCGATTTCATACCTATCCGTTTTGCAAATACGCCCTTAAGTAGTACCTAGTTATTTGATAGTTCACTTAAATAAGAGTAAGTACTTGCTATTAAATTAATGTATTGGAGAATGAAAAGTGGAAGTCAACAAAAAATAATATTTATGGAATAAAAGGAAGTTACCACTGTGTTAGAAATTAAGGAAATAATATTATACACTCAATTTTATGAAACTATTGCACCATTTTTAATATTTAATACATATTTATAATACTATAAAATATATATAACTATAGAATTAGAGTACCTTGCCACTTACTCCGTATAGAACCTATAGATTACTAGATTACACTGTCTGAAGTACAATAATTAAAATCGACCGGATTATATTGATAAATCGCTGCTTACGCCGAAGACTTCTAAGCCGATTCCATTACATAAGCGATGAAAAGCATAATGCCAGACATAACTTGGGATTAGAAAGGTAATCATCGGACAACCGCAGCGGCATTAGAAGAACTGATGATGAGTTCAAAATAAAGAGTCGTTAGTTGTAAAAGTTGGTTTTTGGTGTACTAAAGGCGTTTTGGTACTGACTATATTAAGCTGCAAATATAGACTCACGGATTAAGTACATATTATATTATAGCTGCACTGCATATAAACTCAAACCACAGACCACTCAACCTTGAGTGGTCTGTGACTCAAACTCAAACTCATATGTTTTTATTCAAATAAACTTATTACAAGTGCATTTGAATCATTGTGTGAATCTACCTGTAAACATAATATATGTATAGACCCATATCGGGCCCTGAAATGTACCTATAGTATAATTCGTGTCATGAAAGAAGTAGTAGTAATAGGTAGTAGTAGTACAAAGTACTATTACCTATTCTGTGGTAGTCGGCAGCACTGTTTAAGCAATTATTGGGTATTTGACACATGACAACTAGTTAGTCAAATCAGCAACTTCTTTTCAAACGTCAAAACGCGCGCTTATAGTAAGTATGGGATTATGTACTGAATTCAAAGTCGACGCACTTTTGTACAGTAATCGATACGTAGTTTAAAGTCGGTTAATCAACATAAAACTAACAGGGGACGTGGATATTACGGGGACGTGGTAGACTCTTCGGACTCTTGGGAGAACGTCTATTTACCTAATAATCACAAAAAAAAATTGTCTAATACCCAATTATTGTATACAACAATGTATAAGTTCCACTAAATGCCGCGGTACTTCTTTCGTGACATGGACAGAGTTACCTATGACATTTTTTCACTAAACGACACTACATATCGTTGCAGATCGTATTACCGTCATCGTGTCTTCCAAAGAAGAATCTATAATTATATTATAAGTTATCTCTGCTATATTTATAGTAATCAATGTTTACACACAAGTTTTTTACTTGGTAAGTAAAAAACTACCTCAGTCAAGTACCTTGTCAGTTTTTTTTACATACTTTTTAAGCGGAAGCTACCAATAACAAAAAAAATTACCCCTAATCCAAAGCAAACACACGTGCAGTGCAGTTTTGAGTAGAAATCATGGGAAGATATTGAGTGGAAATTTATTAGTCTCACAGGAGCGAATCACTGACCTCTGCCCCGTTCCCACAACTAATTCGAGAGGCGTTAGAAAGCTACCTGCGCCTGCGCCGGTACATGATGTTTTAATGGCTCCTCCACATCAGAGAGATGTTAACAGAGTGCACGATGTCCCATAAAATGTATCTTATCAGCCCTCCGATTGTGTGAGAAAATCGTAATCGTAATCGTTTGTCAAACGGATAATTCGACAGGTTTCAGGAGTTCATAGATGCCTTCACGTCAAAAAGCATGTATGAACTCCGTAAACAGTTCGAGTAATACGTTTTAAGCTGTCAAATGATTACGATTTGCTTAGGCAATATGGGGTCTGCTCTTGTCAGTCTTCAAGCTCCTATAGATGTGACCCACATGAAATTGAAAATGTTTTGATTTTTAACCGACTTTCAAAGAAGGAGGAGGTTCTCAATTCGGCGCGTATGTTTTTTTTTAGTGGCTTTAATTTCACTTGTGTATGAGCCACAAGGACACCAGTCATTGTCATTGAGTAAATCGACACTGCGCTTACTTTTCAGTTTCACCTGCCTAAGCACTTTTACTTTGCGCCTGCTTCACATAAGGTCAAAAATCTCGTTCACTATAAAATGTAACAATGTTTCACAGTGGGAGGTGCTGTACCTACACCTTACCGTGTTTTTGATAGAAAATCTGTCGAAATTTAAAAGGAGGTCAATTATTATATTCTTGCTAGACAATGCCCGCTTTGGATTTAGGTTTCGAAAAAAAATCCGTACGTAGCAACTCGGAATAGCAGATAGCATATATTATCTTACTATACTAATTATCACTTTCCAGGTCCTCAAGAATGCCCATACAAATCTCGCAAATTACGTAGCTTCGGTGTGGCGTAACGCGTACCTAAAGTAATAGAAGAACAAACCCAATAAACTAAAACTAAAAAAATAATATGGGATACTGTGGGATGTTTCTGCTCTGTGCTCTTACATAGATAAGATTGATAACAGAAAAGATTTGGGGAATGATATTTGAACTAGCTGATGCCCGCGACTTCGTCCGCGTGAATTAAGGTTTTTTAGTTCCGCGGGACCTCTTTAATTTTTCAGCCGTACTGGCGTGATATGAGTAACAAACATCCATCCATTCATCCATTCAAACTTTCGCATTTATAATATTAGTATAGATTGAGATGAATTGAGAAATCCTATACCATTAGTGTGGATAACGCTTAAGCTGCAGCGTGCAAGGTTTCTTGTAGCGCAGAACCTAGAGTCATATTTGGAAAACCTAATTAGGCATAGTAAATCTATACTTGTACTCGTAATATGCAAAGTCATATGCATTAAGCATAAAAAGAACAAAACAAATGTCTGTAGGTAATAATGATTAACTTAGAACTTCTGCACATATTGGTGGATTAATCAAGTAAACTACATATTTTTTTCTTCTCGGTAGGAACGGCATTCCGAACCAGTGGTAGATTCACTCGACACTTGTAAAAGGTCATTTCAATAACATTTTATTTTAATGTACCTAGAGCCTAGAGGATAAATATTATTTTAGACTTTCTCTTTGATATTTCAGATTTTAGCTAAACCAATTTAGGTGACGTCATAAGTATATCTTTAATGCTTTTGATGTTCACGAAAAGTTAAAAGCATCTTCATGACTTTTGCAATAAAAAAGCTTACAAAATCTAAATCCCCAAAGACACGATTTCTAAACAAACTCATAATATTGCAAGTCGTTCACGGAAGCGTACAGGCGACTCGCCTAAACAGTTCAGCGGGTTCCGTAACTAAAATTAGTTGATCGCTCTACTAGGAAGGCGGCCTATTTCAGCTTAATAACACAAGAGCCAGCTGCTAATTTCATAGCGTTAAACCCAACCCCTTAGATTTCTGCGCGGCACTGTACCGGAACTCTATACCTATGGCTTGACGGCACGTTTTTGCCGGTAGGGTCGTAACTCGTAACTAACCACAGCTAAAGCTTCACATTAAAGCCAGCAGATCTAATTGAAAAATGACAAATTCTATAGCCTAATTTGTGAGTTATTGTTCGTGATTGAATCAGACCGCCTTCTTATAAATAGA
The DNA here is from genome assembly GCA_923060345.2 of Erebia aethiops. NCBI lineage: Eukaryota > Metazoa > Arthropoda > Insecta > Lepidoptera > Nymphalidae > Erebia > Erebia aethiops. The sequence continues at coordinate 24,319,657 of OV281083.1, read as the reverse complement.
CGTAACACAAAATCTTTACTAAAGAGACGAAGTATGGTACCATTTAAATAAGTTGCAACTGTAATCAGAAGAAAGTTAAAAAGGTTAAATGGTAGAGTATCGTTAAGGCATACAGTAAGAAAATGCAATTCCAGACTATTTATAGACATTCCTTTTTATATCGCTTCAGCGATCTCATCTGGCGGCAAGTGATGATGCAGTTTAAGATGGTAGCGGGCTAGCCTGTTAGGCTACGGCATTTACATATCTTAAACCCTCATACCCTATAATCGGTTTCTACGTCTACGTCATCGTACCGGAAGGCGGGACGTTTTTGCCGGCAGCATGATAACTAGCCACGGCTGAAGCCTCCGTTCAGATCAAATATAATAGAAATTATAAATTCCCAAAATTGACTTTGCCGGGGATCGAACCCGGGTCCTTCCACTTGTAAGACCACAGCGCTCACCACTATGACAGGGATATCGTCAAAATACTGCAATTTTTTTAGCGCTTACTCTAAGCCTATAGCCCTTTGTTGCTCGCATCTATTTCTGTTTACGCGTTTCGTAAGTTTACGAGTGCGATGCGTCCGCGCTCGCTGTTGCAACCGTAGGGTTATTAACGGCCACCCGGAGCTCGGTGTAGAACTCTGCTTAATGTTGGACTAATGCGGCTATTTGGACGTTCACTGTTGATTTTGTAGGGATACATGCAAATAACCCATAAGAACCTTATATGTATGCTGACATGTGAACAGTGGGAGGCATGCGCTGCAACGTTGCATGGTTTTGTCAAAAATTGAATCCAGGACGAGTGGGAAAGGCAGAGACAAGAAAACACCTGAAGACAACCATCTTTCAGACGGAATGCAAAGGCTTTATTACCTGAAAGATAGAGCGAAGAAGGGGGAGCTTTTTAGTCCGTAGTTTATTTTCCGTAGGTCGCTGGGTCTTATCCCCAAAGGAGTTGGGCATGCCTCCAAAAACTCCTGGATTATTCAATGAGGATTTTCCACCTCCTCAGGGGAAAAAAGGGATACATGCATATTGCAACTAATGTTGGACTGATATGGCTGTTTGGACGCTCACTGTTGAGTAAGGATACGCTTCCTAATTCATGATTATTACTTTAATATCGTAATTTATTAGTATTTAGTTGCGACATCGCAAAATTGATTTCGCCTTTAGTATCCTAAACAGTTTCAACTAGGTTTTGAGGTTACGTTGAGGACAGGACCTATTAAATAACAACCTAAGTATACTTTAACTCTGGCAGCGCGCATCCTTCGTGGTTTTATTTTCAATTTCAATGGTTTATTAAAGTACGTAGTTACATAAAGCTGAATTTAATTATTTACCAAAAGACTCCACTCCTCTCCGTCATCGGCCGGACCGCAACAGCACCAGTGCTGTTTATATGCGATTTTTTTATAACACTAGCTTCCGGTCCGACGCCGATGCGGCTCCGGCTTCAAGTAGGTACATGAATCCTAATAATTTGATTTCCATAAAAACCTAAACCTACTAATGTAAATACTAACCAGAATACTTCCCATACTCAACCAGGCACTTACCTGTAAATGAACAAAATAAAATGTTAATAAAATGAGCTTCCTCTGTAGCAAAAGTCTGAGGCAATCAATCAAAAAGCAACTTGAGCTTGAGTGATTTAAATTTTTATTAGTTTTTGATTCCGCATCCAAACATCCGCCCACACACCGACGACCATAAAATATATTCTTAATTATTATTGATTTCGACAACCAAATGAATATTATATCTCTACGAGTAAAACTTATTATTTAACTATATTTTTAGTTTATAATACGTATGAATAAATTATAAACTAAAAATATTTTGAGATTTAACGACTTTATGATTGACTCGAACATACAGTTTACTCGTATATACCTAATTATAAGGGCTAACTTTGTAGTCTCTATATAAAATGATGGCTTATGCTCTATATAATTTTTATTTACCTACATTGTTATAATTTTGTTATTTTATGATTTAAACTTTGCTTTAAAAATCTTCTTCACATGTTCATTTACACACTACATACAAATCTTGTTGTGTGCTTTCGCTTTGACTTTCATCTGCACACTCATGCCGTAATTCACACAGTGTAGTGTTATTTAGAGAAAAGAGTTTTAAAATTGCTTCTGGAGCCAACCATACGGCTTCGGCCTACCTTGAATTACGCTACGTATTCCTAAAGGGTCACATTGGTAATGAATTTTGACAATCTGCTTTTCTTGACGGCTCTGCTCAATGGAATCTGTCTGTCTCCTATCTTGATTCTTATCACAATACAAGAGATAAGAGTAAAAGTAATTTTTATACTTTTAATTTGTGCAATATCTAATGTTAATAAAAAAGTTAGCAAAATCTTACTTAATATTATAAATGCGAAAGTTTGGATGTATGGATGTATGGATGGATGTTTGTTACTCAATCACGCCCCAATGGCTGAACAGATCTGGATGTAATTTGGCACAGAGATAGATTATAGTCTGGAATAACACATAGGCTACTTTTTATCCCGGAAAATTAAAGAGTTCCCGCGGGAACCACAAAACCTCGATCCACGCGTACGAAGTCGCGGGCATTAGCTAGTAAGTAATAAGCATCTATTGTTTTATCAACAAGGCAAATCAAGGCAAGGCATAGTACCTTGTGTCGGAACTCGCGGAACATAGCTAATTAAAACTGCAGGCAACAGCTGATGGCTTTTGTCTCGTCTTCGTCTCGCTTACCACACGAATAGATTTTGACAAAAGCGTTGAATTCCAAATAGAAAGCTACGTAATTTATCTTAGACGTCTCTACAAGTTAATCAGTCTGTAAGAGAAGTTGACATTGTCTTCATTTGTTTGGAGTTAAAATAGACTATTATTTAACTAAACCAAGAAGATCTAAAAGGGGGATACAACTTACATTATTTCTATCAGCAACTAAATACTCGGCGTAGCTTTTTTGATAGCGGAAGTCTAGAAATCAATTAGCATAATTGAATTTGTAGTTCCAAAATAATGGATATCTCACTCCGCGTAGCCCATCAAATAATCAAATCAAATAAATCAAATATCAAATCAAATCAAATAAATATTATAAATGCGAAAGTTTGGATGGATGTATGGATGTTTGTTACTCAATCACGCCCGAACGTCTGAACGGATCTGGATGAAATTTGGCACAGACATAGATTATAGTCTGGATTATAGTAGTTAACACTAAGGAGTTCCCGTGGGAACCAAAAAACCTCAATCAGCTACTAAAATAAATATTATATCTACATGCGAAAGTTTGGATGGATATATGAATGTTTGTTACTCAATCACGCCCGAACGGCTGAACGGATCTAGATGAAATTCGGCACAGATATAGATTGTAGTCTGGAATAACTCAATACTTTTAGAAGTAAACGAATGCCATAAAATTGTTGAAAAAGATTTATTACTTTCTACACACAATTAGCAAAGAAACAAAATACAAGATATCAAATCAAATCAAATCAAATATTTTTTATTCAAATAAACTTTTACAAGTACTTTTGAATCGTCAAGTGAATCTACCACTGGTTCGGAATGCCATTCCTACCGAGAAGAACCAGCAAGAAACTCGGTGGTTGCTCTTTTTAAATAATTCATTTACAATTACTATATCAATGTGTACATAAGTAACCGCTGTCCCCAGCATTGCTGGAGCGATCAAATCCATGCTCCTCCATCATTTACATAATCTTCAACAGTATAATAAGCTTTTTTCAGTAGCATACTTTTAATGGATTTCTTAAATTTGTTTATTCAATTCATGTCAAAGACGGGCAGACAGAAAGTAGCCCCATTCCCGCCGGTGGCACCCGTTCACGAGCATGACGCATGATCCAGCCATTGCTTCGCTCGACCATATTTGAGGGAACGTAACAGACGACGATAGGAAGAAAAGGTACTGTTCGGAAGGGTTGCACCCAGACAGTATTATTACAAATTATTAGATATCATTTACAAACAACCTTTGGAGCAATTTTGAAGAAAGAGTTAGTTAATAAGAGCGCGGAATATGCAAAGTATTCATGGAAAAATTGGAACATGAATGTTCAGTTTTAAAAACTACAAGCTGTTTTGCTTAATTTTCAAACCGATCCAAAATATTATGATTGGAGTGGTATTAGACATTTTAATGGATGTTGCGGAACTAGGACACAATATCCGAGACTGATAGACGTAAAACAGGCCTACAGTACCGCAATATGAGTTTATTAATCTTATTTATAAATAAGAATGGCAGGGTTCGGATACACAAGTGGATGATACAAAAGCTAACGGGCTACCGGCCACAAATCATGGCAATCTATGCATCTTCAGGGCGCGCGAATAGGGTTCCAGCCGGCGGCTCTTTCGTAACGAACCCACTTGATTTATTGGGCACATCATTTTGGATCTATTGCGGAATTGTACTCGAGTCTCGTATGTAACAAAACATGATGACTAATTCATTTCTTGATTCATGACTTTCTTTACTGCTGGATGTTAGACGTACTTAATTAACTTGGCCAGTGTTGAGTTTGTTGATTACATTTTATTTCTGAAACTACAAATCTGCGACTGCTTTTTCGTTCAAGGATTTTTGGGCGTAACTTTACGGTGTTCATGTCCTATGCCCCCCCAGTGGGGCAGAGGGCGCCATTAGGACAGTGTTGCGCCATCTCAAGCGGTCAGAAGCTACACCCTTGACCTCATCCCACGTCATCCCTATCCTCTTTTTTTATTGCGTGATAGGCTTGCGCTTGATGACAATCATGCTTAGTGCAAAGCAATGATGAGGTCTAGGTTGGAACACGCTTGCCTAGAAGATGCCTATTCACTCTTGCCTTGAAGGTACATTATATGCGCAGGCGCAGGAAACACGTGCGCTGGGAGGGTATGCCACACCCTAGCGATTCGTATCAAAAACGTCCAACAAAAACGCTTCGTGCTAGCAGATTGGTCTTCCGTTCAAGGCTTTTTGGGCGTTACTTTACGGTAATCCAGAATGTAAATGTTGTAAATAGCAACAAACTATTAGCCAGCGCTATTAGCTTACATATCTAATGGAATAAATTCGAAGTTACGTTGTTACGTTTAAAATATATATTATCATATTTTCACTCAAAGCTATTTATCTCTGAGATTCATGAATTCATAAACAATGATGATTCTCATAATCTTCACTTTAGGTAAATATGTCTTTAACATAAAGCTCTTACGTATTCCTGTGCTCATAATTTATTTTCTTTGTCCAATTTAATTACTGGTTGTTAGTTAAGTTTATCGCATTGATCTTTACTTTAATCTTCGTCTCCTTAGACGGTGTCACAGCCTTTCCGAGATGGTCAATTCATAAATCACATCATGTTTGTGTATAGCGGTAAACAAAATGGCATTGTTGCTGTATACGTCGATACGCTGATTTTCTACATTGCCTAGTACACATTCACAAGGCTCAACGCACTTGACATTTGTGTTCATGGCGACTTGACATATTTTTCTAGCATATAGCCAACGCTGACCAGCAAGCATGAGCTTATATCACCATTCTCCTTTGTGGGTTTTCCTATATAAACGTCAAAGTATCATGACTCAACTGGCAAGCAGTGTTTACACGTCTCTCGGCACTCCACTACACCACTACAGCCCATTAACATCCCACTGCTGGGCACAGGCCTCCACTCACATAGGAGAGAGGGAATTAGAGCTTAGATGCACCACGCTGCTCTAATGCGAGTTGGTGGGCTGCCGGCACTCGCCAAGCCAAAATACAATGAGCCAATGCGCAAAAAAAGTCAATTTTTTTTTTACAAATAAAGTGTACATAACTTGGTTTCTTTGTGCTCGTAAGCGCTTGACGGCTTGTCTGAGCACTGCACATTCCTCCATGCTTATTATCTAGGTATGTAGGTATGGGATGGTAGTAAATATATTATTATCTAATCTAGGGTGCTATGTATAATTTTAAAAGGTTAAATCTATAAAAGGAGCTTTTTTTTACTTATAATTGTAGGTAGTTTTAAAATAAAAGTAAACGTAAAGTATTGGAACCATAACTCTATGAGCGCCTTTCAGCTCGTTGTATTGAGCTATGAGAAACACGCCGGCCACGCGTAAGTATCAGAGCCACAATCAAACGCCAATAAATTATTCTAATCGCCGTAATAGACACGCATAGCGCATGCGTAATAAATTATTATAATTTCTCATTTCTAACGATGCGCCGTGGAATGGTGCGTTTCGATAGAGCAATCCGCAATTGGACGATGCAAAACTGTGTTATTGTGTGCTGTTATGTATCTTACTTATTACTTATTACTTATAATATTATAAATGCGAAAGTTTGGATGTATGGATGTCTGGATGTATGGATGGATGTTTGTTACTCAATCACGCCCCAACGGCTGAACGGATCTTGATGAAATTTGGCACAGAGATAGATTATAGTCTGGAATAGCACATAGACTACTTTTTATCCCGGAAAATTAAGGAGTTCCCGCGGGAACCAAAAAACCTAAATTCACGCGGACGGAGTCGCGGGCATCAGCTAGTTATTTATAATATTCAACTGCGCATAACATAATGTCTAGTTGTGCAAAGAAGATTGAAGATAAACAAATAATTAGTACTTACCTAACACGACTAGGTATACTTTCTATACCAATCATATTTCGCAACAGATTTCGTTGCCTAATTGGGATGGTATAAAACTTCCTTTATAGAAGACATAAGAAAATGAATACGTGATTTTATGCATGGATACAAGGTAAGTATATCCGGAGAGTGACACAGACTTTTGTCGTGTATCAGATATAAATCGTGGGCATCATCTAGTCCATACTAATATTATAAGTGCGAAAGTGTGTCTGTCTGTCTGTCCGTCTGCTGAACCGATTTTGATGAATTTTGGTACAGGTAGACTGTATTCCGGGGAAGGACATAGGTTACTTTTTATCCCGGAAAATTAAAGAGTTCCCGCGGGAATCAAAAAACTCTAATCCACGTGGACGAAGTCGTGGGCATCATCTAGTGTTCTATAAAATTGACAAGCATATGGCACTGTAGGTACTTCTATAAAGAGAAATGATCCGCGACCAATAAACCATGCAGGATACACTAATCCTGAGTAGGTATGTTGCTCACTTGCAAAACCGGTCAATTTAGACCGGATAATATCAGCACTTAATGCCGTCTCAATTCCTAATATTTCCTGTTTTCTTAACTCAAAGGATATTTAATTAACTGAGGGACCAATGTCAAGTATGACTGCAAAATCAAACTTGATCGGTTATGCACATTGTACATACCTACTTCCTAATAGACGTTATTATAATGCTGGTGCTGTCTATCGACAATCATGATGGTTCAATATACATAATAATTTAATTTCAAAAATAAAAGCTAGAAAAACTGTTATTGTTTTATTTTATACTGACTATAAAAATACCTAACTACTTTAACTCCATACACTGGTTCTCATAATTGTGAAATACATGTACAAAAAGAAGTACCTAACTTAGTAAAAAATCCAACGAAAAATAAATAAACCCAATGAAAATTCAAAGAAAAATCCTTCTTGATAAATCTTATCTAGGTATATTATTAACGATTCAAGAAGCAAATATATACAAAACCACAACATTATTTTATTTTCTATATAAATTTACCGCAAAGCTAGAGATGGTGCCAGGGGAATCTAGACGAAATACCGATTAGGATGTAATCATGGAAACCGCGAAATGCATCTGTCCAGCTATAATGATGCCCACTTAACACGGGTAGTGACCGCGACTTACAGGCATTGCAGGGTAAAAGACGACTTCATAATGTACCTACATCTGGTGTAAATAGAGTAACAAACTGGTTTTGGCCTGTGTGCTTACTCTGAGTTTTTACATTGCAAATGCGATTGATCGTATTGAACGTTCGATCACATTGGTCTGGTGGGAGGCTTCGACCGTGGCTAGTTACCACCCTACCGGCAAAGACGTGCCGCCAAGCGATTTAGCGTTCCGGTACGATGCCGTGTAGAAACCGAAGGGGTATGGGTTTAATATAACTGCCATGCCCCTAACAGGTTAGCCCGTTACCATCTTAGACTGCATCATCACTTACCATCAGGTGAGATAGCAGTCAAGGGCTAGCTTGTAGTGGATAAAATAAAATAAAATACATTACCGTAAGTAAAATGGACCCAAAGCTCTTGCTTTAAAGTCACAATTTCAGCGTTTGGAGCGCTGGTTGTGAATAAATTCACGAAATGATGAAATGAGCTCTAAACCGATGGTGTTCAGGTTTGCCTCGGCCGTGGCAAGTTACCACCCTACGGCAAAGACGTGTCGCCAAGCGATTCAGCGTTCCTGTACTATGCCGGGTAAAAACCGATTTGGGGAATGGTTTCAATATAACTGCCATACCCCTAACAGGTTAGCGAGCTACCATCTTAACTGCATCGTCACTTCAGGTAAGATCGCAGTCAAGGGCTAACTTGTAGTTGATAAAAAAAAGTAAGGAAGTGAATCTTAGGTATATTCTGAAAAAAAATGCATTGTAGCGTTCATAGTTCATCAAAGTGTTGTTGTTAAAATATGTTAAACTTTTTATATGATATTCAATTTTTTTAACCCTTGTGCATATTAAAAAATAAACAGATTTTGTAAAGCTGAAAACAGTCTAGACGACAATATATACATGTTCTGTACAAAACCGCACATGTATGGATAGCCCCCCAATTTAGTAAGGTTCCTTACCAAATGCCCTATCGTACATTACCAGATGGTTGGTCAGAACTCAGAGATAGATTGATTGATAAGGCTGACGTTTACTATGATTCGCTGAAGCTTATCGTCAACGGGCGAACAAAATGACAGACAAAGATTTCTTACATAATCGAGCTCTCATGGGAACGTTGACCGATACAGTAATGAGCCATTACAGAATGCAATCTATCAATTTATCAACTAATCAACTATGCAATTGGATTGAAGAATAATGCCGCGGTTTATTGCCCTAAGTGGTCCTAGCAGCACAATCAGTGGTCGGAAGACTTTACTATCGACCCTATAAAGTAGATTTAGCGATCCGCCATTAATTCCAAAACAGATTTCTATAAAATCTCTTCCGCGGGCTATTCAAATAATCTTTAAGACTGTACCTAACTGTCATTTAATATCCGTCTTATAGAAATACTGAGTCGTTTCAATCGAGATGAAGGAATTAGGATTGTATCATAACTATTTATCAATAAATGAACGGCTCAATTGAGTGTACCTAATAACGATGTACCAGCTGTTATTAGTCATAATAGGTAGCCGGTAGTATCGCTTCGGTTCCAGCCCAACAAAAACTGCCTTCAAAAAATATACTATCCCTTACCCGGTCTCCCCCCTAGGAAATCGGGTTTCTTATGAAGATTTCCCCCTCGTCAATGATTATTATAGGGTGATCTCTCCTCAGCAATGACAATAGCGACGCAAAGAGAATGACTTCAACCATCACACCACGTCCAAGTTGAAACGTATAATAACATAAGCAATTACAAAGCTGTTCACAGTGAAAATGTCTAAAGTAGATGTTGTAATACACGCTGTATTTATTAACGCACAACTTGACACTGACTTTCCTATAATACGCATCGGTGGTGTAATCCTAAACCGATACGATATCGCGTCACAATCGAAAGCTCGACGCACTCGAGCGTGCACGCCCTTCGCTGTCGAACCTACGTTACGTCGACAAGGCGCTGCCAAAGGATTTGGTTCTGACCAATGACCAGGCTAATTAATGTTGATCGATACTCGTTTCGATAAGCATATGTAGGTACCTATATTTTGCGATTGTACCACAGAGTATTTAGGGAGAGTGCCTAGCGAGAAGAAAAAACGATGCGTTTTTTCTTTAAACTAAATTCTAAAAGTTATAGAATTTGGTTTTCCAACTATATTATAAATTTTAGTGATAGGTAAATAAATACCACAACAACTACAGTACACATAAATTATATTGTCTACTCTGCAACAGGCCAGCGTTCAAGAAAAATATTTATATTTAATAATCCTGCTATTATTATTGTATAGAATATGTGCTACAACTTCACAAGTAAACGACTTTAAATACTTTGAACAGAATACATGATTGGCTCGATCGTCTGATTATAGAAATATAACAAAATTACCCTTTCGACAGCGGGCAGCAGGTAGAATTTTCCGCGATGTAATTGCTGTTCGTTTACAGCCCTATCATTATTGACTGGTTTACATCGACGAGTGATTGTGCACAAAAGTTGCAAACTCATCGACATTGTTGAGGATAAGGAAAAGGACACACTTTAGACTATTTTGAATCTTACGTAAACGCCTATTAGAATTAGTTACCATTATTATGGGTTTCCCAAGAATAATGAACAAATACACCGTCCGTAATAGGTACGTGCACTTTATATGTTTTCGTTTTTCCCATCGTCGTCGGTTACAGGTGGACAGATCCAACTTTTTATTCCAATCTGTACAGCGGGGGGACAGACAGGCCCATCTTTCCCACTGGGCACTGTGGGCAAATGTACCCAGGGCTTCACGATCGATAAGGGCCACCTAGTTACTGCCCTGCCAGATCACCAACTGATAGATAATCGATATTCAATAACACCTCATCAAAATATACCTCAATAGTAAGTTAATCAGATTTTAAATTGTTTTTTTTTTAAAGAAACCGTTTAAAATAACTGCAGTTCAATCAATCTAGAATATTGCTTATCTAGTCTTTATGCATGTTTTAACAAAATAGTCAGAGGATTATTTTGTTAAAATAGGCATATCCCTTTTCATAGGGGCCCCATTATCCTACTGTGCCCAGGGCCTCCAATAAGTTAAAGACGGCCCTGGGGACAGAGCGTAAATAAAAAGTGCAAACATTATACACGCACTACATTCAGAAGATAACTTTTATTGAGAATGCTATAAGTTAACACTACTAGCAACTTTTAGCAAGGAAAGGCGCAATATTAGTCATAATATTCAATTGCAGTATCCACAATTTCCACAAAAAGGCTATATTAATATTGAAATCGGGTAACTGTCGTTCGTGTGCGATAGCTCCATCAAGAGCTTTATCAAGAGGTGTTCAAGTGTCGACAGGCTTGGTATTGTCTCTGGATCCAGTGCAATCTCCACCGATGATCTACGGATATTAATAAATTCCATTCAAGAGAAAACGAAATGGTAGAATTTAAAACTTCTTTAGATGTATCAACAAATTGTCTATGAATATGTGCCAACCTAATTTGTAAATAACAGTTTAGCTGAACTACTTAATAATCATCTAGACCCGTAAAACGTGCGTAAAACCTACACAGGCAGCTGTTACTTCTTAATTCCCATCCAGCTTAGATATATTATCTACCTGAATCGGCTGACTAGCCAAAAGGTGCAATGACGAAGACCAGCCTTAGTTGCAGTTGGAAGTTGGCATGTCTGTATATTCATTATTAAAAGAGACGTCTTTGATAAATGATGCAGTAACAAAATATAACATCAATTTCGGTACCACTGTATCACATTTCTACAGGTAGTCTTTTCTGGGCCACGAAATACTTTCTGAGTTATAGTAGCAGACAACCAGCAATTTTCATATTGATTAATTTTACGGTTTCGTTTCGATGCTACTTAAAGTTTATTTGTAACTTTTTTTTTGAGGAAGGCATAGGACGTAGCGCTCATTGAACTAGACCCATATGTAAAACAGTGGACTTTCACAGGCTGACGACTTTGATGATGTAAGTCTCTGTAGGTCTTAAAAGTTTGTTTTAGTTTTAGTTATTTACAGAAGTCTTTCCTATATTAACTGTTTCCGTATTCAGGAAAATATCTACTCAATTTACATACAAACATTAGCTTTTGTTATTTAATGAATTTCTATGTTGAAACTTGAACAAAGGGTGCAGCAAAATTCCCACATTTTATGCCCTGTCCTAAAAAGTAACAAGTAAAATAGCTGATTGGAATGGAATCTAAACGGATTCCTCCTTCTCATTTCATTTGTGACCACGGTGGCCTCTGGTGGAAGTTGGCGCAAACTCCTCATTGTTTTACCAAATACTTGAATTGGTTATGCGGTTTTAGATTTCCAAACCGAACAATTTATCAATACATGAACAGATATAAATTATGCGTCCAAAGTGAGAGTACATATTGTTACTTGCTTTTTAGAAATGCTTTCTTTACTGAATTATGAGTTATCGCAACTTTTTTTTTGATAAAGATAACCGGGTTACAGAAATTTGAAAAGCAATCCATTATAATCTATACAGTCTACACAGACATTGGAATCCCCCGCTTTGTATCTTTTGCCTTGGCTTTTCGAGACTGCGCATACCTAATATTCTAGGAAACAGCTGTATATTTCGTAGCGATTCTTTACAAACGTTGTCCGTTCGACGGGAATATTAGCTTCACCAAGCTTGAGATTTTCTTTGCTTCTTTACAATACATTGGTATATAGAACAGAATTTTCTTTGCAATACAGTGAAATGAAATAGGTACGCAATAGAATATATAGATAATAAAGTTCAAATGTTTTTTATTCAAACACTTTTACAAGTGTATTTGCTTCGTCACGTGAATCAAATCATCTGGAATAAATAGACAAAGATAAACAAAATCAGATCAGAAACTTGCTTATAATTCAAAGCTAGAAACTATCTATCTATTCACATCATCCTAGGATGTAAATTATGTTGTTTACTGAGAGCATTCGGATAATAGTGATAAATGTATTGAAACGTGAATGGGCTTGCATTTGAGTACGGGCTCCTGTGGTTTGCTGTGTCATTCAGGAGATAGACTCATCGTCTAAGGTTGACTTCATAAAGTTCATTGGCATTTCATAACGTCTATTGATGCATACCGGCAAAGACGTGCCGCCAAGCGATTTAGCGTTCCGGTACGATGCCGTGTAGAAACCGAATAGGGGTACCTATGGGTTTAATATAACTGCCATGCCCCTATTTAACAGGTTAGCCCGCTTACCATCTTCACTTATCATCTGGTGAGATCGCAGTCAAGGGCTAACTTGTAGTGGATTAAAAAAAAAAGCGATTTAGATGCATTTAACTATATTATGAAGGACAACTGTACCTATATAGATAGGTACCTAATACAAATCAAAAACAGGGGGTTCCTATTTGTGTCCCGACTCCTAATTGAAAAACTCCACCTACTGTTTCTCAAGTCGTCATCTCCGTAATCTTATACATATTATAATCATTGCATCAGACTTTTGCTTTTCCCTGTATATTATGCATTAAATTATAAATATTATGCAAGTGAAGAAATGACATCGAAATTGTGCAAGCTACACTTAAACTCTCTAATTTGTGTTTTTTTAAATAGCTAATGCCCGCGACTTCGTTCACGTGGATTGAGGTTTTTCGGTTCCCGCGGGAACTCTTTAATTTTCCGGGATAAAAAGTATTCTGCGTTATTCTAGACTATAATCTATCTATGTGCTAAATTTCATCCAGATCCGTTAAGCCGTTCTGACGTGATTGAGTAACAGACATCCATCCATCCAAACTTTCGCATTTATAATATTAAGGTAGTATAAATTACTATAGAGCGGTCCTGTCCACTGCTAGGAGAAAATATCAACCCTTCTTTTATAAGCCGAAGATTTCAATCAGCTTCCGAATACCAAAACTAGTTATTTTGGTAACTGGAAGTTTTCATTATTCCATACTGTTCTAGATACAAATCTCTCGCTTGAAATATGCAAGTAAGGAAATGACGGCACAATTTCTACAGAGAATGCATTAAGCATGATGATGCAACATTGAACACCATTCACCATGTTTTGAACAAACATACAAATCAACCACCCATGATACCTACCACTCATAATCTATACTAATATTATAAAAGCGAAAGTTTGAATGGATGGATGGATGGATGTATGAATTGATGATTGTTACTCAATCACGCCAGAACGGCTGAACGGATCTGGATGAAATTTCGCACTGAGATAGATTATAGTCTGGAATAACACAAACTTAGGCTACTTTTTATCCCAGAAAATTAAAGAACCGCCAGATTCCCGCGGGAAACCGAAAACCTCAAACCACGCGGACAAAGTCGCGGGTAACAGCACAGAATAGGTATAGCTTAGTATATTTAATATTAATAAAATTCACTGCAAAAGTTCATATTTTATGGAAATTAGGAGATTTATTATTATTATCCTGAAATAACGAGAAATGGATTCAGAACATCCTTCAGGCAGTTAGGGATGTGGAAGATTTTAGTTTGATGTTGCAAAATTATTTTTCAATCGGGGAAATAGATTACCTAACTTAGCTATGGAAAAAGCTGGAGCGAGTCTAATGTACTCTTTGATCTTCTACATAACCTTCAAAAGTGTACAGGATTGGGTTCCGCCAATAAGACACAAATTAACTTCACAACACGTCTGCCCCGCGCGGCGTCCGAACAGCGAGCCCGCGGCGAGCTATCGCTCCCCGCGACCCCACCTTCGCACCCCTCGCTGGTACGAGTGAATATTATATTTATATATCAAATACACAGTACACTACATCTACCTTTCACAAAATTAAAAATTAAACTTTATCTTCTCATCGGACACAATTATTTCAGATAACAAAAATAAACGTATTCCTTACGATCAACAACAAATCTAATAACCTATTACAGATCTTTTATTCTATAATCACTGACCAACATAACCTGAGACGTCTGATTCTAATCATCGTTATTGTCGTTGGTATCAATGCAATCTGTCTGATTTTCATCTGCACAAACCTTCTACCGTCCTTCGACACGTTTCAGGTGAACTACGTTTCTCCGTAGTCGTTGCCCACTGTCGTTATTTTGCAGCTCCACATCATTCCCTTTCTTGTTCAATTCAGTTGGATCTGCTGTACCATTTACTAATTATTTGAAACAAATTAAGACTATGTTAAATTATCTGCTTTAAATTCCTGACATCGTATGCCTGTTGGCAGTAAACTGTTCCCACTATGTTAAATGATTACCATTTTAAAATCTTTAACTATGTAACAGTCAACGTTTTTAATAAATGAAATGTAATTATTCGAAGCTTATTCAAAAATTTTAGCAAATAGCTGAATTCTATTAAACACTTGGCCTCAAAACACAAGTTGTTTTAGTTTATTTCTTTCTTTCCTAACCTTTCCCTTCCATGTTAACCTCGGAAGAATCTTTAAATCAAAAAATATGAACTTTCACAAAAATCATCATCAAAAACCAAACAACAAGTCCAAACTAAATCAAACTCTTCATCAAAGGCTACTTCGAAATGCAAAACTTCTGTATTAATTGAAATAGAATCGACTTGCAATTATTGTACAATACATCGCTATCATATAATTCTTTTTAATTAACTTTACTCAATACAAATTTCAAATTAAAATTCAAATTTCAGATTTCCGTTTTTACAGCAAGGTTAAAAATTAAAACCGAAACCACTATGGTTTTACCTAATAATAACCTTTTAACCCTACACGAATACCATTTACGTACCTTAGTCACTATATTATGAGTGATTTATTTTTGATCAGTTAAATAGTGATAAAAAGGAAATGTATGTTTTATTATTCAATTCAATTCAATTCAATTTATTTCAAACATGTAGGACATACAGGATTATTAGAATTATTTTTGTTAGTTGACAAACCTCAATGAAACCTGTAATTGATCAAAAGCATTTTCAAATAACCACTGCGTTTAAAGGAAAGTAACGCCCTCTGGTATTGCACCTGTCTACCATCTGTGGTCGAATAGTTGAAAAACTCGCTAAACAAAACGTTTAGCGCCATCTAGTGTGGCAGCAGTACAATGTAGCGTGATTTCAAAAGAATTACATAATTCTTGAAAATATAGTTTTATTACTATTTTACTATTATAATATTTGGTGAAACATTTTAAATTTATTTTCTCAGTTTTCAGAGCCTTCAGACTCCTGAACCTTTTTTATCTGAAAACTATAAAATATAAAAAGTACAATAATAAAGAAATCATTGCTGCACATTGATTTTTTGAGTTCTAGGCAAGCTCCCCTAGTTCCACTGGTCATTTCCTTTAGAAATCAGAATTTGATACTCAAAATCTCTTTTCTCTTGTTTTTTTTTTTAGATCATACTCATTAACAAAAATCAAACCAATTATTGACAAAAACGTTACACCGAGGCATAATATATAACTTTAGTAACATAATATACTATAATAATATACTGACTATGTTTTATTCATTCTGCATTTGAATACTCTTTACTTTACTTTTCTTTTCAGTTAATAATTAGAGTGGTAAGTTTTACAACTTAATTGACGGTTGTAAGCCCGAGCCGCTAGGTGAGGGTATACCATCGTCACGAGCTTGCAAATCCACAACGCCCGTGCATCACACGACATTCTTCAGTACATTTGAGAGAAAACAAGAGTAAGCAAGCACGCACTAGTCACTTACTAGAAAATATATATTATTTTTACATCATATTATATCCTCGAGATTTTGGACGGCAAAAGATAATTAATTGCGCGATTTCATTTTCAATTCAAATAATAGTCTGTTAAATTTTAGCATCCACTTCATTATTTCAAAACACTCAGATAAATATAAAGAAAGAAAACTCAATGCGACCTCCAGAATGGCGCGTTTTTACAATTTTATTCCTTTATTAACCGGACTTCTCGTGGCGTGACTGTAGTTTCTAGCAAACTACTTAACTTCGAGCCTCAAATAATGTTCAGCCCTTACATTTATTTGTTTATCTTTCTTTTTGATGAATAAATGTTCCAAACATTTTAAAATCTTTTTATTAAATGCAGTTTAACATTTAATGAACTAACTTAGTCAAACTGAATCACCTGAATGCTATAATTAGCATTGACGAAACACGCTTAATTTTTTTTATGCTTGTTAACTTTTTACACTAATAAGCATCTACAACTGAGCCATATATTTTAGAAACAAAAATATTTCAAATATAATGAATAGACTAACAATATTTTACACATTAGTCAAATATTAACTATGTTGATATATATCATCGAATGAAGCATACTCAAACATATAATATCGATCGAATTTCACTTTGCAAGTTCGTTTGATCATAGATTATCTATCATAGTTTTTTTCTAATAAATTAAAATGATAACCTTAATATACCGGTTCACCGGTTTTATCTGAATGCGCTATTTTTTTATTTTTTATTTTTACTGATATAACTATCATTCATTCGTATTTTGGCGCATACAGATTATATACATCCGAAACACGGCAAGGCTCGGTCAGATTTTCATTCAACAATTAAGATTTCTCTAATCAAAAACATTTAAAGGCGAATTTAAACTATGAAAATGAATAAAATGTCATGGTGATTTACAGTAATCTACTAAAGCATCTACCTACTACGTAGTACGTATTTGGTAATTCTGGACTGGGAAACCTGCATTTATTATCCCTTTAGTTTGATATTAATGTAAAATTAAGTAAATAAAATACATTAGACCTTTCACGAACAGTTAGTTAACATACTGTCCAAAATAGTAACACACTTGCTCACAACCTACCGGCTCATTAGGTCACAACTCACATGTTACAATACAGCAACGCACTTGGTTACAATCCGACAACCTATTGACTCTTTGGTCAACTTATGGAAACACTTGTTCCACTCTAGTAACACACTTGGTTACATTCCATGGACTCACCTGGCCCAAATGACACACATGGTCATTCTAAAATAGTGACTCACATCACCACTACAGCCTATTCACGTCCCACTGCAGGGCACAGGCCTCCGCTCTCACAGGAAAGAGGGAATTAGAGCTGAGACCCACCACGCTGCTCCAATGCGGGTTGACGGGCTTTAGCGACTATTATCATGTTAGTGATAATAACTGGGACCAACGGCTTAACGTGCTCTCCGAGGCACGGGGGTGAAACACCGCCAACTTCCAACTCCGGGCTGGCACTGAGAATTAAATGAAAAACCCAATACCGAACAATTTTTATGCCCGACCGGGAATCGAACCCAGGACCTCGTGAGCCGCAGTCGACTATGCTAACCGCTAGACCAACGAGTGGCTCACATGGCCACCCTATTGTTTCTATAGGTACCGTTCTAAGAAAATAGAACTACCTCTTGAGTTTTTATAGGTACCATTCTAATTTACATAGAATTACCTCTTGGATTTTTGTAGGTACCGTTCTAATTTTTATAGAACTACCTCTTGAGTTTTTATAGGTACCATTCTGATTTACATAGAATTACCTCTTGGATTTTTGTAGGTACCGTTAGATTTTCATCGAACTACCTCTGAACCTTTGTTATTTATTATGTAACTGTCCTTTTAACTACCTCTCATATTCAGCATCAACCTCACTTGTTGTCAACATAATAATGTAATTTAATTTTAAAAAAATGTTACCATGATATGTAGGTAGGTTTAAAGATCCACAAAGTAAGTGATTAAGTTCGTGTTACATAAAATTATGAACCAACAACCCTAACGTTTTAAACCGTTATGAGCGTTATGGTAGTCAGTTAAAATAAATTAAGTAATAAAATAACACCGTACATTTAGGCTTACTAAGCGTTCTAACATAATATTTACAGTGTAGGTATCACTGGTTTGCTACCTAGGTATATTTTGCTTCTTGTAACTGACGTCGTTTAATGTACATAATCAAACGTGATTGTTTCCAAATCTAATACCGTCCCCGCTTCGTCTAATAACAATACCTAGTCGAATCGCGGTATTGATAAACGAATGTAGAATGATCATAACCTAACCTTCAAATATTATTGTAAGTACAAGGTAACGACACTTTATAGTATAATATGCATTATACACCCTCATAAATTTTATATGTTGACAACAAATTATTGAGGCGTTACTGATACTGAATGTAGGTAGGTACGCGCAACTTATCGATTTCAGATGTTTTAGGTACCAATCAATATTACACGACCGGTTTTATATTTTAAAAGCGTTAGTTTACTAGGTTACGTCTTCCCTTTATTAGTATAAATCAAGCAAATAATATATCACTGGATAATTATACTAACGTGATAAAACCGATCACGTTTACTGATTTACCTCTAAACTTCCTCTAAGTTTCATTTGATATTTTTCCTATTGGCGCATAGGCACGTACCTTGCATCTTTTAGTTACTGGCAGGGTCGCCACTTGTACAGGATTGGGTTCCGCCAATAAGACACAAATTAACTTCACAACACGTCTGCCCCCGCGACTCCACCTTCGCACCCCTCGCTGGTACGAGTGAATACGGGGATTTATATATCTTATACACAGTACACTACAAAAAGTATAAAAAGTTTTTTTAAAGAAACACATTAATTTAACCTAAAATTGACGAAACTAGACGAACGAAGAGTTTGTCGCCATTCCGAACCAGTGATAGATTAGTGTCGATTTTAAAACAGTTGTAAATATTATTAAAATGAGAAAAAAATATTGCATTTCAATTTAAATCGAATGATTCGAAGCGATTCTATTTCTTCAAACGTTATCGCTTTAACGTAAGCGAAGTTCGACTGCTAGGCAAAGTTATTTGCGATTAGCGAACGCCTATTCCATTCGTCTTTTCGATAAAAAGTAACTTTTGTCTATGGTCTAAGGAACTACGAAACCACCGTCTAAAAATTCAGAAGTATAGGTGGATTAGCTTAACAAAATTTCGCGGCTTCTCAGACATGTCCTTAATAAGCAATTCTGTTTCCAAACCAGGTCGGGATCACAATCACTCTCGGATCGACTCCGCCAGCCAAAACTCATCAATCACGGTATTATTTGTCGTATCGATCGGCTGGTATCGGCCCGCTATGAATTGGGACGTGCCAGCCGGGGACGGGACGATTCGCATGATTCGTGCTCATGTCGGCTTCCAACAATGTCATACCTGAACGTCTTATGTAAGTAATCTATTATTTTATGATTATTCAAGCTGTATCGCTTTCCTGAAAGACAATTTTACTGGCAATAGTTCGACAATAGTATAGGCACAAAAGCTTTAAAAAAAAATAGTTATTGCCAATGTTTCGCCTATAAGTGTGACAAAGTTGTCAACTAAGTTGTGGGACTTAAAACAGATATCTAGATACGATAAATCTGAATTATAAAACCCGCAATTTCATTCGTGTATATTTAGGTTTAAATATCCCAAAGGAACTCTATGATATTCCCGATTCCGGCATAAATGTAAAACCTATGTCACTTTCCAAGTCCTCAACTATAATCATGCAAAAGTCACGTCGATCCGTTGCTTTGTAACGGAGTGATAGAAAGACAAACCAACAAACTACTCGTAGTAGTAAGTATGTGCATCTACACCATATCAACATATTTACGCTGAGTCGATGTCCTTTTTGGGATTTTAGACGACACCGATTAGTGTTTAACTGTTTATAGCATCAGGGTATATATAGTCTATTAGTTTAAAGTAATAGAAGATTTTATTTATTTATTTATTTATGTGAAGATATGAATTCTTTGTTAGGTTTTTAGAAGACACAATTGGGTTAATTTTATCGTCTACACTCTACAATCTGCATACTTACACATTACGTACAAACATTGTTTACGCGACATTGCATTTATATTTCCCGTCAAACGGAAAACCGCCTTTGGACGTGAGCCAAAATTAACGCTTCAGGCCGCTTTCCCATTCGCAACACAATGAGGGCACACACATCGACCCGGTATATCCTGCTCTAAATGTATGTCTAAATGAGAACTATTACATACATAGCTTTCTGCAATCTGCAGGGGTTTCGAAGACTTGAACGCCTTGACTTGAAAGCGGTTATTTAGTTCTCGGTAATTAGATAGCTTAAGGTGCCAGCGGAGAATGAATTGCCCATACAAACGTAATACCAAAATAATTAATAATTCGAGAACATTTCCACCAAAATGAGAGTTTATTTGGATTCAAATTGTATTTATCTAGTCCCCTGGATTTATGGATGCTTCTCCCAAATGTGGTAAAAAGCATGTCCCAAGCTGGAGAACGTAGGTTAAAACTAACTCTGGCTTATGTAATTTTTTTTGTAGACACTAGACAGTGTCCTCTATACCCTCCATCAAGAAAAAGAACATAAAAGAGAAGAGATCCATCTTTAAAAAAAATTTAAACCTCCAATTTCTAACCACCATGACTGTCCCACTGCTCATGTCACAAGTAACAAACCTATTTATTTAAATTAATAGTGGATTAAAAATTCTCAAAAAAATATATTTCAATAATGAATAATTGACGTTTAAAATAACAACAGCAGCGAGAGATTAAGTCATTGAATTATTTTTTTACTAGTGACTAAAGTCTGTCCCACGACTTTTTAATCATTCATGTGATCTAATGCAAACACTATCGTATCTACCCACATATCCATACAATCCGCATCGTCGTCGCGTCTTACGTACAAAATCAGTAGCTTTGAGCAATTCGTGCCAAGCGGAGGTGTGTTCTTCGGCGGGTTACAAAAATATTTCGCATTCTCCAACGGAAATTTCACTTTGTCAACTTTAACCTCTCATTCATAGAACTCTCACCATACCGTAAGTAGTTACCACCTTTACATATTTGTATTTTTTAAATATTTTAAGTATGTTTTACTCTCTAAAAAAGCTCATTAAAAAAAAAATACTATGTTTACTTATCAATTAAAAATTTAAATACTAACGAATCCTAATTACCATGATTCTAATTACCATTATTACCATGACCATTTTGCGTACATGGTAATTAGGCATTGGCCAGGTAATTAGATAAATGCCTTAATGTATGGGAACTTCTAGGATTTGACGATTTTCCTGGCGCTGTGGTGAATGCTTCGGTCTCAAAAACGGGTGATCCTGGGTTCGATTCCCGGCAGAGGAAAATCTGGCGTTTTGTAATCTTTAAAATGGTCTCCGGCTTGTTACCACCCACCACTCTACTGGAAAAGACGTACCATATGATAAATCACGTAATCAAATGCGTTCCGTTACAATGCAGCTAAGAAACTGATTAGCGATTTAAGTTTAATACTACCCCCTTAAGTTTAAGCCTGTTGACGATTTGGCTAGAGATGCCAGAGCCAAATTGACCCGACACTGTACCGAAGATATCCCGGACGTCAGCCTTTACGAGATAAGTATAGCTCTCAAGCAACTTAAGAACAACAAGGCACAAGGTGAGGACGGAATCACAGCAGAACTCCTGAAAGCGGGTGGAAAACCGATACTTAAGGTCCTTCAGCGATTGTTCAATTCCGTCATTCACGAGGGCATAACGCCACAGGCATGACACAAGAGGGTGGTGGTTCTGTTCTTCAAAAAGGGTGACAATACCTTGCTGAAGAATTACAGACCCATCTCGCTGCTGAGCCATGTCTATAAGTTGTTCTCGAGAGTCATTACGAATCATCTCGCTCGAAGGTTCGACGACTTCCAGCCTCCCGAACAAGCCGGATTCCGAAAAGGCTTTAGTACCATAGACCATATTCACACGCTGCGGCAGATTATACAGAAGACGGAAGAGTATAACCGGCCACTATGCTTCGCGTTTGTGGACTATGAGAAAGCCTTCGATTCGGTGGAAGCTTGGGCTGTATTAAGGTCGCTGCAGAGATGCCGGATAGACTACCAGTATATCCAAGTGCTTAAGTGTTTGTACGAAAACGCCACAATGTCAGTTCGTATACAGAACCAGACTACGAGGCCAATCCAACTGCAGCGGGGAGTGCGACAGGGGGATGTAATCTCCCCGAAGCTCTTCACCGCCCCGTTGGAAGACGTCTTTAAGCTTCTGGATTGGAACAGATTTGGCTTTAACGTCAATGGCGAGTACATCACTCACCTTCGGTTTGCCGATGATATAGTCATCATGGCAGAGACTCTGGGAGACCTTTATACAATGCTCAATGACCTCAGTAGAGTTTCACAACAGGTGAAACTCTACTGAGGTCACTTAAAATGAACATGAGTAAGACGAAAATCATGTCTAATGCTCATGTTCCGCTCCACCCAGTAATCGTTGAGAGTTCTGCACTCGAAATTGTAGACGAGTATATATACCTGGGACATACGGTCCAGTTAGGTAGGTCCAATTTCGAGTAAGAGGTGGGCCGCCGAATCCAACTCGGTTGGGCAGCGTTCGGGAAGCTGCGAGATGTTTTCTCGTCCAAGATTCCTCAGTGCCTGAAGACCAAAGTCTTCGAACAGTGCGTGTTGCCAGTGATTATCTATGGATGCGAGACTTGGTAGCTAACTATGGGCCTCGTAAGAAAGCTCAAGGTTAAGCGATGGAGAGAGCGATGCTCGGGGTTTCTTTGCGCGATCAAATCAGGAATGAGGACATTCGCAGAAGAACGAAAATAACCAACATTGCTCAACGCGTTGCGAAGCTGTAGTGGCAATGGGCGGGGCACATAGTTACAAGAACTGACAGACGTTGGGGTCCCAAAGTGCTGGAATGGCGACATTGCACTGGGAAGCGCAGCGTTGGCAGACCCGCTACTCGCGGGTCGGATGACATCAGGCGAGTTGCAGGGAGTCGCTGGTTCTAGGCGGCGCAAGACCGCGGCTTGTGGAAATCCTTGCGAGAGGCCTATGTCCAGCAGTGGACAGCTGTCGTTTGATGATGATGATGATGACTACCCCCTTACCCCTATGCCAGGTAAGCTTGCAACCATCTTAGACTGCATTCATCACTAGATGATCACAGTTAAGGGGTAACTTGAAGTAGCATTTAAATAAAAAATTATAAATGATCTGTGTTGAATAATAATTGGAATATTTTTGATACTGTTTGGGAGTACTTTAAGGAGGGATACTTAAAAAGAAAAGAAGAAAAATATACCAGATGCCGAAATGTTAGCGAGACAAAGTCTGAATAAATTTCTAATGGTTATAATAAAAAAACCAGCAGAAGGTCTTAGATAAAGTACCTTTAACATATACAAAATGTTTAATAGGATAGTTAGGTTCATATTGTTTTTATTTGGAGCTTGTCTTTTTTTTTAATAGTTTTAAGTAAACAAACGAATTTTGAGACAAACCCGGTTTTATGCTTAAACTTTGTTAAATCTATTGATTCTGTCGACGAGATAGACTTTTGTTTTTCTGTTTTTATATGATCATTATTTTTTATTAAAATATTATGTTTTTTTTAATATGGTTTTTAGTTCAGAGTTATTTTGGTGCTAGTCAGCACTGAGACACCCGTTAACTTAATTTTTAAAAAACTTTGTTGTTCTATCTTTTATTGTGGTTAAGAAGACTTTTGTTTTTAAATTTTCATATAATCAACGATTATGTAACAATTGAAACAATTATTTTAAAATTACTTTGAGTTCAGAGTGTAATTTTGATACTATTTATTTTTACTTAGCCATCTACTCTATACAACTATTTATTGTATGAGAACTTAACTGAATCGTTTTATGTTCAAATATTTTGACTGACTGATTGACTTTTGTTTATAATTTTTCTCATGTTGGTAACTAAAGCATGTTATTTTAAAATAACATTGAGCTTCTTTTAATATTATTTATTTATAGTATACTAAGACGATTATTCTCGCTATTTACCTAGGTAGGTTTGATAGGAAGATTACTGAATTTATTTATCTCGTCAACAAGACTAACTTTTGTTTATCAAACTTTGTATGTTTATGTTTAGCATGCCATTTTAAAAAGATTATGTGCAGATATATAGAGTTATTTTGATAATATTAATTATAAACTTAGACGTTTTCTCTAGTTTACTGTATATTTGATAAGAAGATTACTGAATCTATTTATCTTGTCATCGTGTCTGATTTTTGTATTTTGCGAATCGTGATTGACACATTTGATTTATCAATTACGAGGACTTTTAATAAGTAAGCGATACCTTTGTTAGATATTAAGATAATATTATCATAGTTCTTTCAGTTTTATTTCTGTATTTTTCCACATTTTCTTATAGACACATTCGGATTTTTATAGCACAAACACTTATGTTTTATTCATATTACTCATCACCATTATCATTACCAAATTACCATGTGCATATTCTAATTACCATGTCACGGAACTCATTACCATGTCACAATTTATCATTACCATGATCATAATAATTACCAATTACCTTATATCTCCAAGAGAATCAGATCCTGGTGAGAGGCCTTCCTCATCACTGTGATAAATGAAGGTACCTCTTTGCCAAGGTCAACTTAAAAAAACAATAACTCAAGAAAAAATTTTTTTTTTTACATCGGTCGATTTTGACATGAAATCGAAGAAGTGCCCTTATATGTTTTCAAAATACTTTCCTAAAATGAAATGTAAATGAATTGCGTTTTGCATATTTTTACGACAAGATGGATATGTTTCCCTCTTATTTGTTTCATATTAAAACCAACGATATCTTACGTATTAATTGGTCAGCAGCATAGCCTATATTGTCAAGTTACAGAATAACAAAACGAAGTAAAAAGCACGATAAGTTTTCATTCATCATTTTTGGTATTCACGGAACAAGACTAAATGTATAACAAATTCTGTAAGCTCATATTGCTATCTCGCTTGAACGCGATCATGTGTCATCAGTGAAATAGAGATAGCAATATACCGGCAAATTTATATTTGCGGTTCGAATAGAAGTTGCGAGCGGCGCGAACCGGCCTCTTAACTACCTAGTTTACATAAAAATTTGTTTTTCTTAAGCTGTTTACCAAACTAACGAATTCGCAGGAAATTTTTCAAAGAAATGCGAAAGTGTTTTAATTTTCGGTTTCCAGTGATTTTCTCTGGTCTCAGTTTAATTGTAATAGTTTTCACTGTAAATGTCCGTGAATAACGCAGCTAAGTAAAGCAGATTGAATCTATACTAATATTATAAATGCCAATTTGCGTCTGTCTGTCTGTCTGTCTGTATGTCTGCCTACTACGCTTTCACGGCCCATAAGGTTTTCATAAAATTGTGTACACAGGTAGGTTGTACTTGTATCCCGCGGAAGGATATTTTGTCTCGGAAAAAAAAAATTACCGCGACGACATTTATCAAAAAACCTTAATCCACGCGTACGAAGTCGCGGGAATTCTCTAGTGTAGTAATGTATAGTACCGCTATGTCAATTTACTCACCCTATGGAGGCGCTATCGGCTGCAGTACTTTGGATTTCGACTTGTGAGACCAATATGTTGCACGCGCTGCCAGAAGGAACCTCCGACGTGAGCCTACGTAAGCAGAACAAGGGATACGTTAGGAAAAGGAAGGCAAGGATTAAAGCAGTGGAATAGGACTTAGTAAGGATGGACGACCAAAATCGACGATGTCTTTCTATCCTCCTTTCTGGGCCTTTTTCAGTACGTTTATATCCATTGATCATGAGACTTTGCTGCGGCTCCAAACTGGATTACCTTCTCTACATATCCGAGCCCACTCTAAAAGTAGACAGACTGCAGGTTCCAGACTTCGAGAGTGGTAGTGGGGAATAAATTTAGGTATGGACTTTAGAGATCCTACGTTGCATTTTCGTGCTTGCAGACGTTTACCTAACGAGGCGTGGGTTCGAAAAATGGGTCGGAACTTTTCTTTTTCTATGAAAACTTGTCGGCTAAAAATTTATAGGTAGGTAACTAGAATATGCCCCCGACTTCGTCCGCGTGGTTTAAGGTTTTTTAGTTCCCGCGGGAACTCTTTCATTTTCCGGGATAAAAAGTAGCCTATGTCCCTATACCAAATTTCATCAAAATCGGTTAAAAAGATGAGCCGTGAACGCGTAGCAGACAGACAGACAGACATAGACACACTTTCGCATTTATAATATTAGTATGGATTACAAGGTAGCATGTTTATCCATCTTCATATCGAGAGAAGTAGTATTGTAATATTTGCTCGCTTTGCCGTAGTGAGTCTATCAGACGCGGTTGAATTTTCAAAACGTCGACTTCAAAGCATCTTACGAATCTCTATATATACCTATATAAAAATCAATTGCTGTTCGTTTGTCTCGCTAAAACTCGAGAACGGCTTGACCGATTTAGATGGAATTTTTTGTGTGTTTGAGTGGGTCCAGGGATAGTTTATATTCATAAATTGGACCCGGTAGGGGGCGCTGTAATCGGGTTTAAGGTTCAGGGCAGGACAACGTCTGCCGGGCCCACTAGTTTAGTGATATGTTAGGTAAATTTTTTAAAAAATGAGTAAGACACGCTTGGGTATTCCGCCATACCCGCCGTTGGCTTTTAGTGGGATTTTAAGTAAAAGTCTACCGTATTTTGCTTATAAGAAGCTAATACAGACAATTTTATCAGCCAACAATAAACAACGTCTCGATAATAATTGAAATGTCAAAGAACGTAACAGAAAACTAGAAAATGTGAAGCCGCTTGACCAGCACGGATAATCTAGAGGGCACAAATCAATTACCTACTGGCAATCATTTACTAATGGCCACCACTTCGCCACGTCAGCGGCTAGCAGCTAGTGGTCACGGTGGTATGAAACCGCTACTGCATAAAGCACCTTATCCATCATACCATAAACCTTCCGTAGTGTGGTTGTGAGCTCTGTGCTCTTGGATGATCCATGGGTTCGATTTCATACTGTGTCAATTTGCATGACTTCTGCATTGGCTCAGGTAAGTATATGGTCTGAGGGAATGCTTCAGTCGTAGCTAGTTAGGCAAAAATCCTATAAAAAATCAGTAGGAGCAGCTTTCCGAACCGGTGGTAAATACTTACGACTTATCATAGATGGCACAAGTTGTCCTACGTGAAATAAACCATTTCATCATTTTAAAACTTGCCCCCAAACCAGGATAGCCCGCTACCATCTGAGACTGCATCATCATTTATACCAGATGAGATCGGAACCACTTACTACCAGATGATATCGCGACCAAGGGCTCCATTGCAGTAGAATAAGTAAACAAAACCGAGACCCTTTCATAATCTACGCGGAAAAGGATACCATTTTAATCATTTTGATGTAACTGATATTGCACTAATAGTTAAATAAGTAGTTATTTTCACCCATGTTAATAAATATTTCTTCATAAGTATGTATAATATGTATGCTATGGAATTACTAGGTATATTTGTAGAAATATTACATTTTGTATGCACTAAGTATAAAGTACTAGAAAATCAAACAAACTCTGTTCAAACAATCAAAGCTTGCGTTTTTGTAAGCGTTTCATCACGCAATGTGTGAGATCCTTTACATATTATTATAGATCATTAGCGCTAGTGAAACTTAGCTATTTACCGCCCGTAGCTAGCAGCTACCGGCATCCAAGCGAGACCCATGAAAACTATTCAACTCTCTTATTTTCAAACTCTATATTTTACAACTTGGATGCTTTATAAATACTTCCGTGGGAATTATAAATGAATTATAAATCATCCGGCCCTATTCCCTTTCTACACTATTATAGGAGTTCTATGCAAAATTACAGCTTTATCCAAGAGTTTGGACCGATAATGAAGTGCGAGTCAGGACTTTCTACTTTATATGAACAAGGCTGTAAAAAACCATTGTTAAACCTAAGACTTATTTAAGTACTTACCTAATTCTGAAATAGATAAAGATTGTCTGTTTATATACCCACCAAAATATTATTAATGCATTTTTAATATAGACAGCTTTTGTCCGAGATATACAATTCATTATTCCGCAGATAACTGGGTCGAATTGAGAAACGCAATCTATTTTATGATTTTATTACAGAGATGATCGGCACGATCTTCTTACAATGATTCATGAATAACAGAGAACAGGCGTTATTACTTAGGCCAATTCGAAAGTGAATTTCGCCTTAATTTTAAGCCTGCTCTACATTAGCGAGCATCGCACAATTTACTTAAGGCCTACCTCCTGGATACAACCTATCAACCAAAAATAAAAAGCTATTCTTGCGCAATTGCTGTCAAATAATTCTTAAAGATTCATATCTTATTACCCAGATAAAGTAATTTCAGCCTCCACTGCCAGGGTAAATGCAGGGCGTGCTCCACGAGCGGAAATAGGCAGGTTTTTGAATAGACCGGCATTTTCATATTCATATAGTATGATCACTGAACTGATGCATTTGGTTGTACAATTACCTACTACACCATGAAACCTGTCACGCGATAGACATTGCATTTCTTACCTTAAAATCGCAGAGTAGGTAAGTAAGTACCTACGCGACAGAACCACAAAGATTTAATTGAAAGCTCGCAACTCGCAAGTCGCAGTCTCATTTGCGTAATTTCGCGAGCTTTGGCGTTGTATTGTAAAGCCGGCTTTACATTAATGGTAAGTCATTACATGGGCTGCTTCTAATGTATGTACGTACGTCTAACGCCTACGGGCTACAGGATTGCGTTTTCATTAATGGTAAAAGCAATTCTCTGTACTTTTACAGGTCAACAGCGGATTTTACTTGAGCGCAGAAATTGGCGCAACGGTTAGATTAGGTACTTTATACTTATATAGGTACTTCTATATCAAAATGTAGGTACCTACTCCTTGCATTGAGAGTTCTTATTAGTTAGTAAGCTATACATATATTTAAAATATAAGGAAGCCTTACTATGTCAAATGATTGGAGCTTATGGATTGTTCGTAAAGTCATATCACACCGGACACACAATTTTTCACCGGACAAGCAGTTTACTAGGTTAAACTATATGTGCCTAATTTTCCTAAATTAAGTATACAAAATAAGCCTTACATTAAAATTTACAGATCCTAATTTAGGTTATTTAGGCTTAACTATAAAATCAGATCGACGTGAATTTTTGCATGGATACAGTTGAGGCTATCATTATCCCGGAAAGTAAAGGAGATCCCGTATGAATTAAAAAAAAAAAACCAGGCGGATAAAGTCGCAGGCAGTCGTATGAAATAAAATTTAAGAGCCGTAAGAACTAAGAATTGCCTCATCCCAATAACCAATTTACGGAGTAGCAACTAACGAAACATTACTTAATTTATAACCCATCGTACCAATTTGTGTCCCGAAATAAACACAAAACCCCTCCATCAACTGCGCTCTCTAATTGACACTATCTATTCTCTATATAGGTACTCTATCGAAACCATTAATTAACAGATATCGTAACCAAGATGGGGCGAACGAACAATCACGATCCTTCATGACACGACAGCCTTTACAACTGTTAACTATAGCAAGTGAAGCAACAATGCAATCGGCTTAGCCATCTGAAATCGACGAATTTATTGTTAAAACAACCACGTAGAAACAACGCTTTCTATTTTGACAAACTAATTAACGCGTTTGTCTATAACCAGATTAAAAAGTAAAAACCGTTCGCATGACAGATCTGAATTTAATGGCCAGTCCTTAACACTCCAGTAGCATTTTTAAGCCCCAGCGATCTAATCCATAACGGTATTGCAACTGATATGTAAGCAGTAGGTAGTTAATGCATAAAATCAAATTAAGTGTACTGAAACCAAACTATACACAAGTGACAATGACTCTGGAGGGCGAACGAGATCATGTTCTGCTGAGGAGGTCCAGAGTTGAGACGACGACAAAGTAATGAAACCAGTTTATCAGTATCACCAATCTATCACGACTTCGACTGGAAAACGCAAGATATTAAAATCCATACCTACCCAAATGCAAATTCCTTGTTTACAGCTCATCACAGTTCTTAAAATAGACTGAAATAATTTTGATGATCAAATCAAATCAAATCATTTATTCAATATACTTAGGTACACTGTAGGTACACTTATTGACTTTAAAAATTAATTACTTATAAAACATGATGGTGATAATCGGATACTACGAGGGTTCCAAACGCACACTGGTCTGAGAAGAGCCCACAACAAACTCAGCAGGGTTTTTTTTTTATTATCACCATCTCACAAATCTTCTTAACTAAGGAACTATCAGAGCCATTAGAGCAAATTATTGTCAAGCAATATCTTCAAGTTCACCACTGAAATTTGAAATTTCTGGGCCCAGTGACTAAAATAATGTGAACCAGCCATTACCTATCTAATTAATACCAAACAGATAGGTATTTATTTGCCATCAAGAAAAATTATGCTACGCACGGATAAATGAACTATCAATTCCCATTTTTGGCACAGAAGAAAGTTTACAAGACTAATGTTCCTTTAATAGAAACATTGAATCCTCTATTTCAGAAAATCTTACTTCCATACTAGCCCGTTTCAAGTAAAAACGTGGCAAAGAAATAAACCCAGATCCTAAAGGCTTGGATAGACACACGACGACTACGGCACCAACAAGAGAACACTTCTTCTTACAAACAGACGGAATGGAGCGAAGCTGAGTCTTGTTGTTTACTGCCTTTTTTATGTATTTAAAAAAATCTTTGAAAATGGTAAACTGAATTTTAAAAACAAATCAAGAAGCCTTGCCGCGCAACTCCGATGTAATGATGAAGAAAATAAAGCTTAGTTTGAGCTGTTATACTCGTAAATAAAGATGCCGCGTTGGCTCTATTGAGGTGTGGATTATACGCAGCAGCCACATTACAGTCATCGTTTGCCCACCGCAGTGTGGCACCGTTCATGCAGATCTTAGTTCCTTATTCTTTGTATTAAAACTCTAGGGCCTAGGCCTTAGAACCGTTATCGTATAATCATTCCCGCGTTCTGTTTGACCGCCTGTCGTGTCGTTTCATGTCTGTCCTGGCCTAAATGGATTGACCGAGATATGTCACCAGTAGAAAAGTGGTCGGGCCACTGTATACGTATAAGTCACAGGAATGTCAGTAGGACATCACACCTGTGTCAAAACCTGGTTTCTAATTTATACGAGTAAAATAGAGACATTACACGCAACCAAGCTATCTCGTTAAAGTCGTAATGCTTAAAATATGTCAAGTATGGACACTACGTTATGGTCACTACAGTGGGTCAAATACCTACCTGCTTAAATTATATGTATATTATTTCAAATGAGGTTTTACATTCCCGGCTAGTTTATTATTCAGACACATCACGTTAATATAACCTTATAACACCCCTCCCTCCTATTTCGTCAGGGATTATAAAGTTAGTCGACGAAAATAGAAAGTCTTTTTGACGACCTCCGGGCAGGGTTTGGAAATTTATAATTTCTGAATTTTCCCTGGTCTGGCCTGGTGGGAGGCTTCGGCCGTGGCTAGGTACCACCCTACCGGCAAAGACGTGCCGCCAAGCGATTTAGCGTTCCGGTACGATGCCGTGTGGAAACCGAATAAGGGTATGGGTTTATATAACTGCCATGCTCCTAACAGGTTAGCCCGCTGCCATCTTAGACTGCATCATCACTTACCGTCAGGTGAGATCGCAGTCAAGGGCTAACTTGTAGTGGATTAAAAAAAAGAGTATCTAAGTATATGGATACTTTTAACTAGGTACTCAATCATCTGTGCAATCAACTAATTACCTACCTACTAGAAGTTTCGACGAAATAATTAATATTTTAAGCCCACATAATAATTATTATTTCCCTGAACTAAATTGTCTGTCGTTCGTTGAAATAGCTCATAATAATACCAAATACCTCGCCCAAAATACCAGGGCGGCAGACGAGCACAGGAGTAGCGGAGCATGTAATAGCGCAGCTTCCGCGAGGGCGCAGCATTCATTGTCTGCGGCGAGCGTGCGTGACTCTCATAAGCTTTTAATCATTCTAAACGATATGATACGTGGGTATTGATGTGCTAATGATCGTTTTATTGTCGTTGAAACATTTGTGAATGATTTCGCCTAACATTGTGAGTAGTTTTGATGAGTTTTATTCGTGCTAATATAATCCTAATGTTCGGCATTACATAGGTCCGTAATCTTGGTAGTATGTGATGCGTATTGATATATTGTAGGTATATTTTCAATAGAGGTTGCAGATAGAATCCGAAAGCCCATGAGGCATCCTACAAGTTTGAAATTTGTGCTTTGTGTATACATATATTTACCTACCTACTATGGTTTTTTCTTGAGTAGTTACTACCAATAGGTAAGTAGGTACATGCTAGACCAAAAGATAGTGCTCATCAGAAAGATCTAATAAGTACTTAGGTGTAAGTATTATGTAAGTACAACAGGAAAGTATCTCTGACTTGCGAAAATTGTGGGTGAAGAGAATAGCATGATGCATAAACTCGAGCGTTATTTATGTCTCAAAACTGTCTTGAATAGTCGTAACGAAGCATTATTTCAAAATAATAGCCTAAGTAGTTTATTTTAATTAAAAGTACCTATCTATTGTAGCACGCCCCGTCGCGTCGTGCTGCAAAGCAATCTGCATTGTTTGCGGATTTATTCGCACTCACAGACGTCGGCTTTCAGACTTCAAGCTTCCAGTTAGGTAAAATACTCTTCTGTCTCGTCATGGATTTATTAACTACTTACTGTTATAAATTGTGAGCTGAGGTGGTGCGGGCATCTTGTACGTATGAATGACTCCAGACTTCCTAAAGCAGTTTTCTACTCGGAACTTAAAGAAGGAAAACGCAAGTCTGGTGGTCAATTCTTACGTTACAAGGACGTACTTAAGCGTCATCTCATCGCATGTAATATACGAAGCGAACGGGTGGGAGGAACTTGCGATGCAGAGGCAGGAGTTGCGCTCTTCTGTTCAAAAGGCTATCTCTGCTTTTGAGGAACGACGTCTTCAAGACATGGACGTCAGGAGTACTAACAAAAAGACCCAGCCAAGACCCTCTTACAACTATACCTACAACGCGTTGGGTCAGTTGCACTGTGCGCCCTGCAACCGGACCTTCAACACAAAATTTGGGTTCGCCAGTCACCTCCGATCACATAACCGGCACTAGCCTGGTCCGCCGTTGACGGATACGTCGAGGAGGATCATACATATACTGTTATAAATGTACCTACTGGCTCTATATTACTTATCCGTAAAAATTCAGAGTGAAGATAGTGAAAATGTCGTGAAAACAGCTTTTTATAAAATAGGTAAGAAATTGCCCATTTTTTCTGTCGTGCTTTGAAAAATCAGCCTTATGCAAGTCAGATTCCAAAATTCTTAATAGGTACTATATAATCATCACGTAAGAATCGTTTTTCATTGAAAAGCTACTTTATGAGAAATGGCTCATTCGCTCTTTCTACAAACCAGTGACGAATTAATCATCAAAAAGGTTCTAAATACCAAAATATGTCTAAAAATGTGATTGGTATCCATTCAAAGGGTTCTCTCTACCAAAAAAGCAATGCAATAGCACGTAGGTACTAGGTACCTAGTTGCAATGTCATGTTAAGGGTTGGAGACGTCACTGTTAAAGCTCCCCTAAAAGTCTATGTGTAATTAAAAATAACTGGAAACCGGCGCCGCGCCTTTGCAATCAGTAAGTATATTGTTTTCAAGGCGGATTTATGCGTTTGCCCCCAGTCCTCAGTCGCCGGTTAAGACTGCAAGGCTTCCCGGAAATCAATCCAGTTACCCGTCACGTCTGAGCTCCCAGTAATCCTGTTACGTCCCTACCTAACCTAGTTCAGTAATGACGGAATTAACACTGATTTAACTTAAAATAAGGCTGGATTAAAACAGTTTAGTTTAGCAAATAGACTCGTAAAAGGCAGTAGTTACTTGCCTTCTTTAAATTGGTCAAAAAGGTTTAATAATGCAGGTACTAATATTAAAAATAAGAAATTGTGTTTGTTTGTTCGTATGTCCTTTAATAACGCTGCAACAAAGCAACGGATCGATGTGCATTTTTGCACGGGTATATTTGAGGACCGGAGTGACATAGGCTACTTTTTATCCCGGAAAATTAAGGATATGGCGGCGGAATTAAAAAAGCTTAAACCACGCGGGTGAAGTCGCATGCATCAGCTAGTCTCCAATAAGAACCCAATAGCCAAAATAAATAAATAACTAACGAAACGACATGGATTCTGCTGAAGGAAATAAGTAATTAAATTATAACCTAGTTACCTAGCTACAAAGTAAAATAAAGTGCACACGCTTTCAATACTTATGCAATTTCCTTTGTGGTGTACAATAATAGTATATTCATTCATTCATTCATTCATGAAGTGGGTGGAAGCTCCGGGCCATAAGCACCCTGGTTTGTGAGACCTCTGCAAGAGATCTCCAAATCAGCAACGAACGCATGTAAAATAATAAGTCTATGGCAACGAAGGTCTTTCGATTAAATTCCGTATTTTTGGAACAAAGTTCCTTATGGGACGATGCGGTACCCTAGCCGGTAAAAAACGTCCGTAACGAAAATGCGTGGAGTAAGATTTTTATGTATAGTTTATTCGAAATTAAATGTTAAAGTTTAATTTCGAATGTAGTATATTTATATTTAAGAACTTTTTTCTTCGTAACAACGCGAGCATATCGGCGACATGCATGTCGATGACGCCGCGAATCCACATTTTGACCCCCTACCAAAAAGAAGTTTTCATTTCAAAAATCATAATAAAAAAATATTTTCTTTTTACCTCGACTAGAACTTGAAATTAATATTTATGTAATACTAGCTGATGCCCGCGACTTCGTACGCGTGGATCGAGGTTTTGTGGTTGCCGCGGGAACTCTTTAATTTTCCGGGATAAAAAGTAGCCTATGTGTTATTCCAGACTATAATCTATCTCTGTGCCAAATTTCATCCAGATCTGTTCAGCTGTTGGGGCGTGATTGAGTAACAAACATCCATCCATACATCCATACATCCATACCGACATCCATACATCCAAACTTTCGCATTTATAATATTAGTAAGAAGGAACTTCGTTCCTATCTGGTGTCCCAAGACACCACACGTTTTTTTTACATTGGACACCACAGGGAAGGAAACCTGATAATATATGTATTAAACTTCGACTTCACAGGGCAGAATTTCTGAAAATTCTATCCTTATTAGGGTCTACGTGCATGTTATGTTATATTATAATATGATCATTACTATAGGCCAACTATACAATACAATAAAATAATATGTGTTTAAGCTAGGTACTGAATAGGTTTTAGCTGTAAAAATTGATTAATTATTTGATTATATATATATATATATATATATATATATATATATATATATATATATATATATATATATACTTGATTGATGTAAGGTATTTTAGGCCGTCAGTAAATCAGACAAGTAGGTAAATAAAACAGATAAGCCAATAGGTATTTGAATAAACTGTATATTTTTAACAGGCATCCTAATAGGAGTATATTCCGTAATCTAAACTAGAACAGATAGGCAACAACGCGTCCTGCAATTACTAAATTAGTATAAACGAGACAATGCCCAATTTAAAACGGAAACAACAACGCCATATTATTCCTTAAGCGGACAAGTCAAGGTAGTGAGTCCGCCTACCACCCACCAGTTGCAAGTACAAAATAAATCTAGTGCAACCTACACGTTCAGTTAGACTTAAGACTACATCCTAGAAGCTTGAGGTAGCCTGGCGCCAGACGTAAAATGCTCGTGTAATTGAAATTAGTAAACTAGTACCTAACTAGTTAGTTTGGTACCCTTGCGTTACTGTACTCTGTACTCGCAATTTAGAATTTACACTGTCACTAAACTAGATGACGCCCGCTACTATGTACTTATTTTTCGGGATGAAACTATCAAACCGTTCCTTTGAAATGCTCTCTATTTAATATTAATAATATGGATTCTGATTGTTGTTCTTCATGACTACTATCCAGTGACAGCATCTAGATTCTAGAGCGCCGTTATGGTTTTAAAAGTAAGTATATTGTCGCAATTAATTACCTACAAATTAAAAGCTGTCGTTATTTGTAAGTTTAAATAAATTGGTCAGCGAGCTCTATTCACTCCTTAGAACCCTTGCTTGCACACCACATATTTTAAGCTTTGTCTCATATGAAATTATGAATCACATACCAAACATATTGCTTTAGTTTTCGTACCTATGAAGGTGTGCAGCGCGTGTAGGTAAATATCGCCGTGTGCAAAAGCTCTAGGTCGGCTTAGATAGAGCTTTGTATGCCCTAGGCGTCGAGTTTGCCTGCTGCTACGCGTTTCAAACTATCATAGCAAAATTATTAATTAGTGCATGATTACCAGTAGGTAAGATTCTACATATTATAACAGTAACATATTATATTATAAGTGTTGTTCGTAGTACTTATATTATATTATGATTTGGTTTATATATTTAATTATTTACATAGCTATATTTGTTTTAGCCTTGCATGTACATAATATATACATGATGTGGTCTTATTTTGTAATTTGCACGATCCCGTTCTTTCACCGTGCTCCTCTGATCCTCTCACCAAAGGTTGTCTGTGAGAGATCGCTCACTCTGTGATAAGACCGCCTTTGCACGCCAAACTTTGTACTTAACTACTGTGATTTTATTTTGTAAACTACCAAAGTATTTCCTGTATTTGTGTGCAATAATGTATTAAATATTTAAGCCTATCCTATAGCTATACTTACAATAAAACTGCAGTACCTAACTACTGGAGTCTGGTCGATCAATGCGTGAAATTACTTCAAATATTTTGTGAAAAATTTAATTATTGGAGGAAGCTTCGATAACGATTAGCCCAAAGTTTAATGTAAGAGCAATTTTATACTAATTATTCATAAATAAAATTAACTCCTGTAAGCGGCATATACCTGACTCCAAGTTCTTTTATAGTTCTTTCTATGGTGGTAAGCTAGTTGAGCTTTTATAGACTTACTTTGTGATTGAGCTCTTGGAATCCTCCGGCAGACCAACAAATATTAGTGTGGAAGACATTGCACAACAAAACACTAAACGACACTAAAATTTCGCACAAAAAAATCGAAAATAATCACGTTACTAAAACCAAAACAATTAATAACAAATTCACATTAAAATTTCACAATAACGTATGTCAAAATTCTATCAAAATTGTATTTTTTTTATTATTTTGGCATGCCAGTTTGTGCGAGCTTATAAAGCGAACTGTGGGACATAATAAGTTAATGACAATATAGCGATGTGGGCGAAATGCAAGTAGGTGGTCGAGTTGGCCTCAGATGGCAGTTATTATTGTGAAATATGATTTCCCTTTGTTCCTAAATTAATATTTGCAAATCTTTAGTGCTATTCTGTGCAAATGTCGGGCTAACTTCTAGAATCGTGATGTCATCGTGTACATTGTCTCTCTAACGTCCTACTCGGCCCAACCCAATAATATTTCCTTGTTCCAAAAGGTGTAGCAATGTAAAAGAATAATGTGACCCAACCGAATTTCGGCCACGGCAGCCTATCTCCAGAGAGATTAGACATCTGCGCGGGAGTTATTATAGTGCACATACACAGGTGCACTCTCTGTTCCTTTACTCCGATAACGTGATGGGACGGAAAATCCGACACGACCGGAGAGAGAACAGGCGTGGACCGACGGCTTTACGTGCTCTCCGAGGCACGGGGGTGAATCACCGCCAACATACTTTGGTCGTGACTAGTTACCATCTTACTTGCAAACACGTGCCGCCAAGTGATTTAGCGCTCCGGCACGATGCCGTGTAGAAACCGAGTAGCGAACTGCCGTGCCCCTAAAAGGTTAGCCCGCTACCACCATATGTAGATTGCATCATCACTTACCATCAGGCGAGATCGCAGTCAAAGACTAACTTGTAGTGGATAAGAAAAAACTCAGAAATTCCACCTGTTTTTCTAGTTCCACCTAGTTTCCTAGCCACGGCAGACTTATTTTCTGTTGTAGGTAAGTACTAATGTTTAGCTGTATTAAAATTATTCAGCTAGATTTTCATAGCAAATTCACAAATGATAACAATGATGAATTGCTCAACTACTATCACAGGCATTTCTTATTATCGGTATAAATTTAGCTCTCACGCCCGCATACAAAATAAATACATATAGTATGGCCAAAAGATTTATTATAAACTTACGTAGTTAAATGAATGTAAATTAATAAACTTACATACACAAATACACAAATAAATAGTTGTAGCGGGCGGAGGATGACACCCCGGCAGGGGAGACCAGACGGCCGAGGGTCAGGGGGACAGGTTGAGAAACCGGCGGAGTATCCTGGCCGAGTCTAGCAACACCGCTTTCTGCATCCTGGCTGCAAGCGAACTGCCACGGAATCTCAGTCGCCTCAGATGGTGAGCGAGGCTGACTGGGATTAACCCATTCGCAGATATGACGATTGGGATGGTTTCAGTGGACTCCACATGCCACATGGCGGAAACCTCGTGAGCCAGATCGAGATACTTACGTTTTTTCTCCGTCTCAGCTCTCACAAGGTTCTCGTCATAATATGGAATGGTGATGTCCACCAAAAACACCCGTTTCTTATTATTATTATTATTGTATTTATGTTAATACAAAATCCTCAAAAAATGTAAATTACAGTTCTAGGACAATTAGTATTAGCTATTTAGGAACTTATAAATAATTAACACACTTCAAATAATGTCGCCCTGAGGTGCCAAGTGTTACGATTGTAAGTTCTGCTTGAGCTTGGAGTTATTAATATTACTTTAGGGTAAACTGTAACTAAAAACAAACTTCACATTGCACTAGCTGATGCCAGTGAGCTGTTTTTAGTACCCGTGGGAACTCTTTAATTTTCCGGAATAAAAAGTAGCCTGTGGGTTCCAGACAGTTTATTTGTGTGTTAGTGAATCTATCTCTGTGCCAAATTTCATCCAGATCCGTTCAGCCGTTCTAGCGTGATTGAGTAACAAACATGCATTCATCAATCCATCCATACATCCATCCGTTTATCCATCAATCCATCCAAAATGATATTATAGATCTATATAGGTACCATCACTGGGACTCCTGCCTACCGCATGTTCCCGCTGCTAAAAACCTAGCTTATGCCCATCGCTGCTATAGTACCAATGTTACCCACCCCCACCGTATTTCCCTCATATTTCCTTATACTTGTCTTTGCTTTTGGTAGTGTTGCCTAATTATGAGGCACCCCCTAATTAGGGCAAACCTGGGGATAACATTTATGTTAACACTATTTTATGGTGGACTAGCTTATGCCCGCGACTCGCGAACTCTTTAATTTTCCGGAATAAAAAGTAGCCTATGTGCTAATCTAGATTATATTATCTATCTCTGTGCCAAATTTCAGCCGTTGGAGCATGATTGTGTAACAAACATCCATACATCCATCCATACATCCATCCAAACTTTCGCATTTATAATATTAGTAAGATAAGATTTGAGGATAGAAAAAAATCTGAAAATTCACTCTTAAGATTTTTCTTGTTAAATTTTAATTTCTTGGCAAAATAAATAAATTGAATAGGAAAAGGCGTGGCCAAAACGAGCTATTGCTACAGCCATTACAATAATAATATAATAACAATAATAATACAATTAATATTACAATAGTTCTTTTTCTTGGTTAATTCGTGCTAATATTAAAAATGCGAAAGTGTATCTGTATATCTGTCTGCTACACTTTGTCGGCCCATCTGTTCAATTAGATACTGATTTTGATAAAATGAGGGACCTTACTTGTTATCACAGAAAATTAAAAAGTTTCCGCACCCAAATTCGACACCCTGAAGTTAGTTGGTCAACTCATAAGTCTTGCAGAAAAAAACCTGCCAACAAAATAAAAATAAATACATTTACTGTATGTTGGGTGAGAACTGATAACTATATTCAAGATATTTATTATTTGCTATCAAAAAGTATAACTTCATCATAAGGCGTGCGTACATAAGTACAATATTATCTCTGTGGTACACACACTTTTTTTTCATTTGGGGAGATTCAGGTAAGATTTAGGGTAAACCCATGACGGCCATCTGCCAGCACTGGCTTTATGGTTTTGATCATAGTGTTTGTAAACTCTTTAGTCTTTGCATAGTTTACGAACGTTTGACGGCTTGAGATCATAAAATAAACTTGTTATTCGCTTTGAAAGTTAAATTTCTCAATAAAACAACAATGAAAACGGTGTTAAATCTTTAACTATGTTGAATCAAACTTCGACGGAAGCTTTGCTTTCGGCTACCTATGTTGAAAATTACTTAGATTGCGTCGAAAATCTGCCCAATGACCTGCAAAGGCATTTATCGCGTATGCGAGAATTAGACGTGACTTACAGAGGTAATAATAACAATACATAGCATTTCGAACTTATATTTTAGAAATAAACATCATGCCAAGTAAATTCTGATACGCTTAAACCAAGAAATTATGTTAGTTTATCTTGTGTTGACATTCGCTCATCTAGCCATTTTCAACGCATTTTGGTCCCAAGCAAGACTTTCGAACGAATTTATGGCTTAATTAGACGTAATATTACATCGATTTTATCACGACTTCATAATTAGAAATGATTTTTATTTAGTGTTATGAAAATTTTTAACATGTTTTTTTAATGTTAATGTATAAAAAACTACTTATTTAGGTAGAATTTGTTCATAAATTAAGTCAGTAAATTAATATTGAACAAATTGTTCGCATTACTCAAAGTTTTAACTGAAGTTTTCATTTCTCTTTTTGTAACAGAATGCCTCCGGGATGCTGAAACTCACTTGGCAGTGTGCATAGGGCCTAGCACAGAAGAGCGTCGTCGCGGAAGAGCAACAATACGTCTGCAGGCTGCTCTGGTGGCCGCACAAGAGATAGGCGATGAGAAACTACAGGTGGTCCAGCTGCTGCAAGATCTTATCGACAATAAACAAAGATCACTAGATGGCGATCATAAGAAACTCAGTAAGTATCGTGACAACTTCTATAAGACTCAATTCTAAATTATATGAACCATAATATTAAAATCTGCCAAAAAATTTTCAAAATTAATTATATAAAACACTAGATGATGCCTGCATGGATTAAGTTTTCATGATTCCAGCAGGAGCTCTTTAATTTTCTAGGATAAAAAGTAGCCTAGTAGTAGTAGTCCTTCCTAGTAGTCCTTCCCCAGGATACAACCAATCTCTGTACAAAATTTCATCAAAATCCATTGAATGTATGGACCATGAAAGCGTAGCAGACAGACAGACACACTTTCGAATTTATAACATTAGTATGGATACTTAGTTTTATATGAGTTAAAAGTAAGGATTGGTTTTAACTGTTTTTAAAAAACTCCAATATTTTTGTTTAGTTTCCTGCTTGGAAGTAAACACAAATGGCACAACTAAGGAAGCATCTCCGCCCCAGCCGCCCGAGGCTCGAGTCGTGGAGAAGGAAATTGTCACACAGCAGGTGCAGCCACAGCATGTGCCTCCTCCCCCGCCACCCGAGAGACCTATTGAGAAGGAAAGGGAAAAGACGGAGAAAGATAAATCTGGAGGTAAATATATCATGTTCAATTTATTTTGTTTGTAACATAGGTACTGTTTAAAACACAAGACCATGTTCTATGGAGATTCATCCAGCAGTGAACACCTATTGGTTCAAAACAATTGTCCCATTTTTCAATTTAGGTTGTTTGTTAGTGCCTCCTAGGAGTTACTAAATTTCTGCTGGAATTCATCTATCAAGTATTAAATTAGAGAAATTTCTAATATACTTCAATTAAATGTGGGCTACAGGAAAGGAGAGAATGCACATTCTCGGCTTCTTGTCAAGTATCATAATTATTGCAGGTGCCTCGCGTCATCTAGCTGATTCCCACAACTTTGACTGTGTAAATGTAGATTTTAAGTAGTCCACAAGAACTTTTCAAAACACTTTGTTGAGAGTTTTGTTGCAAAATTTCAAATTAACCCTGTACATTGTATAAATTGTGCCAGGCGAGCGGTGGTCAAAGCGCGCGCGGCGCTCACGAGCAGCGGCGGGCGCAGCGACGGATGGCGCGGACTCCAGCGAGCGCGACAGCGAACGACACACGCACAACACGCAACACAAGAAAGGTAATCCATACTTCCAAACAATAAATAAAATATATGCTAAATATAGGGCCACAATAATTGAGATTGATTGAACATGAACTTTTTTAGAATCAACTAATTTGCTTTTTATCGTTTGTTTTGTATCCTATCTCTCTGTGCAATTTTGTTTAAATACAAAATTGAAGTGTCTTTTATTCAAATAATGTTTGCTTTTCAATTGTTGAGTGAATCTAACACCGGTTCGGTTGAAATCGGTTCAGCGGATACCAACACATTTCTAACAATAGAATGTGTTTTTCTTTTATAAACATTTTATCAAAACATCTTTTAACAGGCATAGGTAAAAAGAAAAAACGCAAAGCCCGCCAAACGGCACAACGCTCAGAAACGCCGCCCGAGGAAGCAGACGCGATCGACCCGGACGAGCCGCGCTACTGCCTGTGTGACCAGATCTCATTCGGCGAGATGATCCTATGTGATAACGACCTCTGCCCCATAGAGTGGTTCCATTTCTCATGCGTTTCCCTCACCACCAAACCCAAGGGAAAATGGTTCTGTCCCAAGTGCCGCGGCGACCGACCCAACGTGATGAAACCCAAAGGACAATTCCTTAAAGAACTAGAACGGTATAATAGAGAAAAGGAAGAGAAGGCATAGTGATTGCTAGAGAGTAAGTGAGATGGCAGATTTTTATAGCCCCTCGATTATTATGCATCGCTCAAAAGGCAGATGACAGGCATATAAGCATAATGTTTGTGGAGCCGGCTTCACAATAGCACCTATATACCTGAATCACTCTTCTACTACTAGGCAAAACAAGCTGATTGACAGTCAGTATTTTATGTACCCCTACTCCATCTTGCCCCTTGTTGGTAGAATTACTCTGTCTAAAGTCTAGACATCAATGTCTACTCACTGTAGTGTGTGGAATGCCTGTAATGAGGGTGTTTTCTTCTGCATAACGTGATTATAAGAGATTATTTTTTTATAAATACTGATGCTGGGTGCAATTGGATTTGATTCTCAAGCCTAGAGACGCAATACTATAAATTGTTTGATTTCAAACAAATGTTTTCATACTATTTTTGACAAAAGCAACAATATTATTTCCAGCTACTTCCAAGGAAAGATTTTCGTGGGGTAGCTAAGTGAAACATAAAATTAAAATAATCTGATAAGCTATATTTCTGTAAAATAATACAGCATTTCAGAAAAGGAAGTTGGTACTTATCCAGGGAGGGATTTGTGGATTTGATCCTTGAAAGTTTTTTAATAAAAATATTATATTTTTATGTGTATGTGATTAGATAATTAATTTTATTTATTAGAGAATAAATAATTTTAAAGATGCACTTTTTTATTTATTAGAATCAATTTTCTGTTTATTAATAATTTTAGCCCCACTTAATTATTACACTTTCAACCATAGTTCTACCTAAAAACTTTTTTGCACTAATAAATGAATAATAAAATAAATAATCCTCTGAATTTATTGTAATAATATTGAGAGATACTAACTCA
The DNA here is from genome assembly GCA_923060345.2 of Erebia aethiops. Classification (NCBI taxonomy): domain Eukaryota; kingdom Metazoa; phylum Arthropoda; class Insecta; order Lepidoptera; family Nymphalidae; genus Erebia; species Erebia aethiops. The sequence continues at coordinate 24,275,287 of OV281083.1, read as the reverse complement.
GTTTGAAGTTTTGTTAATAGATGAGTGGCTATCATGAAGGTACATCGAGTGCTAAAGATATAGTAAGGCAATTATTACTTAATTATTCATAATGCTACAATCACATGATAAAATATTCAAACTTACTGGACCAAGTGCTATTATGAAGTCATCTCACCTTACGCTAACAGACTGTTGTCTATAAGACATGAGTATTTATTAATGTGATGATTAAAATATTCAGATTTTTATGTGAACAGAGAAATAATAATATTTTATTGCCAGTTATTAAAACTAAAATTCATATTATGTCACACAATAGTAAACTCTTTTTTTACAGAAGTACAATCATATGACTATTGACACACCTTTCATATTCCGTCACTCTTAAAAATATGTGTGATATAATATATGAATGATCGACTGGCAAACCTGTAAATATTGTATGATTCCTATGTATTTAGGAAGGTTATGACATAATAATAATAATATTATAGTGACATAAGTACGGCTAATATGTAATAACAATAATTCTGTACAGAAGTTTTCTAACGCAGTTGAAGCTATCAGATTTAATTTCGTCAATTTAAATATAAGATTTTAAACTATTTATTGGTTTCAATTTACCTTCATCCATCATTATTTTAACCGACTCGCTAAGTAATGTGTACGAATCTGATCACAGAATGAGGGCACTGTCCGCCACGCACGCACGCTGCCCAAGTGCGTGCGTGCGTGCGTGGGCAGACTTCCCACACCTTTGAGAACATTATGAAGAACTCTCGGGCATGCAGGTTTCCTCTCGATGTTTTCCAGCAAATTATATTTAATTGCTAAACAAAACTGCCTCGTTGCTCTAGTGGTCAGCATGTTGGACTGCGGCCGACGAGGTCCCGGGTCGGGCCATATTTAAGTATTGGGCTTTTCTAAATAGAAATTATCAGTACTAGCCCGGAGTTAGGAAGTTGGCGCTGTTTCCTTGAAGAGCACGTTAAGCCGTCGGTCCCGGTTATCACTGACATGGTAATAATCGTTAAAGCCCGCCAACCCGCATTGGAGCAGCGTGGTGGGTCCAAGCTCTAATTCCCTCTCTCCAATGAGAGTGGAGGCTTGTGCCCAGCAGTGGGACGTTAATGGCTTGTACTGGAGGTAGGATAAACAAAACGGTCGCATCTATCCCACCTCACCTCACGCATCCAGACCTTTAACACCAAAGATGAGCGGGACGAGAATTGCAATTTCGCCATACTTTAAAGAGGCCTAGGAGAGGAAATGTAGCTTAGATAGGTCTTACTTTTGGTAAGAATTTTAGAGGTAACCTCAAATTGAGGAAAGGTCTTTTAAGGGAAGCCTTATTAAGAGTCGCTTTAAAATTTAAAAACAAGTCCGGAACCGGAACTTATCGTAACGTACCTCGAAAAATAAATCGAAGATAAATTTTTCTACTTCTTTCTTAAAAATCGGCCGATTCGAATGTCAGTGGAAAATGAAGGTTCAGACGATACGGTCACAAGAGGTTATTAAAATTGGCCTGATTAATGGACATACAAAAAGTCTAACGTAGGACCTCGTTGAGAAAATAAAATGACCAAACTTGCTCTAAATTCAATATATTTTGTATAATACACAAATTGTCTATTAGTAACCATGCAGAGTACACAGAGTGAGATAAGTACAATCTATAAATACTACTAATATGTAGGACTTACAAACTCCTATTAAGCTTGAATACATTTCAAGTTAACGTTAGGCCGTATATTATGTACGTCTATATGAAAATTGTCTATAAAATATTGCAATGGCTTATTATTTCCGACTAGATTATTAATAATATCAACACATTATTTCTATATTGCAAATTTCAATTAAATATATAGACCGATACAATTTTTAATTAAGTATTTGAAAATAGGTACTTACTCTTAAAAATTATATTTCAGTAAGTAATATAATGGTACCTTTAAAAATTTTGTTTGTACTCATGGCACAATATTAATTTTGATCATAGTAATTTAATCAATTACAATACATATCAACATGATTATATCAACCACTACTCTATTTTCCTACAGCCAATTCAAAATAATGTCCATGTCCACCAGAACCAGAAATATAGCCAATTTGGGTTCAGGCTACTACAGTATGTATTCGATTATTGGCTTAATATCAACATACTTACTTGAACATGTTGTCTACTTATCAAATCAAATTGTAGAACAGGGAGAGCGCTCAGAGCCGTCCTTCTATATCTATTTTGTGCCGATAGTGTTGTCAGTGGCGGCCTTAGGGGGTGGCAAGCAGGCCAACCGCCCGGGGCCTCGCTCTTGCAGGAGCCTCGCGCCCAAAAGAAAAAGTTCCACCTATCAATAGGAAGTGAGCAATGAAGGTCCAAACCAATGACAAACTACATAGATAATACACTATTTACCTATTTATCTGAGATGCCAGTGTTGTAAACTGCGAAAGGTAGGAAAACCGTAGCCGAAAAATAATGGACTACTCCACAAAGCTTGAGGGCCTCGCAAATACTTATCTACCGCCAAGAGCCTCGCAATGACTAAGGCCGCCCCTGAGTGTAGCGACAACCCAGCGCGTCCAGCGCATGGTTTCTACCAGATTTAACTGATTTTACATAAACACTCTCACAAATGCAAAGCTCAGCTTACGCCTCGCGGACTGTTCCCGTATAGGCCCTTATCAATAATAACAAAAACTGTTTACGTCAAATATTTGAAAGAAATATGCCGAAGCCATATTATATTACTAGATGTCCGTCTAGATTAAGGTTTGTTGATTCCCGCGGGAACTCCTTAATTTTCCGGAATAAAAATATTCTATATCCTTCCCCGTGATGCAACCTACCTAAGAACCAAATTTCATTAAAATCGGTTGTAATAATGGGCTGAGATAGCGTAGCAGCCAAACAGACTCACTTTCGCATTTATAATATTAGTATGGATTATGACACAGTCTAAGTTTTTATTGGTAAGGGACTAATTATGCTAATTCAGCTCGATTCAACTTTTGTCCATACAAAACTGGTGTTTTTTTTTTATGGAGACGGAAACGCAACCCGTTCAGCTGCGTAAAGCCTAATGAATTCTTAAGCATCTCCATAGAAAACATATTTTATGGATAAAAGCTGAACCGAGCTCAAAAAATGTAACCCCCGAAATCTTTATAATGCAGGGCCAGAATATTCAAAATAGTATTTGATTTTCAAAACTCTTTTTGTTCCCTTTGTTAATTAAATTTATATTTCTATATCACGTCAATATCTAATCAGACGGCAAGATGCGATAATACATTTCTAAATAAGCACAAAAAAAATATAATTTGTGACAAAGATTAAATATGACACTAATTTGAACACAAATCTAATAAATTATCTACTAAATAATAACTTACACATAATTATTATATTCTGTGTTATTAATAAACAATAGATGCCACATGAATCAGTTTTTATGATCAGCTACTTTTAGAATAATATGGTTCAGTTTTTTTAAATTATTATAGACAACATCATCATCTTAATAATCAAGGCACCACATTGGTCAGCTATTTCGGGCAAGGGTCAAAGTTGCGAAGTTTCTTTGTTTATTAATAAAACAGATTATGGAAATTCAATAACACAAACTATAAAATAAAATAGCTTTCACACAAAATCTATGGCAGTAAAATACATTGTAATAATCTTTATTTAGGCTTTTAGATTCAATTGCGAAAAATATTCGCATTCAAATTTTTTGTACTGTGCAAGGAATACACATTACAATATCGTAACAAATGCAATAATATAAAATATAGTATTTTTCCTAAGAACTTTACTATCACAATTAAACGTCTCTTTTCAAAGTATTAAAAGCTTTCATCTAATTAATTTAAGCTGAAATATTATCTACTTACTGAAGCATATAGAATAATATTGAATTCTATTTCTCCTTATCACTAAACTGAAGACCAATAGGGATTATGCCTATACCAAAAATAAATTATTTCTTAACGATAATTAAATAGAGGGTCTTCCAATAGACCTACAATTAACAACTTCTGTTAGTTGTAAGTTTGATAATAATAAGTGAACTATCGATTAAAGAAAAAAAGTGCGTTGCAATTTGATGACGTCACAACTATGTGATTCATACAAACTTCTTTATTAGTAGCGCGTTTTTAAGTTTGATAAAGAGTTGCTGATTTGATTGAGTTGTCATCATCCCTATTGGAGCCAATAAATATACTCCATATGTGTTTTGTTAACTGATTTCCCGATAATGTTTCGAAGATCGTTTTTTGTTTCAAACAAATTTCTTTATTGTACCAGAGATAAAATTCAATTTTAAAATTTCAAATATTTTAGACAAAAAACGTCGCGTCCCATTGACTCTACACCAATACGCCTCAAGCCTGAATCTGAATATTCTGAAATATTCATTATAAAATAGTCACATAGTAATAATTACGACTAAACTAAAAAAACTGTCACAGAATAGTAAATAAAATTGATTAATACTTTAAAACTTTGCACTCAAAACACATTAAATACATTTAGCACAATAAAAAAAAATATGTAACCTCTCGTTTCCATACCACAATGCAATCAAAACTTTTCTAGTGCAGGGCCGAACAACAGTTCAGAACTCTGCATTCACTTTTAATATACTCGTACCTTTTTGTTTCTATTTATTAATTAACATATATTTTTTTTACATTTATATGTTTTCTTGGTTCCATAATACACCGAAAATATTTAAACTGTCAACTATTAATTTGTTTTAATTGTTAAACGTGCGAATCTAAAGACAACAGTGAACACGGAATGCAGAATAGTCCAGTCATTTTAGCGTAAAAAAGTGGTCAACCTCGGAATGAGAGATAATAGATGGATTTTCGTATATACCTTCATTTTAGAGTTTTAAAAGTTGTCTCAAAGGTCTTATAAAATCTGGTGTCTGTGTCGTGAGTTATTCAAGGTCAAAGGTCACAAATTTCTATTTATTAATTAACATATATTTTTTTACATTTATATGTTTTCTTGGTTCCATAATACACCGAAAATATTTAAACTGTCAACTATTAATTTGTTTTAATTGTTAAACGTGCGAATCTAAAGACAACAGTGAACACGGAATGCAGAATAGTCCAGTCATTTTAGCGTAAAAAAGTGGTCAACCTCGGAATGAGAGATAATGAGATGGATTTTCGTATATACCTTCATTTTAGAGTTTTAAAAGTTGTCTCAAAGGTCTTATAAAATCTGGTGTCTGTGTCGTGAGTTATTCAAGGTCAAAGGTCACAAAAACAGTTTTTCGCGATTATTTGGGTTCTATTGCGCATCAGACACCAGATTTTATGAGACTTTTGAGTATGGAAGCTAGGGGTAAGAAGAATCATCTGTGTATATGAAATGTGTCCGTCGAAATGCATTAAATTCCATGCCATGCCATGTAGAAACCGAAGGGGTATGGGTTTAATATAACTGCCATGCCCCTAACAGGTTAGCCCGCTACCATCTTAGACTGCATCATCACTTACCATCATGTGAGATCGCAGTCAAGGGCTAGCTTGTAGTGGATAAAAAAAAAAAAAAAAAAAAAAAAAAAAAAATTGGGGGCGCCACATTAGCATCAGGGTAAATTTAAAAGGAAGCGCCAAATAATATTAGAGTTGGTTTGGGAAATAAACAAGGAGAGTCAGTCAGTGAGTGAGTCAGTGAATCAGTGGTAATTGAGCTATATATAGTATAATGCGAAAGTGTGTCTGTCTGTCCGTCTGTCTGTCTGTCTGCTACGCTCTCACGGTCCATCTGTTCAACTGATTTTGATGAAATTCGGCATAGGGATAGTTTGAGTCCCGGGGAAGGACATAGGCTACTTTTTATCCCAGAAAATTAAGGAGTTCCCGTGGGAATCAAAAAACTTAATACACAGGCATCATCTAGTTTATAATAAATAACTTTACTCGACAATTATATTAAATTTTTTGACTCAGTATACTTCACTTCATCTACAATTGCTACATTCATACCATACACCAGCGCCACTGTGGAAGGTTTTTGAACTGTTATTTATAGCAACCACTGGACACTTTTTCAACTTTTCTCCCATAAGAGATAATTCTCCTTACCTCTACCCTCCATACTTTTAAGACAACTTTTAGAACGCCAAAATGAATTATAAGAAAATCCAGTTTATTATCTCTCATTCCGTGATTGATAGCTAATTTGACTGGACCAGAACTATAGTCCATTGGATGTTTAATCAACCCCGGAAAGTTCCCCAAAATATGGCGGATCAATTTATTAAAACTATATAATTATACCCAGACTCCGTGCGGGTTTTTATTGGTCGGAGCTGCGTTTTCCAGTTGCCTCGGTGAACCTATTATCCTACGTGCACTTCCTGCCTTGCATAAACCTGTAACAATGATTGGACAATGTGAGATTCAAGTCCAGCAAGCAACGCATTGGCGGTTCCTCTGGTGCTGCAAATGTTCATGGGCGGCGGTAATCACTTACCATCAGGTGACCCGCCTGCTCGATTGCTCGCTATACATATTTAAAAAAAAAAGTCGTCATATTCCACCACTACAGCCCATTAACGTCCCACTGCTGGGCACAGCCCTCCACTCTTATAGGAGAGAGGGTATTAGAGCTTAGACCTACCACGCTGCTCCAATGCGGGTTGGCGGGCTTTAACGACTATAATCATGTTAGTGATAATAACCGAGACCGATGGTTTAACGTGCTCTTCAAGGCACGATGTGAGACATCGCCAACAACTCTGGGCTAGTACTGAGAATTTCTAGGCAGCAAAACCAAATAATTAATTATGGCCCGACCCGGGACTCGAATCCGGGACCTAATCGGCTGCAGTCGAACATGCTAACCACTAGACCAACAAGGCAGTCAGTTGCCAGCGAATCAGTGTATTGTAGAAACAATAGGTCATCAGAGTGAGTTTAGCTAGGCTTTTAGGTATGCCGCATACATTTTGACTTTATTACTGGTATATTATTATGATGTAGATGTGAGTAACAAATTCCCCGCGCCTGTTATTCATTTTGCTTCATACAAGTTTGAACTTAGTCGAGAGAAAGTTCACTTGACTTATAAACTTTTGAGAAAACGAAAGAAAACGAACGAAAACGCGTTTACCGTCCAGTGGATGCCGTAATTCATCCACGCTGCCCGTGAGACTCTGTAAGTTGGCTTCCTTCATTTCCTGCACTAAACGCTCAACTTGCCGTTTCTTTTCCATTATAGCAGTCTCTAGGACACCAACCTAAAACAGAATTAATAGAAATAAACATAGAATTATAGATTTTTAACAACGACCTCAATTTACATAGACGGGTCCTGTCAAACAAAAACTGTGAATTAATTTATTAACGCCATCTAGTCTGAAAAGCGGGACAGCGCTATGGCGGGGACAAAGACAGGCTTATACAGGTGTGGAGCGCAGTCTACAAGTCGGACGCCCAACTTTTTTCTATGAAAGGGCCCATCTATAGTATCTACATAATATAATACATCGATGGTTACATTTTGAACATTAACATAGTAACTGATTCTAATTTCTATTGTACCTACAACTTTACAAAATGTGTATAAATGACATAGATACATTGTTAAAGGTTAACTGTTTAACTATGATTCAGCTTCATGACAGACAGTTAAAGTTGCACAGTTACAGTTACTACATACTTTTAACCACAAATACAAAATGAGTTGCACAAGTTTGTCAAGAAGTAGTATTCATAGAAGTACTATATACTCGTATATACTTTTATACATACTAAGAAACTTATTACCCTGACTTATATTTATATAAAATAAGTTCATTTTTTATATATCACCGTAAAATTTTAAAAACCGTTAGATTGTAATCTAACGCTTTTTATCGAAAGATTGTGAACCGTTCAATGCTCTGAGTGTCAATTTTTGAAGAATTCGTTGTATTTACGTTTTCTTGTTTTTTTCTTGTAGGTTAGGTCGACATAAATAATCAGGTAGTGCCAGTAGGGCACTTAGGTTCTATCGGGTTAATATGCATAACAGATTACAATCTACCGAAAAATAATGCGTTAAATTGTAATCTGTCGACAGTTTACAATTTCTAGTGAAATTGTAAAGATTACAAACTTACGATTTTTGCTATTTTACGGTGACATATATAAATAAGTCAGAGTAGACTTTGTGCAACCCATTTTGCTTCTGTTTATATCAAAATTCGACAGGAACCGTAACTACTTACCTACCACCTACATACACATACATAAACATACGTAAAGGTACCTATTGACCTATCTTTTAACTGGGGTGGTAACAGGAGAAAAGTAATATCTGTAGGGTATGATACCTCTCTTTTAAGGTTCTCAGCGGTAAGATGATTTATTTCGGTGGCGTGTTTCGCTTGCTGTATCTGAGTTTGAAGGTTTTCCACTTCAGCCAGCATCGAGCGCTCCAATGCTTGTCTGAAATTCAACGTGCATTCAAAATCATTACGGGTCTGTAAATTAGGTTTACGGACGATAGTTTTACGTGATAACTAGAAGTTCTCTCGCGCGGCGGCGTTCCGTAGCAGAACTATTGGGACTGCTAGCTCTGACGTCACGCGATCGTGCCTCTCTATCGCTTGTTCCGCGCTCTCACTTACACGCTCAGGCTCAGGCGGAACGTGACACTTTTTCGTGCGTGCAGCCGGTGTTCATCGATTTATAAGACGTTATCACATCAAAAAACTTCCAACTACAGCAACAAAAATCCAAAAAACGCCTTTTTATATTTTGTAGCACGCTTTATACAATAGGCCCAAAAGTAGGAATAGCACTGGCACAAATTTATAAATACTATATTATCTTAAGTTTTATTCTGGAAGTGATTTCGATTCTAACCCTAGTAGGTACTTACAAATATTGCTAACCCTTTCATAATACTTCCCACGGAAAGGGACAGAACTAGATTTAAAGCTGCCATTTTAGTTTAGTTTAGCGATTGTGTTATACAGAATCAGCCCCAATACCAACCGGATTCTAAAACCGGATGGAAATTGGGACGTATCCCATATGGCTTAAGAAAAAAGAAAAAAATTCTCTTAAAAAGGCTTTTTAATTGTACCAATTTCTTCTTTACAATCCCCTCTCATTGCCTCCGAGAGATTTCCTTGTCTGCCTTTTTTTTCTTACATTGTTTGGAATAAAATATATTTAAAAAAGCTTTAGAGGTATTTTACTGTCTTGTTATTTACTTACCTATTCTCCTGCTGACGACTGCTCAAAACACGCTGTTCGTTATGTATATCCTCCATAAGCTTCCGGATTTTATTCTTACACTGTAGTAATTCAGTTTCACAGTTTGCAAGTTTGGACCGCACTAATACTATCTCAGCCTTGAGGGTCTTTTCATTTTGTTTCGCTATTTCGCTTTCTTCTTCCACGTAGTTGAGTGCTTGGACCTGTGGAAAATAATCCTTTGCTATTCACACATAATTGATATGTCTTAAGTTCAAACTATGGCCTCTTTGATCTGATAGACAATAAGTTTGTTTGTAACAAGATTTAAATTTTAATAATTAATTATCCGCCTATTCGTCCGTCGCGTCTGTCAGAGCCTTAGCCAATTACTTCAAGTCTATTATTTTTAATATCGACGGTTATACACTATCAATATCTGACGCACTCGAGTATTTCCACATGGCTGTCTTTTTACATTTTTGAAAATCTGTAGATGCTCCCTCCACCAGTGAAAGGATATACATCACACAACCTTTTTTTTCTACCATCTAATCTTCGAAATCCATTAGGTCTTCACAACGCTCAAGTAAATCCTCATTTAGCATGATGGGTCCCCTACCATTATGAAGAGAAGATTTGATTGTTTGTTTGTTTGTAATGGATAAACTCAAAAACTACTCAACCGTCAACAACAAAAGTTATACGAAAGCAATGTATGGTGAAATAGCTCCTGTCAAAAAGCTGTAAAAAACAAGTCCGCAGTAGCATATATCTTTTAAGGTTGACTCAGAATAACCATTTTGAAGGTTTTCAAATTTGGTCTAAAAATTATAGATTTATATTGTTATTTAATAACTAGTTACCTGTTCAGTACTGATTCGAAGCTGATTATCGGTGGAACTGATCTGTTGCTGTAACAACTCCACTTGTCTTTCTTGTTCTCGACCTTTGTTCTCCCAAAAGCCAATTTCAGCATCATACTAAAGGAAAAAGTATACCATTAGTAGTTAGCTATGTTTAGTTAGCTAATATGTTTAAGTGATATTATGAAATTATACTAGTGGTTCGCCCCGAACTAAGACCTCGCGGCGCCATCTATTGACATAAATCTGAAGTTCTGTTAAAAATACTGAAGCTCATTAAAAATTAAATAATTCCGTTTCCTTACAATATTTATCTAATTTTAGTATTTGTTGTTCAAGTACAGGATATAATTGAAATAATTGATCAAGTTTCAGGCTCATCCTTTCAGAAAATTTAGAGTTCTGAGGTCATCTTTGGACGTTAGAAAATCACCACTTTGAAAGCCCCCCATTTCGTCAATTTTGGGGGAAAAATTAAAAAAAAAATATTTTTGGACTCTATTCCTAATTATCTTTAAAATGATATACCGCAACCCTATGTAACTTTATAAAAAATATTTTACTTCGCATTCGCTTCTATGAGAGCCCCCCTGAAATAAAGATTTTTATTATTTTTTAAGCCATATTCGGCGGGGGGCCATTGGTTTACATATTATATTTAAAGCTGAAGTAATTGCGTTCAGTAATTCAGAAGTTATAATGCTCTGACAGACGGACGGACGGACGGACGGACAAGTGCTAATTCACCCAAGTAGACTCAGAGACCTTCGCTTCGCTCGGTCAAAAAAAAACCACTCATTTTGTTGTAATAGACCTGAACTGAGAAGTAGCCCACTTCACAGTCTAATTCAGTGACTATCAAAAAATGAAAGCCACTGACATATATTTTTATCCATATAATATGTCAGTGGCTTTCATTGTTTGATAACCACTAAGTTAGAGAATAGGGGGGCAGAATTCGTTTGGGACCCTAAATAGCATTAATTTGAAAAAGGTGTAAGGAGTTGTCACCACTACCTAACTTTATTAAGGTGCATGACAAGGGTCTGCCCGCGAAATTCAAATTTAATTTGGTTTTTCACAATTTGTAAACTAATACGACAATATATTCCTAGGCTCGCAATTCAAATCAAATCAAATCAAATCAAATATTTTTTTATTCAAATAAACTTTTACAAGTACTTTTGAATCGTCAAGTGAATCTACCACTGGTTCGGAATGCCATTCCTACCGAGAAGAACCAGCAAGAAACTCGGTGGTTGCTCTTTTTAAATAATTCATTTACAATTACTATATCAATGACGTGTACATAAGTAACCGCTGTCCCCAGCATTGTTGGAGCGATCAAATCCATGCTCCTCTATCATTTACATAATCTTCAACAGTATAATAAGCTTTTTTCAGGAGCATACTTTTAATTTGAATGCCATAAGCCTACTTTGTCGTATTAGTTTACAAATTGTGAAAAACCAAATTAAATTTGAATTTCGCGGGCAGACCCTTGTCATCCACCTTAAATTGTTAAATTATTTACATTCGAAAAGTGACAGGACAGTGACAGTAGTGCCTATAGTAGGGGACTTTCTTAATACTTACCTAATTCATTTGACTTTGACTTTGATTGACTAAACAGTTTTTCTCTCTGATAGTTCACAAGCGACACCAGTTCCCTGTACTGGCTGTTGTAACTCACAGCCTCAGGACTGCGCTCCTCGGGCCTCTCCATCAAGTTGACAGGAGACATGTGCGGAGGCCTCCGAGTAGTGTGGTTAGGGGACTTTCTTATTACTTACCTTAATAAGATCAACTTGTTGACTTGACAGTTTCTCCCTCTGATAGTTCACAAGCGACACCAGTTCCCTGTACTGGCTGTTGTAGCTCAAGGCCTCAGGGCTGCGCTCCTCCTCCAGCCTCTCCGTCAGGTTGACAGGAGACATGTGCGGAGGCCTGCGAGTAGTGCGGTTAGGGGACTTTCTTATTACTTACCTTAATAAGATCAACTTGTTGACTTGACAGTTTCTCCCTCTGATAGTTCACAAGTGACACCAGTTCCCTGTACTGGCTGTTGTAGCTCACGGCCTCAGGGCTGCGCTCCTCCTCCGGCCTCTCCGTCAGGTTGACAGGAGACATGTGCGGAGGCCTGCGAGTAGTGCGGTTAGGGGACTTTCTTAAAGCTGAGGGCGGTGGGGGTGACCTGTATGGCGGTGGTGGGTCTCTGTTAAATGTTAAAAATTGTTTACATTTAAGCGGACAATTAGGATAAAGTTAGGATTAAAGGATTATTAGTAACATTGCAATATTATGAGGTGGTCTTATCATAATTCTTAACAAATTAATATTGTAACAGTATTACCAAATCAATTCATAAAGTTTAGAGAAATCAATGTACATACAGTTGCAGACCGAAAATGTTTACCAGTTTTCAAGTTAGATTCTTTATTACCATGGACGTAGTTTATTCTAAAGGTCTTAAACGTCTTATCAAAGTAATTTACTACGTTTCATAGCTATTACAAGTTTTCAAACATCATTTATAACCAAAAGAGTCTTATTGACATTTTTGCTTGATTTAATATTTTACTGCTGCATACATCAAAATTTCCTAAATTACTAAAGTAGTAGCTGATTCTATGATAGGTGATAGGAAATCATCCTTACCTATAAGGTGGGACATCTTTAAGCACGGGGCTGTTGGACTCGGGGGACTTAGCTTGCTGTACCCCCTTCACCACACCCACAGGGTTCCCAGGGGAGGTGTTATTTACATTGTTATGTGTGGGAGTTGTGTTAGTCCTGTTCGGTGAGCTTTGTTTATCTGATATGTTTGGACTGGATGTTGTATGGCTCCTGGTGACAATGGTTACATGCTATACTCGCGAAAACTAGATATTGGTCATGTCATTCATTCAACTCCACCCATATTGTGTCTTATCAAATTACAGTATTTCCTATGGCCTCAAACACACAGCTAGCTCAGAATGAATTACTATCCTAAATAATACTATAAATGTGAATGTGAGTTATTTGTTTGTAATGCTTTAATGGCCCATATCTTCTAAAAATTTTGTTGAAATTTTGTACGGACATTGGTTGTTTCAAGGAAGGACATACATTACTTTATATCCCAGAAAATTAAGGACTTCCCACAGCATTGACAAAGTCATGGGCATCAGCTAGTTATTAATACAGAGACAGGGTGCAGTGCACTGTTACAAGAGTATTTCATAACAATAGAATTTAGTGAATTAAATTGAACCTGTTTAAGGGAATCATAACAGTTTCCCAAGGCAAAGTAAACATACTGTTTAGACACAAATTGCCCAATCCTTTAGTACTTGTGCAATTATTGACACCATCACAGATTAACTTTCATTATAAATATTACTCAATATAAGATTTAGTAATTAATTACTTCATAATTAATATACATAGTATTTACATTTATCAAATATACATGTATTTCTGCCACTTCTAGAGCAAGTTTTGGTTTTAGGGATAGGGAATTTGTAATGTTTTTGACTACAAATTATGCCTGTAATTTCATCTGCATGAATTAAGATTTTAAAAATCTTAGATTAGATTTTTATCCATGCAAAAATCACATCAATCCACTGCTCTATTGCAGCATGACTGGAGTAGTGACCAAAACCATTTACTTTTATTAGCTGTAGATCAAAGAAGATGTAAATCAAAAACAAATAAGTATATTCTTTAAAACTAAGTATACAAACCCATTTCCAATAGGTGATCTAGAGTTATTAGTAGGTTGTACTAGTTTTTGGTTATTGCTGCTGTTGTCAGATCTTCTTAATATAAATTGTATATCATTTGAATATTCGCCCCATTTCATCAGGATCTAAAATTATGACAAAATATTGTACTACAAAATTAAGCTTGGATATTAAGAAAAATCAAATGTATCACATGTAAATGTCATGTGTAAATGGTCACAATGCAATAGGTAATCAGTGAAAATGGTAGTTTGGTAGTAGAAAGGAAAATGAAAAAGTATTTTCATTTTTAAGCATAGGCTTTATCTACCTAGAAACATTTTTTTTTATTCCACTACAAGCTAGCCCTTGACTGCGATCACACCTGATGGTAAGTGACGATGCAGTCTAAGATGATAGCGGGCTAACCTGTTAGGGGCATGATAAAAACAAATAATAATAGAAAACTAAATTTAAAAAAAAAACTCCTATTTGTTTTTGGTTACCTTTAGAGGATATTCCTGAGGAGCTAAAAGTCGTTCATTATTTCTCCACCTCTCTATCAAAGTGAATCTGCCCACCTTGCCAGTAGCATGAGCCAAGGCAAACACTACATCCTGAATATAAATGAGAGATTTTTTAATACATCTATACATAAATAAACACAAGTCATTAACAAGTTTAATATATCAATATGAAATCTAAGCACTCTTCTGGGTCTAAATTTATATCTCCCATACTGGGTAAAAATAAAAAAGAACATTAGCAAAAAACAAAACGACTGAAAAATTTGTTTTGCATTTGATATCCTCACACATTTAGGGCTTTGGAAAGTGAGATTAGAAAGCTGAGCGCTTTCATAATAATTAGCGATGAGAAAATAATCTGCTGACCTGACAAGTCGTGGTCTCCGTCACCCCACAAACAATCCTTTGTATTCCCTCGACCCAGACCTTTAACTCCATTAATTGCAAGCTACAAAATCAACTCACAAAACACTTGTGTTTACGACACCATTCTTCAATGCATTCAGTCCGTATGCAACTGTTTTTCTGTACAAAACATGTGGAAATTCAATAAAAACATTACGAATTTGTTACAAAATAGAAAAATACGCGTCGCTGAGTTGACCAAACCTCAAACTTCAAAAAGAGAAAAACATTAAACAAATGTAGGTACCTACCCTGTGGTCTGTGGAGAAAAATGAGAATCGTTCAGAAATGTTGCGTCAGCGTTGTGAATTGTGACAGCTCACTAGATTAATCTCATGTTTGTTCCAAATTAATTTGAATAATAATTGAATGAATGTTTTTATTAAGTTTGAATAGTACACATATATTATTTCACATATTATTTTTGAATATTTTACTATCAAAATAACAAACTACTTTAAAACAATCAATAATTTCAGAACAAAAAATTCGTTCCTAATTTAAAATCGAATAGGTATTCGGGCATGGGCTATCATTCTCTTTCAAATTTGAATCAAATAATGATCGATTATTTATTTACCTACTGTTTGAACAATTATCTATAATAAATAAGGCGTATTTATTAAATTTTATTTGATCATTGTAGTAGTTATGGCACAGGAAGACGACGAAGAGGTAAACTATACCAAAGCTATTTTATTTTTACTTCTAAAAATCACAGTAAGTAATTACAGCTGTAAAGGTACTCTATGCATCTTTACCGGACTTTATCGGATAGAGGTAGGGGCCAGGCTTTGATTATATAATCAAAGGGGCCAGGCAACTTGTCTAAAAAATCTAGGAAACTGTTTTGTCTGTGACGATTGACGTCACTACTAATCCAATATGGCGGATAATATTGTTGAACGTTAAATGGCCGTTATTGATACAACAATTGATACATCTTGTATGTACCATATTTTACCAAATAAATATTTACTTTACTTTACTTTATTTGGTTACTTAGTATATTATTAATAGACCTTTCTACTTGATCTCAAAAACCGTTTAATCCATCCAGGATCTAACTTTCAATGTAGAAGAAGTCCAGAATATTGTAAGGGACAACATTGAGTTCTGTCTTGGAGGAAACGTTTACAGCCATTCACGAACACCCCAATGGATCACTGTCATCACCGAGAAGACGCTGTCAAGGCTCAATAAACTAAATAAGCCGTTTAAATACATCAGTAAGATAATAATATGAACCTAATAAATCATTTGCCGATCGCGCGTCGCGTATAGTATTGCTATATTGGCGCAGCCAATTTAAAAAAAAATATTTTTGTATAACAAATAAATAAGTCACAAAAGCTCTTCAGTATCATGTATCTACATTGTACTGAAACTACCCTTATGAGTATATATATTGCCCGTATGTATTAGTTTTATACTTTCCGCCCTGTAGGTATATTAAACTACCCTTCTTACTCAATACAAGTTTAGAAATAAGGCCTAGTTCGCATTATGCGAGTATTTTAGTCTAGTAGCGAGTAATTTAGTAGCTAAACGTGTCTGAACACCAAAAATTTAGTCGAGTAGTTTAGTAAGGAATTAAGTCGAGCCGATCCATTTTATTCTATTTTTATCGGGCGAGTAGCACCTCCCACCACTCGTCCGTGCTCACTGGCGGACCGGCTAAACAAGTCTGAACCTGTCGAATTAGTCGAGTTCATTAGTTACCGCAAAGTATTCTTTGGGATCTTCCAATACTAATTCCTTCAGAAGACAATTAGTAACTCCTAGTTTATCCCTTCTATCGATCCATTTTCGTTTACATAGCTTCTTTTTATTAATCACCCTCATCTACCTCTTCTAAAATCGCCGTTATGATTAACTTAATCAGTTTATTTACTTTATTGCGCTGTAGGCTGTTCATCTTACAAAACACCACTCACTTGTAAACTGTACTCGAACGAAGTGCGAACGATTTCGGTGCAGAAGCGAGTATTTTAGCTACTAAATAACTCGCTACTGGACTAAAATACTAGCATAATGCGAACTAGGCCTTAAGGAACACTTTTTTCCATTGCACTTTATAGAGTCATGTAGAGTAATATTTTAATAATATTATTATCCTTTGCTTTTAGTGAGGATGACGGTAACTCAGAAAAACGGCACGGGTTTGCACACGGCGGCCGCATACTTCTGGGATATCGCCACGGATGGAACGTGCACCGTGCGTTGGGAAAACAAGTATATGTACTGCATTGTTAATATTTGGGCACTAGCCTTACAGCTCTAATTATTTTGATTACCTATGTCGATTAAGTTCTAGGGTTTTAACCAAATTAGAAATAAAACAAAAACATTAAGCACATTTTAGTATTTTTATTTTTGGTAAAATTTACCACAATACAAAATAATGATAGAAATAAATAAAATAATAAAATGTATAGACAGGTCATAGAACTATGCATTGTAAAATTGGTGCTTTTAAAGCAATATAATATAATTTTTAATAACATTAGGCAAAATGGCATGTGTACATTAAAAATAAAAGCATTATTTTTAACACAAAATAATATCAAGAGCAGACATTTTTTACTTAATACAATTAACGAAATCATTCATCACTTAGTGATTTGGTCTTTTTTTAATCATAATATTGTAGGACTAATAAAATGCACATGCACTTAATTTAAGCATGATCTCACATTTTACACAACTCAAACACTATACAAAAAATACAAATCATTTGAAGATAACAACACTGTCAGGGTCAAGAGATAAAAACTAGGCGTTTTTGTACAGAGGCGTAGCTTTGTGGTAAATTTGAATAGACATTCTAATATTGGATTTAAAGCAAATCGTGTCTTAAATCTCTCTCGAACCATTAGTATCTATTTGGAGATTAGAGAACTCATTCCGGCGGGCTCAACTCCGCAACTATATTACCCGTAAGTGTGACCTTAGTCCTTTGTTTGCTTCAGTGTAAAATAAAGGTTACATGAAGAAATAATCCGGTTATAAGGGAGTCTCCAAATCAAAATCTGGGATGTTTGTAAATTAGGTACTTATTGTGACTGTGTACTGTGATTTTAAGGTTACACAAAAACATAGATGTTTATGGTGGTGATGGTCATATGATATATATTAATTCTAGTAAGGACTCAAATAGACAATAATCTAATGATACGAGAGTGATACAACCTTTTATTAAGTCTGATAACTTTCAACTCACTATCTTGTCGACACGATACAGAAACGCAGCTTCTTATACGGAACGTACAAAGAAAAGAGGTAAAAGAGAAAATAATAATAATTCAGATTAACATTATTTGAATAAAAAACTTATATTAAAAATAGATGTTAATTATAATTCATATTGAAAATTACCTGTACTTTGTTATATTATTATCGTTACTCGATGTACAACTTCTACTATGTTTACACTGATCAATTTGTTTGTAACACGTGTTACAATTAACTAATGAAATTATATTTGATTGTACGGCTATATAAAAAGAATTTAATTCCTAAAGACTAGTCCACAAGTTAACTGTTTAAAAAATGAGTGCATAAAAAATAACAAGGTGAAACGATTGTAAAAATTCCAACTTATGGGTGAACCTAAAACATTGCTAACGATATGGTTGGTACCACTACATTTTGTTATTTATTGTGGTAAAGCTAGCTTAGACGGAAATTCGACAGAAAAGCCATAATATAAAAGTTGCTAACTTTATTTTTTAATAAAACAATTTTACCTGTAAATTACTCTATAAAAGGTATATTCAGAAATCCCAACAAGATAAGTAAGTAAATAAATTGCTTATTTTAAATTGTCACAAAATAATTTGGAAAGTGACATTGTATACAACTAGGGTTGCAATTCATTCCGATCACTTATTTAACGTTCTATGCATTTAATTATACTATAAAATGGACATTACTACCGTTGTGAAATTGTACTCCTTTTATGTTTAAAATTCGCGCTCATTTAAATGGCAACCCTAGTTATAGTTTTCGATAAATGAAGTAAGTAATTAGTGCAGTTCCAGCTGTACATAATGTATTTTTATTACTAAATCTATCATTTAATCGGTTTTACTGGTTCAACTATAGAATATGTTAATACTGCTTAAAAGATGCAGTAACTGTTCTGCATCTAAATATTATATAATTTATAACTAGAATTGCGAAAGTTTAAAAAGACACTGGTACTTATAAAATTGTGATGACACTGTGATGCGTTAACTCTATTTTTCTACACGTAAAAATAAAATCACACGAAAACCATAATTATAATTAGGAAGTAAAAATAAAAAAATGGTACTTTTAATATTAATCTGTTTTAGTTTAAAACTCAAGCCGTGTTGAAACAAATATTAAAGCTAAAAATGTGCATTTTCGTGTTAAATCGTTCCTGACTGGAAGTGTGTCCGCATCTCATTTAAAACGTCCAACGAAACAACCTGTTCTGAGCCAACCCGCACACCCAATAACTTATTATATACAATGATGTATGTAATGTTCCTTTAAAGTACACCCTACCACTATGACTACGATAAAACGATTTGTCGCTTAAACTCATTATTATGACAGATAATTTCTCTTATTTACAAATTAGCTATACAATACTCATTAAAATTACAAAAAAAGTAACATTGTACTCGCAACTTTGCTACCCTTCATTCGAATGTATTTATGTTAATTAACGTCTAATTTCCATCTATGTACACGTACGCCGCTATGTTAGTCGAGACTTAACTGATCACAAGAGGAGAAATAAGAACAAATGAGGAACAAATATACTACGCACTAACCGTTCACTTATACCGACTTGGGTTTACGCATATCACATCAATGTTAGCCGCGTCCGCACAAAAAAATACGTTGTGCGTCTTGTTTGACTAAATTATTGTATGTTATCGAAACATATTTTTACTGCTTCTTGACATAAAAATGTGTTCCGATATTATATATCACGGACAAGGAAACAACGCAAATTTCATTAGTGCGGACGCGGCTTTAGGTGCTGACGTCAGCCATACACCTAAAGCCGCTCGAGAACCTCAAACCGACTTAGTTAAAACGATACAACTTAAAAAATATGTACACAATGTATAAAAACTTATCACAAAATAAGAAATATTTATATTAAAACCAATATAATATAAAGTCTGTTCACTTAGAAACTTTTAACCACCAAATAATTCACATTGACAAATTATTGAGGTTCTAAAAATATTGTTTAGTCATGCCGCCATGTTTGTTTGTATAGTTGCAAGTTTTTAAGTGAACACGCCTAACAATCCAACAATTCTAAACACTCGGTAGATTCGTAAAGAGATCATAACAAGATTCATGAAAACTTCCGTGACCTTTGGCGCTAGTGGCACTAAATATGTCAAGATAAGAGGTGGGAATAACGCGATATGTGATTTGGACTTATTGTCTTAATTATGTACATAATATAGAAAATTGTGCTCGACCCAGTATTTCTTTCCGCACCATAATGTTCCGCAAACTCGTGGAGTATTAAGATGTTAATTATATTTTCCACTCGTAATATTCTTCCATGAAACGCTTAGTTCGTCTAAAATATGTCTAAATCAGTAATGTACTTATTAGATTATTATTATTATGCTATATTTTAGTCATTAATCCGACATATTGCAGTATATTTTTGCTCGGGAAACCTCGTTGACTAAGGCCGCGTCCAGACTGACAGTCGCATACCTTTGCATTTGTGACCAACATACGCATCGCACGTGATAAGGCATTGACCTTCGTGATCGACAAAGCGACTCGGTACGACGCGACGCAACAGTACCAAACAGTAGTTGACCCTTCACATGACCAACGTTGTCGCGTTGAAAAATTGGTCTTTTCTATCGAGTCGTAACGCATCGCGTCGCTTCGTCACTCACCTATAGGGCAACGGATAGGTAAGTACGAACGCTATGTATTTAGGCGTCCGTCAGTCTAGACGCGGCCTAAAAACACTGCAAAGACGGTAGTTTTACACAAAAAGACGACATAAATACAAGTGATAGAGTCACTGTAGTAATATTTTCATCCGGTGCACCGCACTTGGTTCTCAAAGCCAGTATAATTGACAAAATCGAATCACTCACGCTGTTCAGTTGAGGTACTTGCGACATTTCTTCGCGCCACACGTACACGGTATTTTGACTTCTTCGAAAGGGAACTTGTAGTCGTAAGTGAGCTCTTCGCCAACGGTGATCCGTCGGAGAGCGAAAATCAGTATGTGCTTGTGGCCGTGGATATCCACCACGCGCGAGTAGCAGTTTGGCTGGAAAGGAGAAGAAACTATGTGTACCAAACTTAAAAGAGATTAGCATACAAACCGGAAGAATGGCATCATAGCTTGAAGCAGTCTGGTGCAATGGCCTGCCCTGCAAATAGCCAGCTATGGCTTATCAGGTCTTATTTTATCCGACGGTTTATACAGAGGCAGGCAGCAGGGACCTGAGTTGCTTACACATACAAGGTTCGGAGGGAAAGAACAAAGACTGAACAAGACGCCCGTTACACGACATTATATAATTCCCAATAGTTTATATCCGACTAACTTCCTAACAATATGGGTCCACAATGGTAATAATTATGTGCCACACTATGTACGACCTAACGGCCTCGTTGGTCTAGTGGTTAGCATGTTCGACTGCGGCCGGAGAGGTCCCGAGTTCGATTCCCGGGTCGGACTATATAGGTATTGGGTTTTTCTGACAAGAAATTCTCAGTTCTAGCCCGGAGTAAGAAAGTTCACGGAGAGCACGTAAAGCTGTCGGTCCTGCACCTGATCTCTCTCCGGTCGTGTCGGATTTTCCGTCCCATCGGGCTATGAGAGTAAAGGAATAGAGAGTGTACCTGTGTATGCGCACACACTTGTGCACTATAATATCTCCCGCGCAGATGGCCAATCTCTCTGGAGATAGGCCGCCGTGGCCGAAATTCGGTCGGGAGGAGATTATTATTATGAACGACCTAGTCGTAGATGCGGAGTATGTAGCAGACGCCAACTCCGCGGTGCGGGGGCCGCTCATCGCCTCGTATCCTCAATAAAGTCGCGAAATACTCACATCACACGAATGGTTTATGAATCTCGCAGAGTTGCCCTTGAGAGTCGCGTCGACGACGAGATGGTCGTCGATGCGGAACATGTAGCAGCCGCCAACGCCGCGGCGGCCGCTCATCGCCTCGTACTTCTTCTCGCGCTGGTCGGCTAACACTGCGCGGATCACTTCGCCGGCGTACTCGATTACCATGTCGCCTTAAAAAAATTACGGTTGTCTGTAAAGTCGATTTACGGACGATAGTTTTACGTGATAACTAGAAGTTCTCTCGCGCGCTCGCGTGGCGGCGTTCCAGTAGCAGAACTATTCGAACTGCTAGCTCTGAGGTCACGCGAGAAGAGAGATAAATGTGTCACAAGCCAACGCTTGTTCCGCGCTCTCACTTGCACGCTCAAGCTCAGGCGGAACGTGACACTTTTTCGTGCGTGCAGCCGGTGTTCGTCGATTTATGAGACGTTATCACGCAAAATGTAAACACTCATAAAAGGTCACTGACATACGTCCGCACCTATTGAAATAAGTACCTGTAACACCACGGACCCATCGTGTCCGATTTCACTCAGGGCCACCGTATTTTAGATGAGTATACGTGCTATTTTTAATGATTTACGAGTTTTACCACTCTGAAATATTTGAGACTAAATAGACTGTTGTAAGTGGGATTATATTCTTTTCTTTGTAGGAAATCCTAACAGAGAAACTAGCGCTTATCAAGATCGCAGATAGGGGAACGATGCTAAGCAAAAAGAACTTTTGCACACAGCGACAAAGTGTAATTTGACTTGCATCCGTAATTTAACGAAGATTTAAAAATAAATTAAAGATTTAACAAGAACAATACCTTCTTCGATATCTCGTTTGCAAAACAGACCACGTCCGTGAATATGCGATCTGTAGACGCCCACTGATGCTTTTGAGGTCTCTTTGAGTTGTCTAAACCTCATCGCTGGGGGCAAAGTAGCCAAGCGTCTGCAACAAAATCAAAAATGTATTCACATACGTTTAAAGTTAGGAGGACAAATAAGCGAAATACCACTCATCTCACTGACTAATCACGATATCTCAGGAACTATAAAGCATACAAACTTGAAATTTGGAAAGTAGATCCTTCTATAGTGGATCAGCTATGAAACCGTTTTGAGAAAGGGGGGTTGGAGGTTTGTATGAAAGTCCTATATTTTTAAAGTTATAGACATGAAAATTGCCATATAACTTAATATTTTGTTTGTATAAAAATCTGTATAAGCAGTTTTATGAAAATCCACCCTAAAGAGGATGAAATAGGGGTTGGAAGTTTACATAAAACTTCTATGATTTTGAAGTATAGACATGAAAATCAGCATTTAGGTTATTAGTTTTTAATAATAAAAACTAGCATTAGGCTTTTTGCAGCGGGAAAATTCCAAAATCTCATCAGAAATTGTACGCGGACGAAGTCGCGGGCAATCTATAATTATTAATAGTAGCAACTATTAATAAATTTCGTTAAAACATACCTTGAAATCGAGCTCTCTCCCTCTTGTCCACCGAATGGTGGAGGTTCTTCTCTGAAAGGAGATGCCATCCAACTAAACATGTCATGATTTTGTTTCCTTGACACAGGACCCGTGCGCGCGCTACCCCACGGGCTCTCCTTGAAACCTTCACTCAGATCCAAATCGTTATCCCAGCTACTCAAAGGACGACCTTGACGTATCTTGTACTTGGTACATCGATTTGCCTGCAAACAAAAACTATTGTAGGAAATGAAAGCTTCCAAAGTCATGACATTATAAACTTTTAAAACTTACCCCAGGTAATTGTTCAATTAAATATATCAAGGCATTATTATTTAAGCCTAGTAAATGAGTTCCAGATAGAGTAGATGGTAAGTTGTATTGAATAAGTGGAAGCCCAGCCTGTTTCCTCGCGTTTTGCACAGCCTCTATAACTTTCGTCCACAGATCTGTCAAAGATGAAGAGGAGTAGTTGAATCCATCCTCCGAGGACACCTCGTATATGAGTTTGGGGCCATCGTCTTTGGGTGGATCAGGTGCCTGTTTAGGTTGCGCTACCTTGTTTTCTTGCCCCTTCGCAGCTTTAGTTTGTTTCTTCGTAACAACAGTCTCTGTGTCAGCTTTTTTATCTGTTAAGGGGCGTTTTAAAACTTTTGAGGATGGATTTGGCATTTTTGGCAGCACTGATTTGTTTATGTCTTTTTCTATTAATACTTTTGGCGATTCAGGTTCTATCACATCTAAACTGGGCATTGACGTCATTTTGGGAACGGTTTCGATAGTCTCATTGGAAGCAACGGAAATTGCAGACGAACCTGAACTTGTGTTGGCTTGTTGCATTTCATTGGATAACTGTATGGCTCGAGCTGCATCTCTTTCTTCTTTTTCTCTTTTAGCTTTTTCTATTACTTGCATTCTCTTAGATTCTTCAATTGCCTTTTCGAGGTCACTGTCAATACTTTCATCTTTAATATTCAAATCCGGCATATCGTGACTCACAGGTCTTTGCTTAGGTACTGTGGGAGCTTTAGTACCGGAAGTCTTGGTAGATTTGCTTTGACCATCTCTATGTAATGGCAGAACTCTATTCATAGGTCGCATTGTCATAGGGTTTACAACGTTTGTCGGTATACCAGATTGCTGGGTAGGAGGAGCCTTTGGCAGAGTTATACTAGAACTGTTCTGTGTTGGTAAATTAATTGTGCTGTTGTTGTTAACTGGTATACAAATCATGTTATTACTACTACTTTGATTTTGTAATAAATTACTGTTAGCTTGAATTGGAAAGTTTAAGTCTGCAGCAGCCTTGGTGGCAATTTTGGGATCGACCAAATTATTTTGAACCGTTATATTAACAGTATTATTACTCGAATTTACGTTAATATTCATAGGTGCGCTATTAGGAATCGCTTGGAAAGGGACGTTGATCATAGTGCTGCTTTCGCTTTTTTGTTGGTATGTTAAAGGGTCATTAGAGATTCCAGCTGCATTGTTGTTAGTATTATTTGTCACCACGCGTATGTTGTGCTGCTGGGGTACATGTTGACTCATATTATTCTCGACATTTGCATTATTTAGCCTATTTCTCTCTGGAAGATTGATTACTCTGTTGTTATTTTGTGAATTCACCTGTATAAAACCCATTTGGCTATTGCCTGGAACTGTGTGATTTTGTTTATCGTTAGTTCCGACTACATTAACTTTAGCACAGTCGCTAACGGGCATATTAGTATTAGACGGCGGTCCCATAATATTTTTTCCTCTTGATGGTTCTGGTGCAAACTTGGGTGGTTCGTTTACTGCCATGTTTGTCCTATTTATTTGGGTATCCATATTAGTAATCGGTGTTTGATTTAAGTTGTTCATATTCATGCTACAGCTGCTCATATTTATTTGCGAATTATTTGAAACTTGACCAGTCAACATTTGATTTTGATTATTAGTAGTATGAGTCTGTGAATTGTTCATCATCATGTGATTGGAATTCGACATAAGATTAGTTACTTCTGTAGAGTTATTGCAACTCATCAATAAATCGTGACCATTGATTGAGTTTTGGTTGTTTGTGCCGTACATAGAGCTGTTATTGATATTGTTCATCATCATATTATTAGACATATTGGTATTATTTACGTTAATACCGTGCATCATATTTCCATTGTTGCTTAAATTCATATTATTGCTCGTGTTCATATTTGCACACATTTCAAACGCAGACTGGTTATTAGTAAACTGTGAACTGGTCGAGCTTGAACAACTGCCACTGCATGAATTTTGGAGTTCATTCTTAATATCCGGTATGTTAGGCATATGCATCAATGAATTATTCAATGATTGGTGATTAGCATTAGACATTTGCATGGTATTGTTAAGATTATTATGCATATTCATGTTATTCATTGAACTAATGTTGTTAATCTGATGCTGCATCAAATTATTATGTTCCATCGAATTTCTATTGTTCTGCATTTGGTTCATAGTATTCAGATTTTGCATTGCCATAGAACTATTATCGTGCCTGTTACTGTGCATATTGGGTATAACGGCTGAATTGTCCATTTGATTACCGAGGCCCATATTGACATTATTTCCAGACATATTATGATGCATGTGCATATTATTGTCCATCTGTTGTCTATTATGCATTTGGTTTGAAACATGTTGATGCAAGCCCATCAAAGCATTATCCATATGAGGTCGAGTATTTTGCAACTGCATCATGTTAGACATTTGATGTTGGTGATGATGTATAGCATTATCCATTTGTCTATTTTGTTGTTGCATGGTCATTTGTTGATTCAGATGCATATTGTTATCGATTTGTGAACGGCTGTTATTACTGGTCATGTGATGATTCATTTGTTGCATAGAATGCATTTGCTGATTATGTAAAGATTCAATAGATCTGTTGTTTGAGTGAATTTGGTGATTAGTATTGTTTATATTATGAGATTGCATGTTTTCCATCATCATTCTATTATTTTGCATATTGCTCATGTTAGATATCGACTGATTCATATGCATATGATTTAAGTCACCCAGGTCAGCACGATTCATATTGTGATTGTTTCCTATATTGTGCATACTAACATTCTGGCTCAAAACGTTGATGTTGTCCGGTGTGCTTCTATTAGAAATCATATTGTTTTGATTATGACCTGGCTGACCACTAATAAGATTGTCATGGTAAGATCTGTTAGTAGGCCCAGAATTCAGCTGTTGCATTG
Source organism: Erebia aethiops (assembly GCA_923060345.2). Taxonomy (NCBI): domain Eukaryota; kingdom Metazoa; phylum Arthropoda; class Insecta; order Lepidoptera; family Nymphalidae; genus Erebia; species Erebia aethiops. The sequence goes on along the minus strand of OV281083.1, from coordinate 24,248,761 downwards.
ATCCGCTATTTTCTACGTGACGATTGTGTTGAATCTGTCCATTCATTATATGGATTTGGTTAGGAGATGTATGCTGTCCATTATCATGTGATATCATTTGCATACTACCATGTGGCAAATTAGATGTATTTAGAGCATTAGCCAAATCATGCTGTTGATTGTTTTCGCTACCAATATTCATATTAACTCGATTATTGGCCATCTCCTGACATGACATATTAACATTTTGCATTGAGGTATTCGCAGAATTCATTAGCTGTACTTGTCCATGTGAGGAACTGTTTGAAACTGAACACATTTGATTTTGGTTATTAGAAAGAGTCATTGAGTTTTGATTACTTTGCGTCGGCGGTCTCATCATGCTTGATGGAATGATACTTATTGATGGTGTATTGTTCATATTCCCTTGAACTTGGCAACTACTCAATTTATGTATATTTATTTGATTTTGGAAATTATCATTATGTTTATTTTCATTAGGACCGATATTTTGATAATTATTTTTATCATTTTGTGCGTTGTGTTGAGAATGCGACGCCATTATTTCCTGTGAGAAATTCATGTGACCTCCCTCAGTCTTGGAGAGTGCATTTATTTTACTCAATTTCATTGTTGTATCAGCGTCGAAATTACTATTCATAGATGAAACAGGAGGATAAATGTTTCCCGCTGTAATTTGTATCACATTATTAGAAGTATGCGCAGAAGAGTGATGGCTAGCATTAATATTGGATTCGAATTGATGAATATTACTTAAAGAATTTCCATTGTTGTTCATTGATAACAAACAGTTCTGATTGTCCTTTCCAAGTTCAGTATGTGTCATTTGTCTCCCAGTATGCTGATTATTATGGATATTCATGGAAGAATTCATTGCAGAATTAGCTTTTGCCGCAATATTATGCAGGTCAGTTTTATTTTCTGTCTGTGTGTTTCTCCACGGAGTCGGCGACTTAATACTTTGCGTCACACTTATTGTTGGTAGACTAGAACAATTCGACGTGTCATGCAAATTACCACTTATTTCGATCATGTGTGAGTTTTCAATCTTCATTGTATTATTTTTGCTAGTCGATGGTGCAATTGAACTTGAAACAATCGGCTGTGACAAAGGTATCGACTGCATAGAAAATGACATAGTATTAGGAATAGTTTGTGAAATTGCCATTACAGGTTGACCTATTGACGATACGAGAGTCACATTTGGCGACATAGAGACAATATTAGGTTTTGAAATGTTAACCCTCTGTAAACTTTGTGTCGTATTAGACAAAGTCATGCTGTGTATCTGAGAAGTGATCGGATTTAAGTTCTGTTTTCCATTTAATATATTTCCTTGTTGGGATCCAATTGTTAGCGGAGCTGGGCTCATTTGAATTACTTTTGGAGTTTGTCTATTAATATTAGACTGTTTATCTGGTAAGGGTTGCAATGTCAAATTAGGCACTGAAGTTTTAACATTTTTCAAAGCTGGCTGTGATGACTGAACTGACGTTACAACATTTGGAGTTGATGAAGTGACGACAGTATCACCTACATTGTTTACAACTACATATCCAGTGGGAACTTCGACAATCGGTTCTATTTTACTAGCTTGGAACACTTGTGTAGTAGTTGCAGAGAAACTACTGTTCTGTGCAAGTACGCCTTGCATTGCAGTAGATACAAATTGTTGTGATGACATTACGGTATTCTGTACAATGGTTTCTAAACCGTAATATACAGGTTGAGTTGTTGTTAAATACATGCAACCGGAAGAATCTGTAACCATTTCCAGAGTTGGGGCCGATCCTAAGAGGACCTGATCATTGCAAAACTGTGGCAATATTGTCCCTTGAGGAATAATTGTTGTTCCAGGTCCAGAAGTTATTATGGTATTGCCTTGGGATGATAATGCATTCGGAATTATAGTGGTTTGACCATTTCCAATACCACTTTGGGGTACAACCGTCCCCGTTTGTAAGGCTTGAGATGTTATATTTCCAGATGTCAGACCTTGAATAGTTCCTTGAGGTATTATCGTAGCTCCATTTTGAGTATGTATGGCTTGCGGTAGTAAAGTCGGCCCGTTGGGACCCTGAGATATTATGCCTTGCGTTTGAATTGCTCCTTGAGGAAGTATCGTAGCTCCTTGTTGGATGGCTTGCGGCAATATGCCTACATTTCCTTGAGGTAGCAAGACAGGTATACCCCCACTAGGTACAGCAACTAATCCGCCAGATTCTGTTTGTTGAATTTGGAATGTTTGAGGCATAAGTCCACCCTGGGAAATAAATTGTGTTGGTCCCGTTTTGAAATCTCCTTGAGGTGCAATAGTTGCTATATACTGCATATTTTGATTCTGCTGTTGAGATAATGCCTCAACATACGCCGACATAATGTTTTGGTTTGAGACTGGTTGCACAATTATTGAAGGCTGGCCTGTCTGGTTATTTGTTTGAAGCTGTATGACAGTGTTACCTGGTCCCAGTGGAGACTGATTGATCGTAGTAAATGTCTTCTCTAATTTTGTTTGCCTTATTTTTGTGGCTGGTTTAGGAATTGGTCTCCCTCTACCTCGATTTGCGGCTTGGAAAATTGGTTTTGGTTGCACATGTGTTGGTTGTTTTTTCGGGGATTTCTGTGGTGTACTTGGCAGGATTAACTGATGTTTGGTTTGAGAAGTCGGCGACGTTAGCCTTTGCGCTGTCATAGCGGGTACGACTATAGTAGGATTTCCTTGAATTTGTGGCCTTATCATTGGCTGAATATTTTGTATAATCGAAGCATTAGGCATTCCCTGGATAGAATTAACTGGTAGAGCGATAGATGATGCACTCGCCATATTAGGAAAATTAGCAACATGATTTTTGTTATGGATCATTGGTGTAATATTTCCAGCTTGGTTAGAAGGTATCGTCAAAACTTGATTATTTGATGACAGTACTTGAATTCCACCCGATCCAGAAAACAATTGTGCCATATCGCTGCCTTGGATTTGCTGTACGTTTGAATTGCCATTACTTGGCTTTAAGCAAATATTGTATGGAATGATTCCCTGTTGAGTAATTAATTGCGGAGTCATTATTTTTTGTCCGCTAGCTGAACTTGTTTTAGGTGGTAGTAACATTTGGGGTGTAACAACAATCTGGGGTGAGGATAATACTTGTTGGTTGGCAGATACTTGAACATTAGTAGTTTTGCTTTGATCAAATATTACAGTGCCTGATTTCATTTGCTCTGTAATTGTCATAGTCATCTCATTTGCTGGACCAGGTGAAGGTGTTTCAACAATTGTACCATTAATTGTTATTTGCCTCGTATTGATAGATGTTCTTCTTGCAGAGATACCTTCTGCTTTTACTGTATTATCAGTTCCGCTAACTACTCCTGCGTGAATTATCATAGGTTGGGCAAAAGCGCCTTGAAAAGCGTTTTGAAGTGTGGTCAATGTCCTGTTCTCGGGAGATTTAGGATTTTCACTTTCACTTTCACTCGTAGACATCATATCACATGACGGAATATGTCTATCGTAAGATTCTTTATTACGGTAAGTGCACTGACATCTGTCACATCTTACTAATTGTTCCATCTGTCCAGAGGTGCTGGAATTGTCATCTAGAGGTCGCATCACTAACTCTGGTTGCCCGCTTATAGAATTTCCAGCAATAGTCACTGTATATGTGCTCTCTGACCCGCTAGCTCTGTATAGAAACTGGTTTGTTTGGCATTTTGCTGAGTTATCATTACCTGGACGATTATCTTCAGCACCGTCGAGTTGTTGAATGTTAGTAAAATCTTCCTGAGGACTATTCGGTCGGGAGCTGCATGTGCTTTCGGAGCCGGACCAGTCTACAGCACCATCCAATTGGGAAATAGGGCTACATTGTATCTTTGTGTAAAAATCAATGACGTCAGTATAGTATCCATCTGATTTATTATTTTTATCATCTGTAGGAGGATCCTCTTTCTGTTTAGGAGATGTAGTACGATAATTAAGACCAGATGAATGTGGTGCTTCATTGCATTCATTGCTCGTAATCGTTTCTGGCTTTGCTTTTTTGTCTGCACCACTTTTGTCCAACTCTTTTATTGACTCCAAAACAGTATCAGTAACTCTTTGAATAGGGCTAAGTTTGCCAGTCACTGTCGAAGATTTTCCCATTTTGCACCTCTTTATAGTAGATGTCAATAAGCTTGTGTCAAACTTATTATTCCAAGTCAAACTTGTGGACCTCTGCTGTCCTCGTCCAGTTGTTAAAGTTTTGAGATTATGGTTTTGTAAAAGGATCTCTGACTTACTTCTTTTTAATTCTTTATTACCTGATTCTAATCGTGCGTTTAATAGTTCATCAATAAAATCATTCGAGCGAGAGTCAGATTTATCATCGGATTGAGTTATGGCCCCATAAAATTCACTTTTTAAATCCATTGCAATAAGATCTTCATACGACATAAGCTTAGGAAAAATGTCTTGCATTGAAATACCATCTAAGAGATCATGATTTAGGTCTTCGAATATCGCGTCTTTTACTTCGGGTGGCAGAAGGTCGGCAGTGTTCTGAGGCTCTTCTTCATCTTGTTGCTCTTGCTTGCAAACGTTATCTAACAAGTAGTCAACTACTTGTTTGACAGCCAGATCTTCCAAAGTGACCGTATTTCCAAACTTGATTGGAGTTTTATCACTTTTCAGCATTGTTTTACCGGTGCCAGCTTCCAAGCTTTCATGCCACGCCCCTATTTCTGCTAAAACACGTTCGACAACTTGGACGTCCATCGAGTGATCAACAGTTATATTCACACCAAAATCAAAACCGGGCATTGGTTCTGCTAGTATAAGTTTTGTTTTTATAGTGTACCTCACAATTTTATTGGGTTTTTTACACGACCAAAACAGTCGACTGCAAGAAAAATCTACTGGCATCAAAAATTCTTCATAATCAGACACCGATGGCACTATTTTTCCAAGACTATGGACTGTCAATGAGCCCATCAGAAATTGTACTTTGTTTATTTCACTGTATCTTTTCTTTTTCTTATCCAGCTCCACATAAACTGGTCTTGTTAGTTCAAAGTCTGCATCTTTTTGTAAACTTTTTTTTGGAATGTCTTTTCCATGGGGAGGGCAGAACACTCGTTTGTCATCCATAAACGCACAGCTAGCTTTCCTCGCGCAGGCATAATGATATGTCTCACTGCAGTTCTTCGCGCAGCAACCCACACTCGCTCCTTTAACTTCACATTCGGCACACTTGATCATTTTGCCTCTCGAAATTGCTGAATGAACATTTTGGAGGGAGCCATCAATTTCTTCAAATACTTCTGCAGACCATAATGCACAGTTGGCATGGATCCAGTCATTTTGTCCACAATACAGCAGCCTTCCTTCCATAGCCGGTGATCCGTCGCCAGTAGTTTTGCAAAGCACACATATTCGCGAGTCAACAACAGGATAAAATTCTAGTAGTTCCTCATCTTCTCTCTCCCCTTCAGATTCCAGTTTCGGCACTAGTTGGTCAAGCGGCCGTTCCACTTGGGCGGTTGTTTTCATACCTTTGGTGTCTGCCATTTCTACATCTTTCAAGGAATCAGAATCTTCCAGTTCACCTTCAACTTCTAAGTTGGGCTGAAGACAATTGTTTTCACAATCAAACCAAGGAAAGGTCTCAGAAAACAAGTCCTTATAAATTGACTGGAGATCAACACTTGCTGTCCTTTCTATGACATCTTTCATATCATGATTGAAATCTTTCAGAGAGATGTATTCATCACTGTTTACTCTTTTCTTTATATCGAGCAATGATGGTGACAGTATTCTATTAATATCATCCAGAGTGGTATCATCAACAGACATGCTTGGTTGTCTTATAATCGCTGGGCTTAGATCTTGTTCACTGCGAGCCTGCGGAAAGTCTGTTGTGGGCTCTTCGTCGTCAGATATCGGCTCATATTTGTCATCGTGTAAGGTAGTTGGCAACATAGTAGTTGCTTTTTCTGTGTTATTTTGGGGGGGATTATTTTCGTGAACTTCTACACAAGGTGTGTTGAACTCAGTTTTGTTGTTGTAAAGGCCAGTTGAGAAACATATTTCTTTGTTTTGCATCAACGGCTCTTGAAGATTGACGACTTTCTGCAAAGTGTGCGGAATTTCCTCCTTTTCCATATCCACATCAGTCATAAGGGACGAGCAGTGCCACATTTGGAATGCGTTGGGGTCGTTGAATTTATTTTGCGGAAGATTGTTATTTCGGCGTCCTCTTGCAGTGTTTCTGTAAACTTTAGTTTCTGTGGTGTTCTTCAAAGATTCATCTGTACTGTCGAAATGTAATTTCCTTATCGCCTGAGGAGACATGAGTCTGTAGGGTTTGTTGGGCACGGGCGTATTCTTATGAGGGGTCAGTTTCAGAAGCGCACAAGCCTTTTTGTTTTTGGCCAGTAGTTTGAGTAGATGTAAAAGTCTTCCTTTTAGATGATCGGTGAGCATTTTTCGCCATGGCGGATCATTGGGCATACACTTGCAGCAAATATACTCGATCGATGGTGGCAATGCAGATAAAAGCTGGTAGCCTTCGCCAGATAAGCCTTCGCAACTCGCGTGTACCCAGCGCGCGCACCAACCACATTCCATCATCTGCGAACATACAAAATTTATATTTTTCACAATACACATTAAAAATACTGACATTCAACTAATGTGCAAATAAAGAATTTGGCACGCTTACGTACCTTGCTATCAAAATCATTGTCTCTATAACAAGCTTGGCAAAGCGGACAGTAGTTGCCCTTTTGTCGGAGCTTGAAGCAGGGTCTGCAGAAAGGAAGGCTTCCCACAAACTTGTTCACTCGGCTGCTGTCGCAACTCTTGCACTTCAAGCACGAACTGCAGATCTGAGAAGATACAAGCGCTGCTTAAAAACTTTGACGCATGAATCCAGTCACACGGGAAAGAAGTCAGTATTCAATAAAAATGTAAACAGCCGCCTTAAATTTGGAAAGGGTTGTCATTATCATACCCATACCCTGATTACTGTATTTATATTGAAAAATAATAATAATAATGCCGTGTGTGGGCAAAAATCTTGATGTCCATCCATTTCAGTTATTGTCCCACAAACTTATCTGACCTCTGACAGTTTCGCTAGTAAATATTAAAATTAAAATAAAAACTAAACAGGCATAGAAATCAGTTCCAATCTAGGCCACCGGGCCAGATAATTCGGTGGGACTGTAAATTGGTGACTTAGCCTCCATGGAGAGTTTTAGGTGGAGCGCGCTTGCCCAGAAGATGTCTTAACGCCCACGTGTTGTTTCTCACACGCAGCGCGCGCACGTCCACGCGCCGCCGCCGGCTTCCTCCGCGCACCACACGCGCTCTGTCTACTGCGTCAACATACACACCTGTGGCCAGTCGCTGCGGTGGTCGGGCGGCGCGGCGGGCAGGCACGCGGCGTGGAAGGGGCGCGCGCACGAGCGGCATCGCAGCCGCGCGGCCGGTCGAGCGCACGCGGCGCACCACACGCAGCGCGCGCACGTCCACGCGCCGCCGCCGCCGGCTTCCTCCGCGCACCACACGTGGTACCACTCGCAACAACTGCCGCACACTAGCATCTGGGAATATATAAATTAATGGTGTTAAAGCAACACAAATTAACGTTTGGTATTACCACAGAATACATATTTCTTATATGACTAACATTTATAATGTAAATTAAAGTTATTCAAAATAAACAATGTGCATTAGAAAATAGTACATTATGGTACAAGTGTGTAATGTTGGTCATTACCGCTGAGGCGCTGTAATATGTATGAATTCTCAGTTTAACCGTAACATTTTCACACTAACAGTAACATAAAGATTCGACAAATAAACTCGTCTCCAATTCCATCAACGTCTTCTTAATTTACGAACCAGCAGTCCACATATATTTCAGCGCCATTGAGACCCGAGCCATTAGCTGAGGGTCTTAAGATAGCCGAGGACGGTAATCATCAATACACACGTGTATAATACGACGTTTTTCAACACACTTGCTCATAAAGTGGCTCTGATTTCACCGCAATTAGGCACATAATGTATAATAATAATAGTTTTTTATTATATTTTATTTAGAAGATAAAATAACTCACTTGTGAATAATAATAATACTAAAAAATAATTTTATTTAGTAGATAAAATAAAAATAAAACTTTATAACTCACTTGTGAATAATAGTAATGAAAAAGTCACAGTTTGATTATAGGTGTCATTATATGCCTAATTGCGGTGAATATAGAGCCACTTTATGAGCAAGTGTGTTGAAAAATATTTTAATTATAAGTTTTTGTGACAGCCCTCGATACTACAACCGTAATCTGCAATTATTATATTATTTAGTATGGGTTGGTATGTGTTCGTGATTATAGTGAATTAAACTTCTGGTTTTTTCGTTGTCATGAACTTCCGCAAGGTAACGCCTGCTTCTATCTAAAATATATAAACCTTAACACTAAGGCATTAAAGTTTAATTTCGAATATAGTATATTTATATGTTCGCGAGCATGTCGGTCACGCGAGCATGTCGGTCACGGTCACGTGAATCTACATTTTTACCCCCTACCAAAAAGTGCTCAAGTCGCATAGAGAAGTTTTACACTTCAATATAAATTACCAAAAAGTGCTCAACGCGCCTAAAGAAGTTTTTACTTCAAAAACTAAGAATATTTCATATAAGCGAAAACTTCATTAGGCGCGTTGAGCACTTTTTGGTAAGGGAGTAAAAATTTGGAAACGCGAGACCGACACCGTTCTTCTTAAGACAAAAGGTCTTAAGTATAAATATAGTACATTCGTAATTAAACTTTAATGCCTTAATTTTAAGGTTAACATTAATAAGTGCTGTGGAACCGTGACCGACACCTCGCGTTGTTACGAAGACAAAAGGTCTTAAATATAAATATAGTACATTTGGAATTAAACTTTAATGCCTTAGTTTTAAGATATATATTTTAAATATTTGTATTTATTTTTTTAATTAGAAAAAAAAGAAATTAAAAAAATATTTAAATATTCGTTTTCAGTTCTATCGGCAGTCCCTATGACTGGCATTTTTTTATTAATTAAGTATAAGTTTCGAAACTTTTTATTGTCCTATGACATATGAAAACATTTACAGAATATGAAAAAAAGATTGTTTACCTTCTCTCTGCCAGCGCTTCCACATAAGAAACATAGCTTGGCTATTGTAAAAGGTATAGTGCCAATGAGGCCGAAGCCAGAGTTGCACACTTCATCAGGATCATAGCTTTCCCAAAAGTCCACGCAAATCAATTCCGGGCGGTTTTGGCCACATTTTTGAGCACGACCTCGGACCTAAAATCATCGAATTTTTAAAAAAACCTGATTACACATTGTTAAGTTAAAAGCGCTGGTGAAAAGTGCGGTGTGAAGTGATTAGTAAATCAACTTGTAAACAGTCATGAGTAAAGTGATTGGAGTAGAGCACTTTGAACCTGCAAGGATCACTTTATCTGTGTGTGAACATTTACTTTACATATTGGATAGAATCAGGCGTAACTTTGCGGAAGTTCATGACTTAGCAAGAAAAGATTACAATTATTTTGCTATAATCCGATGCAATTGTTGGCGGATTATAGGAAAATAATTTTAATCCTTTCTTGCTAAATTTACTTTACACTTAACACTATAAAATATGTCAACCAAACACTTCACACCTGCGATTTTTACTTCACAAAGTGTAATCCAGCCGTAATGTAAGTAACATGCTATGAACGTAATTTACAAGTAAAATTGAAACTTGACAACAAAGGACAGCTTAAAACTGCATAATCTTGAATCCAGCCTCTAAAGATTTGTGAAGTTGAATGTGTAGTAGTCCAGTCAAATTACACTTTTACAAAGAAAATATTGTTAACAGGATGGGAACAGTTGGAAATGGTAGTGACGTATAATAAACGTAAAAAAAAAAAAGCGTGAGCAGGGGTGTTTCCAGATATATTTGGGGGATGAAAAGGGGGGGAATTTTGGGTTATTGCGATTTACAGCGAAAGTTGACGTCGGAGAGAAATGTGTACCATGGAAAAGTTGTGGATCATAAAAAGAACTACAACTTTTGCATAAATGATTTTTTCACATAACCTCAAAATCACTCGGAGATTTGCGAAAATGCGAAAAACCGCTTTTTTCGTTTTTTATTTTTCAATCACACAAAAATAATTTTATTTTGACAAAACTTGGTGAAAGTATATCTTTTTGTGTCTCAAATATCCGCAAATTTTTTCAGATAAAAATATAAATAGACTTCCGAGATAATGACGTTTTTCGGCATAAAAAAAATATTTTTAAAATTAAAATTCTCCTTTGGAAAATTGTCGTAGAGACTTCTTTCAGGTCGCAATTTTTTCGTTTTTAGTTATACTTTCTTGTGAAATAATAAAAAAATACAGTCACCATTCAGAAACATGCTCAAAAATTGGAAAAATCAAAAAATGAATTTTGCAACCTTTCTCTTATGACAAATCGCAATAATCCAAAATTCCCCCCTTTTCATCGCCCAAATATATCTGGAAACACCCCTGCTCACGCATTTTTTTTTACGTTTATTATACGTCACTTTACCATTTCCAACTGTTCCCGTCCTGTTAACAATTTTTTTTTTCGTTTCAATATAAGCTAATTCGACTGGTCTATAGGTTCTATAACTGTGTATAATAATGTAAAGCTCATTAATATTTTTTTGAGAAATTGCAACAATATTTCCCAAATACCACTGACCAAGTTGCCGGCATAAGTTTGACTAATTCTGTTAAACACAATCGCTAAACTAAACCAAATTGACAGGTCTAAATCTAGTGCTATCCTTTTCTGCAGAGAACATTATGAAAGGGAAAGGAAGTTCCTGACTTCCTATGTAATTTTATAATACTATATATAAGCAATAAATAATAAGAAACAACCTACATTTGTTATATTTGTGAATGGTTTCAAAGTTGATTTTCTTGGAACAACGTCCATGATGGTTTCGTCCTCGCTAGAATCTTTGCTCTGTTTAGCCACAACTTCCATCTTTCTCTTCTTAGGCTCCATTTGCACGTCTGGATCAGTCTCCTTAGTAGAAACTTCAGGAACAACTTGTGGTTTGTTCTCAGTATCAACTTCGGAATCACAGTTAGACATATCTGGAGTAACTCTATCTTTTTCGTCCACAGGCATAAGAAGACTGTCTTCATCAGAAATGGTTTTATCATTCTTCTCTTTCTCTTCTGGAGTAGGGAATGTTGCAATTGGCTGTCCCAATACAATGGAAGCACTTCTACAGACATGTTTAACTCTGGGACCTTTGAGTTCCATTTTCTGGCGTTTGGGATCTTCCGCCTGTTTGGATTCATCTTTATCTTTCTTGCGCACTTTGACCCTGGTCAGACGACGCTTTCTGTTGGTACTGAAATCTTCATTGTTCTCCTCATTCGCGTCTTGGTCTTGCTGTTTCGATTCCTTCTCCTAAGCAACAAAAATGTTAGTGAAATAATAAAATGGAATACTTTATAGGTAATAAATTCAGTTTTTTCATTTGTATCTGGGTCATTATCGATTTTCGTTTTAAAAGCGCAGTTTTGCAAAAAAAAATTTTTTTTTCATTTTCTTAATTTTTTTCTATATACACAAAAAAACAACACTATGAAAAAAAATTACATGTGGAAGGCCTCTTCGTAACTCTAGCAGTTATCCAAAAAATTTAAGGAGTGTAATGAACCAGTGGAAAAAAATGAATATTGCCTGGAGTGTAATGACCTACCGTTGGACATAAATGAAACCAAAAGCTATTTACTATATTTTAATAGAATATTGCCTGGAGTGTAATGACCTACCGTTGGACATAAATGAAACCAAAAGCTATTTACTATATTTTTAATAGTCAATCTTTAAAACATATGAAAGAGAACTAATAAAATTGAAATAAAATCTTAACCTCGAGTTTCACATAATAATTCAGTTCCAAGGTAGGTCATTACGTTCCAGAGCTTTTTGGAGCGAAATGGATTTAAATGAACTGGAAACAAATGACCATTTCGATTTTAAATTCAAAATACTCATGATTCGTTAATGCATAAAATCTACAAAATATAACTCTGAACAAAAACGATACATGAATCCTAGTACTATATCTAGAAAAAAATTATAAATATATAACACCTTAAAAATCGATGGAACGTAGTGAACTCAACCACTTGACAAAACACTCCTGACTACTCGCGATCGCAATTTTTTTGTACTAATTGAATGACGACCATCCCGAAGCAGAACAGCAGCGGCACTGATCGAGACGCGGCCCGCGGGATGCGCGGGACTCGGGAGGGTAAAGTGTTGCTGTACGAGTATGAACACTTTGTAAAGTAGCGATTCCATTCATGCGGCATGTAATGAACGTTTGCGATCGACGAAATTGAAAATAGGATTATTTCAGGGTTGGAACGTAAATGTAAATTACAAAAGGTAGTCTTAGTCTTAGTCTAATCTTAAATAGATGTTTTAGTTAAAAAACAAACTCGCTGTATAGTCTGTCATACACGAACTGAGTAAAAATTTTTTTAACTTACTAGATCGTTAATTGCATACGGAAACAAACGACTTTTCCACAGGGTTTTCCTCATTTTCTCTTTACTCTGAGTATACAGCCTGTTTGTAATATAATGCCTTTATGCATCTTTTGAGCTTAAATAATATAATCAAAACTATTTCTTCCATAACACATAAAACATACAGGTTTTGGCCTTTGCAATGCGATTCAAACGAAAATCGATAATGACCCATCTATAATAAATATTATGAATACGAAATTATAGCTGTCTGTATATCTGTTAATTACCATTTTACAACAAAGTTGTCAAAATGGTATTTTGATTTTGGCAATATTAATTTTGATTATTTTTCATTTCCACACAAATATCAAATGTTGAATATTTATTATTTGTTTAAGCAAATAAATATAGCTATATATATAGTGGAAGTATCAACTATCAGTATAGTCGCTGGACAGAATTAGTTACAACAAATAATAATTTAATAACTGTTACCTCAGATTTTTCAATATCTTCGGAAGATTTCTTCGTTGTTTTAACAGCAAATATGTTGTTTTCATTTTCAATTCCCAGTGTATTGAATGTTGATTGAGTAGTAGATGTATTGCTGGACCCTATTTTCAGAGGGTTAGCTTGAGTTAACGGTCCTGGAGACTTGGATCCACTCCTCATGTAAGGGGGTAGCATAGCAGTTAAAGTAGCTCTTATATGCGGTGGTACTTGGAACGCCTTGAGACATAATTTGAGCCAACAGGCTGGGCAACGAGATTTGTTAGTGCATTTCAGTAGTTTCCACTGTTGGGATCGTACGACTGGGGGAACATGACAGTTGCCTGGAAAAACAAGAAAAATAAAAGTATTATATTAATGGTGAAGTTCAAACCAACAAAGCCTGATGATGATTTAATGACTTAAAATTTTAAGGGAGCGGATGAATGATTTTGATGCGTTTCCTGGTGCAGTGGTAGACTTGAAGTGGGAGGTTCAGTCCCTCACATGGCAATTTGAGAATTTATTTCTAAACTAGCTGAGGCCCGCGACTTCGTCCGCGTGGTTTAAGTTTTTTGATTCCCGCGGGACCTTTAAATTTTCCGGGATAAAAAGAAGCCTCTTTTTATCCCGGAAAATTTGAATGTCACTCTCCAGAACCTCAAATATAACCATGACAAAAATCACGTCGATCCATTGAACCGTTACTGCGTGACTGAAGGACAATCCAACAAACAAACTTTGGCAGTTATAATATTAAGTAGTATGATTGAAATGTTGTCAAAAATAAATAACTTTTCAGTGATAATTAAATATAGAATTTCATAAAAGATGCAATATTCACATACACAAGAAACTGATTAAAGGCATGGCTGCAGTCTGACTTAGACTGATCTTAGACTGCATCACTACTTAGCATCCAGGCCCAGATCACTGCAGTCTAGGACTTGAAGGATAATTTAAAAATTAATATTTAAGCTAAGTACACTATAGTTTAGCTCTTGTCCTATTCACAAAAGTAAGTTTACATACCTTCACCCCTAACACAATGTGTAACCACCGGTGAAGTCCGCAGCACCATTTTGTCTTTCTTCAGCAACTTCGAGATGAACTTGCGACATGACTCGCATGAGTAAATGCCAAACTTGCGAGCTTGTCGCACAAATCTGTAGAAGCGTACCGCACCACAGACTCCACATGTTACAGTTGCTGGAGGGTTATTGGCTAAAAAATACATTAATTTCACTTTTCAACACACAATATAGCAACATTGGATATTTAGATAAAAATTAGAATAATGATTATTAGGAACTCCCTATTAAATAAAAATATAATCCACTAGATGATGCCTGTGACTTCGTCCGAGTGTATAGTTTTTTTTTAATTCTTGCGGGAACTTCAATTTTCCGGGATAAAGCCTATGTCCTTCACCGGGATGTAAACTATCTCTGTACCAAATTTTATCAAAATGGGTTGAGTAGTTGGCCCATGCAACAAACAAAGTATAGCAGACAAACAGACAGATAGACACAGTTTCGCATTTATAATATATGTATGGATTTATTAAATATGACAGTATGCAATACTTAATAATAAAATAACTCACATGAAACAGTAGTCAGTGCAGAGAAAGGTCCATCAAGCCCTGCTGATGACGGTGCAGGAGTTGTTAGCTGCAGCCTCGCCTCTCTTATGATGACTTTTCCACTCAGCAATTGGGAAGCAGAAGACTTGTCCTTTTCGGGACTTGCTGGAGGCTGCTTCTCTCCTTCTTCACCGCTTCCTTCAAGACTATCACTCTCCCAACTCTCTTCAGACTCAGACCCACTGCTGCTAGTTGAACTGCTAGCATCTGAAATGTCCATAAGCTTTCTCATGGCATGTCCTGACCTTTCTTCTTTATTTGGTTCAGGTGATTTCAACTTTTCTAAAGTTTCCACATTTGAATTCTCATCTGGAGAGTATTCTTTATCCCTTTCTTCGTATGAAAAGAAATCTCGCACTACTTTCCTTGAGCCTGTGCTGCTGATATTAGAAAATGAGTTTGTTGTTTTATCTTTGAAAAGACTTGAGGCAAGAGAGTGCTTGTCTTTTGCTTTTTCACTATCATTGGTTCTGTCAGATTCCTCTTCATCTGGTGTATCCTCATCATTGTGCAGATTATTGAAGACTAGCCTCTTCAGTTTTGGTTTCTTGAGAACTTTGCCAGAGGTTAAGCTACTTGGAACTATTGTTTGTTCATCTCCATCAATAAACCTCTTGTTTGGTTTAATTACTCTGGAGGAGTGACTGCTTCTTACAGGGAGTACAAATTTTTGTGAATTTCCACTTTCTTTTTCTGTTGGAGACAAATTTCTTGGCGGGGGAGATGTGCTACGTGTTTCGGTAAATTGCGAAAACTTATTTATAGGTTTTGAAAGAGGATTCAAGTTCTTCCTCAAGTATCCTTCTTGATAGTCTGATGACGATTTAGAGCTTAAATCTGTCAGTTTTGCAGGTTTCAGTATACTATTGAACGTAGAATATTCAGTTTGTTTAAGTGAAGATTTCTTTTTGATAATAGACACTAAAGGTGCATGATGTTTTATTGGAACCTTTTTCAACGGTAGGAAAATATCTTCACAGCTCTCTACTGTACCGAATGTCACAGTTTTCTTAACTGGTTTTGGTTTATCGTTTTTTAGAGGCTCCATTTTATTCTGCGACCTAGTGCGGACAGGGGATTTAGCTGGATCCTTTTCTTGGTTGTCAGGACTGGTCTTCTCTATACCGTTGGTGGTTTTATCTTCCCTGGTTGCATTTGCCTCATTCTCACTGTTGTTTTCCCTCTTTTCTTCTTCCTGCAGTATAAATAACGAACCATATACTACCAAAAATTATAGTTCTCTTTTTGACTACCAAAATATAATTTTAATCTTGTACTTGTAATAAATAAATACAATACTGTGTTGCATTGTACACGCATTGTATTAAGTATTTATTTCGTTTACATAAAATTATACAACTAATAAAATAATTAAGGTTAATTACGAACTTTCAGAATAGGAGTAATACGAGTATTTCAAATTTGATTTAATATTATTTTTTACTTTGTTTTCATTACAAAAGAAAATTTCTGGTTTAGTACTTTACTCTATGATTGAAAATGTCATTCACAATATTTTTAATTGTCTTCAGGCCTGCAGCCCTGGGTTTTTTTTTTAATTTATTTTACGGCCCTGGATACCAGTCCTTTATGGCCTTTTTTTAAAAAATACAAAATTGCTTGCAGCCCTGGGTTCTAACTTCTAGCCAAAGACTACAATATCTTCTAGCCCATTTGCAGTCAGAAACATAGACTATACCTACTACCTGCTAGGTCAGACACAAAGAAAACAAAATAAAACACAGACAATAACCAAAATTTTGACCAAAACAGTTGGCATACCTGAATAGATTTACACAGAAAAAAGAATAACTGTAAAATCTTTGGCAAATAATTCCAAAAAACGATCTTTTTGCTGGAACTTCAGCAAAAACAAATTGATATTTTGTATTTGTTTGTTTTCAGGTGTTTAGATCGGATAAAAAGATTTTTATGGTAAAAATAGTTTCATCTTGCTTTAGAAAATAATGCAAGATGAATTTTTTCCATAAAATACCTTCAATATTTACTTTTATGTGCAATTTTAAATGGTGAGTACATTTTCTTTATTAAAATACCTACTGGCATTTTCTTGATTAGAATATTGGTAATTGAAATAAAATGTAGATTATCTGCTGATATACTATAATAATATACTATTTATATGAATTTCGTCTGTTGAACTTTGCTAATTCGAAAATTGCATATTGAGACTGAATGAAATTATGATGTTACTAAAATTATACATAAGTATGATGAAGATGAGATACTACTTATGATTGAATGAAATTATATGTTGTATGTTGACTTTGAGATAAGAAGGACATATTATGTAGGTAGATGTTTAACATCATATTGTTAAGTATATTTAATATTATTGCAATAGGAATTAATACCTATACTAAAAATAAAATTCCATGCAATGCATAGATAAAAGCAAATCAAGTTTATTCTTTTGATTTTTCAGTTTTATTTAAGATTTCAAATACTTAAATCTGAGGATTTTTTAAGTCACTAAAATTATAGATGAGATAGGTAGTATCATGTTGTAATTCATGAACTATCATTTTGATTCTTCTAGTATAGTACTAAATTAGTCATAAATATATTTTGTTATTAAAATTATTAACTATTTTATTATCATTTATTTTCTAATTTAAAACACTTATGTAGGTACACATATATGTATGTGCCCACCCAAATACCTAATTGTATCTGTTTCAGTAAGGTCAGGTTTATTACTTAATTTATATGTCGTATGTTGACTTGGAGATAAGAAGGACATAATATACATACCTATGTAGATGTTTATCATATTGTTAAGTATATTTAATATTAAATTCAAAATTCATGGCTTAACATAAAAAGAAAACAAGATCTATAAAGACCTATCAAATTATAGAATCTCTCTATCAAATAAATATCTGTACCTACATGAAGTAGGTATTTCTTTGTTTACATGTCATACTACTCAAACATACTAAATGAAACCAATTTATGAAGTGTTTCTGTTTATTTTTTTATGGAAAAGCTATTGAAAGAGTAATATATAGAGATTTTCTTAATAATATCAACACTATTCTAAACTTCATGACAGAACTCTAATGGTGACTCTACAGTGCACTTTGTACGTAAAAAGTTTGGTTATATTAGATATATCATAAATATAGCATTAATTCAATATTGTGATCCAATTGTATTTATACGTTCAACTTTTCCTTTGAATAAGTGTTTAGTTTGGAATTTAGATGCCTTTGTTGACAACACATATTGTACAGAAGGTTGAATGTCAAAATACGTTCTTGTATTGGCGCTTTACTATACTCTTGGCGTTTCACTGGTACTTTAAAGTTATTACGTAAACACAACAGTAACACATCGTCGAAAACATCAGTATTTTTATATAACATTTTCGAGAAAACAATCTTCCGAAAATGCGCTTTACCTCTTTTTCCCCAGCAAAATCGTTGGCGGCCAAGCTACGGCTGGCGGAATGATTCTCAGGAGTAGTTTCATGGTAAACGGCGCCTGATAGGACACTGATACGTTTTCTGTTTTGGAATTTGAGGGGTTTACCGGGGAACCTAGACCTTCCCATTTTGATATGCACGTAAACGAAGAACACTCAGTGTGTTCCCAGCGGTTGCAAGGAAACTGGCGCGCATGCTCGGGCCCGCGCGCTCCGCAACGCCATTCCACTCATTTATGCAATGTGTACGACAAATTACGACGCAGTTCTCTTCATATATACAGTCAAACATAAATACAAATATCACCCTTCACATTGTTTATTGAAACAAACACTTTACACAGTTTTTTGCAAAAGACGACATCATCCATCATTTTAATGGAAGACTGATCGTTAACGCCGTCGTAACGCTTCCATTCAGCGTAGCGTCAACGATAAAACAAAAGAGAATGTAGTAACGCACTCGATTCTATTGCACGAAGCATCGGTAACATTATCTGCGTTTTGTTCCATTTGATAACACAAACGAATTATTGAAATGAATCCCTTGTAATTTGACAAAGATGGCTGTACGACGCGCTATAACAATAGCGAACACGAGTGATTAACGAGACGAGGCGCGCGAGGCCGCGGTGTGAACGACACCTGGCTCCCAGAGGCCAGTTATGGATTTTGAACCAATCGCGACGTTAATTCGGACCGGTATGAAAACAAACATGTCCGATGTCGTTCGCTACGTCTTGCTCTATATGGTAACTATCTGCATAGACGCGCCACTTTACTCACTCTTCGCCGTTTTTTATCAATAAAAATGTAATGTTTTCATCAATCTGCGCGACTGCTCCACGGTCATTATTTTATGATTGATTTGATTTGCCGAATCGTTATCCGTAGATTGGCATTTAAATTGACATAATATTTTCAGAGGAGTTGTACCTATCTATTGTGAACTCGTAGCGTTTTATTTAACTAATCGGGATTTGATTTTGATGTTATGTTGTAGGTACGATATTATTTATAGTAACTGTTTCAGCTTTCAACCTTTCAAGGCTTATTAAGGTATATTAAGTACCTACTGTAAAATAAATAAGTCACTACAATTATTTCAACTTCGTGCGATCATAATATAATACATACCTATCTGTATCTGTATGTATACTATATAAAATAAAAATATAATATAGGATGGATAGGTAGTAAGAGTACGTAGACCTACAAAGAGGATAATAATTATGAGCACTACGTTCTGTAATTTACTTGAATTATAATAATTTACGAAAAATTACCATAATAATTACATATTGAAGATCAATTTTAATAGGTTATATTTTGTATTGTGAGTTTTAAAACAAAGGTTATTAAGTATATTTTATTTGGTTCTCATTTAATATAGATTTTCTAGTAATTTTTTGACAGAGAAAATGTAATTATACTAATAACTCTACATGCCTAATTAACTAAGTAAAATATGAAACTGAAAATTATATGACTTTAGTAATGCGCCTGTTAGTTGCGATTTACATTATTGGATCAGTTCAATCCAATTGTCTAAACTCTAATAATATATTCCCGCTCCTAAATGTGTAGGTATAATGTATGTATAGAGCTACCCGCACCCTACTTACAAATGTAC
This sequence comes from Erebia aethiops, assembly GCA_923060345.2. Taxonomy (NCBI): domain Eukaryota; kingdom Metazoa; phylum Arthropoda; class Insecta; order Lepidoptera; family Nymphalidae; genus Erebia; species Erebia aethiops. The sequence continues at coordinate 24,228,991 of OV281083.1, read as the reverse complement.
CCCTAAACTCTACCGGTCGATCATGCGTAAAGGGCGGAGAAGGGATGCAAAGGGAAGAGCATCGGTACTTTAACCCTAACCAATTCCATAGAGCTATATACAAGCTAATCGAAATAAGTTTCTAAAAAAAGCGGCAATTAATGCTTTGAAAGCTCTGTTTTATTTTAATACTGACCTCTAGCGTGAATTATGAGAACAAAAAGTTTCTTGCTGAAAAGCTTCCTGAAATACACAGAACTAGCATGTCCTTAGTCAAATTTGATTCCGATCGAAGAGAAACTGTTCACAGTGGATATTTAAACCAAATTTCACTTAAAATACACAAGTTTTTCACTCTATACACTAACACTCAGTAAACTAAAGTCGTCTATGTTTAGTAAACAACAATTCGCGTGTAAATATTGTAGTAAGAGTAATATTTACATCACTTTCGGTGCACTGGTGTTGGTGCGTGAAACTGTAGTAGCGAGACTGGCGAGAAGGCGGCGCGCATGCCGCAAGGGACACGGTGTAAATATAAAAATGGACAAACTCCCCTTTCTGGGGGCTCACCCGGATGAATCACAGTAATTTAGAAGAGGTTTTCGTACCGCGCTAAGATTTACAATCCAATTAGACGTAATAGATTGATAGTGCAAGTTTGTATTTCCATTGAGTTGGTGCCCGTTTTTTAAATTTAAGCGGTCTTGAATTTCGATGTTAACTTCCGTGTACCTCACAAAATATTGATCGACACGACTCCCTCCGTCTGTGGACATTTTTCACTGAGACCGATTTTAGGAAGGCGGATAATCGCTGTAGATCAGCCGCTTGCTATCCGTATTGTGTCCAAATGTAAGCCAGACCCTCAGAGAGCAGGTAGAATTTTTTTGTGTTATTTGGGTGATGGGTCGATTGCTAGAGTAGGTAAAAAATTAATGTTTCGTACCTAAGCCTTGAGTCATAACTTTGAAAAATATGAGTCTTTAAATGGCCATGTGCAATATAAAAAGAATTAAAAAAGTATCATATTATAGGTCGTCAGTTCGTTCAACTTGTAAAGGAAAAAAAATGTGAATTGAATTAACATCGATTTTATTAAATGATAAATGATTTATTTTTCATGTAGGACAACTTGTGTCACCTCTACCACCGGTTCGGAAAGCTGTTGACTGAGAAGCTACTACTGAAAAGAGCCGGCAAGAAACTCAGCAGTTGCTCTTTTTTATAATATGATACACAATATTTTAGAACCTGTTGCAGTTTTCATGGGAACAAGATCTGAAGATAAAATTATAATAATGTAAAACATGTATTTTAAACATACACAAATTATTAGTTACATCAAATATAATTTAATATTTTTATTGCTCATCCAATCACTTAAGTGTGACAATAGTTGAACTTACGACTTTTCGGTTATCGTCCGCTATTGTCCTACCGTTAACTATTGAGCTAGTTACGTAAGGCGGCAGCCAGAAGGATTACGGAAGGAGACGACGATTAATTTACTACTAAATTTATTAATTAATTCTTACATTATGACCTAATCTAATGCTACGTCGATTTTAGACGCAGCGGTTCACATTATGGCTACCTAGGGCTAACCTAATCTACCCTAACTAGCATCCTGCGCCGATGTGAGACGACAGGATTAATGAACGATCTTCTCATTATTTCATTAGCTTTTATATCGTACATCTTCATACTAAAATCTAAGCGATGCTTGCTGTCACGTTTCTTCGGACGTGATGCAATTCCGTGGAATCCGCTGACTATGCACTGGTACCATGGCCGTTCGCTGGAGGTGCAAGGTTGCGATCTTGAAACGAAAGTGATTTTTTCCATGACGCCGTAGGTATACGTAACTAGCTGACGAGCCTGTTTCAACACACAACTTCAAGATAACTTGGAGATTTCGTAAGTCAATGACGATCTCGATGTTCTAAGATTAAGAACTATTCAAGTAGCAAGGATTCCAATTGATCCAGACTTTGGTTGTCAACATTATATAGAACAATCTCGCTAGTAAATAAAATTATAAATCATCGAGATATAGTTAAGTGATACGAATTGTGTATTTTTAGATATTTTAGTGTATTTGAATATAATTATAACACAGCCATAAAGAATAAATAATTGATACAAAGCATAGTAAAGTTAAAGTAAATACTTAGGTATACTTTATTGTACACCATAAAATAAAAAATCTAATGAAAATGGCACAACAGGCTGCCTTATCGCTTAAAAGCGGAAAGGAGGTAGGTACTAAAGAGAACAAATTAGGATGTGTATTATTTGCACCTAGACTAGCGATTTAATAACCGTCCCTTTCTAAAATTCACATTCTATGAGTCAAATTATTAATGTTCATGATTAATTATTATAATAATAACAACATGTTAATCAGTATCCCCCTCCCCTTTGCACATTCCTACTCCTACCGTACCGTAAATAATAAAAAAAGAAAAAGTGCGACTAAAGTTCACGAAGCAGACGTATACACAACACGTCCACCGATCCACCAGCATCTTTCAGTATCTATTATTGCTACCGGTTTGATTTAAGAATAATTTGGGATAATTATTTTAATAAATCCTTGTTCAACTTTATTGTAAAATTTGCGAACCTCCCCAGCTTCGCACGGATAGCACTAATAATCATAATAATCCATACCCAATATAGCCAGTGGGCAGTGGGCAGCGAATCAGATGTGCAATCATGTAAGTATCGCTGATCAAATCGTTAAAGCTCGGCTTCAAAGTAAAATAAACTATAACAGCATTGAATTAGAGCTCAATTTCGTGTATCCATTCTCATACGTTTAGGGTATCGTACATACCTAAACGTATGAGAATGGATGGATGATTGCACCTCAGGTTTTACTTTTAGCACTGCGATATTATTAATCTTTATAATAATATATTGTAAGAACAGTAAGTCCCGGCCTCTTTTTAATATATAACATCATTGGTCCCGGCCTTGCCCCACCTGCCACAACCGCGCAATTTTCTGTTGCAAGTAACTTTATTTCTAATATTCATCTAAATTAAATGGTGTACAAAGGGCAATTTTTATATTAATTAAATACTTGAGATGAGTTACTATTTATTTTGATAAAGATTAATACTATGTTGGTTAACCTTCGCAAGTAAAGCATTGTTTAGACCAAATTTGAAAATCATAAAAATGGTTGTTGTGAGTCAACAAAAGATAGATACATATATGCTATCGCGCACTTTTTTTAGACTTTTTTGAGAGAAATTTTTCCACCATATATTGTTACACGAAAGTAACTTAAACTACGAGTATTTACGTAGCCCACGCCACATAAGCTCTCAGACACATGAGACGATTTTTGCCGACTTAACTCACATTATTGCAATTTTCGAAAGAATCTCTAATATTTTTGAAAATAGAATATAGCCTATTTCATTCGCTGATGACGTATAATGTGATGCTTTCTATAGGTGAAAGAATTTTTAAAATCGGTTGAGTTGTTTTTGAGTTTTGAGCACATCAATTAGCGCACTCAGAAAGTTCCTCAAGATATGCGAATCCTATGCTTAATGCTGCGGCCTGCGTGGACTCGCATATAATGTAAAGAAAAGTGAGCTGTAAGGGTACAATGTAAATGACATTCCACCCGTTACCCTCAACGAAATCGCACTTGAGAAAGTGATGGTTTGCTCCAAACTGAGACCTCGCGGCGCCATCTATTGACATTGTAGCGGTCTTCGCAGTCCGCACAGAATCCAATAGATGGCATTACTAGTAGCGCACGATGAACACGAAGAGCCTAACTCACGCTAACGAAGCGTTCTCTACGACTTCCAAAGATGAACGGTCGGACCAATGGTCCCCGAGCACAGCACCCGCTCGGTGGATGATATCATCCTTTGTTACGGTCGAGCCATATCACCTGCTCCCGTACAGACATCAATGTGAAGTTCTGTTAAAAGCACTGAAACTCATTAAATGAAATAATTTCTTTTCCTTAAAATATTTATCTAATTTTAGTATTTGTTGTTCAAGTACAGGATATAATTCAAATAATTGATCAAGTTTCAGGCTCAGGCTTTCAGAAAATTTAGAGTTTTGAGGTCAACTTTGGACGTTAGAAAATCTCCACATTGAAAGCCCCCCATTTCGTCAATTTTAGGGGAAAAATTAAAAAAAATATATTTTTGGACTCTATTCCTAATTATCTTTAAATTAATATACCGCAACCCGAAGCGAATGCGAAGTAAAATATTTTTATGGCGTTACCATAAAAATGTTTTACTTCGCATTCGCTTCTATGAGAGCCCCCTGAAATAAAGATTTTTATAACTTTTTAAGCCATATTCGGCTGGAGGCCATTAGTTTACATAATATTATATTTAAAGCTAAAGTATTTACGTTAAGTAATTCAAAAGTTCTGCTCTGACGGACGGACGGACGGACAAGTGCAAATTCACTCAAGTAGACTCAAGAGACCTTCGCTTCGCTCGGTCAAATATTTAGAACACATCATACCAAAAGATATGTCGGACTAGCTGATGCCCGCGACTTCGTCCGCGTGGATTGAGGTTTTTGGTTCCCGCGGAAACTCGTTAATTTTCCGGGATAAAAACAAGCCTCTGTGTTATTCCAGGCTATAATCTATATCTGTGTCAAACTTCATCCAGATCCCTTCAGCCGTTCTGGCGTGATTGAGTAACAAACATCAATCTATCCATAATCCATCCATCCAAACTTTCGCATTTATAATATTAGTATAGATTAGAGGTGTTAGCATGCTAACACCTCTAATCCTCTAACCTTTTAACGACATGCCGTTAAGCAGTTAAACGGCTAATGGTTAACGGCTGTAAGCGGTAATAAAAAAAACAATGTTTTTTTTTTCACAGGAGTAAAGATAGTTTACTACCGTTAACCGCTTACCGTTTATTAAAGTAGTAGATAGTAAGAAAAACAATGTTTTTTTTGACTCGCTAATGCACACGAGTAAAGATTGTTTACTAAAATTTTCAACCACAAGCCGTTAACCATTTCACCATTTAACGTCACGCTAACACCTCTAGTATAGATGTTAAAGACATGGAGAGGTAGCGTAGGGCGTTGGCGGTCCGAAGTAATAGGTATGCTGACCCGCAGGTTTGCTCGTTGCAACAGAGAGGTAGGTAGTTAAAGCTTGCCCCTAGTAACCAACAGCTACTGCGTACTAACAGAGGGCTTGCAATAACCTACGCGTAACAATAGTTTCAGAATGCTGATGGACCTGCAGTGCGTCACTGATATTTGCGGAGTGCAAACCGACGATTTTTATGGTATTTATGAGGAAAAGAGCGGCATCTGTGATGAAAAGAGTGCGCGGAAGCTTCAACATGACATACCTACCTAATAAATTCCACAATGGTGACACAGACAAACATTTAATTAGCATACAATTTACGTAAGAATATGTTTGCCTGTGACACCACCCGGAATGGGTGTACGTACAGCTCAGGTTTGTGCCCAGGATTATACCTACAAACTAAAATAACTAGTCTATAAGTTCTAGGTGTTTTTCCACTAACTAGCAAAATCGATATTAAATTCCGCATCTTTTCTATATGTCCCGCGCCTAAAGGGACGGGTTGCGCTGAAGTAGCGGAGCAGATAAAGAGGCACTTTAGAAGTCCCCAGGCAGCGCTATACCACGCTATACACTATATTGTTAGCGTTTATGCAATAAAATGTATGGGTCCACTCATGTTCCACTAAATGCCGCAGTACTTCTTTCATGACACGGGCTCCCGTGGCCTTGGAACACCATGTGATGTTGGCTTTTTGCCTTATGAGTTAGAAAGCTGTAAAGCAAGCTAAGAACGACTAAGTACGAGTCAGACTTGCCCATGGTTCTATGGTATAAATAACGTTCAATAGAGCTGGAACCCAGAGCCGTAAAGCCAATTAAAAAAAATAGATTTCGCAATTCGCGCCAAATTCTGACGTTTTCTTTCAAGTCTAAGGAGGTGGAGATCGAGAGTCGAGACATTCATTTCTTGATAGAAATCCTAATAATTAATCGTTGTTTAAAACCAAAAAACGAGCCATATCCTATAATTTATATTTTATGATCCTATATTTGCTTTTCATTTCTGTTGCGTGGTAACTGCCTATCATCCTGGTTTTCAAATTTTTGAAATATCTGAAGACGACGGTTATTACCATGCCTTCTGAAGTACAAACTGTATTGAAATTCACTCGTCTCAGTGAACATGCCTTCCCACCTGTAAAAGGCTCTGAAAAAGCAGCTGGATTCGATTTGAAAAGGTATTTTCTTGTTGGTTTACTATAAAAAATACTTACATTACTTTAAATTATAATTTCAATAAGTCCTGGACTGCGGTCTCATTAAATAATGCTGCACTCTAGATGGTAAGCTTCTACGTGGCTTTGTACTAGAAAACTTTCGTCTTGCTGGTAGAGTGGTAAGCCTGCCAAAACTTCTAACCAGACCAAGTGACTTAAGTCAATAATACAATTATTATGAACTATTTGATGCCAGCAACTTCATTCACATTGATTTAGGTTTTGTGGTCCCGTGGAATCTCTGATTTTCTGGCATATAAAGTTGCATGGCTTTAGATTAAGTAATTACTTAGTTGTAGATTTCTTTGTAGGGATACCAATAGGGATTGCATTCTTCTCCAGGATGCAATCTATATTTGTACTAACTTTCATCAAAATCAGTTGAACGGATGAGCCATGAGAGCGTAGTAGATAGACACATCTACACATTTATAATATTATTAGTATAGATTTCTGAATTGGCTTAATGCGTAGCTAAGAATTAAACTGGAATTCTGTTAAAAATAACTGCTTTCATCACTCAGCAGACGAGTTGTCAGACATCTAATGTGTTACATGTAGAATTTGTTGATATTTGAACTGTTCCTACTTTCTAGTGCCTATGATTATACTGTTCCTGCACGTGGCAAGGAATTGGTGAAGACAGACTTGCAAATAGAGTTGCCTTCTGGTTGTTATGGCAGAGTTGCTCCTAGATCTGGACTAGCTATTAAAAATTTCATTGATGTTGGGGGTAAGTGTAATGCATATTTATTATAAAAAAGGAATGTTTTCAGTGCTGATTGGGTTTAAAATAAAAAACCTTTCAAGTTTAGTAAGTAACAAAGTTTAAGAACTGTCTCCACAGTCCACACTTGAAGGTCCGACAGCTGTCTAAACACAACATGTGGGGCAGCCTGTCAGGTATTAAAAAGTTTGTGTGTTCCTGTTAGTTCTGCAATTTTTTTGTGTTCAAGTTTGAGATAGACTACTTAATTTAAAATTTTGTCTGGTGGGAGGCTCCGGCCATTGCTTGTTACCACCCTCCCGGCCAAGTTGTGCCGCCAAACAATTTAGTGTTCTGGTAAGATGCTGTCTAAAAATGATTAGGGATGTGGTTTCATCAAACTGCCGTTCCCCTAACAGGTTGATGTAATGAGTGTTGTTAGGTCAGTTTTATATCTATGTTGTAAGAATTCTGTTTAACACAATCTCTAAACCTTACATCCATGCTCTAAACTAACCTAAAATGACAGCTCTATTTTCATTGCTCATTATTGCATGTAGTTTTTTTTAAGTTATATTATATTATTATAACTTTATATTAAATTACAATATTATACTTTGAAAAAGCTAAATCTTAGTTTTTGTTTGTACAAACTCATAACTATATTTACAAAACAAAGTAATCTGAACAAATATGAATCCTATGAATTGTATGTAATATGTATTTTTGAATTTACAGCTGGTGTAATTGATGAAGATTATCGTGGTAATGTTGGAGTTGTAATATTTAATCATTTTGATCAAGAATTTACAATCAAGAAAGGAGACAGAATTGCACAGCTGATATGTGAAAGAATTTACTACCCAGCACTAGTTGAGGTTTCCAATCTAACAGAAACTAAGAGAGCAGATGGAGGTTTTGGTTCGACAGGAACTCAATAAAAAAACTGCCATGTTTTGCCTAGTATAATTAAGTATAATGTTGTATTAAGATAAATGTCTTAAAAATACTTTTGTTTTGTACTGCCCCCACCTAGTAAATACAATTTTCACCACTTAATTTAAGGAAAGTTAGGTGTTCATATTACTTCCTTCAAAATTATCCAATACACTGGAGAATGTTGTTGTATCTGGAGGAATTGAATTTGATGTGTTTCCAGGGTTAACATCTTTTTTCTTCAGAAATGGTTTTAACAAGCTTATTAATTTATTGTCAACTTGTACACCAAAGTCTGCCTCTGCTCTTTCCACTCGTTTTTCTAAAACTTCAATATTTGATTGTAACTTGAACACAACATCTGATAAGGTTATAATTTTTTTGGATAGTATTGTCACTTCATGCCGATAACGACTTATATCTTCAGTCACTGCGATACTGCAATCACTGTTTTTTAGTTTTATCATTTGTAGAACACTTGTCAATTCCTCGAGTCTGGTGATCATGTTATCAATAACATCTTGAACCATTTGGAATCCACTGGGTAGATCTAGCTTGAGATACTCAGCATAATCTTTAGCAACCTCTTGCAACATATTAGCTAATTCTTGCCTACTTTAATTATTTTTTTAATTATTTAAACACCAAAGTCGGGATATAAATATTCCAAAACACTTAATAACCTATCAATTATATCTGTCACAAGTTTTGACAATCCTGTAAAACTTATTGGGCATAAGTATAAAAGTTTTAAAAATATCTCCATATTGATTTAACAAATAATTCAACCATTGTGGTATGTTTTACTTCTTCCATCGTGATTTGTGAAATATAAATTTTGCAATATAGATACAGCCCTGACATAATTTTCAACTTGTTTATTATTTTTTTATCAAAACTAAATTAGCACTTATGTCAAGCTGATAAGGTTGCAATTTGATTAGACATTACTAGGACATTTTTAGTCTAAATAACTACCTATTAGAAACATCTCTAGTCATAGATTTAGCATTGGGTCAAGCGCGCGAACCCAATACTAAATCTATGTTTATAATCTAATATTTTCCTTCTTTGTATGGACTGGAGTGTAATGGAAAGAGAAAAGAGAGGGAGAAAAGTTGAAAGTGTCCAGTGGTTGCTTTATATAACAGTTCAAAATACTCCCACAATGGCGCTGGTGTATATGTCACCGTAACATTGCAAAAACCGTTAGATTGTAATCTAACTGGCGAAATTGTAAACTGTCGACAGATTGTGAACCGTTCAATGTTCTGAGTGTCAATTTTTTAAATATTCATTTTATTTACGTTTTCTTGTAAGTTAGGTTAGGGTTCGACATAAATAATAAGGTTTTATCGGGTTAATATACCTAACAGATTACAATCTAACGGTTTTTGTAATCTTACGGTGACATAAACATAGGGTATGGTATAAATAAAATAAAATAAAATATATATTTATTGGCAATACATAGTTACAGTCAATTTTTTCTCCGCACTAGGGAACCTGTATCGCGGAGACTGGAACAATTGTTGAAGAAGTGCCGAGTTTTAGGACGTATTAAATTATTTTTGAAGTCGTAGACATTAGTTAGTTCTTTGCTCAATTCTTTGTGTACGACCAGAGACAAGTTATTGACTAAAGATTTTTGACTCAGACCTCAGACGTAGATATATTACTTACTCTATGGACTCAGATAAAATACCTAATCTTTGTGAGGTTATGAGGACACACGTAGACATGGCGTCAGCGTATACAGCAGAGATATACAGTATGCAATAGCCTTATTGCGATATTTTCTTAATGGTAAATAAGATTTTTTTGAAATGAAAACTTCTTTAGGTGCGTTGAGCACTTTACATAGACGGGCCCTGTCAAATAAAGAATGTAGGCGTATTTTTAGCAACGCCATCAACGCCATCTAGTCTGAAAAGCGGGAACTTGCTTGCAACATCTTGAATGAAAGCTTGAAAACGTATGACTCGGTCATAGATAATATAGGTCATAGCCGTAAGGCCAGTTAGTAAAAAAAACATACAGTTTGCCGCGGAAATTAAATGATTGCGTAATGGATAAAAATATGAAATAGGAAGATTAAATAACGTTTTTTTGGAAATGTATAATTGTGAATTAAAACACTTACCTTAAAATTAAAATTATACAGTGCCAAACTAATTAAACTTTAGATGTGAACTTAATAATAACAAATTATCTGCACGACGAGCGATCGTGACAGCGCTACGACAGGAACAAAGACAGGTGCGGAACGTGTTCAGCAACTCGGACGCCCGGCGTTTTTCTATGAAAGGGCCCATCTAGTGCTACATATTATATAATATCGTTGATGGTAGGGGGTAAAAATGTGGAACGGTCCTTTCAATGTTTATGTTTTATTTTTAAGTTACTGGTACAGAATGTATAAATAAATAAATAAATAAACGGTGTCGGTCACGCCAGTTATGTAGGGCGGCAGCCAAAAAGATTACAGAAGGAGACGACGACAAATTTACTATTCAACTAGATGATTCCCGCGACTCCGTCCGCGTGGATTAAGATTTTTGATTCCCACGGGAACTCTTAATTTTCCGGGATAAAAAGTAGCCTATGTCCTTCCCCGGGATACCATCTACCCCTGTACCAAATTTCAGCAAAATCGGTTGAAAAGATGGGCCAGGAAAGCGTAGCAGACAGACAGACAGACAGACAGACAGAAACACTTTCGCATTTATAATATTAGTATGGATTTATTAGTTAATCCTTACATTATGACCTAACCTAATGTTACGTCGATTTTAGGCGATTTACATTATGACTAACTTAAGCTAACCTAATTAACATCCTGCGTCGATGTTACACGACTGGATTAATGAAAGATCATTAATCCAGCCATCTAACATTGACACTATTTCATTAGCTTTTATAATCTTACATTTTCGTACTAAAATCTAAGCGATGCTTGATGCCATGTTTCTTCGGACCTGATGCAATTCTGTGGAATCCGCGGCTGACTATGCACTGGTACCACGGCCATTCGCTGGAGATGCAAATTTTCGTTCTTGCAACGAAAGTGATTTTTCCATGACGCCGTAGGTATACGTAACTCACCTTTGTTTTAAGGTTTAAATTATTTTAAATAATCGTTTTCACTTCTATCATTCAGTCAATTGTTTTTTGTTATTTCTATACTTTATAGAATGGGGACTATCGTTTCTTTGCTCACCAGTTGGCGCCACTGTTGACTAAGGTCCAGAGGTATAGCTGTCAAAGGCGACTTTATAAGATTGGCGCCGAAACAAAGTTTTAAATCTTGAATCTCATTAAGTTTATTAATTACTAGCGATCCGCCCCGGCTTCGCACGGGTAGCACTAATAATCCTAATATATATACCTACCCAATATAGCCAGTGGGCAGTGGGCAGGTTACGTTTTAATATTAAATTGTAAGAGTACGCCCCGTCCTCATTATTTCTATGATATCTCATAAGCTATTCATCTAAATTAAATGGTGTAAACTGTAAAGGTCAATTTTTATCTTAGTTAAATACTTGAGATGATTAATATATTTATTTTGATAAGGATTAATACTATGTCGGTAAAAACACCTTCGCAAGTAAAGCATTGGTTTAGACCAAATTTGAAAATCATAAAAATGGTTATTGTGAGTCAACCTTAAAAGATAGATATATGCTTTCGCGGACTATTTTTTAGAACTTTTTAAGAGGAACAATTTCACCATACATAGTTTTCGTGTAACTTTAACTATTTACGCAGCGCACGCCGCGTAAGCTCTCAGAAGAGACGATTTTTTCCGACTTAGTTCACATTATTGCAATTTTCGTAAGGATCTCTAATTTTTTTGAAAATAAAATATAGCCTATGTTACTTGCTGATAATGTAGCTTTCTATAGGTGAAAGAATTTTTAAAATCGGTTTAGTAGTTTTTGAGTTTATCCATTACAAACAAACAAACAAATCTTTCCTCTTTATAATAGGTATAAGTTTAGTTAAATAGTTAACGACGTTAGTTTGACGAGTTAGTTTGACGACCTCCATGGCGCAGTGTGTAGCGCTGTTGCCTTAACGTGCGGAGGTCCTGGGTTCGATCCCCGGCGGGGTCAATTTGGGAATTTATAATTTCTGAATTTTCCCTGGTCTGGCCTGGTGGGAGGCTTCGGCCGTGGCTAGTTACCACCCTACCGGCAAAGACGTGCCGCCAAGCGATTTAGCGTTCCGGTACGATGCCATGCCCCTAACAGGTTAGCCCGCTAGCATCTTAGACTGCATCATCACTTACCATCAGGTGAGATCGTAGTCAAGGGCTAGCTTGTAAAAAAAAGTTAACTAACTACGAGTATCTATCATCATATCGAGTAGCTATGCCGCAATGTTGTGCAGTTCCGTTTTAATCGGAAAAAAGAGGAGAACACATGTTTCCAAAAGATAAAACTGTTCTAAAACAGTGGCTAGTGGCGATTTGCAGGAATAACTATACCCGACAAAAAATTCTCGTGTTTGTAAAAAACATTTTAACCCCGAGGATTATGTGTTACCCAAAGAATCAAATAAGTACAGAAAATCGTAAGTAATTATCTTTCTTATTCATCTCCTAAATTAAAGCCAAAAGTTGTACCTACCTAGTCAAGAGAGAAGAGAGAAAGGAAATTAAAAGAAAACGTGCAGAAAGAGCTCAACTCAAAAAAAGAAATTTTTGCGCTTATTTATGCGCCTCTTTTTCTTAATTCCGCCTTCAAAACGTTCACATAAATCGCTAAATAAGATCACTTTTCAACAGGTAAACTATACAATATGTAACAAAAACCCTGTTGTTCCTTTTAGGTACGTATACATAATCATATAGGTGTACCAAAACTGAAAATCTTATTTAAAACAAATCAAGTACTGGTCAGTTATTGTTCATAGTCAAGATAGCTTATAAAATAGACACATTAAAAAAATGTTTGTAACATATGAGTCGGCTCGATCAAAAGCGAGCTCAAAGGATACCGCCGCGCCGCCAAGGTCTTTAACTAAGCCGCCGCGCCGCCCGCGGCTCGCTTTCTATCCTAGTTGTTAGTCGCTCGCGCAACCGAGCGGACGTGCGCATTACGTCGCGAAATTACGTGAAATGTCTTACAAGAATGAAGGATATTTTACATGTTGATGTGTCTCTGGAGAAGTGACTGCTACTATGCAGAGGCGCGCAGACTTTACCAGGAGCACTATGCTATTTCACGACGCTCAACATGTAACTACCACAGTGGCAGTGCCCAACATCCGTTGGCGAAATAAAGTCCGATTCATCGGTACTACGACGCGTACGTGCAAATATCGCCAAACGGTGTGAGAAATGCATAAAGCTACAAGGCGGGCATATCGAGCAACATCTCCGTAATCGAAAAGCTGTTGACATCATCATAAATTAGTGATACGATTAGATTACATAACTAAGTACTTAATACTTTTTCTAATAATTGAACGAATCACATTTTAAAAGTTGCAACAGTGTTAAACAAAAGTGTAAACAAATTGGACGTTAAAAAGCTGTGTTCAGCACACAGCTGAGTGATCCTTGTGACTCGCGGGTGACACGTGACGAGTTCATGACCTCAGTACCCTCAGTACAGTGACCCTAGAGCGCGCGCGGCTGCCGCCTGCCGACGAGCTCCTCGGTCGGCAGTCGGCACCTTTGATACGATTTCCTATCTCTCTCGCGCTCGCTCTGGCTCGCATCGCCTCGTAGAAGTGCAGAGGCGGTGGCAGGGGTGAGCAATCATTTTCATTTTACAAATAATATTGATTTAATATTTAATTTGAATATTTTAATTTAAGAGTTTTACCAAATAAGTTGATTTTTTATGTTTGAATATCGATACTGATAACGCAGCTCAAAGGGACCACAGGGTTTTTGTTACACAGTGTAGAAATTATAATTTGTCACGAAGCCCGCCAAAACCAGTGAAAAGTGAATGTTATTGGACCTCACGCGACACCAGCGCCTCTAGTGGCAAATTCACACGTGATAGCCCCCATTCATACGAGTCTTTACAAATATAACCTGTTTTTATCTGTAACATTCAGGTAAAAATAAGGTCAAAATTGTAAACTTACGTATTTTAGGTTATGATTTCACATTTACGCTCAGTTCCAGTTAAACCACTTTTTCGTAAGCTACGAGCACAGTTACCACTTTGTCCAATTCCCATTTCGTACGAATCTGATCTAAACTGTCGGATAGGTCAAACAAAAAAAAGTGATACGCTGAGCAGGACAAGAGAACATTTTATCGCTTTGGAACTCCTTGGCATTAGCGTATATATTATATTATCTTTGACTAGTGGTTCGCCCCGAACTGAGACCTCGCGGCGCCATCTATTGACATAAATGTGAAGTTCTGTTAAAAATACTGAAGCTCATTAAAAATTAAATAATTCCGTTTCCTTACAATATTTATCTAATTTTGGTATTTGCTCTTCAAGTACAGGATATAATTCAAATAATTGATCAAGTTTTAGGCTCAGCCTTTCAGAAAATTTAGAGTTCTGAGGTCAACTTTGGACGTTAGAAAATCTCCACTTTGAAAGCCCCCCATTTCGTCAATTTTGGGGGAAAAATTTAAATAAAATATTTTTGGACTCTATTCCTAATTATCTTTAAAATGATATACCGGAACCCTATGTAACTTTATAAAAAATATTTTACTTCGCATTCGCTTCTATAAGAGCAGAGAGAGAAATAAAGATTTTTATAACTTTTTATTAAATAAGCCATATTCGGCGGGAGGTTTACATATTATATTTAAAGCTGAAGTAATTACGTTCAGTAATTCAGAAGTTATAATGCTCTGACAGACGGACGGTCGGACGGACGGACAAGTGCCAATTCACTCAAGTAGACTCATATTTAAATTGAAGCTTCCGGTAAGTATAAATGGCGTATGGGCGGAGCTTAAGGTGAGGGTTAGGGCTGGTATTATCGATACTTATATACTCGATATAAAATTATCACAAATATAATTAATAAATAAGTAAACATAATATTTTGAAAAACACTAGTATTCGTGTTTTATAATGAACTAGCTGATGCCCGCGACTTCGTCCGCGTGAATTGAGGTTTTTTGGTTCACGCGGTAATTTTCCGGAAAATAAACTAGCCGATGTGTTATTCCAGACTATAATCTATCTCTTCCATCCATCCAAACATCCAATATTTCACGTTTATAATATTAGTATAGATTTATATTGTCAGTTAAATGTAAACCTTACAAACAAAACCGTTTCATAATATTAGTTGGATTACTTATATTAACTGCCTCGTTGGTCTAGCGGTTAGCATAGTCGACTGCGGATTACGAGGTCCTGGGTTTGATTACCGGTTGGACAAAAAATTGCTAGGTATTGGGTTTTTCAATTCAGAAATTCTTAGTGCCAGCCCGGAGTTGGAAGTTTGCGGTGTTTCACCCCTGTGCCTTGGAGAGCACGTTAAGCCGTCGGTCCCGGTTATTATCACTAACATGATAATAGTCGTTAAAGCCCGCCAACCAATTGGAGCAGCGTGGTGGGTCTAAGCTCTAATTCCCTCTCTCCTATGAGAGTGGAGGCCTGTGCCCAGCAGTGGGACGTTAATAGGCTATAGTAGTAGTAGTACTAGTACCTAGATATTATGGAAAAAATGTTACTGAATGACATGATAATATGACTAATAAAAGTAGACTGATTTAAAAATAAATTCTAAAATTTATAGATAAAAAAAGCTATCGATAATATTGCATTACATGTATATAAAACTTATTACGAAGTAATAAAATTTAAAAACCCACGACGAACTTGCAGCGCTCCTTTGTGGACATTTGAAACATTAATTAGAACTTCTCAGAAGTATGCATATCTTAAACCAAAAACGGCATTTACGAGTATGTCAAATGAAATGAAATCAAATTTTTTTTTGTGAATACAGTAAGTGGGTAAGATGTTAGTTTTACAGAAGGTTTCATGTATTCTACCCACATTCTACCACAGTGTGGTGTACAAATCTTTTAGCTTATATTTACCCTGATGCTAATGTGGCGCCCTCAATGTGGTGCATTTCGACAGACACTTTTTATATATTATGTCACCGTAAGATTGTAAAATCCGTTAGCGAGATTATAAACTGTCGAAAGATTGTGAACCGTTCAATGTTCTTAGTATTAATTTATGAAATATTTATTGTATTTACGTCTCTTTCTTGTACAGTTCGCACGCGATTTGAATGCAGAGTAAATGTATGTGTCACCATACCTTTACTCTGCATTCAACTCGCGCGCGAACTATAGGTTAGGTTAGGGTTTGACATGAATATTCATGTAGTGCCCGGCCACGGGCCGGGCACTTAGGTTCTATCGGGTTAATATACCTAATATATTACAGTTTGCCGAAAAATGTTATGTTACGGTATTATATTTACGGTTCACAATCTGTCGACAGTTTACAATCCATCGAGATAAAAAACGTTATATTACAATCTAACGGTTTTTACAATCTTACGGTGACATATACAAGAGATGATTCTCCTTACCTATGCCTTACCTCTACCCTCCATAGCCCGTAGGCAGAGACTCTATATGCCGAGCCGTAAAGCCAGTCAGATTGTAAAAACTAAACATAAAAAATTCTAATGTCAAATTCAAGAAAATTCATTAGAGTTTGGAATCTGTGGAATGCAGGCTTTTCTTTTTTATTTCTGTGAGTGCAGGGCTCAAAAGCATAGTCTCTCAGATGGACTGCACCCAGAGCCGTAAAGTCAGTTATTAAAAAAAATGGATAGATGCAGGGTCAGAAGTACTGGAACCCAGAGCTGTAAAAAAAAAGTAGTTGTGCATCAGAGACAAGTAACATATGTTGTGCAGAGTTGTGCATTAACTTGTCTCTGTTGTCCAGTAACTGGTCTTTGGTGCAGTGGAGTTCATTTATATCAGAGACAAGTAACATATTTCTATTTTCTGTGGTTCATTTTCTGTAATGTTGTGGTTGCTGGTTGCCTGCCTGAGCAAAAATTTTTATTATGTTTTTATTTGTATCTAGTCTTAATTAATGAATGAAGTAGGACGTTTTTACGATGTTGCCTTCGACAGGCTATTTTAAAGGAATCAACTGCCCCTTCTACGACAGTGGACTGTGCGAACGGCCCTATTGTCATTTTCGTCACGTTAAGAAAGAACCACAAAGTATCGGTAAAGATGGGCTTGAAAGTGGAGAGATCCTACAGAAATTGGTATCGGCAGCGGTACAAAAGGTTTTGCAACAAACGGAGACAGCTACTTCATCACCTTCGCAAAATGTTACCGACTCAGAAAAAGGCTCCGGACAGACCGTTTCAGCCAAAGTTACGTACAACCCAACTCCGATAGCCGAACTAAATAAAATAAATCATACAGATCCTGAAAACAATGATGACATTAATGAACAAAAAAGAAGACATATACCAGTACCATACACACCCAGAAAACCAGCCAGTATAGCCATCAAAAGACCTGTAGACACAAATGGTTCTAAGCTCTATACATATTTGCCACCTGCGCAGTATAATCCAGGTTCTGAGACTGCTCAGCTTGATCCCTACACTCCTAAAGGTGCAACAGAGTCTGGTGAGAAATATTTACCTGGGTCAGAGAAGGCAATTCCAGAATACAAGCCTAAAGAAACCCAAAATTCTACAGTTAATTACATTCCCTCAGATAAAGCTGTAAGCAAGAAAAAAATATTAGAATATAAACCAGCCAAAGTTAAAAGTATACCTTCATCAGTAACATATCAGCCAACACCTAGGTCTTTGGTTCCTTGCTTCTCTAGTGATGAAGACGAACCAGATATTAAAAAGAGAAAGCTTTCTAGTGACTTAAATGGTCTAGACGATTTAGGTCCGGAATTTGATATTTTGGATCAAATACTAGATGAAGAAAAAGAAGTAAAAAATATTTCTGAAAATGACAAAAGCAAGGAATCCGAGGCAAAACTTCTAAATCAAAAATCTACTACTAAAACTATTGAATTGGTTAAAACTGATACAAATAGATCTGAAAAAGACAAATCACCAAAAACAGTGGACAAGAAATCAAACACAAAGTTAACTGAAAGAACTGAAAAATCTACAGAAAGAAAAGAAAAATCTAGTGATAAGTCAACAGTAAAAAAAGAAAAATCAATTGATAAATCAATAGAAAGAAAAGAAAAATCTCATGATAAGTCAATAGAGAGAAAAGAAAAATCTAGAGATAAATCAACTGAAAGAAAAGAAAAAGTTACTGACACTGATAAACAAGATAGAAAATCATCTGATAGGAAGAGTAGCCACAAAAGTTCGAACAAAGATAAAAATAAGCATGATAGGACAACCAAATTAAATAAAAAATCACATAGTAGTTCCAAACACTCAAGGAATCCATCAAAACATTCAAAACAGACCAATGACACTGATAAACAAAACGATAACCGGCATTCTAAGTCTCACAGTAGGTCCAAAGAATCAAGAGATAAACAGAAAAGAAGTGCACCTAAAATTATGTCTGATGATGACAATCATAACTATGAGGACAATTTAGAAGATGAGTTAAATGAATTATCTGAGTCAGATGAGGAATCTATTGCGTTACAGTGTAAAAAAATATTTGAAGAATATGTTCCAACTGAGAAAACACAAAACACTGAAGAATGCACTGACAAATTTGAGACTGATACTGATGTTGAGGAATATATACCTACTAAAAAGAGAATATCTAGGACAATTGATAAGAATATTAAAATATTACCTAAAGCACCTATAAAACCTGATTTTAAAATAAATGCTGCACAAGCTATGGCAGAGCGATTAGCTAAAGTTCGCGAATTTCATGCTTTGAAAAGTGCTTCTGAAAGTAATAATTGTACAAATTTAGTTTTGAAACCTGAAACTTTGAAGTCTATTTTCAACACTCCACCTCCCAGTACTAGTAGTTCCAAAATTCGCATAGCTCATGTTCCTTATGCCTCAACAATGCTGACAGCAAAGAAAGTCATAGCTCCTAGTACAATTGCTGTAAAACAAAATGATCCATCTACTAGTTGCACAATTACACAAACTGTAAAGAAGGGTACTCAAAGAGTTGCTCACATACCAAGTGAAAAATTCATTGATAGGCCAGGTGTTTTAGAACCACTTGGCTCAAAAATAGCAGCAAATATTAGATCTACATACTTGAATATGATGATTGATCATTGTTTAAACATTTACCTATTACCAACTGATGCCTATGCACGAGCACAACATGAGGAGTTAGCTACTAGTAAAAAATGTTCTACAGTGCAAATATATAAGAATTCTGCAGTTCTTGCCATCAGCAGGCTTAAAAAAGAGGTTCTTGAGTGTAATGGAGTAAAGAAATCTGGAAGTGACTGTGCAGCACTCAGCAAGGTGCCACAAGGAGCAATCAGTAAGTCAAATACAGTCGGGTCATGGAGCATAGAAAGTAAGATCAGAAGAAATTTTGAAGACCCCCAACAGTTTACAGGTGCTAAGTTTTATAATAACATACAAAAATGGATCCTAACAGAAGAACAGCTCAAAGAAAATGGTTTTCCTAGACCTCATAGCAGTGGAGAGAAAGGGAGAGCTATTATATATGGACAAAACAAGAAACCACCTCCAAAAGGATATATAAGAACATGCTGTAGGTGTAAAAAGACTTATACTGTGGATAAAAAAGGTTTTCCAACTTTTAAAGAGGAGTGTATCTATCATCCTAATAATAAATACAGAGTAAGAGGTGAGGTTCGTTACCAATGCTGTAGTCAAGATGGCTCCTCAGATGGGTGTTGCATTGCTTCAAGTCATGTGTATGAGTATGTTGACTTTGAAAACTTGAAAGGTTATGTGAAAACACTGCCCCCAGATAGTGTCATGGAAGACTATGGCATTTATTCATTAGATTGTGAAATGTGCTACACAACGCAAGGTTTAGATTTGACAAGGATCACTGTAATTAATTCAGCATGTAAGGTAGTATATGAGACACTTGTCAAACCTTTGCATCCTATAATTGATTATAATACAAGGTATTCAGGTATTACTGAAGAACAAATGTCAGTAGTGAAAACCACATTACTAGATGTGCAAGCAACGCTGCTCACTATGTTTAATAGTAAAACTATATTAATAGGTCATAGTTTAGAATCAGACTTTAAAGCACTGAAACTCATTCATGATACAGTTATTGATACCAGTGTTTTATATCCTCATAAAATGGGGCCACCATACAAGAGAGCCTTAAGAAATCTATCGTCAGAATATTTAAAAAAAATTATACAAAATTCTGTTGATGGCCATGACAGTGCAGAAGATGCTACTGTATGTATGGAACTCCTGATTTATAAAGTAAAAGAGGATCTGAAGACAAGATGATAGTCACAATTGCTATGTGATATCTAACACTTGAATGCAATTAATTCTGCTATAATTTCACATGTTTACTTTCATTTAGATAATATCTAATGCCTTTTTACTGTGTAATTTTAGATTGTAAATGATAGTTTATGCTTTTTATATCACAATGGAATTATTGACTAACTTATTATTATAGCAATAAATACAATAAGTATATGTAGGTATTCTTGTTAGAACAAATCAAGGTCTTTTTTAATAATTTGATTATAATCTCCACTTGAGGTGTGTGGATTTAGGTAACCCTTGGGGGTTCGTAAAAGTAGCCTATGTAAATACTACTGATTGGTTAGGTACGAGGATGGACTGTCAAAAGGTAACAGGCACTCTTCTGTACTCATAAGAGAACCAAATGTCAAATTAATCTGACCAACGGAAAAACACTGATTGTTTGCTACTGATTTATAATATTCCCGGTTGAATGATATAACATCCTCTGTGGTAACTGGGCCATATATTTAAATATATAGTATAATAAAATAACTAGGACTACATAATATGTAATTATTATTTGTCATTTTTGGAGTTGGGTAACGTTTGTAAGTAACTACCTACTTACTTATTGTAAATATATATATTAAGTTTTTAAAAGGAATAAGTACTTTTATAATAAAAATGTTAATTTACAGGAATAATGATAATTAAAACACAAATCTTAAAACCAAAAATAATATTTACTAGAAGACAAACATTATAGTGTACACACCTATTTGTAAATGTTAAATTTGGGACCGGTCTGTAAAAGTAGTTCCAGCATTTCTCATTGGGACATCCATTTCACAATTTTGCAATAAAATACAATACTTCAATAAACAAGAGTGTATTTGTAAAAGTAAACATTATAAAATTGCTCATACTAATCTTAGTAGATATTGCAAAAATTTAAAATTTAGTATTATTTTAAATGTTTTATTAATTAAATACAGTACTCAATACAATTATTCCAAAAAAATAAAATTTAATGAATGTCTAATATATAACTCCGAAGGTGCAATGGTTTATAAATGATATAAACAATATTGTACAAAATGAAAATGAGAACTAGTTCTATACTATCAGCTGGCTAAGATAACTCCTAAAACTTTGTGATGCGACTTGCAAGATGTGTACAATAACTAGTAATAAGTAAACATTTCATTTATTAAGGCATAACAATATACACCATGCAAGAAGTCACACAAGGCTAAAGGCGCTAAGGAAACTGCGGATGATCTTAAGCAATCCTTAGATGATTTCCATTGAAAAATTACATTCAAATTAATTAATTAATTGTGTGCTGTTCATGTCTAACAGTTGTCGCATAACAGATTAATTTTAAGAAAAAAAGAATTATTTGATAACATGTTGAAACTCACTACTATAATACTACTGATAATTTTCGATGTTTTTAATATATTATTATGGTTGTTTAATATAATATTTGTTTAATTATATTATTCTACTGGTGACATTATCTTTAGGAATTGCTTTTCAAGTTGTATTTATGTTATTTCTAACTGCCAAAGGCTAAATGGCAGTAATGCAGTTTATAATTAGATATTTATAGTAATTATTATAAATTGTTATACACAATGTGTCCCAATGACTTTGCATACAGGTGTAAGCCAATACCAGCAGAGCTTTCCAAACATATATGTTTCAACTGTGTTATTCCCTGCTAATCAATAAAAGACTGTTCCACACAAGCTTTCACACGTTTTTCATATTCCCGCCGATTCTCCTTGTATAGTTGTGCGGCCATTGAGTTAGCAGGCGAGTTTGGGTTGGGGTCACTTAACAATGACTGAAAATACAAAAAACAAATTTACATGTTCTGGTGTCTCTATGAAAAAACATTTCCAAAAGATCCTGTAAAGTATATTTATTGGAGGTTCGATCACAAAATAACAAACAGGTTAGAATTTTAACACTAAAAGGCTGTTGGGATAAGTCCTAGAATGACAGAGATAAGACTCAAAACTACATAAGTCTGGTTTTATTAAGCAGGAGTTATGCCAATTTGACACGATTTTAAATAATTGTAAACTGTAGCTTCTATTTTGCCCAACTGCTTTAAAACATCATGATAATATTTTGAAACATCAATTCAATAAAGAATCAAATGAGACTGTACCAAAAATTTTTATGTCAAACATAAAATAAATAGACACAGGTTAAATAAATAACTAGACAGGATAAATAAATAGACACCGATATAAGCTTTCCAAATTAAAGGCATGTTAAAATGTGTATTCTATATAATAACTTCACTAAATGGACAAGGTCACCACTAAAAATGTTGAAATTTTTATATTGTTGGATTTAAGTAAGAGTTAATTGAGATCCTGAAGTAATCTATTTATGCCCTACTAAAAACCATGACAGGAATTTTACTCAGTGTGTTTCTACAATATTATAAAATATGGTATGAAAATTACCTGTATAGAGGTTAGAATGGCGGACACATCATATGTAGGACTCCACCTGTTTTGTAATATGTCTAAACAAATACCACCATCAGCATATACGTTAGGGTGAAACATTTTAGACACAAATCTAACTGTTGGAGGTTTGTTGGGGTATTCCTCTGTGAATTCAATTGTAAGTTTGAATGTGCCATCCTCAAACGGAGTATCATGTGGTCCAAATATCACAGCATTCCAGATCATAATATTATTATCTGTGGGAGCACCAGACACACCAGTCGGCGGGTCCTCTTGTAAGCTGGAAATTTAACATGAGATATTTGAATGAGTCATTACTATACTATGAAAGACCAGATAAACCTGCTGTTTAAGTACCTAATTTATTTTGATTCCCCGGGATGCAACCTACCTCTGAACCTACCTCATGTACAGACACACTTTTGCATTTAAATTAGTATGCATTGTGGTAGGTGTTACTATTTTCTGCAAAATGAGTAAAAAAATAGGGCGTTTGCACTACCTAAGTATTTGTGAAATATTTACAAAATATGATGTTTGAGGATGACGTATAGAAAACCACAACCATTTGAGTACAACGCGCTAAGCGCTTGCATGGAAACGTAAATCGATTTGTTCGTGAATTAAGTGGATCAGAATAGAAATCGATGAAGGTAACTGTGATGTAATTTGATGAATCAGCACATGGAATTGCTAAGTTTAAATGGCTTTTTCCAGAAGGTAGTGCAAATTGCCGAACTTGCCAAAAATACATACCGCTTGAAATCTCTCATCAGACGTCTTCTGGCAGGAGTTGACATTTTGTTTCACAATCAATTCACTTCACGGAAAATGGGAAGTTGTAATCAAATGGGTATAAGTCTTGCGGCTCTCATAGATTTGCTTCCTTGATGAATATTATCATATGAGGTCAACTTGCACTTAAAGTTATTTCTTTGTTTGCAAAATACGACGTCGTCACTACCAATGAAAGGTTTGTTAGGATGACCATGAAATTAGCAAAAAAGCGACCTGTGCTGCGGCGATCACTTCTGACATAGAGTAGGATATTTCTGACTTCGAACGTTATGTACCAGGGAACGTTACTGTTACTTGTCTCTGACTGTTACTCAATGTTACTTGTCTCTGCTTGGAACCCTCATTGGAACCACTTCGCACTTCGAGGAGCACAGAACACTTAGAACGTAGTGATTATATACTCTTTGGAGTCAATGTCTCTGACTTCGAGTTTCGAGCACAGAGTACAGACACATAAATTAAGATGTCTGTGGTTCCGCTTCGCTCGCAACACCAATGAATAAGGAATATATTGTATTCACAAACACCGACCAGAAAAAAAAAAAAAAAAAAAAAAAAAAAAAAAAAAAAAGGCTCGCAAACCCATACCACAGAGTACATTACATAGGGGTACACTAAAATTCTACATCAAATCAGAGACAAGCAAAATCCCTGAGATCATTGGTTAGGTACTCTTCTTTTTCTGGTCGGTGATGTTACTTGTCTCTGATGATCAATGCTAACCCAATGACTGAGGACTAATTTTGTTTCCTTTCATTGGTGCTAACCACACAGCACACCAGAGACAAGTCATAGATTTTAATATAGACAAGTAACATGCAGCCATGGAACTAATAAGTACTACGTACAT
Organism: Erebia aethiops; assembly: GCA_923060345.2. Classification (NCBI taxonomy): domain Eukaryota; kingdom Metazoa; phylum Arthropoda; class Insecta; order Lepidoptera; family Nymphalidae; genus Erebia; species Erebia aethiops. The sequence goes on along the minus strand of OV281083.1, from coordinate 24,204,510 downwards.
GCAGCACACTCTTGACTCTGTGATTTATTTTGTTCTTGAATGGTGAGGCTCAGAAGGACTGGAATCCAGAGCTGTTAAACCAGTTAAAAAAAAAAAAAAAAAATTGAATGGTGATCAGAGATCAGAGACAAGTACCTAACATTTAATTTTAATTGCATATTTATAAATCTATGGATATCTCGGTGATGGATATGGTATTGTTATTAATCTGAGGTTCTACTTCTATGGATATGGTGATATTCTAATTCAGAGACAAGGTGATATTCGAATTCAATTTTAAGTGCAAAATATTGAATTTTTATGATGAATGAACAAACTTCTAAGAAAATTCTGTTCAACAAATCAACAGTGAGTAGAAAATCTTCATTAATTTCAGATATTTTTGTACTTATTGAACATAGTAGGTATTATTTCAAAATTGTTATTTTTCATAGTTACTCAGTCTCAAAGCGGAACTGCTCAAAAAACAAGAGGAGGTGCTGGAAAAAAAACATTTGCCAAAGCACAATTTGGAACTTTTTAAGCCTCCCCACCAATCTACTGAAAAGAAAAATAGGAGTGAAACTAAATTAGAGAAAAGGAGTTTGAAGGATAATTTAAAAGCAATTGATGTAGAAGAATTTGAAGCTTGCAGGAAGGCTAAGTAAGTTGTCATCTCTTTGTTTTAATCTTTTTTATAGGAAACCTAATATTACCTATTTAACTAGTTCGTATCATACTGCCAACATATTGGTTGATTTTCTGGTGCTGCAAAAGTGATCTCCTAATTTGTGGTTGATTTATTTTTTATTATAATTTATAATTAATAATAAAAATTGTATTTGTGTGGTCCTAATCCATGTGCAGTGCACAGTGCTCTGGTTTTCAGGTAGAAGAAATCAAAGTAATACGATTCCATAAGTTGTGTTTTAGACTTTACATGGAGAGTATGAAAAACGACCCAAAATATATAATGATGTTTGTTATATTTCTCATTTCAGACTAGCATTAGAAAAGAAAGCAGAATTGTATGAACATTTGGCTGATGGGGCAGGGGACTCACAGCTGGCAGGTCGCTTCCTTGTAGACTTTAAAGGTAAAAAGCAGGAGGCACTGCCGAAGCCCGAATCTGAACCTGAAGATGAGGTGGAACAATATCCATATGAAGAGGATCAGGGAGAATGGTGAGTTGGGCCTTCTCTATTTGCTTTCAATTCTAGTATGGCAGTAGTATGAAATTGACAGTTGTGAAGTCATAAAATTTAAATGCACTGTTTTGCTTTAATCTATATTATAAAATGGTAATCAAACTTAAAACTAACCGAGGAAGGAGGAGGAGAAGGAATGTGAATTTTAGGTCTGGGGGAAGACCCTCTATTTAATAATCAGTTAGAAATAATTTATTTTTGATATAGGCATCATCCCTTTTGCTGGCTTTAATGGCCTGTTCAGTGGTTCTTTTCAACCTTTCAATTCTGTTGCATGTATTAAGGTAAGATTATTCACATGAACTTCAAGCCGGGCATCATGAGATGCTAGTTAACATAATCTATGCCATAAGTTCTAACATTGTATCAAAGTAACAGTTAGGCTATACAATCTAACAACTATGAATAACTAGCTGATGCCTGCCTTGGTCCATATGGATTGAGGTGTTTTGGTTCACGCGGGAACTCTTTAATTTTCTGGGATAAAAAGTAGCCTATGTGCTATTTCAGACTATAATCTCTGTGAAAAATTTCATGCAAATCTGTTCAGCCGTACTTCTGTGATTGTGTAACAGACATCCGTCCATCCATACATCCATCCATGCAAACTTTCGCATTTATAATATTAGTATAGATACTTTTAAATAATTAAAATTAAAATTGTTTTGCAGGATTGAGTTCACAGATTTTTTGGGTCGAACTAGAAAATGCCTAAAATCAGATTTGGAGCATTATAAGAGGAGGGATGAACAACTCATGAAACTAGTTTCTAATGAACAAACTCATCAAGATTCTAAAGAAGATGCTTATTCTAGAAGAAATCAAAGTGTAAGTATAATAAATAAGACAAAATAAGTAACAAAATTATACTAATATTATAAATGCGAAAGTGTGTTTGTTTGTTGGTTTGTCCTTCAATCACGCCGCAACGGAGCAACGGATTGACGTGATTTTTGGCATGGGTATAGTTGAGGACCTGGAGAGTGACATGGGCTACTTTTTATCCCGGATAATTAGGGAGACGTAGTCGCGGTCCTCAGCCAGTTTCTTATATTGAATCATTATTTTTTCAACTTGTTCAATAGCTTCCTAGCATCCGAACTCCTAGCCCTATTGAGCTTGATATTTTCATCATACAGGAACCACAAACATCACAAAATTCTGAAAAGCCGCTACTAGTGCAAACAACAAACGATTATCTTCAGTCGTTGCGAGAAAAATGGGAGCAAAAAGAAATGGAACTCTTGTCCAAGGATAAGGATATACACTATCAAGATTTACTATTTGATGGTTTGTGCAGTTCTTTTATTTCCTAGCATGATATTTGATTAAATACAGCAACCGCCGAGTTTCTTGCTGGTTCTTCTCGGTAGGAATGGCATTCCGAACCAGTGGTAGAATCACTTGACGATTCAAAAGTACTTGTAAAAGTTTATTTGAATAAAAATCATTTTGAATTTGAATTTGAATACCACAGGATTATTTAATAACAAATGGAAAGAACCAGGGGTTTACTAGTATCACTTAAAGCCGCATTATTTTAATATTTTTTAAACAAATTGTGTACTATGATGTTTATATGGATTTCATAATTATTAATTATATAGTAATGTAATAATAATATTTTGTTTAATTTAATTTAATAGTGACATTTGATAACTCTTTTTTTTAAATTGTCTTTGAAACTGTTTAAAATGTTGACATATTGTATTTTATTATGGGTTCACATTACCTGAAATAAATTAATTGAATTGAATTAAATTGATGTCCCTTAATTAAGTAACAAGACACTCTATAATATTGAAATCAACCAGGTACTTTTTAATAGCATGGATAAAGATTCTTTACTCTACTCTCTTTCCTCAGAGGCAAGAATCCACGGTGTGGGTTACTACGCATTCAGTACGGACGAGACGGAGCGACGCAAGCAGATGGACGAACTCTTGAAGCGCCGCGACGAGACTTTGAAGGCTCAGAAGCAGGCCGAGGAACTACGCAAGAAGCGAGATGAGCTGATCGCGGCCAGGGTTGCCGCTGCACGCGCGAGGCAACGCGCCAGGGCCGGACTGCCGCCTGAAGACCCTGAGGGTAACTTGCTTTTTGTAGTGAAATCTTCTTTAGGCGCTTTGATCACTTTTTTCGCGGTAAAAGCGTAGAACGATGTCGGTCATGCGACACCATTCTTCTTAAATCTCTCTAATTCTAATTAATGTACTCGAATGTGTGTGTCTTGTGTGTCGAATGTACTATATTATAGTACATTCGTAATTAAACTTTAATGCCTTTGTTTTAAGTTTTATTTTAAAAGTGCTGTGTTGTTATTTTAAATATTCGTTTTCACTTCTATCGGCAGTCCCTATGACTGCCATTTTTTTCATTTTTTAGGGTTCTATGCCAGAATGGTAAAAAAGGAACCCTAAGATGTTTTCATTGGCTAACACGATATCGATAGCTTCGTAACGGACACACGGGACACATTAACTATCGGTGACAATACATTGGTAACGTGTCGGCCTGATAAAAGCCTCATAGGTAGTTCCAAAGATTTGACTGCTACAAAGTTGGTAGACTCTTCGACGATATTATCGGTCAAAGAACAATTTGACTAAGGACAAACAAAGATTTTGTCCTTATTTTCACATTCATATTCATTCATCTCAGATTTACACACAGTGTGCGACTTTCTTTGCCTATTACCGTACAGTGGGAAAATAACCATTCTCTTAAGTGGACCAGTAATGGATTGATGACTTGATGACTGCTGCTAGGCACAGCATCGTGGCTGCGCTATTCGTAAAAGCTTAATATTACTTGGAGGCTCGATATAATATTGCACCAATCAAAAACGTTTTTAATACTACATTTTCATTTCAGAAAAGAAAAAAGAGTTTACCGCATGTCTACTCCAATTTCTGACGGAGAAAAGAGACGAAGCAGATAAAAAAGCCAAAGAGGAGGAAAGGAAAGCTCGCGAGGAACAAGAAAAAGAGAGACAGAAGCTACGTGAAGCGTATGTTCGTGAATGGGATCTCGGTAAAGATGGTGTTGAAGATAAAGTGAAGAAGTTTAGAGAAATGACTCAAGAGGAATATGTTGAACAGCAAAGAGCTAAGAGAATTGATGAATTTGCCCCAATTAAAAGTACCGACAGTGATAATTCGATGTATGTGTTTGATACTCAAGGCAGAAAAGTTGGACTTGATACTGATATAAACAAAGAAAAAGCTTGGTTAGATGTAAGAAGAGTGAAAACACCCCCCCCTCCAGTTATAGGAGACCTGACTGATATAGAACAGAAAGGTCTCTACTTTTCCACAAAAAAGACAGAAACAGTGGTCAAATACAAAAATTTTGTCAAGTCTCAAGATACGATTCCAATAAATAATGAACTAAGTGATGAGGAGGATACTGTTAATACAAGATCTAAACCTGACAAGAGAAAAGATGGTTCAGAATATATTGAAATAGAACCTCCTTCAACATATGATTATTATGGTCCAGTTCCAAAGCACAGAAAAACAGATAAACCTTTTACTTCAGATTTGAGAGAAGCGATGGCCCAAGGGAACAAAAGCTTAGAACGAAAAGAGAGCAGTAGGAAACTACCACAACATTACGATTTTACATTTGATTGAATTTTTGTTGTAGTTTAGTATAATCTTAATAAGTTATTAAATGTATATAATTCTTCTGTATGTGTGTTTATCACCTAACTCCTCCTAAACGGCTGGACCGATGTGGACGAAATTTTGTGTGTATATTTCAATGGGTTCCTGGATGGTTTGAAAACACAATTGGACCCGGTAGGTAGCGCTGCAATCAGGTTGAGGGCAGGATAACGTCTGCTGGGCCCACTAGAGAACACATAACATCAGAATAAGATACATTTTATTTAATTTTATTCAAATCTATATTGATCTTATACATATACAGTGTGACAATAATAACGAAATAACTATACTAATATCACGTGAGCATCACAATTCTAAAATAATGACTTGTATACAATTAGTGTAAAAGTAAAACAGAGATCAATGTTTCGTGTACGACAATAAAGCTACGCAATTATATTTATGAGTATTTATAAGTATATGCTATTATATTTAAACATATGATTATATCAAAGATGTTTCTGTGCGTGAGTGAGTTTGTGTTGTTCTTTGATGGTAGAGTTTTCTCCGAAGTAGTTTCACTACCATCGTCAGTGGTTGTTAGTAGAGTTGTTTCAAAGCTTGTTGTTGGTGCTGTTGTTTTTTCACTAGCTGCATTGGGACTTGCATTTTGTTGCAAAGCCTCTGCTGTTGGTAGCGGTTCGCTTGGTTTCGGAAGTTCGTCAATACGCTTTTCAATTTCCTTTTCTTCGTGAATATTATCTATAAGCTCTGGAATTATTTTTTCTGTTGTTTCTGAGAAAACTTCTATTGTTTCTGTGCTTGTTATATCCATGTCATCGTTTGTTGATGTAATGTCCGTTAACATAATGTTATCCTCTTTCATTTCCTGTAAACTGACGATTTGTTCATCCGCAAGCATTATGTGTGTTACTTTATCATTATTTATACCAGGGTCTACATTGTTGAGTTCATTGCTCTCCAAGGCTGATATATTAGTGATGATAACAGTTTTTTCATCACCTGAAGGTATGAATTTTACTGTGTTTATTTCAGTTCTTTTTCTTATGCGTGTCGTTCTAGTTTTGGCGACTAATTTGGCAAGGATGTCAAATGCTTCTTTTTCTCGTTGGCTATTCGGCCCGTTGCACAAATCCCCGCGGCATGGACATGTCATTTTCCATGTTTTTGTCGAGTTGCAGAAAAGCGGGTAGCATTCATCTTGATATAGTTTGACGCAGAGTCTTGATTCCACGTATGCTGAAATTGAAAATTGAAGTATAATAAATAATAAACATACACCCAATGTTAGCGAATTAGTACAGTTCTAGTTGTCACTTGCGTCAAAGTTCCTGATATTATAGTACCATCATTACAATACCATTAATTTATAATTTCTGAATTTTCCCTGGTCTAGCCTGGTGGGAGGCTTCGGCCGTGGCTAGTTACCACCCTACCGGCAAAGACGTGCCGCCAAGCGATTTAGCGTTCCGGTACGATGTCGCGTAGAAACCGAAGGGGTATGGGTTTAATATAACTGCCATGCCCCTAACAGGTTAGCCCGCTACCATCTTAGACTGCATCATCACTTACCATCAGGTGAGATCGCAGTCAAGGGCTAGCTTGTAGTGGATAAAAAAAAAAGCCATCAGTCATTCAACGGACAATAAGAGGCGCGTTAGTTGTAACTCGTATTGCATGCTGGTCATAAGGTAGGTATAGTACCTTATAGTTTTGGAAATGGCGAGGGATGACAGTAACTAACCTGTGTACTAAGGTATTTATAAGTTCAAAGAACCAAAAGAAAAGGAACAATCATTATTATGTTGTTGCTATTTTGATCGAAACCTATTTTTGACCTCAATGTTCAAGCTCGCAAGTGGATAAATGTTGGTCAGTGGGTCGTATACGGCGAGTCGCGTAGGGACTGTTACAATAGGAACACTAAATATTTTATTAGCGGATACACACACTTTAAACAATGATTTATTGACTGTGGCTTATTCGTTGTCGTTAATGTTTTTAGAATTGTACATAATAGGTACATGTAGGTATCTTTAAACAATGTTGTTAGGTGGTACAGCAGTCATAATACTCAAAGTAAAGCACTGACTCGGTGACGTAGCGGCGACAACGCAGTAGGGCCTACTTAGTGTTCTGTGACAGGCCGGGCGGATTGACAGCGAGATGTTCTGGACTTTAATGACATCTTTCTGTGAAAGCATCATCGCACTGAAGGAGGCTGCGGAGCGGGAACATGAGCTGGACGCTAATGCTCCACCGATCCGCAGAAAAAGACAGGGTGGAAGAAGACGATATGCTCACCTTCTCCCGCCATAGTGTAGGTGTTAGGTGTCAATGACCCTATGCCGGTTAACGTCGAGCCGTCTCAGTCGTATCCAAGATTTGGGACACTGATATCTGCAGATTATGCCAGGAATCCACTGAGACTCCGCTGCATATCATCTGCCAATGTCCTGCTCTAATGCACAAGCGAAGCATCCATCTGGGCCAACACATTATTGACCTAAAGGACGCTTCCCGTATTCCAGTCAAGAAAACGCTGCTGTTCCTGGCGGAAATAAGTATTGGCGAGGAAATTTGAAATGGAGGTGATCACAATAGATCGGAGACGGTCGCAGTGATACAGGACGCACGGAACTGGCCTCAACAATAAGAAGAAGAAGAAGAAGAAGATTTGGGACCCTGAGACGGTTCATTCTCGACGCGGACTGTGCCGCTGGGTGTGTGTCTTTTAGTGGGTATTCTGGAGGGAGTGAGTCCCACATAAACGCTTAGTGCGGTACCTATGTGTAAAGCATTTTTCCAGCGACTAAAAAAAAAAGGGCAGGCCAGGTCACGTAGTTACCCGACGCGTCATACGCAGGGATTTTGCCATTCTTGTTCCATCAAAAACTCGTACCGGTAGCATTTCTTTGTCTTTTCGGTTACTAAGGAAGTCACAATAATATTATATAAAGTACTAACGAGGTGTCGTAGCGACGACAGCCCAGTAGTGCAGGCCGGGCTCGCAGGCAGTCACGTCGTTACCCGACGCGTCACACGCAGGGGCTATATGCCACTCCATTGAACTTGTTCCATCAAAAACCCGTACCGGTAGCGCATTTCTTTGTCTCTTCGGTTACTAAGGCAGCCACAGTAAAATTATATAAAGTACTAACGAGGTGACGTAGCAACGACAGCGCAGTAGGGCAGGCCGGGCTCGCAGGCGGTCACGTAGTTACCCGACGCGTCGCACGCAGGGGCTCTTTGACTCCGGTGCACTTGTTCCGCCAGGGGCCCGCACCAGTAGCATTTCCTTGTCTCTTCGGTTACTACGGCAGCTACAAGAAAATATTATTTAAATAATTTTCCTTGCCACTCGATTAACCTTATTACGATACCTGGTGCCCACGTCCTCATCCAACCACTTCTCGCCACCACCCTCTTTAGGTATATCGTCAGTCCATCTTACCTGAGGGCATCTCACGCTACGCTTACGCTAACTTATTAGCGCTATTATAACGCGGTCCCTACCCTGTATATTAATATTCGGTACCTTTTTCTTTTTTGGACACTTCGGCTCTACTGGTCATCGTCCCTACTCCCTACGGCAAACATCACCTACTTACCTTCACCCTTTTGCGTGCCTTAGGCTATGTCAGTGACCTTAGTTCCACTGCGGAACCTAACCGTATCTTCCGAAGTTCCGTTCCTTAAAATTTCCTTTCGTAACGTCTAAATCATGTAGAACTTAGTAATTTTGAAAGTTTAGTTCACTTAGTAAGTAGTTAGCTAGTTTAATGTATAGCACTTTTTTTTTACGGGGGCGAAATCTTCCACAGATACCCGACCACATGGTATCGGATTATGTGGGATTTTTACCCACTAAAACCCCCTCGGTGACCGTCCTCAGCTCATAATGAGGGGCCACGGGAAGTCCTTTCGCCCGTGCCCCTCTCTTGTGCGACGCCAATTATGGGCTCGTTCCATGGGAGGGGATCTCCCCAAGTTTCTTTAGGCTTATCAGCATGATGTAAATTGTAATGTATGGTATGGCACCTAACATAATACTATGCAGATTCCCTAGGTTCTGTGGCACTAATTACAGATTACGCCGATAAAGATGGCGGCCTCAAAACAGCTGTTCTGAATGGCAGCTACTATTCAGTACTTCTGTCGCCCTTTACGATTTCAGTCCACCCCCTAATCACAGAGTACGTACCCTAATAGTGGTTATATTCTCTTTGCCCTAACCTAGTGAGGCAAAATAATATTTGACTAAACGTCCTATACATACCGAGGTGTAGGTAGCACCTTACATTACAACCGAAATGTAAATGGGTAGGTACTTAAGTAAATATTGTTACTCACTACATTATACTCCGGCAATTGGTTTCTGAGGTTAGATACCTACCTATAGATAGAAGGTAGGTACATAGGAGCGTAATATTTGGTTTGGCATTGGGTAAATTTGAATTTAGTTTAGTTAGGAGCATTAGTATTTGTTCTGGTGTGTTATTAAAGTAGAAACTTTCGTTGCAGCATCTACTTAATGTTATTAAGAATGTTAGCTTCTTACCGCCATTCCACGCGGGCGTGATTTATATATTATTTTTATATAGTAGGTATACCTACCTAATTAGATTAGGCGAGCTATTGAGTATTCGTTAATAAATACGACGTTCTTCACTACACCTAAAGCGCTAAACACACAGGGAACGGCCGCGGGGTCGGGCGCAGGTCGGTCGGGTGTCAGGCGTGTTGAATTCCTTGTATTTATATGGACGACATCAAAAAAAAAAACATGTTTTTTTATACAAATAGACTTTTTACAAGTGATTATGAATAGTCGAATGAATCTACCACACAGCGTCACCCGCCACGCGCCCGACCCGCACCCGCGTTCTGTGTGATGTCGTCCACATAAATACGAGTACAAGGAATTCAAACCGCCTGGCACCCGACCCGACCCACGCCCGTCGCCTGTGTGTTTTGCCCTTTCTAATGAGTAGGTATAGTAATTACGTTGAATTAAAAATTATAACAAACTGAAAACTTAGGTAGGTACCTAACCTACCTAAGTTTTCAGTTTGATATCGGATCGGATAGCGTGGAAATGCCGAAATAGACCGGCAGAATATAATATCCTGTACGTAACATTGTTGAATTCTCATTTACCCGCTGTAGTGTTATTTCGTGGTTGTTATTTATTCAGTTAACAATGAACGTCGGTTAGTGCCATCATTTATTCAGCATTGCGAAAGGACGCCGTGTGTTGATTACTTTCCATAACATCGCGCCGGGGAAAATAATTCTCTATACGATGTCATTTCTACGTGTAATATTTGTTTTAGAGATCCCTGTAAGGTTTTATTAATCATCACGTTTTTACAGCGCTCCGGGTATTAAGCCTTCGACAAACAACGCGTGATGTCTTTTTTTATTGCAAGGAATGACGTGAGACTGGACGCGCGCGTAGGCGTGGACGATTTGTATAAGATTGTACGGTTGTTGTTTACTGTGTCTTGGCAATTTTGCCTCAAATGGTTTAGATTTATTTTTGTTTACAAGTTACCTATCAATAATAAAGTGGTCGAGCTAGTAATCAAATAAAGGGTTTATTTAATTACTAGCTGATGTTCGTTCGCGTGGTTTAAGGTTTTTTGGTTGCCGCGAGAACTCGTTAATTTTCCGGGATGAAAAGTGTTATTCCAGACTATAATCTATCTCTGGGCCAAATTTCATCCAGATCCGTTCAGCCTTTCTGGTGTGATTGAGTCACAAACATCCATCCATTTAATTAATTAATCTTCGGGGTTTTTTGTAAACTTCTCGGCCTCTTTAAAAAAAATGAAAAAAAATGAAATGTTTTTTGAAAATGTTGTAAGTTTTCATTAATACGTTTACGAGCACAGTCATCATGGCCAGACCATTGAGGCAATTTTCGCCATAGTGCTTCTTAACCAGGTTTTTAGTCTCCTGAGGTCGCTAAGCGATCGCTCTACCGTACACGTTGTGCACGGTATAACATTCAAAATTTTCAACGCTTTTGAAGCTTTTCCCGTTTCATGAAAGAAGGTTTTTGCCTCTTTCAGGACATCAACAACTTGGGTTTATCATACCACAATTATTGCTGCCTAAGAACGATTTCATTATGTTTGGTAAATCATTAAATTGGGCGATAGTTTCACAATTCAGCCATTAATGTACGCGCTCCATAAACGGTGTTAGCTGCGTGCTGCAGTTTGACTGTTTCATTGATTGGCCAAAATATTATTTCTTCTTTAGTTTGACCCTCAAATTCCGTAGAATAGTTTGGGTGGTCGTCGCGAGTTGCTAACGTAGATAACTTGCGCTTTTTATAGGTAAATATTTAGTATTCTTCTCTGTTTCCAAACGAATGAAAAAATAAACCTACGGAACAAATATATAAAAGCGCATTCTGTATTGTCTTTTTTACTTTCTTTGTAGTGTAATAGTGTTTCACATGCTGCGGTCGCCACACGTACGACTATAAATTTCTGCTGCTTTATGGTTTCTATGCTGAGTAAAATATGAAGTAAAAATGCAGGAATGCAGGTGGATGCAAATAGAAAAATTATTTTTGTTTTATGGTTATGGCCATACCATTAAATACTTTATCATATAATAAAACTTTTTGTTCTGTCTGCCACTCTTGAATAAATTGAATAAAACACATAACACATTCGCTAAATGTGAATAAGTAAGTAAATATATAGTATATTAGCTAATGCCCACGACTTCGTCTGCGTGGATTCAGATTTTTCGGTTCCCGCGGGAACTCTTTCATTTTCCGGGATAAAAAGAAGCCTATGTGCTAATCCAGACTATAATCTATCTCTGTGCCAAATTTCAGCCAGATCCGTTCAGCCGTTGGGGCGTGACTGAGTAACAAACGTCCATACATCCATACATCTATAGATCCATATACATCCATTCATCCATTCATCCATTCATCCATACATCCATCTAAACTTTCGCATTTATAATATTAGTAAGATTCATAAGAATCAGTCTTACAAAATCATAGGATAAAAGCTCTATATGTAAAATTATGAAAGTAGCTAGGGTAGGTACCTACTTATCATAACTTAACGAAATTATTCTCGTAGTTTAACAATCAATTTATCAATAGTACCTACAATCATAATAATTGGCTTTGAGTGGGTCAAATATTTATAGAACAACTTCACTAATTTGTGAGAAATTCCAATTTAAATTGAGCAACCAAGATACAGAAGTACCTACCTATAAGTATTTTAGGAGATACTGACGTCCAAGTTTGTCCTTTGAATGTTCGATAGAAGCACGGCGCCGCGCCGGGTCGTGAGAATTTAGCAATAGGAGGATAAATTGAACAAGCTTGATTCGTGGCTCTCTTTCTCTTTCATGTAGTGTAACATAGTTGCCCGGAAAATGTAGGAGGTAATAATAAAATAATTAATTCAAAGGGGCCACTGGCCAGTACGCTAAAATGGCAATTTCAAAAATCAGAACTTTTAAGCTATACCTACAACAAAAAAAGGACCACAACGGATACCTATACTTATGTAACGTGTTATTTACGTAACCTAAAATCTTAACCCTGAATAGTTGAAGTAGGTTTAATAGGTAGGTAACTCATAAAATTCTGGAAACCCTATCATCGTGGTCAAGTTTTTACCAATAACTAAGTAGACATGACGTTAAATATTTAAAACAGCCAGCCCAAATCCTTGGACCTAAGCCTAACAAGGTTTGCATAGAGGTTAATATAGGCAAGGAACGGAAGGATTTTTCAAAATTCCCATGGGAGTGAAGCCGAGGGCGGTCGCTAGTTTGTTCATAAAACACAAACTAGAAAATAGAATTAATATTGCTCGCATCGCACACAGTCATAAAGAGCTCGAGATTTTGTGAAATATTTATTGTCGACTACTTAAATATTAATTTCATATTGAGTACCTATTCAAATAAAATGTTTTTTCTAATAATAAAGGTCGGTCAGACACGTTAAGCAGTGTTTATAGGCATGAAAGGAAACAGGCAATGTGAAGGACTCTCGTTCGCATAGCTCTCATTCCTAACGTCTTGTTAGATTAAAGGCTCCAGTGGAAGCCGGCTTAAAATCTAATATTATTTGTGATGCTCTGCCGGAAAAGGGACCGCTGTGTCTATTTATGCAGGAGTTATTGGTATCCACGTTGACCCTATTTTCTCTATGGAAATTAGTTTTTGGATCTTTTGATTAAAATACCTACATAATAAATAAGAAAAGACACTTTAATAATGTTTTTATAATGTTGATTGTATTAAGTAGGTATTAATACCTACCTATACCTTTTTATTCAAACCCTTTCAATGATATTCATACTCGAGTCGTGGGAGGAAACACGTGCACTGAAGGTCTAATAGAAATTCAACAAAATATTAACGATGCATTTCCGAGGGTAACTTTATGCCAATGAAAGTTATGGAAATAATGATGTTTGGAAACCATTTGAACCTGTGATTTGAACAAACGAAATTAATAATATGCAAATGTTATTTGCTCTTTTAGAAAAACGTATCTTTTGACTTAATAAATAAAATTATATTAGGATATAGGTAGGTACTTCTGTAACCGATAATTAAGGCATAATAAATTTATTAATTACTAGCTGATGCCCGCGACTTCGTCCCCGTGGTTTAAGTTATTGTTATTCCCGCGGGAACTCCTTCATTTTCCGGGATAAAAAGTAGCCTATGTCACTCTCCAGGTCCTCAACTATACCTATGCCAAAAATCACGTCAATCCGTTGCTCCTTTGCGGGGTGATTGAAGGACAAACCAACAAACCAATAAACCAACAAATCAACAAACCAACAAACAAACACACTTTCACATTTATAATATTAGTATGATTATGCCAAAATTATTTGGCAATTATTGGTAGCAATTATTTTTCTAATAGTCATGAATAATTAATTGTAACGATCGAGGCGATCACAATAGATCGTTCAACGAAACGTCTTTCAGAAGCCCTGCACGGAGCTGCCGATTCAAAAGAAGAAATTCTAATTAACCATGATATAAATAATTTGCCTATAGGCCGATCGTTTAACTCGCGTATCGCCTGCGCGGTAAGAAGGGAGCGGGGGGAGATGTTAGCGGATGGGTGAAAGGGGTGCGCGGAGCAGAGAGCTTACGTCAAGTCTCTATCTCGAGATAAATCTTTGGATTATTGACTCCGTGTGTAGCGTTACCCGCCCCCGCTGCCTTCTTACCACGCACGCGATACGCGAGTTAAACGGTCGCCTAATCTGAATTATTCCGTTAATATTTAAGTATGTAAGAAAAATAACTAAAAAAATATCTTCTTGTAATTTCTAGAACAATGCTTGTTCAAATTCTTTTACATTAATTTCGATTTTGATAATAGGTTCTTTAACTTACTAAGCAATAACGATTTTGACTAAATGCCTCCCGTAATTATCATGGATGACCTCATTTCCATCCATTTGTATCAATCAAATTAAGCGAATACTAAGTGTTATTGATTTTATTACTATTGATTTCACAACACAGACATTCTACGGCTAAGTAATCCTTAAGTTAAGTAAATAAAGTTCTTATTAACAATTGTCTGTTTTTTTATTTGAGCCTAAAGTATCTAACACGTTATACGGGCCATTCTGTAAAAGTTAGACATAAGTACCTACCTACTTTAAAAAGAGCACCGAGTGAAATATTTAAGTATCTAAGCAATAAGTAATATTTTGGCTGGCTTACGATACTAATTTAAAGTATATAGATAAAGATAACAAATATTTCCGGTAAAGGGCTTGACACACTTGCTTTCTGCTGATATTTCCTAATGCCGAGGCCCTAGGAGTTTTATCTTCGATACAATTCTACTAGCGTACGGGATTTACACACCTGTGGCCTATTAATAACTATTGGATGGTAGTATAAAATATCCGAGCAACGGCTTTGCTCTCCGAGGCACGGCCACATCATCGGAAAAGTCGAGTTCTCTCCAAAGTCCTTCACCTTACTAACTTGGAATCAAGTAATCCAAAAACTTGATACTTGTGTGATCATAATATTTATAGGTACATATAGGTAACTCAACTCACCACTGAGCATAATGAAAGTTGGAAAACTTAGTAGAAGCAATCTCGTTGTTGAACCAATTAACTTCGCTCCCGCCATCTGATATTGGAAAAGCATTATACAAAGTTAAATAAGTGTATTACTTAGACGTTTTAATTTTCAATTAGGTTTATTTTACTGTACCTAATTTTGTTCCAGAAACAAATCTTTAAAACATCGTCTCCATTAAAAACAACTAAACAAGCGTTTATTTGTTTGGCTGTGATGTCGGTGGACACCCCGTAAGAAAATAGTTACTTTCACTATTCTATTAAAATAAAATAACATATTTAGAAATAAGAATGTGCGAATTTCTTGCAAAGTGGGGCTCGATCTGCTTACGACTCGAATGGTTACTTGGAAGTGATAAAAACGGGAACTCTGACTCTCCATCTATACTAGAGGGAGTGAGGGAGAGTTTAACGCTTTCTTGTCACCTCGCGTTTTATCGTCCCAAAAAGTAATCGAGCATATTATAACCTGCTCAAAATCAAACACTCAAGAATTAACGTGATTAGACAAGCGTAGTGACAGCAAGCCAGTCCAAAAAGCCGGGTACACGATCCCTGCAATACCCTGGGGTTTGCGCGACAATTTTCGAACTTGTGTTAATCAGGCCGAATAGTTTTGCCGAATTTTATAACTATAGATTATTATTTATGATTTAGATATTTAGTAAAGGTTTAGATATTTTTATTTTTATCAATTGAATGATTATATAAATAATATTATGTACTTACTACTTACCTTTTACGTTCAAAGTTCCAGTTTGATAAAAAAACAAAATTCACGGTTATTAAATAGGATAATAGGACGTCACCGCACGCGACGCTACGCGCCGACTGCACCTCGCCGCGGCGTAGCTCGTGCCTCGTAGAGGTGACGTAGCATAGCTGTGAGTGACGTACGCGCTATAAATAACAGGGACGTCGGATCTTAACAGTCATCATTAATTATTGTCGCACGTACCATTTTACTTGTGAATAAACGCATAAATACGGACAATTTACATTTTACTAAGCAGAGCTTTGAGTATGTTAAGTGCTCGAATTGGCGCCAAAGTCTTTTTTTTATTGTGAGATAGGCTTGCGCTTGACGACAATCATGCTTAGTGCAAAACAATGATGAGGTCTAGGTTGGAAGGCGCTTGCCTAGAAGGTGCCTATTCACCCTTGCCTTGAAGGTACCTAAGTTATTCGTGGCAACACGTGCGCTGGGAGGTGTTCCACACCCTAGCGGTTCGGATTAGAAACGTCTAGCAAAACCGTTTCGTGCGGGCCAAAGGTATTCGTTTCGTTTCCAGGTAACAAATTTTTGGTTGCCCTTTATGCGAATTTTTGTCTGTTTGTTTTCTATCAGTTACTTCACAATCCATATGCTTAACCGATATTGACGAAATTCGATACCGAGAAAGCTTACATCTCGGAAACTGTTATTGGCTAATTTATGTACCTACGTGAAAATCAACCAATTTTTCTCAGGGTTTTTAGAAAACCCAAATTCACGCAAACTTAGTCTCGGGCAATATATAATAAGGAAATTTTATGTTCTCCACGGTGAAAAATTTTAGTACTTACTTAATAACCATAATGTTTTAAACTCAGCATAGTTTTAAAAGTAGTTTAAAACTGAAAATGCACCTTAAAATAGGTAGTTACTTCATAGTTTAATATTTACGGATCCTTTAGCACACGGCGTGACATTTTGTGATAGTTAACAAAATATTGAAGTGGTCCGGGAGTAACCTGCGGTTCACAGATGCCATGCACTGCGGAGAAGTGACCTAATTAGAAACGCCTGGAACGACGCCAATGCTTTGAAATATTATCCATATTAACAACCTCATTCGAGTGTTCACACTAACATCACGAGAATCAAGGAACAGATATACTTCATTGCACACAAGATAGAGAATACAAGAAATGTTATAATAATTAAAACTGCGTATGCAATGTCAGTCTTATTGTTTACAAAGCAGTATCCACCATGCAACCTGTAGTGACATAGGTACCTATAAATCTAGCGAAAGTTTGGATGGGATGGATGGATAGATGTTTGTTACTCAATCACGCCAGAACGTCTGAACGGATCTGGATGAAGTTTGGCACAGAGATAAATTATAGTCTGGAATAACACATAGGCTACTTTTTATCCCGGAAAATTAAAGTTCCCGCGGAAACTAAAAAACCTCAAACCACGCGGACGAAGTCGCGGGCATCAGCTAGTAAATAATAAATAAGGTGTGAGGTGAAAACACTTAAATTGACATTTTGTCTTGGCAACAAAACCGACCATGAACCAACACTATAGCCTCAGAGCTGTCGATTCGTCATAAATTTTTGTTCAAAGCTCTGAGTGTAACTTTTCAAGCAAAGGGTCATTACGACGTATTTCAGTCTCTAAGGTTAATATTAACATGAAATGTTAATTGTAAATTGTTATAGTTACACCTTATTTAAGCTCTATTAAGGTTTCTAGTAATTTTCTTGATTGAGGATTTGCCGCAGCACCGTACATTGGTGTAAATTATCTAAATGTAGTGTTACACTTTTTACTTACTACTTACGTACCTCTTTACTTTCTTAAGTGAAGTGTTAAAAACGATAGGTAAAGTTCAGAAACATTATTAATTTTTCAAGTATAGGTGAAAACACTCTAGGGACCGGACAGGACAAAACCTCCGTGCCAATAAACGTCTGCGTCAGTCACTTTTATATAGAACGCGCACACTAGGCGAAATGACGAAACGTTCCCATCCGACGCGGACGATTCGGACGGACGTTTGTCCTGTCCGGTCCCTAGAGTGTTTTCGCCTATACTTAAAAAAGTAATAATATTTGTGAACTTTACCTATCGTTTTTAACATTTCACTTAAAATAAAGAGGTATACCTACCTACATTTGTATTCCCACGACGGGACGCGACGCTTGTACTCTGTTATTATTTTACGTTCTTAGCGAAAATATAAACGCCACGAGAGAAGTAAAGAACAAACTCAATATAAAATATTCAAACCCTCGTTTCCGAGATGAGTTAAACTTTTTCGCGAAATATATATATACCTATGACGATATAAAGTCATATTTACGTACCTACGTGTTTTAATATGAAGTGAATGTGAAGTAATGTAATGTTTTAATATCAATGTGAAGTAAATTATTAGTATTAAATTAGTATTAAATCTTACAAGATATGGGCCACTTCTCGGGTAAAGGCCTCCCCCAACCTCTTCCACCTCTCCCTATCTTTTCCCAGTCTCACCCAGTTTTTTCCCGCTGTTTTTATGATGTCATCAGCCCACCGTTTGTATGGCCTTCCAACAACCCTTTTGCCTTCTGGTCCTTTCCATTTTGTGGTTTGGATCGTCCATCTTTTATCTGAGTATCGTGATATGTGTCCTGCCCATTGCCATGGAATATTAATTAGATGTAATTAGTCTTCTGCCTGATTATACCCGTTAAATCGGTTAAGGTTACGACATTTCAAAGATTAGTACGAATCACTCGATAACGTTTTGAAAGTGGGGGTCAATTCATGACATCTTACTTAAGAAAATCTTAAATGAATTTAAAACAATTACTAAGGTACGAGTACTTATTTCGTTATTTTCAGCACACGCTTAAATTTTATCTGCATTTAAATTATTAAGTACTTTCGTTGCATATTTTAATATCAGCCATTTGAGTTGAGTAAATTATTTGCATTGACCATGAGGCTCGCATTGATTTTATTACTGGGGGTGGCTCCATCGTCCCCTCGTTCATAGTTGCCTAACCTGGGAGGCATTTTGCATTATGTAGGTAGGTCCTATTTTGTGTGTGTGTGAGTTAAGAAATTAATTATCACGGTGAAGAATAACATCTTCAGGAAACCTGTATGACAGAGAGATCCTCATAATGTTGTAGAAGACGTGTTAAATTCATCAATGCGCACTTGGCCAGCATGGTGGAATATGGCCCAACATTTTTTATTCTAAGAGGATACTCGTATTTAGTAGTGAGCCGGTAATAGGTGCATTCAACCTTTTGTAGGTTATAATAGGATATAAATTTTAGCTCCCGTTAATAGTCCGATGTATTTGGGTCGTATTTTATGCGGGCTGCACTAACATAAACCATTAGCACTTAAGTGCATGAGTTCCTGAAAATATCGTATAGGTATTATAGGTCCAAGCTCATAACGAAAACGCTTGGCACCTAATACTTTTAAAGTTTAAAGAAAAAGTATTTAGTAAAGCTAAAAAAGGTACTTATTAAAAAAGGATATTTAGGTCCAAAATCCAAATATTGTAAAATTACTTTACGTGTTGTATGAATCAAAGTTTTGTGGCTAAAAACTTCTCTTTCCATCGGGAAATGAACGGAAAGTTTTGCAATAAAGAAAAAGTTAAAAAGAACGCGAGAAGGCAAAAATATTCTCAATTTTTTTTTTGATCGATTTCGTTGTTTTATGCGATGATAGAATATAGGTATGTTTATTTAATCACTGATGAGCAGTTAAAATTAAGAAACATTATAAGTATATTTTGTCAAGATTTTGTCTTATTTCCTGCCCTTAACTTAACTGACACTGTTAGAGGGTTTCAGTTGGCGGGTAGTTCTCTCTAACTCTCTCTCTCTCTCTCTCTCTACTCTGCTCACTACTGAGCATGAGTATCTATCTGAGTCGTCGAAGTGGCGAAGCGGCAGGCGGCTAGGGCGCCGCATTGCAGCTCCCCGATGCACCGATGACCTACATTGTCACAACGACCGCACAATGTCTACAAGGGTTCACAGAGATCGCAGCAAACGAGCTATATGTATTTTTAGCTTGATTTACAGGTCAAGGTAATTCTCACAATTGTTTCCCATTTTTATCATTACAGATGTGTATATAGAGTACAAAGACTACAAAGTTAACGTTCACTGTGCGTTTACTGATACATTAATATTATGTACAATGTTTTTCGTTCCTCTCTCGTTCATATTCATTGAAAAAAATTTTCAAAAAAAAAATAAAAACCGACTTCAAAAACCACAAACACTAAAAAGTAAAAAATAATTTAATTTATTATGTATACAAGAGTTAATGTAGTTCTATAATAACATTTTTTGGAGTCGGTACCAATTAGCCGCATGAACCGTCTACCTACTCTTCATTATTGTTGACGTGACTCCACATTGGCACCGACTCCAAAAAATGTTATTATAGAACTACATTAACTCTTGTATACATATTAAATTAAATTATTTTTTACTTTTTAGTGTTTGTGGTTTTTGAAGCCGTGACAGACGGACGGAGAAAGTCGCACCATAAGGGTTCCATTTTTACCATTTTGGTACGGAACCCTAAAAAAAAAAGATATGCTATGCATGGTTAAAACATACTGTTTACAAAACTATCACACTGATCGCGAGCAATTTACTCTTATCCATTGGGGAGTTCCGTTCTCCATCTCCGGAGATATTCATCAGATCTTCACCAAATTAAAATGGGACCACCTCTGAAGTATGACCTACCAAACAAAAAAAGAATTATCAAAATCGGTTCATAATTGGCGGAGAAATCGCGTAACAAACATACAAAAAAATAAAAACATTCAGTCGAATTGAGAACCTCCTCCTTTTTTTGAAGTCGGTTAAAAACTTATACCGATACATAGATGACAGATCACTATACCCTCAGGCTCTTCTCAGTAGATTTTGTCTTTCCGAACCGATGGTAAAATCCTGATATACCTATTATAAGTGACACAAGTTGTCCTAAATGAAAAAAGATACTTTTTTTTGGGCACTAAATGAAATAAAGTATATTATATATATATCCTTTAGGGCCCAAATTATACCATAACCAAATGAACGAAACTAAAACAAATCATTGGCCCAAACTAATTGTGAACAGTTTGCAAATGAGTTTAACTCGGTGAAGGGCTATTTGCTCAAATTAACAGCAAAATGCCATACATTTTGAAAACAGTTTAATAAATCTACGTAGTATATATAAATCTATATATCTACTTACAATGTCTGCGGTTGGTACATTAACTACAAGCAGGATCCAGGAAATTAATTATGAGGCGGTATCAGGCTGTCACGCAATAAGCTCTATAATATTATTGAGGCAGCTGTGCCAAACTACGAATAACTACTAACGCTGTTGATAATAATTACTCCAGCCTAGCATATTATCAAAACTGGTTATACTTATTCTATTGACTTATTACTGCAATGTTGCCAGCAACTACATAAAGCTGTTGATATTGATAATAATTAATTAACTACTCCAGCCTAGTGTATGAACTTTAGTATTCCTAAGCTGATTCTTTTGACTTAATACTGCAATGTTGTTAGCAAGAGTTAAGAGGATGGATGAGCAAATGTTTAGGTTTTCTTGTTAAAATTCTCAGTAGAAGAACATATTAAGATATATTACTTGTTACATTGTTGGTATATTACTTACATTATTGGTAAATTGGACATTAAATCCATACATTCATCCAAAACACGTTAAGCCGTTTATACTGCACCTTATCTCTCCGTCAGCGGAATGCCATCGTGACAGAGTGAAGAAATAAGTCATAGAGAGTGTTCTTGTGCTATTTTATTACTAATAGTTTAAGGTATCTGAATAAGTATTATATGCTCCAAAAATGCAATCCGCATTTGCTAAGCTTCTCAAACATTCCCGAGGAAGGTTACGTTACGTCGCATTCACATAATATTTTAGTCAACGAAGTAGCCACGTGCGCTACGTACGTGGCTATTTCGAGTTCACATAGTACGAGTCAACTAGTACAATATGAATAATATGCTGCAGTAGAAATATCTCAGTGCTCGTTCACTATGAATGCAACAATAACCGCAGGATGCGCCGAGCCACGAGTGTTGCAGGACATCCGAGGTGGACCGACCTTGTCGGCGGCTCTAACCTCTAATAAGTAATATTGCACATTGTGCGCGTCACACTTGCGACACGCTCCAGGCACAGATCCACGTAGGGTTGCGATCACTAATTTCGATTCAAATTTTTATCCTACATTAAATAAAACTGCAACTGGACGATTTTCTTTAGAATAAAGACAGAGTTGGGCTCTTTGTCCACCAATACAGCAATCGTAATTTATTTTCTTATCATGCTGAAACCACCGTATGGATTTGATGAGACTTTGCATAGGTAAGTACTTCGGTAAGAATTCGGTTTATTCGGTTCGGTTCGGTAAGTAGTTACTTCGGTAAGAATTCGGGTTATGGGCGCAAAACGATGTGAATGACGTGAGAACAGATTAAGGTATAGGTATTAAGTAATAGGTAATTGGGCCTAAGTCTGTCATTTAGATATAAGAAAAATTACGAGGAAACATCATGTTTGATATATACATACAATTATGTCAGATACCCAGTAAACATTAGCTTGAAAATTATAAAACAAGATTAATTTATACCTATTGTTTGAAAACATTTTCCACGAGACTTTATATTTGATTATTACATTACATACAAAAACTACTAGAACAATATTAATTAATTGTAATAGTTATAGAATACAACTCCATACTTGATACTAGCTTATATTAAAAATGCAAAAATGCTAACTTAACCATGGAGGAATCCGCGGAAATGTGCTTGTTCAGATAAATGGTCGAGTAAATAAAGAAAGATATTATATCAATCACATGATGGCTTATAAAATTCTTGAAGGAGTGTACAATTTGGTAGAGGACGCAGTTCGAGATTTATTTAAAAAGTTTAGTGGAAAACTTTCGATCTTCATTCCATTTCTTTGACATTGGTGTCTTTAACTTTTTCGGTAGAGTCCTTGGATATAGAGACTTACAAGAAAATGATCATATTATGTAGCTACATACTTGTGTTTTGAATAGACTGACTTACAAATAAGAAGGCTTAGACACGGAATGAGGCAGAGGGCTGGATTACCAGCTAAAGATTTGATGTTCAATATACCACAAGAAAAGCTTGTAAAGTTGTAAAAGGGGTGTTCAATTTGGGCAAGGGGAGCTCGCGCCGGGATTTATTTAAAGGCTAGGCGGGACGACGTTCCATCTTCATTCCGCACACCTCCGTGACACTGCTGCTATGGAGCGGAATAAATGGCTCTATTTGTACAGATTTGCCATCTTGACGGAGGGATTTGCCTGCGAGGCGTTATATGGGTTGAATTATTAAGTTATTGGTAATATCGCAAGTTTGATTGGCGATTTTATGTCGCCAATAAATACAAGTCCTGGTCGTGTAAATATGTATGTATGAATATGCTTTATTGTACACCACAAAAACAAAACCACACCACAGAAACAGATAACAAACATGAAAACTTAAAACGTGGGTACAATAAGGCGGTACTATCGCTATCACAAAGCGATCTCTTCCAGACAACCTTATCGATACGGAGAAAATGAACAAGTGGCCAGTAAATATGTGTTTTATGAAGGTATTCCTACTCTTCGTTTGCGGAAAACATAAAGCAGTAAATAAATATAAAAGTAAAAGAGTGGTCGCAGAAATATAAGACTTTATATTTTAACAAAACACCGAATAAAACCACAAATACCAACAAGAATTATGACATATCACATTATGTACCTACATATATGAATGTGGGACTTTGTATGGAAAAAATTACACCACTGCACCAAAAGCCCCTAGCGTATGATTAAATTTGCTTTGACCATGAGGTTCGCAATTATTGTGTTAGAGTGCCGACCAACGCCCCTCGTTCGCTGTTGTCATGCCAGAAATATAACTAGAACTGTCGAGGTCTCTTTATTTTTGCTCTAAGACTTCGTTTGCACAAGAACTTTTTAATCTGCGGTAGAAAGAGTTGTACTTAATGAAATAAAAAATAATGCATGTCATTATGTCTCAAAGGATTATGTACACGTACAGTCATTGACCTATAATATTTGGTACAGTCATGAGTTTACAGTCAGCGGTAACGACGCTTTTTAATCTAAGAGTTAATACGATTTTTGAGCAGAGCAGATTTTTGTGTTAAATCTTCATGATTGCAATAAAAACAGAACATTTGGAATTTCACACAATTTTGACCTTAGACGTAATGATGGTGCACCATAGTAGGTAAACATTATATGTCTATGTCATCGACCAAACAGCCTATGTTTGGTCGATGGTCTATGGGCTACAAGGTAGTAACACAATATGTTGCTTGTGTTTACGCAGGCGCGACGCTTAGTTTAAACCCAACGCTTTTTAGCTCCCGTGCGAACAAGGCAAGCGCGCCAAGTTTTTCATTTTCCGCAAACAAAGGAAATTTTTCTTTGAAGGTGCTTGTCTAGAATTGGCAGAAATAAACGAGTTTGCTTAATTTAAACAAAAGGCTTGGCAAATGGCATGCGAACTTATGTAAACTGAAGGGTTTGTTAACTACTAACGAGTGTTTGATTGCTTCTCTATTGTTATCCCTTGTCCCTCCTGTCTGCTTGCGTTTCGCTTCAAATTTTTATTACTAGCTGAATCCCCGGTTGCAATCCGGTGGTTTTGAGCGATCCCCTTACAACCTGTATTATAATATTATGTGGGAAATGTTAAACTATTACTCTAGGTAAGTAGGTACGTACGTTATGACAATTTTGTAAAATTAACTCTGGAATAGATTTTGCAAAATCAGTTCAACA
This sequence comes from Erebia aethiops, assembly GCA_923060345.2. Taxonomy (NCBI): domain Eukaryota; kingdom Metazoa; phylum Arthropoda; class Insecta; order Lepidoptera; family Nymphalidae; genus Erebia; species Erebia aethiops. Next base: position 24,179,944 of record OV281083.1, on the reverse strand, counting down.
GATGGGGCGTGAAAGCATCGTATCAACAGAGAGACTTAGGTAAGTAAACATTTTGTATCCAAGTATAATATTAGCTTCGATGAGAGAAAAATTTTTGTTTATACATTTTTTAAAGAAACTGTAGGAAGCAGATGTAGTAACCTAGGCAATTCTAGATTTGCACAGCCTTACAATGTTACTGCAACATATACATTTTTTGTCGGTTTTCCATTACAGAAGCTCAGAGAATGGAACGATGCTCGTCAAAGAGAACTAATTTTAAACTCCATGATTAAAAACCGGTGTTCATTCCGTATGACGCGATGTACTTTTATCAACGTTGAAACTTGAAAGAACAAAGTGAACAGACAAGATATTATAAGTAGGCAATCATTAAAAAAGCTTTAATTATTATCGTATATAATATGAGCTGCAAAGTGTGCAACGGCGCACGCAAAGCATGCTTTACTTATTCAATACCTATATATTACGTACGGTCTATAAAAAATGCGCGGGATAGAAAAGATTCGATCGCATTGATCGCATAGAAAACATGCTGGTGAATTCAGCTGTGATTGCCGTGATTTCTGTTCATGCATTTTAGTTACGGTCGGTAGGATACGTCCGTTAACTACTGTCACTCGCATTTTCAGTATGTACTGAAGAAGTGATCATATAAACGGCTTTTAAAGTCGCACAGTAATTCCCTTTCACGAGTAATTTACTTAAATCAGATATTTACTACTAGCGACATCGCCCGCGTGGTTTAAGTTTTTTTGTTTCACGGGGAAACTCCTTAATTTTCCGGGATAAATAATAGCCTATGTCACTATAAGGGTCCTCAACTATACCCTTGCAAAAAATCACGTCAATCCGTTGTTCTGTTGCGGTGTGATTAAAGGACAAACCAACAAACAAACACACTTGCATTTATAATATTAGTGTGATATTCAAGGTACATTTTCTAGGAACATAAAAGTAAAATTAAAAGTGCTTTAAATAAATTTGATGCCTTTGAAACTGAATTATAATATCTGTGGTATTTCATTGCTTAAAAGTCCGAATCACTTACTGAAATGAAAATACCTTTGTTGTAGGTAAGAGTATCTAATATGATGGTTTATAGCGGACGATGGAAAAGTTTTAACGATTTATATTTTATATGAACAGTTTTGCGCTTAAGCTAAAACCAGGGTTCATGAAACATTGGAAGCATTCAAATGTGCATAGATAAATATGCAACACTTTAATTTTTTTGACAGCGGTTACTTAAACTTACTAGTAGTAAGTTACTACTTAATTCAAATATTTTCCCAATGTTTGTGGCGTTTATTCCAAAACAAACTTGGATTCTTAATTTACGAAAATCTTTTCGTAAATTTCGATCTCGATCTAATGAAATTAAATGAAATATTTAGAATAATAAATCATAAAAACGTCGGAGGGAGATACAAAATGAGTTTTTCGCGAGGTAGAAATTTATTTACACAAATTTCCTGGCCATGATTGGATGAGGTGGTACCGGAATCACATTATTGCCCTCGGAACGGGGTAAACATTGTTAAGGCTTCAGTTTTCTAAACATGTTAGCTCTTTTACGCAAGGACGTTGTAGGAAATCAGGTTACTAATGTGAAAAAATGCACGTTATACATTGCTTACGTATAACGACTGTATAACGATGACATTTCTGCCTGTATGAGCAATTTATGCGAAACTTTTACTCGGAGCGTGAAACTAAAGATGATGAACTATAGACGTATATAAGTATACTTTATAAAAAAATATAATTATACTTTATAGCACTCGCTGCGTTATGTTGAATTCTTTGTACATATTCTCTTTGCTATTTTATTTCGCAAGTACCTACTAAAAAATCTATACTCGCTCTGCTCACCCTCTTTTGTTTGATCCTGTTATTTAATTTGCTAGTATTTAGTAGTAGTATTATTTTATACCTATTGCTGTTGAACTGAAATATGATTAAACTCAATTTCTGTAATCTATTTTCTGCAGTGTTAGCTCATGACAGTGAAGCAAAGGAAAAATTATTCTATGATGTCTAACCTGCGTCATGCTGCAAACTTGAATGATGATTGATGAGCATTTTGCATAAATTTTAGGTACTCCTAGGTACCTAAAAATCTATAATCTTTGAACAATAGAACATTAAAAAAAATAAGAAGACATAACAATGTTTATTATTATTTATTATGTAACTTATTGGAATTACTAACATAGGATAAGTCTTTACTAACCATTATGGACTTTTGTTGTCTGGAAATAAATAAATTCATTCATTCATAACAAATTTAATGCTAGAAAAATGAACATGAGCAATTTCTACTAGGATAAGCTAACGGCTAAGGGTGCTTTTACGCCTCTATAACCTGCCTGCTCACTTGTCTGTCTGACAATTCTATACTATCAATAAGTTTCATCATAATTTTATGAAGATCTAGACGGCGCGGCGTGCGGAACTTTTACGGGTTTTTCTACCTCCCTGGCGCAGTGTTGAACGCTGTCTTAACGTAAGGATGCCACGGGTTCGATCTCCGGCAGGGTTAATTTGGGAATTTATAATAACGGAATTTTCCCTGGAATGGTCTGGTAGGAGGCTTCGGCCGTGGCTAGTTACCACCCTTCCGGCAAAGAGGTGCCGCCACGCGATTTAGTGTTCCGGTACGATGCCGTGTACAAACCGATTGGGGTAAGGGTAAAAGTTAATTAATTGCGATCAGTACGTTTAATAGCTTAATAAAACGTAGATATTTAACTAACTGTATGTTAAATAGGCAGGTAAAGGGGATAGGATGTTAAAATAAGGTAAGCCTACCAGTGCGATGCCGGGGCGGGTCAGAGTTAATAATATATTTCGAAGCATGTGCATATTGGGTAAACATAGTGTGCAAACGGTAGTGTATGTAAACATAATAGGAATACTCATTTAATATTGGAGCTGTTGCCAGTTGGTTCACAGGTACGGTAAGGTACCTAAAGTTTGCATTGGAGACAGCTTGCGGTCTCTAAGAGAACATTCGCACCTGCGATGCTCTATGCGCTGCGCTATGATGCACTAAGTAGTTCTCGCATTTACTGCAAAATAGTCACACAATCTAGTGTTAAACTTAGTTTTAGACTTGATATCTAAACTACTACTTGACGGGCTGCAATTTGGAATACTACACTGATGCGATTTTTGAAAATTGGTTATTTTATAGATTTCGACGTGCTCTTTCTGAATTTTCACTTTGCGATCTCGTATCTTTGCCGCTCGCGCCGCCATATTGAAAAATGGCGACCAAAAATAGTGTTTTGACAATAACTCCTTCCCGACTCATTTTACGATGAAAGTAGTTATATAATAGAGACAAATTCCTACAGTTTATGTACCTTTTTCTGTAAAATCAATAGTTTCATAGTACGAGAAGTAGATCAAACACGCGTTTTGGCCAAATAAAAACTTGTTTAGGAAAACTTTCCGGGTAAAACTACCAAATGATTGGACTAAACGACAGTCTCATGTTTAAAACCATTTAACGTTGTATTAAACTCAGCTGCTTTTGGTTCTTGTAAAATTCGCGCCACCAATAAAATCATTTGGATGGATAGATTGTGTTTATACCACTTATATACTTTGAAAAATCAACGGGAATATTATATATCCTACCCTTTCGGGCGAATCCAGGGGTTATAAAGCACTCGCAATCAGGCATACCTATATGCAGAGCTTGTAAGTTGTATTTTCTTGTTTGATTTTTTTAACAATTTTTTATAATTGCTCAATTCTCTTGGATATTCTTTATCCTGGTGGATAGAAATAAGACAATTGTAGACTACGCTGCCGCACTCAGAGTGCCTTGCTCATATAGACTTCAATACAAACATCTTTACTGAGGAGCTCCTTAAGTAATGATTAGGAAATCTGAGTGCGGCAGTAAATTTTTATTCTATAAGTATATACGATAAAAATAATAATAATATGTAACCACCAGAAAATGTATTTAATACCTACATAACTTAATAATCGTCCACATAACTTAGTAAATCCATGATAAAATGGAGGAATTATCATCCACACTAAAAGGAAACATGGGCAATTTAACTTAGAATTTGCACGACAAGCGGTAGTATGTGAACATAATAAATTCACGGATAATACTGAGAAATTGCTTTAATCAGTACATAATGCCGTCTAGTAACACCCTCAAGTACCTCATAAAACACACCTATAAAGTATTTTCGTGAACGATAATGTAAACCCATCTAATGCTTTTTGTATCTAAGGCGTATAAGCTTGGTCTGAGCTTTCACAATTTTATGGGCGTAGGCAAGTAAGAAATGAAATACAAACATATTTTAATAATAATTGTGACTCAGTTTACATAAATTGTGACTCAGTTTACATATTATAAGTTAACAAAGTTGATTTATTAACTTGAGTATGTGATCAATATGAAATACCAATATCAATGAAAATATCTACGTACATTTTTTTTCGAACAACTTTCACGGCGTCCTTTCCGTTAGTTGAAAATGAAATCTTTCAAGATAATGATTTTAAACATTGCGAAGATATCTTTTTTTAACATAATAACTCATAGGTACGCTAACGCTACCTATGCAGCGATTACAGATTACACCCTACAATTTTGCACCCCAAGGAATTGGTAACATATTTCGTACGTACTATTATTTTGCTAAGCTTTACTCGAGGTAACGAAAATACCTCGGAAGGTGCGAAATATTTCACCCTAACGAATATATTCGTGGGGAAGGGGAGAACCTAATATGTTTACGCAATCGTTCTTGTGGTGATTGGATGAGGCAGTGTCGAAATCGTATTAATGCCATCGGAATGGGGACTATCGTTTCTTTGCTCACCAGTTGGCGCCACTGTTGACTAAGGTCCAGAGGTATAGCTGTCAAAGGCGACTTTATAAGATTGGCGCCGAAACAAAGTTTTAAATCTTGAATCTCATTAAGTTTATTAATTACTAGCGATCCGCCCCGGCTTCGCACGGGTAGCACTAATAATCCTAATATATACCTACCCAATATAGCCAGTGGGCAGTGGGCAGGTTACATATTTATTTATATTTAATATTTTATTGTAAGAGTACGCCCCGTCCTCATTATTTCTATGATATCTCATGATCTATTCATCTAAATTAAATGGTGTAAAGGACAATTTTTATCTTAGTTAAATACTTGAGATGATTAATATATTTATTTCGATAAGGATTAATACTGTGACGGTAAAAATACCTTCGCAAGTAAAGCATTGGTTTAGACCAAATTTGAAAATCATAAAAATGGTTATTGTGAGTCAACCTTAAAAGATAGATATATGCTATCGCAGACTATTTTTAAGAACTTTTTAAGAGGAACAATTTCATCATACATTGTTTTCGTGTAACTTTAACTATTTACGCAGCGCACGCCGCGTAAGCTCTCAGAAGTGACGATTTTTTCCGACTTAGTTCACATTATTGCAATTTTCGTAAGGATCTCTAATTTTTTTGAAAATAAAATATAGCCTAGTTACTTTCTGATAATATAGCTTTCTATAGGTGAAAGAATTTTTAAAATCGGTTTAGTAGTTTTTGAGTTTATCCGTTACAAACAAACAAACAAATCTTTCCTCTTTATAATAGGTATTAGTTTAGTTAAATAGTTAACTATCTATCATCAGTTATTGCATCATGTTGTGCAGTTCCGTTTTAATCGGAAAAAAGAGGAGAACACATGTTTCCAAAAGATAAAACTGTTCTAAAACAGTGGCTAGTGGCGATTTGGAGGAATGACTATACCTACCCGACAAAAAATTCTTTTTTTTTTTTTTTTTTTATCCACTACAAGCTAGCCCTTGACTGCGATCTCACCTGATGGTAAGTGATGATGCAGTCTAAGATGGTAGCGGGCTAACCTGTTAGGGGCATGGCAGTTATATTAAACCCATACCCCTTCGGTTTCTACACGGCATCGTACCGGAACGCTAAATCGCTTAGCGGCACGTCTTTGCCGGTAGGGTGGTAACTAGCCACGGCCGAAGCCTCCCACCAGGCCAGACCAGGGAAAATTCAGAAATTATAAATTCCCAAATTGACCCTGCCGGGGATCGAACCCAGGACCTCCGCACGTTAAGGCGACAGCGCTACACACTGCGCCACGGAGGTCGTCAAAGGAGGTTCGTCTCGTGTTTGTAAAAAACATTTTAACCCCGAGGATTATGTGTTACCCAAAGAATCAAATAAGTACAGAAAATCGTAAGTAATTATCTTTCTTATTCATCTCCTAAATTAAAGCCAAAATTTGTACTACCTACCTAGTCAAGAGAGAAGAGAGAAAGGAAATTAAAAGAAAACGTGCAGAAAGAGCTCAACAACGTCAAAAAATGAAATTTTTGCGCTTATTTATGCGCCTCTTTTTCTTAATTCCGCCTTCAAAACGTTCACATTAATCGCTAAATAATCCATATTTGCGATAATTTCACGAAGGAGATCACTTTTCAACAGGTAAATTAAAGAAAATATAATTTATGTCACGAAGCCCGCCAAAACCAGTGAAAAGTGAATGTTATTGGACCTCACGCGACACCAGCGCCTCTAGTGGCAAATTCACGCGCGATAGCCCCCATTGGGCACGGAAACGTGTAAATGGTGAAATTATCACAAGTAACTTATTGAAAACCTTAAAAATTTCTTTATCGTAATCTCGAAAAGGCCCTATGTCCAGCAGTGGATGCATAGGTACAGGCTGATGGGTGGATGATGGATCAAGTGAAATTTTGAGCTCATTAATTACTATAATGTTTAGTAGAGAACCTAGTAGAGAAGTATACCTACGTATTTCTACTTACTGACTACTTCCATGGGGGATTAAAACCAGTAACCCTGTAGAGTAATGAGTCATGGTGGTCAAACATATCGTATGAGTATTAGGCTCGGAATTGAGGAATAAATATAAGTAAAAAAGCTATCAATGCAAGGAAGGCATAGGTACGTCAGAGAAGAGTGTAGAGAATTAGTCAGGCGTGCTACAGCACTACAGTGACGACCACGACTGCTCTACCAAGAGTGTTATGACAAAGGGGAAGAACCTTTTCAAGTAAGTATTTAATTATCTACACACAATCTACACATAATTTATAAATATTTTTAGCTATGTATGTATGCACGAGTGTTTGTGTGTAAGTAGTAGGTATATTTCAGTGTACACCTAAATCCAAATGGCTTTTAGTGAATATTGAGTAGGTTACGTTTTGTGAGGCGATTGCGGGGAACTAATCCGATTACGATTCCACAAGAACGGTTCTGTAAACACGTTGCCGCGGGATATACGAGTACCTTCTGGATCAACCGCTGAATTAAATGTACAGAACGGCTATACCGAACATCTCATCATCATCTCATCGAAATGTACTAAATTACATAGGTATAATCAATGATACCCAAATCAAATCCACAAAACTGGTGAACCAAACTTGACACTAACCATTTTGTAGTTATTTGCGAAGGCTTGCATCAAAAATCCATACCTCCATACTACCTTATAATATATAATATATATATACTCGTAAATATGATAAATGCGAAAGTGTGTCTGTCTGCTACGTTTTCACGGCCCATCCGTTCAACCGATTTTGATGAATTTTGGTACAGGGATAGGTTGTATCCCGGGGAAGGACATAAGCTACTTTTTATTCCGGAAAATTCATGAGTTCCCGCGGGAATCAAAATCTTTATTCACGCGGACGAAGTCGCGGGCATCATCTAGTCATCTAGTAATCAATAAATGCAAACAAACAATTTTAGTATGGAATGGTCAAATGGTGTTTGACCATTTGACCATTCCATACTACAATTGTTTTTATTAAAATTGTTAAATATAATATGTTATTTACCGAAAGGTATACAGCTGTCATTATTAACCTAAGTTCTCTTAAATTTATGTGTACTTTTTGTTGAAATGCTTTGTTTGCTATTTGTTTGTCTACTTTTATTTCCATTCAAAACAATTCAAATCAAAAGATTAAGAATGTGGCTATAAATCTGTTAAAAGAAACTCTTACAGTAGGTATTCGGACCGCTTGTCGCCTCGCGATATTTATTACGTTGTCCCCAAATAACTGGAAACTAAATGCCTGTAGAGCGAGAATTTCAATTTTAATTTCAACTCTCCAACGCCGATACAATTGGTTTAATACAAGATGAACACGTTTTTAATCATTGCGGACTTTTTACAGGAAAACCATTTGAACCAATTTTTAAACCTTTTACAGTGAAAAGTTAGTTAATTGCATTTTACAACTTAGCCTTTGACTGCGATCTCACCTGTGTATCGTACCAGAATGTTAATTCGCTCAGAGGCACGGCGTTGCCATATTTTTTCTTGTATAAACATTAAACATTATTTGGCTAGGCAGCATCGCAATGCAAATTAATGAAACCCCGTTGGGGCATAGCAATTAGCGTTAACAGAGAATCGGAGATAAAAGGGCTTTCCACAACAGTAGTGCCGTGATTAACTTTTAGAGAGTAGTCGATAGGTAGGTATAATAATTAATGTATACCCAATCGAAGTGAAAGCCAAAGCTCACGGGAATAGAATCTTATTTATCTGTAACATAATATTTTTCCTGTTACCATGATTGATTTGGATGACGATTCTTTGTGACTCCATTTAGGTGAGAAAATGCCAGCGTCACGTAAATACTTTCAGTGAGTAGATTTCTTTTTGTATATGCTTTGTACTTATTGCTTAACATTCCATGAATACATATTTATAATATTATTGAGTAGTTCCTTCAAATCTACCCAGATCCTAATTTTGAATACGATTCAACTATCTCAGAAGCACTCGATTTGAATTCAAAACTTTGTAATTTTTTGGTATTTTAAGGTATTCACAAAGTTCGTAGGTACCTTCATAGATGTAACCATTTATTTGAATAAACATTTCAACAATAAATTAGGTATATCACTCTGGTATGTGATACTGGATGAGTGACCAACCAAGCCATACCACTCTCAGTTACAAACTGTCCTGTTCATGACAGCAGTAAGTATAACAAAAGGGAGCTTTTCGCTATACGGTACGGTACTGCTTCACTCTTTGTGCAGGTTGTAATTAGCAATCACAATTTCCATTGTAGCGCTTTGTTTTTACACCGAATAACTTTACTATTTAGATGAAATGTTTTTATTTATATTTATTTGTTCGCTAAAGCTAACGTTTTGCTTCTGCTAAATCTAGTTTCGCTTCAATGACAGTCGGCTACACGGACACAAAGTTCAAACAACTGGATATAAATGCAAATCTCTGGGAAGCGAAATCCCCATAAAACAGGTGAATTGACGTTGTTTTCTCTACTCGATTTGATGATATTGTGTTTTGATCATATAGTAGGTAGTAGGTACTTCCGTACATTGAACAATTCTATGATTCCGTAGCTTTTTCGCGAGTTTGGCAAAAGTTTCCGTGAACGATCACATAACTTTTGGATGACAAATGGTACCGTGTAATTTTCTTTATTCCTTTTGAAAATAAGTAATGAGGCATTTTTTTACCACAAACGTTTAAGAAAAATAGCTGTATTGTTTGCTTTTCAAATATAATACATTTCTAGAGATTATCTATAATAGTCAAGAAGAACTTATAGATATGAGTGTCTGGAGTACGAGGTTGGTTTATAGTTGACTATTAAAAAGCCAATTCTGGTTGTATAGGTCGCGTATTGGCTCTTAATAAAACTTAATCAATTACATATATATATTAGTGAACAGGTATGTACCTACCTAAAGATAAATTAAAGTTTTACACCTCGTAAAGGCTTTACAGCGAAACAAAGGCTTTAACTACTTCTGAACAGCTCGTGAAGTTTTACTGCAGGAGACGAATTTTATGTTCCACACAAGCACTTTCAAAACTAATTACTGTTTGGAATTATGGCAAGTTCGCTGGAAGTACGTTCGAGTTCCTAGAGTCGTAGTGCGGATTAAAGGACCTACATTTATGTGCTGTGTTCGCTGTCACACTATCAAGACAGTCCAGTGATGGTAACACACCCATAGATTTACTTAAGTATAATATATATTTGCTATTGGCTGACTTCGTCCGCGGGGATTGAGGTTTTTGATTCTCGCGGGAACTCTTTAATTTTCCGGGATAAAAAGTAGCCTTATATGTGTTATTACAGTCTATAATCTATCTCTGTGCCAAATTTTATCCAGATTCGTTCAAAGAATTCCCGCGGGAAAGAAAACCTCAATCCCCGTGGACGAAGTCTCATCTAGTAAAGTACGGGACTAAGAAACATTGACCCTTAAAAAAAATGTAAAGCTGATGTTTGGCACAAGTATTCCTGGGGGTCTGAGAAGTACCTCTTCAAAATTCCCAACTCCTAGGACGAGGGCTTCCTGCTAGCATAACAGCTGGTGAACATCGCTATCAAGGGTCCTTTTACTCTATATTAATGTCTTGTGTGTTTAAACAGGACAGGACAACGGGTATATTGTGGTATGGGTTTTGTCTTTCTGCAACCGACTACGACTTTTAGGATATTACCAATTTACCATCCCTTCCTAAAGGTTTTGGGGAACTAAGTAAGTAAGCTTGGTTGGCATCAAATAAAATTTATTCATCACTCATATCATCTATATACGAATTGACAACAACCATAAAGTAGCCGGACACTGAAAGATAAAAAATAATATTGTATGAAATGAGTTTCCCACGAATAACAAAAACTTCAAGACTTCGCACTATCTTCAACTTTAGTAGGTAAACTGCTGCGTGTATTGCTGCGTGCCTAGTGACCATGGAACTAGGCACGCGTCACAGAAAAAGGAATCTGCTAATTAGGTACAAAGCTAGTGTTGTCAAATTATGTTCTACTAGATGATTCCCGCGACTTCGTCCGCGTGGATTAAGATTTTTGATTCCCACGGAAACTCTTTAATTTTCCGGGAAAAAAAAAATTAGCCTATGTCCTTCCCCGGGATACCATCTGCCTCTGTACCAAATTTCAGCAAAATCGGTTGAAAAGATGGGCCGGGAAAGCGTAGCAGACAGACAGACAGACAGACAGACAGACAGACAGACAGACAGACAGATAGACAGACAGACACACTTTCGCATTTATAATATTTTTTTTTTTTTTTTTAATCCGCTACAAGCTAGCCCTTGACTGCGATCTCACCTGATAGTAAGTGATGATGCAGTCTAAGATGGTAGCGGGCTAACCTGTTAGGGGCATGGCAGTTATATTAAACCCATACCCCTTCGGTTTCTACACGGCATCGTACCGGAACGCTAAATCGCTTGGCGGCACGTCTTTGCCGGTAGGGTGGTAACTAGCCACGGCCGAAGCCTCCCACCAGATCAGACCAGGGAAAATTCAGAAATTATAAATTCCCAAATTGACCCTGCCGGGGATCGAACCCGGGACCTCCGCACGTTAAGGCAACAGCGCTACACACTGCGCCACGGAGGTCGTCAAAATTTATATATTAGTATGGATGACATCCAGACTAATATTATGAATGCGAACGAAAGTGTGTCTGTCTGTTTGCCTGCTACGCTTTCACGGCGCATTTGTTCAACAGATTTTGATGAAATTTGGTATAGGGATAAGCTACTTTTTGTTCCGGAAAATTAAAGTGTTCCCACGGGTTCAAAAAACCGTAATCCACGCGGATAAAGTCGCGGGCATCATCCAGTATAACATAATTACTAGATGATGCCCGCGATGATGAATGCGTAGCAGACAGACAGACAGACAGATGGATAGACAGACAGATGGATAGACAGACAGACACACTTTCGCATTTATAATATTAGTATTTGGATACACATATAGTTTTCTTTCACAAAGTTGATACTGTCAGCACAGAATATTAATAACTATTCTGACGGAGCACAGAACTCCTCGACGTGTTTCAGCAAAACGAACACGGTTGTAATAGCTCTACCATAATAAAAAATAAAGATAAGATACGTAATTGTGCGGGGCGGATCAACAGCTAGTATTAAATAAATACTTATGCGAAAAAAAACTATTCCTCTATGATTTATTAAAGTAGTTGAATTTTGTATTGAATTTTACATTGTTATGCTTACAAAGTACGTTCGTGCAGATAAGATCCGTTAAGGGCGTTTCGAACCACTTGCACTTGTCACCTGTGTACTGTATATAATGGATAATATATATAATGAAGTAAACGAGTCCAAAACAAATCTTGACTAGTACACACAATATGAAAATATCTGCAGTTATTGGAAGTGACTGCAATAGAAATAATAGAATCATTCATTAATCTTATAAAAGCTATACATATTAATAAATAAAAATAAGCCCTAATTGAATTGAATTGAATTAAAGTACTGCTAGACGCCGGTGCGGTGGGTCCACGAGGCACGGTTTTGGTATAATATAATTAATTTCTAAAAGTTGTGATTCCGATAAAATCTAAATCATAAATGTAATTGCAAAGCTGTACGTTCTTTGTTAATTATTAAAATATTGTTTTTTTATTTCAATTTAGTCTACCATGAATTTATACGGCCATACTTACCATACATATTCCTATAAGGAAAAGAAAGGCGCTGACAATCACAAGGATCTCTATTGCAATGAATATCCATTTCAATATGTTTAACACCTGCTTTACGGGACTTGATGCATCGTATATATCCTTGCAAAAAATTGGTTGAATCAGTTGGCCTAAGTTACTTGCACTATAACACTGGAAAGATAAACCACGGGACCATTTAATGTGACAGTCGAATTCAACTAGCAGATATCCCACGATTGCAGGCTGCAGCGCCCTTGAAGGAATTTAATCGTAAAACATGTCTTAAGAGCTTGGTCTGATACGATACAAGATCCCCGCACTCGACTGTACCATACCATACTCTGTGATGTACCATATTCTGGCAAAAAATAAATGATTATGATTATGACTGCGAGCCCATCGCCCGCAACGCGGAAAACATGAGTAAATTCATACATGATACAACTACCCACAAGACCCTGAGCTATATTTTTTTCGACTCTCGATTTTCCTGGTTAGGAAATATATAATCTAGGTATATATAGTAGGTAGAAATCATTTTTACTTTTTTTACCCTATTTACCTTTTTTTTTATTTCGGATGCGTTAGTGCTACGGCAACAGGTTAACTGTAGTTTGATTTTTCAAATGTTTAACTGACCGGACGAAACTATAAGAGACTTTATTTCCTAGGACCTTGAAGAGCCCTTACTTTACCACAGAGTCTAAGAGAATGAGTGTAGATACATTAGTGACTTCGGTAGTAAGACTTATATTCAGTAAAGTAGTGGCACAGAAGTAGGAATCCGCTTATTACTTGTTCTGTGGGTACAAGGTACGTTCACTACGGTGGGTCACTAGTACAAAGTATATATACTCGTAGCTCACCATCATAAAAATTGCAATAATATAACAGGCCAATTTTAAATTATATACACAGCAACAACATCTTTCTACTCTTGGAAACCACGAAAACCAACCCATTTTTACCCGTAGCAATATGTATATTCTGAAAATCTAAGAATAATTAAACAATAATAACCTCAAAAAAATATGATTTGACGGGAGTCAAAGAGATTTATTTTTAAACATTACTATGATGCTGAGATCTGATCACAAGCAGATTGATGGTCGATCGCTGTCTTTTATTACCCTCGACGAAACGGAGACGGTATAATATGTGTTTGCCCTAAGAGGTTGTGTTTGTTTGTTTGTATGTTTGTTTGTGCACTTTTTTGTTACCGTTTTCCTGGAAAACACTGGACCGATTAATATGCGGTTTTTTGCATTAGATAAGCATAACTTCTGGCAAGGTTCTTAGATATATTTTAGGACCATAGACAACCAAGCTGAGCTGTAGTCTATGAGTTAAATTTTTCAATATGTTACCATTTTTCTCAAAAAGTACTGGGCCGATACGAGGTTTTTTGCATTAGATATTTATAGCTTGTGAGAAGGTTCTTAGATATATTTTAGGACCATAGACATTCAAGCTGAGCTGCAATCGTGATTTGGTAAGTGGGTATAGGAACTCCTTAAGTTCTCATCGTAAACCCGTCGTATTTGGACTCTTTTGATTTGTCTTGACTACCACTTTGTACCTAGATGCTGCCCAGGGTCTCATGATGGAGCCAGGAGGTGGTCATGGGAACTCCTTAAGTTGCCATCGTAAACCCGTCGTATTTGGACTCTTTTGATTTGTCTTGACAAGCAATTTAAACCTAGATGCTATCCAGGGTCTCGTGATGCAGCCAGGAAGTGGTCGATTTTGATGATTCTTGCACCAGTTACTTAAGCAAAACCACCAAAATGGCAAACAAAATATTATATTTATTAAACTTACGACACGACAGGTATAGAGAAAGTTTTCCTAAACTCGTTTTCGTTTAAAACAGTACGAAAACATAATTTATTTAACCACAGAAACGAAAACATAATTTATTTAACCACAGAATAGAACCAAATTGCTTTTCATACTCGTACAACGGGAAAACATTTTTGTGTTGTTTACTCTCACACACTGTTATTGTGGCTGAATAATAGCGTCACTACTAACAACCCTTTTTATTGTAATTTACTGCAAAAAGCGAGTCGCTGGGAGGGGCTGGATCAAACCGTAATACCAACAAGAGACCTATGTTCAGCTGTGGACGTCGGTTGACGATGATGACTGCGACAACACTACAAGATATTTCGATATTCGATAAGACGAATAATATGACGACGACCTTCCTGGTGGTGCTGGTGAGCGTTGTTGCATCAACAGTTGTTTTTGCTGTTGGTGGTTGTCCCGGGTAGATCCCCGGAATCTTTCATTTTCTATGGTCTGGTCTGGCTTCGGCCGTGTCTAGTTATCTTACCGACCTTAATATTAACTGCCAAAACAGAAACTAACTTAACTAACAGGTACCATCATCATCATCACTTACCACCAGGTGAGATTGCAGTCAAGGTAGTGGAATAAAAGAAAGTTGAAATATTAATTTTTTTACTCGCTTGAAAAGTGTCGTTGCCCCACGTCATTTAAAACTTCCTCTATATAAATCTTGAGATGTGTTGCCCAAATCATTTTCCCTCCAATAACTTGAGGGGTACTCCTATATAATGAAGTGTAGAGTACACGTAATCGTAGGTATGTATATTATTATATTTTCAAATGATATTCATATTTTCTGTTTGTTTCAGACGGAAAACTTTCATAAAGATCGTACTTCAATATTCATATTTATGTAGGAGGAATTTTAATTAAATGTTAATTTGTATTTAAATAAAATATGTAATATTATACTGCATTTTTATATAACATAAGCTTTTATTCGTCTTTTGTCACCTATTCTGTGGTAAAACACAGCGACGCAAATTGACATAGGAAGGTATAGTTCGCGCGCGAGTTGATGCAGAGTAAATGTATGTGTCACGGCCCACGGGTCACCATACATTTACTCTGCATTCAACTCGCGTGCGAAGTGTAGGCACTTACTTGAACCCACAGTTACTTACTTGATCCACGGGAAGGAGTTCGTCGTCTGTATGCTGGGGTCATCCGATCGATAGCCCTTTACGGGGCACCTGTGTGGTCGCAAAGGCTGTCTAGCGTTCAACGTCTTAGAGCGAAGCTTAAAAGCGTTCAGTGTAAGATAGCCATCAGGGTTGCACGAGGCTATCGCACCATATCTTTTGAGGCGGCAACTATGCTGGCTCGCGTTCCGCCCATGGACATACTGGCGGATATGGACGCGAGGGTTTATGGCCAGACTCGCCCTGCGAGTCAGAGTAGTGAGGACATGAACGCTTAGACACGTTAGTTAGTGCGTACCGCACGCCGTCTAAGCGTCAGGCGCTAGAGAACTGGCGTGAGAGCCTGGAGGAAGAAAGGAACGCACGACAACGCATTGTTGGACTTTGGAGCCATATTGCCAAACTTTGACGCTTGGCTAGAGAGAAAGAGTGGCAATGACTTTCAGACTGACACAGATACTCACCGGACATGGTTGTTTCGGTGAGTATCTGTGTCGGATCGGTTGTGAGCCCACTCCACGGTGTCACCACTGCGATGAGGAGCAAGACACGGCGCAGCACACATTCGAAGCGTGCCCTGCTTGGGAGCATGAGCGCTGCGGATTAATAAATGTAATAGGGAGAGACCTTTCACCGCCTGCAGTTATAGCAGCACTGCTGGCGGAGGAAGATTCATGGAGGGCAGTGGTCTCCTTTTGTGAAAGAGTAATGAACCAAAAGGAGACCGCCGAGCGAGTTCGCGAGCGCACCGACCCTGCTCGGAGACGGACACATCAGGGTGGCAGTGATCAACGCCCTGAGCTAGAGACATGAGGTCATTAGGTCGAGTGCAATTGGCCCAGGGACGAGCCCAGCATGGGCGACGCGCAAGGAAGGCTCCGGCGCAAGTTCTTAAGAGTTCCCTGAGTCTTTCATCATGCGCTGAGGATGGTCACCGGGGGGGTTTTTGTGGGTACAATCCCACATAACCCTCCTAGGAGATCGGGTATCTTAGGAAGATTTAAAACCCGTCAACAAAAAAAAAGGTACTAACTTGATAATTTCATTTGACTAAATGAATGAAGCTTCCATAAAATGTTAGTAAATAATAAACAACAGGAGTTGTTAGGTATACCTTTGAAAACCTTTTTTCTATCAAAGGGAGGGCCGTTTTTATTGAAAAAAGGTTCTCTTTCACCGGGAAAAGTGTGTGATCTTTGTATTTATTTATATTTTGATGTTTGTTGTACCTAAACCTTGAAATAAAATACTTAGGTTTCTTATTTGTAATTATTGCAGAAACAGATTTTTAATATATCCTTGCACTTAATAGTCCTTACCATATCAAGTAGGCGAGGCAGTGGGCAGGTCTTTCTTGTCGTACGAGCGTTGGCCGCAGGGGGCGGAAAGTTCTAGAGGGTATAAATAGAGATGGCACTTCAGCAAGATAGATTATAAAACACCGGTCAAGTGCGAGTCAGACTCGCGCACAAAGGATTCCGTACCACCACACAATATAAATTATTTTAATAAATAACAAGAAAGATGTCATAACAACACGTAATAAGCCGTGAAGTTGTTAAATAACTGGCTTACATAATATGGCACTAAACTGGTAGCGCCTGAAAAACAATTCGAAACCCTAACCCTATGAGTACGGAACTATAATTATTGATTTTCGGATCAAATCGGTACAGTTACATACATTCGGTACATTTACTTAGAAGCTTGACTTTTTTACAGCTCCAAGGGACCGTAGACCTAAGTACATATTTGATATTCATTTCAACTTGATATCTCCACACGTTCCCGAGATAGACAGACAGACGGACAACGAAGTGATCCTATAAGGGTTCCTTTTTCCTCTTGAGGTACGGAACCCTATAAAAGGTGGCAGGATGTGCCTGGACTGGGAAAAGCTGTAACATCTACATGCTGTGGACATCTTAATACATCTCTGAAATTAATCTGGTATGTTGAGAATCTGGTATAAATAGAATGTTCTGGAGGGATTATAAAGTACGAGTACGAGTACATTAAATTAATAAAATCATCCAAACGTTTACTACAGAAGCATTTGTTAAACACACAAGACATTAATATTGAGTAAAAGGGCCCTTGATTGCGATGTTCACCAGCTGTTGTGACCGCGTCATAAAATATCGCAACGGTCTTCAAAATCGTGCAAACTTAAGTTTAGCACCAACTTATGCGACTTGGGGTAGGTAATACTTTTGAGGTAAATTAAATTACAGTAAAAATTCACGGTGTAAATGAATTTTTACAAAAGCTTGAATGTTGATATGTAGTACCTACCTACCTAACATTATACGAGCGAGCGCTTTACTGCGTTTTTAATTTTGCAAGCACGCGTACCTGTTTACAATACAAAAATTGTTTAACACTTATTACCTATCAAACTCAATAGCTTTTCTAAAAACTCATGGTAAAAACTGCAACTAGTTTAATTTTGTGTTATCTTTTAATTGTTTTATAATGTTATATTAACTAGCTCATTTACCGAATTGAGCTATTTACAAATATTAACCTAACGAACACGTAATTAGCCCTAACTCGAAATCGCAGACAATCAACATTACCTGTAAATTTACCTGTATTACAAGCGATTGTCGTTCGTTCATCGTTTCACGGCATCAAGGAATGTTACCCCAATTGTGAGCTTAAACAATGAAATTAGCGAATAATTAAACATTTTCTTGAAATTATCTGTCTATTAAATTTAAGAACGTTGTTAAAACGATAAGATAAGTTCCAAGCAGATATTGAACTTTCGCGATTCGTACTTCTTCAAATTTGTAAGGAATATCAACATTAGCAGCAATGTAAATTCTACAAAATTTGAAGATTACATTGTAAAGTATCTAAGGCTATGTTTGTGTATAATATATTATTATATACTAAAAGGTTTAATTAAAAAGTTGTCTGAGTGTTTTATTCGATTTTTGTTCGAATCACTTGTCAGTCGACGGAATCTCCTTCGCAATGATGATCAAAGAAAGTGTGCTGTTAGTGTTTTTGGAACACAGTGTTGTTCCAAAAACACAGCCACAAAATAGGAACTGCTGCGCAGAAAGTCGGCTCTATAGGTACTAAAAGCGAAAAACTGTCAAAAGCCGTCAAAGCGCCTGTCGTGATTTTGCCGCACGCTGAGTAGAGAGTCGTTTGAAGTATCTTGTGCTGCAGACCTGTACAGGAGATTACAGGAGAGAACTACGAGCGCACGGACGTTGGTTCTATAAAGGGGTGGCCCAAGGGTGTCCAGATTTTTAATTCAGTTACGCCCGTAGACTTTCTTTGTCGTCCCTTTATTAGTCAAACCTTTGGCTTCGCGATTTAGGTACAAAAACATTCTACTTATAAAGAGAACAGACAAGACTGGAGTCGGAGTGCTCAGACAAGGTGTTATCAGCTTTTTATCATCTTTGAAAAACTCTATCACTACTATCCATATTAATATTTCTGTCTGTCTGCTACGCTTTTCCAGCCCATCTTTTCGAAAGATTTTGACGAAATTTGGTACAAATTTGGGTTGCACCCCGGAGCAAAGCATAGCTTAGATTGTAGGCTACTTTTTATCCCGGAAAATTAAGGGGATCGGAATACCTTAATCCACGCGGACGAGGTAGCGGACATCATCTAGTATGATATTATTATATATCGGTATTTTTCCATATCATTAGATCTTTTCAGTGAGATGAGGGAAAATCTTGGGGAAATCAATTTGAATATTCGCTATCATCCGTGATTTGGTGGTATCCCTGGAGACCGCATGAAATCCCTGATATTATCCTCTTCTCCCTACGACCTATCGAAAGGCAACATTAACTCGCTTTCAAGTACGGTCTGTTGCTGTGATTTGGTTTGGCAACTTGCCATCTTGTGTCCATTTTGTAAAATACGATGAATTCTATACTAATTGCCTGGCAAAGTTCAGGAGGCTATTAAATATTACTTCAAAGTGACAGTTTTATGTCACGTACCTTAATATACCTAAAATAAGGATTATAATTCTAAAACAAGAACGTCAACAATATGAAAATAATACGGCTTTAAGCGATGGTATGGATGGTAATGTTATCACGGTGTGCCAAATATTTATTGTTATTTAGGCAAAGTGTTTTGGTGCATTTATGCCCAAAGTTTATAATGTGAATGTTGTGGTCTTTCTGCTAAACACAATTGCTCAAAAATTGAATAGAATATAGACATGCCATCGTCGCTGTACCATAGAAATTAGAAACTAGATAATTGTTCATAGTAATTATTAGGATTCCGTACCTCAAAAGAAAAAAAAAACTCAAAAAGGATCACTTTGTTGTCCGTCTTTCTGAAAAAATCTAATTTCTAAGCCAACGCAATCAAAAGATACAGCCGTTTATGCTGCAAATTTTCGACATTCGCAAGGGTATCAAAACCTACAGGGTACTGCCTGTGAACTCAATATCTTGAAATTTGGTACTAAGCACTTATTTTTATTACTTATAGCACAGATAAAGGAAAAATTGCGAAAAGCATACATTTTTAGTTACATTATATTTTTAATAATTTAAAACTTATTTCATTCAGCAATAAAAATATCATAACATTTACTTATACACCTACAGGTTTGTACGGAACCCTCGTTGCGCGAGTCCGACTCGCACTTGGCCGGTTTTTTATTTTTAAGTTGAATGCACTAGTCAGAGTCAGAGGTCTTAGGCAGAGGTCGCCCCCATTTTAATAAAAAAATTGAAGTCATGGCACGTATGGCTCTCATTTAGGTAAATAATTAATAAAAAACAAAAAAACTGATCCCTTTTCCCCACTTTTTATTTCATTTCGTTAATGAAATGACAAATAAACGAAACTAAATAGGTACGAGAAAAAGTTAATGTGTCCAAGTATCCAAAATATATAAGGCTACATTCCATAAATTCACTTTACCGCTAGATAAACATCGTTTCCGCCGAAATGAATTGTCACTTTGGCTGACATATAACGGACATTCCCAAAATGTTGCCGGTAGTAGGAGCGCTCCCTTGCGCCTTCATCACTTGTGACAGGTAATTCTGGTTGATTCAATGAACTTGTACCAATATTCCCCATTATGTTCAAACAACTTTTTATTAGGATTCCGCAGTTTACTACTCATAGCCCAAGAAACTTTTATGGTTATATCCAATACGTCTAATCATAATTCGCGTCTGTTCGTCAGTTAGTTTGTCACAGCCATTTTAAAAGGATACTATTTCACTTTGTATTTTTTTAAAATCACTTTTGAAAATTCTGTGAATCTCTTTGCGAATGAATGAATTCTCTTTGGCCAAGTATCCAAGTGGGGCGGGATCCTCAGTTATATCTTCTAGTGATTTTGTTGGTGTTATGCTCATACATGTCATATGGTAAACCAAGGGTAAACCCCCATGATTATATGACATGTATTGGTGAGTATTGTTATCATTATCCTACGAAATCAGTAATAGTGATCACACACCTTTATTTTAAGCTCAGACTCTAGCTACAGTATGTCGATGATATCGTAATAATTTATCACGATGTAACAAGATTAAAACCCCACACAGATAAAAACTGAACGTAAAATGCAATCTTAATTTTCACCAC
The DNA here is from genome assembly GCA_923060345.2 of Erebia aethiops. Classification (NCBI taxonomy): domain Eukaryota; kingdom Metazoa; phylum Arthropoda; class Insecta; order Lepidoptera; family Nymphalidae; genus Erebia; species Erebia aethiops. Next base: position 24,158,791 of record OV281083.1, on the reverse strand, counting down.
CACTATAATGTGGATACAATAACTCTCAGTCTTTAACAAAATAAAACATAGATAATGTATATCTAACATGCAGAAAACGCCTGAAACTAAGGTCGTGACCCATTTCACTTGGCTGTGCTCCACGAAAGAGTGCAGTCAGATAGAAAAAGAAGAAAGTCAGTCTTTAAAACTCGATAATATTATGAGGTTGGCGCGCTGCGAAAAAGGTGATGGATTGTTGAAGACGTAGAGTCCGTGTTGGCGCTAATCAGGTGTTCAGCCTTCACTTTCAGTGATTTGTGTAGTACGGTCTACGTTCAGTTGTTTCTTCTCGGATATGCTCATTAGGTAAGAACATTGACGTTTAGTAAAATACGATATTTTAAACTGTTTTATTATTATTTAAACGCTTAGTATAAAGATAGCCCAACTGGAATACAATACAGGTAGGTATAGATATAATAATTAGGTCTTGGTACTTTCAAATAAAACGATTCGATTATCTGCTCTTAATTTTTTTTGAATTGATATACTCACTCTCTCAAGATAAAAAAGAAGTTATTGCCACTAAAGGTCATTACTATAACCACGGAATATGGAATCTGCTTCATGAAACCAACAAAGGCTGCTGCGCTGTAGAACCTATCGTTGCATAAGCAAACCTTTCATAGAAATTAAAACGCCTTTCACACCTTCCAAACGTTGACTGGTAAGATAGGGTTCTCGAGCCCTCAGATCTATTATTCATCATGAAGATTGTGAAATAAACTTTAATAAAAATATTATAAAGATATATATAGCTAGAAGTTGGAGTTGTAAACGTATTTTATCGTGTCTTCCGCAGAAAAATGCGCTAACTCAGAATTTTAGAGTATGAAGTTCGCAAAGCCTGGAGTTAATAATGCGGATCCATTCCTGCGGGCCCGCCTCGCTCTATATACCTACTCGTATATTCTGTGCTCGCGCGTCGTCGTGTCCTTGCAGTGGTCACACCTCTTGTGGGAATTTCACGTGCCGAAATAATAAAACTACACCTGCAATTCTCTTTTGCAACCCGAGTTCTACAACTGACAAATTTGTGGTAGTAAATTATGTTTCACTTCATTACTTAGTTTCTATGACGGGATATTTCATTCGGGTTATAATTCAACTCGTTATCATTCTGTGGAATCCCCTATGCAGTAAGAGCCCAACTCTCAAGGTACCTAAATCTGTAAGCTCTGCCGCCGACTTTAAATTAAAATTAGTAGAACTTGAAAGTAACTATAAGGTAGCACAGGCAGTAGGGACTGCTAATGTGTTTGAAGTATTTAGAACTAGATGATTTTTTATTCCCGCGGAAGTCTTTAATTTTCCGGGATAAAACGTCCTATGTCCTTCCCTGGAATACAACCTACACATGTTCCAAATTTTCCTTTGCTGCTTTAAACCAGTGAGCAAAAGTCGTTGTTTCTCACTGAGAGAGCAAAAACTACTTTATTATACTGGTTTTAAGCAGCAGAGGCGCCCTTTTTGAGCTAGTCAGGTGAAAAGGTTTTTCTAAATTCCTACGGGAATTCTTTTAATCTCCGAGATGTAACTATATGTCCGTTCTCGGGGTGCATCTTGTCTCCGTACTAAATTTCGTCTAAATCGGTAGAATTGATGGGCCGTGAAAGCATAGCGGACAGACACTTTCGTATTGATAATAATGCGAAAGTGTGTTTGTTTGTTGGTTTGTCCTTCAATCACGCCGCAACGGAGCAACGGATCGCAATGATTTTTGGCATGGGTACAGTGAGGTCCTGGAGAGTGATATAGGCTACTTTTTATCCAGGAAAATTAAGGAGTTCCCGCGGGAACCAAAAAACTTAAACCACGCGGACGAACCGTTGCGGACATCAGCTAGTCTGTTGTATTGAACCACGAAGTTCGAACCAAATTTATAGGAAACGAAAGTAAGTAAGCAGATTTAGTTAGCAAAAAATTTTTTTTAATTCAAGTAACATCCATTTGATCAATATAAGAGTTGACAACTACGACGTAGTAGCTTAGCACTGAAATAAAATAATATAAATTAAACAAAACGGAAAAACAAGGGAGAATAACTTCTTATGGAAACTTTTAAAAACCTAAATCTACGCGGAGAAGCAGTAGTGGATAAGCTAATAGCTATTTTTGGCATTGATGTATAATCTTAGTATGATTTTTGGACTGTCATCATAATTGACCGAGCGAAGCGAAGGTCTCTGAGTCTACTTGGGTGAATTGGCACTTGTCCGTCCGTCCGTCCGTCCGTCCGTCCGTCCGTCCGTCCGTCCGTCCGTCCGTCTGTCAGAGCATTATAACTTCTGAATTACTGAACGCAATTACTTCAGCTTTAAATATAATATGTAAACCAATGGCCTCCCGCCGAATATGGCTTAAAAAATAATAAAAATCTTTATTTCAGGGGGGCTCTCATAGAAGCGAATGCGAAGTAAAATATTTTTTATAAAGTTACATAGGGTTGCGGTATATCATTTTAAAGATAATTAGGAATAGAGTCCAAAAATATTTTTTTTTTAATTTTTCCCCCAAAATTGACGAAATGAGGGGCTTTCAAAGTGGTGATTTTCTAACGTCCAAAGATGACCTCAGAACTCTAAATTTTCTGATAGGATGAGCCTGAAACTTGATCAATTATTTCAATTATATCCTGTACTTGAACAACAAATACTAAAATTAGATAAATATTGTAAGGAAACGGAATTATTTAATTTTTAATGAGCTTCAGTATTTTTCACAGAACTTCACATTTATGTCAATAGATGGCGCCGCGAGGTCTTAGTTCGGGGCGAACCACTAGTTGTACAATGTTTCAAGCAAATAAACGATTGATTGTTTGATTAAATTGTAATGCTCTAGAAATTTTCAGTTAAATTCTATATATACCTATACTATCTATAGGTACGTCAGTACTATTATATTATTCTGTGCTATAGGTACTAATATTATAAATGCGAAAGTTTGGATGAATGGATGTATGGATGGATGTTTGTTACTCAATCACGCCCCAACGGATGAACGGATCTGGATGAAATTTGGCACAGAGATAGATTATAGTCTGGAATAACACATAGGCTACTTTTTATTCCGGAAAATATAAGAGTTCCCGCGGGAACCGAAAAACCTCAATCCACGCGGACGAAGTCGCGGGCATTAGCTAGTATCTAAATAAGTAAGCAACAGTCTTAGGTATATACTTACAGATAGGAGATGAGGATAGAGATATAAAATCACCCAAGCTCGTGTGGTACCATTTGCAACGCGTATATTGAAGTTGTATAGCCAGTATTGTGAAGTACAAAATTGCAATGGAAATCTTTGCTAGTAAACTGCATATGAAAATATCACCAGTCACTGGAAATGACTGCAAAATAAAATTATTGTTATTAATTATTCATTCACTAGATGATCCGTCCCGGCTGCGCACGGTAAGTAGGTAGGCTTAGGTAGGCTTAGGCTTAGTAGTCGAGTCAACATATCCTGAAGATTCTCCGGTATTGGAGTGTAACGTAAGTTGAGAATAAGTTTGGAGGATTTGTGTGGTGTGAATATCGCAAGATACACACTGTACCTACCACATAGATTTATCTTCTGTGGCGGATTATAATACCGAATTAAATTTCTAGTTCCTTCATTAAGTAGGCTTGCCTCATACATACTACAGCATTTACCTGCCTGATAGGAGGCTTCGGTCGTGGCTAGTTACCACCCAGCTGGCAAAGACGTACCGCCAAGAGATTTAGCGTTCCGGTACGATGCCGTGTAGAAACCGATTAGGTGTATGGGGTATAAATGCCAAACCCCTAACAAGTTAGCCCGCTACCATCCGAGGCTGCATCATCTCTTATCAAATACCATTAGGTGAGATCGCAGTCAAGGGCTCACTTATAGTGGAATAAAAAAAACCTAGGTTTTATACAATATGGTTAAAAATCTATGAACTAAGCTTATATACTGATCGCAATTGATTTGCTGTTACCCGTTGACGAGCTCCTGCCCGCATTCTCCGAAATATTCACAAATTCTTCGTGAAAGTATCATGAGATAGTATTATCTTTGTCTTTACATAAACATTACTATCTCAAAAAAATTTGAAAAATAGAAAAATGACAGAATCGGTTCATTTTTGAGTAAAATCCGAAGGAGCCGGAAGGAAGGAATAAAAGCTACAAGTGTTCCGAGTTACAGTCAAATCCATGCAGTAGTTTCATCGTGATGCCGTTACAAACAGACAAAATTTTAAAAAAAGGAATATGTATCAATAATAAAGCTTCTTCCAATCAAGATTTAAAAAAAAAATGTACAGAATCTTCCGGTTCCAACTTTATTATAAGTATAGATTTATTGATTCATATTATGTGATTAATACAGCCGCAAAGTAGCATTTGCATGGAATTGCTAGGTGCCAATGTTATTCCACACAGGAATGGGGTAACGAATGGAAAGAAAGGGGGAAAGGCCAGTGGACACGAGACCTTATACAAGATCTCCAAAAGAAATCACGGCGAAGTTGACAAGCTAGTTACACAAGCACTGAGCGGGCACGGTGTTTTCAATACCTACCTGCAAGCAATCGGCAAAGCCCCTACTGACACCTGCATCTGTGGCGATGAAGAAGACACACACCTTATCATGCCATTTTTGAGCGCAAGGAGTTCGAAGAGGAATGGAAATATGCTAGTGGTGAAGGAATTTAGAGTTGTTCAAAACTGCTATAAAACCTTACCACGCTACAGGCTATAAAGTATAAATTTATAGCATGCTTTTAATATGCTATGCTTATAGCACGCATGAAAGCATAATATTATGACGTACGCTCACAGTAGCGCGTTACGCGAGACTAACGGTTGGCCAGTGCGCTACCGGCTGGCGGGCGCCGCTACGGGCGCTACTAGTGCTACGAAACGAACTACGAACCACCGCGCGCGCTGGCGCTTCATAGCTCCGTAGCAACATAGAGGCTCCTCGGATGCTATGGAAAAAAAGCGTGCTATGCTTATGCGCTACGTGCTTTATCAACCACCTCTATGAAGGATGGAGCAAAGGTGCGGATATGCTGCGCAATATATTGCGCTGTGGATAGACAAAAGATTAACGAAGCATAGCCCAACAGCCTCCCATTTGAAGGTTTGCACACCTGCAGTACCGGGAAGGACGGCCAGTGAAGGGAGGAGGTTTTAGTCCGTAGGGCACCGAGAAAGGTGAAGTCGGACATACCACCAAATTTGGCTGGCATCCATGAGGATAAAAAAGGTGCCAATGTTATTGTCGGGTTTTGTTTCAAGTACTAATGTAATAAACCTTAACTATTTACCAAAATAATTCCTAAAAAAAAGGCTAAGCTGCTAGCAATGACGACCATCTCGATTAGCAAGTATATCCCTCGAATCACGTAGAGCAGCAGCTGAACAGGAGATCGCTCCTCGTAGAGCTTTGCGCATATCGGTCTCCACAATTCGACGGTATTGCCACTACTTCCAATCTGGAAAAAGATATATAATTTTACAAATATATATTTTAAACACGAAAGTGTGTCTGTCTGTCTATCCTTTTCCTTGAAAATTTTGGAACAGAAATACGTTGTATCTGTAGATATACTTAGGTATTTGTGGAAGGCCTATATGATCCTTTTGAGTCCCTGCGTGAATTAAAATCATCATAATCATGTAGACTTGTATAAATATCATCCATCCATCATCATCATCATGACGTTATCGTCCAAAAATTTTTAAGTTTTTAATTCTGAGTCTGAACTGTACAAGTTAGTCAATTTTCAGATTGTCCCAACAAAAAGAACTGAAGTTTTTCGGTAACTGTAGGCATTAGATATGTTCAAGCCCATTCTTACGAGTACGTTAACCACATCTTTACATTCCACCGGCCCCAGAGACTGCAGGTTTTGCTAAGTTGTGTGCAGTGGCCGTATCAGATAGGTATGACGATCTTTTATACATGATAGGTACCAATTTGATTAGTTAGGAAAGAGTTCAATAAAGTAACTTACCAATACAAGAAATATAATAATAAAACAGGCCAATCTTAAATTAGTCACACAGAAACAGCATGTTTCTACTTTTGGCATCCATGGAAATAAGCCCATTGTGTTTACGTACAAGTTGTAGAATATTTCATTACACTCAAATACTTTTTGTCATGAACACTGGCATGAAATGTGTATGAAAACAATTATCGTCACGGAAATTATGTATTTACCTACATTGAATTCGTAAAATGTTGTTTATTAAAATTTATAAAATAATTAATCAGTGGTTGTTGTATTATAGTTTGTAAATTCGCGCTTCGACGCAGTCAAACCACAGATTAGGTATTTCAAACCGTGGCCACAGAACTACGCGACAGAATACTAACCATCTATTACTAACCATAGTCCACCCTGTGAGTCTATACCCCTTTTTATATCTGTGAGTCTACCACACGACAGTGTTTAATTTTTCATTATCATGAATGCATGAATGGAATTTGTTGGTATATTTGCTTTTAATCTGTGGCTGTAGTTGTAACTTTGTCAGAAAAGAAGCCGGCCATGCGAGCCGGCGACCTCCGTAGTGAAACGAAGGTCGAGTAGGTGAAGATGAATGAAGGGGCGACGAAACGAGTCTTCTGGCGTAGCCCATCCATTTTACATCTACATTTTTATAAATCGTTATAAGTATTTTGGGTTTTCTTGCCTATTCATCAAACACCTCATATCAAACAAACACGGATTCCGTGCATCAAGGCAACTACTGCCTTCTATTGAACACGAAAATAAATACGCCTATTAGGGCGCAAACCTGTGCGCGATTGAGGACTCGATTTGGGCAAGTTAGAGTAACAAACTTGTGCGAGTTTTGAGGAAGTACTTCTATTGAACACGCAAACGTGAATACGCGACCCGTCCGCTCATATTATATAAAAAATTGCTTATTTTCTGAGGGCACAATTAACAAACTAACTAATTCTATTCTAGCTTCTCTTTGTGAGGCTTAAATTAACATGAATAATAATTGGTATTGGTTTACACGTTACGTTGTTACGTTTCACGTAAACGTGGTGATAGAGCGTGATACGTACCTACTCAAATAATAATTCAGGTGTGCTTAGCATAATATTGTGGTCACGGTTGTGCAGTTCTAGTTTTATCAGTTTGGACACCTATTCTTGAAAGTGGTAGCAGAATTCCTTCGCGTTTCTTTTGTATAAGAGAGATTTTGTTTTTAGGAACTTCTAAGTAGACTAGTTAAATTGCCCGCGATTTCGTCCGCGTTTTTAATTTCCCATAAAATCTTCCATCCCCTATTTCATCCCTTTGGGGCTGGAAATGTCAAAAACTATGAAACATGTCCTTCATTTTTAACCAAAAGCCCAAATACCAAATTTCATGGATATAACTTGAGAAATTACGGATTTTCATACAAACTTTCACCCCCTATTGAACCTCCTTGGCGGTGGAATGTCATAAAATCCTTCCTTAGTACACTTCCAGGGTGTTCAAGGAATATTCTCTCAAAATTTAAAATTTCTACGTAAGCCGTTTGAAAGAAAGAAAGGAAGTGTCTGTCAGTCACTCAATGATGTAAAGTAATGAGAGAATGAGATGTTAAATAAGTATTAAACAAAAGCTTAAGTACTATATACTTTTGTTCAATATATTTTTATATTAATATTGTTTCACATATTATAGGTAAATGGTTTCCAAGATCGACTAGGAAGAACTTAACAAGTATTTCTTTTTTGGAACTCTTTTTCCAAAATGACAAGGTAATATAAATCCGAGTGGTGTACAAACATAGTAGCGTCCTGAGTGTCAGCATCTTCGCCTACTTTATTGAGTTTCCGCCTGTCCGCGCTCTGCATTCATATCCTGCTATTTGCACGACTCAGCCACCAGCGTCACTGCTGCCGCCTGTCATGGAAATAAAATTGGAGTACTTAGCTTGAGCAAAATTGTATACTTTCTTATCGCGTTCTTGATATTGAGCAATGGGTCGCGTGATAAGCTAATAACTATAATAATATATATATATTTATATACTGTACCTACTATATATACACTGAAAAACAAAGCTTTGATACCTACACTACTGAGGAATGAAAAAGGTGGGCATTTAATTGAATGAATTAATAAAATGAAATGAAACATTTCATGAAATGTTTTGTTTCATTCATTCGCACGCGTGCTATGATTGGCTGAGATATTTTCGCGCCATTCAAAAATAAGATTTCTGCGCAGATTCCTAACTCAACATATAACATTCAAGCGTAGGTACTGTACGTACATGTAAGTAGGTATATGAGGTTTAGGACCAATATCTTATTAGGGTATTTTTTTAATGGTTTTTTACGTACTTATTCATGTAGTGTAAACGGATTAAAGGAAATATGTAATCCCTAAAGGATTTGTTCAGAAGTCCTTTCAAAGTCAACGGTTGTAGTCACACTTGCGTAAACACATTATTCGGTCCCTTCTAACATCTGCTGCGGGTCAAGTCATTTCGTATCTTTCACTGCCTTTTTATCTGAGACGATTCTTTTTTAATACCATAGGACCCTAATTTTTTCAGTTTTATTATTTGGACAGAACGCGTCATAATTTTATTTTTTATCTAATAAGTGATTGGGAAGTCTGCTAATCTTACTAAGTCATATTATGAAGTAGTTCATATTATGAACTAGACGATGACCTCGTTAATGATCAAGCAATGCGGTCAACCATTTCAATTATTAATTTTACTGGATAAAAAATAGCCTACGTGTTGATCCAGGGTATAATTTATCCCCATTCCAAATTTCAGCCAAATCCGTCCAGTAGTTTTTGCGTGAAAGACTAACAAACATACACACACACACACACACACACACACACACACACACAAACTTTCGCCTTTATAATATTTAGTGTGATGTGATGTGAAAGTTTGGATATTTGTAAGTTTTTATTTTTGGTTGTTTGTTACACCACATAAACTAAGCTTAATACGTATAATAACGTAGAATAACGTAGCTTATAACCTAAATAACACAAAGACTACATCCTTTTTACCCCGGAACATTAAGGAGTTCCTTTTCCTTTTATTTAACCGCTCGCGCGCTTTCCCGCGAGAATCAAAAAACCATAATCCACGCGGACGATTTAGTTATAATAGAGCACCTATATAAAAAAAATAGATTCCTAATGTACTTACTTTAAATGCCTACCTAGATTAAAATGTGACTTCTCTAGTTGCAGTTACAGGACATAGTTTATAATAATAAGTAACTCATTTAGCCGCCCTCGAATTTGCTTTGCTCTCTAGAGTTAACAAGCTTGAAACGTAGACTTTACTGAAACTAGTGAGCTTACTTAGTTACTTAAGTTAAAATTTACTGGCAGGGAAGTGAAACAAAAATAGAATAGTCGAATGTTTAACTGAGAAACTTGAAACTAAATTTATTAGGTTGCGCTCTAGTTACGATACGAAATTTTCAAACAATTCATTACTAAGCAGAATAATTGATTATTAGTCTGACAACTGGATGATTTCCCTCATTTTGGATGATAAGTTTTAACATGATATGTTATAAATAACTTAGGTATCCACTACAGCCCACTAACGTCCCACAGCTGGGCTGCTGCATTGGAGAGAGGGCTGCTCCAATGCGGGTTGGCGGGCTTCAACGATTATTATTATTATAGTGATAATAACCGGGACCGGCGGCTTAACGTGTTCTCCGGCGCACGGGAGTCACTCACCGCCAACTTTCAACTCCGGGCTGGCACTGAGGATTACTTAACGAAAAACTTAATACCTAACAATTTTTATGCCCGACCGGGAACCAAACCCAGGACCTCGTGATCCGCAGTGGACCAAGCTAACCGCTAGACCAACAAGGCAGTCAAACTTAGGTGTAGCTGTGGTTAACTCTTAGTGATTACGTTATATAGTTTATTACAAGTAATCTTGGTAATAATTCGAAAATGCTTACCTCTTTTAACGAAATATAAAACACAAAAGCAAATCACGAAATACAATAAATATTGAAAGCAAAAAGTGCTATGGGTCAAACGTTGTACTGGGAGTAATAATAAATGTTGTCAAATAATAAATCTCACAAAACATGCCCGATCACATAAACCGATCACATTTCAAATTAATACTAGGTATAATTAATATAAAATAAATTATTTTGTACTTTTTTTAAATTGTAAATTTATTTTTTAAATCTTAATTTTTAGTTATTTTCAGCTTACGAAACACAGTTGTGGGTTTGATTTTGGAGTTATCTTTCTCCTAGACCGGTCGCAAACCAATGTTGTTGACGTCTATCTCGTCATATTAGGCAAGTCAAACTTAACCAACCGATGCTACAGACTCGAACAATTCGACCTCAATATCATAATCGAGGACTCCAAAAACTCCAGTACACCAAAATTTCACACGGATTTCGGACGGAGCAACGGAGTTTAACTCGTTAAGCAAGTATTTCATTTGATACCCATATTGTAGGAAAGCATAAAAAACTTAGTCCGCCATCCTTAGAAGTCCGCCATATTGGATTTAGAGTGACGTCACTTTATTTTTCGAGATATTCTCAGCAAGCCCTTTTATTTGATACCCATATTGTAGGAGTGCATTAAAATTAAGTAGTCCGCCATCATGGATGTTCCGCCATGTTGGATTTAGAATGACGTCACATAGCTAACCATGCATTGTCATCCAAACTAAACGTCTTAATTTCAGCTCATGCTTCAAAATTGAGTTGCAAGATTCCACCCGAACAAACATAGCTACATACTCGTACATTGCGAGTAAAAAAAAAAGCTTGTATAATAATAACAATATTTCAAACGTCTTTCGATTTAGGAGATTAAACTTAGGAAGTTAGGAGTTTTGACTTAGGATTTTGAAGTAGGTAGGTACTGTTAGCTACATGCCACATTCTCCTGTCGCCATTTTAGGCAACTAATAGTAAATTCCATTGGGACACACCGCCAGTTTACAGGATGCTATGCATTGCGAAGTAGCTACGTAATTACAAAACTGGAGGGAAATGGGCATACATACTCGTATATTGCACATAATACTGACACATTATCTACGTACCTATTCACATTGCTATACTAGAATTTATTTAAGAGTTTCGTAGTTAAATACTTACGCGGTGTACAATTCTACCTGTCCCTTTTCACAAAGCCGGAATTAAAATAAATCCCCTTATCCCTCTCTGGGATACCTCATTAAATAGGTACGTACCTACTCGTATGTAAAATAAATCAAAGACATTTTGGAAAAATCTTTTGTTCAAGAAGTATAATTACCGCGCTACATAATATGACTACGGAACCAAGGAACAAGGTATTGTGCGGGTTCTAACACAACCTTGACCAGTTTTTAATAATGGACCGTCCGCCTTAACTTATTGACAACAAAGTAATATACTAAAAAACATACGCGCCGAATTGAGAACCTCCTCCTTTCTTGGAAGTCGGTTAATTAACAACTAATAAGTACTACAACAAGGATCTCTACAACTTATGGTTGTTACTTAATTGTTTACGTGCTGCGGATCAGTGACCTAATTTGAAAACGTATAGAGCAGAGCAGCTTTGAAACATTATCCACACGACTGGCGACCACAATTTGCTGCATATAAATGAATGGGGACTATCGTTTCTTTGCTCACCAGTTGGCGCCACTGTTGACTAAGGTCCAGAGGTATAGCTGTCAAAGGCGACTTTATAAGATTGGCGCCGAAACAAAGTTTTAAATCTTGAATCTCATTAAGTTTATTAATGACTAGCGATCCGCCCCGGCTTCGCACGAGTAGCACTAATAATCCTAATATATACCTACCCAATATAGCCAGTGGGCAGTGGGCAGGTTACATTGTAATATTACATTGTAAGAGTACGCCCCGTCCTCATTATTTCTATGATATCTCATAAGCTAATCATCTAAATTAAATGGTGTAAAGGACAATTTTTATCTTAGTTAAATACTTGAGATGATTAATATATTTATTTTGATAAGGATTAATACTATGTCGGTAAAAACACTTTCGCAAGTAAAGCATTGGTTTAGACCAAATTTGAAAATCATAAAGATGGTTATTGTGAGTTAACCTTAAAAGATAGATATATGCTATTGCGGACTATTTCTTAGAACTTTTTAAGAGGAACAATTTCACAATACATTGTTTTCGTGTAACTTTAACTATTTACGCAGCGCACGCCGCGTAAGCTCTCAGAAGAGACGATTTTTTCCGACTTAGTTCACATTATTGCAATTTTCGTAAGGATCTCTAATTTTTTTGAAAATAAAATAAAGCCTATGTTACTTGCTGATAATGTAGCTTTCTATAGGTGAAAGAATTTTTAAAATCGGTTCAGTAGTTTTTGAGTTTATCCATTACAAACAAACAAACAAATCTTTTCTCTTTATAATAGGTATTAGTTTAGTTAAATACTTAGTTAACTATCTATCATCATATCGAGTACTGAGTAGCTATGCCGCAATGTTGTGCAGTTCTGTTTTAATCGGAAAAAAGAGCAGAACACATGTTTCCAAAAGATAAAACTGTTTTAAAACAGTGGCTAGTGGCGATTTGCAGGAATAACTATACCCGACAAAAAATTCTCGTGTTTGTAAAAAACATTTTAACCCCGAGGATTATGTGTTACCCAAAGAATCAAATAAGTACAGAAAATCGTAAGTAATTATCTTTCTTATTCATCTCCTAAATTAAAGCCAAACGTTGTACCTACCTAGTCAAGAGAGAAGAGAGAAAGGAAATTAAAAGAAAACGTGCAGAAAGAGCTCAACAACGTCAAAAAAGGAAATTTTTGCGCTTATTTATGCGCCTCTTTTTCTTAATTCCGCCTTCAAAACGTTCACATTAATCGCTAAATAATCCATATCAGCGATAATTTCACGAAGGAGATCACTTTTCAACAGGTAAATTAAAGAAATTATAATTTATGTCACGAAGCCCGCCAAAACCAGTGAAAAGTGAATGATATTGGACCTCACGCGACACCAGCGCCTCTAGTGGCAAATTCACGCGCGATAGCCCCCATTACGTAGTTCTGGACCTTGATCTGGAATTGCCTCCACCATTACACAGCGACTGAACTAATATTTTTTTTTATAAAATTTTGTTTAGACACTAAAAGGATGGATATTTTTGAAACTTGAAATGAATGACAAAATCATTACCGTTAAATCAATAATCAATACCGTTAAATACTGTAGTTAATAGTCATCTGCTGCATCACCACTTGCATGCAAGTCTGATTGCAGCCAAGCGCTAGCCTATATATTTAAAAAAAAAGTAATATGTTTTCACCATATAAATACTATGTAGAGATACATACGTCTTACAGCTGAAGTAAAGTAGCAGATTCTATAATATATACCTAATGTAGAACATAACATGTTCTATACCGGTATCGGGTCGGATGATGTTATAGGTTACGGGATATATTTTATTTATTTTTATTTATTTTTTATTGATAGGACATACCCGATAAGACTTAAGAGCAATGCGAATGAACGGGCAAAGTTGAGAGTAGGTATTCAGGTAGGTATATTGCCGTCGCGCTGCTCCGGGAGAAGACCGAACGCTTATTCAATGCGCATGTATGCGTACGCACGCCGCTCGCTCGAACGAGTTCCTAAATAAAATTAAAATATGTGTTTGAGCTACTCGCAGTCGGCAAAATGATATACCTAGATGTGTTTTGTGTTTCGTATATTTTTTGCTATCTAATAACTCTGACCCTGGACTTATTTGACTTATTTCTCTGTTTTTGATTCCTTTTTTACCCTCGACGAAACGGAGACGGTATATGTGTTTGCCCTAAGAGGTTGTGTGTTTGTTTGTTTGTATGTTTGTTTGTTTGTTTGTTTGTGCCCTTTTATGTTACCGTTTTTCTGGAAAACTACTGGACCGATTAATATGCGGTTTTTTGCATTAGATATGTATAGCTTGTGAGAAGGTTCTTAGATATATTTTAGGACCATAGACAACCAAGCTGAGCTGTAGTATATGATTTTAATTTTTCAATATGTTACCATTTTTCTCAAAAAGTACTGGGCCGATTGAGATGCGGTTTTTTGCATTGGATATGTATAGCTTGTGAAAAGGTTCTTAGATATATTTTAGAACCATAGACAACCAAGCTGAGCTGTAGTCTATGATTTTAATTTTTCAATATGTTACAATTTTTCTCAAAAAGTACTGAGCCGATTAAGATGCGGTTTTTTGCATTAGATATGTATAGCTTGTGAGAAGGTACTTAGATATATTTAAGAACCATAGACTACCAAGCTGAGCTGTAGTCTATGATTTTAATTTTTCAATATGTTACCATTTTTCTCAAAAAGTACTGGGCCGATTGAGATGCGGTTTTTTGCATTGGATATGTATAGCTTGTGAGAAGGTTCTTAGATATATTTTAGGACCATAGACAAACAAGCTGAGCTGTAGTCTATGATTTTAATTTTTCAATATGTTACCATTTTTCTCAAAAAGTACTGGGCCGATTAAGATACGGTTTTTTGCATTAGATATGTATAGCTTGTGAGAAGGTACTTAGATATATTTTAGGACCATAGACAACCAAGCTGAGCTGTAGTCTATGATTTTAATTTTTCAATATGTTACCATTTTTCTCAAAAAGTACTGGGCCGATTGAGATGAGGTTTTTTGCATTAGATATGTAGGAGGAGATAATTATAGTGCACAAGTGTGGGCGCATACACTGGAGCACTCTCTGTTCCTTTACTCTCATAGCCCGATAGGACGGAAAATCCGACAGGACCGGAGAGAGATCAGGCGCAGGACCGATGGCTTTACATGCTCTTGGAGGCACGGGGGTAAAACACCGCCATCTTCCTTACTCCGGGCTAGTACTGAGAATTTCTTGTCAGAAAAACCCAATACTTGTTATGGCCCGACCCGGGAATCGAACCCTCGTCGGCCGCAGTCGAATATGTTAACCACTAGACCAACGAGGCAGTCAAGAAATAAATTAACGCGCAATAGAAATAGGGGGCGGCCGGCAGTGCGGAGATATCGCAGTGTTAATATAACTGCCATGCCCCTAACATCTTAGACTGCATCATCACCTACCATCAGGTGAGATCGCAGTCAAGAGCTAACTTGTAGTGGATAAAAAAAAACCTGAAATGTGCTGCCCACTGCCGACTGGCAATTATTGGGTATGGATTATATGCTCACAGAATAAGTAAAAAGTTAAATATCGATGTCGATAAACAACACTAGATTATCGATAATATAATTATATCGACTACGCTTGAACTCACTAACTATGTACATATGTGTGTGTGTATACGTATTTAACCTCCCCGAATAGAGGCCGATACAACCCGATAGGGACAACTGCAGCTTGGACCGATTATACCTATGAAAAACAGTAGAATTCTCACTCTCGTATTTTTCTGTTTCCACCTTCAAAACTGAACCGATTTTAATTCTGTTTTTACGAATAATTTAACAAGGGCTCAGGCTATGTCGGTATGTTTTTCTTTTTTTTATTATATCCGTCAAATTTATTTGCGGGATGTCTGATGATGGCACGAAAACTGGGCCATTTTTTGCAGGTTGTGAAGGTTCCATGTTCTTAAAATTATCAATTTATCGAAAAAAGGAAAACATAGGGGCATGGCACGGATACATGTGGATTTTATGGTGCAAGAATATTTTCAATATTGTAATTATCCACAGAGGAAACAGACAAATGTTTTTGTATGGAGAAATCTCCGGGAGAATTCCTCTTAACAGTTTCCCAGTGCATCTTATCAGGCTACAATATTACTTACACATACATGACAAACAAAAACACTACAAATACAAAAAAAACCGGGCAAGTGCGAGTCGGACTCGCGCACGAATGGTTCCGTACCATTATTAATAAATAATTACCTTTGTTAATGAACCGCAAGACTAACTTTGTTTGTAGAGGTTTATTGTTAATATCAAAAAAACTATGCTAGTTAGAGCATTGGCTATAGTTTTCCTGTAAAATATACGTAAATTCCTATTGACCATAATTATTTCAAATTTTTCGATTGGTAAACTCCGGAGATAAGGGGGGGGGGAACGGTATTTTTTTAGACATTTTCCCCGATAAATCAATAACTATCATAACTAAAAATAATTAAAAATCTGTTTTAGAATATACAAAGTAAACCCTTTCATATGATACCCCACACAGTAGGTACAGTTATCTCACTTTTAAATTTCAACCCTCCGATTTTCCCCCCTTTTTAAATAAGAACAAAAATAATTTCCAATTTTTTTTAATTCCAGTGTCTTTGGGCCACTAATATACACAACTATTCCAAATTTCATGTCGATAGCTTCGGTAGTTACTGTAATAATCGAGTGTGACGGACGGACAGACAGACAGACGGAGAAAGTCGCACCATAAGGGTTCCATTTTACCATTTTGGTACGGAACCCTAAGAACAATAAAACACACACTATTAATTAAATTTAAATTAAATAAACAAACAATAATAAAACAAACAATATTCAAATTAAATTAAAACTACCTATTTTATGTAATAACAACTTTATCATTTATTATATTATTAGTTATACATTGTATCCCAAACAGTGTAATAAATTATGCTGTAGTGTAGTAGGGTGCTTCATAATGTCAATAACAAGATGTGGTTTATGTATAGGGAACATGGTAACATCGGCGCGTTTATCGTTATATTTATTTGATGTTCTGTGAAATGTTGCAATATACGCCACGTTTATATAATGTTACATTATGTAGCTAATGCAATATTGCTACTGGACAATAATACATATAGGTTAGCACTCTATAATTGACATCATTTTGAATTACACACAAAATAAATCTCTAAAAGTCTATGCAATAAATGCTGTAGACAAAATGTTATGGTACGAAGGTATCGCATATAATATAAAGCAATATGTCTTAAATATTTTTCACACTTTTAAGTTTGACCTCAGAATAGGTAATTAATACAGGGTTTGACCTGTCTTCAATCCGAGAAACAGCTTGACCCGAAATCGCCTGGGCGAAACCGACAGTAGTTTCATAATTCATAACTTCTTAACTACTAGCTTTTCTGAGAAATTTTCGTTTTAACAAGATATGCTACAAAAGTGAAGGTGAACATCGAGAGGATACACCTACATGCCTGAGAGTTTTTCATATGTTATGTTCTTAGATGTGTGTGAACTGTTTAGTCGGCCACACTCGATATGGTACCACATATATGGTATACCATAGGTATTCGTGCCTTCTATAACTACCTACCTACATTTCATTTATTAGATACAGCTACGAGTTACTTAGCGAGAGAGTTTTCCGGTTAATGTGCATTAAGAAATGTCCTACTTATTCCGTGATTCACAGAATACGCTTTGCTGTCACCCCTATTTATTTACGGATGCTTTTACTAGAATTACTGCAGCCTCGGCGCCATGCCCCTTTTAAAAGTTAAGTTGCATAAATTTCAAGAGAAAAATTAAAGAAGTAGGTAAATCCGACAGTTCACTAGAAAAGTTATAAAATTGTTTGTGACAGCTCCGACGCACGACTGGGGTTTACTCTTTATGAACGATTATAAAATATATAGATTCGTAAGTAACGTAACGGAAAAAGTTTTATTTTACTCCCCATAAATTTTCATACCCCGGGCTTACCTATATATGAAAATCGATTATTATAAATCCAAACTCGAATAATAAAGTTATTACGTTCGGAAATTATATTATTATCTGTGTTTACCATTAGGAAAATCCGTTTTTTGGCCGGTAAAGAGCAGTGTTAATAAGTTTGACGATTTAAAAGGGAACGGTTAGTATTTAATTGTTGCAATATTTACAAAAAAAATATTATTTGAAGATAAGCTTCGAATATATAAGTAATATGACACTAAGTAGTTATAGATACTAATGCTGTTATTTAGCATAAATAGTAGATACGAGAGTATAAACACAGTATACTGGCTATTAGGTACGTATTAGTAAGTATCTAATGGCTTGAAAATATTTAACATCTCTCAACAACTTCCTAGATACAAAATATCAATTTAATATCAACCTCAATTTGTATTCTGTAGGTAAACTAGTGAGCAATTAATGAACAATACGTACCGAGTACGGAGTACCAACAACAGAACGTCCACAGCGGTTTTGTATAGTATGATGTCGAAGTTATATGACAGAGTTGTGGTGTAGTTTGCAATGCGGATGTGGTAAGAGCTCGCTAAGCAAACATGCACCTGCGGCTTGTTTGTCTGATGGGAATTTGCTCCAGACGATAAGGCTGAGTTCACACCTGTACCACTGGAACTTTTAGCCTCAGTGATAATCATCAACACGACACTTTTGTGTCAGTATGGAATGGTTAAGTGCACGGGTTAAGTGCAGCTACTAAAAGTAGGAATGCCACTTTTTTTTAATACGGGGAAAAGTGAGATCTTGTTTATAAGGAGGCGTTACTTTGCGGAAGTCCATGTACATGTACAAGAAGTTTAATTCGCTATAACTTTAATAATAAATTAATTATTTTTTCTGCGTTGGTGGATTTTCGGGTCATCGCATGTGATGTTACCTGGTGGTAAACGGGATAACCTGGAAGGGGTATGGCTTTTTTATTGAACCGTTACCCCTGATCGGTTTCTACGCGGCATCGTACCGGAACGCTACATATTACGCTTGGCAGTACAAAAAGGTCAGACTTGAGCCAATTTGTAAGAGACAAGCACATAAATTCAAATAAAACACTCCATCGGATTAACGAGCTACTACGAGTTGTTAACATTAAACAAATCAAGGTACGTTATCGTTTAACTTTAAACTCGCAATTAGGAGTAAGCTTGTCTTGGAATCGCCAACTTTTAAATCCAGTATAACTTGGCAGATAGCCAAAATTTCGAGCATTATGGACCGTAGAGACTCGACCAATTACGATGTATCTCATCAAGTTATAGAGGCCATGGCTTTTGAGAGTTTTCGAATGTGTTACTCCTCTTCATATAATGCAACTGATGCTATAAGCGATACTATCTACAAGTTTCAGCTCTTAAGATAGATAACAATTGTTTTATTGAAATACCCTACAATTTTTATTTAATATGTATGATGTTGCTTGTTTACCATTGATGTAGAATTTTAGTAACTTGTCCGCATAATACTTGTATTTATGTACTAAATTTACCTAAGAGGAATGTGCAGCCCCCAGACAAGTCGACAAGGCTTAAGGGGAGCTTAGAAACCATTTCAATGTAAAAATTTCTATGTTAATAAATAAATTGGAAATTGGATAAGTACCTATGAGCAGAGAGATAAGTACCTCCTTTTTTTGTTAACCGACTTCCAAAAAAGGAGGAGGTTCTCAATTCAGCGCGTGTTTTTTTTAAATGTAGGTATGTTTTCGCATATCTCCGTGTATTCTAAACCGATTTGAAAATTTTTTTTCAGTGGTTAGAGGAAGCTCCCGAGGTGGTCCCATAAAAAACTCCAAATGCTAAATCCTGATGCTGTAGGTCATGAAATCCTCAAAAGTGGGGAGTTTTTGATGCTGAATTCATATAGTAGGTATCAAGTCACGTGTATACGATTCATCATTCAACTCTGAGTCCCAACTCCTCAACCCTGATGCTGCAGGGTACAGAACTCCTTAAAAATAGCAATTTAGGATTTTTTAATGGTGAATTCATATTGTAGGTGTCAAGCAACGACTTCATACTTAAACCCAAGTCCCAACTCCTCAACTCTGATGCTGTAGGGTACTGCACTTCTAAGCCGTGGGGTTAAGAGTACACTAAAAAGTTAAAAATAAAAATTCTTTCCAAGAAACCGACTTCCAAAGCCACTCTATACAAGAGTGAAAAGTTGTTTTTTAACTGCGTGCTCAATTTTGATGACCGAGCAAGCGAAGGATTCAAAAATTAGAATCCTGAGCGTTAGCGAGGGAATCAAAAGAGCACGAGGTGAAAAATCTTTTCACTCGAGTGCAACACGTAACTTTACATCCCACCTCAGCGAGGAAATGACTAAATGCAAAAAAAATCACAAGATAATTTTATTTCAGTTACTACTACTACATTATGAAAGCTAAGTATTACAGAATAATCTTATCAAATAACCAGCCAGTTGCCACGTGTTAAAGAAATCGTATTGTTTCAAATACTATTTCAAATAATATTTCAAATACAAAAGTAACTTTATTAACTTTCTTTGCGGCATAGATTATATTTTTAATTTTTAGTTTTTAGTTTTTAATTTAGATTTTAAAGATTTTTTAAGAAATTGTATATATTATTATATGTTTTATTAGTATTAAATAATCAAAATATTTTATAGTTTAATAAAAATTCATATAATTAAATTAAAAGTAACTTTTAGGGATTATTTTATTCAGGAGCATTCCGTGACCTTGGAGTTGATTAAATTAATTTGGCTTGGCTTTCAGCTGAAAGTCACTTGAGACATTCGCACGTTAGATGAAGAAAATTTATGTAACTCCACATTAATATGCTCAAAGGTGTTCTCCTTATAACTAGAAATTTTGCGAAAATAAATTCGCACGAGGTCACGCTCACGTCACAGCATATCTATCTATATCGATTATGCTGACGCAAGCTATCTTAATTTGACTGAGGACCAATTAAACAAGCTTGAGCGACTCCAGAATCTCGCCATTCGGTTCATATTTGGTTTGCGCAAATATGACCACGTATCTGAATTTCGTCAAAAGCTCAAGTGGCTCCCTATTCGCCGTCGCCGGGATTTGCATGTACTTTCTCTTCTGTACTGTGTGTTATTTCATTTAAAAACGCCCTCCTACCTCAAGGAGAAATTCAGTTTTCTTGGAGTGCAGTCCGATTTAAGACCATGTCGTACCTTAACACTGAAAACCCCAACTCATAAAACGAAGTTCTTTGAAAATTCCTTCAGTGTTCGAGCTGTTCAGCTATGGAATGCACTTCCACTGACCATACGCCAATCTAAGTCACTGGACATATTCAAAAATGCTGTTAAGAATCATTATCTTGTAAACTAAATACGACAATAAAAATTATTCTATAAGTTAAGTCGAAATATATATATTATAATACATATGTATTAGTATATTTTATAATTAGCTATGCTAAATATAATTTATATTTTGATTATATGTTTATTATTGGTTTATGTATTAGTATGTAGTTATTCGAATGTAAGTATATTATAGAACCACCTGCAGTCTATTTTCCTTTATTTTCTCCTTTTCCTAAGGTTGCCTGGTAGAGATCGCTACCTAAGCGATAAGGCCGCCTTTTGTATCCTACTTCTGTCTGTTAATTTTATTTCCAATTTTTGTTTTTGTTATTTTTACTTGTTGTGGTGGTACAAATAAAGTATATAATAATAATAATAATAAATATTTTGGCCCAAGTTCAGAATGGATGTAAGGCTAGGACACGCGGTACTAAGGAACTCCTTCTCATAGACACCACTATTTGCCAACAGGTACGGCGAAATAAAAAAAATCTAGTTGCTGCTTGGATTGATTATAAGAAGGCCTATGATTCGGTGCCTCACACGTGGCTCATGAAGATCATGAAGTTGTATAAGGTCGATGCAACTCTATGTTCCTTTCTCGACTCATGTATGAGGCAATGGATGACAGTTCTTCGTCAACCAGGGAATGCTAGATCTTTTGAATCAGCCGAACCGATAAGGATTAAGCGAGGAATTTTCCAAGGTGATAGTTTGAGCCCTTTATGGTTTTGCTTGGCACTTAATCCACTCAGTACACTACTGAAGGATTCAGGACTAGGCTTTCGTCTTCGCAGGGGTGGTGAGGTCATATCTCACTTACTGTATATGGATGACCTCAAGCTGTATGCATCAAAAAGACCAGACCTCGTGAAGTTGCTAAAGTTAACTCAAAACTTTAGCAATGACATTGGGATGGAATTTGGTGTCGACAAGTGTGCGGTTATCAATATAGAGCGAGGTAGGGTTGTGAACTCTGAGAATCTAGTTCTTTCAGATACTTTGATTCTCAGATCACTCTGTGAGGGTGAAACATATAAATACCTTGGGATGTCAGAGGCGCTTGGTATTGAGACAAGGACTATGAAACAACTAGTAGAGGAGCGTTTCTTTGGCCGCCTGAAAAAAGTCCTTAATAGTCTTTTATCAGGTGGTAATAAGGTGCGTGCCTTTAATAGTTGGGTCATGCCTTTACTCACATACACCTTTGGCATTCTAAAGTGGACTCAAACTGAACTGGATACCCTGGATCGAAAGGTTCGAAAACTGTTGACCACATACCGTATGCATCATCCGCGCTCATCTGTTATGAGATTGTACATCCCACGCAAGTATGGAGGACGTGGTTTTTTGAATATCAAGAACCTCCATAATCGTGAGATTTGCAAACTCAGAGATTATTTTCTCAAGGTGAATGTGGGTATACATAAGGATGTAGTTACAGTTGATAAGGGTTTCACCCCGCTTTCCTTAGGCAAAGAGAACTGGCGCAAACCAATAGTACTCAGTGCTTCGGATCGCATGGCGGTATGGGAGAGCAAGGAGTTGCATGGTAGATTCTACAAGGCCCTAACCAGGGCGGAGGTAGATCCAATAGCATCTATATTTTGGTTACAGTTCGGTGACCTCTTTGGGGAAACCGAAGGTTTTGTGTGTGCAATTATGGATGAAGTTATCAAGACGAATAACTATCGGAAACACATTATGAAAGATGGCACTGTTGACATATGTCGTGCGTGTCATCTTCCTGGGGAGTCCCTCAGACATATTGTCTCCGGTTGTTCTCATCTTGCTAATGGAGAGTACTTGCACAGACATAATCAAGTAGCCAAAATAATCCATCAACAACTGGCTCTCCAGTACGGACTTGTTGAGACTGAGGTACCATACTATAGGTATGACCCCGTGCCAGTTCTCGAAAATAGTAGTGCCTTGCTCTACTGGGATCGGTCGGTTATCACTGATAGGTTTATTGTTGCCAATAGACCTGACATAGTGTTAGTCGACCGCTCAGCGCGCCGAGCAACAATTGTTGATGTTACTATTCCACATGATGATAACCTGGTGAAAGCAGAAAAGGAAAAAGTATCGAAATACTTGGACCTTGCTCACGAGATTACCGCCATGTGGAGTGTTGACTCAACGATTGTTGTACCGATGGTTGTATCAGTTAATGGTCTTATTGCGAAAAGTTTCGATCAACACCTTAAGAAGCTTTCGCTTGGTTGTTGGATTAAGGGTCGGGTACAGAAGGCGGTTATCCTTGAGACGGCACGAATTGTGAGGAAGTTCCTCTCTCTGGAGCCCTGACCACTGACTGCTTGGGTCTTTAAGACCCCGCAGTGGGTGAAAGTTTTATAAGGTTATTTTTAAATGTGTTTTGTATAGTATTTTATATATTTATGTAAAACGTGTTTAGAAATAATTTTATAAATTTGTACAAATAAATGAGAGAGTATAATAATAATATCTCTCGCATCCATGCGGCTCGTCTTAGTTCGTCTTTAATACTATTCTTTATGCAAATAAAGAATATTCTATCATCTTAAGCTGATTATATGACAATGTTATTTGAGTTTATATCCGAGCTATGTGATTTGGCCCAATGAATCATCAGCTTCGCGACTCGTTTGTTTTCACGCTGGGTCTTCTATTATAATATAACAATGTTATTTGAGTTTATAGCCGAGCTATGTGATTTGGCCCAATGAATCATCAGCTTCGCGACTCGTTTGTTCTCACGCTGGGTCTTCTACTTCTTGATCTATCATTTCTGAATAAATTGGTTGAGTGGCGATTAAAGCTCTCTCCAAAGCCCTGAAGTGCGCCCAGAGTTGCGGCTCGCTGCATCAGAGCTTTAAAGGCTGGCAAGAGGTGAAAGTTTGGACAAAATATTGGGGCACATGTGTAAAAATTATCATCAAGCTTATTTTGAGTGCCTCTGAGCTGTAGAGGATGGAAAAAGATAAAAGTTTGGACAAAAGATTGAGTCACACAAGTAAAAATAATAAATTTCTTTTTTATATATGTTCGATGGAATTGGATAGAATGGTGTGAACGTGTAATTGGCCCGTGCGAAATCACGCAGATGCACAAACAAGAGATAGTCTACTGAGCGCGATGCACGTGACCATCCAATTACCGAGTTTGATTGCATCGGGTTCGAATCAGCTTTGTTTGTTTTCCGTGCGTTGAAACAATTTTGCTACTGAAATATGCGTAAATTTGTCACATTACATGTGATGATGAAATCCAAAATAAAAATTATTACATTACTCATAGTAAGTGAGTACTACCACAGAATAGGTATGGTACTACTTTGCAGGCGCTCAGATAGAATTCAAATCAAATTAAAATGTGTTTTTTTATTCGCATAAACTTTAACAAGTGCTTTGACGACTGAATCTACCAAATTAAGTCAGTATATTATAATATTAGGTAAGTATATTTGAGCGGTTGCTTAGTAGTATTTGCGTGATGCGCGTACAACCAAACAAATACGTAGACAAACTAATTTTTACAATTTTATAATGTAGATCAATTGCAATCTTATTACAATACAGAGACTAAAGACGACCTGGACCAAAACCAATGAATGCTACTGCAGGAAGGTAGATTATCAAACACAGATGAGATTTATGGGTGGCTGAGCATACTCTCTGTTGTCTGAGCGGCGGATCGATGCAGCGCAGTTATTGTTTGCAGATAGATTAATGCGGCGATAGAGTGGGGGCGGGTGCTGTCGACGCTACGTCCACTTGTGCCTTGAGCGGACATTTTTATCATAATGTCTACCCCTTTGAGTGTTTCATTTTTACACCAATAAAACTTCCTACGTTAATAAAAAAGATGATTCCCCCGTTTTATAATCTATATGTTGATGTAGGTTTTTGAATTTTTTTTAAAGGCTCCTTTATTTTCCGGAATAAAAAAGAAACCTATGTTACTCCCCAAGTTTTTTTTTTCCCAAGACAAATTAACCAAAAAATACGCTGAGGTAAGCATTTAGAATACAAACTGATGTATATAGTAGGTATTTTAAAAATCCCGAGGGCACTCTATGATTTAAAAAGTAGCCTCTGTTGCGGTGTGATTCGAGAACAACCCAACTAACAAACACATTCTCGCATTCGTAATATTGTTATGACTTTAGGTGATGCCCGAGACATCGTTCGTGTGGTTTTCAATTTTTTATTTTTCATGATACCATTTTGATTTCTCAAAATCCTTTCAATACTAAGTATAAGAGAGTAATAGTTAACTTTTAGGTAGACCACAACCTAAAGCTACATTGTCGTTACCCGGAAACGTTGTGTCCATGATCAGTACTACAAAATACACAGTTATGTTCCAACAGTGACCTCTACAAATATAATTCAATGTGTTCCACCGACAGAGGCCTATTTGTACCGCTTACCGGATTCAACTATTTCCGTCGTAGCTTCCGCTTTTGATTCAGTTACGCTTTTCAAAGTTAACCTTTCATAATAATATTATTGTTGAAACCTTTCCCGATGTGTTCTTACCTGAAAACCTGTAATTGATCTCTCTTTACCTATGCTAAGAATTCGCCACTGCTGAGCATTGTGACATAATGGTAGAATTTTCTTTTCTTGTGGTGATAATGATGTTTCTAAAAATAAGTAAAGGCTGTCCCATTTTTTTATCAAAGCATCAGTCTGGGTGTTTGAAACGCGGAAATATACAGCAATTATTTTTAACACCTTTCCACGAGAGCATGATTTGTACCTACAGATAATAAGTAAAAAATAGCTAAATATATATTTTTTATAAAAAAACAGCCAAACATCTAGGCAAAATCCTGTAGTATTAAAAATGCTTATGTGTTACTCAAGTAGGTACTTACAACATCGCCAAAAATACACGATACTCAAATTGGTTTTTACGTGTCGTTGATTGTAATAGGATGTAGAATTAAACCTCAATTTTCACTCTGTTGAATAATGTCGTACCCACTCACCGCAATCTTTACGCCTAGTTTACTCAGAGGGTGAAGGAAAATATCGGCAGCATCTAAAACATGCTTAATAAGGATTTTATAGCAGCCATATATTTTCTTTATGTTAGTGACTTTATATAAACCGTATATATTGTACAAGGTAAATGTTTTATTAGTATTTTCCCTTCGCTACTATGGTTATGTCTCGGATTTAAAGTAAGTCGATGACTATAGTAATCTAGCGCGACGTTTTGCGACCGCTTTGCACGGATGATTTGGTATCCGATCTCGACTGTTATTGGCATTTCTCTGCTAATCCTCCCGTAATAAGTTCTATATGATTTGAAAATAGACGACAAACCTCGCTAGCACAGCATTGCGAATTCTTTATCTTCAACTAGCTGATGGACGCGAATTCGACCGCGTGAATTAAGGTGTTGAAAGATCCCATGGCAATTCTTAGATTTTCCGTGGGAAAAAGGAGACGATGTCCAGGTCTATCAAATTATAATAAAGTTCTATATTTTAAAGAAATTAAGTTATTAATAATCTCGGCTTTGTATCATTTTTAAAAGAACAGTCCCAACTCGACAGTCAGTCCGCTGAATCTTTTCTTTGATCGCAATAAATATCAGCTAATAATATACACAAACCTCCGCGAATCGAGTCGCGAGTCGGCATCGAGACGGTTGTAATCTCTCAACAGCCTGACATCGGAATTACACTGATAACTGACTCGCCCTCTCGACTGTTATCGGAAAACTTTTCGCTCCTAATAGGAATTTTATTTGATTTGACAATCGAAGTCCCATTTCACCCTCATTTTACTTCGCTCAGTGAGCTTTTTAGGCATTAAAGTGCTTTATAATATCGCAACCGAAAACTAGCTTAACGGATTGTTAATCGATTTTGGCGAGTTGCTTAGCATTTCTTTGAAAATGTCTGTTTCTGGACACACCTTTGTTTTGTGCGAAAGCGCTAGCTGAGCGCGCCGAATGGCAGCGAGTAGCGTAGCGCGTCATGGGGTGGCTAACTCTTACTTTAACCAATCTGTGGTTTAACTAAGCAGAAGGCCGCAAGGCATTGAATTATCAGTGGGTGTGAACTGTGAACGCGCTACTCTTGCTGAAAACGGCCCTTGCTGGTATGCCGATGTTGAGGAGCTTTTACAAATGCCTCCCTGTCAAGAAATCCTTGCAAAGCTGCGGTGCTCATAGGGTAGTTAGTTAGCTTAATAGACTAATTACTTAATGATATTTTTTAGTTTTTAGTTTTTAATTTAGTTTAATAACTTTTATTACAATTTTTACTAATAATTATATACTAATACAAATACTTGCTTATAAAATACACAAAAAAACATAAAATATAGACTGTAGAAAAACGTTTTTGCGTGTTAGCACAGCGCCAATACTTAATTAACACCAAGTGGTAGTATCAATAGTTGACTGGAAAAAAATTACTATTGTATTGTATGACTTCTGCGTATGACCTATGAAAAAGAAATTATATATTTATATAATGGTACGATTACATAATATACAATACATGGACACGAAATGAACTCTGCATCCAATTTAAATGTATACATTAATGGTTCTAGCTAAAACCTTTTTATACCGAGTTGTGAAATTTGTTTTGAAAATAAATTTCTTTATAATTAGGTACGCGTAAAATAGCTAGGTTTTACGTACCTAGAAAAAGAAGCTAAGATTTTAATTTTCAAAGATTCAACCTAATAACATGTTTTTGATTGTGGTTAAAACAACAATATTTTGGTTCCATTTAGGTACCTACACATTATTGAATAGCACTATCACTAAACAGATATGGAAGCCCAATCATACTTTCATCTCGTTTAAAATTTGATTCATTTACTTATATTATACAAATATGCCTCGACGGCCTCATATTGAAAAATCGAAACAAAAATTAAGCTAAATTGGAAATTCGCGCGATTAATTTACAAGGAATTGTCCGAACTTGCAAAACGCTAACGACTTCTCGAACTTAAGTAATAAATTCCCGGTCTAATTAAGTAGCTACAAACATTTAACAAGCCAAGGTAACATATCGTTCAACTTTAACTGGCAATTAGGAGCAAGTTAGTCGCGGTATCGTTGACTTTACAAATCGGGTATAAGTTGGCTGCTTACCAAGTCCAGAGATTGCAGACCGTATTTTGGACCGGGTGTATTTGATGTTGCACTTCTGTTATGCCGCGGTTGCTGGAAGTTAAATCTGATAAGTTACTCAAGACTCAAGATGCATTGGAATCGTCTCGAACACTCAAACTGTTGTCGAATTCTGACGCAACTAGATCTGCCCCCCGATTGTGTAAGAAAATCGTAATCGTAATCGTTTGTCAAAAGTATAATAGGCATGATGCCTGATTTTGAAAAATGGTCAGATTATGTTCGGAAGTATCTACTATTTCGAAAAAATATCTTATTTCAGCAGAAAAATAAGGTTTGGTAGATGGCATTTGAAATTTAAATTATAAAATTCACGCCAAAACGTTCGGCGGTGTCATGGCGTCGTTTGTGACGTCACTATTATTTTTACCAATGTACTCTGTGCAGTGTGCAGTAAACAATAGTGTGATTGTCAAAGTTCGAAAATAATTGTGACGTCATATTGGTGTTTTAACCACACACCAATATGGCGGATTGCTGTATTTTATAGTTTTATTTTATCAAAATAAATAGCAATCTCACTCGAAATACGAAAATAAATACGTTTTTTATAATCCATGAATCCTATTTCATTAGATAAATTCATAATTTCATTGATTCTTGGTTACTGTCATCATGCCTATGTCTGCACGTCTAACAGCATATTATATGAACACCTTATACAGTGCGAGTAATACATTAAGTTGTCAAATGATTACCATTAGACACTTGGGCCTCTGGGTTGGTATGATAGCACATAATTACTTCGTACTACAAGCGTCAACACCATATAGAACACTATGCAAAACCGACCACTCGCCCGTCTTTAAAAAAGAGGTTCTCAATTCGACTGTATGTATTTTTTATATGAGTACCCAAATATTCCGCCAATTATGAATCAATTTTGATGATTCCTTTTTTGTTTGGTATATAAATAATATAAATTTTATCGAAATTTACTTAGCTCTTTTTGAGAAAATCAACAAATAAAAAAAATATATACCCAGATAATGTTTTTTACTTTTTAGTTTAAGTATATAGGTATAGTTTTGAAGTCGGTTTTTGTTTTAGATGAAAGCGAATAATTATTTTATTTTTCAAAACTAACTTTACTTAATTATTTATTTGTATTCTATTGTTGCTATATTTTGGACAAACTTATTAGAATGTGAAAGTTGAGAAATTCCCAGAAGTGTTAGAGCTTTCATATTATCATGATTATAGCGCAAGCTCAACCCAGAATCTTAATTGAGAGAGCGTCAACTTTGAAGTTTGCAAAACTTTCAGCCGTTTACTAGATACACTACTAAACTAAAAGAGATGTTACAAAATTAACCCCCCTTATACTGCTTTGTTGGTGTCGTGTTTAGTTTGCGCAACTGTGGAAAACGAGGTGCTGGATTGGATTCCCAGGTCGGGCCATATTTTAGTGTTGGAAGTAAGAAATTCTAAGTACTTTTCTCTTTCTTGTTCCATCATCAATATTTGTTCATCGAAATGCATGACACCGGCAGGTTTTTCTTTATATATTCCTCGAGCCATGATCATAGGTATTATTTCAAATCATTTCATTACTTCTGCGATGAATTCGTTTTCTGACTCTCATTAAGTAAGCATCTTTTATAACCACATGTCCAATCTTAAACGTCATCTTCATTTTATAACTGGCTGAGGCTGGTTTAAAGAGAGCCTTTGCCATCTGTCCAATAAAGGCTAAAATACATAATGTAAAAAATAGGTAGGTATGTAAATGTACTTGCTTGTACTCGTAAGTGAAACATTTCATTGCATTATCATTATAGCATTCTCATTCTGAGAGCTCCTGTCAGAATGAGAAAGGTACATAAAGTACATAGCCCACCACGTTCGGCAAGTGCGGATTGGCAGACTTTATACACTTTTGAAAACAATATAAAAAAAGGAGAAAAACAGCAATGTAACAATTAATAAACAAATAGTTAACTCAGCTTATTCCTAGTGGGTAATTCCGTTTTTGTAATGTGCACAACATTAAAACTTAATATATGGCTGCTCTCCTATGGTCCTTTGTAAACTCCATTATAAAGGAAACGTTTCATGGTCTTCACATTCAGGTTTCCTTGTTCTAAAGAAGCCGGCATAGAAAGAAAATCAGGTTCATTCCTGGTTTAATATTTTGACTAAGTATATTTATTATAAATAAGTACATACCTAATATACTAATAGAATACCTCGTTTAATCTATAGTGGTTAGCATATCCGACTGCGACCGACGAGATCACGGGTTCGAATCCCGGGTCGGGCCAGAACAAGTATTGGGTTTTTCTGGCAAGAAATTCTCAGTACTACTACTAGCCCAGAGTAAGGAAGTTGGCGGTGTTTCTCCTTGCCTCGCAGAGCAAGTCAAGCCGTGGGTCCTGCGCCTGATCTCCTTACAGTCGTGTCGGATATTCCGCCCCATCGGGCTATCGGAGTAAAGAACAGAGAGTGCACCTTTGTATGCGCGCACACATGTGTACCTACTATAAAATATAATCAGATGGCTAATCTCTCTGGAGATAGGCCGCCGTGGCCGAAGCTCGTTCGGGAGGAGGAGGACATTGTGGCCAATTCGGAATTTATAACACAATCTCTAAACTAAACTAAAAGTAAAGTAATGCTCTAAATCTAGTTCTGTCCCTTTCTGCATGGAGTATTAAGAAAGGTTAGCAATATTTTTAATGCTGTCATTTTAGTTTAGAGATCGTGATATACATATGTATATTGTAGGTACTATAATATTGTACCTACTATGTGCGGTATAGAAACCTTGGTTGTTACCTCTACTTAGGTACTATTGACTATTCTGTTTTATTTTATTTGAACTAGCAACAGAATTACATTTAGAATGTATACAAAATGTTAAATGGCACTGTGGGGGTAGGTAGGTACATGAAAAACGATAAAAACATTCCCGGCAGAACGAAGTTAATCCTCACTAAGCAACATAACTGTTAATGGTTATTTTCCGACCGAGTTGCGTTATCTCACAATAACGATGACTGGAACATAGCCAGAGGGAAAAAAGACGTAAGCTTTGTGGAGGCCGACAAACAAAAAATATTGCTAACATATTTCACCCTCGCCCGAAAGAGTGAGAAAAGTTTTATAGAAGGAAGCCCAACATATCGTTAAGGGTGCGTTCAGATTTCAAAAAGAAATCCAACCTTCTAACATTTACTAAAGTTAGCTCATTTTAGTGAAGTAAAAGTGTAAGACTTTTTTTTTAAATGCATTAATAGAAGGGCAAATAAAGACAATCACATTTATTTGGAGAATTTGCGCACATGTGCCAAAGGCCTGTTGGAAAGAGTAACCAAAATCCGTACTATATATTATTATTAGATTATTTGCGGCTATAATTAAGCCAGTGTAGGTACGCTACGTATTGCTTTCTTTAAAAAAAAGCTGTTACTGAGCTAGTAGGAGAAAAATGTTTCTACCCATTTATGAAACTCTTCAGAAAAATGCTGGATATCACTGTAAAGTATATTAATCAAACATAATATGATTCCTCTAATAACTTCACTTAATATTCCTTTTATAATTTGATATTAAAAAGGGACGCGGGACCTAGGTTCGCTGTATTATAATATAGTCTGATATATTCCATGGAACGACCCTCGAGCTTGACGTCTGATTAAATTAATTTGTAGCACCTTTTACCCGAGAGTTCGCAGGCGTCCGCACTCGGGGCGCGGAAAATTTATACGACACATTACCATTCAAAAAGGTCCTCTCCCAGCAACGAAACAAAACGAGAAGATCGATTGCGACAAAATATATATTCTCCTTGTTCCACGTAGTTGAACAGAATAAATAATGCAAATATCGTTTGTACTTGTAGGTAACACGAAGAATAACAATAATTTTCCTCCGTTAAGAGGATTGTTTTCGTCTAGTAAGCTATAGTATAACAGTTATTAAATATTTAAAGATATAGTATAGTACACAATTAGGTAATAAGCTATAGTAGTACCTATACTATTAAGTATTCGTTGGTACCTAGTGGACAGTCAGGCAGTGGATATAAGTGTACCGGATGACCTAATGGTAAAATCGTACAACTCCTCATATGCATGACGTGCCGTCATAAACATATCCTTTTCCAAATTCATCCTTACAAATTCCTTGCTATATTCGTCTTTATATGCAGGGAAGGTAAGAGGTATCCATTAATCGTAACCATGCTGGCATTGCATTGAGGTTAGAGTTTTATTTGCTGCATAAAAGTGACTTAAAATACACGTATATTAGTGGGACACTTTATATGCTTTTATTCCTGTACCTCTCTTTAGTACTAAGTACAAATTACTTACACATTTTTCTAGTTTTTCCTAGCGGGTACCATCAGCGATGCACTATGATAGATTGCACTGGCTAAGCACTTTTGCAGAATGATATCTAAAAATAATAGGAATGTAGAGAAAACGAAATGCTTCTTATTTTGTTTTATGAAAACGAAATTCATTCAATTGAAACTCATACGAAACATACCTACGAGTAGTAGGTAATATAAGCAAACAAACATAAGCATGCTCTGATGAAAAAAGAAGGCGTGTGAAGAGGGGTGCCCGTGTGAAATTAGAGATATTATCATGCATCTCCAGGGCCAAATTCGTCTTTGCCACGCTTCGTATTCCGTGATCACTGACAAGGGAATTCAGCCATGATGTTAGTTGTTATGTGACTGTACAACTTAGAAGAGATCAATATGTACGAATCCATTTAGACGTAGGAAGGAATCTTTACTGCCCACCCACTTTTAAGATTTTAATATTTTATGCAGAGATAGCTTGTATCTTGAAAACGGGCGTAAGCTTTTCATTTGAAATTTAAAAAATCCCACAATTTAAAAAAACAACCGGTATTGTGTCGGTAATATCCTATTATGAAAGCTTATAACAGTTGTCATGAAAAACGTGTACACACGTATAGAACCGTAATACGTACGTAAATAATTTAACTTAACACTTTATACACTAGGGAAGTGAAATGAATGGACTAGTTATATTATTTTATTACTATGGTATCCATAAAACATTGCGAATTGAGCTCAGCTATAAATCAAATCTGTTTTATCATAAATTTTAATGTGTTGAATATTAAATAAATTAACCCAACATAATATTGACATTCACATATACCTTATACCTTTACAATATACCTTTAGCTGCTCGGCCCAACGTTCCATGGATGGGCCTTATATGTATACTGCGGCGTTTGTAAGCTATATGACGTACTTACTGGATGATGCTAGCGACTTCGTCCGCGGGGATTAAGGTTTTTTGATCTCCGTGGGAACTCTTGAATTTTCCGGGATAAAAAGAGGCCAGATATCCTTCCCCGGTGTTACAACCTATCCCTGTACCAAATTTCATCAAAATCTGATGAACAGATGAGCCGTGAACAGGTAGCAGACAGAGAGACACACTTTTGCATTTCTAATATTAGTATGGAATTATATAGCGTGACTAAAATAAGCTATTGTACAATACCTTGCTATTACACTGATTGCAATGTTCCAAACCGCAGATGTTTAAAAGTTAGAGGTCCTGAAAACGACCTCGTGACAAAAACCGCCCACCAGAATAGAATATATTCGAAAACGGAATATAATAATACACAAACACAATTGAAAACTCAACAAAGTTAGGAGAGGCGAGTTGCGGCGTGAATATTTTATTCATCGCGAACTAACTCGGGGAAAGCTTTTATACTGACGGATCAAATTATGCCACGTCAATAAACACTGTGTGTGTAAACAACAGAATATTTCCACTGGCATAAAATGAAAAGCAATTTCGCTGTTCTGTTTTTATTAAGGAAATTCCATTTTACATATTTTAATTTACGTCCATTTATTGCCACTTCATACTTATCTCTTCTTTTAGGTAACCTATGTTTATTATAGTCTGTACAAGTCATCCTCAGTCTATTGAACTTACTAGTAACATAATATCCATACTAATCTTATAAATGCGAAAGTGTGTGTCTGTCTGCTACGCTTTCACGGCCCAACTACCGATTTTGATGAAATTTGCTAGGTACACAGATAGTTTACATCTCGGGGAAGGACATAGGCTACATTTTATCCCGGAAAATTAAAGAGTTCCCGCGGGAAAAAATAAATCCTCATTCACACAGACAAAGTCGTGAGTATGATCTAGTTATTATGTAACTCAATCCAGATGGTATTAGGAATTAGGATAAGTATTATAAATAGGTTTATCTCTTTTCCTCTCATGATTACAGTCACTCGGATAAAGAAAAGGATAGAATGCTTAGTGTCATCCTAATAGGATCGGATATGATTAAATATAATATCATTACTCGAGTCACAATCAACCGCTGTGAACTATAATCATCTCATCATCAACGTCGTCATCACTGTGTCTATCTCCTTTACAAAATACATCTGTGTGGTGTCCAAAAAGCTGTGATTAAACAAGAGTAGTTGGAGTGCTAAAAAGTCTAAAAAGTAGGTAGGTACAATACTCCAATCATAGACAGTGAAGTTCTCAACTGAAACGCTAACCTTTGTGAGTAAAGTCAACCCGTACACGCGCATGTCAGAATCACCCTAACATAGTAACATATCTATAGGTAGAGCTAAAAGCTAAAAGATAAAAAGTTAAAAAGTTATAAACGTTATAACGTACGGAGGTATTGGGTTCGATCCCCGGCAGGGTCAATTTGGGAATTTATAATTTCTGAATTTTCCCTGGTCTGGCCTGGTGAGAGGCTTTGGCCTTGACTGCGATCTCACCTGATGGTGAGACTGCAAGGGATTGGCCTGCAAGGCCCTTGCAGTGGATAAAAAAAAACTTTCTTTTGTACAATATTGTACTCACAAAAGAAAGTTTCTAAGCGCAATTGGAAACGACAAAAGTTCAGCACTATTTCCGAACGCAAATGAACTGTACCTACAAAGGTAAATTGCATTGAGTTGCGGCAGGAACATTATATTCATTATAAAGTCACTCTTGCCCCGAGAGCCCGTAGCAAATTTAGTGCTTAATTAAAAGCTAAATATATTTTGTAAAAGTGGTTCTTCTGCGTTACCTAGGTATAATGTTATGTAGGTATACTCGTATGTATGCATCTAAATAACCTAATTTTTAGTTTTTTTTTTATTGCGTGATAGGCTAGCGCTTGACGACAATCATGCTTAGTGCAAAGCAGTGATGAGGTCTAGGTTGGAACGCGCTTGCCTAGAAGATGCCTATTCACTCTTGTCTTGAAGGTACTCAAACAAAAGGTAGTTCATTCAAACTATTTTTTTACGCCACTACAAGCTAGCCCTTGACTGAAATCTCACCTGATTGTAAGTGATGATGGAGTCTAAGCGGTAGCGGGCTAACCTGTATGGCAGTTATATAAAACCCATACTTCTAATCGGTTTCTACACGGCATCGTACCGGAACGCTAGATCGCTTGGCGGTACGTCTTTGCTGGCTGGGTAGTGGTAACTAGCCACGGCCGAAGCCTCTCACCAGGTTAGACCGTAGAAAATTCAGAAATTATAAGTTCCCGAATTAAACCTGCCGGGGATCGAACCCGAGACCTACCAATTGTGATACCACTGCGCCAGGGAAGCTTTTTTTTTAACCACTACAAGCTAGCCTTTGACTGCGATCTCACCTGATGGTAAGTGATGATGCAGTTTAAGATGGTAGCGTGCTAACCTGTTAGGGGCATGGCAGTTATATTAAACCTATACCCCTTCGGTTTCTACACGGCATCGTACCGGAACGCTAAATTGCTTGGCGGCACGTCTTTGTCGGTAGGGTGGTAACTAGCCACGGCCGAAGCCTCCCACCAGACCAGACCAGGAAAAATTCAGAAATTATAAAGTCGTCAGATATAGGTACATAATCTCTTTACAGAGGTCTATATTGCAACTACATATATATAAGCACTTCCTCTAATTTTCTTAAGAATTCTCTCGATATCCTTCGACGATATTTGTTGTTTAAGAAAAAGCTATATTCTGACTATGATTCTGATGGATCAAATTATACCGCGCTCATAAACAAAAGAATATCCTAATCCTCTGAAATCAATCAAGTATCTTTCAAGTATGTTATTTTTTTTAACATTTTTGGTGGTTGATAGACACAGAACAATGACTCTGTGGATTCCCTGTTCTGTGATGACAGAAAAACTCGTTACGAAAACGTATTTTAACCCCTGATGTCGAAATAGATATTACAAGTTCGACCGCTTTGTCTGTCTGTTCATCGTTGCGCTCACATGGATGGACCAATTTGAATGAGAATTTGCAAATGCCTTTTAGTCGAGATTGTTCTTAGCTATTTTGAATGAATGTCTGTTCAGCCACTTCAACACTTGTCAGCTGGTGTTGGGAGCTCAGTTGTTGAATTGATATTTATACTTACACTAGCTGATGCCCGCGATTTCGTCCACGTGGTTTACGTTTTTCCGATTCCCGCGGGAACTCCTTAATTTTCCGGGATAAAAAGTAGCCTATGTTGCTCTCCAGGACCTCGACTATACCCATGCCAAAAATCACGTCGATCCGTTGCTCCGTTGACAAACCAACAAACAAACACACTTTCGCATTTATAATATTATTAATATGATTACTTGCATTATTGTTTTGTCGGTTCTAGGTACGCTGCAATCAGATATATCTCCAAGATGTCTGCAAATTACCTCGCTCCTTAAAAATGTACATACTCTGCATTGATTTGGTGTCGTCCGACCTGCCCTGTTTAATGTAGAATCATCAGGAAGGTGGTGGGTAGTTGCATAACAACCATATTTAAATCACTATCGTATGACTATCGATTTAATTTTTGGAGTTGATAAATTTTTTAATTTACACTTAGTAGCTAATTGTATTCATATACAATACTAAGAATTAACTTAATGCTCAGATTGCTCATGTACCTGATAAACAGCAAGCCAACAAGTAAACAATTATATTTTGAGTGGTTCAAAATTCGAAATTCAATGATCGAAATGAAGATTTTATTTGACAAGTTAATTTTTTTGTTTGAATAAAACTTAAAAGTGATATCCGGGCTCTTTCATCTTTTAATTATGTGTACAAATCCCTAATTTTCTTTTATCAGAGCCAATATTCATTTTCTAGGAACAGAATGATCGCTTTAAGAAAATTTGTAAGTATAATGTATATTAAATTAGGGCGAAATATATTTGATGCTTTAATATTAATATCCGACAACGCCAGCCGCCGGAGGGCTTTGTCTACAACTTGTAACGGCTAGTTAACGACCTGCCGAATACAGATCGCTTTATGCCTAACAAAATGACTTACTTGAGGTTGAAGTTTGCAAATTAATAATTTGTAACGCTAAAATAAGGAGACCCTATAGTCATGCCCACCGCTCTTTTATATTTCCTTCGGCGTAGCTTCAGTTCAATTTTTATAATAAGTAGCTAAATTTTACAAAAAAACTATTGGAAATCTATCAGCCGTTGGAACCGAGGTCAGTATAATATGTATCTATTAGCGTTATGCAGTTCTTGCCTCAGATCTGGTTGCAGGTGACGTAAATTTCCGAAGTTCAATTATTTCCGACGGGATAGTGTCTCATTAAAATTTTCTGGAATTTACGATTAGTTTCCATGCTCTCAAGCATTCTGCTAAAATGTGAGCCATGGTGTGTTCTGGCATGTAGGTAACCTATATCATCTCCATGTTGGAGAAATTTGTCTAAAAACTAATGTTGATTTTTCATATCTCATACCTATTCGGAATATCGAAACAGTAGGTGGAAAACGCTACAATTCACGTTTCACGCTACATAGGTACACGGAGCTTTATTTGCTTTTCTATATATTTTGATTTGTAAAGTAATGGTAAGTATGTTAAACTTGTGAACCTCAAACTATGTATGCCATACTTACATGAGCGAAGAACTGAAAGGCATACCAGTGATCACGCGCCTTTGCTTCGCTCATGAATACAAAACCTCGGGAGTAAATGAGTTGCTTTCCCTGTTTAACATTCTCGAAGGGAACCAGTAAAAGGAAGTTACTTACATCTAAATAAAAATCCATCATATGATGAAATATATCCGAAACGTTGCTCATGATTTCGTCAAGATTCAGTGTTAATAAAATCAAATGTCAGTAGGACTGACATTGCCATTTTACTGGTTAACCAATATTGACCCGAGCTTGCAACTGGACGCTTTATTTGATATTCATATATTCAACCTTACACATCCAACTCTACAATTCTAATAACGTTGGGATTGTTTAAGGAGATAAGGCATAAGGACAATAATACTGTCTCTATCTGTAATAATAGTTTTACATTACAAAGAGCTATAAATTAACAAAGTTTTAGGTATTTTATATCTATTGTATACTTATATGTCACCGTATAAGATTGTGAAAACCGTTAGATTGTAATCTGTCTAGCGAGATTGTAAACTGTCGAAAAATTACAATTTAACGCATTATTTTTCGGTAGATTGTAATCTGTTAGGTATAGAACATAGGTGTCGGACACTACCTGATTAATTATGTCGAACCCTAACTTAACCTACAAGAAAGAGACAATATTTAAACAATTTACACTCAGAACATTGAACGGTTCACAATCTGTCGACAGTTTACAATTTATCGAGATAAAAAGCGTTAGATTGCAATCTGACGGTTTTTGCAATTTTACTAGTATACATAATATATTTCTTAGAAGATAATAGCTGCTTCTTAGGTGATATCGAACTTTTATTTTTTATCCGCACACCATGCAAAAACTTAATAAATTTAATATAATTAGACTAGCAGATGACCGCGACTACGTCCGCGTGAAATAAGTTTTTTAAATTCCCACGGGAACTCCCTAATTTTTCGGGTTAATATATAGCCTTAATAAAAATATATAAAAGAGATAGCATAAGGACAATAATAAAGATAAAGCAAGTAAAGATAGCAAAGATAAGCAAATAAAAATGACCCTGCAAACAACATGATAGGATTCAAAGGATTCATAATAATACTATGTCTGATAGACAGACTTGAATACTAGTTTAAATTTCTTGGTTCTGTTAAGTGAGTAGGTACGTGTTCTGAAGATAGAGAGACTGCACTTAATTAAATCGTTCCTTTCAATTTCAGTGGTGCCTACCTATCTCCACACTTAGCTACTCTCTTGTGGTCGATAACGTATCTAGAAAATGTCCATTCGAATGTACTCGTAGTATATACCTACTCGTGCTTGGTGAACAGCAACAGCAAGTACGGTGTGAACATAGTTTTATTGCAACTCTACTGAAATAACAATTTAGGTGCCTACTTACATTCTTAAATCTTTTTCTGTCTTAGTCTGACTTTCATGACAAGTTTTTTCGTAGAATAACGTGTGCTTTAATCATCAATTTATCGCAGGTATACTTAATATTAGAAATTATTATATCGCTGTGTTACATACATTATAGAATGCTACCTATGGTGATTCTTCAGATAACTTGCTAGGTAGCTTAATTTTGAGTGCAATGGATTTATTTATACTTCTGGCGACTCTAATCTGTGGCTTGTATGTACGTACTTCATATGTTATAATTTTATTTGCTCGCATTCAAGTCGTCTCTATCGCTGGAATAAATTTCTCTCATGCTAATTTCAACTCCATTCGATTTCAAATTTCAATCTCGTCCTCTCAACTATGTCTTATTTGTCGTGGATTTTATTATAAATCAAAGAACTAGGTATATGTTGTTGGTCAGATAACTGATTTATTTCATTAAAATGCTACTGAATTCTTACCTAATTTTAGGGATAAGGTAACTCAAGAATGTTCTAGCAATTAACATAAGTAGATAAAGCCTATTCAATTTTTAAAAAAAAGAAAGGAAAGAAAACGAAGTCCCTGAATGAACCTATTTCACTATCTCTATTTACATCTACTTCTCTGGGAATAGAAATACTGATAACCATAAAATAAGGTTCAAATCCTGATTGCTCCATTTACAACCCCTATCACGGCGAGCGAACGTATATTTTAGTATTATCTACACACTTCTATGATGTGTTCAAGACCCCTACCAGCTAGTATTAAATCCCGCATTTATCTTGCCTTTCTGTGGATAAAAATTTATTGGCTCTCATTATGGCTTTCATTGGTAAAAGCTTGCGGCCTCTCGAACATTTATCATCACATAAACGCACGCTTTGAGTTTGATTTTCTTTGTGAAAGTTATCCTGCGGAATTGTTCTTTTGTACAATAAAAATTCCGTGAATTATTATTACTTTTCTTATCTTTTTAATCGTGAATATGTTCGTCATAATAATAATAATCTCTATCTGTAATGATAGTTTTTCACTACAAAGAGCTTTATATAAACAAAGTTTTAGGTATTTTATATATATTTCTTAGAAGATAATATAAGCTGCTTCATATAGATATCGAACTTTTATTTTTTACCCGCACACCATGCAAAAACTTAATCAATTTAAGACAAAGAACCTAAATATAATTAGATGATCGGCACTGAGTTTCATTATTTGTTTAAAAGAAGCTAACTTAGGCTTCATCCGAATCTTCACGGAAGCCATAGCTACAAGCTAGTTATATTATGAGATATAACCTGTAGCTATTGACTTAGGGTAGGAGCCGATATCTTCAAACTACAAAGTCATAACCCGAAGGCAGGGCTTCAGTAGAGCCACTTGGCAAACAACCAAGTTTGCCAACTACTCTCAACTTCCCATCCCATCCCCTTGAACATAACTCATTCAACTAGTTTATGAATTCCCTATAGTTAAGTGTCACTAGAATACATTCAACATAACTATATTAGGGATGATGCCTTTATCAAAAATAAATTATTTCTAACTAATTATTAAATAGAGGGTCTTCCAAAACACCTAAAATTCATATCCTCGGTTAGTTTTAAGTTTGATAACCATTTTGAAATATAGATTAAAGAAAACAAAGTGCGTTGAAATTTGATGACATGCGTTTGAAGTGCGTTTTAAGTTTGATAAAGAGTTGCTGATTTGATTGAGTTGACATCATCCCTATTAGTGAGAGATCCGGATATACCACGACCTTCACCTATCTGTTTAATAGAAATAGAAACCTACTTGTTATTTTAAATACGCCTAAAATAGGTTGCCTATCAAAATCCGGTCCAGTCCTATTATACTTACTTACTTTAAAAACCCTGTCGCTTTTACTTGCAGTCGCGTCAACTCCTCGACCGATTTTCCTTTGACATGCTTAATTTTTCATGCTTACCTACTGTCTTCGATCAATAATATTGCATTTCGTTTGATAAACAATACACTACTACACAATTTATATCACAAACTATCGCATTAGCAATGATTTTTGATTAAAAAAAACTGTTGTATGTTTATTAACTTTGACGTGCTCCCACACAGCAGTTACAATATGTTAGAGAATCATGCAACATTTTGTTTTTTTAACAAACTGTAACAAAAGTTATAAATTGTTAGTGATGTTATTGAACTTCTTGTAACAAAATGTTATTCAACAAATTATAACATGATATAACTCAACAAACATAACATGCTCAACAAATTATAAAATGCTCTCGCTTTCAGAGTTCGACGCATCCAAGAGCGCCTTTTCTTTTGTTTTTTTAACAAAAAATAAAAGCTAAACCAATAAGCACTTCCTCCATTGAGAGCCACAACCAGCTTCCTCGAAAGGCAGACCCAAACTGATTGTTACAGAATGTTAGGATGTTAAACAACAACTTGAATCAATGTGGGAGCGTTTATAACGTGTTACATTCTTTAGCATGCTGTAGCAAAATGTTGCACAATGTAATAGAATGTTGTCGTGTTACACAATATTTTATAATGTTATTTAACTGCTCTGTGGGAGCACCTTATACTACTATAATAACTTTGACTTGTAGTGCGATGGTATAAGGAAATCGTAATTGCATACTAGCAAATCGAAAAGATGTTTTTCGACTACTCCTTAGACAGTACAAATTCGACCTATTCATAAGGAAATCCATTCCCGATATGTTCCTTTTATGTATCACAATTGATTAAAGTCAGTATTGTTTGCATAGCGAATGGGTTGAGATTGTCTCTACAACGCTTCGTGCAACTAAGATCAGTCCTATCATCTATGTAGCCAGCAGGAGCCGATAGTTGCTGCGCGCGCGCTTTTTGACGTCACCCTTTGCAGAATCATAATCCAAACAATTCTTTATTTAATCGTATGGCGTTTGGTATCACGCGTCCCCAAGCGACGGGGCACCCCCCACCGACGGGGCATCCCCCTTCCAACAATTCTTTAAATCACAAATATACTTGCTGCATCGTACTAAAATTGTTTTTATAAACGTGTTAAAACTTTTACAAAGTGTTGCCGAATAGATGATGGCCCTTCCGTAGCTCCTCGCTTGGTAATACCAAACAGATCGATGAATCGCCTGCTGCGCAGGTATAAGCACAGGTAACTGTACTACTCTTGGATTCCTAGTTCTTTTGTTAGTTAGTTGGTCTTGTGTGAGCTGAGCCGTTCACTTTGGCTTTAGTGCGACATAAGTTTTGTTGACTTAAGTATCTAAGTAGTGTAACTTGAAAGGACAGATCCTCAAACCGCAAAGTCATAACTTACACAGCTTTACACAAACAAAGTAGGCACGTAATGTTCGTGAACTGCTAGCCATTTAAGTTCAAACGTATGAAACTATTCTAAGTTCTAATAGCCCAGCAGTCAGGGTGCAAGCCTCGGATCATAGCCCATAGGTGCCAATTAAAGTTGATACGTTTAACTTTTAAAAAACATACTGTCAAAATACCATTTTTTGAAATGGCTCGAACCTGCATGAGGCTAATCCAGGGTAAACAAGGGGGTCAAGTAAACAAAACTACAACATAAAATATGTACGTATGAAACATAAAAACAAGTTAACATCAGTAAACACAAACAACAATCTGCCGTAATTAAAGTGCGCCTTGTTATTTATTTGGTCACAGTTGTCACGCCGGGACTCAAAAGCTCAAGCCCCAAGCTTTTTATGTGAAAATCTGCGTAAGAGCGCTTGTAGACTTCTGTTTTCCTCGGCGCAAAACACTGTCAATATTACGTAAAATATGTAGCTTACCTGAGCAGGAAAACAAATGTTTGAATTTTAACGGATTCAGTCGTTATACAGCTGTTCTGACCGGCTCAAGCCGGTTTCGCCTCGATAGATTTACTATACTTACTAGCGATCCGCCCCGGCTTCGCACGGGTAGCACTAATAATCCTTATAGTCTATACCCAACATAGCCAGTGGGTAGTGGGTAGGTTTTACATTTTAATATTACATTGGAAGACTACGCCCCGTCCTCAATACACCTGCCACTGCTACCACCATTACCACTGCCCTCAGATTATTCGCGCCGGCCGCATTTGCGCCAATATCCCTTGCACGTTACATTGCACCTCTCATTTTTGAGAGGAACAACTCTACCATACACTGTTTTCGTGTAACTATAACTATTTAACGCAGCGCACGCCTGCACGTAAGCTCTCAAAAGAGACGATAATTTTCCGACTTAGTTCACATTATTGCAATTTTCGTAAGGATCTCTAATTTTTTGAATAAAATAAATAAAATATAGCCAAAGTTACTCGCTGATAAGATAGCTTTCTATTCGTGAAAGAATTTTTAAAATCGGTTGAGTAGTTTTTGAGTTTATCCATGACAAACAAACAAACAAACAAATTTTTCCTCTTTATAATATTAAGTTTAGATTATACAAACAAAGGCGTTCACACTGCCGAACGCGCGTTAGAGCTGCGCTTTCCTTTTAAAATGTAAAGTTCCCGAAAAAACACATTTTCAATTTAATTAAGTATTTTATCATTCTTTTTTCAAAATATTTTGAAAATCAAAGGCATCTTTTTTAAAAAAAATTATAAGTAAGTAATTAAAAAAAAACTTAGGAAACTAAAATTACCCTAACACTTTCAAGTATAACTTTGCTTCAAAGACTTTTTACCATGTCAACGCATTTGAAAACAGTGGCATATGCCGTGCAAGTGCTTCGCTATGCCAAACACATAAAGTACCTGCCTAAAACGCCAGACACAATAAAACGAGAGCGCTGCCTACAGCAGTAAGCATAATATTATTATTCAATTCATTAAAATGATGAGGGGCTCAGCTGAAGGGTTTCCTTCACAGACATAAGCCTTTTCATATAGATTATTATTATAAGTTTCTGAAATATTTTACCTATGTTTGCAGCTACATTTTGCTAAACATCCAAGAGGAATTATAAATACTTTCTCTTTGATGTCTAGCAAAATCTAGACATCAAAGAGGAAGTAAGATTATTGACCAGTAGCAATAAAACTTTCAGACGTTAGCTCTGGCAAATAACTCGCACTGTGTAAATGTACAAGTAAGTCATCATCTGCATGTAAGTAATCATTCTGCATTCTGTAAGTTTTAATGCGAATGGACACTTACTTACCTAATGAAACGATACGTCAGGCATAACAAAGCTTTTCGCTTTTTCTTAACGTTCAAAAGCTTTCTGAGAACAGATATCATTCACAGAAACGTTTTCCTTTTTCTTTTACAACAATGATCATAATAGGCAATTAGGTTCATACTGTTAGCGCTGTGAATGGATTTTTGCTGATATTCATTGCAGTAAAATTTTGCAATAGCATTAATCCTCTTATATCCATTTAACTGGATTATATCAAATCATTTCGTAATAAATTAAATTTTTTTTACCAGATATCAGTAATAACTAATAATTGTACTTAGTTACAATACTGTGTGGTAATAAGATTAGGTATGTTTAATTTTTC
This sequence comes from Erebia aethiops, assembly GCA_923060345.2. Classification (NCBI taxonomy): domain Eukaryota; kingdom Metazoa; phylum Arthropoda; class Insecta; order Lepidoptera; family Nymphalidae; genus Erebia; species Erebia aethiops. The sequence goes on along the minus strand of OV281083.1, from coordinate 24,113,792 downwards.
TGAAATCTTAGTCAGGCATCGGGTGGCGTGTTCCGGTCTTATTTAACTGTGTAACGTCAGTTAACTGTCTCATTTCCCGACATCGTGAGCGGTGAAACTGAAATCTCCTGCCGCCTGCGAGAGCTGATATATTATGAGCGCCCCGCCAAAGCTACGCAGCTTTGCACTATCAGGCAAGAGATAATTCCTTTATAGTTTATACTTAATGTTTTTGTTAAATGAATAACTTTATCTCGGTGAGAAAATATTGTATAGTATCTCGTCTTTTGATTTATTAAGGTATACGCCTAAATCTTACTAATATTATGGATAACAATAACGCCACAATGACTGAACCGATTTGACTGAAATTGAGAATAACTAAACCCGAATTAACATAATGTGGGCTACATTTTTTCCTGGAAAATCAAATAGTTCCCACGGAAATTTTCAAAGGCCTAAATCCACGTGGACGACGTCACAGCGCATACCTCATCTAGTTATAATTATTATGCCTATTAGCTACTTGGTAAAAAACTACTATGTACATGATTAAATATTGCATGTAAGTACCTACCCGTAAGATAATAAGTGCAATTTGGATATTGTTTAATTTCTGTAATTTAGGTTTCATTTAATTGGCAGAGTTTTGACAAATCTTAAGTTGCACAGGTCCTGAGGTTGTCGTACCTATATGAAATAAACATTTCATTATTTTTCCTGAAAATGGAGTAACAATTCTTATTCCTCTACTTACATACTCTATTCTTAGTAACATGGGATCCCAGTAATTCAATTTTAATAAAAATTATTTATGTGCAGTCGAAGTATTGGGGAAAAATCCCATCATATTCCAAAAGGTCCAACCAATTAGTTTTCCTAGTGGGAACTACCCGACTTTTGTTTATTGTCTTTAAGGTGTCCTTCTGGAAGATTTTGGTTACAGTGCAGCTATACGTCTACACGATAAAACCACCAGGTTCAGTGTACGTTAAACTACTTCATCTCTTGGGTAGACCAAATATCTGTAGCCTGAAAACTAAAACATGGTCAGCATGTTAGAGAAACAACATTATTTTTGATTATTATTTAATAAATCACAACAACGTATCGAAAGATCGACGGTGATATTTTAAGATGTAAGTACGTCGTAAATCGTAATTGAGTCTATGTATCTACAAAAAATAATATAAACGATGTTTGGAGAAAATGTGCATCTGATAGTAAGTGGTACATAGAATTACCTTTGATTTTTTAAATATTATTTTCTATACTAAATGATTTATTATAGTTATTTATTATAGTTGTTTATTTACATAACACCTTTTTAAAACATTTCATTGAATATGAAGACCTATCTACATAATTTATTTATTTTATTAAAAAACAATATCCTTAATTAAATCTATTAGATATGGAAAGCATTGCAACTTATTCCGATGACAGGTAAAAAGTTATCCACTATTCTCTGAAAACAAAATATTAAAGGGAAAACCTTCGGAAGAGAATCGCAAAATATGTAAAGTCTATCATAAAATGTAAACTTTCTATCCAAAACATGATTCATTGAAATGTATTTTTAGGGTTCCGTACCAAAATAGTAAAATGGAACCCTTATGGTGCGACTTTCTCCGTCTGTCTGTCCGTCTGTCCGTCCGTCACACTCGATTATTTCAGTAACTACCAAAGCTATCGACATGAAATTTGGAATAGTTGTGTATATTAGTGGCCCAAAGACACTGGAATTAAAAAAAATTGGAAATTATTTTTGTTCTTATTTAAAAAGGGGGGAAAATCGGAGGGTTGAAATTTAAAAGTGAGATAACTGTACTGTGTGGGGTATCATATGAAAGGGTTTACTTTGTACATTCTAATACAGATTTTTAATTATTTTTAGTTATGATAGTTTTTGATTTATCGGGGAAAATGTCTAAACAAATACCGTTCCCCCCCCCCTTATCTCCGGAGTTTACCAATCGAAAAATTTGAAATAATTATGGTCAATAGGAATTTACGTATATTTTACAGGAAAACTATAGCCAATGCTCTAACTAGCATAGTTTTTTTGATATTAACAATAAACCTCTACAAACAAAGTTAGTCTTGCGGTTCATTAACAAAGGTAATTATTTATTAATTATGGTACGGAACCCTTCGTGCGCGAGTCCGACTCGCACTTGCCTGGTTTTTTTTTCTGTAGATACTAAGCACGAGTTCAATTACAGAGAAGATGAGCGATATCGTGACAATAATATTATTAATTATTTTAAACTTACCAAAAATGGTTCATCAGTTTAAAATTGACACTTACTTAGTAAATATTTTGGCAATTATTTTTGTGAGTCCTAAATGAATTTGAATCATGGATTCAAACTAGACTTTTGTTCCCATAATTAATTTTATGTACATACATATTTAAAGGTCAACACTATCGTAAATTCTCTATGAAAAGAACAATTCACATCACTATTAATTACAATATCGAGTGCGAATAAAATATTGAAGTTACGAAGAGGTATAAATTTAAAACTATGGCTGTGGATTTGTTTTCTTCTGCTGGGAGGTAAGAACTAGGTGCGGCGGGCGCAGCATGCGTCCTCGCCTCCTCAAACATGCCGCTTCCTTCCCCCTCGTCCTCGTCATCGTCTGGAGGAACGGTGGCTTCATGTTTCAGAGCTTCTGCACGTGGCCCAATCCCCGAAATACCAATCGATACTAAAGCAATCGTTGTTGATTGGGAGGAAAACACTGTCGGCCTTTCCGTCGCCTCGCTCACTTTAGTTATCAGTTTATACAACTCCGCTTCAGTCACGTTCGCAAAAACTGAGGATTTTAGAAACATTTCAGTGAGCTCGGTAGCGTTGGGAGGAATTTTCGCTGAAAAATTTAGTAGCTCATTCCGTAACTGCGTCGAGTAGGGCACATTGCAGAGGTGTTCGCTGCATATGCAACTCATCTCCAATTCCAGTTTTGAATTAAAAGTTATTACACATGGCGTTTCCTTTGCAGCAGCGCACGTTAGGAATGATGTAAAATCTGTAAAAGAAATATTATTTTAGCAGGATTCTGCGAAGAAACACTTCTGGCAAAAAAAAAACTGGTGAAAAAAGTCTACGTGATTCACTTTTAGGTAGGTATATGAAACGTGCACAATAGGCGACAAGACGGAACGTTTCGTGATGTCCGGTCCCACTGTTTCGGGCTTGTGCCATAATATCTACAATAGATAAAATAATCCATAATTCCAAACTAACCTTATAACTAGGTGTGCAAATAACACAGAGCAACAAACTTGTTGGAAACAAGGTACCTTCATATCCTAATTAACAAATTTAGACCCTAAAATTATAAATTTAATTAACATGGCAATTTCGGGTAACATCTGTACGCCGTGCACGCAACCCTTATTAAGCCTTAATTTAGACTTAAAAAGCTTATTAAGTTAGCAGGGATCATCATTTTCTCAATTAAGTAAATAAAATGTAAACGATAATAGGTATTATACCATATTTTACAAATATTTACTTGCTATGCCAGACTTAAAGATCACAATAACGCATATATTGTATTCTTGATGCGACAATTAATTTTGGCTAATAACGAAAGACTGTCAAGAAGCTGAAAGAAGCCAATCAGAAATGCTTGCAGTGTAGCAACGGTAAGTAATTCATAAATGTACCTACGTAATAAGGTGAATACCAAAAGATTACATTCGTTACAGTTTATGCAATGTATAATTTATGATACAATAGTACATATTATGTCCTCACAAAAGTGGCCGCCGTATAGTAAATTAGGAGAGTTTCAATAGAAAAAAGCTCTGACTATTATGTGAGTCTTTTGCAGAAGCTTGGTATAGGTACTCTACTACTCACTTGGCGTCCTAGCTATTGTGGCACAGTAGGGCTCCCCAACTGGGCATAGGACCGGCGCTGCAGTCAGATTGCAAGTCGACGTGGCGTCGTGAACACAGTGGTAACATTTTCGTGGCAATGAATCTGTAAACATTAATCATTATAATATACAAAAGTCCACAAGGAACATCCAGAGGTACATTATTATATGAGTTGGCAGAGTAGAGCCAACTCAAAGCTAGGCAAGAGAGGGCTATATGCTTAGAGTATCCCTAGGTCGTTGGTCTAGCCGTGTTTGCACAACATACGGCATGGATCAAGTGTTCGAAACTTGTGACCGCAAACTCTCTTTTCTAATCAAAGAATAGGTGTGCGTTCGACGACAATCATGCTTAAAAACAAAGCAATGATGACGTCTAGGTTGGAGCGCGCTTGCCTAGAAGATGCCTGTTTACTCTTGCCTTGAAGGTAGGTACTTAAGTTATACGCGGCAGGGAATACATGCGGAGGAAGGGTATTCCACATCCTGGCGGTTAGAATTCAGAAACGTAGAGCAGAACCGTTTCGTTCGAGTGGAGTGGACGTCATAAGGAGGCCATCGCTGACGGTTTCTTGCTGTTCTATGGCCCTCACTCTCATCACGTATTATTCAACCACAGTCTCGAATGGACGTGTCTAGCAATAAGGCTAGCACGTGCCGCTACGATCACTCTACTCGTCAGTCAACAACAAACGACTCTGTGTTTGATCCACTCACAACTTTCCGTCCCGTCCGGATTTGAACGCGGCGCGCTCTTTGAACACGGAGTTTGTGAATTAAAAGTTTATTTCGTGAATTTCCTATAGGTAGTTTATAATTGCTTTTATAACGTTTTCCATTTACTAAAACAGACACATTTGATATCATTTGTTACAAAAGATAATATTTAAATGTAATTATCAACAAAAATAATTAAACAGTTTTTCTTCTTCTTAAAAAACCGGCCAAGAACAGGACGTTGTCTAGTGACGGTTCTGAATATTGGAAAACCATATTTAATTAAATTAATTTACCATCTTAAAAATATCTCTTTTATTGACAGCAATTACACTTGGCAGCAATGTTAACTTTGTACCTACCTAACAAAGATAGCTAAAATCTGATACTCTAAATTGGGCACTTATTATTGCTTCGAGCTAGACTACTAGATAACTTTTAAGAGATAATAGTCTGAAGGTTTTAATAAGAATACACAGACACAATATATAAATTAGACTTTTTATTATTTTTGAGTATGCTATTACTGATTCAGTAAATTTTTCATTAAACTAAGTATTTGCGTAAAGCTGTGATAGCGGTGATAGGTTTAGACGCCCGAGTTCCGGGTGGTCGAGGGTTCGATCCCCTGGCGCGACCCTCTACATTTTTGGAGCTGTGTGCGTTTTAAGTAATTATATATCACTTGCTTAGCGTTGAAAGAAAACATCGTGGAGAAACCAGCATGCCCAGGATTTCTTCATAATGTTCACAAAGGTGCAAACCGCACATTGGCCAGCGTGGTGGGCTATGGCCAAACAGTTCTCATTCTGAGAGGAGAGTCGTAATCAGTAGTGAGCTGAAACCGAGTTGAAGTGAAGTAGGCACCTTATATTATTGCATTTTTTGACACAGAATTGGGAACCCGCATATACTAAGTAAGATTAATGTCACAGAGTTCATAGAAATCACATTACGTTTTAGATATATCTACGATTGACCTAATTCGGAAGAGCGCAAATCTAAAATCACTTTATTCAATAAGCGCTCTTGACCATAGACATAGAATTTTTTCGCTACGCTCAACTCTTGACTCCCTTTCATTCTCGAGAAGCTGGCCTTTTTATGCCAAGACATTGTATCATAAGCATACTTCAACGTCATAAGTTTGAGCTAACAATAAAATAAGAAGATAAGTGTTTCATGCTCTTTCATGTGAAAATGCTTGAAATAAAACAGAAAATGTTTGCCATTTGAAAGTCATATGACCTACTTGGTAGTGAAAAATCTCCGTGAGGATTTACTGACCCAATAAACTTTCCATAAGATTCTATACTCACAGGAAATTTTTAAATATTTTCAAGCTTCCGTACCAAAAAGAACTCTTATGGGTGCGACTGTTCTTAATTGCAAAAAAAGAATTAAAAAATGTTAACATTATAATTATTGTAAAAGGGACCAAAATGGGTATCGATATTTTAAGCCGGGCTGGATAAAGTGCAGGGTATCCTAGTGGATCCTATAGATTTGCGCTATTAATAGTAGTTTTCTGGTGGTAAACTTTACAAAATAAAATGTAATAATATAATTAGCAAACTAAACCTAACTTTCAGTTTCATATCAAAGAGATTTGTTTTAAGACGGTTAATTAAATAGTGAATAACTATTTATACTGTTTCTTGCCAAGATACGGAACTCTCGGTGGAAGGTGAATCTAAGAATTGTGGCCAATTTTTTGTTAGTAAAAATCCTCATTTCACTTAAAGATTTGGCGATCAAACACAGAGTGTATTTGATCACGTCCAGATACTGAAAAAGTAATCTACATACCTAATTTTCTTTTTTTGCAATACGTTATATATATTCGCTTTCATCTAAAACAAAAACCGACTTCAAAACTATACGTATACTTTACCAACAAACAAAAAAGTAAATAACATTATCTGGGTATATGTTATATTTATATTATTATATATTTTGTTTTTTGTTGATTTTCTGAAGTATGACCAGGACCACCTCTGAAATATGATCTACCAAACAAAACTCATAATTGATAATAAGATTCATAATGATCGCGTGACATACAGTATACAAAAAAAACATACAGTCGAACTGAGGACCTCCTCCTTTTTTGAAGTCGGTTAAAAATTAGAGTTAAATAAAAACATAACCATCCTTAAAACCTAAGGGAATAGATCCCATTTGCAACGGGGCAAGACCCAAATTGCAAACGGCTATTAAATAAAATATTATTATTATTTTAAAATGTATAAAATATCACCTTTCTGCTGTAAAGTTCCGGTCCACACATCAGCAACAAAGAGTGATACAATACTTATAAACCTCAACGAGCACATTTTTACTTTGATTAACTTAAATAGTTCACTAAATTTAATTTATTTTCATTAACTAATCACTTTAGACGTTTATATTTTTCAAAAGCGCCTAAAACAGATTGGTGTAATATTTTCGTATCAACGCGCGTAATTTTGTAAATTTACGCTTTATCGCCGAAGCACATTTACTAAAAACGCTTCTCTGTTCAGGAAATTGAACAATTTAGTGGCTTAATATGTTTAATCAGCTTTTACCGTTCTTTGTTCTTTGATGTTTAATTAAATTACAATACACTTTACTCAAATAGCAAACTTACTAATTACTATATGTACATAAGAGTTATGATTTTAAGTTAAATATAGAGCTCATAAATCAATACTTATTATGAATTCAAACAATGATACTACTTCGAAATCGAAGCTTAAAAATGAAGTAAATTTAAATTACTCTGTTATTTGATATTTCTCTCTCTGTATAATCATTACATTAGAGGGTAAAGTAAAGGAGAACAAACAAGCTTACACTAGTTAACCACTAACCGCGCGTATTTTCAGTCACAAACCGTTAAAAGTCGTATGTTCAAATCGCAACGACGTAGCTGAACGCGTAGCGTCTGCAGCTACGTCCCGTAGTCAACTGCCGTAGCCGAGATGCTGTGCGGGAGCCCGACAGCAGTACCAATACTCTTGAGAATATTGCGATAAACAACGCAAACACCATACTTTATCTACATTTCCTCTTACACCCCTTTTAATATAATGATGTTGCTAGCAAAAGAAGCAATGATGCGTTCAATTTACTTGTAAAAATAAACTCGGTTTATCAATATCATGTTAGTGGCAACAAGCTGTCACTCAGTGAATTGCCTCGAAATTGAGTGGATTATTGCCTCTTGTTTTGTACAGTAAAGCTCTCATTTATTGAGCTATCAATATCGCTATAATCCTACAATTTAATTTTAGTTTTAAATACGTGTGTATTTATTTAAGCCATACCTGTGGGGTAATCGTCGTCAAATCCGTACCACCTGTGACCTACCTTAACGGATCTGGATGAAATTTGGCAAAGAGATAGATTATAGTCTGAAATAATACGTAGGCTACTTTTTATCCCGCAAAATTAAAGGGTTCCCGCGGACCGAAAAACGTCAATCCACACGAACAAAGTCGCGGGCATCAGCTAGCAATCTTACTTTTGTAGTATTTATATCATTGCAAAATATAAGCATCGGCGCTCATCAGCACACTCTCACAAATAAAATCAGATGTTAAGACTTAGGCTACCTCCAGGCGCTGATTGTATTTCTTTCCTCGCGAAGATATTTTGGAGTCAAGTAAAAAGTCTGATGTCCGTTAGAAACTGTGACATTCAATTGATCATCAAAAATTTCTAACGAACATAAGACTTTTTACTTGACTCCAAAATATCTTCGCGAGGAAAGAAATATAACCAGCGCCTAGAGGTAGCTGAGTCTTAACTCTTAACACAGCAAAACCTGCATAATTAAATTCGAATTCAAAATGAAGCACTGCTAATGTAAAAGCATCGTAAAATTCAATAGCGAAACACAACAGATGCTAACGCGATAATTATTGAATCTTGATCTGAGAAAATCACGAAATCCGCATTGCGGGGAACTTGACCAGAGATATAATTATTTACAAATAACTGTAATATATTCCGGGCTGCGATAAATAAATCTACCGAAAAAAAACGACCCGAGTTTGGAATGGGTATGTGGGGGTGGAACGGATACATTAATTGGCAATTTCCGTATCCAAATGCCCTTTCTCCCCCCCATTATTCATCAAGGAGATATTAGTTAAGGGCTTCATTTGCTCGCTTGTCCTTAATGATGCATTTACACTGCCGGTAAACTGCTACGGATGGGCCACATCAAAGTTCCAATACACAGTGGTTTCAAGTTACCACTCACAAATGGCCGCCCCTTATCAAAACTTTTGGAAAAAATATTAGAAGTCCTGAGGATGTACTACAGCTGGACATATTAAGGCCATGTTCTGTTTAAATCCTAACAAGAGACCAGCAGTCCAGCATCTAAACGATGAAACAAGAAACGCAAAACATATTTTAACTAAATTAGAGACTAATATGAATAGTCTTCATAATTATATAATATGACATCAAAATATTCCTTATGTTCAAAGTTGGCTTAGATTTTTACCAATAAGTACATTATACAACAATATTAGATTACAAAGTTTCCTTAGTCTTGCATGACCAGACAATTTTTAACAAAAAGTAGTACTTACAACATAATAATTATGAATTTGATCAATGATATTCTATATAGGTATTTGAATATAATTATAATATTGTCATTGCCATATATAATATTGTATTGTCATATAGTCTGTATCTACCTACTGCACTATTTAAAACTTAAAAAGAAACTAAACATACACTTAGTTCACCGATCGGCAAGCACTTAGTTATTATGCCAAGTGGTGCTTAGTTGCACTCAAAGAATAACAAGATACAAAGTAGTGACAACTTCACGGTAACTTTAGAAAATGTACCAAACTAAAAGCTTCAGTTCATAAATTTTCCAGAGCTCATTGCATTTATCCAATTAAAACTTGCACTTAACTAGACAGAGGTTCAGCGGTGAACATATACTTAAATAATATGCTCAATGTTCTATCAAGTTGTCACTATAAACTAAAGGGCAAAACACACAGGGACGGGCGGGGGTCGGGCGTGGGCCGGGTCTGGTGCGCAGCTGGTTGAATTCCTTGTATATGTCACCGTAAGATTGTAAAAACCGTTAGATTATAATCTAACAAGCGATATTGTAAATTGTAAAATGTTCTGAGTGTCAATTTTTGAAATATTCATTGTATTTACGTTTTCTTGTCTCTTTCTTGTAGGTTAGGTTAGGGTTCGACATAAATAATATAATTTCGCTAGTTTGATTACAATCTAACTAACGAATCAAACTAACTAAATAACTAACTGATAATTTATGTCGGTTAGGTTTTATCGGGATAATATACCTAATAGATTACAATCTAGCAAAAAATAATGCGTTAAATTGTAATCTGTCGACAATTTACAATTTCGCTAGTTAGATTACAATCTAACGGTTTTTACAATTTTACGGTGACATATACATATAGATTTGGAAGTTATATTTTTTATAATATATCCATAATAGTTACAATGGATATCGTTCGGGGTAAATTTTTGGCTGCATACACAATTTTTAAACAATATTCAGCTGGTAAAAATATTTATATCAAACGTGGAAGTTTTAATTAGTTGTAATTAAGGCAAGTGGTCGCATTATAGAGTTACTTAGAACCACTTTACTCGGTGAGTAGAGAGATACGGTCTGCAGCAGCAGTAATCAGACGAAAAACGATCTAATCAGGCCAGAGAGCGGTGAGCTAATACAATTAGGTACTCGTAGGTACATAAGAATTTGTTCGACAATCTTTCTCATATATTAAGATAACAGTATAGACTATAGAAGTATAGAATTCTATAATGCAGTACTCTCTTTGCAACAAAACCTACGACGTAATGTTCAAGAATCTTCGTCCGTCGACGCCGCCCCATCTAGAATTCTAGACGTTTTCTACCATTCTACAGACTATGATCGGAACCAATGTTCGTCTACTAATACAGGTTGAACTAAGACCTCATGAAGAGATTTTCAGACTTCAGCGGTCATGGTCTTTTGTATCGATTGGCTTCCTTGGACTTGGCTTTATGACACCTGCCAACCTAGGGTCAGTCGGGTACTCTAGATCTTCTACGAATCCCTTAATAGTAATTACAATAATAGATATTATAATTGATGACAATGCTTACCTACTACTATCTGATTCGGAATTTATGTACGCGATACTACATGCGTATATTTATCCCAATACTCAAATAATTGCTCGAGTTCGATTCCCGGGACCTCGTCAGCTGCAGTCAAAAATGCTAACCACTAGACCAACGAGGCAGTTTTAACTGACTAGTAATTCTCAGTACTACCACAGAATAGGTAATAGTACAATGTACTAGCCCGGAGTTAGGAAGTTGGCGGTGTTTCAGCCCCGTGCCTCGGAGAGCACGTTAGCCGTCGGTCCCGGCTATTAATTATCACTAACATGATAATAGTCGTTAATGCCCGCCAACCCGCATTGGAGCGGCGTGGTGGGTCTAAGCTCTAATTCCCTCTCTCCTATGAGAGTGGAGGCATGTGCCCAGCAGTGGGACGTTAACGGGCTGTTGTGGTGGTGGTGGATATTTTTCCGCAATTAAGCCTTTTGTGCATAAATAAACAGGGGTAACAGGGGTAACAGTATATTTTATGTAGGTCCTGGAAGCTTTCAGGACTGTCGTAAATAATTCTTTCTTTGCCAGAATGAAGTGAATTTTAATGAGCGAGATACAACTCTTTTTTTTTTTTTAATTGTAGCCTGTCGGCCGTCAGCACGAAATATCACTGTGAAAAGCTGTGGACACATACGTTGTAAATAATGTAGTCTGTAGATATTCATATGAGAGAAGTCAGCGGGGCAAAAGTGCAAAAGTGTAAATATCGCAGCTAAAAATTTCAGTTGTAGGTATATTATCTACATTTTAAACAAAATGCGGACAGCGACAACACACTAGGGGCCGAACAGGACCAAAATGTCCACGTCGGAGGGGAAACAAATTTTATCCAGTCGCGCTAGTCTGTGCAGCTCCATGTAAAAATGAGCTACGCGGACTCTTTGTCCGGTGGACCAATTTTTGTGTCCGTAGTGTGTTTCGGCTCTAATTAGAGACCACACGATATCCTTTCCATTTCAATTAAGTAGGTACATTAAATACTTGTAAGTCAGAGTCGTGGACGAAATATTAATGGACGTAACGTGCATCAGCGACACAAATCGGATCACACCGCCTCAATATTAACATTCAGGCAAGTGAGGCACTCCGAAATAGGATTATGTTTGTCTGCCAGTGAACGACTTTAATCGAAGTTGTCTGCCAGTTATAATAATGGACGCAGTTAGTGAGTTTCTTGCCGGCTCTTCTCAGTAGAATTCTGAACCGGTGGTAGAGCCTTAACGTTTTATAAGTGACACAAGTTGTCCTATTTGAAATAAGTAAATCATTCATCATATTTTATCATAGATATTAACTTAGGTACCGACTACGTAGTTTAGAGTGTCTCCGATTAATTTTCCTGTAATGTTTAAATAGGTACATCTCTATCTACTCGAATGATTTCCTTTTCCATTCTATAGAATATCATTTTTCAGTAGTTGTATCAGTTTATCAGTAGATTTATCAGGATATCGAAGTTAAGGGCTAATTTAATTAAAAATTATATTGGAATAGACATAGACAGATATAAAATGTAGCCTATCTGCATACCATCCTACCGGAAAAATCATACCGCCAAAAGCTGGACCTAAAAGTATGATTGTAGTAATGATGTTCAAACTAAAACCGTATGGTATGCCCATTGATGTAGAATTTTAGTACCTATATGCCCATAGAAATAGGAATGTTAGGTATAACTATTAGTTATATACAGCACTTCAAACCTAGGTTAACCCGCTACCATCTTAGACTGCATCATCACTTACCATCAGGTGAGATCGCAGTCAAGGGCTAACTTGAGTGGATAAAAAAAAACAAGAAAAAATACCTGGATTTTTTAACTTCCGAAGGTGTATAAAAGTACAAACTACAATTTTCTCTGGTTGTTAACGTTTGTGTGGCCGCCCTAAAGGTATAGATAGCTCTTTATGCGATAGAAAACGTTCGTTTTTATGCCGCCATAAAGGAGTTATAGCCTGGACGATAACAGGCAATTTATAACACTCGCGTCGCCCTCGCCTGGCTTCGCAGCTATAGCGCTAGGTATATCACATATCATACTTCCAAAGTTCCACCTAAATATTGATGTTACAAACTCGCCGAGACGAGGCGCAGATTGTTAACGCATTTACCAAGATGACCAATATAATTAATTTTGTTAAATACCTAACCGATGTTTCTAATCGTGGGCAAAACGCTGTTAAAATGTAAGGTCTGCCTCCTAACGACCTCTAATCCAGTATGAAATAAAGTCAAAAATTCTGCCCCCTCCATGCACTCTAAATTCTATTACAACCATCGTTTTCCTGGCGGAGATAGGCAATTCATTTTAGTTATTTTATTATTATTATTTACTATTTAATAACTGATGCAGGATGCCCGCGACGTCGTCAGCGTGGATTGGGGTTTTTGGTTCCCGCGGGAACTCTTTAATTTTCCGAGATAAAGAGTAGCCTAAGTAGGTAATTATTAAGTAGGTACTTGCTTGAAATAAAAATCATGATTGCAGCTCAGCTTGAATCAAAATCAAAATCAAATGTTTTTTTATTCAAATAAACTTTTATTTTTGAATCGTCAAGTGAATCTACCACTGGTTCGGAATGACCAGTGGTATATATATATGAACCTTCCTAGAAGTTATGCGTATCTAATGCAAATCTATTTATTTATCATCTATTAGCAGTCCCTATGACTGCCAATAGAAGTGAAAACAAATATTATTTTATTTTAATAAATATAGGTATACCTAATAATAATAAAATTAGGTAAAAGGTTTTACTAAGTTTAATTACGAATGTACTATATTTATATTTAATTTAAGACCTTTTGTCTTCGTAACAACGCGAGGTGTAGGTCATGGTGGTGTCGGTCACAGTGTCGGTCACGCGTTTCCACATTTTTACTCCCTAACAAAAAGTGCTCAACGCGCCTAAAGAAGTTTTCACTTCAAATAAGTCTTATTATGTAATGACGTCTCTACGAGATTTAGGTAAGTAAAAAAGATTTAAGATTTAGATATGAAAAGGTACCTATTTTGTTATAAAGAAAAAAAGATAATCGTATTGCTCATAGAATTCATTAAGTAGGTAAACCGTTTTCTTCTAATGGGTGAAAATCGGCCATACCACGAAATTGTTGGTGTTAGGGGCCAGTCATAAAGTAAAATTTTATGACGGTGCATTATTCGAGGGAGGGGGAGGCTCGGGCCTCTGTGAGTTGTGACCCCATTTAGTAACATTATTAAGTAGGTACAAGCTTGCCATTCAATTTGTAGCTTCAGTTTTATAAGCACTTCATACTTCTTCTTCACTTCTTACCTTTGAAGCTTCATACTACCTCCCCGCGGGAGGTAATGAATTCCAAAAATTACTCAGATTTACGGCCACCGAGGAGTTTATACCATAAAGGTTGAATATGAATCCTAAACCAACATTTTTTTACCCTCGACGAAATAGAGACGGTATATGTGTTTGCCCTAAGAGGTTGTGTGTTTGTATGTTTGTATGTTTGTTTGTTTGTGCACTTTTTTGTTACCGTTTTCCTGGAAAACTACTGGACCGATTTATATGCGGTTTTTTGCATTAGATCTGTATAGCTTGTGAGAAGGTTCTTAGATATATTTTAGGACCATAGACAACCAAGCTGAGCTGAAGTCTATGATTTTAATTTTTCAATACCTATGTTACCATTTTTCTCAAAAAGTACTGGGCCGATTGAGATGCGGTTTTTTGCATTAGATATGGATAGCTAGTGAGAAGGTTCTTAGATATATAGAGATGGAGCCAGGAGGTGGTCATGGGAACTCCTTAAGTTCTTATCGTAAACCCGTCGTGTTTGGACTCTTTTGATTTGTCTTGACTAGCACTTTGTACCTAGATGCTGCTCAGGGTCTTATGATGGAGCCAGGAGGTAGTCATGGGAACTCCTTAAGTGATCACATTTTTTTAAACAATTTTTATCAGAATATTAAAATTTAACACTATTTGTCACCTCTGCTGATTACTAAGCCCAAGTTTTATCTCGGAATGAGAATAGTTTGGCCATAGTCCACCACGCTGGTCAAAAGAACTACTGAGCCGGCACATATATGCAGTTTTGTGTTTTAGATATTATTTTATATATACTTTTGCTAAGTTCTAATTGTTGTTTCAATGGAGCTCTGAAGTTCGTCGTGGGATTTTTTTTTATTACTTGTTATCAATCGTAACTAGGTCATTTTTGCATTGAATTTAATAATCAACTGAACTTATCTGACCAAATGCCAAAATCAGGACATATTTTTATGCCTGTTTACCTACTTAGTTTTTATTGTTGTTAATTAATTTTTAATGTATACCTACCTACTAGGTATACCATAATATTGTCATATCAATGTCTATTCTAATATCTTACAATTTTTTATTAATAAACATAAAGAATGAGTAATGTCCATAGTGTAAACAATAAATCAAAAAGCTGACCAACGCAAAACGGGAGGGTTGCCGTTGTGACGTAACAACTTTTATCTCGAAATCCGCTCCACCTATAGACAGCGCCTCTAACCCTAGAAAGGGGTTCATATGAGATTTCATATACAGTTCGCGCGCGAGTTGAATGCAGAATAAACGTGTGTCACCATACATTTACTTTATTTATTTTATGAATTGTCCTCGGCTTGGACTGAAAAACAGATTCATAAAGGTTACAGAAATATTAGAGTTACATAATGAAAGTGTAGCAGAATCGAAGCTGTAACCCTTTTGAATGTGTTTTTAATTCTGTTAACTCAAAACACTAAATTTCTGTAACAGAAACAAGTATGTACCAGAAATTAAAGTGTTTTAAAGTGTAACCGAAATAGTGACATTTCCAAATTTACTGTTGACGCGTATTTTTGCAATTGTTTTAGGAAAAACATGGAAAATGTTGTGTCACTGTACGTAAAGTCCAATGAAGTGAGACGCCCGTGTTGTCACACTGTGCAGTTATCAACAGAAATAAATGGTTACAGATTGATTGGGTTACAGTATCGTTTCTGTTTCTGTTATTAAGTGTTTCTGTTTTATAACAGTTTCAAAAAACCCCTTATTTCGTTTACTGTTTCAGTCCTTAATCCTCGGTTTCATATTAAGGTATGAACACCAATGAACTTTTTTTGTTATAATATTGTACACACTTTACCTATTACCATAATAAAGTGACCTATGAAAACAACAATAATTGTAAAACAACTATTTATATTAAAATATAAAAAACAATAATTCAATATGTCAATAAATATCTTGAGGTGGTGGTCGACCAAAAAGCAAAGTCCAGGATACAGGCTGTTTCAACTGTGAAAGTAAGTCCTTGTCTTCTGTAAATACCGGAAGCAGTTTTGCCAAATTATGAACCATGTCATATGCATCAGGTATATTGTCTCCTTCTGAACAATATTTGTACAATATTAAGCATGGCAGCCCATTTTCTGAACAAATCTTATAAAGTAGACTGGCAAACCCTCCTCCAAATACCTTCAATTCACCACTATTTTCCTCATGTTTTACAAGATTTGCCTTTATGATATTCTCAGCATGAGGGTTTCCTTCACTCACAACAAATCTAAAAGGTGAGCTTAAAATATGTTTCTTCTCATGAGCAAAGCTACTGGTCAAAATAAATATATCCTTTATCTGCTTATCCTTAAATGTACTAACAACGTCTTTCAGGAAACTATTTGCGTATTTATGGACCAATGGAGCTCTTAACTGCAGAACCAATATTTTTTGAGAATCCAATTTGTATACTTCGCAAGCCGTGGAAAGACTACTGGACTTGAGGTCGTAGGGGTCGTACCCAATTACCGGAATCATGGCAGGGCTGTAAATTGAGGCAATTTTTACCATTTTCAGCGATGAAATTAGTAAATCACAAGAGAGCTGCCCGACATTTCCAACGGCGACACTCGGAACAATCAACGTGTAACCGACAAAACTACTATCGTCAATAAACTTCCAGATATTTGTTTTATCCATATCTTTTTTGTTATTTTATTACTTCGCAAAGTTGTTTAGAATTTGATATTTTTAAATAAATTGATGAATGATGTGCGTGAACTGTGAAGTTTTTGAAATGTCAATGTCAGCTATCTGTTATTGTCATTGTCATTCGTGACAATTTGCAACTTTTTTTTTGTTCTTTTACTGCTATGGCTTCTAACCAACTAATGGAGCATCTCATATTTCTCCAAGGCTAGAGTAATTGAGTCAAGTCGACAGCACAAGGTTAACTTAGGAACGTCTTACTGGTGGGTTACTATGACTTATGAGCTCTTATTAAATATTTTTTATACAGGACAGAAATTGAACTGCACTGAACTGGTAGGCAATGAACTGTGCTGCAGGCGATTCGGGATTCCACCCATCTAAACTTATATAAATACAGCCACTGACAGCCAAATTAATATCAAGAATAATCATAACAGTCCTCGTAATAGCTATTTATTACTTAAGTAGGCTCAAAAAACTAGAACCCACACTTAAAAAGACAACAAAAAAATGTGTTTCGAAAACATGTTTTCGACACAGACCTAATAGTTTTCGAATTTGACCATAGAGTAAGTTGTTGTTTTTTTCATTTTGGCCCTTTTGGGACAGGTAAAGGTCTAAGACCATACAGCCTATTCAGTAATTCCATTAATAGTGATGTGCCGAGTCGCTGTTTTGGAGAATCGAGTCAACTCGAGTCGGTTTATACGGTATTCGAATCATGACTCGATTCCGCGATTCGAGCTCAGTACTCGAGTTCTTTGTTTGGTATTCGAATGTTGACTCGACTTTCGATATCTAGACTAGAGTCCTGGACTCGAGCCTTGGAATTCGAGTCCAGAACTCTAGTCTGGAAATTCGAGTCCAGAACTCGAGTCCGTTACCGATTTCAGAACAAAAATGAAAAGTCGAAAAGGAGTAAACTTCAAACAGCATACACAGGGTTAGCTTATTATCACACTTTCAAGTAAAGATTTTTATATAAACCTGTGAAGATGATATTCCTAGGCTCGCAATTTGAATGCCATAAGCCTACTTTGTCGTATTAGTTTACAAATTGTGAAAAACCAAATTAAATTAAAATTTCGCGGGCAGACCCTTGTCATGCACCTTAACACATTCTAGATTTATCCCATTATATGAAAAGTTTATGTTTAAAGGTGTTTTTTGATAAGGCCTAAATTGCATGATTTTTTGTTTTTTGGAAATTTATCTCTAAGTTGTGGTCACTCAACCAACCATTCACCTTATGGAGGATGTCGTATAATTTATTATTTAAATTTTTAATGTCTTTACATGCAGTTTGTATAGATATATCGTCTGCAAATAGTACGCATGAGTCTTGTACGATTTTTGGAAGGTCGTTAATGTAAAGTAAAAATAGAATACATCCAAGTACGCTTCCCTGTGGTATTGAGCTATCAATAAGTTCTACGTTGGACCGTTTTTTATTTCGTCCGATCTATGGTCATAATACGTAATTTCTACATATTGTTCTCGGTTATTTAAATATGATTCGAACCATTTGTGTGCGGAGCCTCGTATGCCTAGGTCGTATAACTTGTTTAATAAGATATTACATTGCACTTTATCATAGGCTTTTGTCATGTCTAGCAAAATACCTATCGCGTACTCCTTGTTATTTAGTGTGTTCAGGACTTGATCTATATATTTATATGTGGCTAGTATGCTTAACCTATTTTTTCTGAAACCGTTTTGGCATTCATCGAATATGTTATATTTTTCACAAAAATTATAGACTCGATTACACATTGCTTTTTCAAATATTTTTTAACTTTATATTTTTTATATTTTTTCAAATATCTCCGATCCTTCTCTAACTTTAGTATAAACTAATAGGATAGACAAGGAAACAGTGGGAATTTTTTTGGGGGCCTACTCAATGAAATAAATCTATGGGTAGAAGTTTCATGCGAGCAAGAAACAACCTGTAATTTGATACTTTTTTTTTGTTTTTGTTTTAAAGTGAGAAAAATGGAAAAGAGTCTTTGTTTCGTGTTTATATACTGGGAAATGAAATGACTAACCATAGAGTGTACCATAGTTTAAAATAAAGATACCTACTGGTTTTATTTTTATTTTCTTCAGTTAAAAAAAACCGTCATTTTTTTTTAACCATAAAGAAGAGCGATAACCTTTTCAACCTAACTAAAATACTAGACTCGAGTCAGTTGGACTCGAATACTAGACTCGAGTCACTTGGACTCGCATAATAGAATCGAGTACAAACCCGATTCTTCTTGACTCGAGTACCGGAATCGAGTCCGGCGTACTCGAATCAAAATAAATTGGTATTTGAGTATGCGAGTCCATAGCAGGAATCGAGTCTGACTCGAGTCAAGCTGTACTCGGCACATCGCTTTATTTCCATAGAGTAGGATGCAAAATTGAAAGTGCGTCGATTGTTTACATGACAAGATTGTCAATTATTGTCATTTGATTTAGTATTATTTTTTTCTTTCGATCCAAAAATTGCGGTGGCAACTGGCGTTGATGTATGTTATCTTTCAGTACGAAACGAAAATCGTATATTTTTCCTCGATTTAATCATTAACTATTTAAAGAACTAGAGGGAACCAATAAACATCATAATATTATTCGATTGATTATGAGTGACACAGAGCGTGTAGACCCGCAAATAGAAAACTTCATTCTTACAGAGACACAGAAACAACGATTCCAGGTATGAAAAATTTATCTTTATAATTCGCATTATCAAGTAACCATTTTCCTCGTTTGTTACTGTTGCTGGCTGTGGCTATAGGATATCTATAAAATTTATAATATGTACATTATTGTATTACAGTTTCGTACCTGACCTTTGCCCTGTTTTCTTGAATATATCATGCCTAAATTTATAAAGGCGTGATTTAACTATATACTTATATGATTACAGGTTCTCGTTCACGGTCTAACGGATACTTGCTGGGAAACATGTATGGGACAACCTTCAATCCGTCTGGATTCTAAGACTGAAGTATGCATTATGAACTGTGTTGAAAGATTTATAGACTCCACCACATTTATCACAAAACGTCTTATGAATACAACAAAATACCGTTCGGATGCTCCATTAGAATTTGAGTAATTATAGAAAAGATTCAAAATGTTCTCCAGCATCAGAAACTTCTTACAACGTCACAAGAGAAAGTTCATTGTGACAGGTGCGGTATTTGGATCTCTGTACTTGCTTATGAGCTATGCTCAAAAAAGGCTCCGGGAATGGCAAGAAAAGGAAGCAAAGAAATTTTTTGATATGACCCGTAAGAAACAGCACTTTGAAAGCACAGAGCGAACATGTAATCAAACTATACTTTCACTTTCAAAAATTGTCTCAGAGAGTATCTTAAGCATTCTTAACACTGAGGAAATAGTTCAGAAGTTGCAAGATAAATCTGATGATAAACTGTTTCTATGGGAACAAATGAAGATTATGATTTTTACTAGGATTTGTGTTTTAGTTTATGCATTGTCTATCCTAAATGTCACATTGAGAGTGCAGTTGAATATTATTGGGGGATATTTATACAGAGATTCCATGCATGAAGAAGATCCACTTATTGATAGTGAATTGCAAGCCAAGTACTTGTCTCTCTGTCATCATTTTGTAGGCCCTGGTGTAGAAGATTTGGTGAAGCAAATAGAAAAAGCTGTAAAGAGAGTGGTAGAACCTATCTCCTTGAAAAAGAAAATCACTTTGCAAGAAGTAGAGCAGGTGTTCTGGTCCATACAAACTATTTTGTGCACTGACACAAATAATGGGGATCCAGTCAAGAAAATGGTCCACTACTTAGTTGATCACACTGAAATTAATGAAGCTAAGTTTGATACCATTGTTAAAGAGACAATGGATATTTTAGAGAGTGATGAAGTCACATCTGTTGCAATGTCAGCAGTGAGCAGGAGTTTTTCTACAGTTGTAGATGAAGTTGCTAATTTATTTGCCTCAAAATGGGTTCCGACTAAGAAGAACCATCTAGAAGTATTGGAAGACCATGTTGTTACAAATGGAGCATTGAAATTAGGAGGAAGTGTTGATCCATTTGTAGATGTTAACAAAGTTGAGATGCACTTTGTTAAATTACTGCCAGTTGTTAATGAACTTATAACTAAAAATACTTGCAAGAGTAACACAAACATTCCAGATCTAATAACCCAACAGCTTACATTAAATGAGAAGCTGAAAATCCTTGGCGCCAATATATATGAAGTTTTTAGTAATGTGTAAAATTATGACATGGAAATCATTTAGAATATTTAATTAGGATTTAATAAACTTATGAGACTCAAAATTCTTAGATTTTGCTTAGGGTAAGAATACAATCATTAATTCCCTCTGTTAGAATAAGAAGTATAATGTGACAAACTTGAGCTTTGAAATTATTCAAAACCTTGTGGGTTTGGTATTTTTGTTATATTGATTTATTGCTTATGTTGTACATAACATTATGGGACAGGAATAAAAAACTTGAAAATATTTAAAAGTGTTTACTTATTGAATGCACTGGCAATTCTTTTATAATATTTTAACTTTTTCTGTCTCAAGATAATGATAAAATGACGGGAGTAATATTACTGTAGCTTCATTTGTTGCCAGTGTTACTACTAATCCAACTATTGGCATTATTATTATTACAATTGGTAATTATTACGAATTACTCAATACTGAAAAAGAACTAGATAGTATTTTTTCTGTAAAAAATGTGTTTAAATGTGAATACCGAGCATTATGAAAATTATGCTGATAATAATAATGTCCTCACGACCGAATTTCGGCCACGGCGGCCATAGCCAATCTCCACAGAGATTAGCCATCTTCGCGGGAGATCCGAGATAGAGACAAGTGTGCGAGCGTAATGGGGACTATCGTTTCTTTGCTCACCAGTTGGCGCCACTGTTGACTAAGGTCCAGAGGGCAGAGGTATACCTGTCAAAGGCGACTTTATAAGATTGGCGCCGAAACAAAGTTTTAAATCTTGAATCTCATTAAGTTTATTAAATACTAGCGATCCGCCCCGGCTTCGCACGGGTAGCACTAATAATCCTAATATAATATACCTACCCAATATAGCCATTGGGCAGTGGGCAGGTTACATTTTAATATTACATTGTAAGAGTACGCCCCGTCCTCATTATTTCTGATATCTCATAAGCTATTCATCTAAATTAAATGGTGTAAAGGACAATTTTTATCTTAGTTAAATACTTGAGATGATTAATATATTTATTTTGGGATTAATACTATGTCAGTAAAAACACCTTCGCAAGTAAAGCATTGGTTTAGACCAAATTTGAAAATCATAAAAATGGTTATTGTGAGTCAACCTTAAAAGATAGATATATGCTATTGCGGACTATTTTTTAGAACTTTTTAAGAGGAACAATTTCACGATACATTGTTTTCGTGTAACTTTAACTATTTACGCAGCGCACGCCGCGTAAGCTCTCAGAAGAGACGATTTTTTCCGACTTAGTTCACATTATTGCAATTTTCGTAAGGATCTCTAATTTTTTTGAAAATAAAATATAGCCTATGTTACTTGCTGATAATGTAGCTTTCTATAGGTGAAAGAATTTTTAAAATCGGTTTAGTAGTTTTTGAGTTTATCCATTACAAACAAACAAACAAATCTTTCCTCTTTATAATAGGTATTAGTTTAGTTAAATAGGTAGTTAACTATCTATCATCAGTTGTTGCATCATGTTGTGCAGTTCCGTTTTAATCGGAAAAAAGAGGAGAACACATGTTTCCAAAAGATAAAACTGTTGTAAAACAGTGGCTAGTGGCGATTTGCAGGAATAACAGCTATACCCGACAAAAAATTCTCGTGTTTGTAAAAAACATTTTAACCCCGAGGATTATGTGTTACTACCTAGTCAAGAGAGGAGAGAGAAAGGAAATTAAAAGAAAACGTGCAGAAAGAGCTCAACAACGTCAAAAAAAGAAATTTTTGCGCTTATTTATGCGCCTCTTTTTCTTAATTCCGCCTTCAAATCGTTCACATTAATCTCTAAATAATCCATATTAGCGATCATTTCACAAAGGAGATCACTTTTCAACAGGTAAATTAAAGAAATTATAATTTATGTCACGTAGCCCGCCAAATACAGTGAAAAGTGAATGATTGGACCTCACGCGACACCAGCGCCTCTAGTGGCAAATTCACGCGCGATAGCCCGTATTGCCTCGTTGGTCTAGTGGTAAGCATGTTCGACTGCGGCCGACGAGGTCCCGGGTCGGGCCATACAAGTATTGCGTTTTTCTGACAAGAAATTTTCAGTAGGTACCTACTAGCCCGAAGTTAGGAAGTTGGCGGTGTTGACCCCCGTACCTCGGGAGCACATTAAATCGTCGGTCCTGCGCCTGATCTCTCCAGTCGTATCGGATTTTCCGTCCCATCGTGCTATGAGAATAAAGAAACAGATACTTAATGCTGATAATAAAACCTATATTGGCCTACAATATCAGAACGTGTTTTTTTAAACTGTACTCCAGTTTTAAAGCCCGTTACTATGAATTTACCTGTTATTAAGTACCGATGCAATCTAAAGATGGCGATTAAAAAAATTGGCAGGAGTATGGAAGTCAAAACCTGAAGTTATAATATACTCGGGGCACAGGGGCACATAGTTCAAAGAACCAAGGTGGCGTGCTTGAATGGCGGCTTCGCACTGGAAACCGCAGCGTGAGCGTGGAAAATGAGCGTATACTTACCCATGTGCTGCTTCCAAAGACGATTTGAAAGCTTTATTTGAATCGAGAGTTTATAATTCAATAGGCACGTGAGTGAGAATCAATGAATTCCAAATTAGTCGACTATACTCAGAAACTCTGTAATCAATACATATAGTTAGACCGTAATTAAGTAGATCTTAGATACTTAACTATTCCTAAAACATTGAGTCGAGTTAGAAATTAGAATATTATGGATATTGTTTTGAGGAATGTATGAGATCAGCGGCAGATGTCAGGCATACGTGGAAGCCAACATTGTTCAACACGAGCGGTGTTTTGGTGTACGTACGTCACGTCAATGCAGAGATATTCCGCAGGCAGCGCGGCATGCGCGCGCACTGCCGCTCGCCGCCAATAACGCGACGCAAAACGCGGCAAGCGCGCGCCTCCAGGCTATCGATGCCCGATGTTGAGTGAAACGCGCACACCCGACGTGAAAATTACTGTGAAAATTCTGTGTTGATAAATCAGTGAAACTGAAAAATTATATCGGAATTTGTAAATTAGAACTTAGAAATCTCCACAGCCTCCTCTGCATCGTCTACATAATATGTAAGTTTAATTTACATTCTTAAATAATATTTAAGACTTAAAAACAAGCAGGTAGGTAGGTAGGTACATACTTACATATAAGTAAATCTTCAATATAAGTATTATTATTTTTAAATTATAATAATTACAACTTACTTAGTTTACAGTAATGTTAAAAGCATTAAAAGTCAAAGTTAAGTATAAAAAACACACTTAGAAAACTATAAACTTCAAATTATTTTTTATGTGAAAACTTAACCAAGCAGAAAGCATTAATAATTAAAATCTGTAACCCGATTGCCCGACTACGGGAAAAATTTCAGTGGTGCTCACTTTTTTGATGTACCTAAAATTGGTCCGGGCGACAGGCTGCATTTTACACGAATAAAATCGTTATTAGTGTTAAATGTAGTCTGTCACACGGACCATAAGAACGAATCGATTGACACCTCATTCATCAAAATCGACTCAATAGCTTAGGCGCTACGGAACATACATAAATTATTTAAATATAGGTACATAGACTGCTAAAATCATAACCCTTTTGGCGTTGCCGTAGTCGGGTAAAAAATGAAAAAAATTACACTATGTACCTAGTCCGTAGGTATATTTTTTAGTTTACGTTTAGCCTAAATTTTTACATTGCAAATACGATTGATCGTATTGAGCGTTTGATCACATAGCGTCAAAGTAAAATGAACCTTAACGCATTAAATTAGAGCTCAATTTCATGTATGCATTCACCGCTCCAAACGATTCAAAATTAAAATCGGTTGTACTGAGTTTGAGACTTTAAATCAAGAGTTTTTGGGTCCATTTTACTTTGATGCTAATGTGATCGTGCTCAATACGATCAATAGAATTTGCATGGTAAAATCTTAGACTAAGCGTACTGGTGTTAAATTAAATTATGGGGAATGTAAATTGGTAATAAGCATGTGATAAGGTAAGTATACCTACTTATGTGTCTTAATCAGCATCAGATATTCAAAAAAAATTTGTATTACAAAAAAGGGCAATACGTGCAATTTATAATTTAAAACCGCGCGAATCCCTTAGAGAGAAATTTAAGGAAATAGGTAGTCTTACAGTAGACTCGCAATATATTTTAATAGTAATTTAATCTTCGTAAAACAGCACATTCATAATTACAAAAAAATATGTGATCTGAATGATAGGCAAACTAGAGGCCGCCATAAGCTCGTGACTCCATCGTTCCGCCTCAAGAAGGTCCGAAGGTCGTTCGTGGGAATGAGCATTCTATTTTATAACAAAATTCCACAACCTATCTTAAACTTGCCTTTACACAAGTTTAAGAAGTCCATTAAAATTATGCTCCTGAAAAAGGCTTATTATTAGGCTGTTGAAGATACGTAAATGACAAAGGAGCATGGATTTGACTCGCTCCAGCAATGCTAAGGACAGATGTTACTTATGTATTTTACAAATTAATGAAATTGTAAATTATTATTTTTTTCAAAAGAGCAACCGCCGAGTTTCTTGCTGGTTCTTCTCGGTAGGAATGGCATTCCGAACCAGTGGTAGATCCACTTGACGATTCAAAAGTACCTACTTGTAAAAGTTTATTTGAATAAAAATCATTTTGAATTTTGAATTTTGAATCTCTCGAATGAATTTCTAAAACGTCAATAAGTACCTACCTACCTAACTACTACTAACATTATTCTATTGAGCGTAGCGAAAAAATCCTATGTCTATGATTCTATTATCAATTTTGAATTAAGTACTTAAATTAATTAAGTATGTAGTTAGTTACGACAGCTACGATGCGAAATTTTATTACATTGATAAGGATAATTATTTAGATTGGTACCTAGTACCTACCCCTTTTTTAGATATAATTTATCGAACCGTACCTACTCATTAACTGATTAATAATTAATTTAATTTTGATATTGAGATTTTTTGTTGTAAGATTATTTTAATACTTACCTTTAACTATTTACTTATTTGACCTGTCGCTTGTATAGTTCAGAATGTTGGGCGTGGAAAGGGACGGATGAAAGAAAAGTACATGCGACTGAAATGCGAATGTTCAGATGGATGTGTGGTGTGACTAGAATGGATAAGATAAGGAATGAATATATAAGGGGAAGTTTGAAAGTAGCGCCAGTGATAGAAAAGATGAGGAGTAATAGGCTAGCATGGTATGGGCATGTTATGCGGAGGGAAGAAAGACATATTACGAGAAGAATGATAGATATGCATGTGGAACAAAAAAAGAGTAGAGGGAGACCAAAGAAAAGATGGATGGATTGTGTGAAAGAGGATATGCGTATAAAAGGGGTGAATAATTAGGTTGACGGATAACAGAAGTGAGTGGAAGAAGAAAACATGTTGTGCCGACCCCACATAGCGTGGGACAAGGACAGGAAGAAGAAGAAGAGAATAATTAAACTGAGTAGTACCCATAGACTTAGAATGTAGAATGTAGAACTTAGACTTGAGCGTAGCGAAAAAATCCTATGTCTATGGTAGTACCTGTGTGTAGGTTCCGACCTACTACCTATATATATAATACTAGCTGACCCGGCGAACTTCGTACCGCCTTAGTATGCAAAATTAAATGTATATTTTTCAATATTTCTGAGAGATTTTCTTAATATATTTTTCCGTAAGAACCTTCTCCTAATAATAACAAATACAACAAAAAAAGAATTAGTGAAATCGGTCCAGCCATTCACGCGTGATGCTGTGACCAAGGAAAACGGGTTTCATTTTTATATATATAGATTATGGGAAGTATAGATACTAGATAATATCATACGTAGATAGGTAGATTTCTATAGATATTCTTGCACTGTTTACGTTTTAGTCCAACATTGACATACCATATGATATAATATGGTCTATACCAAGCCGTTATAACTGCAAAACAATACCATCATTCAAACACATTCAACGCCTAAATTCGTTTTGAATCTAAACATTAGGCTATATTAGGCTTGATCTGACTTTGGTTGGTACTTGGTAGGCACGTCAAGTACCAAGTACCAACCAAAGCATAGGTACCTACCTAAATAGTGCAAGTATTATTTACTTAGAGTTTTAGTATACATACATCGAAAATATGATTCATTGAAATTATACTTACCTACACACATAGATATTACTTGGGAGAGTTTGTAGTGGTCCCAATTATTTCACCCTGCCTACTCGAGCGAGGTACCTATTACCCTTACACAATAGCCCACATTCCCTGAAAGAGCCTAGTTACTAGTATTTCATGCCACTATTTTGTGTTCATACTTCAATGGAGTGCAGCACATTAGTCGCTACGCGCTGACGCTATCAGCTTCTCAAGTTCTCAGTTCTCACACTGAACAAAAGTTTTTACATGTTTTCCTTTTGAAACAAACACATCTATCTGTACCAGTAGGTATTTTTCATTAAAATGTACTGAAGGAAACACTAGGTAGATTTTGTTCGCTCGCGTGGATTGGTTTGTCTCGCAAAAAACGATGCTACGATGTGCTAAGTGTTAAAATCGCATCGAAAGAACACCGTAAGTAATTTCTTTCAGTGCATTTCAGTATTATGATTTATGAAACTAAAGTTGATACGTGCCTCGCTCCTTATTGTATTTTATTTAGGTACTTATGTGAATATATAGGCTAAGCGATGGATGGCTCAGGTGTACGTGTTAACGATTGTACTTACTAGGTACTTACCTTGCATGATTTGGTACCTAATATCCAGCTGCATAACTTTGTAATGTCTTATTGTTATTTAACATAGGTACCTAGTCCTTGTCCTTGTCGCCCACTTATTATTGGCATCAATTGGCATTATACTAAGTACCTACCCAGTAATATGGTGGGCTACATAGAACAGAAGTTGTTAATATTATAATATTCGCTTAGAATTTCATTAACCGGGGATCTCACGTCAACTGCCTTGACCCCCTCTGCCAATTCAACGAGGCGCCCTGCATATTCACGTTCTTTCCCTAGCAGTTGAACTGTAGTCTGGTTTCGTGCCTTTTCCAGTTGCAATTGGAGTGTCTGCCTAGACTCGCTTAGACGTAATACGATCTCGTACAATGCGGCTAAGTTGTTTAGAACTAGTTCTTTTATTTCAGTTTTTGTGTCTCCAGATTGCTCCATTTTCTCCTTGGCTTCCTGGTAAAGGCGATTTGCCGTTGCTGGTAGGGTTGCCAGTACTTGGAGAGCGCCGTCTCCCATAGATGTCCGACTCGATTTACTAGTGTTTGCTGTCGGTGGGTCGCTATCACTTGCGTCCGACCGACTTGCAAATTCAGTAGCGCGTGTCAGCACTTTTTTTCTAATCGGTTCATCTTTTTTATTTTTAGGGTCTCTCCTCCCACGGCTTGAAGTACTAGGTTGCGACATTTTGGGTTTCTAATAATATTTCTAATTACTGATGTTAATAATATGTGAATAAATTTATTGTAACTACCTAGAAAGTTATTTCAGTAATCGGTTAGCCCAAGGTACAAATAGTGCTATTTTTGAAAAAGAAAATAAGAAGAAAGTGTTTAAAGTTAAGGAATATCAAATTTTATGGGTGGGTATATGGTACTTGCCAAACGAGCCGACATGAATTAAAGTACAACTATACTTCTATTAGTAGTAGTTTCCAAGTAGAAAATGAATAATAATTATATTAGTTAGTGTCCTCTAGCTTATTATTTTGCAATCTTCTAGGCACCCATACACTGCAGTAAAAATATTCGTGTTCACTGTAGGAGTATTTTTTTTTTTTTTTTAATCAGGTTTAGTTCTAAACATAGGTATGATTCTTAATGAATTTGTCGTTACGGCACTTTAATATTGTCCCAATTGTCCAACACTGCGTTATTTGTTATTTATTTTCACGTTACCTTCACGTTGATTAGGTATATTGTCCAATGCACAAATACTTTGATGTTTATGATAAATGTTTTGAAATCTTTATAATACTAGTGGCTCGCCCCGAACTGAGACCTCGCGGCGCCATCTATTGACATAAATGTGAAGTTCTGTTAAAAATACTGAAGCTCATTAAAAATTAAATTATTCCGTTTCCTTACAACATTTATCGAATTTTAGTATTTGTTGTTCAAGTACAGGATATAATTGAAATAATTGATCAAGTTTCAGGCTCATCCTTTCAGAAAATTTAGAGTTCTGAGGTCATCTTTGGACGTTAGAAAATCTCCACTTTGAAAGCCCCCCATTTCGTCAAATTTGGGGGAAGAATTTAAAAAAATATATTTTTGGACTCTATTCTTAATTGTCTATAAAATGATATACCGCAACCCTATGTAACTTTATAAAAAATATTTTATTTCGCATTCGCTTCTATGAGAGCCCCCCTTTAATAAAGATTTTTATTATTTTTTAAGCCATATTCGGCGGGAGGCCATTGGTTTACATATTATATTTAAAGCTGAAGTAATTACGTTCAATAATTCAGAAGTTATAATGCTCTGACAGACGGACGGACGGACGGACGGACGGACGGACGGACGGACAAGTGCCAATTCACCCAAGTAGACTCAGAGACCTTCGCTTCGCTCGGTCAATTATGGATTTAAGTACAAAAGGTTAATTATTTAATATTTAGAAGGTCACACACACACATAGGTCTATGTTGGTTGACACGGCGAACTGATTTTACCCACAATAGGTATAGTATACCTGAATGAATCGTACGAAGTTTATAAAATTCTTAGTTTTTTATTATGATCGTTAAATTTAACTTTATTTTCATCCAAGTATATAACAGAGCTCACATTTGATACACTTTAACTACACTACACACGTTTGATTAGTTTTAGCGATTTATTTAGTACGAAAAACATAATCTATGCTACGTATGCCGCGGCGGTTGCGAAGGAACTCAACGTTAAGTCACTAAGACAGCTGGTTGTATTTGATGTATTGGACCAGTTGGGAAACCAACAGCAGCATGTGCCTCTCTCAGAGGATATCCAAGCAACGATGAAAAAATTACAAGAAACCAGTAGTAAACTCGAGACTATTTATGAGGAAAGCAAAAAGCAGACCACGTATGCAGAAATAGCAGCGAGCCCCAAAATAAAACCTGTCATTCCACACACAAATCACACAATTATAGTGTCATCTAAAGATGAAAAAGATTCCAGTGAAGCAGTACTTAAAAAGATAAGAGGAGCTGCGAATGCTAGATCGTCTGGGGTAAGGGTCGAAAGGGTTAGGAAGGCCAAAAATCAAAAAGTTGTAATTAGCTGTGAATCTAAAGATGACTTAACTCAACTTAAAGCAAAGCTAAAAACAAACGAACAATTAAAAATCGAGGAAGCTAAGAACAAAGATCCACTAATTATTATACAAAACGTGCTGGCCTTCAACACAGACGAGGATATAGTAGCCTCAATAAGAAGTCAAAATAGAGACGCATTAAAGGACATCCATGAACAAGATTATAGGGTAGTACCCAAATACCGCCGTAAAGCCCGAAATCCACATGAGTGTCACATTGTGTTGCAAGTTTCACCGAAGGTGTGGCAAAGCCTTACTACACTAGGGCGCGTACACATAGATCTGCAGCGTTGTCTTGTGTATGACCAGTCCCCATTGGTACAGTGCACTAGATGCCTTGGTTTTGGGCACAGTCGAAAGCTATGCAAAGAAACCGCCGATAGATGCAGCCACTGCGCAGGACCACATCTTAGAGCGGACTGTCCCTCATGGGTGGTCAATGACATAGCGTGTTGCAGAAATTGCCATGAAGCAAAGATGGACAGAAATGACCACAATGCATTTGACCGAGAATGTCCAATCAGGAAAAAGTGGGACACAATAGCACGGTCGAGCGTATCGTATTGCTAAGGTTAAAAAAGAGATGGACATAGCGATAGCTCAGGCGAATCTTCAAAGGAAAAGGTTAGCTACACAGGAACTTCTGAAGGAAGCAGTGTGTAGGGGTGTTGGTATCTCCTTAGTACAGGAACCGTACGTGGGCGGTGAGGGTATAGTAAAACAATATACAGGTGTAAAAATAATCCAAAAAACCCAGAATAGAAGCAAGCCCGTAAAGGCTGCCATAATAGTGCACGATGATAAAATAATTATTAGCGAAGATCCCACGGTAACTACTGAAAATATAGCTTATGTTGCTATTAAAACAAAAAAGAAGGTACTACACTTTATATCGGCCTATTTTGAACCCGATCAACCCTTGGAGCCATATCTGAATCATCTGAAAACAATATTGGAAAAAGTAAAACCTAACAATGTAATTCTTGGGGGTGATGTCAACGCCTGGAGTCCATGGTGGGGAAGCTACGAAGAAAACGCCAGGGGAACGGAAATAGCTTCATTCCTCAATGAATTCGATCTCCACATATTAAATGTTGGAGACGAGCCCACATTTGAAACGGTCAGGAATGGCAGAGTTTTTACCAGTAGAGTCGACATCACATCGTGTGGAGTAGACCTGCTAGATAAGATGGATGATTGGATAGTCGACAAGGGATTTACGAGCTCAGATCATAACACTATTACGTACAGAATCAAATTAGAAAAACAAATACATGATCCCAAAATTACCACAACGAGAAAATATAATACAAAAAAAGCAAAATGGAATATTTTCAAAGAAGTGTTTAGTAAGTCATTAGAAGAAGCCAATATAAGTAAAGAAATTGTAAATAACGTAGACACAAAAGAAGGAATAGAGGAAATAGTAGTTACATATACGAAATGCATTTCCAAAGCCTGTGAAAATGCAATTCCAAAGCGAAAAACAAAGAACTCATTCCAGTTACCGTGGTGGACCACCGAATTAGAATCCCTGAAAAGGGATATGACTACTAAAAAAAGAAGGATAAAAAGTGCGGCTCCATCTCGACGACCTTTTGTAGTGAAGGAATATGTTGAAGCCAAAGTCAAGTACGAAGAAGAAGCTGGAAATGCACAAACGAAAAGTTGGATAGAGTTTTGTTCGAAGCAGGATAGGGAGAGCCTGTGGGATGGGATCTATAGAGTGCTAAGATCTACGAGCAAAAGTACAGACGATAAGCCAATGATCAAGGATGGAAAACCGTTAAATCCCACAGACTCTGTCAATCTTATAACAACCACATTCTTCCCAGATGATGACGTCCAAGAGGATTCACTTGAGCATACGGAGATTAGAGCCTCAGTAATAGCACGAAACGAAGATGATAGCGATACGAATGACCCACCCTTTACATTGATTGAACTAGATCAACTCATAAAAAGTTTCAATCCGAAAAAAGCACCCGGGCCCGACGGATTTTCGGCAGACATCTGTGCAGCGGCTATAAACCATGATCCTGACATGTTCCTCTGTATTGTCAATAAATGTTTGCAACTGGCACATTTCCCAGATATTTGGAAAATAGCTACAATTATAGTATTAAGGAAACCAGGCAAATCAGACTACAATCATCCAAAGTCTTATAGACCGATCGGACTCCTATCTATCCTTGGAAAAATTCTCGAAAAGATGCTAGTCGTGCGTCTAAGCTGGCATATGTTGCCAAAACTAAATCCGAGACAGTATGGCTTCGTCCCCCAGCGCTGCACGGAGGACGCCCTCTACGATCTGGTAAATTATGTAAGAGAAAAGATTAAAGATAAAAATATAGTGCTGTTAATATCATTAGACATAGAGGGTGCCTTTGACAGCGCTTGGTGGCCGGCCATACAAAACCAATTGATTGAGAAAAAATGCCCCTACAATTTAAGGCACCTTATCAATAGTTACCTACGAAGTAGAAAAGTACAGGTGTCTTATGCCGGGGAACAGTGTACAAAACAGACAACAAAAGGGTGTGTCCAGGGATCGATAGGAGGCCCGATATTTTGGAACATTGTCCTGAATCCACTGCTTGATGCCATGGATGAACATGGAGTCTACTGCCAGGCCTTCGCTGATGATGTCGTCTTAGTTTTTTCAGGAAAAACTTCAGAAGAAATCCAAAGTAGTGCAAATAGTATCCTCGCCTATATTAACACATGGGGATTCAAAAACAAATTAAAATTCGCGGCCCATAAAACAAACGCAATGGTATTAACCAAAAAAATTAAATACGACATTCCCCAGCTAAAAATGAATGGACTAGATATAACACTTGTAGACGAAATTAAAATTTTAGGACTTACTATAGATTCTAAACTGAGTTTTAAAAATCACATTTCTAATGTAGCAAAAAAAGCGCTTAATATTTATAAACAATTAGCTAGAGCTGCAAAAGTAAATTGGGGTTTGAACCCTGAGGTGACGAGGACGATATACCTTGCAGTCATAGAACCCATAGTCTTATATGCTGCAAGCGTCTGGGCAAAAGCAGCCAACAAAGCGAGCGTTACGAAGCAGCTTAACACAATACAGAGAGGATTCGCACAAAAAATTTGCAGATCGTATAGAACGGTCTCACTACACTCCGCAGTCCTATTGGCAGGTCTCATTCCATTGGATCTCAGAGTTAGAGAACAGGCCATATTGTACGAAACCAAAAGAGGTAAGCCCTTCATATTCCTTCCCGATGACCGGGAAATAGAATGGAAAGTCAGATTCTTGGAAGCAGAACACCCTGCACGTAGATTAAATGTCGATTACACCTGCCTCGATAATTTAGAACCCAAAACAATAGAAGATTACCAGGTTAAAGGTTTGCTTCTGTTTACCGATGGCAGCAAAATCAATGGGAAGGTAGGTGCTGCGATAACAGTATGGAAAGACGGCGTAGAGGTACAAACAATAAAACTTAAACTAGAATCATACTGCACAGTTTTTCAAGCTGAACTGTATGCTCTGAAAAGAGCGGTGGGACTGGTATCAAAAAGAGCGGAGAAGGAAATTTGCATATTAAGTGATTCCAGATCCTCATTAGACCTGTTGCGGAACTTTAATTCTACCCATCCACTTACTCATGAAATAAGGAGAAATTTGACTACATTGCAGGATCAGGGAAAACAAATAAAATTTTACTGGATTAAAGCCCACATAGGAGTTGAAGGAAATGAGAGAGCTGATTACCTGGCCAAACAAGCAGCGCTTTACAAGAGAACAGCAGCAGATTATAAGGCATGCCCATTATCCTACATTAAACATATACTTAGGACAGACTCAATACAACAGTGGCAAGAAAGATATACAAATGGCATAACCGCCAGTACAACAAAAATGTTTATGCCAGACGTACGACAAGCATATAAAATTACTAGGAAGGCAAAATTTGATAATATAATGGTGCAAGTTCTGACGGGACATGGTGGATTTTCTCACTACCTACATAGGTTTAAAATCAAGGATAGCCCAGCGTGCAAATGTGACCCAGATGTAGTAGAGGATATAGCACATCTATTAACTGATTGTCCCCGATTTGAAAAATTAAGAAATGATTTAGAAATAGAACTAGGAATTAATGTACAAATTGAAAGTCTGAACAAACTTATAAGCGAAACAAAAAATAGACCTAAATTCGTAAAGTTTAGTACACACATAGCAAAGGTAATAATAAAAGAAAATAAATAGTCATAAGTTTAGTTATAAAATGTATTTAAAACAAAAATTAGTCATCGTAAGATAATAGAAATGCTACAAATAATTAGAATACACAATACTAAGTTATTGTGCCGTTGTAAAACCCTAATAAAGTTCTCTTATTGAAAATTAGCTAAGGAAAGGCTCTAATTTTTATGTGGAAAACACATAAAAATGAAAGACCAATGAAAAAAGCAGTTTCAGGATAGCAACTGTTCATAATATAATGAACATTCGCTTATCAAATGTCAGCAAACCAAAAAGTTAGAAAAGGGATGTAAGATAGATTTAAGAAATATTTATTGTTTAGAATATAGCATTGTTTTAATACTAATTAGAATACAATATAGACGTTAATAATAGGATGGTGAACATCCTACATCTAATACAAATCTATATAAATCGAATTAAAAAAAAAAAAAAAA
Source organism: Erebia aethiops (assembly GCA_923060345.2). NCBI lineage: Eukaryota > Metazoa > Arthropoda > Insecta > Lepidoptera > Nymphalidae > Erebia > Erebia aethiops. The sequence continues at coordinate 24,078,816 of OV281083.1, read as the reverse complement.
AAGACTACAACAATTTGTAATAGTGTATATAGTAAAAAATAATTATATAGGTAATTTGTAAATTATATAATTAAACTATGTAATTAAAACTAATAGGAAAAAAGGAGAAAAAAAAAAAAAAAAATAAAAAAAAAATAAAAAAAAAAAAGAAACAAAATGGGTAAAGTATAAGAAAAGCATGAGTTAATGATAGAAAAGAAAAAAAAAAATGGACAAAAAAAAAAAAAAAAAAATACATATAAAGAAACTTAAGTAAGAAAATGCTTATGATGTAGCTTTATTTTATGTAATGTATGTGTAGAACTGTAGATAAGTGTCCTAGACGAACTGTACGCACTTGTGCAGGAAGTATCAAAAATTTACAGCAAAAAATAAAGGTAAAAAAAAACAAAAAAAAAATGCCATTTATAGTACCGACCTAGAACAGTCTCCGATCGCCATGTCGGAGGAAAAAAGGAAGGAACACATTTAAAAAAAAAAAAAAAAATATTATAATATTACAAGTACTTACCTATATTTTGCTATACTTTCGATTACTGTAATTAGCATTTTTTTGCATTTATTGAAAATAATACAATAGAACTTAATGCTAGCTAGCCTGACCTAATTACTTAAAAAATCATGCCCGCGTGGAATGGTGGCAAGAATGCTGGCTGCATTTCCGCGCTGGTCAGCCAGGCTGATCCTTTGCGCAAAAAATGAGCCAGCCCTTCTGTCGTATATTTACTTTTTTGAATATATTTATATTCAAAAAAGTAAATATACGACGCTCTAAGTTAAAAAAATACCTATTTTAGTAGGGGGGCCTCATGCCTCTTGTATAGGGAAAATTCTGTTTTAGGCTGCGGAGGACAGCACATTATTCATACAAACGTCAAAGGATGATTGCTTCACTATTTGATAGTACGCTCGAGAATAAGCATGATATCGATTTGTTTCGTCATTATCAAGGCTTAACAGTAAATAAATATATTGATTTGGAAGTAATGAGCCTTGAAAGATACTAATTTTAACACTAAAATTTATTCATCATTTTACTTTTAAGTACCTAACTTAATTTGTATCTTACATGTGCATAAAATTAATTGTGGTTCTTTTTTATTTTTTTTATTTTTCATGGTTTTTAGTCACAATTGGGCCCGGTATAGGGGGCGCTGCAATCGGGTGCTAGGTTCAGGGCAGGACAAAATCTGCAGGGTCCACTGGTTTCAACTTAATTAAGTAAACATGTACCTACTAGTGATTATAAGGTAACCGGCAAAACCCATCATAGTACGGTAACGGAACCCTTAGTGAGAGAAACGAATTCGAACTTGGCCGGTTTTCCTTGTTGCTTTACAAATTCATTTTGTTTTTAAAAAACAATTTATAGGTATTTGTTTTTAATATGCGTAAGTTAATTACAATATGGTCACGAATAGGTATTAAAATTAATATCTAGTACCTAGCATAAAATATAAGTTATAGTTAGTAATATATTTTATGTATTAGGTATCATTTAGATAGGTATAGTAGGTAAAGGCAAGTACCTACGTAGTAGCTTGGTTTTTTTTGACTCGTTCAAAGAATATAATGACTACTTTTAAAAAGGTAGGTAAGTAGCGAATGCCCGCGACTTCGTCTGCGTGGTTAGAGGTTTTTTGGTTCCCGCGGGAACTTTAATTTTCCGGGATAAAAAGTAGCATATTATTTGCTATTCCAGACTATAATCTATCTCTGTGCCAAATTTTTGCCAGATCCGTTCAGCCGTTAGGGCGTGATTGAGTAACAAATATCCATACATCCATCAAAACTTTCGCATTTATAATATTAGTAAGATATTAGTAAATGTTGTATTCATTTAAAATAAATTTAAATAAAAGTAAGATATTCATAACCAATTCTAAAATAATGCAGTGCAAACTGTGCCACTGCTGTATGGCTTGCATGCGCACCACGAGTACTATTATGTCCACGATTATGTCTACCCGTTATCTCTCTCTGTCTACCGAAGCTAACATGATTACAAGTCTCGTTACGTCAAAAGTAGAGATAAAATTAATATTTCTTATCCCTGGTATTTTTCTCTATGAACCTTTACATGACGACAATTTTTTTCTTATAATATAACGCATTTTGTGCTTGTTAATGTAAATGAAAAATTTGCCGGCAATGACAACATCTCTCTCTCTCGTCGCGAGATAGTAATCTCGTTGTGCGCATGCTAAGCACACTGGT